>CM053035.1:50497939-51825439 GCA_028564925.1 Lithobates sylvaticus
CTGGGAAAATCAGTGAGCCAATCACACAAGCAGGAAATGACATTTCTGGGGGGCGTCCTGTGCACCATCTGTGTACAGAAAGCCTCCAGGTAACCATATTGTAATGCATTTCACAGAAAATTAAAGTGCTGCAAATTGAAAAGGAAAGGTCATTTTAATAACATTCAATTACAATATGACTTGTGTAGCAATTCTACATGCTATATTATTATTTTTTATTTAACTTTTTTCCCATGAAAGTGGGAAGGCTAAGTACATTTTCTGCATTACAGAAAAAGGCCTGTTGATCCCTTTAACCACTTGCCGACCGCTGCACGCCAATATACGTCGGCACAATGGCAGCAGTGGGAAAATGGGCGTACCTGTACGTCCCTTTTAAGAGGCGGGGGTAGCAGGCGCGCGTGTGCCGCCGCGTACAGCATGACCACGAGACCGGCAGACTCGATATCTGCCGGTTTCCCAGCAATCGTGTCACGGAGCCTCAGAACGGGGAAGTGCCTATGTAAACAAGGCATTTAATAGTTCTGGCTTGTGTCATGACAGAGATCACCGCTCTCTGTCATCGAGAGCAGTGATCGCTATCTTGTGACTTGAAGCCCATCCCCCCACAGTTAGAATCACTCCCTAGGACACACTAAACCCCTTCATCGCCCCCTAGTGGGTAACCCCTTCACTGCCAGTGTCATTTACACAGTAATCAGTGCACTTTTATAGCACTGATCGCTGTATAAATGACAATGGTCCCAAAATGGTGTCAAAAGTGTCCGATATGTCTGCCATAATGTCGCAGTCCTGATAAAAATCGCAGATCGCCGCCATTACTAATAAAAAAATAAATAAAATTTAAATGAAAATGCCATAAAACTATTTTGTAGACACTATAACTTTTGCACAAACCAATCAATATACAATACAATACAAATTTTTTTTTTTTTTTTACCAAAAAATATGTAGAATAATACATATCGGCCTAAACTGAGGAAAACAATGTTTTTTTTTTTTTTTTTATATATTTTTGGGGGATATTTATTATAGCAAAAAGTAAAAAATAATGTGTTTTTTTTCAAAATCAAAGCTTTTTTTTTTTGTTTATAGCGCAAAAAAAAAAACGCAGAGGTGATCAAATACCACCAAAACAAAGCTATATTTGTGGTAAAAAAAAGGACATCAATTGTGTTTGGGTCCAACGTTGCAAGACCGCGCAATTACGTTAAAATGATGCAATGCCGAATCGCAAAAAGTGCTCTGGTCAGGAAGGGGGAAGCTGGCAGGAAGTCGTCCTGCCTTACAGTTGGATGCTGAGCCCCGGTGCTGCGAATCGAATCACTTCCGCCTGTCTCCTACTTGCTCTTGCAAGTGCAACTTCCATTGTTTTTAATACTACATTATGGTGGCCCTTGCCCTTGTTTGCTCTCTCCCCTTGTGTGCTTCCTTGATGAAGTATCCCTTCCTGCTTTTGCAGGCTGCAGCCCCCACCTCTCAGTGTAGCATTTATTCGTATAGTGTTGGCTGCCCACTCAACAGATTCCATTTGTGTATATACTATATATTGATTTGTAGTATCACATTTACTTTTTGAGATTATTAAATGGTATACTGCTAGTTTTGACATTGCACATTAACCATTTGGTGTCACCATTTTTTTTTCTGCCTAACCATTCAGGGCCTGCTTTGTGGAGTGCTGTGGTCCCAGTGGATTTCTACTGAGACATTTTTTTTTGTGTTTTGCGCTAGCATCAGTGGCAAAAGGTATGGAAGAGCTAGCACCACTCATTGCTGTTTAAATTAGGAATTCTGGTGAAGGGGGATTTTTTTACCCTCCAAACGCGTTGGGTGCCTGTTGCTTTCCTGTGGAATTAATACATGACTTTGGATTCCCAGTATGTTATTTGGGTGCTCTTATTGGATATACCGGGGGTCTTCAAACTTTTGCCCTCCAGTTGTTCAGAAACTACAATTCCCATCATGCCCAGTCATGTCTGTGAATGTCAGTTTTACAATTCCTCATGGGATGTGTAGTTTAGCAACAGCTGGAGGGCCGTAGTTTGAAGATCCCTGGGGTATATTAACACAAGGTTTTACCTGCTGTCCATTGAAGAGATTTTCCCTCGCTTCTTGTCGTGTTGACAATAGTTGATCAGACAGGAAGTGATTCTGTCTGTGCTGCTGTTGGAGAGTGAGGGTAAATCTCTAACAAAACCCTAGATAGCAGTAAAAACCCGATAGGTTTTATGATTCTTTCCCCACACTATCCAAAAAAATATAAAAAAAAGCTTTGCTGGACATGCTCATTTAAGTTTTGTGTAAGAGCTCTTGCCTTAGCATTTTATATATAAGCAAAAAGAGGGGAAAATACAGCTGATGTTAATTGTAAAATATATATGTGGCAGCAGCTAGCTTGGATTTCTATTAGCCACGCTGTAATTAAAACAGGCTTTTATTTATGAACAGTCCAGAGCAATAACCGTTCTCGCTGCCAATAGCATCCATTTTTTTCCATCACTCAGGAGAATTTAAAGGGACATTTTCAGCCTCAAATGGATTATACAAACTAGTCTTTTTGATAAAATATTCAGTCCTAAAATTGATTACAAATCCCTGAGACTTTTGCTATGTAAAAATAAGGCCTAAAACAACTGACTTTGGATTACGGTGAGTTTGATTTATTTGTACTGCACTTTTTATGGACATGTAGTTGTTAGTCCTATATGGATCCAATGTAAGCACTGGCTGTATTAGAAAGGTGGTGGGGGGTGCACGGTATGGTCTACAACACAATAAATCCCAGGAGGGAGCTCATTCATCATTCATCTGTTTGTATGCTTGTCTGCAGTGAAAAAACAAAATGGAGGAGCTTCGGCTAATGGATGATGGATGGGGAGGGGCAGTTTCTTGTCCCAAAAAGGTTTTACAGTTATGAAGCTTTGCACTTTTTATACCTCTATGTAACTATCTTCTAAATGTATTATAACTGTTTGTATTTGTATTCTGTACTTAACACATATTTCTATATTTACATAGATTGGTGAAGGTCAACAGGGAAGTCCCTGTAGAGAACTATATTGGCGTAAATGCTAATGCAGTTTGTTTGTTACCGCTCGTTGTAAAAGGGAAAACTGACTAGTGCGGGATTCAGTCATTTAATTTTCTGTGCTGCCTTTCCCGCTCGCCACATGCCAACTTTGTTCACCTTGTGAGTTGAGAAATAAAATTACTGCTCTGAATACCCTTGTGTAATGACATAAAACACTTACTTTTGGCATGCTGTCTACCTCTTTGGTTAATGGCTTCCTTCCTTAAAATGCATTAAATGTAAAGCAATTTTTGCCAGATATTCTCTGTGTTTTAATACAGACTTGGGTGTGAGGTGACATTGTGATTATTTTTTTTTTTTTTTTTTTACGTCTTGAAGGAAAACACCACTGTTAACCCTTTTTTCCCCCCATAATCTCCCATTAGGCTATCCATATACAGCTAAACAAGATGGATGGGGGAAACTCTGTGCCGTCTATTGTATTCTGAACAGCAGCTGCATCCTTTCAGTTGCAGTCACTGTTTGGCCGAGAATCTTCCACCTGGTTCTTGAACTACAGATCAACCTTTGTTGAGCTGCGAATGGCAGGCATTACTATTTCCAAAATCGCTTGACTAAAACCAGCAATAGATAGAATCTCAGCCATTTTAACAGGGATCGAACATCTGTCAAAGGGGCATGCCAGAAAAACATCTGCCACTTCCAGCTCTCACCCTCAGCTCCCGGTCCCGCTCCTTGCAAGGTAAGGCAGAGCCACCTACACAGGGAGGTACTAGAGCCTGTCAACGTAGGAGAGAGAGAGATGCCAGGAAGCTTCATGGAGGGGGGTTGCACACTGTGCATAGTGCACCCTTAAACCCTGCACTCTGTACACAGCACTCCCCTGAACTCTGCATGTAACGCACTCCTCAATCCTACACTCTGCATACCACATTCCTGAACTCTGTACACAGCAGTGTTGGTCATCTTACTTTAAAAAAGTAATTTAGTTAAGTTACAAATTACTTCTCCCAAAAAGTAATTGCGTTAGTAACTCAGTTACTACATTGGAAAAGTAATTAGTTACTCAGCAAAGTAACTGACTTTTTTTTTAAAATATTCTATACGTGTAACTAAGGGGCGGGTCTAGTATTACTGTAACCAAGGGGCGCATTTATTATTGTTATATATCGTGTAACCAAAGGACTGCTCTATTATTACTCTAACCAAGGGGCAGTTCTGTTATAGCGTGTAAGCAAGGGGCGGGTCTATTATTATTATATCGTGTAAGGGGCGGATGGCTACAGAAGAGGGCGAATGTTAAATTAATGGGCAGAGCTCGATATATAACAATAATAATAAATGCGCCCCTTGGTTACAGTAATACTAGACCCGCCCCTTAGTTACACGATAGATGCCCCTTGCAGAGTAGCACGAGCATCAGGAGCGTGCGGCATCGCCTCGTACAATTACATGTTAACTGCGTCTGCGCGGTGTAGAGTTCACTCAGAGCTGTTTAGGTTCTGCAATTTTCGGAAGCTCCGTAGTCCTTCGTACTGCGCAAGCGCTGCGCCTGCGCAGTACAGGGGGTCCTTATCCGGCGGGGGAAATTTTTTGGCAGGACACCGGAATTACACTACTGCCATCTAGTGACGGTGGATGTAATTGGGGTAACTAAGCCAAAGTAATGGGAACTGAGTTACCATGAGGGGAAAAGTCAGTTAGATTACTAGTTACCCTAGTTACCCTCTAAAGTAACTGAGTTACGTAACTCAGTTTATTTTAACTCAGTTACTTACATCACTGGTACACAGCGCACTCCTGAAAGCTGCACTCCTGGACCCTGCACACTTTATGTAGCACACTCCAGATACAGGGGGCAACCATACTGCTGATGCGGCTCACAATTAAATTTAGTTTGATACCCCTGCTCTAAGCCATGGTGCTTCTATGTTAGAATGTATTTATATATATACACACACACATATCTCACAAAAGTGAGTACACCCCTCACATTTTTGTAAATATTTTTTATTTTCTTTTCATGTGACAACACTGAAGAAATGACACTTTGCTACAATGTAAAGTAGTGAGTGTACAGCTTGTATAACCTTGTAAATTTGCTGTCCCCTCAAAATAACTCAACACACAGCCATTAATGTCTAAATCGCTGGCAACAAAAGTGAGTACACTCCTAAGTGAAAATGTCCAAATTGGGCCCAAAGTGTCAATATTTTGTGTGGCCACCATTATTTTCCAGCACTGCCCTAACCCTCTTGGGCATGGAGTTCACCAGAGCTTCACAGGTTGCTACTGGAGTCCTTTTCCACTCCTCCATGATGACATCACAAAGCTGGTGGATGTTGGAAACCTTGTGCTCCTCCATCTTCCCTTTGAGGATGCCCCACAGATGCTAAAGAGAGTTTAGGTCTGGAGACATGCTTGGCCAGTCCATCACCTTTACCAAGGCAGTGGTTGTCTTGGAGGTGTGTTTGGGGTCGTTATCATGTTGGAATACTGTCCTGCGGCCCAGTCTCTGAAGGGAGGGGATCATGCTCTGCTTCAGTATATCACAGTACATGTTGGAATTCATGATTCCCTCAATGAACTGTAGCTCCCCAGTGACGGCAGCACTCTTGCAGCCCCAGACCATGACACTCCCACCACCATGATTGACTGTAGGCAAGACACACTTGTCTTTGTACTCCTCACCTGGTTGCCACCACACACGCTTGACACCATCTGAACCAAATAAATGTATCTTGGTTTCATCAGACCACAGGACATGGTTTCAGTAATCCATGTCCTTAGTTTGCTTGTCTTCAGCAAACTGTTTGCAGGCTTTCTTGTGCATCATCTTTAGAAGAGGCTTCCTTCTGGAATGACAGCCATGCCAACCAATTTGATGCAGTGTGGGGCGTATGGTCTGAGCATTGACAGGCTGACCCCCCCCACCCCTTTAGCCTCTGCAGCAATGCTGCCAGCACTCATACGTCTATTTCCCAAAGACAACCTCTGGATATGACGCTGAGCACGTGCACTCAACTTCTTTGGTTGACCATGGCGAGGCCTGTTCTGAGTGGAACCTGGTCACCAAGACCATACAGCTCAGTTTCAGGGTCTTCGCAATCTTCTTATAGCCTAGGCCATCTTTATGTAGAGCAACCATTCTTTTTTCAGATCCTCGGAGAGTTCTTTGCCATGAGGTGCCATGTTGAACTTCCAGTGACCAGTATGAGAGAGTGAGAGTAATAACACCAAATATAAAACACCTGCTCCCCATTCACACCTGAGACCTTGTAACACTAACGAGTCACATGACACCGGGGAGGGAAAATGGCTAATTGGGTCCAATTTGGACATTTTGACTTAGTGGTGTACTCACTTTTGTTGTGTTGAATTATTTTGAGGGGACAGCAAATGGACACTGTTATACAAGCTGTACACTCAATACTTTACATTGTAGCAAAGTGTCATTTCTTCAGTGTTGTCACATGAAAACATATAATAAAATATTTACAAAAATGTGAGGGATGTACTCACTTTTGTGAGATACTGTGTGTGTGTGTGTGTGTGTGTGTGTGTGTAATATATATATGTGTGTGTGTGTATTATATACATATATATATATATATAAAATATATATATATATATATTATTTTTATATGTATATATATATAATATATATATATATATATATAGTTCAGGGAACCAGCTAGATCATAGGACACAGGCTTTGCAATCAAAAGAATGTTTATTAAACTTAAACAGCTTCACAGCAGCAAAGATAGAAAATGTCAGTCTCAGCGACTTGCAGAGCTCAGAACTGCTATCGCAGTTAAACAGTCCTTGATTTTTGTTGCAGGTAACTTCACCCGCTAGAAGGTTTCCAGGTAGGACACTTAAAACCTTAAAAGGGACCACAGCCCAAACGGAGGGGAAATATAGCATCCTTCCTGGACCCATCCACGGCATCCTGTACATAACCCCCCCTCTGCCCCAATGCCAAGGAGGTGAAGGCAACAGTGGAGCTAAAACAATAGACTCGGGAGAGTGCATAATATCTGAGGGATTCTACTCGGGAGAGTGCATAATATCTGAGGGATTCTAGAGCCCACTTAATGGCCACACACTCTCGCTCAACTTTAGCGTAGTTTTTCTCTGCTGGTGTTCATACTGAGCACTGGGTGCTCCTCGCCATGAACAACCTGTGATAACACCGCTCCCAATCCTACATCGGAAGCATCAGTCTGGACAATGAACTCTTTTGAAAAATTGAGTGCTATCTGGTCTCTCAATAAGCTCATCTACCCGGGGCATGGGGCCCACCACTGTATATCTTTCCACCATCTCGACAAGTTGGGGTTCACTGTATTGGGGTCTCCAATGCTGTCCCACCGTTGAAGGTCGTCTGGTAGGAACCTCAGGTATCGGTCCAGCACGGCCCGCTCCACGATTTGGAGGCCAGACAACACCTCAGGCTGCAGCCATATTTTTACCAATTGCACCAGGTCATGCATTTGAGACCAGGGTGGTCGATCTGGACGATACTTCCATTGGTGCATTCAACGGCCATAGCCACCCCCAGACGAGACAGAATTTCTGCCTTTTGCTCTTGATAATCTTTAGCATCATGCGGTGGCAGGTCAAAGTAGGCTTTTTAAAGGATCTACAGTGAGGAAAGGAGCAATTAGGCCGGCCCACTGGTCCTGGGGCCACCCTTCTCTCTCTGCCGTCCTCTCAAATGTAACAAGAAATGCCTCTATGCCATCACTCCGGGACAACTTCTGCAGAAAATTACTCACCCTCACGTCAACTGGTTGCCAGGGGCAACAGCCGCTTGCTCACGCCCCTGAGAAAGCTGTTGCACTGCTTCTTGTAAGGCAGTCACCTGAGCCTGCATAACCCCTTGCTGGGTCACCTGCTGGGCCACCAACAGGTGAGTACTTCCTTGCTGCAGAGCCAGTGCCTCTTTGTGGTGAGTTTGTTGTAACTCCAGCTGGGTTGCCAAGCACTGATTAGCTTCCTCGTGGCGAGTCTGCGCTTGCATATTAGCCAGGGACAGCTGTTTAATTAGCTCCTCAATTGGTTCAGCTTTTTTTCAGCTTTTTGGATTTGTGCAGCTTTAACCCAGGACATTAATCCAATGTACTGTCCCTTTAAATGTCAGTTTTTAAGTTCAATGCAACAAAAAAAAAACACCAATAAATAAATATAAATATATACACACACAGTATATAAATAAATACACAAGGGGTCTTCAAAAGGTTTCAGCACTTCTATATTTTCGTTGGAAATGGTGAGGTCGAGAGGAGTAGTATTCGTGTCATGTGACTAGTCTGTCTATCAGTGGCGGCTGGTGCTCAAAATTTTTGGTGGAGGGGCGCAAATAAACTAAAAACTTCTGAAAAATACTGAAAAAAAACATCAATTGCAGCCTGTGCCCTTCAAATGCCCCCACTGTGCCCATCATATGCAGCCACTTGTGCCCATCAAATGCAGCCAATTGTGCCCCGTCCAATGCAGCCACTTGTGCCCATCAAATGCAGCCACTTGTGCCCGTGAAAAATGGAGCCACCGTGCCCATCAAATGCAGCCACTGTGCCCCGCTCACTCGCTGATTGGCCGGCACTTATCTTCAGGCAGCGGGTGAGGGCGAAAAGCTGTGGGATGAGCGGCGGGTCAGGCGGTGGCTCCTATGTCCTTGATTTGTCTCTTCCTTCTGCTAGGCATCCAATCGAAGCACCTGTCCCTTCTGCCAATCAGGTGATGGGTATTAGACTCACGCCTCCTGATTAGCTGAGAGGCGGTTCACCTGGGTGGGCGCCGACTTGAGCAATTTCAAACGGGGGGGTGCGGGATCTGCGGGTCCCATTGTTAAAGGGGGCTTCCAGATTCTGACAAGCCCCCCGCCCGCAGACCCCCACAACCACCGGGCCAGGGTTGTGGGGATGAGACCCTTCTCCTCATCAACATGGGGACATAGACCCCCAAAGCATCCTCCCAATGTTAAGGGCATGTGGCCTGGTACGGTTCAGGGGGTCCTTTATTAAAAAAATAAAATAAATAAAAATAAAATAAAAAAAGATTCCAGTGGTGTTAATCCACTCTTGCTATCCAGCGATGGGTGGGGGGGCGTTCTCTCATCCCCCCTCTTTTTTCCTGCGGCCTGCCAGGTTGCGTGCTCGGATAAAGGGTCTGGTATGGATTTTGAGGGGGACCCCCACACCGTTTTTTTTTTTTGGCTGAAAGGTCTGGTATGCATATTTAGGGGGAACCCCACGTCATTTGTTTTTTAAAATTTGATCCGAGGTTCCCCTTAATATCCATACCAGACCTGAAGGGCCTGGTAATTGAATTTGGGGGAAACCCCACGCATATTTTTTTTTTTATCAATGGCTTTCAATGACTGTTCTCTGTATTACGTGAGCAGACAATTCATTACAGCCGCGAGTGGTTTTAAAGACTTTTTTTTCCTGCAAAAATTACACTTTGTGCAGGGACAGTTCTAAGCACGGGAAACATGCGCCCCTTTACAGGCATACTATACACACCCCCAGGTACGAAATTTAAAGGAATATTACACTTTTATTGTTTCACTTTAAGCATTATTAAAATCACTGCTCCTGAAAAAAACTTCAGTTTTTAAAAGTTTTTTTTGCATTGATCCCATGGACTCAGGTCCCCAAACACTTTTTATGACAATAACTTGCATATAGGCTTTTAAAATTAGCACTTTAGATGTCTCCCATAGACTTTTACAGGGTGTTCCGCGGCTTTTCGAATTTGCCACGAACACCCTAAATTGTTCGCTGTTCGGTGAACAAGCAATGTTCGAGTCGAACATGAGTTCGACTCGAACCCGAAACTAATCCCTAGTGGCAGATATGTTCCTCGGGGATGTTTGGTGAGGTTTCTGCTCTTGTTGGTCAAATATAAACCTCTGATTCTTGTTCATCCCAAAGGATTCTGACCCTACCATCTACACATCTCAGCAGAAATCAAGATTTATCATACCAGATGTTTTTCTAATTTTTAGTTGTCGTGTCTTGGCAATCTTGTACCCACTATGGCATCATTTTCCTCTTATCTGACAGGAGAGGTGCTCGGCATTATCTTCTGCTGCTGTAGGCCAGCCACTTCAAGTTTTGATGTGTTTAGCATTCAGAGATATGACAGTACTTGGGTCTGATGATAGGTTACATAGACACATAGCACTGCATTGTGGGAAATGGAGGGGGTGTACAAGTCCCCTCTCTGTAGGTCTTGAGTTTTCTAAAGAGCTCCAGTAGCATAGATGCCGGGCCAGAAGTGCTGTGTGTTACTTTGTTTCTGTTCAAGTAATTGCTGACTTAATGACCCTTAAATTGACCCATGCTCAAATATTAATATAATGGTAATACTCAGCTAGGACAGATCGATAATAGGCTACTAATTTGCCTGGTAAAAATGTTGCTCCTGGTTCTGTTTAGTGCTGGTCACGTGTTAAGATTTGGTCATATGATCTCTGCTGGTATGAAAGGTCAGAATTCAGATTGGCTGTTCGTCCCTTCAGAAGAGATCACATGACCTAGTGCCTAGGCTAGTTATTCAAGAGTTCCTGTGAGGGGAAAAAGGTTTAGAAAGGCAGGCCTAGGCCCTCGAGAGAATATTATGTAAGCCCTTCTATAACTCTTTATTGTTCTCAGCAATACCTGAAATGAGAACTACCATTTTAAGCCTTTAGTAAATTTACAATTTAAAAAGGTTCAAGACAAAACCAAAGAAAATTCCAAGCTCAACTCGCCAGCCAATCTGCAACCGAATTATCCTGTCTAACAGTTTGCTTTTTAAGTGGGAGTAAACCCTCCCTTTTTTTTTTTTACTTGTACCTACAGGTAAGCCTATAATAAGGCTTACCTGTAGGTACAGTTACTATCTCCTAAACATCCACAATTTAGGAGATATTTACACTGCATGCAGCCGGTGATGTCACCGGCGCATGCACTGTGAAGGGACGGCATATCTGTGTCGTTCCTTCAGAGTTCCGTGCTGCGGTCCATGACTCCCGTGTGCACGCGGGAGTGACGTGATCATAGCACAGCCAGTCAGACAGCCAGAAGACGTGGAAGGAAGACCGGGTGAGGATGAAAGCCCTGTCAGCGGTGACAGCACGTTGCTGGAAGACTTCGTCCTAAGGTAAGTGTAGCACCCTGGTGTTTTAGGCAGTGTTACTAACAAATTTAGTTTGCCAGGTAATAATTGTCCTGATTAATTGTTAGGAGATCCACTGATTCCTCTCTAATTCTGGAATTCCTGCACCTTTTCACTTGTGTCAATAGATGGCACTGTGGCTGGTGACCTTAGATTGACAAGGGCTTCGCAAGGTCAGATTATAAATGGATGGGCGTCTCAGCCAATTGGCAGGGGTTTCCTTAGTCTCCTGGCCTGCTGGGAGAGCCTATTTATTTGGGTGGAGTCAGGTGATTGGGGTTCTGTGCCACCTGGACGGCTGTCTGGGTGGACGTGTGTTATGCAGACCGGAAGCCTGAGGCCTATCCCAGGGACACCTGGCTGCTAGGCTGCCTGAGGCCTATCCAGGAGCAGGAGAAGCAGCGTTGGGTTGGGTCTGCAGGATTGGAGTCCAACCGAGTTGTGAAGGTTCAGCTGGATGGGGGGGAACCAGTTGTGGTCGGAGATAAAAGGGGAGCTAAGGGACCATCCACATTGTTACCGGAGACCACTGTGAGTAAGCTTGAGCGAGTACCAGAGCAGTCCTCTCACCAGCTGGGGACGGTGAAAAAGTAGGAAAGCTTCAGCGAGGGCAAAGCAAGGGACCCAGCAGGATAACAGGGGTGACGCTTGAAGAGTGTACAGCGGGATAGCTGTGGAAGAGCTCAGGAGATCCAGTGATGATTGGATCTGGAAGTCTAGTGAGAGACTGGGAGCTCAGTGAGTGAAGATCTACATTGGGATACTGTGAGATAAGAGAATAACTATTTTGTGTTACCAAGAGTTTGTGCAAATATCTTTAGTGACTGTTACAAGTTCAGTTTCCTTAGGAGACAGTGGTCCTACCTATACAGACGTGGCATCCGGCTGGTGGTTTTTCCCTGTATAGCTGTCTACCTATAGAGTCTCTGAGTCTGCCGATTATCATTGCATCTACTCAAGGGTGTCCTGGCCCTAACCCGCTCTTCCATAGTTCTTGTTAAGAGACAATAAATCTCTTGTTTGCATTCAAAAAGTGACTGGCACCCATCATTTCTTGCATTACACCCACCATGCCTGTTAACCCACTCTACAAGGAAGGACGTCAGCTCTCCCTAACTCTTGAGGTCACCATTGGGCCTCTGGAGGCCCGGGACCTTGCTACATAAGTATTTCATAATGTGCTAGTATGCGATGCATACTAGCACATTATGCAATTGTCTTGCAGGGTTTAAAAAAAAAAAAGTTAAGTTTACTACTGCTTTACAAACCGGGGTTTAGTTGTCACACATTTGCAAATACATGTGTAAGCTGCAGAGACGCTCCAAGGCACCCCATTTATTATCTGCAGTTCTAACTCTTGTAAAATTATGAACGCCTCCATAGTAGAAGCAAATGCATTCCTAATAGATAGATAGAGAGTAGGTGAGCCTGGAGGTAGCCCATCCCTCCCTAAAGGCACAGGGGTACACTGGAAACACAGCACAATGGCAGCAAAGGTTTCCAGTGTGTCCCCTCACCAATATTACATCAGTAACAAATAACTGGCCACTGCCCCCCCCTATAACTGGCCTTCACAGCAAGGAGCACATGGAAGGGCAACGCATGCACAACAAAACCATAGAAAATTCCAAGCCCAACTCGCCAGCATGTATTTTTAAATGTGTGCTAACTAAACCCCTGTTTTTAATGTAAACGGATAATTCAGTTCAGATATAAAATGGAGATGGCCGGACTCCAAAACAGATGAGAATAAAATATCTTTAATGCAAAATCAAGTTACAAATACAGGAAATACACACACTCCCAGGACAGCCAGTAAACGCGTTTCACATATCAGTGCTTATTCAATGATGCGTGAAACGCGTTTACGGGCTGTCTTGGGAGTGTGTGCATTTCCTGTGTTTTTAACTGGATTTTGCATTAAAGACATTTCTAATCTCATCTGTTTTGGAGTGCGGCCATCTCCATCTTCTGTCTACATTGAACACGGCTGTGGCCCAGGTCAATCTCAGCACATGCAGATGTGCATGTAGCCACGGGCTGTTTGGAGCGGTGTCCACCGTGTTTGTCTTCCTAAAGGCCCGTACACACGATCGGACTTTTTGACAACCAATATGCAAATTAGCTGTTTTGGACCAACATCC
The DNA here is from genome assembly GCA_028564925.1 of Lithobates sylvaticus. Taxonomy (NCBI): domain Eukaryota; kingdom Metazoa; phylum Chordata; class Amphibia; order Anura; family Ranidae; genus Lithobates; species Lithobates sylvaticus. The sequence goes on from CM053035.1 coordinate 50,511,290, forward strand.
GACCGTGTGTACGCTCCATCGGACCAACTTTTTCCAGGTTTCATCGGACTTTTGTTGGCTGTGCGAACGGACCAACTTTCTGCCAACAAAAGTCCGATGGACCAAAGTCCGACCGTGTGTACACAAAACCAACGGCCTTTTGTCCAAAGTACAAACACGCATGCTCAGAACCAATGCAAATGATCAGACAATATAGAAGTTGACCAAAGGTGGCGCTGGAGAATTCGAACGTCCTCTTTTGAAGTGTCGTCAGTACGTTGAAACGTCACTACATTCGTGTTGGTTGCCTAAAAAGTCTGACCATGTGTATGCAAGACCAACGCCCTTTGGACAAAAATCCACGGGAAAGTTGGTCCACGGTCCGATCGTGTGTATGAGGCTTTAGGATAATTTGGTTGGTTGCAGACTGGCTGGCAAGTTGGACTGGGAATTTTCTTTGGTTTTGTTTTGCATGCGTTACCCTTCCATGTGCTCCTTGCTGTGAAGGCCAGTTATATGTGGGGGCAGTGGCCAATTTAAAAAGGTTACATGTCCCCCAATTGTATTTAATTTTACACTGAAAGGGTCAGTTGATATTTAAGAGGGTCCAGTTTTACTCTGCTAAAGCTGACAGCTCTACATGGCTGAAGAGGAAGGGAAGGTTGTTCAGCACCACTGGGTTGTTTCTGGCCTTATGCCGCGTACACGATCAGAATTTCAGCCAGCAAAAGACCGATGAGAGCTTTTTATCGGAAAATGCGACCGTGTATAAGCTCCATCGGAATTTTGCTGGCAGAATTCCCGCCAGCAAAAATTTGAGAGCAATTTCCGATCGTCTGTAGCAATTCCGACGCGGAAAATTCCTACGCATGTTTGGAAACAATTCGACGCATGCTCGGAAGCATTAAACTTGATTTTTTTCTCGGCTTGTCGTAGTCTTGTACGTCACCGCATTCTTGACGGTCGGAATTTGGTGTGACCGTGTGTAGGCAATACAGCTTGAGCGGAATTCCATCGGGAAAACCATCAGAGCTTATTACGACGAGAATTCCAATCGTGTTTACATGGCATTAGGCCTGTTTTACACAAGCTTCAGCTTGTATAAGAGTGCACAGTCTATTTTCCTTTAGTAAATCCACCCCTATGTGTGTACTGACTGCCCCTAAAGCCTAAAAAAAAAGCCTCCAAATGTATACTTGGGGCAGGTTCTCTTTTTGATTCAACAGGCCAGTTATTGCCCACTACTTCCCCCTAACATTGCTACAAAATTTGGACCAAACTCCCCTGGAATGGTAACAGGGAATGAAAGGCTCAGAGTGGTCCAATCCATATGTGCCGAGATTCCAGTCCACCAGTGCTCACTTCTGGAAGATGAGTTGGTGTAGAGGTACTCGTGCAGCTTGCACTTTGGGATCATTTAGGAACCAGGTGAGGGTGCCACCAGGGAGTAGATTGGAAAACCAGCTGGCAGTAACACTGGAACCCATGACAGGCTGGAAGCATGGTCCAAAAAAATTGGTGGTTGGGCAACTGAGAAGACAGATAGCAGGCTGGGCAGAAGGCAGAATTGTGGCTAGGAGATAGGCTGAGGTCACTACTCAAAGTCAGCAGAATGGTTATCAGGAAGCAAGGTGAAGGTCAGTCAAGTTAAGTTGCAGTCGGGAGCTAGTGGAGATCAAACCAGGAATCAGCAGAGACATGTCATAGTCAGAAACTTAGCCAGGTCAATAGCAAGCCTCCCCCACCCTCCCTTACTTCACAGTGCACCCCGTTACCTTGTGCTGCTGCCAGGAAGAAGCTGGGGATGGAGCGGGGAAGCAGAAAGTCTGGAGGAGGAACACAGGAGGGCTGGAGTCAGCTGAATGCTGAGAGCAGGAGAGGTGAAGACCAGGGGGTGCTATGACTGCACAGAGAGACACAGGATCTGTAGAAGGAATTTCTTTTGTCGACTGCTGAGGCATGGGGGGCAGAGACGAGCTTCTTCACAGGCTGCACAGAGAAGCGCAGGATCTGGCAGAAGAGTTTTGTCCTCCTCTGTCTCCTGTCGACAGCTGAGATAAGGTGGAGGTGGAGGCAAAGACGAGGGGGGTCCCACAGGTGCAAGAGAGGTGTGAGGACCACATGAAATTGCCTGGTGGGCTGGATTCGGTCCGCGGGCCTGGTGTTTGACATCTTGGAAGTCAATGTGGTAGTAGGCACTGCTGCTACAGTGATCTCCACCAACTTCCACGTCCCTTGGCGAGCAGCTGCCCTGCTGCTTATTGAACACAGGAGGTCACATGCGTGACACGGGTGCCATTAAGAGAACACATTGCATTTTCTCAATAAATGCAAAGTGTTCTCTGATTGCACTTGGTGGAGATGTTTGATGTCACTGCTCTGTCTCCACACCTCATCCAATCAGAGAATGGTTTGTATTTATTGAGCAAATACAAAATGAATCAGCTTCCTGGGGATCCCTGCCCAGCCCTGCATTTACTCTCAGGCACTCCGAGACACAAAGCAGTCAGTGAACTTTTTTTTTCTTTTTTTTTTTTTTTTAAGGGGTATAACTTGGATGGGGATGTGAGATATGGGATGCAGCATAGATCAATGAAACAGCACTTGGTTTTGGGCCAACTATGAACATACCCTGTATACTCCTTCAGCTTCCTCCTGCACATCACTTGCTTGAAGCTCATCACTCCTCACTCCACCAGCTCATTACTTGCTGCAGACTGTTACTCATAGTCACCTCCAGCACATCACTTGGTTCCCCAGGAACAGCTAGCACTATTTGTTGGGTTAGGCCTGACACTCACTCCGCCAGGCCTCAGCAAATGCTCTTTACAGGCTGGGACCACCAGCCCCAATGGTGTAGCAGAAAAGTCCTTGTGCTAGCTGCCCTAACTTTGGCTACTGATCCCAGTTCGGCCTATTCAGGCACTGCCAGCCCTCCTGGCTGCAGCTGCCTCTTTCCATTGCCCCTTCCACCACAGTCCACAATTCTGGTTCTGCACCCATCTAAGACTGCAATCTCTCAGGCATGCCTCCCCAGTCCTCCTGACTGTGCCTCACTCACCGGCCCTCCTGGCTGAGACCAGTTGTCCTCCCTGGAGTCTCTTAGCAGTGCTCTGTTTCTCGCTGTCCTCTCCTTGCGCTCTCTTGTGCCTCCAGTCCAGGACCTCCTCCTTCGTTCCTGAAGGTGGTCCCAACTGCACTCGGATTGCCACCTTTTTTTCAAGCCAAACCCGAACACTTTAGCAGCCTGGGACACCTTTGGGTACATCATGGAGAGTGGTAATGCAGTGCGCATAGTGTGCCGCAGTGAACAGTGGGTGTGGCCAAATTGCTCTTGCTGACATCATCTCCCTGCTACTCGGTGATGCTGAACCTGCCCCCAGACAGCCGCTTGCAGCTCCCGGACGGCAACAGATTTGTGTGTGTGACTTTCTTGGTTACTTGTTGTGCCTCAGCCTGGTCTGAATAATGTGTCCGGGTTCCAGTCCACCTGAAACCCGAACACATGACTCAAAACCCGAACTGCACCCAAGCCCAGGCTCAAGGTCACACCCCCCCTCCCCCCGGACTGGGGACCTCCCTGGAGGGCCCTGACAGACTCTGCACTCTCTGATTCCAGCTCTTCCATCCAACAACTCCTCTCCAGTGGGCTGACCCTGGGTATTTGAGTAGGCCTGCCCCCTGCCAATCCAAGTTGGGGATTGGACAGGACTCCCCAGAGCACCACAAATGGCCTCGCTCGCCTCCTCTCCAGCCTCTCTTTCCAGAAAGCACTAGAAGATTCTAGAAAGAAGTAGGAGGTCCTAGTGAGCCACCTGTGAGTCACTCAACACTACCCTGAGCCACTCCCAGCCCAAAATGAAAACAAACAGGCCTAGCAACCAGCCAGGCCTGCATACATTTACCTATCCTCTCTAGCACACTACTAGAGGGATAGGTAAATATATATATTTATGGCACATACATACTTCCATTGGTCCAAGTTGAATATCTAGAAGAGGGTCTTTTTGGGACTTTAAATGGAGTGCATGAATACATGTGCCCCCATCCCTAATTATATATAGATAGGAGAAAAGATTTGGGACTTTAAATGTGGTGAGCGACAAATAACTTGTAAAAAAACATATTAAAATATTTTATTTCTGTAAATGAATGAAATAGCATGACACATTACATTGAATACATATATGGGTATTGATTAATACATACTATACACAATAAACCAACTGTAATTCATATATATATATATATATATATATATATATATATATATATATAAAATATGAGCCAAATGCTCCACATGATAAATTCAATGAAAAAGCACAGTGAGTCTGAAAAGTATGCATAGGCATTGGTAATTTCATATACAATTGTGCTCATAAGTTTACATATCCTGGCAGAATTTATGATTTCTTGCCCATTTTTCAGAGAATATGAATGATGACACAAAAACTTTTGTGCATCTTGAAACAGCCACACCACATGTTTTCACACATTTGTGGGTTTTTCTTTGCATCCCGAACAATTTTCCTGGCAGTTGTCGCTGGAATTTTAGTTGGTCTACCTGATCGTGGTTTGGTTTTTTAACAGAACCCCTCAACCCCACTTTTTGATTAGAGTGCTGCTGATTGGCATTCTCAATTCCTTGGATCTCTTTTTATATCGGTTTTATACAGTTCAACTACCTTTTTCTGAAGATCCTTTGACAATTCTTTTGCTTTCCCCATGACTCAGAATCCAGAAACGTCAATGGAGCACTGGATGAAAGATGCAAGGGTTTGTCGGAAGTCCAGAAAGTCATTGACCGCTTTATACACACACACTAATTACAAGCAAACAGATCACCTGCACTGGGAGCTGTGGTGGTAAACCCTGGAGAGAGACCAAGCGCACGCATAAAATACCCAGGGAGATGGGAGACTTCAATGTGTAATTGGTGGTATGTATTGATAGTTGCATAATACCTTAACCACATGCTGACCGGGCCATAGCTGAAAGACGGCTACAGCGCGGTCGGCTTATTCTGGGTGGACGTCCATGGGACATCCTCACTGAATTGCGCACCCAGGAACATCCGTGACCGCCGGGCCTGGGGGACCCGGCTCATCACGGATCACGGTAAATGGCCGCTGATAGCGGGTGTTTAGAACGTGATCGCAGAGGCGGCTCTCTAATTAGGCAAATTAGGCGGTCGCCTTAGGCCTCGCCCCCATAGGGGCCTCGCGGGCGCGGCCGCCTAATTTGCCCTTACCGCAGCCTAAATAAATTCGCCGGGACTGCCCTGCATTATCGAGTCCCGGCGAATCAGATTTCCTCAATGCTCGCGGCTTGTGCGGGTGCCTCCGTTCCCGCACGCCGCGAGCTCCACTGTGCATTGCAGGCAGCTGAGCGGCATCTCCCCTCAGCTGCCTGACACACAGTGCCGAGCAGAGCGGAGCGAACTGAACCCGCCCCTCCTCCTCCTGTGCTGTGATGTTTTCCTGTGCACGGAGGAGGGAACGAGTCAGTCACGGAAGTTGCAACTGTTTTGAGAGGAGCGCTGGTCTGTGTACTTTAAAAGTGAGTCTTGGAGGGGAGGAGGGCATGAAGAAGAGGGCGAGGGAGGGGGGACAAGCAAGAGTTTACTTAGAGTGATTTGGGGGGAGAGGGTATCCATCCATCCCCCCATACCATCCCGGCTCCATACACCCCAATCCCATCCCGGCTCCATCCATCCCCCAATTCAATCCCAGCTCCATCCATCCCCCCCATACCATCCCAGATCCATCCATCCCCCCCCATACCATCCCAGCTCCATCTATCCCTCCCATACCATCCCAGCTCCATCCACCCCACCCCAATCCCATCCCAGCTCCATCCATCCCACCCCAATCCCATCCCGTCTCCATCCATCCCCCCGATCCAATCCCAGCTCTATCCATCCCCCCATACCATCCCGGCTCCATCCATCCCACCCCAATCCCATCCCGGCTCAACCATCCCACCCCAATCCCATCACGGCTCATCCATCCCCCCGATCCAATCCCAGCTCCATCCATCCCCCATAACATTCCAGCTCCATCCACCCCACCCTGACTCCATCCATCCACCCGATCCCACACCAGCCCCATCCATCCCCCCATACCATCCCAGCTCCATCTATCCCGCCCATACCATCCCAGCTCCATCCACCCCACCCCCATCCCATCCCAGCTCCATCCATCCCACCCCAATCCCATCCCGTCTCCATCCATCCCCCCGATCCAATCCCAGCTCTATCCATCCCCCCATACCATCCCGGCTCCATCCATCCCACCCCAATCCCATCCCGGCTCAACCATCCCACCCCAATCCCATCACGGCTCATCCATCCCCCCGATCCAATCCCAGCTCCATCCATCCCCCATAACATTCCAGCTCCATCCACCCCACCCTGACTCCATCCATCCACCCGATCCCACACCAGCCCCATCCATCCCCCCCATACCATCCCGGCTCCATCCACCCCATCCTAATCCCATACCGGCTTCATCCATCCCCTGATCCAATCCCGGCTCCATCCATCCCCCCATACCATCCCAGCTCCATCCACCCCCACCCCAGTCCTGGCTCCATCTATCCCCTGATCCAATCCCGGCTTCATCCACCCCACCCCAATCCCATCGCAGCTCCATCCACCCCACCCCAATCTTATCCTGGCTCCATCCATCCCCTGATCCCATTCCGGCTCCATCCACCCCACCCCAATCCCATCCTGGCTCCATCTATCCCCCCAATCCCATCATGGCTTCCTCCATCCCCGATCCCATCCCCGCTCCCTCCATCCCTGATCCCATCCCCGCTCCCTCCATCCCCCGATCCCATCCGGCTCCATCTACCACCCCGATCCCATCCCAGCTCCATCCATTCCCCAATCCCATTCCAGCTCTATTCCCCCCTCAATCCTATGACACCATGTTCTACCGCACCAGGTGACACCAACCCTAGTGACACCACTGTGTGCTAGGGGGCACTTTAGGACTTGTGCTACAAGGGGGCTTGTATATGAAGTCCACCCCCCAGCACATGTCTTCTCCCCTCCCAAAGCCCCCCTAGCACATATCCTCCCCCCCCCCAAACAGATGCTGTCTGCCACAAAGGGGATGGCATCCATTTGAAGGGCACAGTGGCTGCATTTGATGGGCACAGTGGCTGCATTTGATGGCACAGTGGTTACATTTGATGGGCACAGTGGCTGCACTTCATGGGCACAGTGGTTGTATTTGATGGGCACAGTGGCTCCATTTGATGGGCACAGTGGCTGCATTTAAGGCACACCGTGGCTGCACTTCATGGAACGGTGGCTGCATTTGATGGCACAGTGGCTGCATTTGATGGCACAGTGGCTGCATTTGATGGCACAGTGGCTGCATTTGATGGCACAGTGGCTGCATTTGATGGGCACAGTGGCTGCATTTGTTGGGCACAGTGGCTGCATTTGATAGGCACAGTGGCTGCATTTGAGGGCACAGTGGCTGCATTTAAGGCACACCGTGGCTGAACTTGATGGAACGGTGGCTGCATTTGAGGGCACAGTGGCTGCAATTGATGGCACAGTGGCTGCATTTGATGGGCACAGTGGCTGAATTTGATGGGCACAGTGGCTGCATTTGAGGGTACAGTGGCTGCATTTGACGGTCACAGTGGCTGCATTTGATGGTCAGAATGGCTGCATTTGATGGTCAGAATGGCTGCATTTGATTGGCACAGTGGCTGCACTTGATGGGCACAGTGGCTGCATTTGATGGTCACAGTGGCTGCATTTGATGGGCACAGTGTCTGCATTTGAGGGCACAGTGGCTGCATCTGATGGGCACAGTGGCTGCATTTGACGGTCACAGTGGCTGCATTTGATGGGCACAGTGTCTGCATTTGAGGGCACAGTGGCTGCATCTGATGGGCACAGTGGCTGCATTTGACGGTCACAGTGTCTGCATTTGACGGGCACAGTGGCTGTATTTGATGGGCACAGTGGCTGCAATTGATGTTTTTAGAATTTTTCAGTTTGTTTGCACCCCCCTCCCCCCAAGAATCGTGAGCACCAGCCACCACTGATCTCTTGTATCATGTCTGCAGCCTCCCACCATCTCTTGTATCATCTCTGCAGTCTCTGACTCTGACCATCCCCTGTATCATGTCTGCACAGTCTCTGACCATCTCCTGTATCATGTCTGCACAGTCTCTGACCATCTCCTGTATCATGTCTGCACAGTCTCTGACCATCTCCTGTACTATTTCTGCAGTCTCTGATCAGCTCCTGTACTATGTCTGCAGTTTCTGATAATCTCTTGTACTATGTCTGCAGTCTCTGATCATCTCCTGTATCATGTCTGCAGTCTCTGATCCTCTCCTATACTGTATCTGCAGTCTCTGATAATCTCCTGTAGCATATCTGCCGTCTCTGACCATCTCTTGTATCATGTCTGCCGCCTCTGATCATCTTATGTATCATGTCTCCAGTCTCTGACCATCTCTTGTATCATGTCTGCAGTCTCTGACCATCTTTTGTATTATGTCTGCAGTCTCTAATCATCTCTTGTATCATGTCTGCCGTCTCTGACCATCTCTTGTATCATGTCTGCAGTCTCTGACCATCTCTTGTATCATGTCTGCAGTCTCTAATCATTTATTGTACCATGTCTGCAGTCTCTGATCATCTCTTGTACCATGTCTGCAGTCTCTGATCATCTCTTGTACCATGTCTGCAGTCTCTGACCCTCTCTTGTACCATGTCTGCAGTCTCTAATCATCTCTTGTACCATGTCTGCAGTCTCTGACCATCTCTTGTACCATGTCTGCAGTCTCTGCCATCCATTCCCCAATCCCATTCCAGCTCTATTCCCCCCTCAATCCTATGACACCATGTTCTACCGCACCAGGTGACACCAACCCTAGTGACACCACTGTGTGCTAGGGGGCACTTTAGGACTTGTGCTACAAGGGGGCTTGTATATGAAGTCCACCCCCCAGCACATGTCTTCTCCCCTCCCAAAGCCCCCTAGCACATATCCTCCCCCCCAAACAGATGCTGTCTGCCACAAAGGGGATGGCATCCATTTGAAGGGCACAGTGGCTGCATTTGATGGGCACAGTGGCTGCATTTGATGGCACAGTGGTTACATTTGATGGGCACAGTGGCTGCACTTCATGGGCACAGTGGTTGTATTTGATGGGCACAGTGGCTCCATTTGATGGGCACAGTGGCTGCATTTAAGGCACACCGTGGCTGCACTTCATGGAACGGTGGCTGCATTTGATGGCACAGTGGCTGCATTTGATGGCACAGTGGCTGCATTTGATGGCACAGTGGCTGCATTTGATGGCACAGTGGCTGCATTTGATGGGCACAGTGGCTGCATTTGTTGGGCACAGTGGCTGCATTTGATAGGCACAGTGGCTGCATTTGAGGGCACAGTGGCTGCATTTAAGGCACACCGTGGCTGAACTTGATGGAACGGTGGCTGCATTTGAGGGCACAGTGGCTGCAATTGATGGCACAGTGGCTGCATTTGATGGGCACAGTGGCTGAATTTGATGGGCACAGTGGCTGCATTTGAGGGTACAGTGGCTGCATTTGACGGTCACAGTGGCTGCATTTGATGGTCAGAATGGCTGCATTTGATGGTCAGAATGGCTGCATTTGATTGGCACAGTGGCTGCACTTGATGGGCACAGTGGCTGCATTTGATGGTCACAGTGGCTGCATTTGATGGGCACAGTGTCTGCATTTGAGGGCACAGTGGCTGCATCTGATGGGCACAGTGGCTGCATTTGACGGTCACAGTGGCTGCATTTGATGGGCACAGTGTCTGCATTTGAGGGCACAGTGGCTGCATCTGATGGGCACAGTGGCTGCATTTGACGGTCACAGTGGCTGCATTTGACGGGCACAGTGGCTGTATTTGATGGGCACAGTGGCTGCAATTGATGTTTTTAGAATTTTTCAGTTTGTTTGCACCCCCCTCCCCCCAAGAATCGTGAGCACCAGCCACCACTGATCTCTTGTATCATGTCTGCAGCCTCCCACCATCTCTTGTATCATCTCTGCAGTCTCTGACTCTGACCATCCCCTGTATCATGTCTGCACAGTCTCTGACCATCTCCTGTATCATGTCTGCACAGTCTCTGACCATCTCCTGTATCATGTCTGCACAGTCTCTGACCATCTCCTGTACTATTTCTGCAGTCTCTGATCAGCTCCTGTACTATGTCTGCAGTTTCTGATAATCTCTTGTACTATGTCTGCAGTCTCTGATCATCTCCTGTATCATGTCTGCAGTCTCTGATCCTCTCCTATACTGTATCTGCAGTCTCTGATAATCTCCTGTAGCATATCTGCCGTCTCTGACCATCTCTTGTATCATGTCTGCCGCCTCTGATCATCTTATGTATCATGTCTCCAGTCTCTGACCATCTCTTGTATCATGTCTGCAGTCTCTGACCATCTTTTGTATTATGTCTGCAGTCTCTAATCATCTCTTGTATCATGTCTGCCGTCTCTGACCATCTCTTGTATCATGTCTGCAGTCTCTGACCATCTCTTGTATCATGTCTGCAGTCTCTAATCATTTATTGTACCATGTCTGCAGTCTCTGATCATCTCTTGTACCATGTCTGCAGTCTCTGATCATCTCTTGTACCATGTCTGCAGTCTCTGACCCTCTCTTGTACCATGTCTGCAGTCTCTAATCATCTCTTGTACCATGTCTGCAGTCTCTGACCATCTCTTGTACCATGTCTGCAGTCTCTGACCATCTCTTGTATTATGTCTGTAGTCTCCAATCATCTCCTGTATCATGTCTGTAATCTCTGATTATCTCCTGTATCATATCTTCAGTCTCTGATCATCTCTTGTACCATGTCTGCAGTCTCTGACCATCTCCTGTATCATGTCTGCCGTCTCTCTCACTCTGCGGAAGGTGCTCCAGAGCCCCCTCCACATTAGAGTTTCGATTTTAAATGCAAGTTGGAACTCTGTGATTCAAAGGGGAATGCAGTGGACTCTGATATAAAGGTAATCTTTGGTCACCAAAGATCCCCCGTCCCTTACATTAGAGTTCCCCTTTACACCAAGGTCTGCAGCATTCCCCTTTATATCAGAGTTCCCTTGCACTGTAAGGTGGAATCCTGCAGACTCTGATATATGGGGGAACTCTGTGCTGGCTGGGTTATATTAACCTGACCATCAAGTAAATGGAAAAATATGCGTGCAATATATGTGTAATATATATTTGATTAAAGAAGAATTGATTAGAGAAAATTCTATAAAACAGTGAATTCATAGTTCATAGAATTTAAAACTCTTAATATATGCAATTAATACAGTTAATTTGTATTGCTTGAATTATTTTTCCCATTATGGATGTGAATGGGGCCTCATGTCTCAGATTTGCCTAAGGCCTCACAAAGCCTAGAGCCGCCTCTGCGTGATCGCTCCATCAAATGACGGAGCATCACTTGTAAAGAAACCGACTTCATGTCATGACGCTGGTTCCTCTCTCCCCTCTCTGCACCGATCGGTACAGTGTGAGAGGAGAGCGGGAGGGATTGTTTGCAGCACTGTGGGCACTACAGATCCAGCCCACAGCGCTGCTCTGTGCCAATACTCTGCCAATACTCTGCCAAAACTCTGCAATCAATTTTAACAGAAACAAATAATTTTTTATTTTATTTTTTTACAGAATTTTCTGTCTTTTTTGATTTATGGCGCAAAAAATAAAAAACCCAGTGGTGATTAAATACCACCAAAAGAAAGCTCTATTTGTGTGAAAAAAAGGACAAACATTTTATATGGGTACAGTGTTGCATGACTGAGTAATTGTCATTCAAAGTGTGAGAGCGCTGAAAGCTGAAAATTGGTCTGGTTAGGAAGGGGGTTTAAGTGCCCAGTGGTCAAGTGGTTAAATACCCACATGGAGCCATGGTCCAGGGAAGACGTGCAATGTGCCCAAGGTGTGCGGTTAACCCATACCCATATATGTATTCAATGTAATATGTCATGCTTTTTCATTCATTTACAGAAATAGAATATTTTAATATGTTTTTTACAAGTTATCTGTCACTCACTTAATTTAAAGTCCCAAATCCTTTCTCATATCAAGCTGAATATCTATATCTGGAATTCTTCTTGAAATAGTCTGTCTGGCTCCAAGATTCAAGTTGAGCGTGCACCTGAATGTGTGTTTGTCCACGCATTACATGTCCTTGTGTTTCAGCATGACCATGTAAATTAGCATGGACATCTAACCAGATGAAAATTAGCATTTTCTACCCATTGGTGCATGTGCACTTTTTTTTTATGCTGTTTGGGTGCTTGGTTTTATTGATAGTGTGAGTGGCACAGTTAGGCAAAGTCAGTCTTTTACTTTCAGACAGAGGACATTAAATGCTTATGGCACATAGCATGCCTGGTACCCAGGCCACTTGGCATGCACCCTGCAAACCAATACCTAGCGACCGCAATGCAAACAGTAGTTATTTCCACCTTCTGCCAGATAAGGACTTCATTGGTTCTTTTTCAATTCTAGATTCCAATTATAGAATGTTCTGTGCCACCAGATGTGGAATTCCATCTGGTCATTTATCATCAATACATTTATTTGTTCTGTTCTTCATAGAACCTTGAAGTTTAGTGATGTAAAACCAGCGTTACACGGCAGCAAAAGAGAACATTCGTATGCTACTAATTTTTATCAAACTACACATTAGCACCTGTGTTCTTTATAAGAAACCTTTGTCAAGCCAAAGATACAAGCCTCTGAAAATAGGATAATATTGATTAACGTAATGAGTTCAGGGTCGGGTTTTCTGACATGCCGAACAGCACAAAAAATAAACTGCAACTGTGTTGAGGTCAAAAAGTGCACATCATTAAATTTAATCAGAGGTTTATATGACCAGTTGCAGCCACAATAATCAAGTTTCTCACATGTGTTTCTGGTCTGAGTAGGATTGTGGATTCTTATATCTTATTCCTATACTCCTATACTGCATCTGTGCTATTCAGCTTCCAATTCTATGTTAGTTCATCTTTACCAAAAAGCTGTAGATATAAATAAACTGTGCAGCTTTGACCAAATATTTAAATATTGCCCTTGTTATAGTTGTAGGCCATTTATGTACCTCCTGAACCCCTACTAACAAATTTCCATAGATGACATCATCCCAACCTGCCTTGTTCATACATCCCAAATTTTGAACTTGAGAATGAGGGACATTTCAGGGATACAATCACCTGCGGCATGCACCACAGCAAAAAAGCAACTGTGGCCAAACATGATAGTGGGAGGGGCTTAAGGGCCATGGGTGAACAAAACCCGGGCTTCCTTGTACCTATAAAAGATGCTTTGATTGCTGCGCTATAACCTGGAGTCTCAGGGATAGATATCAGCCTCAAAAGGACCACTAAGGCACATGGAAGGCAGGATGGAAGGAAGAAAGGATCACTATGGTATATGGATGGCAGGAAGGATCACTATGGTATATGGATGGCAGGAAGGATCACTATGGTACATTGAAAGCAGGAAGGATCACTATGGCACATGGAAGGCAGAAAGGATCACAATGGCACATGGAAGGCAGGAAGAATCACAGTGGCACATGGAAGGCAGGAAGGATCACAGTGGCACATGGAAGGCAGGAAGGATCATAGTGGCACATGGAAGGCAGGAAGGATCACAGTGACACATGGAAGGCAGGAAGGATCACAATGGCACATGGAAGGCAGGAAGAATCACTTTGGTACATGGAGGACAGAAAGTATCACTATGGTACATGAAAGACAGGAAGGATCACTATGCCACATGGAAGGCAGGAAGGATCACTATGGTATATGGATGTCAGGAAGGATCACTATGATACATTGAAAGCAGGAAGGATCACTATGGCACATGGAAGGCAGAAAGGATCACAATGGCACATGGAAGGCAGGAAGGATCACAGTGTCACATGGAAGGCAGGAAGGATCACAGTGGCACATGGAAGGCAGGAAGGAACACAATGGCACATGGAAGACAGGAAGGATCACGATGGCACATGGAAGGCAGGAAGAATCACTATGGTACATGAAGGACAGAAAGTATCACTATGGTACATGAAAGGCAGGAAGGATCACTACGACACATGGAAGGCAGGAAGGATCACTATGGTACATGGACGGAAGGAAGGATCACTATGGTACATGGAGGACCGAAAGAAAGGATCACTATGGCACATGAAAGGCAGGAAGGAAGGAGGGATCACTATGCCATATGGTAGGCAGGAAGGAGAGATCACTATGGCACATGAAAGGCAGGAAGAAGGGATCGCTATGGCACATGGAAGGCCGGAAGGATCACTATGGCACAGGGAAGGAAAGAAGGATCACTATGGCACATGGAAGGCAGGAAGGATCACTATGGTACATGGAAGGCAGGAAAAGTCACTATGGCATATGGAAGGCAGAAAGGATCGATCACTATGGCACATGGAAGGTAGGAAGGATCACTATGGCACATGGAAGGCAGGAAGGATCACTATGGCACATGGAAGGATGGAGGGATCACTATGGCACATGGAAGGCAAAAAGGAGGGCTCACTGTGGTACATGGAAGGAATAGAGAGAGGAGAGTTCACTCACCCGGCTGACTGGTCTCTAGAATATCAGGCAGTTACATCATTGCACTGCTTTAAAATTCCCGCCCACACAACCTCTTCACAAGCACAGGATTGGCTGCACGCTGGGGTTTATGGGCGAGCACAGGGGGACATGGGGAGGAGGTGGAGCTGACCTAGCCTCCCTCCTCTCCTATCTGTATGGGTTGTAGGGCGGTGGGCCAGCCAGTGGGAGGTGGGGGAGCTGTGCTGGCAGGGCACTGAGCGAGTCTCAGCCTTGACAGCTGCAGCACAGCGATGTGCACACCTGCTAGGTGGACTATTTGAGTCCAGTTCTGGCACTGAGCTCCACTGTGGGATTCAGCCCAGATTCGCTGTACACTCCTGAACTCTGCACTCTGTACATAGCGCACTTCTAAATTCTGCACTCTGTACGTAGTGCACTCCTGAACTCTGCACTCTGTACGTAGCGTGCTTCTGAACTGTGCATTCTGTACCTAGCGTGCTTCTGAACTGTGCACTCTGTACCTAGCGTGCTTCTGAACTCTGCACTCTATACGTAGCATACTCGTGAAGTCTGTACTTAGCACACCCCTGAACTCTTAACTCTGTACATAGCGCACTTCTGAATGCTGCACTCTGTACGTAGCGCACTCCTGGACGCTGCACTCTGTACGTAGCGCACTCCTGAACGCTGCACTCTGTACATAGCGCACTCCTTAATTCTGCACTCTGTACGTAGCGCACTCCTGAACTGTGCACTCTGTACTTAGCGTGCTTTTGAACTGTGCACTCTGTACCTGCAGAGATATGGCAGATTGACTTCATCGGTCCCCTGCCCCGGGGAAACAATGGACTGAGATATTGTTGCACTGCAGTGGACACCTATTCAGGACTTATGCTTGTTCATCCTTGCAAACGTGCAGATCAAGCCGCAACGCTTCAACTGCTACAGAAACTTGTCGTTGCTTATGGTTGTCCCAAGCAAGTCCAAAGTGATAACGGCTCACACTTCACCGGATCAACAGTACAGCAGTGGGCCAAAGATTCTGGAGTGTACTGGTTGTGCCACATCCCATACCATCCACAGGCAGCTGGTTTGATTGAAAGATACAACGGGCTATTGAGGGGCTGGGGCACAGATTCCACAGCTGGAGTGCAGATTTCAGTATTTATGTAAGGTTCCCGAAAAAAACAGGGCTTAACAGATACCATGTTACTGCTTCCCATGACATAGAAACCAAGAGTGACGTATCTGAAGCTGAAGCCTATCTAGGAATGAGAGGGAATCTGGCAGGAAGGTTTGAAGTTATATTTGCATTGGCAGATGAGCTTCAAGACAGTGGCTGGGACTCTGACTGGTTAGTGGATACTTCTCAGCAAGAGTGGAAAGTGAGGCTACATAACATAAAACCTTCCAAAATAAACAGCAGTGATCTTCTGGGAAATATCAGTATATTTCCTCTCCTCCCTATTGATGTTCTTTGGGAGGGTCAGAAGTGGGTACAGGCAGGGGGCAAAGTGTTAGTCAGATATCCAGGCAAGAAGCCATTTAGAGGAGAGATCGTAGCTGAAGGGCCTGGATCTACTGTTTATGTATTATTAGAGGGAACAGATAATCCGCTTTGTTTTCCACTCCACAGGCTGTCTCCGATTTGATCCATAGGAAGACCAGAGAAAAGTGATTACAAGATGGAAAGAATGAGGGAAGATCGCAAGAGCTGTGGAGAGCAAGGCCTTTGATGTATTACAAGCCTGGACTTGTTTCTACAGAACTTTATGGACTGCAGACATAGTACAGTCCCTAGGATGGACTTTCTAATGAACTTTTTTAAAGTTAAAAGACTGAAACATCTTCTCAATGCACAGAAATTGGAGGGGTTGCATTCAAGGAAAAATTAATGTTTAGAATGAGTTTTATTAGTAATGATATGGAGTCTGAAAGAAAAAAAATCTAGGGCGGAATGTGTTGCGTTTGTTAAAATATGATTTTTTATACATCAGACCTAACATTACATGGGAGAAATTACTGATCAGCTTCGCGTGCTTTTGAACTGTGCACTCTGTACCTAGCGTGCTTCTGAAATCTGCACTCTGTATGTAGCGTACTCGTGAAGTCTGTACTTAGCACACCCCTGAACTCTTCACTCTGTACATAGCGCAACCATACTGCTGATGTGGCCCCTGATAAAATTTAGTTTGACACCCCTGCTCTAGTTTGACACCCCTGCTCTAGTGTTTTAGAAGCTTGTAGACCAAGGTAAGTTAACCAACATATCAAACAGTGCAGCCCAAAAAGAGAATAATCTGGGACATACCCAAAACATGTGTAAAACATTGGCAGAAACTTTCCCACACCTAGAACAGCAGGCATGTTCCATCAACCCCATGCAGTTCAGTTTAGCTGGAGTGTAATGCAGCTGATGAATACATTTTGAATGTCTAAACGTATCAACCGTACTAATAACATCCTACAAAAAAGGTTTTAGTAACTTCCACCCAATCTTCGTAAGGTCAAGCAAATAGGCACGCTGTTTCTTGTAGGAGGAGGCAAAGGAGTTTGAGCCATCAGACTGCAATACATTATAAAAAGTGGCAACCAATTTAGTAATTTCAGGATCCGCCATGAGATGTTGAAGAGGAAGCAGAAAAGTCCACTCCCAGCAGCCCAAATTGAGCCTGCATGGCATGGCATAGTGAAAGGTATTTAAAGAAAAATCTGTTAGACACACCAGTCCATTCATTAAGACCATCAAAGGAGATAAGGGTACCATCCACATAAACTTGAGGAACATACAGAACCCCCTTAGATATCCACCAGGGCGTATCTTGGAGACGATAGAGCTCTTTAGTTAGGTTAAGATTACGCCATAATGGCACATTCAGGGAGGAATTTCATTCTTAGTGAGATACCTCCCAAGGGTTAAATACTTCTAAAGGGATGCTGACACTGCAACTTTTCTCATCAGAACACTGAAAGTGCACCAGGTGATTATAATGAACCAGACCCTCCCATTCCTAATCAGTCTTCAAAGGACATGGAGAAACAAAGCTTTTTCTTCGGAGCAACAAAAGGTTGACTTCTATGGGCCTTCCATTGGATTGCAGGGCAGAAAAAATGGACATATATTTTTCAAAACGCACTGCAGTGTGGAGATGGGAGCAGACACTACCTTTCTTATGGCCAACCATGACATATGAGCTTTTGCGTTTTCAAACAGTGTAAATATGCCCTTGGGCCAAACTCATCCCCATCCCTCCATTTCATGATGCAGCACTTGCCCCCTGGAGACCTACTGGTTATCCTGGGCGCCGTCACATTCCTATCGCTGTGCAAATACAGACAGGACCGTTTTTAAGGCAGGGCAAAAGGGGCAGCTGCCCTGGGCCCAATCATTGTAGTGGGGCCCAAAGCAGCTGCCTCATACTTGCCAACGATCCCAGTTTAAATTCCCTTATCCTGTGAAGTTTTAGTCCCGTGCTGTGTCCCGATATCTCGGTGTAAACTTCTGCTGCTGCTGCCCAGCTTTATATAAATAGCCATGGACTGCAGCATTGATATGTAAATAGAGGCGGCATTCATATGTATATCATGTCCCCCTGAGGTCACATCCACCATCACTTCTGCTGAATGCTGCCCACTGGGGAGGTAAAGGAGCATGCTTGAAAGTCCTGCCTACAACTGTGGTCAGTACGCCTAACATCAGCCTGTTCGGCAAAGTAAGCAAATTGGAGGTGGAACCCTTCTTCAAAATAACATGGTGCCACAGCACCCTGAATTTTGGTGCATGTGAATACGCTGGCAGGCAGTGAGGAGATGATGTGCTGTAACCTTTAGCAAGCAATTAGTGAGCAGTAAAGCTTAGCATTAACCTATTGCAACCAATAAGTGAGCAGTAATAATGTGCAGTAACCTCTAACAACCAATTAGTGAGTGGTATAGAAGTTCAGTAACCTCTAGCAATCAATCAGTGAGCAGTAATAATGGGCAGTAATCTCTAGCAACCAATCAACAAGCAGAAGTCATGTGATGTAACCTCTACAAAATAACAGTAAGCTATAATGTGTGCTGTAACCTCTAGCAGCCAGTCAGTGAGCTGTAATGATACACTGTAACCTCTGGCAACCAATCGCAATCGCTGCCTGATCTGATTCAGTAAACTGATTTTGAGTCTAGCTGCTATTTATTGTATGTCTCAAAGCATGTGGAGAGCAAAATTGCATGGAAGAGGGGGCCCAAGAAAATGTTTGCCCAGGGTCCAATCAATATTAAAGATGGCCCTGAATACAGATATTCAGAAAATTTGCATAGACTGTAAGTTCCACTGTATTCTTCTCCAAAAATTACAAGTGCTCTTTAATCCATTTTATGAGTTGGATATCGGTGGAATCATTTGTGTATTAGCACTGGGGGCCACGGGGACTGCTCTTTTGTCTGAACGTCTGATAATGAAGCCTTGTGTTTGCACAGTTGTTACAGTGCAGTATTTATACTGTGAAATCGCTGCAGATGCTCCCTGTCCTACATAAACCTATACACTGGAAAAAAAGACATTTGCACAACATGCTGTGTAATCAGGACAAAGAGCCCTGGAGATTTCAGCTGCCGGAATCTGTGTAAAACAGCATTTCCTGACTTGGAATTATATTGCCACCTTTACTGCAGGTTTGGTGTAACTGGCGCTCAGTGCAGCGTGCCGACTCTAGAATGCAGCAAACACATTCAGTCCAATGAATAAATGTTCATCTCTGGTGGTGCAGGAACGAAAAGGCTCACTGTATATAGTGTGCTGCAATGCTGCTTTCATAGACTCTTATATAGTGAAAGGTCACCAATGGCACAAAAGCTTGCACTTTGTATGGGGCACTACTAGGGTTCTAAAAGGTCATCTTAACCTCAAACCAAAAATGTAATATATTACACCAATCATTAGATGTGATTGCTGCACTGCATCAGTTTTCTTTGGCTTTTTTTCCCGTGTTTTCATCTGATCCAGCCAGTAACTCATCTCCTGTATTAGTGAGATAGAACTCTGGAGGAATGAGCACAGGAAGCACAGCAGACAACAGCATTGTCAATCTAGGGGGGGGGTTGTGTTAAATGTATTAGCAGATACACTAACAAATTGAAGCAAAACTCCAGCTCACTCTTTAAAGTGTAAGAGATCGCCTTTACAGAAAAATCTGTAAGGCAGGCTTCACACTGCGGCGGTGCGGGTGGCGACGGTAAAGCAGCGCTATATTTAGCGCTACTTTACCATCATTTTACCCGCGGTATGCGGCCGCTAGCGGGGTGGTTTTAACCCCCGCTAGCGGCCGAAAAAGGGTTATCCCCGCGGTGTCCCATTGATTTCAATGGGTAGGAGCGGTATAGGAGCGGTGAATACACCGCTCCTTCACCGCTCCAAAGATGCTGCTAGCAGGACTTTTTTTACCGTCCTGCTAGCGCACCGCTCCAGTGTGAAAGCCCTCCGGGCTTTCAAACTGGAGACACAGCAGCAGCTGTTTCGGGTCGGTTTGCAGGCGCTAAAAAATAGCGCCTGCAAACCGCCCCAGTGTGAAAGCAGCCTTAGGTGAACTTACACAGGACCCTCTCCTCCCCCCCCCCCCCCATCCCACTGACCTGCAGTGCAGCTAGGGTTGCCACTTTTTCTTCAAGTCAAACCCGAACACTTTAGGGGCACACAGCAATTTCTTGTTGTTGTATAACCACTTAAGCCCCGGACCAATTTGAAGCTAAAGGATCAGGCCCCTTTTTGTGATTCGGCACTGCGTCGCTTTAACTGACAATTGCGCGGTCGTGCGGTGTGGCTCCCAAACAAAATTGGCGTCCTTTTTTTCCCACAAATAGATCTTTCTTTTGGTGGTATTTGATCGCCCCTGCGGTTTTTATTTTTTGCGCTATAAACAAAAATAGAGCGACAATTTTGAAAAAAATGCAATATTTTTAACTTTTTGCTATAATAAATATCCCCAAAAAATATATAAAAAAACATTTTTTTCCCTTAGTTTAGGCCGATACGTATTCTTCTACATATTTTTGGTAAAAAAAATAGCAATAAGCGTTTATTGATTGGTTTGCGCAAAAGTTATAGCGTCTACAAAATAGGGGATAGTTTTATGGCATTTTTATTAATAATTTTTCTTTTACTAGTAATGGTGGCGATCAGCGATTTTTTTATTGTGAGTGCGACATTATGGCGGACACAACGGACAATTTTGACACATTTTTGGGACCATTGGCATTAATACAGCGATCAGTGCGATTAAAAATGCATTGATTACTGTAAAAATGTCACTGGCAGTGAAGGGGTTAACCACTAGGGGGCAGTGTAGGGGTTAAGTGTGACCTGTGTGTTTTTTTTTTACTGTAGGGGGGCGTGGCTTGGCGTGTGACATCACTGATCGTCTTTCCCTATGACAGGGAACAGACGATCAGTGACAGCCTCACTAGGAAGCACGGGGAGAGGTTTGTTTAAACTTACCTCTCCCCGTTCTTCAGCTCTGTGACCGATCGCGGGACACCAGCGGCGATCGGGTCCGCGGGTCCCCCGGCTACGGTCACGGAGCCCAGGACCGGGTCGCGATTGCGCCGGCGTGCTTGTGCTTGTGCCCAGCCGTGCCATTCTGCCGACGTACATCGGTGTGAGGCGGTCCTTAAGTGGATAAATTATACATATATTTTGCTACTAAATAACATTTCTAATCATATGAAGTTAATAACAAGCAGCGCCTTGAGGCGATTCAGTTCGCATTGTAGCGCTATACAAATTATTCATTCATTCACAAGAGTCCCCCTTTACATCAGAGTCCACAGAGTTCCCCTTTTACATCTGAACTCGCAGAGTTCCCATTCACTGTAAGGGGGGACTCTACAGACTCTGATGTAAGGGAGAACTCTGGGTACTCTGACATAAGGGATGCTCTGGGAACCCTGATTTAAGGGGGAACACTGAGAACTCTGATGTACAGAGAGGACTCTGATGTTATGGGGAACACTGTGGCCTCTGGTGTAAAGGGGAACTCTGATGTAAGGAGTGGTCTGAGAACCCTGATTTACCTTAGTTTTCTCACTCAGAGGCAGGAGAGAGAAGGGGGGAGACTTCAGTCACAGACAGGGATGGATGGTGAGCTCACTCACCCCTTGGCAGTCAGCACCTCTCATCCAGATGTATCTGAGGCTGCTGGACTTCACATTTACAGCCCCCTCTTTCCTTTTCTTAGGCACAGCCCTGGGGAATGGAGTGTGGGCAGACACAGAGAGGTAGGGGTGGGAGTAAGAAGTGCATATTGAGCCCTCTCTCCTCTCCTGTCTGTGTGTGTATTTGGGGGGGGGGGGGGGGGATTGTTAGTGTTGACACTCTCGGCTTAGACAACTGCAGCCAGCAACCCTGCTGGGAAGCCATAGTCCAGTCTGAATAATGTGTCCAGGTTTCACGCAGTCTGAAACCCAGAAGCATGGTTCCAAACCCAAACTGTCTGGGTGAATCCCGGACAGGTGGCAACCCTAAGCGGTGCGATCTCCCGTTTTGAGCCCTGACTTAGAAATCCCCTTGGCATTTTCTCTACTTCTTCCCCGCTGACAGGACAGGCTACGCGGGATCTGATTGGTTGACGCCACCCAATTAGAATGCTCCGAAACATCCCTCCTGAAGGGGGGATGTTTTGGTGTTTAAGCCGAGGGGATTGCTAAGCCCCAGTCCATTGAGGCGGGTATACCAGGGCTCATAACGAGAGAACGCCGCACTGCACGTCAGCAATGGGTGGATGGTGTAAGTGCACCTTACAGATTTTTCTGTAAAGGTGAACTTACCCTTTAAAAACTTTTTGGGGATAAAAGTTTAGCATGAATAAATAAAAGCTGATAATTTAAATTACCCCTGCCAGTGTTAAGGCCCCTTTCACACTGGGGCGTCGGTGCCGTCTAATAGCGGCACTTTACCGCCGTTTTTGCAGGGGTTTTCGGCCACTAGCGAGGCGGTTTTAACCTCCGCTAGAGGCCGAAAAAGGATTAAAACGACCCGCAAAGCAGTGCTTTGGCAGCGGTTCGGCAGCGGTGCCCATTCAGTTCAACTTGCAGTGCAAAGTGGATTTGCCTTTAGTAAATCAACCCCACTGTACAGTTTATATTCCTTTTAAGTGATATAGATGGAGAGATTGCTTGGATGATTTTATAACATTGGCAATCCTAAAGGAGGTTTGAAAACCGTGTTATGCCATATAGACCAATTAAAGGGGAATACACATGGTGACCTTTATTAGGTCTAGGTATTAGCCCCTGTACACACGGTCGGAAATTCCGACCACAAAATCCGTCAGATTTTTTCTGACGGATTTCGTCCGACACTGGTGTTGCATACACACGGTCGGACAAAGTTGTCGGAAAATCCGATCATTCTAAACGTGGTGACGTTCGTTGCGTACGACGGAACTACGTAGAGGCTAGTAGCCAACAGCTTTGGTCTCGTAATTTGATCTGAGCATGCGTGGCACTTTGTCCGTCAAAATTCTCTACACACGACCGGAAAAAGTCTGATCGGATTTTGTTGCCGAAAAATTTTAGAGCAGGATCTCAAATTTTTTCCGACGGAAAAAGTCTGATGGAGCCCACACACGGGCAGATTTTCCGTCAACATGGTCCGATCGGACATTTTCCTTCGGAATTTCGGACCCTGTGTACGGGGGCTTAAGGTGAGCGCGGACAGTGATTGGTGGTGGTATTCACTGAAAAGTGGTCACATTGGTGAACATGGAACATTGGTGAACATGGAACATTTAGATATAAACTGTGTATTACCCGCATATTGGATTTTTTAACTCATATTTTGTACTTTGGACAAAAGTTGGAGGATACTCCCGTGACTGCTGATCTTGTCTTCAGGTCTTCAACACAAAGATTGACGCAGCATCATCCTTCGGCGTCCCTGCAACTGGACTTTGCTGCAACATTCATCTGGAGGTATCTTTATTAATGGGTATATATACAGTGGGGAAAATTTTATTTGATCCCCTGCAGATTTTGTAAGTTTGCCCACTTACAAATAAATAAATGTCTATAATTTTTATCATTGGTGTATTTTAAATGATAGAGACAGAATATTAACCACTTCAATACTGGGCACTTAGACACCTTCCTGCCCAAGCCAATTTTCAGCTTTCAGCGCTGTCACAGTTTGAATGACAATTGCGCGGTCATACAACACTGTACCCAAACAAATGTTTTATAATTATGTTCCCACAAATAGAGCTTGTGGGAACCTCTGCGGTTTTTATTTTTTGCGCAACAAATAAAAAAAGACCGAAAATTAAAAAAAAAAATAAAAAAAATGTTTTCTTTGTTTCTGTTAATTTTATTTGTAAATAAGTCTTCTTCAATGACGGGCACTGATATGGCTGCATGGGCACTGATAAGGCGGCACTGATGGGCACCGACAAGGTGGCACTAATGAGGTGGCACTAATGATGGGCACTGATATGTGGCACTGATGGGCACTGATAGGTGGCACTGGTATGCAGCACTGATGGGCACTCATAGGTGGCACTGATGGGCACTCATAGGCAGCACTGATGGGCACTCATAGGCAGCACTGATGGGTACTTATGGGTGGCACTGATAGGTGGCACGGATGGGCACTGATAGGTGGGCACGGATGGGCACTGATGGGTGGCACTTATGACACTGATGGGTGGCACTGATGACACTGATGGGTGGCATTGCTGGGCATTACTGATGTCACATGTTATATAATGGTGCCAGTCAGTGCCCATCCTCCTTCCCAGCTCTTCATCCTGATGGGGGCGAGGGGGGGGGGCAGCAGGACAGGGATAGGGAGGTGGTGGTGGCACCTAGTGGAGCAACCAATGCTACCAACTACATGGAGGAATCGGTTCCTCTACATACCGCCGCCCCCCACCATCCAGGTGTACAGCGGGGCCGGATGGGGCCCCTGGAGCTGGGTCACTATCATGACCCATGTACGTACACCACTGAATATCTTGTATAGGGAGGGTCATTTCTCATACTTCCCCCAAAAGAGTGCTACTTATGCAATAAAACCCATACCTAGATTTCACATGAACTCTACAGCATCTATCAAAAATCAAATATCCGTTCTGACCCACAATGGACTCTATCATAAAGTGTGGCCAAGAGAATGAAATTGTGTAAAATAACCCAAAACTACCAATCAGATATTACCTTTCATTAAATAAGAGCTGTCAGAACAATGAAAGCTGATTGCCAGTTGGTTGGTATGGGTTACTGCACTTTGCTCCTTGCCTTATTAAATAAGCCGCTTTGTGTACGGAAGGTTTTTTTTCGTGCTTCTGATAAGACTGGCTAACTAATTAAGACAACAGTTATCAGAGTGAGAAACTGGATGTGACACAATTAAGAATATATTAATGCAAATCGGAAATGCTGCATTGTTAACCCATTCCCTGCCCTGGCAAAGCGGACCATCACCTTTGTAGGGCTGAGCGTTTTCTTACGGCGGCCACTTGGTGGCGTCCTAAACAAAAGGATTCTGGAAACTGTGGTCAGGAAAAAAAGTCATTTCTTTTATTGCTGGGATTTAGAGTCTGCACCAGATTTACTACTCTGTACAGTCACTGAATGATGGGTATTATGTCAGCGCTACAAATAAAAATCAAATTCCTCCAGCTGGCCAAGTCTCAGCACTAGAGGATGCTAACACGCAGCATGCACAGTACACGTGAGTGTTTGGATGACCTCTGCATGCGTTACAATGTTAGAAAAATACATTCACAATAATGCATAGAAATGTTGCATCTGATTTGTGAACTGCAGAGTGAAGCAAAAGGAGAGCTTTGAATATTTTTGCTTTAAAGAGGAACTGCAGTCTAATCACATAATTTGTAATAAAAACATCTTTGCAATTCTGAAGCTTCCCTCCAACCAATTTGCATATTATTTTATATATACTATGATTCTGTACGTGCCAAATATGCTGCAGAAATCTCCCTCCACTAAGTCTGGCTACAGCCATTTTAACTGGGGGCAGCTGCTTGTTCACTTCCTGGATTTAGAGACACACAGGAGGCACACTTCCAGCTCTGCAGCACTCATTGGCCCTCTTATGACTCACCCCCCTACCTTCCTGGCAAACTGTCATGAGAGAGAGAGAGAGAGAGCTGTGCATGATGTCATAAGCCTGAATGCTAATGACCAGACAAGAAAGAGGAAGTGGGCTGTATAAGGTGTTTACTGGCAGAATTTTTTTTTTTTTATATCCTTCAATCGAAGGTTATCAGGTGGTAGGGTGGAGATGGGGCCGCCCACTGATGAAAGTTACAGGTGAACTTCCTACAGTGTATGGCCAGCTTTACATTTGCAGGTCTTGTCTCTTCCCCAGTCTGTGACTGGACAGTGAAAGGAGATTTAGAAGACTGAAGAGCTCATCTCTCTGTCATTCTGTTCACTTTTGCTAGCAGCATTTTCCTTTTCAGCACATGAGCACTACAGCACAACTGATTGGCTCCTTGCGCTGCTTCTTGCGTTCCCTGTTTGAGTGCTGCTGTATAGGAGATTGAAAGAGGCTGATACCAGGTCATATTCAGGTACTTACACTGCTTGTATTTAATGATACACTAGTACCATACCTCCCAACTGTCCCTGATTTCGAAGGACTGTCTCCGATTTGGAGTCCCTCTGTCCCCCTCATTTTGGTCTGATCTATATAGTTGTATATAAAATGCACTTTTTTTTCTTTCAAAAAGTGTTTCCCAGTGCTAAACCTTTCATCTGATTTCTAAATTGCTGCATTTGTAAAACATTTAAAGCCAATATAAAGGAATAGTAGTGGTAAAAAAAAAAAAAGCCCTTGTGGATTTAACCACTTAAGCCCCGGACCATTTTGCTGGCCAAAGACCAGAGCACTGTTTGCGATTTGGCACTGCGTCGCTTTAACTGACAATTGCGCGGTTGTGTGGCGTGGCTCCCAAACAAAATTGACATCCTTTTTTTCCCACAAATAGAGCTTTCTTTTGGTGGTATTTGATCACCTCTGCGGTTTTTATTTTTTGCGCTATAAACAAAAAAATAGCGACAAATAGCACCGGGGCGTTATATGCTGACACCATCACGTTATATGTGTTTTCTTTTGTTTTTAAACATTGCCGGCTTTTTTAAACTGTATTTGTGACGTTTTTTTTACCGCGACCTATTGTGGTTAACGCCACCGGTCTTTTTTAAGCATTAAAGGCTTCTGTTTAAGCGTTATTTCACGATTGGTGCTTGTTTTTTTATTTTTTTTTCCTTTTTTCACACTCGCTGCCTTTTGGTCCGAGTGTTTCTTTTCCAGATTTTCTGATCAACTGGCCGGGTAGTTCTGTTTACCGCCCCTCGTTGGAGCGATCCCTTGTCTATCTTCAGGGAGATGCCAGATCTAGCAGGGATCGGTGAGTTTGTCTGTTGGCTCATCCTTGCACCGACCCTCGCTGCCATGTCTCCTCGTCCATTTTCGGAAGCCGCCGGTGGAGCTCGGGACACCAGTGATCCATCTGTCCCCGCAGAGGGCTGTATCTGCTTGCGCTTGTGACTCCGCTGACAAGGGAATCCACTCACTCTGGTAAGGACCCCCACTCACTGACTTTTTATTCTTCAAGATGGATTACAGCGAAAGTTGATTGATACTGACATTTGCTTTTGAACTTGATTGGACATTTACTTTTTCACTTTCACTGTATTATATCATGGACATTTTTTTGATTCATTTTTTGATTGGGATATTCTAATATTTACTTATTTATATCCATTTTATCATTTTGTCACACTTAATGGTTCATTTTGTAGCACAGCATTATTTTTGTTGTTGTTTAATTCACACCATAGGGATATTTGATGTTTTTTTGTTGCAGCTTTGGTTTAATCTTGTTTTTTGTCTAGCGCAGTATTTTTTTTCTTTTTTATACATACACACTTATGCCGCGTACACACGGTCGGAATTTCCGATGGAAACAGTCCGATGGGAGCTTTTCATCGGATTTTCCGACCGCGTGTATACCCATCGGTCTTTTTCTGTCGGCATTTCCGACGGACTTTGGATTGAGAGCCTGTTCTTAATTTTCAGACGGAAAACCTTTCTATCGGATTTTTCGATCGTGTGTATGCAATTCCGACACGCAAATTTCTGACGCATGCTCGGAAACTATTCGACGCATGCTTGGAAGCATTAAACTTCCCTTTTATAGTGCCGTTGAACGTGTTGTATGTGGTGGTGTTATTGACCGTCGGAATTTGGTGTGACCGTGTGTAGGCAAGACAGTTTGAGCGAAATTCCGTCGGGAAAACCATCAGAGCTTTTTCCTAAGAGAATTCCGATTGTGTGTACGCGGCATTAGGCTCATTGTAGTCAATGACCCGTCTAGGGGTGCTGTTTTTGTAGTTTTTTTTTGTAGGAACGTACATAGGGTAGGGGATTTTAGAAGAATACTCTGGAATAAAACTATACACAACTTGAGGACTCTAGCTGATCTAGAATTGAGCAGCAGGTAAAGTCCCTTGCTGGGAGCAGATGACAGACTTCTCCAATGTAGCAATGTAGAAATCAATAGCATGGGCACCAGGACAGGTATACAGAGCTCTTCAGGTACAAGACAGTTACAGCGGCTGCTTAGCAGTCCAAAAGTAGTAGAACTAAGCAAAGCCCCATGCAGTAGCAACAGCTGGAAAAGCTCTCCAGACAACTAGCCAGTGATCCCTTTAGTTGGACCCTTGGCTAACTGTATTAGCTCACAGGAGTAGCCCCAAAAAAACAGGCCCCTTAGATCATTGGTCTGCACTCGCTGCAGTCACAAACAGATCATAAGGCACGGCTCCCCCTCAGTCAGCTCTTCAGAAGCACTCCTTTCCTTTACCTTCAGTCCCTCAAGTCAACCACCTGAGGCAACATGGCAGCAGATGCCAGGGGTGGCAAGCCTGCCTCACCCCTGGCTGGTGCATTTCATCATCTGGGTAGGGCAGGACCCAGAGATCACATGTTCCCTGAATATATAGGCCAATCCCAGCATGCTCAGGGGCACCTCCCCTGTAATTGGCTGAGACTGCTACATACTCATGCTGCCTATTTGCCTAACTCCCACCCATGTTCTAGAAAGCTCTACTAGTTTCTAGAAGGTGGGAGCAGTCCAACCAAATTCAACAGCACCAGAACACAGGAGCAGCCTTAAAGTGGATGTAAACCCCATTTTTTTTTTTTTTTTATGTCATAATGTAGAGTATAAGATTTCCTATCATTTGAGCACAGTCTTGCCACAGAGTTAATCCAGCTCTGAGAAATGCTCTTTTATTGTTCAGTGAGATAAATCTTGACAAACAGAGAAAAACTTTGTCAAATCCTCCCCCTTGCTGTGAGTGACAGGTGATTTACATATCTTGTGCACTAGCCTAAAAGACAAGCATTATTTTTTAATTCCCTCCCACTCTTTTCTTCTGCTGCTCTGCAAGGATTGGCTGTTCCACACCTCAGCATGATTTGGCATGCTGAAGTTATGTGGGGACTTTTCTGGGTTTTGACTGGATGTTAGAGATCATAGCAGAAGTTCAGTGTAAGAAATACACAGGAGAAAATGCGTGTTGATAAGGGGAATGTAAAGGTGGGCGGGGAGTCTACTGACATCACGGCTCCACCCACTGAGCCCTGGAAAACAGACCCACCCATAGCCTCATAGCAGACAGAGGGGAGACATTTGACAGATAAGTATACATGCAGGAGGCAGGTATCCTTCTAGACAACCAATATTGCAGTAGTTTAGAAAGGATGAGAGTGGGTTTACATCCACTTTAAGTAATAAATTGCAGCATTCTGTTAAGCAGACCTGCTGAAGATAGATTTGTCTCTAGCCCCACCGTTAGAGAGAAAATTACACAAGTATTTACATCCTAGCACCTAAACTAGGAGGGTGCTACATGAGGTCAGGCACTGATGTGGACAAGAAGGGCCTGTCTTGCAGTCTCCACTCAAATTCATCCCAAAGGTGTTCTATCAGGTTGAGGTCATCCATGTCTTTTTGGACCTTGCTTTGTGCACTGGTCCAAATCATTTGGTGGAGGGGGATTTTGGTGTGGGGTTATTTTTCAGGGGTTGGGCTTGGCTACTTAGTTCCAGTGAAGGGAACTCTTAAAGGGTTTGTAAACCCTTGTGTTTTTTCACCTTAATGCATCCTACGAGTAAGCATTATTTCAGTGTGAAACGCGTCAGATTTTTGTACCCCCCCATTGCTGTGGATTATTTGATGTGATCTTCTTTTCTTTTCAATCTTATTTTATTGGAGAAAGAACAGCAGTAACAGGTGTAATAATCACATTACCACATATAGTACACAAGAAGCTTACATACATCAGTGAGGTAAATCTTAACGGAGTATGCACCATATCATACGCATTTCTAATGTAACTGTGGTGCGTCGCTATATAATATCTTGTCCCCAAGAAGAGTGACTAGCAACATCTGTGCGTCTATCAACCCCTAGTTCTGTTCCAACTAAACACTGATCTATGGTGAACTGTGGTCCATCCTAATCGGGATGGTATGCTGTAGGGAACCCTCTTTGGCTTAGGGTATACATCAAATTCACAGATCTATACTGGGCATTTGACCTCGATTCCTCTTCTTGGGTGCTTGGTTCAGTATGGGGGGGGGGGGGGATGCAGATAGGGATAGAAACAAAAAAAAATGGTTAGATCAAGAAAGAGAGATAGGGGAGGTTGAAGATCACTCCTTGATGTGATCTTCGTTGTTCAATAAAAGCACAGGATTTAAATTTTTTCTGGTGTACGGCCATCCAGAGTTTTTCTACGCCCTCCTGCTAAAAGGGCCAGGAAGAGCAGGAATCTGGAGGAGGCCACAGCTGCCTTCCTCAGCCAGGCCACTACTGCCATCTGGACAGACCCAGATGAGTGCAAGGGATTTGGGTTTAATAGCCAATCAATAGGTTAAGGGCGATGGCCAGTGACCAGAGGAGAAGGTGTGATAAACTCATCCTGCAGATCCTCAACAGGGGGGCGATGGGCAATATCTATGCCACCACCCACCTGTGTGATTTTGTGGGCCCACATACACCACATACACAGCCAACCCACCCACCCACCCACCACAGGAGCATGGTGGTCAGTGGCAATACCAGCCACAAGAACCCCAACAACCCCGCTGGTCTGGGGATTATCGCCCCTTCCCCCCTTACTAATTTCTATTATTTTGTGTTTTTTGGAATAATGTTTTTTTTGGTTATACCAACATAGTTGTATCTTTGATCTTAAAAACTGAGGGATATGGTGTTGTGGTAACTTGCTCAAAAAAGCTAACATCAAGCATAATAATAATATTCTTGATATCACTAAAAAACAGATGCCTTTTAAAATATGTTTGGCATAACTCCATCAGTATCACCAGCAAAGGAGCTTCATTATTATACAATTAACGAAGAAGAGAATATGCGCTGCATTTCGATATTTCATAATTTGCCACGAATGTTAATTCTCGAACGCTAGTAGACCGACCGCTTCCTTGGTTCCGATTATGCGCGCTTGTACTTTCGACTTTTGCGTGATGGATTTGTGTACTGACCATCCGAAAATCAGACGTAGAGCCGTCGTTCGCCAAAAATTTACTAGCCTGTCAGACAACATTTGTTGTCCAAAAATTGGAAAACAATTGTCGAAAGGAGTGTACTAACGGTAAGAATTTTGGACAACAGCCTGACAAATGACAATCCCCTTCCGAATTTTGCATTGTGTGTACGAGGCTTTAGTCTCTGTATTATGTGCCTCCCACCACTCTCTTTTAATAACCTCCAAGTCTATCTAGGTCCAAAAAAAAAAAAAAAACTGAAAAGGTTCTGATTCTTTTCCTTTTTTTCTAACATAAATTTGGTGGATCAAAGGTAAAAGAATATGAACAGGTGTATGTCCATTTACATCCACCTGCCTATAGACCTAGCATGGGTCTGTTAACCACTAAACGACCGGAAGATTTTCCCCCTAATGACCAGGGCATTTTTTGCGATGCAGCACTTTGTCGCTTTAACTGACAATTGCGCTGCTGTACCCAAACAGAATTGATGTCCTTTTTTCCCCACAAATAGAGCTTCTTTTGTAGTATTTGATCACCCCTGCGTTCTCAATCTTGAAAAAAATATATTTTTTTTACTTTTTGCTATAATAAATATCTGGGGAAAAAAAAGTAAAAAACAAATTTCTTCATCAGTTTAGGCCAATATAGGTTGGACTTGATGGACTTGGTTGGTTGTTTTTTTTTTTTCAACCTCGCCTACTATGTAACTATGTAATATGTATTATTCTACATATTTATGGTAAAAAAAAAATCGCAATAAGCGTATATTGATTGGTTTGCACAAAAGTTATAGTGTCTACAAAATAGGGAAAAGATTTATGGCATTTTTATTATTTTAATTTTTTACTAGTAATGGCAGTGATCAGCAATTTTTTTTAGCAGGACTGCGACATTGCGGCGGAGATAGGACACTTTTGACACTTTTTTGGGAACATTGACATTTATACAGCGATCAGAGCTAAAAATAGCCACTGATTGCTGTATAAATGTCACTGGCAGGGAAGGGGTTAACACTAGGGGCAATCAAGGGGTTAAGTGTGTTCCCTGGGAGGTGTTGCTAACTGTATGGGGGCTGGACTGATTGGAGGAGGCGAGAGATCGCTGTTCTTAATTACTAGGAACAGACGATCTGTCTCTCCTTCCCTGACAGAATGGGGATCTGCTTGTTTACACTGACAGATCCCCGTTCTGCCTGTCTCTGGAGCGATCACGGGTGGCCGGCGAACATCGAGTCCGCCGGACCTGCTGGTTGGCTCCCCCGCTCGTGAAAAGCCTACGGCGGCGCACGCTCTCACAAATCGCTGTGTACGTGCC
Source organism: Lithobates sylvaticus (assembly GCA_028564925.1). Lineage (NCBI taxonomy): Eukaryota > Metazoa > Chordata > Amphibia > Anura > Ranidae > Lithobates > Lithobates sylvaticus. Next base: position 50,543,785 of record CM053035.1, read on the forward strand.
CGATATACAATGATGGCGATTCGCGCAGGGGAGCGGTCCGTAACTAGTTAAAGTATAACTAAATGCAAAACTTTATCTTTTTTTTTTTTTTTTTTTAACACGTTTATTTGTAGGTAAAAAAAAGCAAAAAAACATATAGGTACAGTACAAGCCATGCAGTACAATAGAAGGATGCCAATAAATTAAACACAAACAAGTGAATTGTCATATTTAATTATTGTGCATTGTATTATGTCTTTTTGTTGTTGATCAATCAGATTTATCAGGATGTGTTACACCAACCTGCCCTGGGAATTCACATTTATCAGTTTACAGACTAGTGCGATACTCACTGTTGATTTGGGGTCATTTTCATCCCCCGGTATTTGTTCAGAGGTACAGGCCTACTCAGTACATGTGTCTGGGTTGTCTAGCCAACTATCCCAGGCCATGTTATATTTGGTGGGACAGCCCCGATGCCGGTAAATTACTTTTTTTTATATGGCAGATTTAAATTTATTTCCCCAAACCAGGTCTGGAGTGTAGAAGGGGTGGTTCGCATCCAGTGTCGGGCCACTAGCTTCCATGGGCTAAAAAGAGTTTCGTGCAGGAAGGTAGCTCAAACATATCAATAGAAACATCTGGAAGTAGGCCCAATAAACAGGACTTTGGGTCCAGCTGTAGGGGCGAACCGATGTGATCATGTTGAAATTTTATAATTTGTGCCCAGTATGTTTGGATCACTGGGCAGGACCACATTAGGTGGAAGGATGTACATGGCTGGCCAGCACACCTTGGACACAGTGGGCTGTAATTTGGGTGGTATTTGGCAATTCTCGCCGGGGTGAGGAACGACTTGTGCTTAATGTATAATTGGGTCAAGTGCTCGGATTGCCTGGGAGATGCCTTCTTAGTGTTTTCCAATATCTCGCCCCAGTCTGACTCTTCTATGGGGCCTATGTCTCCCGCACATCTAGTTCTAGGCGTTCAAATAATTTGTGACACCGAGTGGGTTCTCAGAATGTTATATATAGTGGATATCAGTTTGGAGGGGTCTGCACCTATAATCACATCTACCTGGGATAGAGTTTGTGGGTTCAGGAAGCCGTCTGAAAATTGGGTTTGGAGGGCGTGTCTTATCTGTAGATATCGGAATAGCATGTAGGAGGGCAGATCAAACTCGTTCTTCAGTGATTGGAAATTTCGTACTCCAAGAGGGGTGATTACTTGATATAGGTAAAGTATCCCCTTAGAGGCTCAGATGTCAACGTCCGGGATTAGAGTCAGTTCCCGTAGTTGGAGATTGTGCCACAAGGGTGTGTGTGAGTGGAAAAAGTCAGCGTTGTTTATTTTGAGCGCAATCTCCCAGACACGTCTGTGGTGGGATAACAGAAGGTTCCAACTGTCTGCACCTCCTCTACTACCCCTACCTCTGAATATTACCTGCATTGGGGAGTGTGTGCTGTGGCCTGGCTTCTCACAAGTTAGGTGTTGGTATCTATGTCCGTCTGATTTATGAAGGTGGTAAAAATGGGAGAGTTGGGCGGCCGCTATGTAGTATGAGTAGAAGTCTGGGAGGGCCACTGTTTTTAAGAGTGTTCCACGCTAATTTATGTCTACTGGGTCCCAAAATGAAAGTGTTAATAATACTGTCTAGCATTTTGAAGATTTTTAGAGGGATTAGAACTGGAGAATGGCAAAACATGTAGAGAAATTTTGGCAGGAGGATCATTTTGGTAAGGTTGATCCTCCCTGCCACTCCCAATGGGAGTCGTGCCCAAGATTGCGTACGAGTCTTTAGGAATGTGAATAGGGGTTCTATATTATGTTTAAGATATTCTTGAGGCTCTCTAGTAATCCTTACCCCTAAGTATTGGATATGGGACACCCTGCTCAATGGGAATGGGGAAGCAGAGCCGCTAGACGGTGGAAATGAGTCTAAGGGTAAAATTTGGGACTTAGACCAATTTATGCACAAACCCGAATGTTTACCGAATTCCTCAATGATCTGGAGGGCAGCCTGCAGAGACGGTCCAGTGTCCTGCAAGTAGAGGAGCGTGTCATCCGTGTAAAGGCTCACCATTTCCACCAGAGGGCCCTTCCGAAGACCATGGATACTCGGATACATTCTAAGTGAGATGGCTAAAGGTTCTGCAAATAGAGCGTATAATAATGGGGACAGCGGGCAACCCTGTTGGGTCCCTCGTCCTAGAAAGAATGGGTCCGATGACCATCCGTTCACTGCCACTCGAGCCTCTGGGGAAAAGTATAACAGCTTCACCCATTTAATAAAATTCGGGCCAAACCCATAGCATCTAAGGCACTCCCACAGGCACCCCCACTCCACGGAGTCAAACGCCTTAGCGGCGCCTAACGATATCACTGCTCTGGTATCTACTGACTCATGACAGGCTTGGAGATTCATGTGGAGGCAACAGATATTCATGGCTGTATTTTTCCCAGGCATGAATCCCCTTTGGTCTGGGTGGATAAGGGATAAAATAGTTTGATTAAGGCGAGTGGCCAATACTTTCGCCAATATTTTAATATCAACCTGCAATAAAGAGATTGGGCGGTAGGAATCCAGTATATTGAGGATTTGCCTGGTTTGGGGAGTACGATGATCAACGCTTGATGGAGCGATTCGGGCAGGGTTTCGGATTCAAATATGTGGTTGTACAACTTCATAAGTTCAGGGATCAGTACCTCCGAATAGGTTGCATAGAAGTCCAATGGCAGGCCATCCTGGCCTGGGGCTTTGGCAGGTGCCAAGGATGCTATTGCCAGGGCAATTTCATCTTCGATGAGGGGTGCCTCAAGATCAGTTACCTGGGTTTTAGATAGCTGGGGGAAAGGTATAGTCTGCAGGAAAGACTGGGTCTCCTGCACAGTGGCAGTTACGTAGGAGGAGTATAAATTGGCGTAGTATGTGCGGAATGCCGTGGCTACTGATGATGGATCAGTTATAAGTGTGCCCTGTGCATCCATCAAGGATGCCAGCACTGGTGGTCTAGAGTCCTGGTGGGCCAAGTAAGCCAAAAGCTTTCCCGCCCATTCACCCTGCTCGAATACACGCTGTCTCGAGAAGAAGACCTTTTGCTTGGCCTTTTCAAAATGTAGTTGATCAACTATGCATGTTTGAAATTTAAGCGACGAGACATTTGTGGGTGTGGGGTCTGACATTAAGAAATTAATGCATCAGTCGCCGACTCCAGCCTCTCTGAGGCCTGTTGGAGCACTAGCTTGGAGGAAGTCTGTTAATGCGTCTGGAGAGGGTAGAGCGAACATGCAATTTGAAAGCTTCCCATACTAGGCTTATGGACGCCGTGTCCCGGTTTGTATGGAAGAAAAACTGCCACTCCTTCTGTATGTCATCCTGATCAGTCAGTGCAGACAGCCAAAATGGGTGGAGGCGACAGGATCGGGGCCAGCTTGATGAGCCAGGCGTATAGAGGCCCAGCATGGAGCATGATCAGACAGGGATCTAGTATGATAGCCCGAGTCCTCAAGCAGAGGAAGCAGAATATCAGAGACCATAATGAAGTCTATTCGAGACATGGAGGAGTGTGTCGCCGAAAAACATAAAAAGGCCTGAGTGTTTAAAGCGCCATGGGTCTGTTAATTAAAATTCCGTAAATGTGCGGCTCAGTCGGGTATTGTTGGGTGGCTGTGAGGTCTGGCTAGATTGTAGTCTGTCCTTGATCGGGTTTAGGACCATATTAAAGTCCCCAAGTCAAATGGCGGGGATTGTAGGGTGCTGGGCCATATACAAGAACCCCTCAGTAACCACCTTAGAATTGTAGGGCGGGGAATGTAGTAGGCTAGAATAAGATATTGCTTGCCCTATAAAGTACAGTGCAGAAATATGAACCTGCCCTGGGGATTCGATTGTACCGAAATAATTCCAAATTGGGTTATTTTGGCTATTAAAATAGATATGCCACGAGAGTAGGAAGTATGGGTAGCGTGGTATGTCCACCCTATCCATGGGCATTTAAGTGCAAGTTGGAGTTGACCAGTGACATGTGTCTCCACTAAAACTACGATTGCTACGATTGCTGCCCTGTAGGATTTGAGACAGCCGAACACTGCTGTGCGCTTGACCCGAATCCCATTCCAGGTCAAGAATTTTATGGTGGCCATAGATTATTGGGTAGGATATTTTGCAAAGGAAACGGTGGATCAGTCCCCAGAGCATGGTTATCCGCACAATAAAGAGGAGTGTACAACCACAATTGTCTAAACCACAGAGTGTACCATACATACCGTATATACTCGAGTATAAGCCGAGATTTTCAGCCCTTTTTTTAGGGCTGAAAGTGCCCCCCTCGGGTTATACTCGAGTCACCGCCACCTGCCTACCTGAGCAGCGTGTCATGCAGACAGACGGCGGCCATTGCAGTGTTCAAAAGCCACGCCTCCTCCTCGTCTGTGATAAGAGGAACACTAATTTTCCCAGCAGTGAGTCAGTGTTCAGTGTTCCGCCTATCACGGACATCCTGTCATTCTCATCTCATGGACGAGGATGTCCGTGATAGGCGAAACACTGAACACTAACTGCTGGGAAAACAGAGTGTTCCTCCTATCACGGACGAGGACGAGGAGGAGGCGCGGCTTTTGAACATTGGAATGGCCGCCATCTGTTTTGCCTTACACGCTGATCGGCACAGGAAGAATGCAATGGTGGACACAGAGGATGCAGATCGCACAGGGAGGCATACACAGGACACAGAGGATGCAGATCAGCACAGGTAGGCTGCAATGGACACAGGGGGGTATGTACAGGACACAGGGGGGTATGTACAGGACACAGGGGGGTATGTACAGGACACAGGGAGGCATGTAGCTGCAGATGGGCATTGTCGAAGTCGGGAATAAACGATATGTGCCGATTCTGGAACGGGATGTTCCCCTTGTCTCGAGTCAGGCAAAGGATGGCGTCTCAATCCCGGTAATCCAATAGCTTTGCTATAAATGTGAGTGGCGGTGCTCCCTCAGGGGGTCAGCGTGCAGGCATACAGTGAGCGCGCTCGAACACAAATGTAGTTGAGAGGGCCTCCCTGCCATATGTGTTTATCAGGAGTTTTTCCAGGAAAGTAGCGGGGTCTGGGCCCTCGTAGCCCTCCGGGAGTCCAATGAATCTAAGATTCGATCTGCGGGCTCGGTTTTCTAGATCGTCACACTTTTGGGCCAGTTGTTGTATTTGGCGCTGCATGTCCTCCTGTGAGTGCTAAAGGGGGTACAGAGTATCCTCCGCTTGGCTCTAGTTTCGGTCTCCCTGACCCGATCCCTCAGTTTGCAAAACGTTATCTTTTAGTTTTGGATAGGGTAGGGAGGGGTTGGGACCCCTGTCAGGTTTGTATTGGTGTCTATGTCCCTGTTAGGGAAATTCACCCTCTCTATTTGTCCTGTTACCTTTATAACAGAAAGTGAAACAAAAGAAAATCCTAAATGTTGGGTTGTCACCATAATGGGAATAGAGGTGAAATCTTCCAATGGGGATGTTAGTTCCAGTGAACCTGGAGATAACCATAGATTCCTTAATTTTGTAGGGATTTACTCTCTTTTCCTGTTTTTGCTATGAGACAGGAAGTGAAAGAAAATCTCCCCAACTGGACACAGATGGCAAACAAAAAAAAACTGACAGGGTTAAAACCCTCCATTGCTCTATACAACAGGAAAAATAGTTTTGACTTTAGTTCTACTTAAAACTCATTTTTTTCCTCCATCGGAAAATGGAGGAAAAAAACAAAAGCTCACAGTTGTCACAAAGGTGACATCCATTCTGCTTTAATTCAGTGGGGAATCTGTTCATGGGTTCATGGGTTCCCTGCTGATTGGAACAGACAGTGCCCTTACGAAAGGACCCTTGCACATATAGACATCTTACTTAGGTCAGGTTGGGTCCTAGCTACTCCCATGTAAAAGTTTAGTTGCTTAGAGGAATTGTTTGACCACTTGAGATCAGATTCCTGTCCTCCCTTTCTTACACGGTGTAAAAGTGAGCCTGGATCTCCATTGACATGAGAGTAAGGAGTGGTGGATGGACTGGAGTTGGTACATACTCAAAATACACTGTTATATTGTTGGGCAAGTAAATAGGTACGATAAGTAGAATATATACCAGGCAAAACTTTAAACAATTTATTATAGATATAGGATGGCTGTCCTCAGGGCAATGGGTTGCTATAGAGAATAATGGTAATCCTTTTAACCCAACACAGTTCTGTGTTGCTAGGTTACATGGTTAGGCAGACTGAAAAAAGACACAAGTCTATCTAGTTTAACCAATAGAAAAAAAAATTATTAGAATAGAATAGGTAGTTTCATTATGTGTGCTACTGTGACTCTGCCCAACCTAGATGTCCAGGGAACATGCTGGAATTCAAGCAGTTCCCTTCAGCGGGGAATATTAGTTTGGTGGTTTTGACATCATGGGTATTATTGGCTAATTTTGGCCATGTACTTTATCAGCCTTGTGATTTTATGAAAATAATTTTTTCTGCAATTTCTAATAAAATGTGTTTATTTTGCAATTTGTGGTATTTTTGGTGCCTGAAAAATCCAACTGACTGCATTTGCTTTGTCTCTAGCAGGAAATATTAATTTATCAGACCAATTCTTGTTGATTTGGTCCCAATGGTTGTGGCAAAACATTAATGTATGGGGTAATAAACATTTACCAGGCCCACCAATGTCTGTCAAGATACAATCGTTTGCCTTTCTGGTCACTGGTATGGCCCCCTGGGCCCCAGGGCATATGGAAAAGCATGCAAATGAACCTTTGATGCCCTTGGGCTGCTACCTCTGAGTGACCATCTAGTGCTGTACTAGCAGTCAACTTATCTGGAAATTCCATAGATTAAGTTTTGGGGTATCCTGATTGGCCTACCACCCCTCAGCTACATGTTCTTTGATATTACATAGTAACATAGTAGGTGAGGTTGAAAAAAGACACAAGTCCATCAAGTTCAACCTATGTGTGTGATTATATGTCAGTATTACATTGTATATTCCTGTATGTTGCGGTCGTTCAGGTGCTTATCTAATAGTTTCTTGAAACTATCGATGCCCCCCCGCTGAGACCACTGCCTGTGGAAGGGAATTGGGAATCCTTGCCGCTCTTACAGTAAAGAACCCTCTACGTAGTTTAAGGTTAAACCTCTTTTCTTCTCATTTTAATGAGTGGCTACAAGTCTTGTTAAACTCCCTTCTGCGAAAAAGTTATATCCCTATTGTGGGATCACCGGTATGGTATTTGTATATTGAAATCATATCCCTTCTCAAGCGTCTCTTCTCCAGAGAGAATAAGTTCAGTGCTCGCAACCTTTCCTCATAACTAATATCCTCCAGACCCTTTATTAGCTTTGTTGCCCTTCTTTGTACTCGCTCCATTTCCAGTACATCCTTCATGAGGACTGGTGCCCAGAACTGGACAGCATACTCTAGGTGCGGCCGGACCAGGTTCTTGTAGAGCGGGAGAATTATCGTTTTATCTCTGGAATTAATCCCCTTTTTAATGCACGCCAATATTCTGTTTGCTTTGTTAGCAGCAGCTTGGCATTGCGTGCCATTGCTGGGCCTATCATCTACTAGGACCCCCAGGTCCTTTTCCAGATTCCCCCAGAGGTTCTCCCCCCAGTGTATAGATTGTATTCATTGATTTGCCACCCAAATGCATTATTTTACATTTTTCTACATTGAACCTCATTTGCCATGTAGTTGCCCACCCCATTAATTTGTTCAGATCTTTTTGCAAGGTTTCCACATCCTGGGGAGAAGTTATTGCCCTGCTTAGCTTAGTATCTATCGTCCACAAATACAGAGATTGAACTGTTTACCCCATCCTCTAGGTGGTTTATGTACAAATTAAACAGGAATGGTCCAAGCACAGAACCCTGGGGGACCCCACTACCCACCCCTTTCCATTCCGAGTACTCCCCATTTATCAACACCCTCTGAACTCGCCCTTGTAGCCAGTTTTCAATCCATGTACTTACCCTATGGTCCATGACAACGGACCTTATTTTGTACAGTAAACGTTTATGGGGAACTGTGTCAAATGCTTTAGCAAAATTCAGATACACCACGTCTACGGGCCTTCCTTTATCTAGATGGCAACTCACCTCCTCATAGAAGGTTAGTAGATTGGTTTGGCAAGAACGATTCTTTATAAATCAATGCTGGTTACTGCTAATGATACCATTCTCATTACTAAAATATTGTATATAGTCCCCATTCCAGTCAGTAGACTGTCAGTAAAAATTAGTAACAATGGTCTGGCAATTACTTGACTGAGTTCCCTAAGTACCCTCGGGTGCAAGCCATCTGGTCCCGGTGATTTATTAATGTTAAGTTTCCCAAGTCTAATTTTAATTCTGTCCTCTGTTAACTTATAATAAATTCAATACCTTCGCCATCTCCCCATCCTTTGTAACCAGATGTCCTTCCTCATTCTTTATGGGGCCAATATGATCTGTCCTCCCTTTTTTACTGTTTACATACTTAAAGAATTTCTTGGGATTTTTTTTTGCTCTCGTCCGCTATGTGTCTTTCATGTTCTATCTTAGCCATCCTTATTGCACCCTTACATTTCTTGTTGCATTCTTTATAAAGTCTGAATGCTGATAATGATCCCTCAACCTTGTATTTTTTGAAGGCCTTCTCCTTTGCTTTTATATGCATTTTTACATTGGAGTTAAGCCACCCAGGACTTTTGTTCTCTCTTTTAAATGTTAGAAAGTAACAAGGGGAACTCTGGACAGCCACACACCAGACGAAGATGAAAAAATCAAATGGATTTATTTAAAAACAGGAATCACATCAAAGTCCAAAAACACAGCAAAACAGGGAAGGGGGGGCACACAGCTGACACGTTTCAAAGCTATGAGTAAGCGCTGTATTTAGCGTGAAACGCGTCAGCTGTGTGCCCCCCTTCCCTGTTTTGCTGTGTTTTTGGACTTTGATGTGATTCCTGTTTTTAAATAAATCCATTTGATTTTTTCATCTTCGTCTGGTGTGCGGCTGTCCAGAGTTCCCCTTGTTACTTTCTAACTACCTTGTTATTAGCCTGCACCTGGAGCTCCACACTAGGAGTGGAAGCATTCGCCTTGAAGGATTCCTCTGGAGCGGTGGTTATCTCTCTCCCTCTCTTTTAAATGTATTACCCAATGGGATGCATTGGCTAATGCCCTTATTTAATATGCTCTTAAAGCAAACCCATCTCTCCCATATTAAAACCTTGCAGAGCATATTAAAGTGACTGGTGCCAATCGCTGGTCACTACACACTGAAGTACAGTCCAAAATCTACTTTGCCTATGTGCAGTACTTTATCAGCCTTGTGATTTTATGAAAATAATTTTTTCTGCAATTTCTAATAAAATGTGTTTATTTTGCAATTTGTGGTATTTTTGGTGCCTGAAAAATCCAACTGACTGCATTTGCTTTGTCTCTAGCAGGAAATATTAATTTATCAGACCAATTCTTGTTGATTTGGTCCCAATGGTTGTGGCAAAACATTAATGTATGGGGTAATAAACATTTACCAGGCCCACCAATGTCTGTCAAGATACAATCGTTTGCCTTTCTGGTCACTGGTATGGCCCCCTGGGCCCCAGGGCATATGGAAAAGCATGCAAATGAACCTTTGATGCCTTTGGGCTGCTACCTCTGAGTGACCATCTAGTGCTGTACTAGCAGTGAGGACATCAACTTATCTGGAAATTCCATAGATTGAGTTTTGGGGTATCCTGATTGGCCTACCACCCCTCAGCTACATGTTCTTTGATATTACATAGTAACATAGTAGGTGAGGTTGAAAAAAGACACAAGTCCATCAAGTTCAACCTATGTGTGTGATTATATGTCAGTATTACATTGTATATTCCTGTATGTTGCGGTCGTTCAGGTGCTTATCTAATAGTTTCTTGAAACTATCGATGCCCCCCCGCTGAGACCACTGCCTGTGGAAGGGAATTGGGAATCCTTGCCGCTCTTACAGTAAAGAACCCTCTACGTAGTTTAAGGTTAAACCTCTTTTCTTCTCATTTTAATGAGTGGCTACAAGTCTTGTTAAACTCCCTTCTGCGAAAAAGTTATATCCCTATTGTGGGATCACCGGTATGGTATTTGTATATTGAAATCATATCCCTTCTCAAGCGTCTCTTCTCCAGAGAGAATAAGTTCAGTGCTCGCAACCTTTCCTCATAACTAATATCCTCCAGACCCTTTATTAGCTTTGTTGCCCTTCTTTGTACTCGCTCCATTTCCAGTACATCCTTCATGAGGACTGGTGCCCAGAACTGGACAGCATACTCTAGGTGCGGCCGGACCAGGTTCTTGTAGAGCGGGAGAATTATCGTTTTATCTCTGGAATTAATCCCCTTTTTAATGCACGCCAATATTCTGTTTGCTTTGTTAGCAGCAGCTTGGCATTGCGTGCCATTGCTGAGCCTATCATCTACTAGGACCCCCAGGTCCTTTTCCAGATTCCCCCAGAGGTTCTCCCCCCAGTGTATAGATTGTATTCATTGATTTGCCACCCAAATGCATTATTTTACATTTTTCTACATTGAACCTCATTTGCCATGTAGTTGCCCACCCCATTAATTTGTTCAGATCTTTTTGCAAGGTTTCCACATCCTGGGGAGAAGTTATTGCCCTGCTTAGCTTAGTATCTATCGTCCACAAATACAGAGATTGAACTGTTTACCCCATCCTCTAGGTGGTTTATGTACAAATTAAACAGGAATGGTCCAAGCACAGAACCCTGGGGGACCCCACTACCCACCCCTTTCCATTCCGAGTACTCCCCATTTATCAACACCCTCTGAACTCGCCCTTGTAGCCAGTTTTCAATCCATGTACTTACCCTATGGTCCATGACAACGGACCTTATTTTGTACAGTAAACGTTTATGGGGAACTGTGTCAAATGCTTTAGCAAAATTCAGATACACCACGTCTACGGGCCTTCCTTTATCTAGATGGCAACTCACCTCCTCATAGAAGGTTAGTAGATTGGTTTGGCAAGAACGATTCTTCATAAATCAATGCTGGTTACTGCTAATGATACCATTCTCATTACTAAAATATTGTATATAGTCCCTTATCATCCCCTCCAAGAGTTTACATACTATTGATGTTAGGCTAACTGGTCTGTAATTCCCAGGGATGTATTTCTGGTCCTTTTTAAATATTGGTGCTACATTGGCTTTTGTCCAATCAGCTGGTACCATTCCAGTCAGTAGACTGTCAGTAAAAATTAGTAACAATGGTCTGGCAATTACTTGACTGAGTTCCCTAAGTACCCTCGGGTGCAAGCCATCTGGTCCCGGTGATTTATTAATGTTAAGTTTCCCAAGTCTAATTTTAATTCTGTCCTCTGTTAACTTATAATAAATTCAATACCTTCGCCATCTCCCCATCCTTTGTAACCAGATGTCCTTCCTCATTCTTTATGGGGCCAATATGATCTGTCCTCCCTTTTTTACTGTTTACATACTTAAAGAATTTCTTGGGATTTTTTTTGCTCTCGTCCGCTATGTGTCTTTCATGTTCTATCTTAGCCATCCTTATTGCACCCTTACATTTCTTGTTGCATTCTTTATAAAGTCTGAATGCTGATAATGATCCCTCAACTTTGTATTTTTTGAAGGCCTTCTCCTTTGCTTTTATATGCATTTTTACATTGGAGTTAAGCCACCCAGGACTTTTGTTCTCTCTTTTAAATGTTAGAAAGTAACAAGGGGAACTCTGGACAGCCACACACCAGACGAAGATGAAAAAATCAAATGGATTTATTTAAAAACAGGAATCACATCAAAGTCCAAAAACACAGCAAAACAGGGAAGGGGGGGCACACAGCTGACACGTTTCAAAGCTATGAGTAAGCGCTGTATTTAGCGTGAAACGCGTCAGCTGTGTGCCCCCCTTCCCTGTTTTGCTGTGTTTTTGGACTTTGATGTGATTCCTGTTTTTAAATAAATCCATTTGATTTTTTCATCTTCGTCTGGTGTGCGGCTGTCCAGAGTTCCCCTTGTTACTTTCTAACTACCTTGTTATTAGCCTGCACCTGGAGCTCCACACTAGGAGTGGAAGCATTCGCCTTGAAGGATTCCTCTGGAGCGGTGGTTATCTCTCTCCCTCTCTTTTAAATGTATTACCCAATGGGATGCATTGGCTAATGCCCTTATTTAATATGCTCTTAAAGCAAACCCATCTCTCCCATATTAAAACCTTGCAGAGCATATTAAAGTGACTGGTGCCAATCGCTGGTCACTACACACTGAAGTACAGTCCAAAATCTACTTTGCCTATGTGCAGTCGATTTTGGGCTGTAAAGAGTTTAATTTCCTATTTGTCTTATCTTCTGAGAGTTACACAATTCATGATTTCAGGATTCTCCAAATTCTCCTCTCTGCCACCCAGACTTCCCCTAAAGACTGATGACAAGGCTGCCAGGCAGCAACCTCTCTTGCCAGTTGTTCAACTGCTTGTTCTGTGTCAAAACATTCTATCTGCGTTTGTAAAATAAGATTGACGAAGCTCGCAGCAAGTCAATAATCTCATAGAACACAGCAGTTTGTCCTGATGGAGTTTTATCTTTCCTAGGGAAGGTAACAAACTGCTCGACAACACTTTTGAGTTTTGACATTATCATCCCGAAAGATGATCTTCCTTCTGGTGCTAAGAATGAAGATAGTAATCTATTAAGAGAGAAATATAGGAGCACCTTTTAGTGACCTCTAAAAATGCTAATTCTTTGGCTGTCATGTTGATCTTCTGGCTTCAATACTTGCAGCTACCAGAAACAAATTTGGAGATCAGGCGTTCACTGGCTGCATACTTGTACCAGCTCATGAAAGCCAGACACATCCAGGCAACTGGCACTTTCAGAAGGAAGTCAGCAATGACAGCCCATATATTTCTTTGAAAGGATAGGGTTTTAAAACAATCAAATGGAGACCATTTCTTACATGTTTCTAAGCTAGATACTACTGCTGTTGTTGAGGGTCTTGACTTTTTTACATTTTTTAACTACCCATTGATGTCTATAAGCGTTTGAGCACAACAGGAACATCAAAATCTGGGGTGCTTCCAACGGGACATAGAGTGTACTAATTGTGTAGCAAAAACCTTTATTGGTAGCAGGGCTGGATTTAGGACAATGCATCCCAAAGAGTTCAATCCTAACCCCCAGGATCAGTGATGTTGTTATAAGAAAGTGGAGAGGCTGGGGCACACCTCACAACCTCTAAGATGAAATTTATTTTCATGGTGCAAAGGGACTGACCAGGGTGTATGGAGTTATTTGTTGTTATGGTGCCTGCGGTCCAGGGCAGGCATTCAGAAGAGGATGGAAGTCCTGCTTCAGTCCAAACCTGCTCCTTGTTCCACCCTCAGCCCTGATGCTGCAGGTGTGGATAATATTTGAAGGCTTCATTGAGGACTGAAAAGAGGCACTCTAATGCAATGAGGGCTAACTTCCGTGCAAAGGGAGCTGATTCTAGTGTGAATAGGTGGACTCTGGTGTGCAGAGGTTGTTCTAATGTGAAGAGTAGAGTTGGGCAGATGATTCAGGTCAAGCAAAAGTTTGACCCGAACATCGCCTGTTCGCTCGTTCAGCAAACACCAGTATTTGCGGGGCGCTCAGCGGAATGTTCGCCTGCCAAGCGCCCCGCGATGCACAGTGCATTTTAGGGCCCTAATTGGATCAAGCCTTGCACCTGACCGCTGGTCAATCTCTTAGGAACTGAGCACACTCAGTAAATAGTGTCATCCTCAGCATCTCTAGGTCTTTGGCACTCATGTTTATCAGTTTATATAAACCTCTTTTTTAATTTAGGATTAAAAATAGCCTCTAGAACCTCTTTAACTTTATGTGCTAATAGAGACTGATAAGTTTCAACACTGCCGTTGCAGGAACATGGAGTTTGCTAAAGTTTGGGTAGCTCTGTTGGCTGTGCACCAGATACCTTCCACCAGATTGTGTCTGCTTCTACCTTGTTGCAGATTCAATTTAACTGCTAGTGTAGGAAATCAGCCAAACATACAGCTATGTATCCTGCCATGAATGTAACTCACATCAGCCATCTTTCTAATCCAAACGCTGTGAAAAGTGGACCATTTACCTAAATTTACCATTTACTTTACTCCACTGCACTCAAGCAATACAGCTTAGTCAAGGCAATGATGGGATCAGCAGCTCACTACTTTTTTTTTTGCCCTTTTTATGCTGTTGTATCTAACCTTTTTCATTATTTTAAAAAAAGCTGCAGATTTAAAAATATTCAAAATGACTTTTGAAATTACATTAAAGTAGATACAAACTGTCTTCTTTTTTTATATAATAAAGCATTTGGCTCAATCAAGGCAACCTACAGCATTAACAATTATTTGCAAATGTATGCCCAATCTCTTATTTTTTTCCTTCCAAATGTAAATGGGTCCTGCGTGGCCCCCAAACATTGCACCTTTACTGCTGTGATGTGATCACTTTAATAAAAAATGCTTGGGCGGATCACACCATGGATCCATGGTGTGTTGGCAATATATGCTTCTGCTTATGATGTTACCAGCCTCCAGTTGGTACTTCCTACAGCACCCGCTTACTCCTTGCCATTTCCAGGAATGAATGTGATGGGAATATTATACGTGGTTTGTTGCTGTTTCAAGCATTTGCCAGTTATGGTCGTTCATAACTCCCAACTGTCCATGATTGGAGGGACTTTCACTCTTTTGGATCAAGGTCCATCTGTCTCTTTTTCCTCCTTATTTGTCCTCCTTTATTTTGGTCTGAAGGATATACTACTATATAAAAAAAAAATGCACTGTTTATCTATTAAAAAGTGTTTCCCAGTGCTAAACCTTTCATATAATTTCTACATTGTTGCATTTGTAAATTTAAAAATCCAGTATAAAGGAATAGTAGTGGTAAAAAAAAAAAATCGGGGCATAATCTGTAGGCTGGAGTTAAGCCTCTGCATAGTTAAGTCCCACCTTGGGGTGTATCATAGGGCTGGGTCATCCAGTTGTCTATATAATACCAGGAGTTAAGCCTCCGGATAGTTAAGTCCCACCTTGGGGTGTATCATAGGGGTGGGTCATCCTGTTGTCTATATAATGCCTGCTTGGTATGGAGCTTCCACAATGTGTGGAAAGAGTTGGTCTCAGATGGACATTATTTAGACTGAAAGAAGGCTGAGCAGAAACTGCACTGGGGTAGGCCTTGGGTTGCACCTGTTTGAAGTGATCTAAATTCCAGATTGCTGTTAAAGTCATGTGGTACTTGTTGTGAGATATACTGGAGATGAGGGAAGAAAGCTTGACAATGTCCTATGTTATGGATTGTGGGCCTTAGGCTGGAGGAACTAGAGCGGGCAAAGTGGCAAAATAGCTTATTACAACAGGTATGTGTGCACCCTGCCCAAGTAAAGAGAACTGGAGAGTTACTTTTGTCTGTTCAACGAGAAGCAGGAACTAATCCAGGTTGCTAATAACCAATCATGTTTTGTGTAATAATTCTTCATGTACAGGGGTATGGTGGGGCGTGTTCTTTGCCTACATACTATTTGCTAATAGGTGTACCTGTTTTCCATCACAAAGTTCAAAGGAATGTTTATCAAAACAATATCAAGGTGCATGCGTCCAACATCAGAGGCTCATGCATGCATGCGAGGGGATCTTCATGAGACCCCAACCAACACAAGAGACACCCAAGAACAGGGGAATGCGGGCAGAGATCCTTGCACCAGCAGAAACACCCTAAAAGGCAAGCTTAAAAAAGGACAAGGTAGTCATTACATGTATATCTAAAATGTTAAAAAAATATAGCATTTCATATCATTTAAGCCTTTTTATTGATTGAGATTTTGTAAGAATATTTTTTTTTCATTTAATATATATCTGGTTTAAAGGGTAGCTTTAGTATCGGCCTTCAGCTACATAGTAAAGGGGCTTTCTGATGATTGCAGCATTTCCTGGATAGCATTATCATTATACGTTTTACCTAGAATATCATTAAAATAATCCATTTCACTGCTCTGTGCCTTTAAGAGGGTGCAGCGGTATTACACACAGTGCCTGGGTGGTGTAAGTATGTTAACAGTGCAGTGTAAGTACATTCTGTGAGCACAACCCCCCTTCAGGCATTAGGTGGGATCAATAAAGGACCATTAATTAGTTATGGGATGGTGGAGAAGGAAAGCACTTGGCTGTTGCATACTAGTGGGACGGCTTTTTTTGCTGATCCATCTTTATCTATCTTCTTAGCTATTTATCTTTTCTCTGCGGTTATTATGTCTTTAAATGCACCCATTGTTCAATTCCGTGTCTATATTCCTTAACGACACAGGCCAATATGCCGCTGTGGATGTTGCTTGCAATGCATTGCTGTAAATGTCACATAGACTTAATCTATTGGTCCGTGACCCTCAGGGAGGCTCAGGAGTACTATGGGGGTGGAAATTCACGGACAGGGACTTTGATCTTGTAAATTAGACAATGTGGTCTGAAAAAAGAGACAAAGGCATTCTTTAAAGAAGAACCAAAAGGCGATATGCAGTTTAGCAAATAATTAGCTGTAAGAATAGCTGTTGACTCATAATCTGCATTTTGGATGGGCTTTTTGGTAAAAAGGCTAGTGATCTACATCATATTTCTGCCATCTAGAACCTCAAAAAGTACATAGCCCCCCTTCATACCCTGCAGCGCTGCCAGGTTCCCCCCTCCCCTCTCCCGCTGGCTGCTGTGGAGGATGCTTTGGGAAAGGGGCTGGTGTCATTTACCGGTCCCGTCCTTTTTTAATGAACAGAGTCAGTGTTTACTATGCTTCAGTTTGTGAATGAATCTGTACAGAGCTATTCCTGTCCATTCATTCTGTGCTGCTGAGGCTGCAGAGAAGAAGATTGAGGGCTGTGTCCTCAATCTCCTTTCTCTGTCTCAAAAATGAAACATCAGAAATCTATTTAGAATCCCTGATATCTCACCAAAGCCCCCCAACAGGGCTCCTAAATGTTTTGTAAAAATAATAAAAAATAAAATTGTAAGGGCCATTTCACACCACAAAAATGCACTCCGGATATGTGCCGGATACGTTTTTTGCGTACAGTTCACACCACACGCAGTTCCGGTGTGTTTTTGATACATTTTGCTGTACTAGAGTACAGTTCTGTGCAGAAAAAATGCAGCATGGTCTACTTTTTTTTTTCTGCACTGGAAACTGACTGCACCGGTGTGAACTAGAGCCATTGGAATACATGGAAAACACTGTGCATGCATTTTTCATACAAAAAAATTAATAAAATAAAATGCATTGGACGGCATCTGGTGCGAACCAGCACTTAATAAATAAATAAATACATTAAAAAAAAAATAGCACTTAATAAACAAATAAATAAATAAATACAAAAAAAATAAATACTGACACCAGTGGCGAAACTACCAGGGTCGCACTTGCGACCGGGGGCCCCCGGCCCAAAGATCAGAGGGGCCCTTTATGGTTTCTTGCACTGGGGCCCTGAAAGTTCTAGTTACGCCTCTGCCCATATGCTTTCTATGGGCTGCCCCCACGCAGTTCACCGGTAATAGTAAAAGTAAACGAATGGTTCTGAGTGCTTGTGTGACTGAGCCCATAAGCTTAGTTATAAGGCCTCATGCACACTGCGCTTTAAAATCGCCAATTTTAGGAGTGTTTGCGTTTTTTTTTCTGGATCTAAACGCCCCTCAGTGTCCATGCACACATAGGCATTTACAGGAGTTTAGAGGCATAAAAAATCCTCTGAACTATTTTTCTTTCATGTAATTGTAATTTAAATTGAAAAAGCTTGCTTCTGGGCAGTTAGGTGTAGCACCCTCCTAATTTAGAATAGGCTGCTAGGCAAACTTAGATCCTCTGTAAACAGTGGAGAAGTAGTTGATTTCTTCAGGCTGTTTAGTGTCTCACAGGCTGCTTGCCTGCTACTTCCACTGCCCCCTAAAGATTTCTAGAAGTATAGTGGGGTGGCAGCACAGGCAGCCGGAATATTCATGGAACTCCAGTCAATCCCTGGGGAGGTGTGCCCAGAAGGTGGAGGAAGAGCCCATAAATACTCTGAGGACTGGCAACAGAGTTCCAGGGTCCGGCCTTCTGGAGGGGACCCTCTGGGGCCGAGATAGAGAGACAGGAAGCTGAGGAGGCCCTTTTGAAGACGTTAAGTTCCCATCTAGGCTTAGCTGGGCGGCTTACAGAAGAGAGAGTGTGAAAGCCTGAATCAGAGTCTGAGTAGAGCCAGGAAAGTTGGTGTGAGGAAGCTTTATCACCCTTGGACTGAGTACTTAAGAGCCCTTTCACACTCCAGCATGGGGGCATCGGCGGTAAAGTGCCGCACTTTACCATAGTTTTTTCAGTGATTTTCAGGCGCAAGCAGGGAGCTTTTAACCCCCCAGTAGTGGCCGCATAAAGGGTTAAATGCATCCGCAAAGCGCCACTGCCGTGGCGCTTTGGCGGCGCTGCCTATTGATTTCAATGGGCAGGGAGCGCTTTAGGAGCGGTATATATACCGCTCCTAAAGCGCCTCAAAGAAGCTGCTTACAAGACTTTTTTGGACGTCCTCTCAGCGCAGTGCCCCAGTGTGAAAGCACTCTGGCTTTCACACTGGGATTGCAGATGAGGCTTTTTTCAGGCACTTTACAGGCGCTATTTTTAGCGCTAAAGCGCCTGAAAAACGCCTCCAGTGTGAAAGGGATCTTTTCCTGTTATACAGAGGAGAAGTGACTTTGGGGTGATTTATCTTGCAGTGCAGACAGTTTTGCAAGAGAGCCAGGAGCATGCAACACTGCTAACATGCTTAGTTCCATTAGGAGCTGTGCAAGACAGCCAGGAGTTGTACCAGTCAACCAGGAGTAATTACAGTGCAGCCTAAGGTTGTACAATACAGCTTGCATTTTGTACAGAGCAGCCAGAAGCCTAGCAGTCCTCAAGTTCTACAGTTCTACACTTCGAGGAATCTCATGCTCCCCTATCCAAGTTCCTGTTCCCAATAAAAACCCAAAAAGAAACCCCTAGACTGATTCCTCAGCCAAAGGAAGAATGCCAAAAATGGTGAACGCCTGGCTGTGCATGCTGTGAATGGAGGGCAATGGGCCCAAATTACTGGCGGCTCCTGCAGGGGTAGTGCTACATATACTGTATATTATTATAACTATACTGTATATAATGTATCTTCTTAGAATTTTGGTGATTGTGTCATTTAGAGTCCATCTGAGTATACACAACATTTTTAAATCCTTGACCCTTTGATTTAATTGTCCAGTATTTTATCCTATTACCGCCAGCATTCAAGCACTGATGAAGGGGTGGGGAGCGGGGTCTGGAGCCCCTGAAACATGTTGGTTTCACCTACCAATTTTTTAGCAAGATTAATAAATCTATACTGAACCTATTATAAACATGTAGTGCACGCATAACACGTATGATAGAGAGATGGAGATCATACCTGATTATACTTACTTTTGGGTCCATCGCACCACCAACACCCATTTTGTATCAATAACCACTTCCTGGTATCCCTTTAAGTCTTTATATCTGGGGGTTGGGTTGGACTGCTTGACCATGTGACCACTGTGATTGGCTGTCACAGTGGTCACAAGATCGGGAGCTGGTTCACCAGGCTCCTAATCATTACTAGAGACAAACTGTTTAACCCTTCTTCACTCCATATAAAGAAAAAACCTTTTTCCTGGAGTTGGGCTTTAAGAGTAGCAGAGGGATAGGGTTAAGTGAAGTGTTAAAGTGAGGCTATCTGTTGGGATATGCTTTATATCAGGATATGGGTGATCATTTAGGCTGACTAGATGATTAATTATTTTTTTCAGCCAGGGGGCTGAATAAAAAAAAAACACAACAGATTCCTCCATCCATGTAAGCAAGGTGGATGGAGGAATCCCATCCCAACCGGGAAATTATATTCTGACAGTGTAACTTGGCACTGCCAGAATACACCGATCAGCAGCTACAACCAAAAGGTACAACCAATTGGAAAAGTCTAATGATTGATTTCTGTTGAACATGGATGGCCACATAGTGATTAAAATGCGGCCGATCCCTGCTGAACCGACTGAATTTCAATACATCCATGTCCAACTTTAAAAATTCAAAAATTTAGCACCAAAATATACTAAGCTGAACTCTTGATGTAAAAGTGAATGTTGTAGTTTTTTACCCCTAAACTTTTGCCAGGGACACCCTGGTCATCTCACCCCATGGTAGGGGTGTGCTCCTGCATCTAATTCATTCCCAGGACAGTCTCCAAAAAAGAACAGTTTTCGGAAAAAACTAAGGCTACAGAGCAAAGAATGATTGGTAAGAACATGTGGCCTCCCCAGTAGCCTTCTCAAAGTCCTGCTGAATCCAGCTGCATGGGATCATGGAAGCATTCTACGACACTTGAGTCAAGGTTAAATGAGTAATCGTAGCACAGCCGGAATGTTTCCTGAGTTTAAAGGTTTTCACTTGTCGAATTCTGTTCAGCTTTAAATGTGTCATAAACGTGCTGCAGGAATATTAAAAGCCCTGAAATGCATCTCAGCAGTCATGTGAAAATGAAATGTATTCCAAACAAAAACAGAACGCCTAATTGTAGATCTTTGAACAATCTTCCCATCCCACGTCTCCCGCTGCCATTATTAAGTTGCACAATTATATAACGTCTACAGTAGTCATTAAACAGTAATTTATAATCAATGTTCATTTTAAGTGGAGCTCAACAGCAGCTCATTAAGCATAAATGTACATGCGTGCCATGGAAATATACAAAGAAACATGTCGTGTTAAGAGTATTTACAGAAGCAAAGGTGTCTGCGTTTGCTGCCACCTGAGGATAATTTTATTACTTTTTTGTTCATCTTTTTCGACTTCGAACAGGATAGAGATGGAACACATCAATGGACTTGCTCCAGTGAAAAGTGAAAACTGCAATTTAAAATGGATCTATACCGAAATATTAACAGGAACCTATGCTTTCCTGTCCTGAGGCTTTAGCTCCCTTCAGTGCTGGTTGCATTTTAGCCCTTTGGTCACTTGATATCTGCTGAGGAGAAGGATTGGCCAGTCTGCATTTGGTCCCTCCTCGTGAACAGAGATCTCATACTCAAATACAAACGCTTTAGGTATTATCAGAGTATTGAAATCATGCGCCGGAAACTTTTTGTTTGCAGAGATTACTTTACTTACATGGAGAAATAGCTGAACATATCTTACAGCATGTATTTATCATGGAACAGGAAGTGAACAAAAAAAGCAAACACTTCCTCTTATTACATTACCATAGAATACACATTATAACACTGCAGTGCCTCCTGCTGGATAGAAAGGTATAATGCATATACAGTATCTCACAAAAGTGAGTACACCCTTCACATTTTTCATGTGACAACACTGAAGAAGTGACACTTTGCTACAACGTAAAGTAGTGAGTGTACAGCTTGTATAACAATGTAAATTTGCTGTCCCATCAAAATAACTCAACACAGCCATTAATGTCTAAACCACTGGCAACAAAAGTGAGTACACCCCTAAGTGAAAATGTCCAAATTGGGTCCAATTAGCCATTTTCCCTCCCCGGTGTCATGTGACTCATTCGTGTTACAAGGATTCAGGTGTGAATGGGGAGAAGGTGTGTTAAATTTGGTGTTATCACTAGGCATGAGCCCGGTGTTCGATTCGAACACATCTTCGAATCGAACATCGGCCGTTCGTCCGTTTGTTGAAACCAGAACTTTGTGTGCCGTTCGCATCAAATTCGTGTGATACGAACGGCCCACAATGCACTGCGCCAGTCACAGTGCATTGCTGGCTGATGATTGGCCAAGCATGCACTGTGATTCCGCATGCTTGGCCAATCACAGCGCCGGCAGCGAGGAGAGACATAATTGGTCACAGACAGGATGCCTGTGGCCAATTATAACTCAGGGGGGTTTAGTACACGCCCCACACTATATAAGGCCGCCAGTGCGGCGGCCTTGTGTAGTGTTGTGCGGCGTTCATAGAGAGGATAGGCAGGGACATCGTCAGCTGTGCTTTATACTTCTTTAGCTAGCCCTGTTACAGTGAGTGTAGTGTTCAGGGAGAGAGCAGGATAGGCAGGGACAGTGTCAGCTTTGCTTTGCTTCCTAACCTAGAGCTGTGGGTGGGTGTAGTGTGCCTCCTGCACACTGCACAGCATACACCTGAATCTACCCCCTCATTGCTGGTGTTGTGTAGTTGATTTGTGCAACACAGGCATCTGCCTAATATTCAGTCATGTCATTTACACAGGAATCAGTGCATTTAAATAGCACTGATTGCTGTATAAGTGACAATGGTCCCAAAAATGTGTCAAAAATGTCCGATGTGTCCGCCATAATGTCGCAGTCACAATAAAAATCACTGATCGTCGCCATTACTAGTAAAAAAAAAATAATAAAAATGCTATAAAACTATCCCCTTTTTTGTAAACGCTATAACTTTTGCGCAAACCAATCAATAATCACTAATTGGGATTTTTTTTACCAAAAATATGTAGACGAATACGTATCGGCCTAAACTGAGGAAAAAAAAAAAATGTATATGTTTAATTATTTTTTGGGGATATTTATTAGCAAAAAGTAAAAAATATTGCATTTTTTTCAAAATTGTCGCTCTATTTTTGTTTATAGCGCAAAAAATAAAAACCGCAGAGGTGATCAAATGCCACCAAAAGAAAGCTCTATTTGTGGGAAAAAAGGACGCCAATTTTGTTTGGTAGCCACGATGCACGATCGCGCAATTGTCAGTTAAAGCGTCGCAGTGCCGAATCGCAAAAAGGGGCCTGGTGCTTTGGCTGCAAATTGGTCCGGGGCTTAAGTGGTTAAATGGCTTTTTTTCCTTTACAAATGTCATTTTGTGCAGGGACAATTCTAAACATGGGAAACACATGCCACTTCACAGGCATACTTTAGACACCCCCAGGTATGATATTTAAAGGAATATTTCACTTTATGCATCATTAAAATGAGTGCTCCAGAAAAAACTTCAGTTTTTTAAACTTCTTTTTGCATTGATACATGTCCCCTGGGGCAGGACCCTTTTTAGGACAATAACATGCATATTGGCCGTTATAAATAGCACTTTAGATTTCGAAGGTTTGCGTCCATTGTAATTAATAGGGTTCTAACGTTCGTGCAAACTTTCGGTCTGTTCTCAGGTTCTGGTGCGAACCAAACCGGGGGGCGTTCGGCTCATCCCTAGTTATCACTCTCACTCTCTCATACTGGTCACTGGAAGTTCAACATGGTACCTCATGGCAAAGAACTCTCTGAGGATCTAAAAAAAAGAATTGTTGCTTTACATAAAGATGGCCCAGGCTATAAGAAGATTGCCAAGACCCTGAAACTGAGCTGCAGAACGGTGGCCAAGACCATACAGCGGTTTAACAGGACAGGTTCCACTCAGAACAGGCCTCGCCATGGTCGACCAAAGAAGTTGACTGCACGTGCTCAGCGTCATATCCAGAGGTTGTCTTTGGGAAATAGACATATGAGTGCTGCCAGCATTGCTGCAGAGGTTGAAGGGGTGGGATCAGCCTGTCAGTGCTAAGCCCATACGCTTCGCACTACCTCAAATTGGTCTGCATGGCTGTCATCCCAGAAGGAAGCCTCTTCTAAAGATGATGCACACGAAAGCCCTCAAACAGTTTGCTGAAGAAAAGCAGACTAAGGACATGGATTACTCGAACAATGTCCTGTGGTCTGATGAGACCAAGATAAACGTATTTGGTTCAGATGGTTACAAGCGTATATGGTGGCAACCAGGTGAGGAGTATAAAGACAAGTGTGTCTTGCCTACAGTCAAGCATGGTGGTGGGAGTGTCATGGTTTGGAGCTGCATGAGTGCTGCTGGCACTGGGGAGCTACAGTTCATTGAGGGAACAAAGAATGCAAACATGTACTGTGATATACTGAAGCAGTGCATGATCCCCTCCCTTCGGAGACTGGGCCGCAGGGCAGTATTCCAACATGATATTGACCCCAAACACACCTGAGGGTAAAGGTGATGGGCTGGCCAAGCATGTCTCCAGACTTAAACCCTATTGAGCAACTGTGGAGCACACTGTTATACAAGCTGTACACTCACTACTTTACATTGTAGCAAAGTGTAATTTCTTCAGTGTTGTCACATATAAAGAAATAATAAAAAAAATTACAAAAATGTGAGGGGTGTACTCACTTTTGTGAGATACTGTATATATAGTCAGTTTATATGCAATCATGCTGTTGTTCTTTCAACACCCCTTCTCAACAGCATGTGCTTTGTCAAATTATATTCAGCTTCTTCTGGAAATAACTATGACGTTCCTTTAACAAAGGCTTAGTGAGTTCATCAGCAGTCATCTCCTCTGACGGGCAGTATTGAATGTCAACAACACCTTGCTCCTCGATTAAAAAAATGTTCTTTCAGCTTGTGAACTGATTGTAATCACCTTCTTGTTCAAAACAGGTTATAATGTAATCGACCTAGATAAGGATGTATATCAATCTGTCTTCTTGATTCCTGAAGTAGAGACGGGTCTGCTTGAGAATCCCTCTCTGGTAAGTACTTTGTTCACTTTCTCATTCCACATCCTTGCAGATTGCTTAAGACCGTAGATGCTCTTCTGAAGTTTACACACAAGGTTGTCTCCTTGCTAAAACCCTGGTGGTTGCTCCATGTAGAGGTCTTCCTTAATGTCTCCATACAGGAAAGCAGTTTTAACGTCTAGGTGTTTGACTTGCATACCCTTCCCGGGTGCAACGATAAGAAGCGCTCTGATGGTGGAGTGTTTTACGATGGGAGCGAATGTTTCATCAAAATCTTCCCCGAATTTCAGGAAGTAATTCTTGGCAACTAGCCTGTTCCCGGCTGCAACGCTAAGCGCTCTGATGGTGGAGTGTTTTACGACGGGAGCGAATGTTTCATCAAAATCTTCCCCGAATTTCTGGGAGTAATTCTTGGCAACTAACCTGGCTTTGCATTTGTGGATATTCCCTTCTTAGTCTGACATTTTACTTTGAAAGTCTACTTACTTCCTATAGTTTTGCGGTTAGGAGGGAGCTCTGTAAGTGTCCAGGTTTTATTTTCTTGAAGTGACTAATTCTTCTGCTGCCTGTCTCTGGCTTCAAGTATGGGCAGTTTTTCTATTTCTTCCCAGGATGTTGGTTCAAGTATGCTGTGTGTTTTGACAGTGTATGACAGCTCGTGGGGGGGTATCCTGTTTGTAGTCCGATTGGATCTTCTGACTTCAGGCAGTTCAGCAGGATCTGGTGGGGGACTTGATTTAGGCATTGTGAGTTCAACCTCTTGTTCTGACTCCTGCATATTTTCGCTTTTGTTGACCCTTTCTTCTGGTCTGTTGTGCATATTCACTTCACAGCTTTCAGGGATTGGTGTTTCTGATGATGGGCTTTCATCAAAATATAAACTACTGCTTATTGTCACTTTGTCAATCTTTGGGTGTAGGATTCTCTAACCCTTAGTTTGCTCAACGTAGCCTACTAGAATGCTCTCTTTGGCTTTGTTCTTCAGCTTGGATTGCTTTTCAATTTCAATATAGGCATATGCTTGACCAGTGTAGCCAAGATATGACCCCTTAGCTTGACCAAAACTCCCCTTACAAACTTATTTAATAAAATAAGAGACCACACCATTTCCTTGGAGTTAAATGGCCATAACAGCTAATTTATTAAATCCAAAATAAGAACTCCACTTTTCTTATTTACCAATAAACATAAATAACACATAAATAACCATAAATAACATAATAACATTAACCCCTTCAGATTCCTTTCTGAAAAACTAGAAAACAAACAGGTTAACACCCACTTATTATTGGTCAGTGACGGCGCTAAGTGCTATATACCATAACCATGATATCAATCGATATCAACCACCAGGGGGCACTGCGGGATAGACAGACCCATGGGTCTCACTCTGTACCAACCGATAACCAACTTTCCCGCAGTGCACAATACCATTAAACATCAACAACGTTTGATGTACCAGGAGGGGCCATCTATTGATGAGCCCCCCACCCACTTACCACCTGTATAACTGCTGCCGTCACTGACCAACACAAACAACCAACGCCAACCCCCTTTTTTGCTGTCATGACGAATTCTTTTCAACGACCTGAAACGATAATGAAAACATTAACACATCCAATACACATCCTTAAATTAAAGGGAGGGTGGGTGGGAAAAAACTGCCTCCTCAAGCTCTGTCTCTTCCCGCACTGTCCTCCCGAGCTCCGCCCCTCCTCTTATATGGCCGCTCCCCTTCCTGCAGAACCACTCCCCTTATCTCTTTCCCCTCCTTGTCAGCTGCCCAGTGAGTCACTTGACACTTCTGTCATGTGCAGCCCTCCATTACCTTTCCTTACAGTCCATTACATTCCGGTCTTTTCTTGACCAGTGTAGCCAAGATATGACCCCTTAGCTTGACCAAAACTCCCCTTACAAACTTATTTAATAAAATAAGAGACCACACCATTTCCTTGGAGTTAAATGGCCATAACAGCTAATTTATTAAATCCAAAATAAGAACTCCACTTTTCTTATTTACCAATAAACATAAATAACACATAAATAACCATAAATAACATAATAACATTAACCCCTTCAGATTCCTTTCTGAAAAACTAGAAAACAAACAGGTTAACACCCACTTATTATTGGTCAGTGACGGCGCTAAGTGCTATATACCATAACCATGATATCAATCGATATCAACCACCAGGGGGCACTGCGGGATAGACAGACCCATGGGTCTCACTCTGTACCAACCGATAACCAACTTTCCCGCAGTGCACAATACCATTAAACATCAACAACGTTTGATGTACCAGGAGGGGCCATCTATTGATGAGCCCCCCACCCACTTACCACCTGTATAACTGCTGCCGTCACTGACCAACACAAACAACCAACGCCACAGCCTGAAAGGGAGACCCCTCACCCTTGATGGCACCTCCACACCCGCAGGGCCGCTTGTATCCCCTCCTGCAAACCCAAAGACCATAAATCAATCCCTACATCAGTGAGATGTACCCCATCCCGCCTCAAGTACATGCCCACATTAACCTCCAATTCCCGGTGGCGGATCACTAGGCCACCTTGCCATGCTATAAACCTGCCAACCACCTTATTGATCCGTATTCGGGCTTTGTTGATCCTGTATACAGATCTCGCCATCCGCCAAGTCGTCCTAGCCACCATATCGGACCAAATCAAAATTGTCCCAGGGAAGGTGGCCCGGAGGAACATCAAATCAGCCTTTATGTCAGTTAACAGGTCTCTCACTGTCCGCACCCCTAAGTCATTCCCACCAGCATGAATGACTAACACATCCGGTGGTCTGTCCAGCCATGCATGTCTCTCCACTTCTGGGACCACCCTGCCCCACATCATTCCCGGCCGACCCAACCAACGTATGACTGCCTCGCGCCTGGAAATACCCAGCTGTCTCCCACCTGGTCTCACGTCCCCTCTCCTGGCACCCCAACACACATACGAATGGCCGAGGATCCAGACCAGGAGTTGACGCCCTGCATCTGAAACACAAGCACACCGTTACCAACAAAAATTAATCATCTAAGCCCCTCATATCATCCGGCCCCCCAATACCGTAACATCGCCCCTTAACCACAACGTTATATATATACATATATATATATCTTATATTTATTTTATTTTATTTTATTTATTTTTTTTTTTTTTATTCACACACCAACTGTGGCCGGATATAAGTCCGGAATCGCTGTGACTCCCATCTCCCCAACTTCCGCACATCCGCTTCATCCAGCCCACACCTGGCGGCCTCTGTAGCCGCCCCAATGCGGAAGGAGTGTGAAGCGTAGGCGTAACTGTTCAACCCCAACCTCCCCAAACACTTTCTCAACACCGCCACAAATTGAAACCTAGACAGGTAACTTCCATCCGCATGCAAAAGCAATGGACCCTCCCCCACAGGTCTCACTCCCAGAAAACTCGTCACCGTCCTAACCGGGCAAACCCCACATCCATGCAAGGCATACATACTCACCTGTATCCCCTTGCCAGCTTGATCTGTTTTAGATTTTCGCAACTTTACTGAAACCCTGTCCCCCCATATTTCCACATCTTGAGCCTGCAGACCCCCCGCCACTCCTTTTGAGGGGCTGACTAACTCCCCGATCCTAAATGCCCCAAAAAACGCCAGTGAAAAAGCCGCCCCAAACAACATTCTTTCATACACTGACTTGCACACCACCGAAAGCTGTTCCCCCATTGCAACCAAATTCGCAAACGTAATAGGGCGCCGCGCATCCTTGCTCCTGCGTGACTTCCTATATCCCCTAATGGCCTGCTTTACCCAGAAATCCTTCGTCCAATCTACCTTTCTCCGCATCTTAAACCAAAACGCCATTCCCGCCATCCTCTTTTCTATAGCCGATACCGACTTGCCCTCCTCCATGTCTTTTGACACCAAGTAAAGCAGTAGCAACCTGGCCTCCAACCCCTCACCCCCAACCTCAGACTCCGCCTGTAAATCCCTCCACTCCTTCCAAGTCTTGGAATACGCTGCCCATGTACCCTCACTTACTGACCGCTGTATCCAGCCCGCGACGGCTCCAGCGCTACCTCCCACATCCAGCCTGGGCAAGGGACACCCACCTCTTCCGCTCCTGGCGCCAGCTCCCTGAACCTGTCCCACTGAAAGCGAGACAAGGCGTCAGCCAGTGTGTTCTCCACGCCTGGGATATGCACAGCATATAGAAAGATATTTAACTGCATGCAACGCAAAACTAACTGTCGCATAAGTCGTATAACCGGGGGTGAAGCTGCAGACATCCTGTTGATCACCTGCACCACCCCCATGTTGTCGCAGTTCAGCCTCAACTTGAGATTCCTGCAGGACTGCCCCCACAACTCCAACGCTAGCACTACCGGAAACAGTTCCAGCAGTACCAGGTTCTTCCTAAAACCTGCCTCCACCCATGATCGCGGCCAAGGGCCCGCGCTCCATTGGCCCCGAAAAAATGCCCCGTATCCGGTTGATCCTGCGGCGTCCGTCACCAACTCCACATCAAAGTTGCTCACCGGCCCTGACATCCAAACTGCCCTCCCATTATACTCTTCTAGAAAATGATCCCATATGCGAAGGTCCTCCCTGTGCTCCCTTGTCAACCTAATGAAATGTTTTGGGGCCCTCACCCCCGCCGTTGCTCCTGATAACCTACGACAAAATATCCTCCCCATAGGAATGATCTTACACGCGAAATTTAACTTTCCCAACAGTGATTGTAAGGTGCGTAACTGCACCTTCTTACAACCGTGAACTTCCCGTACTACTCCTCTCAGATCCTCCAGCTTCTCTGCAGGTAACCTACATTCCATGGCCATGGAATCAATCACTATACCCAAGAAGCTCAACTCTGTCCGAGGACCCTCCGTTTTGTCGGCTGCCAAAGGCACCCGAAACCTTTCCGCAATGTGCTGCAACGTGGACAAGAGTATCGCACACACATTGGAAGAAGGAGGGCCCACGCACAAGAAATCATCCAAATAATGGATGACGGAATCCAACCCCGTAACATCCCTCACCACCCATTCCAAAAATGAACTGAACGCTTCAAACATAGCGCAAGAAATGGAACACCCCATTGGTAAACACTTATCTGCGTAAAAACGTCCCTCCCAGCAACATCCTAGTAACCGAAAACTATCTGGGTGCACTGGCAACAGTCTAAATGCCGCTTCCACATCACATTTTGCCATCAATGCCCCTTTTCCGTACCGCCTTACCCAGCGCACCGCAGCGTCAAACGACGTGTATGACACCGTGCACGCTTCCGGGTCTATAAAATCATTCACCGATCCCCCTTTCGGAAAAGATAGATGGTGAATAAGCCGAAATTTATTCGGCTCCTTTTTGGGAACGACCCCCAGTGGGGACACCACCAAGTCCCCAAATGGCATCATCTCAAATGGGCCCGCCATCCTACCTAAAGCCACCTCCTTTGCCAATTTCTCTGCCACCACCCCCGGGTGTTGTAGAGCTGACTTTAAGTTTTTTGCTAACGGAGGAACCACTGTCAACGAGCATGGAATTCTGAATCCATACCTAAAGCCAGTGCTCAGCACCTCCGCCGCTGCCCTATCCGGATATCTACTTAGGAAAGGCTGCATCCTTTCCCACATCACCGGAGTCGTCCCTTTTGTGTCCAAAATCCCCGGTGCGCTTGCCTTTTTTGAAGCATCTGGCCAGTGTGTGATTCCCCCCGCAGCCTGAACATTCGTGCTTAAATTTGCACGTCCCTCCAAATTTACAAGCCCCTTCATTGTATGGCCAACACACGCCCCACTTCTTTCCGGCCGGAGATCCCGCTGTGTGGCTACCTCCGGCCCCCCCTTGAAATGACTGTGCCGGTGTCTTGGCCGACGCCATCAACCTCATCCACAGGCTAATGTCCTTATGGTCCCATCGCAACGCCGGCCGAACCGCTCTCCGCTGGCGGAACTGCTCGTCGTACCGCAGCCACGCCGTTCCCCCATAAACCCGATAGGCCTCCCCAATGGCGTCCATATAACAGAATAACGCCGAGCAGTGCTCGGGGTTCTTCTCCCCTATCACCCCTGCCAATATGGCAAATGCCTGAAGCCAGTTAGCAAAGGTCCGAGGGATAAGACGGTACCTCCTCTTCTCCTCATCGTCCTTCTTACTGCTATCTGGCTTCACTCTATCCAAGTTGAATTTTTCCAGGGGCAACAAGGAAAAAATTTCCACGTACTCCCCTTTCCAAATCTTCTCCCTTACCTCCTGCTTCAAATGAGCCCCCAGGGGGCCCTCGAAACAAACGTAAACTTCGCACTTCGCTGCATCCGCCATTCTCACAATATCATCCCTCGCCGTCTGTTCCTTAGACCCCTGCTCCGTCTCACTCACCTTGTCCTTTCCACCAGCCTCCGTTGAGCTCGAACCCTCCGGCGCGGCCCCTGGTGCCGCCACTACCCCAGCCGTTCCTTCTACTACCCCACCTGTTCCAGCCGCACCCATACTCACCCCAGCCACCGGTGCAGTACCTGCTCCTCCAAACCGGCCCACCAACACTTTCAAACCCTCCAACAATTCCTGCATCTGCCCTGACCCTCCTTCCATATTCCCCCTCGCCACCCGCGGTTGGTCCGACTCGACCAACGGCGGCGCGGGAGGTAACCTCTGCCTCCCCTCGCTGGGACCCGCCCCCAACAATTTTTGTAATGCATTAGTAAAGGAAACATTGTCAGTAGACTTACCGGGCTGACCGGGCGCGAATCCCACAGCCGCTGCCCTGGCTTCCACCGGCGGGATAGGGCGACTGAGCTCCTCCTCCTCTTCGGACAATTCCCCTTCTGACCGCAAAGTTTCCTCCTGTGTAAATGGGAAAGAACGCTCCCTAGGCGAGGGGCTCTCGTAAATAGCGCGTGACTGTCCGGCTAAATCCGACTGCGCGCTGCTCCTGGAATGTGTTGACCTCCCCCTCTCCTGTGCAGGTGGGCCGCTCCGGGCTCCGCTCCTGCCCGCGTGCACACTTGGCGCGCTTACTGGCTGTGTCCTGCCCCTTCCAGTGCCCGATGCTGTGTTGGCCCCCACCCCCACCACCCCCCGTGTTGCTCCGCTGCTCCTTCCGTCCCCCCCCCCCGACTCGTGCAGAGCCGTCGAGGGGTCCGCAATGCTGGCACGTCTGAGGGCTTGCACCCCCCTCCTGGCCGTTGCCCGATTGGCCCTTCTTTCACCACCCCCCTGCTCGTTCAGAGCTGCGGGGGGGGACGCTGTCCCAGAGGAGCCTGGTGTGCCGGCCATCCTCCCGTTCCTCCCGGCCCCCCCCCTCCCCCCAGTGTTCCTACTACCCCCCCGACCCGTGCAGGGCCGCAGGGGCCGTTGAGGCTGTTGAAGCACTGCGCCTGCCAGGTGATCCTCCTCGTGGTAGGCCTGAGGCCCCGCCTCCCGCCCTAGGCCCGCGGCCTGACTGTCTCCTGGGCCCCCCTGTGCCTTCCCCCATGTGCCGCTTAGCTGGTGGGGTCGATCGCTCACCTCGTGGGCTCCTCCTCAGCCTAGATGGGCCCGCTGTGGCCCCAGGGGAATACCGCTCCGGCGGGCGGGACACGCGGCTGCGCGGCGCCACGCCGCCATCCTCCGATTCTTCTCCCTCCGATCGTACCTCCGGGTCTTCCTGTGTCCCCTCCAGCGCTGCTGCTAGTTGGTCCTTCAGCCATTCCGGCCCGTGTTCCGCCGCCGCCGCTCGCATCAACGCCGCCAATGAACCTCCGTCGGCCATCTTGGATTGCTGGAGGAGCAGTGTTAAAAAACTGCCTCCTCAAGCTCTGTCTCTTCCCGCACTGTCCTCCCGAGCTCCGCCCCTCCTCTTATATGGCCGCTCCCCTTCCTGCAGAACCACTCCCCTTATCTCTTTCCCCTCCTTGTCAGCTGCCCAGTGAGTCACTTGACACTTCTGTCATGTGCAGCCCTCCATTACCTTTCCTTACAGTCCATTACATTCCGGTCTTTTCTTTACATCCACTCTGATGTGCCCTATGCTAGTCTTTGATCCATGCCAGATTTCAAATGGAGTACTTTTTTTTTCAATAACAGTTTTTATTTAGTATTATTCCAGATACAGTTTAAATGCAATGCTTGTTCAACTTATACAATAAAAGCTTATTTTCTGGACTTACACAGCTGTATTATTTCCCAAGTACATAGTTACTCTCTGTCTGATATCCGTGTTCTTTACTGCAGGTGTCAGGTTATTTGGACAGTTACTCAAGTTGCTATCATCCAAACCTTTTAACTTGTGAAGTAAGTAGGAGTGTGAGTACTCCTGATAGGGGGGGTGGGGTGAAAAGAGAGAGAGGAAAATAGAAAAGGAAGGGGGGGGGTTGGGTAGATTGTTGTCAGCTTGAGCCAGTGTCCGGATCTCTTTGTTCCTCCCGGCGGTGCCACAACTCCCAGACCATGTTGTGTGCTTCCAGGCGGTCTTGAATCCTCGCTGTAATTTTCTCCATTAATTCTACATCCCTTATCCTAGAGTATAGAGCTCCTTCAGGGGGAGGGGAGCTGCATTTCCAATTCAGCGCCACTAGGCAGCGTGCCGCTGTGAGGACGTGCCTGGCTAATTTCCTCTGTGGGGCTGGTGCTTTCAATGGCCTGTATGCAGACTGGAACAACAGGCAGGCTGGAACTGTATGCAGACTGGAACAACAGGCAGGCTGGAACTGTATGCAGACTGGAACAACAGACAGGCTGGAACTGTATGCAGACTGGAACAACAGGCAGGCTGCAACTGTATGCAGACTGGAACAACAGGCAGACTTGGATCTGTGTGCAGACTGGAACAACAGGCAGACTTGGATCTGTGTGCAGACTGGAACAACAGGCAGACTTGGATCTGTGTGCAGACTGGAACAACAGGCAGACTTGGATCTGTGTGCAGACTGGAACAACAGGCAGACTTGGATCTGTGTGCAGACTGGAACAACAGGCAGACTTGGATCTGTGTGCAGACTGGAACAACAGGCAGACTTGGATCTGTATGCAGACCGGAACAACAGGCAGACTTGGATGGTCAGACAGGCTGGGTCGGGTACCAGGCTGGCAGCGCAGTACAGATGGGTAAGACAGGAGAATGGTCACAGACAAGCCAAGGTCGTTTTGCAGGGACAGAGCGGAAGGTCAAGGATAGCCGGGTCAAACACAGGTAAACAGACTTCAGATCAGGTTTTCTCACAGAACGCTGTAGAGCAGACAGCGGGGACCGTCTGTGACAGACGGATTTAAATAGCCTCATTGGCGCCAATGGGGGCGCGCACTCGTTCGCGCACGCGCGCTCTCGTCTGCGGGCGCGTGCGTGCACGCACGCGCTCGCGCATGCGCAATGGCACCCGCGAACGGGGACCAGGGATGCTGAGGCGCTGATTACTGGCAGGATCCTCATGGCGCCGGCCACTGGCAGAGCCTTCATGACAGTTACTTTAAAGGTGCCATTCTGTGAAGTGTCTGCAGTTTCCTTTGTGATTGCTTTGACTTTTGTGGATAGCTCTAGCTTTCGCTGCTCGGCTTTCCAGATAGAACAATTCTTTTTTAAGTGACCGGTCCTTTTACAGCGAAAACAGGCTCTGCTTTCTTTGTTGTGCTTTGTGCCTTTGTACATCTTAAGAGCTTTGTCATCACGGTGCATATTTTCTTTCCTTCTGTTATATTCACCAATTAATTTGCCTTTGACATATTCCAGTGTTAGTTCCTGCTCGGGTCTGGTTTCTAAACATTTTTAGCTTGAACTTCAGCTGCTTGCATACAGTACTCACTGACTCACTGTAGAATTCTTTCCAGTGCCTGGGCTTGCAGTATCCTCTCCAATGCCTGGGTGCCTGGACCCATAACCTATTATCAGAGTATTGAAATCATGCACTGGAAGCTTCTTGTTTGCAGAGATTACGTTACTTTTATGGAGAAATAGTTAAACATATTTTATAGCATATCTTTATCATGGAACAGGAAGAGAACAACATACAAGTGCACAGAGAGGAAAGCAAACACTTCCTCTTATTACATTACAATAGAATACACATTATAACACTGCAGTGCCACCTGCTAAAAGAAAGGTACAATGTGTGTGTGTATATATATATATATATATATATATATATATATATATATATTGTGACAGTGTGGATCCCTGTCCTAGTGATAGTCGCCCAGGATTCTCAAATAGGCAGGTTGAGAGGCTCCAGGAGGATTATTTAATTTGGAGGAAATTGTTTTATCAGTTTCCTCTGTGGTTGGTAAAATCCAGTTGCGAACCTAGAGATTTCATAGTGATCTGGGTGAGATGGAATCTCCAATCCTGGGACCGGGTTTTGTGAACAGCCAGTCTGGCTTGTTGATTGTACAGGTGGGTCCTGGGCTTATAGCAGAGCCAGGACCAGGGTTCTGGGCTCCACCCTCCCGAGGAGTCAAGGTGTGCAAGGGAGAAGTGTGCATGTCTGCACAGTTCTGTCTGTCAGAAGACAGAGGGTACAAGCCTTTGGGCTGGAACAGCAAGGAAGTTGGAAAAGAGTGCTGAGGTACAGGAACTCCGTTATACAGCCAAGAGGTCTGAAGCAAAGCCTGAGCAGCAGAGATGACCACAGAGCCAGGTGGCTTGGTATTTTTGTTTATTACTACATTACTGCTGTGAAGTTGAAACCCCTGCGTGGGAATTCTGGATGGACATTTTCTTTCTTTAATAAAAGTTGGCCTACAAGCCCTTAAACAGCATATCTGATGTGGACTTCGCTCACTGGTAAGCTCTACACTGAAGTTAAATAACCCTCCAACTTTACAATATATATATGTTTGAAGGCTGGCCGCAGGCTAGCCTGTATTTGTAGGAGGAGTCTGAGGGCTATATATCCCTCCTCCTCCTCCATCAATCCGTCGTCGGATCATTTCCGGGTTAGGCCGACATACGTCACTTCCGGGTCCCTGCTGAGCGACGGTCGGCGGCAACAGTGGTGGTTCCTCTCTCGGCGCACCACCGAGGAGACCACCCACCTGCTTTTACCAAGGATACCACCTACCTTCTTTCACCAAGGGTACCTGGTATCACGAGGCGGGCCACCCTCCTCCGCCTCCCGGTGTTTGACGCCGGGGGGGGGGGTTAATCGGCCGGCCGCCAGCTTCTCTCGCCCCATGCAATCCGGCATCACGAGGGGGTCGCCCGCTTCTCTCGGTCTTCACGCCGGGGGGGGGGGGTCGTCCTCCTGCCAGCTTCTCTCTCCCCTTACAGATGCGGAGGGGAGGCGTCCGTCCTTCCATCCTCCACCTCGCATCTCCCCGCAGCTTCACTGAACAGCGTGCTGCCCGCCCGCTTCTCCCGGCGCTCGTGCCGGGGGGGAGCGGAGGGGGGGCATCCGTCCTTCCATCCTCCACCTCGCAGCTCCACTGACCAGCGTGCTGCCCGCCCGCTTCTCCCGGCGCTCGTGCCGGGGGGGAGCGGAGGGGGGGGCGTCCGTCCTTCCATCCTCCACCTTGCATCTTCCTACAGCTCCACTTACCAGCAGCAGCCTGTCCGCTTCTCCCGGCGCCCATGCCGGGGGGGGGGGAGGCGGGGCCGTCTGTCTTCCCATCCTCGGCTCCAGCGCGCAGCCCGCCCAGTTCCCCCGGCGCCATGGGGGAGAGGGGGGTCCGTTCACCCATTCTCCCACTTCCCGAGGGCTCCGTCTGGCCATGGTGCCGCCCACACGCTTCCCACGGTGTTTAGGTGAGGGGGGTGTTGTCAGTCCATCCACCACCTTTGGTGGGCTCAATCCCTCATGGTGGTGGGGGGGCGCCGTCAACCACTTCTCTGTCACCCCTGTGTTTTCTGCCAGCACTAGGGGGGCCACCCGCCAGCTTCTTCCAGTGCCCATGGGGGAGGGGGGGTGTCCGTTCACCCACTTTCCCAGGGGGGTGCCCGCTCCCCACGGTGTTTAGGTGTGGGGGGGGGGGGGGGGTGTTGTCAGTCCACCCACCACCTTCGCTGGGCTCAATCCCTTGTGGTGGGGGGGGGGGGGCTGGGGTGCCACCCACTTCTCCCTGTCATCCCCGTGTTTTTCTGGCGCCCATGGGGGGGGGGGGGGCGTCCGTTCACCCATTTTCCTCTCACCCACTTTCCCAGGGGGGCCGCCCGCTTCCCACGGTGTTTAGGTGGGGGGTTGTTGTCAGTCCACCCACCACCTTTGCTGGGCTCAATCCCTCATGGGAGGGGGGGGCTGGGGCGCCACGCCGCCACCCATTTCTCCCTGTCATCCCTGTGCACTGGGGTGGCCTCCCGCCTGCTTCTCCCGGCACTCATGGGGGGGGGGGTGGATTGGCCCGCCAGCCAGCTTCTCTCTCCCTTTAATTGGCATCGCTACAGATATGTGTGGGTCAATGCAAGCAGCAGCAGGGAATTTTAACACTACTGTATGAATTATTTCTTCTCAGCTCAGGCTGCGAGCTGCTACTTTCTATGACAAGGAAGGTTTTACTGCCACAAGTGCTTCTTCAAGAACATTTCTGACTAGGGGTATTGTTGATCTGTCAAGCCGCACCAGGAACTTTGGTCGCATGCATGGCCAACATGGGGCCAGAGTTACTTCAGGGGTGCATTCACACTGGCGATTGGGGGTAGGGGTTGAGTCGCTGCTCACCTCCGCTCAACCATCCCACATTAGTTGGGTAGTTAGCGGTCAGGGTGCTGACATGCCACCACATGCATTTCTCCCCCATCACACTCGGCACCACCGCCCGCATACACGGCCCATTTGAAGTGTTTGGAATATTTTCACATTGTCCT
This sequence comes from Lithobates sylvaticus, assembly GCA_028564925.1. NCBI lineage: Eukaryota > Metazoa > Chordata > Amphibia > Anura > Ranidae > Lithobates > Lithobates sylvaticus. The sequence continues at coordinate 50,581,111 of CM053035.1, forward strand.
CAGCGGGTCTCTGTCCTCAGCGGGTCTCTGTCCTCAGCGGGGGTTCTGTCATTTAGCAGGTTCTGTCATTAGCGGGTTCTGTCTGTCGTTGGCATGTTCCATCATAGCTTTTCACTCGTAGCTTTTCGTTCGTGTCATTCTGTCACTTTCCGGTCAGAGCTTATTTCATTCTCTGCTTTCTCCTGTCGTAGCATTTCATTCGTAGCTTTTCCGGTCACAGAGTTTCTGTTAGCTAGTGCTCACATTCAGGATCTGTCTCGGATCCATACAGGCTGAGGTTTGTTTCTTTGTTAATTGTCGTCCCACAATCTTCTCACCCATGGCACACACGTCATACGAGGCACGCTCACTTCTTACACTCATACGTCTACCCACCACGGTCTGTGGGTACTCTAGCCCGGAGGGTTGTTTTGCTACCTGTCTGTTTTCTGTCGTTGCTTTTTGTTCGTAGCATTTCTGTTAGCCAGGGCCCACATCCAGGTCTGTTACACCTTCGAACCCATACGGGCTGAGGTTTCGTTTTTAATTGATTGTCGTCCCACAATCTTCTCGCCCGTATACCATACGTCATACGTTGCACGCTCATTTCATCACACTTGTACATCTACCCACCACGGTCTGTGGGTACACTAGCCCTGAGGGTTTGTTTGCTATCTGTCTCTGTTGTTTTGTCATAGTATTTTCGTTCGTAGCATTCGTGTTGTTTGTAGCATGCATGTTAGCCAGGGCTCACATCCAGGGTCTGTCACGTCTATGGACCCATACGGGCTGAGGTTTCGTTTTAATTGATTGTCGTCCCACAATCTTCTCGCCCGTATACCATACGTCGCACGCTCATTTCGTCACACTTGTACGTCTACCCACCACAGTCTGTGGGTACACTAGCCCTGAGGGTTGTTTATTATCTGTCTCCGTTGTTCTGTCATTGTATTTTCGTTTGTAGCATTCGTGTCGTTCGTAGCATGCATGTCAGCTAGGGCTCACATCCAGGGTCTGTCACGTCTACGGACCCATACGGGCTGAGGTTTCGTTTTTAATTGATTGTCGTCCCACAATCTTCTCGCCTGTATACCATACGTCATACGTTGTACGCTCATTTCATCACACTTGTACGTCTACCCACCACGGTTTGTGGGTACACGAGCCCTGAGGGTTTGTTTGCTGTCTGTCTCTGTTGTTCTGTCATAGTATTTTCGATCGTAGCATTCGTGTCGTTCGTAGCATGCATGTTTAGCTAGGGCTCACATTTAGGGTCTGTCACGTCTACGGACCCATACGGGCTGAGGTTTCGTTTTTAATTGGTTGTCATCCCACAATCTTCTCGCCCGTATACCATACGTCATACGTGCACGTTCACCATACCTTTACTACTACCCACCACAGTCTGTGGGTACCTTAGCCCTGAGTGTTTCGTTTTTAATTACCTGTCTTGGCGCTGCAGGTTGCTCAGGCTCGCTCACTACATACACTAGATTTGTGTCAGCATCAGGTCACATTCACGCGCTGTTGGTCTTGTCATTCCTGCACCCACATCCTCATACTTTTCAGGTACGTAGGGGTGTTTCGTGGGTAGATGTCTGTCTGTTCTCATTGCTCCAGTTGTGTTCATCAGTTCGGGGCTCAACGTGCCAGTCCACATTCATCCCTCCACCGCCGCATGGGGGTTCAGTGCATGGTAGCACCCTATCATTTGGGATGGGGCCATACCAAACTCTTAGCGGTGTTGTAGCACGGGTATACCCCTTTCCCAGCCTCAGTTGGAGGGTTCAGTATTGTAGATGATTATTCTCAACCTCACAGGTTCATGTCTCCGGCTTTCGCTGCATATTGCCTCTGCTTTTTGGCCATCTGCCAACACTATCAAGTGACCTGCATTTCAGGCCCCTACAAACTCCTGCCATTTTGTCCATTTTGCAGCTCACCTTCTCTAAGCCATGTTAAGGTAGGCAGGGATGTTCTAGTCCCGGCTACCAGTTATCGGGCAGGTTTTCGTGTCGTTTCAGACTTCCTGTCTCCTACCCTGGGCTCAGTTACCAGTTGGTGCTCTAGGCAATTCCCTTTTGCTACACTCGCAAATTCTCCATGTTAGCATAGAGGGACAAGCTAGGGGTTCGTGGTCCTTACTGTTCCGCTTGAACGGTATCGGAGTCAAGGATACGTCCTTCTCTACAACATTCCTCTGATCAGCTCTTTCTAGCTTCCCCATGCATCCTCTCACCTCGAGCAGTTCGTGCTCATGTCCTGGTTTACCTTCCATATCAGGCTCCTATTCTAAACCCCCTTTTTCTGGTTATTCGTCAGGGGAGGAGGCAACTTTGTGGGTCCCGTACAGGGGGTCCCTTCTTTCATCGTCGGGTACATGGGGCACTGGAGTTCTTCATGTTTCATACGTAACCCCCTTTTGAAGGCATTCAGGCTTTCACTCCTTTCTGGGCAATGGCTGTTGCTGGCCCTTCATTGTTGCTTTCTCATCACACCTACTTGGGTCTCTTTTGCCCTCTTTTAGGCATACCGACCAGCAGGCCATGGCACACCTCAGCCCTTGGTAGGTAGTAGTATCGCATTACCAAGTGAAGACTCTGACTACAAGTTTGAAGGCTGGCCGCAGGCTAGCCTGTATTTGTAGGAGGAGTCTGAGGGCTATATATCCCTCCTCCTCCTCCATCAATCCGTCGTCGGATCATTTCCGGGTTCCCACCCACCCATTCCCTCATATTTTATTATTTCATTCACATTCATTCAGGGTATGCCCTCTTTTAGGCATACCGACCAGCAGGCCATGGCACACCTCAGGCCTTGGTAGGTAGTAGTATCGCATTACCAAGTGAAGACTCTGACTACAAATATCAGTTTAATCACGCTGTTGTTCTTTCAACATTTGGTTTATTGAGCAGCACTGGAGGGAACCTGGAGCAGCATCTTCCCTAGAAAATGTACACATTTTAGCCCCTCTTACTTTATATATGCATCTGTTGAAGTTGAATTAAAGCCTAACACTAACTATTTTAAAAAATGTGCCTTCTCTCCATCTCCTACCTATCCTGCCTACCATGATCTGTATACTATCCTTTTTTAATCCACTGTGGTCTGGTCACATGATCATGCAGCTCCAACTTCCCTGTGTCAGTGAGTCCCGTCTGCTGAGGAGAGGTGGGAGCGCCGACAATGGATAGGACATGGGTGAAATCACTGCAAATTCCCAGCTGTTGTCAAGAGCTCCATGACACATGGGAAGCCAAAGCTGACCGGACTGGAGCGTACTGAAAGAAGGTAAGTGTACAGATCTTTTTTACACAGGGTAGACAGGATAAGTAGGAGGAAGAGGGAGGGACATTTTTATGAATATTTAGACCTTAATTCCACTTTAACATAGCTTTATATTCATATGTGAATATAAAGCTGAGTTAAAGATAAATGCTCTTTTAAAATACATGACTTTTTCTTTTTACTATATTCATGAAAATGCAAAAAAACTTTATTACCTTTTCCCTTTCTTCCCTTTAGAGCTGTCAACAAGGCCCTTGCTGATTTTGTTATACCATACATTTACTGTATATAGGGCCAGCAATTTATAGACATACTGTACATAGACATCAGTCCTTGCTCTCAATGAGCTTACAATCTAAAAATGGCAATACATGGAGTGAATTTCAAGCTTTTGGTGGTCCTGCTGACACCCTCCTGACTAATGTCCTTCGATCTGAAAAACGAAGGAGACAGGCAGAATGTTGTTGACTATACAGTGGCTGCATCCAATCAGTTGCAGCCCCTGTTTGGGAAATCTGACAGCCATGACTGTCAGGATACAATAGCGAGCAGGGGAGATTCTTCCTGATGTAGCGCCTTGCTCTAGTTAGGTTAAATTTAGTTTTTCATTCTGCTGTACTCAGTAAAGTAGTGATCTGGTTTTTAGGTCTGGTCAGGTATCCCTAAGCTTGGTGGTTGATAACTTATGTCTGCTTCTGGAAGAAGCTTCCAGAAAATACAGTAGGAGGGTCAACCACTGAGGTATGACTATTTATCAGACCTTAGCTAATCCCTGGGAAGGGGCACCCAAAAGGTGTCTGGGAAGATGCTAAATGTTTGAGAGGTTATTTCAGAGTGCTCTTGTCTTGGGGCTGCTGCCCCTGGGATGCAGCCTGTGTACGGCAGAGCTGATGTTTTTTTTTTCCTTATTTTTTTTTTTTCCACATCACCAATATTCAAGAGATTATTATTCATAGTTACATAGTTACATAGTTAGTTAGGTTGAAAAAAGACACAAGTCCATCGAGTTCAACCACAAATAAAAAAAAAAATATATATATATACATATATATATATATTCAACTTGATGTTCATTTACATCTCTCGTTATATTTCACATCATTGTGGATTCTTGTTACTTAGTGATTTACACCGTGAGACTTATCGTATTCTATATTATTTATTGTATTCCCTTTTAAATATTTGTTACTCTTTTATAGTATGTGGGGTTTTCTTTTTCCCTCCTATTTCTTTTCCCTCACATCCCCCTCCCGATCCCACCCTCCCTATTTCCCGATACCTCTCATCTTTTTTTATCTCGAAAGCCGTTTTTCTGTTTCCTTCCATTTTATATAATCGTTTCGACATATTCCCATGTCTGTTTGAATATCTGCCATCTTTTCCATTTTTGCGGATCATCTTCTTCTCCTTCTCCATTATGTCTTAGTTTTTCGAGATGATATACTTCTTCCACTCTTAGAGCCCATTCTTTTTTAGTTGGTGCTTCTTCGTGTTGCCATTTTTTCGGAATAAGACCCTTGGCTGCATTTAACATCTGGGGAATCAATGTGTTTATATAATGTTTTATTGGGTCGTCTGTCCCATGGAATAAGCATATCCAGGGATCTTCCTTTATGGTTACGTCAGTGATTATTTTTATGAGGCTTAAAATCTCTCTCCAAAATTTTTTTTATTTTTGGGCACTCCCACCAAATGTGGGCCATAGTGCCCGGCTTATTGCATCCCCTCCAGCAATTCTATGAGTTATCTAAATAGAATTTGTTAAGTTTGTCAGGTGTCATATACCATCTGGAGAGGCATTTATAGTTCATCTCCGCCGTCAAGGTGTCAATAGCTGATATATGGGTTAATTATAATATTTTTTTGACTTTGTGCATATAATCATGTGCGCCCAACTCCGTGCCCCATTTAAAAAAAAAAAAGGCGGTATCTCCAGTTTCTCCTCTGCAAGAATAGCTCTATAAAGCCGGGATATTGTTTTCTTTTTTTCTCTCCCTGTGTCAGCGCAGATTTTTTCCAATGCTGTATAATTTTCTTTTGTTCTTATCGGTTGGGGGAGGTTCCTTACAAAATGGGCCAACTGTAAGTATCGCCACTCATTTATTCTTATTTGTGTTAGATTGTGCTGTAATTCTACTAGTGTTTTTATTCTTCCTTTATCTATTATATCTTTTAACTGCGTGTTTTCCCCTAACCATTGACCCCCTATGTGTCTTTCTCCTGGTGGGAAATACTCATTATCACTTAAAATCATTAACAGTGAGTTATACTTCCACTTATATTGTTTGTGTAATAAATCCCATATTTTTAATACGTTTTTAGTTATTTTTTGTGTGTTCGTGCCCAAACCTCTTAAATGTGGAGGAATCCAAATTACCTTTTTTAAACTTTTTTCGCTTATGATACTCTCCATTTTATCCCAGTGTTTATCTTCTGTTTCCCGTGCCCACTCTATTGCTCATGACACCGTGACCGCGTAATAATATTTTTTTAAATCTGGGATCCCCATTCCTCCTTGATCTTTGTTCTGCCTCAAAATATTGCGGGAGATCCTGGGTTTTTTGTTTTTCCAGATGAACCTGCTTATTATAGAATTTAAGGTTTGAAAGTAATAATCTGGAAGAGGAATTGGTAGCATTGAAAATTTATATGTGACTTTAGGTAAAAGCACCATTTTAACTGTGTTGATCCGGCCAAACCATGATAAGGGTCTTAAAGATAATTTTTTGGTCTCGTTTTTGATTTCGTCTAATAGTGGGATGTAATTCTCGCTGAATAATTGTTCTACTGAGTTTGCTAGTTTAATCCCCAAGTATTTTAGACCTTTCTTCTTCCAAGGGAATGGGTATTCTTTTTGTAGCTCATATGTCTCGTTAGGTTCCATATTTATGTTCAAAATTTCCGATTTATTTAAGTTGATTTTGAAGTTTGCTATTATACCATATTGTTTTAACGTTTCAATCAGTCGTGGCATTGTATCATTTGGTTCAGAGACATAGAACAACAGGTCGTCAGCGAAGGCTGCGACTTTATGCTCGACGTCGCCGATTTTTATTCCTCTGATGTCCTTATTTGCTCTGATTGTTGCTAGTAATGGTTCCAGCGAGAGCACAAAAAAAAGTGGGGACAGGGGGCACCCCTGTCTCGTCCCGTTTCTCATTGTAAAGGGAGTTGAGTGATCCCCATTGATTTTTATTGTTGCAGTCGGTACTTCATATAATACCCTAATTCTTTGTATCATCCTGTCACCTAAGCCCATGTACTTCAGTGTCTCTATCATGAGCCCCCAGTCTACTCTGTCAAATGCTTTTTCAGCATCAATTGACAGAAATAGACCTGGGGGCCCATGGGCTTTCATTTTTTGCAACAGGAGGAGTGATCTTACTCCATTATCGCGCCCCTCTCTCCCTGAAACAAAACCTACCTGATCCTTATGGACCAATTCCCTAATTTTATCTCTTAGCCTGTTGGCCAGGACTTTTGCATAAAGTTTTGTATCGCAATTCAGGAGTGAAATTGGTCTATAGCTTGGGCATAGATTTTCATCTTTACCTTCTTTTAAAATGACAGTTATCTGTGCTCTCTGTGCTTCTAAGCTTAACCCATAATCTACTCCGAGTCCGTTCATATAATTACAAAGCCGGGGTATCAGGATTTTCTCAAATTTCTTAAAATATTTCATGGGGAATCCGTCCGGACCTGGGCTTTTTCCTGTTGCTGTTTGTAAGATAGCTTTTTTTATTTCCTGCTCTGTGATTGGACTTTCCATGTCTTCGCTATCGTTTGAGTTTAGTTGGGATATTCCTGATTTATCTAAAAACTGTTTGATCGTAGTTGTTTTTCCTCTTCCTACTTTGCCTTTCTTGACATCGTAAAGTGTACTATAATAATCTCGAAAAACTTCTGCTATCTCTTTTGTTTTATAAACTAATTCTCCTTGTTTGTTTCAGATTTTTTCAATGTAGTTTCTCGACTTTTCCTTCCTTAAGGTCTTTGCCAGGTGTTTCCCAATTTTGTTGCCACTCAGGTATTTTTCTTTCAGAATTCTATTGAAAACCCTTTTTGTATCCTGTGTTAATAGATCTTTTAGTTCTTCTCTTTTGGATATTAGTTGATGGTAGATTTCTTGGTGTCTCCCTTCGGGTCTTTTATGCAACTGTTCCAGTTCATATATTTCCGCTGTTAAGCTTCTGATTTCCTTTTCTCTCGCCTTTTTTTCCCCAGCCCCCATGGATATAAATATACCCCTTATAAATGCTTTATGTGTTTCCCATAATGTAGAGTTTGAGATATCTTGTGTGTCGTTAATTTCAAAGAAATGCGTCAATTCATCGCTTATTCTTTCTGCATCTTGTTTTTCACTGAGAAGCGCCTCATTTAGTAGCCAGTTGAAAGCTGGTCTCTGTGGTTTCATTTCTTCTATAGTCATCGTTACTGGGGAATGGTCTGAAAGAGTAGCGATCCCTATTTCAGCCTCTGTCACTTTAGTCAGTGTGTTATGGTCAATTAGAAAATAGTCAATGCGTGTGTACGTCTCATGTACCGGGGAGAAGAAGGTGTAATCTCGTACTTTGGGGTGTAGAGCTCTCCACACATCCACCAGTTGGTTTTGGTGCAGTTTTTGCTTCAATTTTTTGAGAGACACCTGTCCCGTCCCCTGTACACGGGACGTACTATCCTCCTGTGGGCTCAAACATAGGTTGAAGTCTCCTGCCATTATTACTATCCCTCTCCTAAACTGTGCTAAGGTCCCTATCATTTTTTTTACACTCTGCTGGCTTTTTATTTGGGGCATATACATTACCCAGAGTACATTCTGTTTCCCCTATGTATCCTCTTAAAAAGAGGAATCTCCCCTCTGGATCCGTAAGCCTTTCCTCTATTTAAATCTAGTTTCTCTTGAGAACCCGATTGCAACTCCTTTTGCTTTATTAGTCGTTGAGTCGGCATAGAACCAGGTGGGATGTTCCTTTGAGTGTAATTTTACATTACCTCCAAAAAAGAGGTGTGTCTCTTGGAGAAAGATTATGTCTGCATGATGGTATTTAAGCTCTTTTAAGATCGTGTGTCTTTTGGCAGATGTATTCAGTCCTCGGACGTTGTATGTCAGAAACGTAATCTTGCGTTAAAATTTTTCCTTTTTTTCTTATCATATAAAACGAGAGGTATCGTTCCCTTACCCATCTATCCCTGCATCTCTCCCACCCGCTCCCGCCCCCTCCCACCCTCCCTTTCCCTCCCCCCCTTCCTCCCTCCTTCCGGTCAATACTGACCACTAGACCGTGGGTTGAAACGAACCTCATCTCCGCCCCAGGTTTTCCTACCTCGAGGTGTGACTCTAGACCCACCCAGCACTCCGCGCCCCTCCCACGGGCTATTCCCAGGAGGGGAGTGGAGTGCGTATAGCTAACCGAGCTCTCCTCCCTCTATGCCCGAGGCTCCCTCCCCCTCTTCGCTCCCACTCCCAGAGAAAAAAAAAAAAGGGGGGGGAGAAAGAGAAAGAAGGAAAGAAGGGGGTCCAACATTTAAAGGGACCAGACTAACCCAGCCCTTCCCTTTGTGACCATTCTGGAATTTCAATCTCTTGTAAGTCCAATTTCTTGCAAAATTCTGGCAGCTCTTCTGGGAATCTGAGTTTCGCCGATTTACCCTCTCTATAGCCTATTAGGCAAGCCGGGAATCCCCAGGTGTATTTGACGTCTACTGCTCTCATTTGGTTTAACAGTGGTCTAAGTAAACGTCTCCTGGCCAGCGTCTCCGGCGCCAGGTCTAAATAAATTTGTAATTCTGTCCCATTGATTTTCAATGGGGGTTTTCCTCTGAGGTTGCTCCATATTGCCGCCTTATCTTCATAATTCTGGAATTTTACCAGAATATCTCTAGGGCTTTCTGTTGGAATATGTTGGGGTTTCCTTACTCTGTGTATCCTGTCTATTTTCAACTCTCTTTCGGGACCCTTGTTCCATGCGGGGATAAAAATCTCCTTTATAGATTTCCTGAGATCTTCGCCATTTACTTCTGCGAATGCTCGTATTCTCAAGTTCTGTCTTCTGTTTTGGTTTTCGTGTTCCTCTAATTTATGGTTCAATCTTCTTTGATTCAGCTTTGTCTCTCTGAGTTGTTCTTGTATCTTGGTCATCTCCTGAGTGTGATTATCTGTTTTATTCTCAATTTCCTCTATACGGTTTAATAAATGGCTTAAATCTGATCGAAGTGCTGAGATATCTTTTTTGATAGAATTTTCCATTCTGATGAACATCTCTGAGATTTCTGTTTTAGTTGGCATCTGAGGATTCATAGCTTGCTCCTCCGGGGTGCTTCTGTCCATCTCAGATTCCAGGGTTACTTCTCCCCGCACTTCGACCGTTTCTTCTTTTCTTTTAGTTGTATCCTTCTTCTTGGCTTGTTTACTCATTTGCTGTTTTTCTACGCCTGGGCTTTTAGGGCTCAGACCTTTTACCATATAGTGCTTGATTGTAGTCGTATTTGCTTGATTTTTAGGGGTTTTGGGTTCGCCTCCTTTAGTAGACTTGCCTTTCATGCTAATTTCCTTTCTTTTAAGAACATTTTATTTTTTCCCCCAGGGTGCCCCCTTTACCGTATTTCAAAGATTTCTGAACAAGCGAGGAACCATGAATTAGAGCTTTTGGGCCTTACCCCACTTCTCTTGAGAATTGAGCTAGATGATTTATACGCAGCTTTTTCAGATTTTTAAGAGAGATTATCTGGGAAGTTTGTCTGGGAAATTTCTATGGGTATAAATGTTAGGTATTATGGGCCCTCCCCCTCTCCTCCCCTCCCAATTCTGTAAAAAAAAAAAAAAAAAAAAATAAGAAAAGAGCAAAGGAAAAACAAAAAAAAAGAAATAACTGTCGGTTAAATAAATGGGAAGATGGGAAGAAAGAATATCCGAGAGAAAAAAAAAGAGAATTCGAGGGGAGAACCAGGGCAGTGTAGCAAAGGAGAAACTCCTTTAACTCAGCTAACCCTGCACACACGTTGTGACATCGTCAGTATTTAAAGTACTCGATTATTTGTCTCCCCAAAAAACAAAAGTTAAGTATCGACACTTGGAACCTCAGAATGCCACAGGATGTCACGGAGATATCTTGCTCTAATTTATAGTGCTTATACCTTGTATTATCCATTAACATTTGTTCAACGCTTAAAAAAGTTCAAATTGTAACCAATTTGTGTAATATATATATATATATATTTTTTTTTATTTGTGGTTAAATTGGATGGACTTGTGTCTTTTTTCAACCTAACTAACTATGTAACTATGTAACTATGTAACCATTGTGGCCATAATGTTGTCGTTGATTTCGTTGCTGTTATATCATTGAGTATATGTCCAAATTCAAATTTTGTCTCTTCTTTTTTTTCTCTTTTCTTTCCCCCTCCCTCTCCTTCCTCTCGCAGTCTCTGTTTCAGCTACAATTATTTTTACTATAGTCAGTCCCAGTGATATGCAAGTTTTATATCTCTTTTCACATAGCTTCCGTTTACTTTTCTCAGTGGGTTCCACTTATACACGTCTGCTATTAATCTCATAGGCTAAGAAAAAACATTGCCACTCACCCCATACGTTGAAATCTTCTACGATATCGTCAGGCAGTGAGCGTGTTACTCCCCTCTATGGGGGACTTACCCTTGTTGAGAGCCGACCGGACCTAACAGGTGTTCTATATGGTAGCCTTTGCTTCACTGTGTTGTTATATCTGTCGTCGGTATATGGCATCCAGGGAAACCGAGGAAAGAAGCGTGAGAGAAGGGATGGGGTGAGGCGGGGGAGGGTGAAAAACGACCGCCACGGTCCAGCGGCGTCTCCCGTTGTTCTTAGCTCGTCGATGTCTTCAGCGGGCCGTTATTTCAGGGGACGCCAGCTGGCCGGTGCAGTGCCTGCCTCGTACTGAGGGAATCATCTGCGAGGGACGTGCAGCCTCTCACTCTGCGTGCTCTCGCTCAGCTCGGCTCTGGCTATCGGATGTTACGTGGGTCAGGCCACTCCCTCCATGAGGTGAAACACGTCCTCACGTCCTCCCGTCCATCCCCCGGCCGACTGTAAGTTTCTTGACGCCGGCAGAGCTGATGTTAAGCCTCAGCAGGTGCTAGGCTGAGGGCCTGAAGGAAACTGAATTGAAAGTTACCTGCTGGAGGGCATCACCTATGATAGCTGACCTAAAAAAGAGATCCTTTTTCACAGAGCAGTGTCATGTGGAAGCTGGAATGTGAGACAGCTGTCCTCAGACATTGTGAGTAAAACTTTGATCTTGGATCCCAGGTGTGCATGTGCTTGGGTATGTAAGTATCATAGATTGCTGTAAGGACTAGAACTGCTCGCATAGAGTTTCAGATTAGCTGGCCAACCCCTTCTACCCCCAGCAAAGGCTGCTACTAGAGGATTCTGGTTGAGGATTGTTCTGATACTTGTTGTTGATGTTTTGGAGTATCCTGCAACCTCTTCCCTCTCTCCTGTTTGAATTCTGCAATAAATTTACAAAAAGACATTCCTAAGACTGAAAAGAAAAGAAGGCGCTTATAAATGCAGTAACACCAGCGTTTTATTTTAAAAATGCGGTTAAAAACACTCACAGAAAGGCAATGTCAAACAAGCTCATCATCCCATACAGACTTGGTGGCAGGTCTTTTGTCATGGCTCCCCTGGATCCTCACTAGCCGACCAACAGCAGAAGGTGAGACAGATGCCAGAAGCAAGAAGGGTGCCCACTTTCGGGGACTGGCGTGGAACGCACGTACTGAAAGTGATGTCAGAAGGGGAGCGGTTACATTTTGCGGAGCATGTGCAGAAGCTCCTTTGTCAAGTCCCTTGACTTGTGAACAAAATGTATTCCTTTGGCACATTTTATTTGGACACTATATCTATAGACCGTTTCTGTACTGATATAAGGCCTTAACCACCATCTTTTCTCATAGCTGAGGTCTTCCATGCCTTTTATTGGTATTCTGAAAAGTAATTTAGCTCCTTCTCCATAAACAACAGGGTCAATTTTCAAAATCCCAAAAATGATGACAGACTGATAGTTGGGGACCATGGGAAGGTCACAATGATACTTGGGGCCACAATATAAATAAGGTTAAATGCCTGGGCTCTAGATGACTATCCCAACCAAGGATCTATAAGTAAATGTTCTCTAAATTAAATTGGGTCATGGCTGTATGAAGGAGCTTGAATTATAAATAGTGATCTCTCTGACCCAAGATTGTAATCATTCTAGATGTACAATGTATATTGCCAAAGACAGATGCAAAGCAGGAACTCCGGAATAAAAATGCCTAGTTTATTGATGTATACAAGAAAAAGATAACCATTCTGGCACTGTCATCCTGTAAAGCCATAGGAAAGTCCATTTTCTAGCAAGTGACAGAAGAGGAATAGAATTAGAATATAGGAATGCAAGCAAAATAGAGAAAATATAAAAAGGTACTTGCAAATGATGGCAAAGGGACTTGGCAAACAGAAAAAATATTTGTAATAATTAGATTGCAAATGTAATATAGCATACCAAGCTTGGAAACACTGAACAGTGAAGGAAGTAAAAAGTCTCCTGCAGGCAGGCAATATTTTTTAAACACTGTTTTTTGTCTCTACTTTATATTTACTACAGGTAATTATATAGCACCGACAATTTTCGCAGCGTTTTATATACAGTTTACAGTACATTCAGAACAGTCCCGGCATCTCTTACAATCTAAGGTCCTAACGTAAATTCACCAGCATGTTTTTGAAGTGTGGGAGGAAACTGGAGTACCTAGCACAGGGAGAAAATGCAAACTCCATGCATGTAGTGCTATAGTTGGGATTTAAACCAACAACTCTAGCTGCTAGGTGGGCATGCTAACCACTTAGCTACTATGCCCTTTTTACTTTCTACTTTTTTCACATTAGGGGGAAGCTTGGCCATTTATGATGCTTTTGAATTGAATGTTCAAAAAGTCCTTGAAATTAGATAAACATTTGCACCAGACGTAGTGCTCCTCAGTACACATATAAGTCAATACTTGCCAGTCATTATTCCAATTGTTGAATCCAGCAAACCCTGGTACAGCTCTCCTGGTGGTGGGGACCTCAGTGGTATTTCCCACATTTGGGTAGGTGCAACATGATGCGGTGGCCAGAAAAAACACAGAGTCCAGGTGCATGACTATGGTATTAACCATAGCTTGTTACCTGCTATGCCAATAAAACCACCCCCCCATTTCCTCTAATGACCACACCACACATAACTGGGGTAAATTGGCTGTAGCAGCCGTTTTATTAACCAAATATATAAATAACCAATAATTAACGTACCAATAACCTTTTAAACCTAACATAGAGTTTATTAACGATAATGGAGCCCAAGGTCCCAATAGGTATAGACCAGAACCGTACCTGCTAGTCACTTTTAAGGAATCCAGTCATGAATCCCCAACTCGGAGACAACTAGCAGGTACCCGTACCAACAGGGAGCCGTACCCCATACAGGTCCCTACTAACAGGGAGCTGTACCTCAGACGGGTCTCTACACAATACCTTTTAAGTGCCCATATGACCTAAAAGGACCTTGCACCCCGCCAGGTGCACCACTTTTTCTCATGGACGCAACAGTCCCCCAAACCAACCGAAAAATTACCACACTTTGTTTAGTGTGAAACGCGTCAGATTGTTCCTGTATTGCTTTGCTGTGGCTTGTACAATGTGATCCCGATGTTTCAATAAAGGCACGAGAAATTTCATTTGGAGTGCGGCTGTCCAGAATTTTCTACTCACTTTGATTTGCTATATGCATTAGCCAGCACCTGGGGCTCTCCATTTCCTAGAGGAAAAACCTTTTGTTTCAGTGGACCTACCTGGAGCGGTGGTAACCCCATCTCTTTATAGGGTGGGAGGGTGGGAAGCTGTTCCTCTCTTCTTCGCCTGCAAACTGATGCCGCCTCCCTTCCTCGTCCTCCGTCACTTCCCCCTCCAGGGCTCCGCCCACCTAAACACCCACTACACTCCCCTGCATCCCTACCTCAGGTACCTAAAGCCCCATTAAACCCTGTCATGCCGGCCCTCCGTTATGACTTTGGGTTGTACTCCAGGCCTCTCTGTAACAGGAATATATTGTCACAGAAGTCCAGCAATACACAACAGGCCTGGCAGGAAGGCAACCTTACTAAAAATACTCACGTATACTCAAGTAGTAACAGCGATGGGACAGTAGACTGAAGAATCAGACAGTGCCTGCCACAAAGAGCAGGGTGGGCACTGGCTGGTCCATACCCAAAGGGGAAGCTTTCCAAAGGTTTGGAGTGGTCCCTGAACTTTACCTACTCCTCTGAAACCTTTCCTGTCAGATGGGTGATGTGACAGACTCACCCAGGACAGAGGTTTTTGGAGGGGACTGAATGCTAGCCTCTTGCCTACCGATTATGGACCCTGGCATTTGAGGGAGCTACAAGCATTTAGGAAGATATTCTGTTATGTAATGCAAAGGGACATTATTAAGGAGGCCATGATGGTCTCTGCCAGCTTGGGACTCGGGGAACAGATGTATGTGAAAGGAATCCTGATTAATGAGAGCTGGAAAACCCGGGTCTTTCACCCAATAGTTTTTTGTGCTCATTAACACACCTTTGTCTCTTAGTAAACTATTGGGGGATGTGTTTATACTTATGTGTATTGTAAGTTGTGAGTGAGGAGACGGCAAGTCTACCCTGAAAGGGCATATCTCTGTGTCATCTAGTCTGGGTAAATGATTAGATAACTAGCTCACGTTAATTAGGTTTCTGGTTACAGTTTGTATTGTCAGCCTGCTGTATATATTTGTGCGTCATCTCAAATAAATCAGTTCAGTTCATGTTCAGCAACCAAACGAGTATTGCCTTGTTTGTTGTTGGGAGCGTTTGGAATATCTATATTCAGACTGGGAGGAAGCGGTATATGACAAAAGCACTCAAGCAGAGAGTGTGGGACTTTTCGTTACATTGGTGGCAGCAGTGGGATGCTTCCTTCAGTCTGGGACATCCAAACCTCCACCTGGATCCAAGGTCCGGATAGCAGGAGAGGAGAGGTACAGATACCAGCCACCATGGAAGAAGAATTCGGAAGGAGGTTGCGAGAGATGCAGATACAGCACAGAGGACCAGTATCAGAGCAGGTCCTGCTGGGATGGTAGGATTCTAGCCCTTGCAAACTCTGCAAGGAAACGCTAGCCCGTGAGCAGCGACACCAGGAAAAAGTTCTTCCATCCATCCAGGAAATGTACTGGTCGCAGGATGGATTGTGCGTGCTATTTTTTGGGAGAAAAAACGCACAAGGAGCAGACAGCTGAATTAGGCAAGCTGGTCTGGGCAGAGATGCGGCTGGATGAGAGCTACAGAGCCCTCCGGCGGCATGTATCCCAAGCATGCCCTTGGATAGCGGATGACAGCGCCACAGGAGGCTTTGGCTATGGCGGCTGGGGCTGTTGTATGTGAAGCAGACAGGGGACCCTTAACTTTGGGAGTGATTTGGAGTGGTGGTTGGATGAAATCATGGCTTTCAGCAGTGGCGGTGCGTCCATAAGGGCGCACGGGCACCACCCCCTCTCTCCTGCCACCCCCTCTTGCACCAATAGATAGATTCATGCATTGCATGAATCTATTCATGGCCGCTGCTGCCACCCCCTATTTAGGTGCCCGGCCCCTTTTCGAGAACCGGGCGCCTGAATTACAGCGGCGGGGGTGTTTTTGAAGCATCTGATTAGAGCCATAGGCTCTAATAGACGTCAAAAAAGGTGACCTGCGTGCGCCATGCTGGGCACCCGCAGGTCACGCAACTGTGTTAGAAACCTATGAGTGGCCATCAGTGCTGCATATTAGTGCTGCATATTAGTGCCTCATCATCAGTGTCCATCAGTGCCACCTTATCAGTGCAGCCTCATCAGTGACCATCAGTGAAGGAGAAAACGTACTTATTTACAACATTTTATCACAGAAACAATGAAAAACTTTTTTCTTCACATTTTTCGGTCTTTTTTTGTTTATCAAAAAATAAAAAGCCCAAAGGTGATCAAATAAAACCAAAAGAAAGCTCTATTTGTGGGAACAAAATGATAAAAAATGTTGTTTGGGTACTGTGTTGCATGACCGCGCAATTGTCATTTAAAATGCCACAGCGCTGAAAGCTGAAAATTGGCTTGGGCAGGAAGGGGGGAAAGTGCCCTGTATTGAAGTGGTTAAAAGAGAAGTATAGTTTTTTTTTTTTTTTTGTGATTCATACTTACCTCGGTGGATGGAGCATCAGACCAATGCTGCAGTTGTCCCTGCACTGAGAACCGAGCCACTGAACATCGCCGATGGCTCTGTTTTCACAGATCCCCGAGAGGAGAGCTGCTGACTGTCAGTCAGCGTCTCTCCTCTCTGCTCCTCAACGCTCTCTGGAGCTTACTGAGACTGCCATTAATCAAAGCAGCTGGCGGATCCAGACTTGGAAGTGGTGATGACGTGCTGCCTCGACTGATGGCAGTGACATCAGCGGAGAGCGGACTTCAGACTGCTCTCCGCTGAAAACGGGTCACAGGAGTGCAAAACGGATTGAACTCCTGTGAACCATAGGAGAAGCCCAGCCTAAAAAGCTCCTTTAAATAAGAAACAGTTACTGGGTACTCTGTTGACTAGTTGGACTGAGAGCTGGGGAATTCTTCATTATGTATTGTTCTCTTTTAAATCTCTGACCAGTTTTGTCTTCACTCAATGCTGCTCTGCGACCTGACATTACAAGAGTAATGTGGCCATTATTTTACAGTGTTGCAATCCGCAGCTCTCAGTTGAGACGCCGGCAGCTCTCAAAATTGCTCTGGATCCTCTAGAGATACCTTATATCATTTTGCCATACTGGCTTTTTCATTTGTAAGACATGTATTGGTAAAGGGGAGGGGGGAAGTTGGCTGAATTGATAGCATGCATGTAGGACTGGAAGGAGCTTTGGAATTATCTGGCGCATGTCTCTAAAAAGAGTTATAGATTTAGCATTCCATTAACATGGCCACTGCAGCACAGGCAGTAATCTGTACAGCGATGCTCCCTTCACCACCAACAGTACAGCAGTACAGTGTGTGCACCCTCTTACCCTTTTTTTCTTTCCTGCTCCCTGTCTCTCCACTGAGCTCTGCACAATTCAATTTGCAACTCATCTTTATGGATCCGGCATGATCATTCATCATTTAGCACAAGCAGGGAGCATTAAAGAGAAAATCAGTGAAAGAGGTAGGGTACCTTCCACAACACGCAGGCAGCTCCTGCACTAGAAGAGGAAGCAGATAAACAGAATTGTTACGAGGGCTCTGGGGACCAGGATGCAAGTGGCAGTCAGGGAACAGCAGAAGCCTCCAGAATATAAATGGGGCGATGCATTAACAAGAAGGAGTTGTCAGCTGTTCCTGAGAGAGAAGGGAATAGCTAAAATAGGGGTTTAGATTGCAATAATAAAGAGTCAGCATTTCCAGAGAATAATATAGTGCAGAGCAGGAGCACAAAACAAACAGTTACATACTTAGTATGAAAAAAGACACAAGTCCATCTAGTTCAACCAATAAAAAAAATAAAACACGTCCATATACACAATCCTATATCCACAGTTGATCCAAAGGAAGGCAAGAAAAATAAATAAATAAGCATGTTCCAATTTGGTCCAACAGGGGCAAAAGAAAATCCCAGTTTGATCACCTAGGACAGTGATCTCCAACCTTTTTGGCACGAGGACCGGCGTTGTGGAATAAAAGCGTGCCAAGGCCCCGGGTGGGGTTTAGAATTAATGAGACTTTGATGCTTTTTGCTGGCAATTTGTCGGGAAAATGGCTGGTGTTAGCGCTTCATCACAGCACCATGGCTGATATGGTGTCAGAATGATTGAAGCCCATTATTTCTGTCATTACATTGTATTATAAAATTAAATACTTCAACTCACCATAATACAGAATCTACCACCAGATGCAAAGTGTCACTTGCCACCTTGCCTGCCACCAGATTTGGTTTTACACTTTTCACGTCACCTGCCACTAGATGTGGATTGTTGCTTGCCACATCGCCTGCCACCAGATGTGGTTTGCCACCTGCGATCAGATGTGGTTTGTCACTTGCCGCATCACCTGCCACCAGATGTGGATTGTTGCTTGCCATGTCCACTGCCACCATATGTGGTTTGCCTCCTGCCACCAGATGTGGTTTGCCACCTGCCACCAGATTTAGTTTTTCCACCTACCACCAGATTTGGTTTGTCACCTGGCACTAGATTTGGTTTGCCACCTGCCACCAGATTTGGTTTGCCACCTGCCACCAGATGTGGTTTGCCACCTGCCACCAGATGTGGTTTGCCACCTGCCACCAGATTTGGTTTGTCACCTGCCACCAGATTTGGTTTGTCACCTGCCACCAGATGTGGTTTGCCACCTGCCACCAGATGTGGTTTGTCACACCTGCCACCAGATGTGATTTGCCACCTGCCACCATATGTGATTTGCCACCTGCCACCATATGTGATTTGCCACCTGCCACCATATGTGGTTTGCCACCTGCCACCAGATGTAGTTTGTTACACCTGCCACCAAATGAGATTTGTCACCTGCTGTTGTGGCAGCACATGCCAGTGAGGGAGAACAGCGGTGATGCAGGGTCAATGGTGAGAGATGCGCTCATCTCTCTGCTGTCCTGTCTCACCTCCAGCAGTGTAGCGACCCTGCTGTGTGAGTGGAAGAGCGGTGGGGCGGGCAGACGGTGAGAGATGTCTTCTCTCTGCTTGCCTGCCGTTGCACGTCAGACAGTGCAGCCTTTGTGGCCCAGCTGCAAACAAGCCACGGCCCGGCCCCGGGGGTTGGGGAACCCTGCCCTAGGAGACAATTGGATATTCCCTGGTTTAACTAGCGCTGGTGTTATTACCTATAAATGTTAGTATGCTGATATTTTTTTTATTTTTTTTTGTTGGTGCTTTTACAAGATTTACCTAAAATGTGGATTAGGTTGACACTTTTTGAGTTTTAAAGCTTAACTGCAGACTGAATACGTTAGGATTGACACCCCTGGCAGGTAATGTGGGCTCACCCAAGGCATGGAGTCTAAGTGCCAGCTGGGTCTTCACCAGAGCACCTTGGGCCGGTGGCCCAAATGGCTCCTGGGCTACTTTGCTGCGAGATGGTCGCAGACCACAAAATAACCCCACCGGAACAAAGCTACGATACGGAGACAGGATAAAGCATTAAGAGTAGGAGGTTCTAGGATAAGATGAGGTCAGGGCAGACAGCAGGCAAGCGTGCAGTCAGTATCCAGGCAAAGGTCAAGACAAGCTGCAGGCAATAAAGTGCCCTCTGCTGTAGTCAAGCTAAAGTCAAGGTGGGTGGCAGGTGAGAGAGTGGTTGGTCTTAGGCTGAGGCCAGGCAGGTAAGAGAGTATCAGGAACTGGCAGAGTTGGTAAGGGGCATAGGAGACAGAAGCAAGGTCAGGCAGTCTAGATAAGTAACAGGCGAATTAGGAATAACAGGAATGCAAAGTAGCTGGCAAGAAGACACAGCCCCATCAAACAGAGGGGAAGGTATTTAAATACGCTTCAAAGCCTACGAGCAAGACCAGCATAAAGGAAGCATGGCAATGCATGCTAATGCACCGGTGGCAATGCATGCTCACACATGTAACAGCCATGGGCAAAAGATTGTGAACTTCCACACACTTGACATACTGCAAACGTATAGGACAGGCCAAGTCCCCCGCTGAGCAGATATAGACCCAGGAGGTTCTGTAAAAAAAACACATATATGTGCACTGTTTATCTAACTAAAGATTAACCAGACTTTTTATTCAGACACCTCTACCAGACTGCATAGCGAGATCACTGATTCCTGCCTACAGCTTCCTGTTTAGACATTGAATCAGCATAAATATGAGGTCTTTCCACCTGTCAGCAAGCTTTCAGCGTTAGATTGACAACATTGTGGAATGCAATAGAGTCGTTACTGTCTCACATTTCTTCATAGGTGCAGAAATACACACAAGGCGTACTTTTAAACCTGTAGGCATGTAGTCTTACTGTGATTACACATGTGTAGCGTTACCCCCAAAAGACCTGCTGTGATTCACTGGTTCTTCATAACAGTGCATTGGCAGCCAGGCACACAGCAGCAATCCATTCACTCCGGCTCACTGAGCACTCTAGGTGGGGTCTGTCTTTTTGTGGTTTATTTGCTAATAGAAACGTGGGAGGACTGAGACAGAAGTACAGTTAAATCACACTGGTTTAATAATAAAAGTAAATATAACAATATTAGTCAAAACATGGCCAAAGTTCAGTAACTGGAACAGATAGTCAGACAAGCCAGAAAGTCAGGAAGCCAGGAGACAGCGTAGTGGAACTGCAAGCAGGATCTAGAGCCAAAATGAATGTCAGCCAAGCAAGTCTTTAACAGGAACGCAGGAGATAGTCTCTGTGATGTTGACCAAGGCGAAGGCAGAGATCATCTGGGCTGGACGGATTAAGTAGGCAGGACTGACGAGCAAAATATGATCAACAGGTAAGTCACTGTGGAGAGATAGAAGCTGGCAATTAGCCGAAAGCTGAGTGGCCAGCTCAGAGAAGGGCCAAGCCCAGCCCTGACAGTACCCCCTCCTCAATGACCCCACCCCCTCGGAGGACCACCAGGCTTGAGGGAAAAACATCTATGGAAATCACAAAGGAGGACAGGGGCATGTACATCCGAGGATGAGACCCAAGAGCGTTCCTCCGCACCGTACCCTTTCCAATGCACCAGGTACTGTAGGTGCCCATGGAACCTACGGGAGTCAACAATGGACTGTACTTCATACTCCTCATGGTTCTCAACCTGTACAGTGTGAGGATGTGGCACCGAGGTGGTAAAGCGGTTTGCGGACCAAAGGTTTTAATAAGGAGACATGAAATACATTAGAGATACGCATATTAGAAGGAAGGTCTAATGCGTAAGCCACTGGGTTAATCCTGCAAAGAATACAGAAAGGCCCAATAAACCGAGATGCGAACTTCAGAAAGGGAACACGAAGTCGGAGGTTGCAAGATGACATCTAGACCGTGTCCCCAACCTGTAAAAACGTGGGGTACCGGCGCTAGTTAGTTTTTTATGGCTATGTCACAACAATATATGTATTACTAAAATGAGCTGCAGTTTTATACAATATAATCACCAATTGGTGACTATTTGAAATGAAAAGAAAGTAAGGAGAAAACCGCGCTGTTCTTATTTATCAAAAATAGGAGTTACCACAGCTATGGTCCTATTTGTGCTGTGCTGTGGTCCCCCACTGGCTATAAATACCTAGAATGCAGTTGCTAGGGGGCGTGGCCAGGATGCCGAACTGAGCGGTCGCACTTCATGAGCTCTGCTGGATAAGAACCCGCAATTAATCCGTTTTCCAAGGATACTCACCCCGATTGACGCTCTCAGCCTGTGCATGCCTTCTAGGTACTCCACGGGCCCTAAGAAGGGCAAAAAATTGAAGTTCCCTCCGGTCGAGGACACCCCAGTGACCCGGGACCAGGAGCTGCGGCCTACTCCTCCACGTAACAGCAGCATGGCGTCGCAAACGGAGCACGAGGAGGAGACACCGCCAGGAATCCCGGAGGTCATGGCGGCTATCAGCATGTGCCAGACGACCCTAACGAGCAAGATTGAAGCTGTTCAACTAGATGTCGGCTTGGTGCGACAAGATCTGGACAAGATCCGTCATAGGATAACAGCGGTGGAGCAGCGTGTGGGAGACACGGAAGATGCAGTCGCCAGCCATGATGCGTCCATCAGAGCCCTGCAGAGCAAGGTGAAGGCGCTGGAGTACCGGGCCGAGGATGCCGAGAATCGGAGCAGGAGAAACAATCTCCGCATCGTTGGCCTCCCGGAGGGGGTGGAGGGACGTAACCCGACAGTCTTCACTGAGGACCTGCTCCGATCGGTACTTCCAGCGGCCCAGCTCTCTCCCCACTTTACTGTGGAGAGGGCCCATCGTGTTCCACCAAGGCCCGGGCCTGAGGGAGCCCCCCCGCGCACACTGATCCTTCGGCTGCTGAACTTTAGAGACAGGGATGAACTGCTCCGGGCCGCAAGAACCGCTGGGGACATTAATTACAAAAACACCAGGCTAATGATGTTCCCGGACTATACCCTCGAGACGCAGAAGCAGCGTCGGTCTTTCGACGCGGTAAAGGCAGCCCTTCGAGCCAGGAACATTCGTTACAGCATCCTGTTCCCAGCTAAGTTGCGGGTGGTGGACGGCGAAACGATCCGGATCTTCAACCTCCCGAAAGATGCCAGCGCATGGATGGACACCCTGCCACCGGGATGAGAAGCCTGCTCAATTGGCGCCAAGAGACCCGCCGGCTACATTTTGCGAGACTGAGTTGGAGTGGAGGTAAGACTGGCAGCTCATTTCCCCCCTGGTGCTATTCCCCGGTTGGGCCTAGAACTAATCACCAGAAGTGACTTACTCCGGCAATCAGCTTTGCCCTCCTGGCCCCGGAGAATCCTGAGATACTTTTACCAGGGGTTCGAGGTCTGCCCATCGGCTCATTCATGTGGTCCGCACCCAGGCCCCGACTCAGTGGATTTAATTTTCCAGCAGACCCTACTCAACAGGAGAACTGAGCCGCGGCTCCACTACCCCCGGGCCCGATGAGCCACACTCTTCCCCTTCTCTCTTTTTTTCTCCTTTTCTTTTATTTCCCCCCCCCCCCCTTTTTTTTTTTTTTTTTTTTTTTTTTTTTGTTTGTCCTCCGTTCCCCGCCTGTTTTACTCTCATGCCCTGACTTGCAATGTTACACTCCAAGTCCTTCACCGGCATGGGAACAAAGGAAAAATAACTTTATCCAGACCCAGCAACTCGATCCAGTGAGTGGATCTAAGACAGGACTCTACACTAACGGTGTTAGCCCCATTGGCGTAGTTCTGTTCGGGCCCACGCCTCCCGATCTGTATATACACCTCAAATGAGGGGTGTTTTGTTTTGGGGATCCAGATGCCTCCCGCTGTTTGGGAGAGCATGGGGGGGGGGGGGGGGGCGGCCGTTGCCGCCAAGGGAGGTAATAGAAGAGGTTTAGTCGTTTTATTTTTGATCCAGCGTTATGCTGGCGTGTTTTATGTTTGGTTGGTCTATATGTGCAATCTCAATGACAAGTATGATAAGGCTGCTGGGGGACTGTGGGCATCGCCTGCCAGGGTATTTCCGGTCCATTTGGAACGAGCAGGGATGCCGTGCACCCCCCCAGCAGCGTATGACGATGCTCTTGAAATCATAATCCTCATGGTATGGTTACATTACTCTCATGGCTGAGTTCACTGTATTATCTTGGAACGTCAGGGGCCTCAACTCAGCAATAAAGCGCTCCCTAGTATTTAGGTTCCTGAGACAGCATAGCCCTAAAATATGCATTCTCCAGGAAACTCATTTGATTGGTGCTAAAATTCTGGGTTTGAAAAAAGCATGGGTTGCAGCACATTACCATGCCACGTACTCTAATTATGCACGGGGGGTCAGTATCTTGGTCCACAGGTCCCTGGCATTCCAACTGGTGCAGATTAAAATAGACCCGCAGGGGCGCTACATCCTGTTGCAGGCCTTGATTGGGGGCTCTCCCTATGTTATAGCTGGGGTTTACTTGCCGCCTCCGGCTAATGCTACGGTGCTGCACGACCTAATGCATACAGTGGTGCAATTCAATGTTGACAGGGTGCTGGTAGTAGGGGATTTTAACCTGGTGATGGCTAACGATTTGGACAGACTTCACCCCTCCTCCTCCTCATGCACTGGACTTTCACTTTGGGCATCTACTTTTCACCTGACGGATGTGTGGAGACACTTCCACCCATCTGACAGACAGTTTACATGCCTCTCGGCAACATATGGGACTTTGTCGCGGCTGGACATGGCATTTGCGTCCCCTGATATGCTGCGGGTGACATCCTCGGCTGAGATCCTCTCCCGCGGCATATCGGACCACGCTCCGCTGCTTTTGAAGATAGGAGTGGCTCCCCCGGTAGGCCCGAAGCTATGGAGGCTGTCCAAGTATTGGATTATGGAGGAAAAGATACAGGAGGACATGCCAGAGGAACTGTGCACATATTGGATACACAATGCGGACACAGCAAACCCGCAGATCCTCTGGGATGCCTTTAAGGCCTGGGTTAGGGGCACCTATATTAAAAAGATAGCTGACAGGCAAAGAGATTATACGCGGTCCTTACAACAACTAGAAGACAGAGCTTCGACCATGGAAAAGGAATATGTTAGACACCCTACCCGGGCAAACTATGCCCCTTGGCAGGGTACTCTCAGGGAACTATCGCTTCTGAGGATTGACATGACCAAAAAAGCCATGCTAGCAGGCACCCAAAGAGTATTCGAATTTGGTAATAAGAATGGGAGGCTTCTGGCATGGCTGGCCAAGGGACAATTCGCCACGACTCACATAGGACGGATTAGGGATACAGGAGGACACACCCTTACCACCCCAGGGGAAATCAGTGACAGGTTCATGAACTACTACCGGCATCTGTATGCTTCCAGGGCCACCTACACTGATGGGCAACTGGCATCATACCTCGACTTGGTTAGCCTTCCCCAGCTTGACTCTGACCAACAAGAAACCCTAGACAGAGACATCACCCTAGAAGAAGTTCAAATAGCAATGAGCTCTATGCAGACAGGTAAATCCCCTGGCCCCGATGGTATACCTATCGAATTCTATTCGGTCCATCAAGAAATGTTGGCTCCCAGAATGGTCTCCCTCTTCGCGCAGTTCTCTTTGCACGACCAACTCCCGGACTCTATGGCCGAGGCGGTCGTGGTATTGGTGCCCAAACCTGGTAAGGACCCGGAAGAATGCTCATCCTACAGACCCATCTCATTAATTAACGCTGACGCTAAATTGATAGCCAAAATACTGGCCCTTCGCTTGGCCAAGGTGATTGAAAGTCTGGTGCATCACGATCAGACCGGGTTCATGCCGGGGAAGGGCACCGATATCAATACCAGACGACTTTTTCTCAATCTGGGCATAGCACATGACAATGGTGGTTCCAGGGTCATAGCCTCCCTTGACGCCGAAAAGGCCTTCGACTCGGTGGAGTGGAAATATTTATGGGAGGTCCTTAGGAGGTTTGGTTTCGGTCCTAGGTACTTGACATGGCTAAGCATGCTATATAGATCCCCTAGGGCCAGAATCCGCACTAATGATACCCTCTCGGACTTTTTTCTCCTCCAGAGGGGTACCAGACAGGGATGCCCTCTGTCGCCCAGCCTGTTTGCTCTGGCTCTCGAACCCCTGGCCGCCAGAATTCGGGAGTCGGGGGCGATACGGGGGCTCCGGGTTGGCCCTCTGGAGGAGAAAATCTCCCTCTATGCAGACGATGCCTTGCTATACCTACAGGACGCAGAGACGTCCCTCCAAGCTGCCCTCGAGATTTTCAACGAGTTCGGGAGGTTCTCGGGAATTAATATAAACTGGTCCAAGTCCCTGTTATTTCCTTTAGACCCTCGTTCTGGGACAGGGAGTGGTCCCTCTCCCTTGCAGTGGGTGGAGGAGTTCAAGTACTTAGGGATCGTGGTGTCCAGAGATGTCCAGGCGTTTCACCGCCTTAACCTGCAGCCGATAGTTACACGACTAAAGGACCACTGCACTAGATGGAGGGACCTCCCCTTAAACTTATTGGGACGAATCAACGTTATCAAGATGTTATACCTTCCCAGATTCAATTATATTTTTAGGAACTGCCCGGTGTGGCTCCCTGGTTCCTTTTTTAAGGAGCTGGAGGGGTTCATTGGGTCCTTCCTATGGGGGGGTGCTGCTCCTAGGTTGGCTAGATCAACGCTACAGCTCCCTGTCCGATGTGGGGGACTTGCACTTCCCAGTCTCAGAACTTACTACTGGGCGGCGGTGCTCGTCACGGTAAGGTGGTGGTTCGAACAATCTAGGTCCAACGCCGCCACGTGTCTTGAAGCAGCAATTCTAGGCTCTCTGACAGAACTGGGCAATTTGGTGTACAGGGGATTAGCAGCATACTCCTCCCTTCCAAATGCCACCAAAGTGACATTGAAGACCTGGACTGTGGCTAGGAAGAGATTCCTACCGCCGACCCAATGGTCCCCCCACACCCCGTTGTGGGGGAACCCTTCCCTGAAGCACCTGCGAAACATTCCAGACCCGCAACTTTGGGCCACCTATGGCATTAAGACGCTAGGCGACATATTCCGGGCGGGCCTTTTGCTGCCCTTCCAGACTATGGTGCAGAAATTTGGGCTGCCGGGGCACATGCTGTTTAGGTATTACCAACTAAGGCATGCAGTCAGAGCACAGTTCCCAAGAGGGGTGGTGTTGCAGATGGACCCTGTTGAAGAGACCCTTGCCCAGGAATCATTGACCAAGACTCTCTCCTCCTTATATTTTGTATTACTGGGAGCAGACTCCCCAAAAATGAATTCCCTCTGGGACAAATGGCATAAAGATATTCCAAGCATTGATAGGGAAATATGGGAGGAATGTTTTGAGGATGGAGCGAAGTTAGTGATATCCTCTAGGGACAGGCTAATACACACCAAGTTTATGCACCGGGTATACTACACCCCCCAGAGACTGAGTAGGATCTTCCCGAACAGGTCACCCAACTGCCCTAAGTGCCAATCTTTAGATGGCACGTTTATACACATGTTCTGGGGGTGTCCACATATAATAAGGTTCTGGACAGCGGTCTTTGACTGCATCAATGTGCGCCTACAATTGAACGTCCCAATGTTGCCAGAATTGGCGCTGCTGGGTATTCATGACGACGAACAGAGGCCCAGATATACCAGGTTGCTGATCTCGCTTCTGGTGTTTTATGCCAGAAGGGAAATCCTTAGGACTTGGATCTCTCCCACCCCCCCTACGGCGACTACATGGGACTCTGCAGTCAACGCAGTGCTCCCCCTGTACAAACTGACATACATTAACAGGGGATGCCCACAAAAATTTGATCGGCTTTGGACACCATGGCTGGAGCAATTTTGATACCTGGAGCTTGGAATGTGGGGGCAAGCTGGGTTCCTTGACTGGATTGGCGGCGGGGGTCCTGTTCCCCCTCCCCCCACCCCCCCCTCCCCCCCAGAGTGGGGGAGGGGCAACATTAGTTAATATCCTCACTCCTCAAGGTATTTTAAACATAAGGATGCTCTATTGATGTAAACCGTATAGCTGACAAATAGAGTAGTGTGTGATATTTTTGTCCGCTGACGTTATTTACAGGAATCTGTACTGTTTTTCTTTTAATTACTGTCATTGAATATTTGTAGTTTGATTGCACTATACCTTGTACTGTACCATTCTACTTAATAAAGACCAACCTTGTTATTAAAAAAAAAGAATGCAGTTGCTAACCTGCTGTTTCAATGCCGTGTTCAATAAAAAATATTAAAATAAAACAAAAGTGAAAATAAATTGAAATCAAAATTATAAAGTGCTCAGTGCTTGTTCCGTGCCTTAGTCAGCTAATTCAAAGTGCTTTGTGCTAAATATCATGGGTCACTGTCACGTGATCAATGGCGCTATGTGCATTAATTGCAAAGTGTAGTGCTTCTACTATTACTATCAAAGTAATTTCATCAGTAGCCCATCTTCACTACCGTCACCAGCCCCCACAACTGTAACATGCAACCCAATGTTGTGGTACAAAAAGTATATATATAATACTGAGTGTAAACTATAGCCACTAAACTTTTCAAAAGAAAAAAAATCACATCAATATTGAAGTTGTGTACAATTGTTAAAACAAGGTATAAGTCCGTGACAACACCACTTGTGCTTGTTTAAACTTTAAATTTTCATAGTGCAGATTTCTTCCATTGTGACCGTCACCAGCTATGTAATGGATCACTTACCAAACCTTGGTAAGTATAGGGCGTGCGGTTACTTTAGGATAGCCAATCCTATCTGTGGCCTCCCTCTTTCTCTCAGTTTCTGGTACAGGTGGTTTAAGGATAGACTCCACAGATAGGCTCCGCAGGTTCCCCAGAAAAGGAGATAATAAACAAGGGGCCTCTGATAGTGAAGTACGTTTTTCAAAAGCTTTATTTAAAATAAATGTCATAAAAACTCACATGGTCGGGTGCCGTAGCTGGCACTAAGCATATCCAGCCTTGTGTTTAAAATAATGTTCCTTTTGGTTGGCGTGCGTCCTGAACCCCCTTCCTGGTGTAAGATCCCTCTCCCGGAAGTGACGCGATCACGTGTGATTACCCAGCAGCCTCTACGCGTTTCGCAAAAGGTTTTGCGTCATCAGGAAGCTGCTGGATAGGTGGGTAGCTGTATTTTTATAGTCCCAATACCTGTGTATGTGTCCCCTTGATAGGTTGCCTTCCTTGCCTGTTTCCGGACGTATCGTTGCCGCCATCTTTCCCTCCCTCCGGAAGTGTCAAAGCCGCCATCTTTGGTCCGGTGACCGGAAGTTGGTATAGCGCCATTTTGGTTGTGGTATCCCCTACGTTTGCCCTTTTTTTCCTTTGGAAGACCTAGTCATCTTATGTTATGTTCCCTAATGGTTGTTCCCATTTGCTTAATGTAGGTTAATGCGCCCATATGTATATAATTCAGTCCGGTCTTTTACCTAGGGTTGCCTCCGTCGCCGGAAATGCATTTTACGCTGTCTTAGTATCAAATTAGTTTCGAAAATATGTTTTGCGCTCTAATTGGTTTCAGATAATCCCTTTTTTGTGGATGTTCCCACCCACAAAGCTGGATTGCTTTCACAATCTTATACATTGCCATCAATTTACTAAAGATTATGTTTATATTATTCTTAAATTTATTTATTTTATTTATTTCTTCATTTCTATATATTATTTTTTAGTTTCATATATATTTTTCATTTTTCACACTATCCCTGTTCCCAATTAATTTATTTAACTTACAGACTTGTATGGGCACAGATCACAGTTAAAGTTTCACTTTACACATCTGACACACGTCCCCACACTTATCTATTTTATTTCTTTTAAGGTTGATGTTAAAATGGGAACAAGGGGACATGTTATTTTGGGTAAAAGAGTTTAAGATTTTAAGAATAATATAAACATAATCTTTAGTAAATTGATGGCAATGTATAAGAATGTGAAAGCAATCCAGCTTTGTGGGTGGGAACATCCACAAAAAAGGGATTATCTGAAACCAATTAGAGCGCAAAACATATTTTCGAAACTAATTTGATACTAAGACAGCGTAAAATGCATTTCCGGCGACGGAGGCAACACTAGGTAAAAGACCGGACTGAATTATATACATATGGGCGCATTAACCTACATTAAGCAAATGGGAACAACCATTAGGGAACATAACATAAGATGACTAGGTCTTTCAAAGGAAAAAAAGGGCAAACGTAGGGGATACCACAACCAAAATGGCGCTATACCAACTTCCGGTCACCGGACCAAAGATGGCAGCTTTGACACTTCCGGAGGGAGGGAAAGATGGCGGCAACGATACGTCCGGAAACAGGCAAGGAAGGCAACCTATCAAGGGGACACATACACAGGTATTGGGACTATAAAAATACAGCTACCCACCTATCCAGCAGCTTCCTGATGACGCAAAACCTTTTGCGAAACGCGTAGAGGCTGCTGGGTAATCACACGCGATCGCGTCACTTCCGGGAGAGGGATCTTACACCAGGAAGGGGGTTCAGGACGCACGCCAACCAAAAGGAACATTATTTTAAACACAAGGCTGGATATGCTTAGTGCCAGCTACGGCACCCGACCATGTGAGTTTTTATGACATTTATTTTAAATAAAAGCTTTTGAAAAACATACTTCACTATCAGAGGCCCCTTGTTTATTATCTCCTTTTCTGGGGAACCTGCGGAGCCTATCTGTGGAGTCTATTCTTAAACCACCTGTACCAGAAACTGAGAGAAAGAGGGAGGCCACAGATAGGATTGGTTATCCTAAAGTAACCGCACGCCCTATACTTACCAAGGTTTGGTAAGTGATCCATTACATAGCTGGTGACGGTCACAATGGAAGAAATCTGCACTATGAAAATTTAAAGTTTAAACAAGCACAAGTGGTGTTGTCACGGACTTATACCTTGTTTTAACAATTGTACACAACTTCAATATTGATGTGATTATTTTTCTTTTGAAAAGTTTAGTGGCTATAGTTTACACTCAGTATTATATATATACTTTTTGTACCACAACATTGGGTTGCATGTTACAGTTGTGGGGGCTGGTGACGGTAGTGAAGATGGGCTACTGATGAAATTACTTTGATAGTAATAGTAGAAGCACTACACTTTGCAATTAATGCACATAGCGCCATTGATCACGTGACAGTGACCCATGATATTTAGCACAAAGCACTTTGAATTAGCTGACTAAGGCACGTGTCCCCAACCTGGTAGGAAGGCGCAGGCAGGCGTTTGTGGTCAGCATGGAGTCTGCACCTATCATTAGCATGTCGTAAAGCCTCATGAACTTGTGCCTTAGTAGAATGAAGACCACAGAGATGTTCCTCTAATGAAGAAATACTCTGCGGAACAAATGAGTCAGGCAACATGGAAGGTTGGAAACCATAGTTTGCCATAAACGGGGACAATCGGGAAGCAGAATTCAAGGCACTATTGTGAGCAAACTCCGCCCACGGTAAGAGGTCTGACCAGTTGTTATGATGATCAGAAATATAGCAATGTAGGAATTGCTTCAAGTACTGATTGGCTTGTTCTGCACAAAAGGCTTGCCAGAACCGGGACACAAACTGACTACCCCTGTCCGAGACAATCACCTTGGGTAGCCCATGTAAGCGAAAGACCTCCCGAGCAAAAATGGAGGCCAGTTCCTTAGAAGTGGGCAACTTCTTAAGTGGAATATAAATGAGACATTTTTGATAACCGGTCAACCACCATAAGGATAACTGTGAAAAAGAACGTTAAAACGAGAAAACGTTTTAACGAGAAAAAGTTGGGACTTTAAATGAGGCTGTGACCTGGTAAGGTCGATTGCCTCCATCCCTATCTAATGAATGCAATTGGGCGACTGGGGGGGGTTGGGACTTTAAATGAAGCAGGCAGGTGTAAAACATTTAGATTTATTAAAAAAGCAAAACAAGCAAACAATCAATGGTAAGTTGCATGAGGGTAGTCATGAGTGCACCAAAGAAAGCAATGTTTTCCATTCAATGGATAAATATACAAAGATGACAATTGACCACAATAGTACAAATCACAGTTGCAAGTGATCATAGAAAAAAATAAAACAGTAGTTGGCATAAGACATGGCATATAATAGCTCTATGCATTTCGTGGATTCATCCACTCTTCAGGAGCATGCACGTGGAAAACTGAATGCTGTGATATGGTAGCGATATCTGTAAGGTCTGACCCTGTCACGGGAAGGAGGTTTAAAATAAGGTAATTATAGATAATAATGTCTAGGATAAACCCCCTGAAACCACTCTCAAAAAATATACTTACATAATCTTTGTGCAGTAACAGCAATGGGCCAACATGGATCAGATTAACCCCATGAGGGGTATCACTGGAGGGAACTGAGGTGGTGAAGGCAGACCAGGGCTGAGCAAAGATGATTTCCAAGAAAGAAAAATTCCAAAAGAAGGGATGGTCAAAAATAACCATGTGTGCTAAGGACAAAACATAAGATATAAAGTAGGTTGGGAACTCATTGTGTGGTACAATATATAGTTGAGTCCTAAACTTGGTAAAGGATAGGATAATAAGATGCTAATGAGTGTGAAGGTGGGTTAAGTTAGTGAGAGCAAAGTATGGTGAAAGTAAAGTATTAGAATGATTGGAAAGCAAGGTGAAAAGTAGAAAGTGTTGAAAAACCAAGGAGAATTGAGTAAAATGCAAAGTCCAAAGTGAAAAAAAATTAGAATCAATTTACCTAAAACATTTCAATGTTGAGTGATCCACAAAGTGTGCAGATAAACAGGTTGGAACCACCATGTGAGTCAGTCTGCCCCAGAATGACTTATAAGGGCTGGTCTGCCACACCCACCAACGTCACGTAGGCGTGCACTGTGGAAGGATAGGCTACTGCAAGAGGGCGGAACCGCCCCAACCAAAGACAGTGCCAGAAAGTTCCTCCATCTGGCTGCTAGATGTAAAGAGGGCGATATTGAAACGGCGCCGCCAAAGACATGGCGCAGCGGTTCCATCGCATAGAGCGTGACGCCGATGCGTAGTACAGGGTGATCCACGCCCTCTTGCAGTAGCCTATCCTTCCACAGTGCACGCCTACGTGACGTTGGTGGGTGTGGCAGACCAGCCCTTATAAGTCATTCTGGGGCAGACTGACTCACATGGTGGTTCCAACCTGTTTATCTGCACACTTTGTGGATCACTCAACATTGAAATGTTTTAGGTAAATTGATTCTAATTTTTTTTTCACTTTGGACTTTGCATTTTACTCAATTCTCCTTGGTTTTTCAACACTTTCTACTTTTCACCTTGCTTTCCAATCATTCTAATACTTTACTTTCACCATACTTTGCTCTCACTAACTTAACCCACCTTCACACTCATTAGCATCTTATTATCCTATCCTTTACCAAGTTTAGGACTCAACTATATATTGTACCACACAATGAGTTCCCAACCTACTTTATATCTTATGTTTTGTCCTTAGCACACATGGTTATTTTTGACCATCCCTTCTTTTGGAATTTTTCTTTCTTGGAAATCATCTTTGCTCAGCCCTGGTCTGCCTTCACCACCTCAGTTCCCTCCAGTGATACCCCTCATGGGGTTAATCTGATCCATGTTGGCCCATTGCTGTTACTGCACAAAGATTATGTAAGTATATTTTTTGAGAGTGGTTTCAGGGGGTTTATCCTAGACATTATTATCTATAATTACCTTATTTTAAACCTCCTTCCCGTGACAGGGTCAGACCTTACAGATATCGCTACCATATCACAGCATTCAGTTTTCCACGTGCATGCTCCTGAAGAGTGGATGAATCCACGAAATGCATAGAGCTATTATATGCCATGTCTTATGCCAACTACTGTTTTATTTTTTTCTCTATGATCACTTGCAACTGTGATTTGTACTATTGTGGTCAATTGTCATCTTTGTATATTTATCCATTGAATGGAAAACATTGCTTTCTTTGGTGCACTCATGACTACCCTCATGCAACTTACCATTGATTGTTTGCTTGTTTTGCTTTTTTTAATAAATCTAAATGTTTTACACCTGCCTGCTTCATTTAAAGTCCCAACCCCCCCCAGTCGCCCAATTGCATTCATAAGGATAACTGTGTTGCCCTGGGAGTTGGATAACTCCACAATGAAATCCATAGACAGGTGAATCCAGGGCCTCTCTCCATTGGGTATGGGTTGTAGGAGGCCCACTGGAAGGTGTCGTGGAGTCTTACTCTGAGCACACATGGAACAGGCAGCACGTAGACTAGGCCACCAGAATTGTTGGGAAATGGCCCAAAAGAGTTAATTCTTCCCAGGGTGGCCAGCAGCCTTGGGAGAATGGTAAGTCTGGAGCATGGCAGTAAGGAGACTCTCTGGGACCAAGCAGCAGTCACAAGGTTTCTCAGGAGGAGCATGGACCTGAGCAGCAATAATTTTGTCATCCAAAGGAGAAGTGAGACTGGTGCGAATCGTAGCCAGAACATGATCAGGAGGAATCACAGGAACCGGAACCAACTCCATCTTAAAAGTGGAGGAAAATTGTCGTGACAAAGCGTCAGCCCTTACATTCTTAGTACCAGGTAAGAATGAGACAATGTAATTGAGACTAGACAAGAAAAGAAATTAAACTCAGTGCTGCTCCTTAAACTCAAACCAATACAATATTGAGTAAACCTTTATCAACAAATACAGTATCATGATATAACTCAACGACACAATATAAAGTGCTCAGTGCCAATAAAGTGCAAAGATATATAAAGTGCAATCATATAAAGTCCATCCAATGTGGAATGCTGAACTTGTAAACAGTTCTGGTGATGAAAAACAGGAAAGTGACCTTCGCGCTTAATTGAACTATAACACACAGGTGACACTAGTGAACTAAAATAATCCCACAAGAGGTGTTGTGGGGTGCCAAAATAATAGAATAAAATTCTTAGGAAGCTGCAAAACCTAATGGTGAAACACTGAACCACAAGTAAAAAGATAAAGATGATTCTGCGCTATAAACCGTGGCACTAAATAAAATAATATATTAATAAATATAATCACATAGATATGCAAAACCAAGTGAAAACTGCGCTTAGCGCTAAAGTGCATATAAAGTGAATGATGGTGGTATAGTGATATATAAAAATATTCAACGAAAGTCAACCTATCAAAGTCAACCATAGAAATGCATAAAAGAATTATACATAAAAATAGACAATAAATAATAATTGTGAAAAATGGTGTGAGTGACTATGATAAAAATCAGTGAAAAAATCCCGTGAGTAAATCAATGTTCATGATAGCAAATAGTGATAACAGTAATGATAATTAATAGTGTCCATGCACTCGAATGGATGAAATGGCAGTAAATAAAATGTCCGTCAATCCCACCGACGTCCTATATAGCCCGTCTAAGTCTGGGTGAGTGGGTATGGCGACAAGAAGTTTAATCACGAAAAGGCAGCAGATAGGTGCAAGCACATAAATCCCCAACTGGTGCTCCCTAGCCTCTCACCTTCAGGCCAGTGATTCAGGGCACTGAGAATGTTAGTGGCTTAGTCCAAACTCCTCTCCTCCACTCGGTCCCAGGGAATATGGCCAATTCGATCGGTACTGCAATCCTCTCATATGATAGAGATGAAGGATAAGAGAAGAAGGGTGGGGGGGGGGGGAGCCCAATAGTGAAGTATGTTTGGATAAAACAAGTTTATTTAAAAAACGAATTGCATCCTTACATCAAAACAAATAAAATCCAGCATACACAGGCGAGCAGCGCCAGTTATACATCCTAAGTAAGGAGACTCTCTGGGACCAAGCAGCAGTCACAAGGTTTCTCAGGAGGAGCATGGACCTGAGCAGCAATAATTTTGTCATCCAAAGGAGAAGTGAGACTGGTGCGAATCGTAACCAGAACATGATCAGGAGGAATCACAGGAACCGGAACCAACTCCATCTTGAAAGTGGAGGAAAATTGTCGTGACAAAGCGTCAGCCCTTACATTCTTAGTACCAGGTAAGAATGAGACAATGTAATTGAGACTAGACAAGAAAAGAAATTAAACTCAGTGCTGCTCCTTAAACTCAAACCAATACAATATTGAGTAAACCTTTATCAACAAATACAGTATCATGATATAACTCAACGACACAATATAAAGTGCTCAGTGCCAATAAAGTGCAAAGATATATAAAGTGCAATCATATAAAGTCCATCCAATGTGGAATGCTGAACTTGTAAACAGTTCTGGTGATGGTTTTCAAGTGACTATTCGTGTGCCCCTCCTGGGTCCCCACTCACCAGAAAAAAGCAGTAAATGCGCCTTTATTCTATTTACTGCCTTTTTTCTGGTGAGTGGCATCCACCCACGGATCTTAAAAGAATTGAGCGCTGCAATTTCAAAGCCATTGTATTTAATTTTTAGGGACTCCATTAATGACAGGAATAGTACCACTGGATTGGCGCAGGGTGAACGTGGTGCCTATATTTAAAAAGGGAACAAAGTCTTTACCAAGTAACTATAGACCTGTTAGTTTAACTTCTATAGTTGGGAAGATACTGGAGAGATTATTAAAAGACCACATAGACGAGTTCTTGCTGGAAAAAAACATTTTAAGCAACAGACAGCATGGGTTCATGAAAGACAGAAGTTGTCAGACAAACCTGATTTCTTTTTATGAAGAGGTAAGTAAAACCTTGGACAGAGGCGTGGCTGTGGACGTGGTATACTTGGATTTTGCAAAAGCGTTCGATACAGTTCCCCACACACGGCTCATGTGTAAGGTAAGGTCTACAGGCTTGGAAATATCGGTTTGTAAATGGATAGAAAACTGGCTAAAAGACAGACTTTAGAGAGTCGTGGTTAATGATTCTTACTCTGAATGGTCTAAGGTTATCAGTGGTGTACCCCAAGGTTCAGTGCTGGGACCCTTACTTTTTAATATCTTTATAAATGATATTGGGTCTGGGATCAAAAGTAACATTTCTGTCTTTGCAGATGACACCAAGCTATGCAGTGGAATAACGTCCTTACAGGAGGTCTCCAATTTACAAGCTGACATCAATGCTCTGTCTAATTGGGCGACTATATTGCAGATGAGGTTTAATGTTGATAAATGTAAAGTTATGCACTTGGGGGCTAAGAATATGCATGCATCATACATGCTAGGGGGAGTACAACTGGGGGAATCTGTAGTGGAGAAGGATCTGGGGGTTTTGGTAGATCATAAGCTCAATAATAGCATGCAATGTCAAGCTGCGGTTTCCAAAGCAAGCAAAGTTCTTTCTTGTATTAAGAGAGGTATGGACTCCAGAGAGAGAGATATCATTTTGCCCCTGTTCAAATCATTAGTAAGAACTCATCTGGAATATGCAGTTCAGTTTTGGGCACCAGTTCTCAAAAAGGATATCGGGGAACTGGAGAAAGTGC
The DNA here is from genome assembly GCA_028564925.1 of Lithobates sylvaticus. Classification (NCBI taxonomy): domain Eukaryota; kingdom Metazoa; phylum Chordata; class Amphibia; order Anura; family Ranidae; genus Lithobates; species Lithobates sylvaticus. The sequence goes on from CM053035.1 coordinate 50,617,961, forward strand.
AGAGAAGGGCAACCAAACTGATAAGAGGCATGGAGGAGCTCAGCTATGAGGAAAGATTAGAGGAACTGAATTTATTCACTCTTGAGAAGAGGAGAATAAGGGGGGATATGATCAACATGTACAAATATATAAGGGGTCCATATAGTGAACTTGGTGTTGAGTTATTCACTTTACGGTCAACACAGAGGACAAGGGGGCACTCCTTACGTCTAGAGGAAAAGAGATTTCATCTCCAAATACGGAAAGGTTTCTTCACAGTAAGAGCTGTGAAAATATGGAATAGACTCCCTCCAGAGGTGGTTCTGGCTAACTCAGTAGATTGCTTTAAGAAAGGACTGGATACTTTCCTAAATGTACATAATATAACTGGGTACTGACATTTATAGGTAAAGTTGATCCAGGGAAAATCCGATTGCCTCTAGGGGGATCAGGAAGGGATTTTTTTTTCCCCTGCTGTAGCAGATTGGAGCATGCTCTTTTGGGGTTTTTTTTTGCCTTCCTCTGGATCAACTGTGGGTATAGAATGGGGTTTATTGGATTGTACGATATATTTGATTTTTATTTATTATTTCTTTTATTTTTATGGTTGAACTGGATGGACTTGTGTCTTTTTTCGGCCTAGCTAACTATGTAACTATGTAACTATGTAACTATGTGAGTGGGGACCCAGGAGGGGAGCATGAATAGTCACTGTTTACAAGTTCAGCATACCACATTGGATGGACTTTATATGATTGCACTTTATATATCTTTGCACTTTATATTGGCACTGAGCACTTTATATTGTGTCGTTAAGTTATATCATGATACTGTATATGTTGATATAGCTTTACTCAATATTGTATTGGTTTGAGTTTAAGGAGCAGCGCTGAGTTTAATTTCATGTTTTGCATTTATTGGGGTCTTTCACCTTTCACTTTAGAAGCAGCCCTATCATATTAGCACATATATATTTCTTATTTCCATAGTGAGGGTTCTTTCTTTTCTCTAGACAAGAAAAGAGCCCATCGCGCCCTTTTGGGAGAGAGGCGTTTAGCCTCAGAGAAGAATGTGAGATTCTTATGGTCAGTAAGAACGAGAACTGACACAGTGGTATGTTTGAGGAGATATCTCCATTCTTTCAAGGCTAAAATCGTCGCTAACAGCTCTCTGTCACCAATCTCGTAATTGAACTCCACAGGTGACAATTTCTTGGAAAAGTAGCCACAAGGATGCATAGCGCTTTCAGAGGTAGGACGTTGAGACAGAAGGGCACCAACTCCAGTCTCAGAAGCATCAACCTCAAGGATAAAAGGTAACGTAGGATCAGGATGTGCCAACACAGGAGCAGAAACAAAGGCAGCCTTGAGACTCTCAAAGGCCTTAACGGACTCCGGAGACCAACTCTGTGGGTTACCGTCCTTTCTGGTCATATCAGTCAGGGACTTGACCAGAGACGAGAAGTTACTAAAAAAAATGCTGCAGAGGACGTAAACCCACTGGTTGGGGCCACTGTAGGACTGCTGAAAGTTTCTCTGGGTCCATCGTAAAACCAGCAGTTGAAATGACATAACCCAGGAATTTAACCTGTTCACGATGGAATTCGCACTTCTCTAATGTACAATAGAAATTGTTCTCTCTTAGTTTGTGAAGCACCCAACAGACATCTGTGTGGCGGCACTTGGGAAATATGAGGACATCGTCGAGATAAACCACCACACATAACTGCAACAAATCTCGGAGGACATCGTTAACAAGTTCCTGGAAAACTGCCAGGGCGTTACAAAGGCCAAAAGGCATTACGAGGTACTCATAAAGGCCTGTTCTGGTATTAAACACAGTTTTCCACTTGTCACTAGGGATGAGCCGAACACCCCCGGGTTCGGTTCGCACCAGAACCCGCGAACGGACCTAAAGTCCGTGTGAACTTAAGAACCCTATTAATTACAATGGACACGAACGTTCAAAATCAAAAGTGCTAATTTTAAAGGCTAATATGCATGTTATTGTCATAAAAAGTGTTTGGGGACCTGGGTCCTGCCCCAGAGGACATGTATCAATGCAAATTTTTTTTTTTAAAAATGCCGTTTTTTCAGGAGCAGTGATTTTAATAATGCTTAAAGTGAAACAATAAAAGTGTAATATTCCTTTAAATTTCGTACCTGGGGGGTGTCTATAGTATGCCTGTGAAGGAGCGCATGTTTCCCGTGCTTAGAACTGTCCGTGCACAAAGTGTCATTTTTTCAGGAAAAAAAGCTATTTAAAATCACTCGCGGCTAATGAATTGTCGGCTCCCGTAACACAGAGAACAGTCATTCATTGAAAGTCATTGATAAAAAAAGTTATTGATAAAAAAAAAAAAACAACAAAAAAAAAAAAAGCGTGGGGGTCCCCCCAAATTCAATTACCAGGCCCTTCAGGTCTGCTATGGATATTAAGGGGAACCCCGGCCACAAAAAAAAAATGGCGTGGGGTCCCCCTCAAAATCCATACCAGACCCTTGAGGTCTGGGATGGATTTTAAGTGGAACCCCCGGCTAAAAAAAAAAAAAAAAATGGCGTGGGGTCCCCCTCAAAATCCATACCAGACCCTTATCCGAGCACGCAACCTGGCAACCCACAGGAAAAGAGGGGGGACGAGAGTGCCCCCCCTCCCTCCTGAACCGTACCAGGCCACATGCCCTCAACATTGGGAGGGTGCTTTGGGGTCCCCCCCAAAGCACCTTGTCCCCATGTTGATGAGGACAAGGGCATCGTCCCCACAACCCTGGCCATTGGTTGTGGGGGTCTGCGGGCGGAGGGGTTATCAGAATCTGGAAGCCCCCTTTAACAAGGGGACCCCCAGATCCCGGCCCCCCCCTGTGTGAAATGGTAAGGTACCCCTACCATTTCACCAAAAAAGTGTCAAAAATTGTAAAAATGACAGGAGACGGTCTTTGACAATTCCTTTATTAAAATCTTCTTTCTTCTGGTCTTCCTTCTTCCTTTCTTCATCCTTCGGTTTCTTCATCTTCTCCTTCTGGCATCTTCTTCCATCTTCTTCTTCCATCTTCTTCTTCCTCTGATCCGCTTCTTCTTGCTCTGGTCTTCTCGTCCGGCATCTTCTTCCATGGCGTCGGCGTCTCTTCTTGGGCCGCTCCGCGCAATGGGAGGCTCCCACTATGTGAGGCTTCGCTGCGTCTGACAGGTCTTTTATAATGGAGGGCGGGGCCACCTGGTGACCCCGCCCCCTCTGACGTCATAGGGAAAGCCATAGGGAATTCCCCATGACGTCCCTGTGCGTCAGAGGGGGCGGGGTCACCAGGTGACCCCGCCTTCCGTTATAAAAGACCTGTCAGACGCATCGAAGCCTCACACAGCGGGAGCCTCCCATTGCGCGGAGCGGCCCAGAAGAGACACCGACGACGTGGAAGAAGATGCCGGACGAGAAGACCAGAGCAAGAAGAAGCGGATCGGAGGAAGAAGAAGATGGAAGAAGAAGATGGAAGAAGATGCCGGAAGGAGAAGATGAAGAAACCGAAGGATGAAGAAAGGAAGAAGGAAGACCAGAAGAAAGAAGATTTTAATAAAGGAATTGTCAAAGACCGTCTCCTGTCATTTTTACAATTTTTGACACTTTTTTGGTGAAATGGTAGGCCCTTACCATTTCACACAGGGGGGGGGGGGGCGGGATCTGGGGGTCCCCTTGTTAAAGGGGGCTTCCAGATTCCGATAAGTCCCCCCGCCCGCAGACCCCCACAACCAATGGCCAGGGTTGTGGGGAAGAGGCCCTTGTCCTCATCAACATGGGGACAAGGTGCTTTGGGGGGGACCCCAAAGCACCCTCCCAATGTTGAGGGCATGTGGCCTGGTATGGTTCAGGAGGGAAGGGGGACCGCTCTCGTCCCCCCCTCTTTTCCTGCGGCCTGCCAGGTTGTGTGCTCGGATAAGGGTCTGGTATGGATTTTGAGGGGGACCCCACGCCATTTTTTTTGGCCGGGGTTCCCCTTAAAATCCATCCCAGACCTCAAGGGTCTGGTATGGATATTGAGGGGGACCCCACGCCCTTTTTTTTTGGCCGGGGTTCCCCTTAATATCCATAGCAGACCTGAAGGGCCTGGTAATTGAATTTGGGGGGATCCCCACGCTTTTTTTTTTTGTTTTTTTTTGTTTTTTATCAATGACTTTTTTTTATCAATGACTTTCAATGAATGTCTGTTCTCTGTGTTATGGGAGCCAGCAATTCATTAGCCACAGATGGCTGCCTTAGATGACACAACAGGATGAAGAAAGGAAGGAAGGTGTTTTAATGTGATACTGCAATGCTGTACTAACAGCACGCACACACTAATCCCCAGAATCACAGCACAGATAATGTCAGCAGCACTGCAGAATGGATCACAGCACATAATATCACTGACACGCTGGAACACAATATACGAGGCCGCCGGCGCGGCGGCCTTATATAATGTGGGGCATGTACTAAACCCCCTGAGCTATAATTGGCCACAGGCATCCTGCCTGTGGCCAATTATGGCTCTCCTCGCCGCTGGCTCTATGATTGATGCGGGGTCCATGCGGGGTCACAGTGCATGCTTGGCCAATCATCAGCCAGACGAATTTGATGTGAGCGGCCCAAATAGTCCTGGGCTCCCCGAGCGGGCGAACGCCCGATGTTCGATTCGAACATGGGTTCAAATCGAACACCGGGCCCATCACTACTTGTCACCCTCCTTAATCCTCACGAGATCGTATGCCCCTCTCAAATCAAGATTTGTGAAAACCGTTGCTCCCTTGAGGCGGTCAAATAACTCTGTAATCAACGGAATTGAATAGGCATTCCTAATCGTGAAACGATTGAGACCCCTATAATCAGTACAAGGTCTCAGTTCACCACTCTTCTTCTTCACAAAGAAGAAACCAGCACCAGCAGGAGACAAGGATTTGCAGATCAAACTTTGAAAAAAAGTGCATCTGCAACATACTCCTCCATGGCCTTATCCTCCACGATCAACAAAGGGTAAACCAGGCCACGAGGGGGTATGGCACCAGGTTGAAGGTCAATTGTGCAATCATACGACCATTGTTGAGGCAAACTACTGGCTTGACCTTTGTCAAAGACATCGAGTCGAGTAAAGAGGTGCACAGGACCCTGGCTACCTAATGGAAGCATGTCTTACTACATTGTGGCGACCAGGAGATAACCTCAGCACGGAGCAAAAGAGGGGTTGTGCCTCTGTAACCAAGAATAACCAATAGCCAACAGAAACTTAGATGAGGAAATAACTTTGAGACTTTAGATGAGGAATTTGATTATCTCATGGTGAAGAGCCCCTATGGCCATGGACAACGGAACAGTCTCATGAGTCACTCAATGGCAAGTGGAGTGTCACGCAGCTGCAGCAGAATCGAGTGCTTCGATACAAAGGCAGCATCAATGAACAGGCCTGCAGCCCCAGAGTCGATTAGAGCCTGTATCTCGACGGATGACTCAGCCCAAGAAAGGGTAACCGAAACCAGGGGCTTATCCTTCTGGATAACTGGGGACGAAACAACGCCACCTAAGGTCTGTCCTTGACAGGACCTCAAGGTTTGGGCGTTCCTTAGATGGGTAGGACAAGACTTCAAAAAGTGACCTGCCTGGCCACAATAAAGGCACAATCTTTCCTAAGGGTGCATGGGTTCATCTTCACTGAACGACTTGGTACCAGGAGGCATGGGAGGTGAGGGAGGCAAGGGTGGGCCTGCAAAGCTCGGAGGCAAATGTACAGGAGGCTTCCACAAGCTCTCCTTAAAAGAGAGTCTTTCTCTGAGTTTGGAGTCAATGAGGATGGCAAACGTGATCAACTGCTCCAGCTCAGTGGGTATATCTCGGGCTGCTATCTCATCCTTGATGGTATCCGAGAGACCATGAGAAAAAGCAGCCATGAGGGCCTTATTATTCCAAGATACCTTTGCTGCCAGAGTACGGAATTCAATAGTGTAATCGGCAACAGTTCTTGTTCTCTGTTTGATGGACATGAGGCACCTGGCAGCAGAAGCGGAGCATGCGGGAACGTCAAATACCCTTTTAAAATAAGCCACAAACTCAGGGTAACTCAAGACAAAAGGTATTTGCGTCTCCCATAGAGGGTTTGCTCAGGCCAAGGCTCTCTTAGAAAGCAAAGATATGACTAAACCTACTTTGCTTCTATCCGTGGGAAATGCCTGAGGCAGCATCTCAAAGTATATCTCAACCTGGTTGAGAAACCCTCTGCATTGGACTGGATCACCCCCAAATCGCTGAGAAAGCAGAGCGGAACCAGACATACCTCTTATAGAGGTAATACTCAAGGCAGGTGCCTGCACAGAGACTGGAGCAGCAGCAGGGACAGCCTGCAACACAGGTTGTACCGGAACAGCCACAGTGGGAGATTCCAGGTGAGCCTTTTGACTCTGGAACGTTTGTAACGCCATGGCAAACTAAACCAATGGGGTGATCCTGCTCATCCAATATGGAAAAAATATTACCAACAAGTGGATTGACGGCATCTTCTGAATTCATGGCCTTCGCCTACTGTCAGAAACCATGAATCAGACCGAGACAGAAGTACAGTTAAATCACACTTGTTTAATAAAAAAAGTAAATATAACAAATGTAGTAAAAACATAGCCAGACAAGCCAGAAAGTCAGGAAGCCAGGGAACAGCATAGTGGAACAGCAAGCAGGATCTGGAGCCAGAAAGAATGTCAGCCAAGCAATTCTTTAACAATCTCTGTGATGTTGACCAAGGCGAAGGCAAAGATCATCTGGGCTGGATGGCTTAAGTAGGCAGGACTGACGAGCAGGATATCATCAACAGGTGAGTCACTGTGGAGAGATAGGAGCTGGCAATTAACTGAGAGCTGAGCCCAGCCCTGGCAGCAACACAGTCTTTCACACACAGCTGGGGACCATGGGATACAGTATGTGGCGGAAGAGGTATAGCTAGACAGGTTCACTGCTGAGGACCAGGAAGTAGCTTTTACACAAATACAGGTAGTCTGGCTCACGGCTGAGGACCATGAAGTAGCTTTAAGGTGCAGCACAGAAAGGAGGCTTTACTCACAGAATCCTAGAACAGGATCAGTCCACGGGTGCAGCCTCTTGTACAGTAATTCAGCATGCAGTCCCAGGGTGCCAAGGGTAAGCAGCCCCTCTCCCTCTCAGCTAGGGACCCCCCCCGTTCGGCTCGCACCAGAACCCGCGAACGGACCTAAAGTCCGTGCGAGCTTTAGAACCCTATTAGTTATAATGGATGCGAACGTTCGAAATTAAAAGTGCTAATTTTAAAGGCTAATATGCATGTTAATGTCATAAAAAGTGTTTGGGGACCTGGGTCCTGCCCCAGGGGACATGTATCAATGCAAATTTTTTTTTTTAAAACGGCCGTTTTTTCAGGAGCAGTGATTTTAATAATGCTTAAATTGAAACAATAAAAGCAGTGGCGGAACTACCGCCATAGCGACACACGCGGCCGCTATGGGGCCCGCAGCTGCTATGGGGCCCCTGGGGAGGAGGAGGAAAGCATACTGCCGGGGCCCGGGGGGGGTGGCGAGCACTGCCCGCACGGGCCCCCAGCCAGGGGAAGTGAGGAGAGGAAGAGGCGCGCTGTCCGTACAAGGCAGCAGAGCGCTGTGTAATAGCTTTTATTTGAATGCCCTGTGAGTTCCCGGGGCTCACCGTCACATAGCCCCACCTCTTGGACCGACGCTTTTGATAGACAGAACGCCGGTCCAATGCGGGACATGTGACGTCATCAAAGGCGCCGGGCCAAGAGGTGGGGCTATGTGACGTTGAGCCCCGGGAACTCACAGGGCATTCAAATGTTAGCTATTACAGCGCTCTGCTGGACAGCGCGCCTCTTCCTCTCCTCACTTCCCCTGGCTGGGGGACCGTGCGGCCGGTGCTCGCCCCCCCCCCCCAATCTGAGAGAGCCCCACGCTCGCCAATAAGGGCTGCTGCAGTCTGGCTCACCTCTAACACTGCACAGGTGAGGCTGCATTGGGCACGGGGAGGCTGCATTGGGCACGGGGGAGGCTGCATTGGGCACGGGGGAGGCTGCATTGGGCACGGGGGAGGCTACATTGGGCACGAGAGAGGCTGCATTGGGCACGAGAGAGGCTGCATTGGGCACGAGAGAGGCTGCATTGGGCACGAGAGAGGCTGCATTGGGCACGAGAGAGGCTGCATTGGGCACGGGTGAGGCTGCATTGGGCACGGGTGAGGCTGCATTGGGCACGAGAGAGGCTGCATTGGGCACGGGGGAGGCTGCATTGGGCACGGGGGAGGCTGCATTGGACACGGGGAGGCTGCATTGGGCACGGGGGAGGATGCATTGGGCACGAGAGAGGCTGCATTGGGCACGGGGGAGGCTGCATTGGGCACGAGAGAGGCTGCATTGGGCACGGGGAGGCTGCATTGGGCACGGGGAGGCTGCATTGGGCACGGGTGAGGCTGCATTGGGCACGGGTGAGGCTGCATTGGGCACGGGGGAGGCTGCATTGGGCACGAGAGAGGCTGCATTGGGCACGGGAGAGGCTGCATTGGGCACGGGAGAGGCTGCATTGGGCACGGGGGAGGCTGCATTGGGAACGGGAGAGGCTGCATTGGGCACGGGGGAGGCTGCATTGGGCACGGGAGAGGCTGCATTGGGCACGGGGAGAGGCTGCATTGGGCACGGGAGAGGCTGCATTGGGCACGGGAGAGGCTGCATTGGGCACGGGGGAGGCTGCATTGGGCACGGGGGAGGCTGCATTGGGCACGGGGGAGGCTGCATTGGGCACGGGTCAGGCTGCATTGGGCATGGGTGGGGTCAGGCTGCATTGGGCACGGGTCAGGCTGCATTGGGCATGGGCAGGCCACGCTGCATTGGGCACGGGTCATGCTGAATTGGGCACGGGTCATGCTGCATTGGGCAAGGGTGAGGCTGCATTGGGCACGGGTGAGGCTGCATTGGGCACGGGGTGAGGCTGCATTGGGCACTGGACACGTTGCATTGGGCACAAGTGGGCACAGGTGAGGCAGTATTGGGCACAGGTGAGGCAGTATTGGGCACTGGCCATGCTGCTTTGGGCACAGGTGAGGCTGCATTGGACACTGGACATGCTGTATTGGGCACAGACCACGCTGCATTGGGCACAGGTGAGGCAGTATTGGGCATGGGCAGACCACGCTGCATTGGGCACAGGTGAGGATTATTGAAGCGCTAACACCGGGTGTTTGGAGTATCTTTATCTGTTGATTAAACTTTCTGGAATACATATATTGCTATTGTGGTGTAGGATCTGGGCTCTTTCTTTCTTCTCAGACTCGAACCACACACCCTTTGAGCCCCGCCCTTTAAACCACGCCCACTATTTATTTAAGCCCCGCCATTTTTTTGTGGGGGGGGGGGGGGGCCCATACAACATTTTGCTATGGGGCCCTGTGATTTCTAGTTACGCCCCTGAATAAAAGTGTAATATTCCTTTAAATTTCGTACCTGGGGGGTGTCTATAGTATGCCTGTAAAGGGGCGCATGTTTCCCGTGTTTAGAACTGTCTCTGCGCAAAGTGTCATTTTTGAAAGTAAAAAAGCTATTTAAAATCACTCGCGGCTAATGTTAATTCACGGCTCCCGTAACACAGAGAACAGTCATTCATTGAAACTCATTCATAAAAAAAAGTCATTGATACAAAATAAAAAGAATGAAAAAAAAAAAGCGTAGGGGTCCCCCCAAATTTAATAACCAGGCCCTTCAGGTCTGGGATGGATATTAAGGGGAACCCAGCCAAAAAAAAAAAATGGCGTAGGGTCCCCCTCAAAATCCATACCAGACCCTTGAGGTCTGGTATGGATTTTAAGGGGAACCCTAGCCAAAAAAAATGGCGTGGGGTCCCCCTCAAAATCCATACCAGACCCTTATCCGAGCACGCAACCTGCGGATCGGAGGAAGAAGAAATGGAAGAAGAAGATGGAAGAAGATGACGGAAGGAGAAGATGAAGATGAAGAAACCGAAGGATGAAGAAAGAAGAAAGAAGATTTTAATAAAGGAATTGTCAAAGACTGTCTCCTAACATTTTTACCATTTTTGCCACTTTTTTGGTGAAATGGTAGGGGTACTTTTGTACCCCCTTACCATTTCACACAGGGGGGGCGGGATCTGGGGGTCCCCTTGTTAAAGGGGGCTTCCAGATTCCGATAAGCCCCCCGCCCGCAGACCCCCACAACCAATGGCCAGGGTTGTGGGGAAGAGGCCCTTGTCCTCATCAACATGGGGACAAGGTGCTTTGGGGGTCTTAGACCCCAAAGCATCCTCCCAATGTTGAGGGCATGTGGCCTGGTACGGTTCAGGCGGGAGGGGGGGGGCCGCTCTCGTCCCCCCCTCTTTTCCTGCGGCCTGCCAGGTTGCGTGCTCGGATAAGGGTCTGGTATGGATTTTGAGGGGGACCCCACGCCATTTTTTTTGGCTAGGGTTCCCCTTAAAATCCATACCAGACCTCAAGGGTCTGGTATGGATTTTGAGGGGGACCCTACGCCATTTTTTTTTTTTTTTTTTGGCTGGGGTTCCCCTTAATATCCATCCCAGACCTGAAGGGCCTGGTTATTGAATTTGGGGGGACCCCTACGCTTTTTTTTTGTTTTTTATTAATGAATGACAGTTCTCTGTGTTACAGGAGCCATCAATTCATTAGCCGCGAGTGCTTTTAAATAGCTTTTTTCCTGCAAAAATGACACTTTTTTGCAGGGAAAGTTCTAAGCACAGGAAACCTGCCCCCCTTCACAGGCCACCTATAGATACCCCCCAGATGTGATACTGCAATGCTGTTCTAACAGCACACACACACATATCCCCAGAAATAGAGCACATATTGTCAGCAGCACACTGACACGCTGACACTAACTGAAACATAATATGCGAGGCCGCCGGCGCGGCGGCCTCTTATACCGTGGGGCGTGTACTAAAGCCCCTGAGCTATAATTGGCTACAGGCATCCTGCCTGTAGCCAATTATGGCTCTCCTCGCTGCCGGCGCTGTGATTGGCCAAGCATGCGGGGTCACAGTGCATGCTTGGCCAATCATCAGCCAGCATTGCACTGCACGGGCCGCAATGCATTGCGGGGCCGCTCGCATCACACGAATTTGATGCGAGCGGCACCAATAGTTCTGGGCTCGCCGAGCGAGCGAACGCCGGTGCTCGATTCGAACATGGGTTCGAATCGAACACCGGGCCCATCCTTACTCTCAGCTAAGTGATCCATCCCCTTAGGGCTAAGCATTATCTAAATGGTACCATGTCGAGCAGACAACCTCCTGTGTCAAGTAAGCAGCAGAGTAGCCATTCAGCACAGGACCCGGAAATTAGTTGAGATCACTGGAGTAGCGATATCTACTACAATGATTTCCAGCTACCGGAGGGATCAGCCAGGGTTGGTATATGTCCAAGCTGGACCAAGGTAACTATGTCAAATATCCAGACCAGGAATTCTTCTTTAAAACAATTGGGGAAGAAAAGTAGGAGTACTTTGCAAAGCAGCAAATCAGATCACGCCTGCACAGGGTAAAATATGCAAAGTGACAATTCATTGGCTATTTAGTGCACAATCAAACATATTTGCACATAAGCAATGGGAAAGTTCACCACAGAAGGGATAACACTGTAAAGGGTTAAACTTGACAGTGACAGCATTGTCATTTGCTAGACAGATGTGCTATGTATTAATGTATCTGTACAGAGAGATTTGTCATTAGGGACTAATGGAATGGAAAGCTGTAGCAGGATAATGGGAGGCAGCAAACCTTACATACTATAAGTAACAGAATCCACATTGTATAGATGTCAGGATGTTAACACAGGACAGAGAGGGGAGTCATGTTCTCGCTAAGCATGCAAGCTTCCCCTGTAGCTTTTAATAGGAGTTACACGCCGAGACACCGAGCAAGGTAATTGACCATTTGCAGACTACATATTGGAGTAGTAGTCATTAAATTTCTACAGCCAGTCAAACCCCCTTCCTAGAATCTGTATGATGTATGTTGTCATGAAGTCATGAATGGGGATATCCACTGCCACACTGCAATTATAATTTACTATCTCTCTGTAGAAGTTTGTGTGTTCCAGTACTTCGGGGTCCCTTGCCATATCCTGTAGCTATTTGGAAACCAAAAAATTAAACTTTCATATTCTGTACCTGCAGTAATTTCTATTTTTTTCAGCTCCATTCCTGTAAACATGGCCAAGATCTTTGTTTGGCTAATACCTACTGTGAAACCCTCAGGAGTAGTGAGCTTGGGTCCGGGCTTGGGTTGGTCTGAACTAGGGATGAGTTTGACTCGAACATCGACTGTTTGATCGTTTGATGAGGATCGAACATTATTGGGCGTTCGCGACAAATTCGAGTGTCGTGTCACACCCCATAATGCACTGCGCAATCTCAGTGCATTGCTGGCTGATGATTGGCCAAGCATGCACTATGACCCGCATGCTTTGGCCAATCACAGCGCCGTCAGCAAAAAGAGCCATAATTGGCCAAAGGCACGCTCAGGGGGTTAAGTCCACGCCCCACACTATATAAGGCCGCCTACACGTCGGCCTTGTGTAGTGTGTTGCTGGCGGAGAGAGAGAGAGATAGAGAGAGAGTGTCATTTAATTTACTTTGAGCAGGCAGTTTATTCAGTTAGCTAGATCTCACTGCAGACCGTTCCTGCTGTACTGTTTCTAATATACTTCAGGCAGGCAGTTACATAGTTAGTGAGGTTGAATAAAGACACCAGTTCAACCTGAGTGAGTGTCTACAATTGTCCCTATCCCTGTACATTGTACATTGCACACTCACATCGGTCCCTACCCTCAAGGAGCCCATAATCCAAGGTCCCCATCCATATACTAGGGCCAATTTTGGACAGAAGCCAATTAACCTACCAGCATGTCTACCAGCAGTTGATTCAGTTAGCTGCAGTGTATTTAGTATATGTATACATCCCAGGTTTGTATATACAGTATCTCACAAAAATGAGTACACCCCTCACATTTTTGTAAATATTTTATTATATCTTTTCATGTGACAACACTGAAGAAATGACACTTTGCTACAATGTAAAGTAGTGATTGTACAGCTTGTATAACAGTGTAAATTTGCTGTCCCCTCAAAATAACTCAACACACAGCCATTAATGTCTAAACCACTGGCAACAAAAGTGAGTACACCCCTAAGTGAAAATTTCCAAATTGGGCCCAAAGTGTCAATATTTTGTGTGGCCATCATTATTTTCCAGCACTACCTTAATCTTCTTGGGCATGGAGTTCACCGGAGCTCCACAGGTTGCCACTGGAGTTCTCTTCCACTCCTCCATGATGACATCACAGAGCTGGTGGATGTTGGAGACCTTGTGCTCCTCCACCTTCCGTTTGAGGATGCCCCACAGATGCTAAAGAGGGTTTAGGTCTGGAGACATGCTTGGCCAGTCCATCACCTTTACCAAGGCAGTGGTTGTCTTGGAGGTGTGTTTGGGGTCGTTATGTTGGAATACTGCCCTGCGGCCCAGTCTCTAAGGCTGCATTCACACCTGAGCGTAGCTTTTCAGGCAGAAAATTGCGCAAATTGCGGCGTTTTTTTTGCGGCGTTTTTTACCGCGATTTGCGGCATTTTTTACCGCGATTCGCAGCGTTTTTTACCGCGATTTGCCGCGAATTTTGTGCAGAGCAAAAGGTCACCAATGTAAAAAGAATAAAAACGCCCAAATCTGCCCGATTCGCGCAACAAAAAAGGGTCCGGAACTTGTTTGAGCTTCAGGCGTAGGGCTTCAGGCGTTTTGGAGTGGAGATGTGAACCATCTCCATAGAGAATAATGTATTTTTTCCCCTCTAGCGTTTTGTAGCTTCAGGCTTCAAGCTACAAAACGCTCAGGTGTGAATGCAGCCTAAGGCTGGGTTCACACTGCTGCGCTGCGAATTTTGCCGCGATTTTGATCCGATCGCGTCGCAATTTTGCATTGCGAATTCTTCATATGTACTTGCGAACGTACTGCGATAATAAGTGGCGTTTCCTGCACTCATCGATTTGCCTGAGCACAGAGCATGCCATTGGTGCAGTGAAAGCCGCCTGTTTATTGCACAATTTTGTCCGTGCTAGAGATGGCTACTTATTTGAGGACAGTCTGATGCATGACCTTGAAGAGCCAACATGGATCAGAACCCGGGCCAACTACAATGGGGAAAATGTTCGCCAGGACTTCACTGAGTATTTCATGTCAGAAAATGGGCAGCTATCATGGCAGCTAGATGCCATTGAGGCTTAAAAATTTAAATCACTGCACTCTGCTGAACATACTACAGTTTGAAATATAATTTTGTTAAATAAAATATTACATTTGATAATGTTCACATGTGTGTCTTGTAATTATTACACAGGGCGGGTGTGTGTATTTGTGTACCTACAGCGGCGGTTTGCGGGCGGTATTGACCCTTTTTCGGCCGCTCGCGGGGGGTAAAAACACCCCGCGAGCAGCCGCAATGCGCCGCTAAAATGCCGGTAAAGCGGCGCTAAATATAGCGCCGCTTTACCGCCAGCGCCCCCACCGCTCCAGTGTGAAAGTAGCCTTACAAGCCACATGACACCAGGGAGGGTAAATGGTTAATTGGGCCCAATTTTTCACTTAGGGGTGTACTCACTTTTGTTGCCAGCGGTTTAGACATTAATGGATGTGTGTTGAGTCATTTTGAAGGGACAGCAAATTTACACTGTTATACAAGCTGTACACTCACTACTTTACATTGTAGCAAAAGTGTAATTTCTTCAATGATGTGACATGAAAAGGTATAATAAAATATTTACAAAAATGTGAGGGGTGTACTCACTTTTGTGAGATACTGTGTATATATATATATATATATATATATATATATATATATATATATACACTGTATCCAGTTTAGCTAGATCTCACTGCAGACCGTTCCTGCTGCACTGTTTCTAATATACTTCAGGCAGGCAGTTGATTCAGTTAGCTGCAGTGTATTTAATATATATATATATATATATATATATATATATATATATATATATATATATATATCCACTGTATCCGGTTTAGCTAGACCTCACTGCAGACCGTTCCTGGTGTACTGTTTCTAATATACTTCAGGCAGGCAGTTTACAGTTTATTTGGTTAGCTGCAGTGTATTTAGTATATATATATATATATATATACACACATCACGGCTTTGTATATATATATATACACACACTGTATCCAGTTTAGCAAGATCTCACTGCATACACTTTCAGTCAGGCAGGCCAGGCAGGTTATTCAGTGATCTGCAGTGCATAAAATATATATACTGTGTCCTACATATATATCCACTGCATTCTAGTCTAGCCAATCCTATATCTGACTGCAGGCCATTGCTGGTGTACGTTTTCAAATAAACTTTCAGGCAGGCAGGCAGGCAAGTGATTCAGTGATCTGCAGTGCATTAAATATATATACAGTCTCCAACATATATACATCCACTGCATTCTAGTCTAGCCAAGCCTATATCTGACTGCAGGTTGTTCCTGGTGTATGTTTTCAAATACACTTTCAGGCAGGCAGGCAGGCAAGTGATTCAGTGATCTGCAGTGCATTAAAATATATATATATATATATATATATATATAGAGTCTCCAACATATATATATCCACTGCATTCTAGTCTAGCCAAGCCTATATCTGACTGCAGGTAGTTCCTGGTGTACGTTTTCAAATACACTTTCAGGCAGGCAGGTGATTCAGTGATCTGCAGTGCATAAAATATATATACAGTCCCCTACATATATATATATATATATATATATATATCCGCTGCATTCCAGTCTAGCCAAGCCTATATCTGACTGCAGGCCATTGCTGGTGTACGTTTTCAAATACACTTTCAGGCAGGCAGGCAAGTGATTCAGTGATCTGCAGTGCATTAAATATATATATAGTCTCCAACATATATATATATCCACTGCATTCTAGTCTAGCCAAGCATATATCTGACTGCAGGTAGTTCCTGGTGTACGTTTTTAAATACACTTTCAGGCAGGTGATTCGGTGATCTGCAGTGCATAAAATATATATACAGTCTCCTATATATATATATATCCACTGCATTACAGTCTAGCCAAGCCTATATCTGACTACAGGCCATTGCTGGAGTACGTTTTCAAATACACTTTCAGGCAGGCAGGCAGGTGATTCAGTGATCTGCAGTGCATAAAATATATATACTGTCTCCTACATATATATCCACTGCATTCTAGTCTAGCCAAGCCTATACCTGACTGCAGGCCATTCCTGGTGTAATTTTTCTAGTAATCTTCAGGTGGTGTTTTTCTAATCCAATTTTATAGCATGTCTGGAAGGCCACCAAGGAAAGGCAGACGCTCACAGGCCACTAAAAGAGGGCAAGCAGGCTCTGTGTCTACAGCCAACAGTGCTGGTCGTGGACACGGTGCATCCTCAACATGTGGCCATGGGGCACGATTGTCCTTTTTTTCAACAGCTGGCCGTGTTGTGCCACAACATGCAGAAGAGTTGGTAGAGTGGATCACAAAGCCGTCCTCATCCTCCTCATCCTCTGTCACCCAGGCTAAGACAAGTTTGGCTGCCAATGCAGCTGCCAAAGTGGCATATTCCACTAGCTTAATGGCATCAGTCACTCCTTCTGTAGCCCCACCATCATGTCCTGAGGTGTCCCCGGAACTTTTCGACCACAGTGTTGGGTACATGCTGCAGGAGGATGCGCAGCGTTTTGAAGGCTCCAATGATGGTACCCAGGTTGAGGATGAAGGCAGTAATGTGAGCCCAGAGAGAGGGGGTGCCCAAGAAGGACAAGAAACTGGCAGTCATGTTCCCCCTGCTGCAGCATACTGCCAGGTTTGCTCCAGTGGTGAGGAGGGAGGGTATGATGAGGTCACTGACTCTACATGGGTGCCTGATAGAAGAGAGGAGGAGGAGGAGGCGGCACATCTCCAACGAGGCAGGATGCCCTCCAGGGGCCAGCTTAAGGACAGCCAACCGACTGCATCACACCGCAGAGCTCTGCATGTGCAGGGCGCTGCTAACTCCACGCGTTTTTTCAAAAGTTCTTTGGTGTGGGTCTCTTTTGAGACATGTGCAGCAGATCGCACCGTTGCTGTTTGCAACATATGTCTGAAGCGTATCAAGCGTGGCCAAAACAGCAGCTGCTTGGGCACCACATGCTTGACCAGACATATGTCGAGCTCCCATGCAGTCCATTCTTCTTCCTCTATGGCCTCTTCCTGTGCAGATTTGTCCTCGGAACCAGCGGTGCTCCGTAGGCATTCTAGGGGCTACACAAGCACTCAGGCAAAAAACATGCCATGCAGTGCTTTAGTTGGTCTGCTTAGGGGACAAGAGCCACACTGGGGCAGAGATTCTGGCAGCTCTGCAGGGGCAGGTTCAGAGGTGGTTGATGCCACGCCAGCTTCAGCCAGGAATGGTGGTTTGCGACAATGGCACCAACCTCCTCTCTGCCCTCCGACAGGGACACTTGACCCATGTTCCCTGTTTGGCTCACATCCTTAATTTGGTGGTGCAGGTACCCAGGCTTACAGGATCTCCTGAGGCAGACAAGGAGATTCTGTGGGCATTTCCGCCGGTCATATAATGCCAGTGCTTGGCTGGCTGACCTTCAAATGTAATGCAACTGCCTCATCTGTGACATGCCAACCAGGTGGAACTCAACGTTGGCAATGCTGCAGCAGCTGCACATGCAGCAGAGGGCCATCAATGAGTACCTGTGCGAGTATGGCACCAGGACACGGTCAGGGGAGCTTGGCTTTTTTTCACCACGCCAGTGGCTAATGATCAAGGATGCATGCACTGTCCTGTCACCATTTGAGGAGGTCACGAGGATGGTGAGCAGTGACAGTGCATGCATCAGTGATACTGTCCCTCTTGTCTTCCTGTTAAAGCACACGCTGCATTGAATAATGGACAGGGCACTTGAGGCAGAACAGAGGGAGGAAGAGGAGGACTTCCTTACCTCTCAAGGTCACCTTTATCCAGACAGTATTCCTGTAGGCCAGCCTATCACACAGGAAGAGGAGGAGGAAGATTGTGTCAGCATGGAGGTGGAGCCTGGTACTCAGCATCAGCAGCAGTTTTCCAGGGTTCGTTTTCAGTCCCCAGAAACCCATGGACTTGTACGTGGCTAGGAGGAGGTGGCTGCGGATCATGTCGTCCTAAGTGACCCAGAGGACTCCGGACCGAATGCCTCAGCAAACCTACGCTGCATGGCCTCCCTGATCCTGCAAAGCCTGCGTGGTTTCAAGGAGAGGGATCAGTACTGCCTGGCATCCCTTCTTGATCCACATTACAAGGGTAAGGTTTCGGAACTTATCCTGCCTTCGCAGAGGGAGCAGAGGATGAAACATCTTCGGGAGGCCTTGCAGAAAGGTTTGTGCACTGCATTTCCAGTTTTGGCCTATGCAGATCCAGCCAAGCCATACGAACTGCATGTAGATGCCAGCCGAGATGGGCTGAGCGGAGTGCTGTACCAGGAACATGACGGACACTTGAGGCCTGTTGCCTGATGTGAGTCAGAGTTTGGCACCTGCTGAGAGGAACTACCTCACCCACAAGCTTGAATTCCTGGCCTTGAAGTGAGCAGTAGTGGATAAACTGAGAGACTTCCTATATGGGGCAGAATTCATAATCAAGACAGATAACAACCCTCTCACATACTTACTCACTACTGCAAAGCTGGAAGCCACGGGCCATAGATGGTTGGCCGCCCTATCAGGCTTTACCTTCAATCTGAAGTACCGGACGGAAGTCGGGAACAAGGATGCAGATGCTTTGTCAAGAAGACCCCACTGTTCCTGGGACTCCCTAGAAGAATGGACCCAGCTAACCCCTGAAGGAGTGAGAGCCCTTTGTGAGGGGGAAGAAGCACAAGTAAAGGGTGGGGCCAGAGCTGAGGAGATTGGAGTGTCAGCTGCTGGGGTGCCCAGAAGCTATTGCAACATCACCCAATCTGGTCTGCCAAAACGTTCAAAAAAGGACCTATGTAGGGATCAGTTGGAAGACCCCCTCTGCAGTTTGGCCTTGAAGGGGCAGCAAGGGGTGGTCTACCGAAGGGGCTCCTCTGAATATTCTGAAGAGAAATGGCAGTTGTTCTTACCAGAAAAACACAGGGAGAAAGTGTAATTGCTTTACAAGATCATCATGGCCATCTGGGATTTGAGAGGACTTTCCAGCTGGTGAGAGACAGATTCTATTGGCCCCGCATGCAGACTGAAGTCGAGGGCTACTGCCATTCTTGCCTTAGATGTATTCAAAGAAAGACTTTACCTCAACGAGCTGCCCCAATGGGCCACCTAGAGAGTCAGGGACCATTGGATCTGGTGTGCATTGATTTTCTGTGCTTGGAGTCTGAACTGAGTGGGCAGGGAAATATCCTGGTGATAACCGACCATTTCACCCATTACGCCCAGGCATTTCCCACAAGAGATCAACAGGCATCCACGGTGGCCAAAATTCTAGTAGAAAAATTATTCGGCCATTATGGCCTGCCCCAATGTATCCACTCAGACCAAGGGAGAGACTTTGAGAGTAGCCTCATTAAGAGACTCTTAGATTTGTTGGGCATCAAGAAATCTAGAACTAGCCTTACTTTCCCCAAGGAGATCCTCAACCAGAGAGATTAAATCAAACCCTCTTGAACATGCTGGGAACTCTAATCTCTGAGCAGAAACAACACTGGAGCAAGCACATAGTGGCCATAGTGCACGCTTACAACAGTACTACAAGTAATGCCACAGGCTACTATCCATATCACCTGATGTTTGGATGAGAAGCCCGGCTACCAGTGGATCTAGCTTTCGGCACATCCCTGGATCATACCTCAACAACTTCCCACAGAGGGTATGTGGACTGACTGCGGAGAAGTCTGAAAACTGCCTATGATAAGGCCCAAGCTGTCTCAGATGCCCGAGGACAGAGGAACAAAAGAAACTTTGACCTCAGGGTTTGAGTACAAGACTTACAACCAGGAGACAGAGTGTTGTTGAGGAATCTGGGTATACTTGGAAAACACAAATTGGCTCATCATTGGAAGTCACAACCCTATGTTATATGCAAACAACTCCCAGGGTTGCCAGTGTACCAGATTAGGCCAGAAAGAAACACAAGGCCATTAAAGACTTGGCATTGTAATCACCTTTTGCCTCTATCAGAAGCAGTCCGTGTAACTCTCCAGCAAGATTCATCATTCACATCTACCATCTCTTAGGGACCTCGACCAGTGACTAGGTCCCAGTCTAGGCCTTGTATTACAAATAATGAAAGCAGCGAAGAAGAAGAAATGGGAATAGGCTGGTTGTGGTCATCTCTCACGCCAGAAACTGATGCAAACCCTTTCCCTCATCCCAAGGTGAAAGACAGTGGAATTCTTCGACCAGAGGCCCCTGAATTTGTGCCACAGGATAGGTTTTCTGAAGACCCTCCACACTCCTTGCAGAGAACAGACTCTGAGAGTTCTTTTTCCTCCAGTGACGCTGAGATACAAGATACTGAGGTACCGGAGGCTGAAGTGAAAAAGGACAATGTCAGTGTACAGGTAACACCGAAACCAAAAGAACAGAGAGCAAAGAGGATAATTCAACCACCCAAGAGGCTGACCTATGACATTCTAGGCGAATGCTCTGAGATTTGTCCTGTTTCAAAAAGAATTTCGGAAATGCCTGGTCCCTCCACCACTGATTTGGTGGAGGACAACCCCATCTCACCCCCTGGCACATCTATACAAGACATCAAGGTGTCAGTAGCAGGTATACAGAACAGTCTCCCTTCACATCATAATTGGTGGGAGACTCCTCTGTCAGTTCTGTGTCATCGCTTGAATGCAAAAACATGCAACAGGTCACAAATTTTGACTATCTTTGGGGAACAAAGATTTAAAGTAGGGGGAGTATGTAGCGCAAGGGTTTTGCCACCCAAGTTACTATGTTAAGCAATGTGATGTTCTGTAAATAAGAGTTTGGCTCCCTCCAGTGTCCTTTCTATTTAATGCTATTAAGACTTTTGTTTGGTTTCATTAAAGCCACGCTCCAAAGCATTGTGGGAGATGTAGTGAATGAGGAAGTGACTAATGTGCTAAAACTCTCTGTGAACTACTGTTGGATTCAATACAAGATACACCCCCCCCCCTTTTACTGGAATGTAACCAGTTACACCTCATATTGTCATGAGTCTAAGGCTATTGTATGTGATGAATGGCGGCTCCTATCTGTCTGCGCTACACAAAGACTAATTATGGGCTGTCGGAGATCGCAATTCCAAGATTAGACAGCAGTCGGATTAAGTGCAATTCTGGACAGACGCTGCCCCCAGAGACCACTTCTGGCAGTACAAGCAGAATACATGGAGGCGTATACCAGCTGGGCAGGTGGGCGGGCAGTGGGAGGTGCTGTGATTGAGGTGTGATTGACAAAAAGGGTTTGCACACACAACTGATTCTATTATTCCATCTGGAGCTCAGCTGTGAAGGGTCACCACGATAAGTAGATTATTATATTGTATTTTAACTGTATATTATATCATTGTACTGTAGCCTTGCTGTATGTTGTGTAATTGTGTAACCCCCTTTTGATACACGTTAGCTTTCGCATTTCCTTGGGAAATAAACAAGATTTGATTATTATGAAGCCGTGTGCTTGGTTTCATAGCTAACCTCGTATTATTGTGATATTAAACGTAGCTTGCGCTCTTAGGTTTAACAGACTAACAACACTATAGGGACTAGACAAATTAATACATAGATATAAGTATTATATCGCGTACTTCAACTACTGACCTAGAATGCCCAGTTCACCTACCCACAATGCCCGGTCACAAAACCGCCTGCTGGGTAGTGACATAAAAGGGACAGCAAGGCCATTTTTCTGGCCTCTTGGGATGCCATTCAAGACCTGCCTGCAGTGAGGTCTGTGTGTGACCAACAGACTGCGGCCTGTGCGGCGCGGAATCGTTTGGCCTCTGAGGAGTTCCAGAGCACAGTCAGCTGGAGAAGCGTGCAGATGGACCAGAGGATCCAAGATTTTTAAAGGTTCTGTCACGTACCTGGTGGTTGAGCCCACTTATGCAGGGAGCGGCTTCTCTTATTCCTCTGACTCAAGAACCCCTGATAGAGCAGACAGGAGCTCAGGAGCGCAAAAGGGCACAAGTGCCTAACAGGTCACAGATGTAAGGGCTGGTCCGGACTTCAGGAAGCTGAAGGAGATCCGGATGCAAACTGGAGCTGGGACCAGCGGCAAGCAGGAACAGCAGGAACCACAGGAACAACCGGACTGGAAGCTGGAAGCAGAGGCAGTCGGGAGGTGTCTTGTAGATCAGGACGCAAGCGGATCTCAGGCAAGCCGGGTCGAGCACCGACGGGCAAGAACGGTACCAAGGCAGCAGGCAAGGCATAGTCGTGAAGCAAGCCGGGTCATACACAGGCGGGCAGGAGCGGTACCAAGGCAGCAGGCAGAAGAATCGTTAAGACAAGCCGGGATCGGAGGCAGGCAGCAAACAGAGAATGGTCAGAGACAGGCCGGGTAACAGGTATCAGATAAACAGGCAAAGGAACAGCAGGGGAACTCAGGAATGCTGTAGACCGGACAGCAAGGAGGCAAGGTGACAGGTTCCTTTAAATAGCCCCTTTGGCGCCAAGTTCAGTCACGTTGCACTTCTAAGTGTCAGCGCGCACCCGCGTGCGCCTGTTAGTGCGCACCCACGTGCGCCCGTTAGCGTCAGCGTGCACCCGCGTGTGTCTGTTAGCATCAGCGTGCACTCGCGTGCGCCCGTTAGCATGCACCTGAGTGTGCCGGTTGGCTCCTCTGCAAGGGATTCTGCAGGTAGGTCTTCCGGAAACAGCTGGGTGGCCAGGACGTCATTCTTGACAGGTTCCCTGCATTACAGTTACATCAGCCATCAGAAGGAGCGGTGCAGTGTGACAGCGCCAGCTTGGATCGGGACTGAGATGCCAGGAAAGGAGCCTTGCAAGCATCTGGGCCTGTTGTGGTGAGCGGGCACTTGCCCAGATCAATATAATGCACTGTTGCTGTTTGAATTAGTTCCTGTCAGGGAAGACATCCGCAGATCACAGCTGCCGCCCCGGGGCGCATACCTGTGCGCAGACGCCAACCAGGAATCTCCAGAACAGCCGCGGGCGCGTCTGTGCGCGCCCGTTGCCAGAACTGGTGCCAGTTAGTTTACTTTAACGGAGCTGCAAGACTGGCAAGCTGCTGCTTGGTCTACAGCATTACCTGAAAACCTGATTCCTGTCTGTTGTGATTTCTGATACCGAACCGGCTCCCTCCTGACTACCCCTGCCTGCCTCCTGCCCTGATCTCTGGCTTCCACGACTGATCTCTGTCTCCAGTTCCTGTTACCTGACATCTGTTGCCGAACCTGCTTGTGACCCGGTTAAGTCTCTGCCTGCTGTCTTGCCTATCTGCCTATCCGTTGCTGTACACTGCCTGTGACCCGACTACACTCCTGTCTGCTGTCCCTCCCTGATCTGCCCGTCTGTTGCCAACCCGGCCTGTCTGACCCTGCTCTGGCTGCCGGCCTGCATCAAGCTCCAGTTCTTGGTGGTGCACCTCAGCCAGTCTTCTACCAATTCTACTAGTCACCTGTCATCTCTCCAGCCTGCTGCCTGCTGTGTTCCAGCGCCCTGCTCGTGAGTCGCCAGCCTCTACTGGTACAGACTTCTGGACTGATCAAGGCACTCTTACCCCGCCGTGTTCCTGAGCCTGCTATCCCACTATCACCGGCTCGCGAAACGGAGCCGTACGAGAGGCCTTCCTCCGCACGTCAGGCTCACCCACCAGGTACGTGACAGTTCCAGACTTCTGGTGGGATCTGTAGTTCCACAGAAGTGACCTAATTTATCCATAGACTGTGTACAGTGGAACTTCAAGGTTTGAGCTTCCTCTGTACTGCAAAGTTAATGTTGAGTTGCATCCTTCATTAAGGAAGAAGTTCCACAGGTGCCTTATATGTGCAAGTTACCCTATTGCCATTTCTACCATAATTGGCTACCTATTTGTCTCTCACCTGGATTTACAAATACTGCAGTCTTAAATAAAGAGCTAGCTGAAGAGGAACAAGACAAGAGACTTTTACCATTAGCTATAAAGCATTGCAACCTCGATATACATTTTGAGAACTGCATTGAAGCCTAGGGGGAGCCCTTGAGTATATAATATAGATTTATGTACTGTATCACACTGTTGCATTGTGTTTGATATTACGCTACCAATTTGATATGTGTGTGCTCTGAGGTTGGAGTGGGGAGGTGCCCAATATAAGTGCTTTATCATATTGGACATTAGCCGCACTTTTTGCCTGTCTGCATATACTCTCCAGATAACCATTTAGTTTTTGGTTTCAATTACACATTGATTGTTGTTCACTTTCATTGTTTATATTTGATTTACCACTGTGTCTATTGTGTTATACCCTTTTTCCTAGTAAACTGCTTAAAGTGGGGTGCCCCTTAAATTTTAATTTTTTTTTAAAGTAAGCAGCTACAAATACTGCAGCTGCTGACTTTTAATAATCAGACACTTACCTGTCCCAGGGTCCAGCGATGCGGGGGAACGAAGCCCCCCCTCGTTCCCCGCTCTGCTCACGGCGCCGGCATTCTTACTGTGGGCACCCTGTGCAGCCACAGCCGGGCACCCACTGCGCATGCGTGAGCGGCGCCGCGCGCCGTGATATGCCACACAGTCATCTGGGACCTGTCATGTGTCCCAGATGACTGACTGCGGCGAGGGGAAGTGACGTCAGTGCCCGGGCACTGAAGGAGGCAGACTACGAGGGACCCCCTAGCAACGGGCATTTAGAAGTGAGTAACATTTTTTTTTTTTCCAATTAATTTTTTTAATGAATTTTAAGCTATTTTGTTTTCTTTGGTGGAAACACCACTTTAAGTGGTTAACTTACAATTTGTGAGAGACTCTATCTATTACTACAGCTGGTGAAGTGACAAGTACAAAGGTGACTGTAAATATACAGTACAGTGTGTCATTACTGTGTTTCTCTTTACCATTGGGTCTTACATTAACATTACCACACAGGTGTGCCAGAGGGGTTGAGTCTGGTCTAGGGGTTGATAGGCAGAGTACAGGATAAAACATACATCAGCAGCTCCTAATTGGGGTGAGTGCTACATATATGATTGTTATCAGACACCTCTACAGTCAGCTTCAGTAAATAAGGATACTACAAAACAACAAGAACCATCGGTGCTTACTAAAATGCAAGTCACTGATTTCATGGTGCAATTAGGGATTTTTCAGTTAAAGGTTAACCTTATGCTATTAAATGATTAAGTGAAACTGCAGATATTTTTTTGATAGGTTTAGGTATCACTGGGGAGATTTCATCCTCACTTCTTGGCCTGAAAGTTGTTGTGAACCATTAGTGCACCTATAGGGTCCATCTTGGTTGCAGCCATTTGGGTACTTTGGGAATGTAGTTGCTGCCCAGCCTGCACATTACCATTTTGCAAGAGTTGTGTTGCCCATGTTTGTGCACGAGTACCCTACTGCCCTGTGCAAACTCCACATGCAGAATGGCTCAGAGCAGAAGGAGGCTCTTACAGGCTTATAACATGCTCTAACAGGCTCTGACATGTCACATCTCACAAAGAGAGGATACTCTGCATCTGAAGTCTGATAAGTGTTTGAATATGCAATTTTTTTCTTGGAGGGGGGGGGGGATTTTTGCTGGAGAGATGACATTTTTATTAGGGAGAGGGGACAAAATTCATAGAGTTCCCTGAATGGCGCCCATGTTGAACAAGCCACCTCCTATGTTCACAATGCAGCGGGGCAGTCACTTGGCCAAGGACCCAGAAGCTAGTGGAGATCACTGGAGTAGCGGTGCCTACTTCAGTGATTTCCAGATTTCACAGGGATCTCACAGATATGGCACATACATAGCTGGTCCAAGCTGGACCAATATAAAAATTGGCATACCTGGAATTCAACTTTACATTATGTTAGTATGCTTAATAGGTAGCACTTCTGAAACACTAGGTTACCTGGTTGGAATCCCGATCAGGACAGTGTCTGCATGTGAATGGGCAGTATGTAAAGTGCTGTGGAAATGACCGGTGCTGTATAAATACCCAGGCCCGCTGATAGGGGGAGGGGGGGGGGAAGCACCAATCCTTCTGTAGGGGACCCAGGCTCTATAGGTTCAATGAGGGGCCCATACAGCTTTATGGCATTTCACTAAACCAATATGGTGGGGAGCAATTACTGGAGCCGCTCCCCTGTGACTCCCCCTAAATCACAACCATCTTCTAATTGTGTCCACCTGCTATTCTGATCACCCCCTTCCATAACCAGACCCTCCCTTTCACTGCTGGGTGTCAGGGTGGGGGGGGGGGCAGTAAACATGGTATATTTATTGGCCCCTTCATTTCTTGAATGAACACAGTAAGCAATGGGTACCGATTGTCCCTGTGTTCATTTATAACTGAAGCACAGTGAACTGTTTATTATGCTTCAGTTTGTGAATGAACAAGAAGCTTCTGTACAGACCGATTCCTGTTCATTCATTCTGCAGTGCAGCTGAGCCGGTAGAAAAAGGGATTTAGGAATCTTTGTCCTCAATCTCTTGGTACTCTGGATGTGTGCATGAGCGGTTTGATCAAGCAGCTAGAGCCACCTGTTAATTTATGGGGACTCAGCGGCTGTAAAAACACAGCCACATGTCCTAATTTGACAGGAATGCAGGTGCAGGTAATGGCCCAAATGCACACTGTCTGTGTTTGGTGCTGTACACCTGCACCAACATGCTTGGGGAGGGGGGGGGGGAATTCTGTCAGGTAGGCTGTACAGGGCCCCATGATTTCTAACAGCATCCCTGTAAATACCTATAATATATATGTAGCAGTCACACTTCAACAAGTGTGCGCTATTAGTGAAAATTTCGTTTTTGCTCAGAACTGTAGTGGAGTTTTGAGGGTTAATTGTGCAGGATTTACTTTGGCATCAGTCTGGCTGGGCTGGACTAAGGTTCCGCCTGTACATAGGTGCAGTGAGGCACCCATGACAGGCCCGAGAACCAGGCCTGGTTGGACGTCTTGGGTACCAATCTTTCCCAGCGCCAATCAGTGGGCGCATCTGGCCCTGCTGCGTAGTCCGGGAAGGGGTATTTAAGGTGCTGAAGTCACGTGTTCTGGGTTTGGCCGCAGCTTTGGTTCCTGGTTCTGGTCCGGGTCAATCCGACCAGCCCCACAGGCCCTCATGGTCTGGGGCAGGGATCCGTCTGTTCCCGAGTCTCGGAACTGGCTAGTCCGGAGTCCAGTGACTGAGGGAGGATTTGAAGGGGTCCCGGTGTGCTCTCGGTATTGGAGGGACACGGCAACTCGTACAAGTGACCAGGGGAGGATTCTTCGGAGGAGGGCCAACAAGCTGGCTGCTCAGTAAGAGCCTGGGAGCTGAGTTGTATGGACACTAAAGAATCCACACTTCCACAGTATCACCAAGGAGACAGAGAGAGTTCCAGGTACTGTGAGAAAGGTTCCTACTTATCTTCAGTTACAATCTAGTCTGTGGCAGAGACTTTACAAAGTTTCCGGATCACATGTTGGCTGCTAGATGTCTGGCTAGAGGTTTATCCGGTGTACTATCACTTTCTGTCCCCCATCAGAAAGTGTCGGCTGTGTACTGCGCATGCGCAGTACACAGGACTACCAGATTCTGAAAATTGCCGAAGATGAACAGCGCCTGCGCCGTGAGTCCACTTTCAAGCCCCACCATCCAAGTGGACATGAATATAAAAGAGCCGAGCGCAGCGAGGCGGTGCCCGAAGCGTGGCGAGCGGAGCAAGCGAGGGGCCCTCTAAGTTTGTGTAGCCCTATGTCCACTTGGATGGTGGGGCTTACACCTCCACTCACGGCGCAGGCGCCGTTCATCTTCGGAGATTTTCCGAAAATCCTTCTGCTCCGTACTGCGCATGTGCTGCGCTTGCGCAGTACACAGCGGACACTTGGTGATAGCCGGACTGTTCATGTCAGAACACCGGCAGTGAAGCACCCAGCTGTGAGTGGCTACTCTCTGGGTTTATTAGAGACATTCATTAGATGTCAGCAGTTCAAAGTGCCTGAGTTTGTCACTCGTGCCCTCTATTCCCATCAGAGACTGTGTTGTGTTGGATGTTACCCCTGCAAATAAAAACCTTGAAAAGGATTTCTATGTGTCAACATCTGAAGTCGTTGGGTACTAACCCTGGGAACCCCTAGACAAATCACCGACAAGCCAAGAGGAGGTAACTGGTAAGCCCAAAAGTTAAAGAGAAAGTAAACCCTCTTGACAAAAACGGAAAAAAAAAAAAAAAAAACCTGCAAGACAAAGGCATAATTAGCTAGTATGCATAGCATACTAGCTAATTATGCATCACTTACCTGAGATCGAAGCCTCGGCATCGGTCCTCTTCTCCCCCTCCGACCGCCGACATCTTCTCCCGGAGTGACTTCCGGGTATCACGGCTCCGGCGCTGTGATTTGCCGGAGCCGCGATGACGCCACGCGCATGCGCACGAGAGCGGCATATAACAACTGAAGCATCGGCATATAGCGCCGTTGCTTCAGTTGTCGCTAGTGCGCATGTGCCGCATGACGTCGCAACATGCAAATACAGGTATATCTCCTAAACCGTGAAGGTTTAGGAGATATCCCTGTTAGCTACAGGTAAGCCGTAATATAGGCTTACCTGTAAGCTAAAGTTGTAAAAGAGGGTTTACTTCCTCTTTAAGGCCGCCCCTCAAGGGGTTATGGCCGCTACATATAAATAAACTACAAAGATGTGATTTGCCTAGCAAGTGTTGGTGTTAAACATTTTGTGTAAAAAGGCGGAGAGATTTGTGAATAAATTAATGAACAGAATTCAAAAGCTGAAGAAACACTTGAATGGATGTATTATGAAGAAAACACAGATGTAAATACATGATGGTAATACAGTTGCAAAATATTATAGGTAAACCAATGGATCACCTGACATCTCCATACTAAATGGTTAAAGTTGTACATGCATTATCAATGTGCTTTATTAAAGTGCGGTAACATCATCAGCCTAAGTTTGTGTAAAGCAGAAGACTGCAGTGATGCTACAGAAGGCAGCTTGTGGAGCAAGCAATGCAGTACTATTATAGGCTAATATCAGTGTGCTGTGCATTGCAGTAGCAGGCTTTAAAGACGTCCTGCAGACATGGTTAACTCTGTCAGTGCTAGGCCTCTGGAAGATCCTTCCAAGGCTCATGCCCGGCTAAACTGAATTTTCTTTCATAGATGAGCCATACCTCATTACTTGTTTTCCTTCTAGAGCATACCCGTCACTCACTTTAACGCTGGATTGTCAGTAGAACAGTTAACGATGGATTGAAAACAATGCAGACTGTTTCAGAATACCTTTAGGTATCATTCAGACTCAATGCTTTACCACTGTGTAGTATTTGGCATGTTAACATGTGTGAAAGCAGCCTGTTCATTTTAAATGGACCGCAGAGCAACACAACACACATTTACATCTGTACATTGCGGTGCGCTAAACTGCAAATACATGCACTGTGCTGTCTGGGTGTGTTGGGGTGTCATTTAGGTTGGTATGATACTGCAATGCAGTGGTGTGAATGGACCCTAAAGCTTTTGAAAAAATAAATGTCCATAAAAAGACTTGATTTGTTTCCTACACTTGAATATCAGCCAGTCACAGCGTTCATCTGATGCAGGCTTGAATATTAATAGGTTTGGTGATCACCTTCTAAACGAGGTGGGATTCCTCTGGAGTTGCGATGGCAGCGTTGCCTGAGCACACATTCTGTGGAAGAATAGGCAAAAGTCATCCAGAGTTCTCATGGTTGCAGAGAGAGGAGCTCCAGAATGTTAGTTCTTAGTGGAGGAAGTTGGTTTTTCTTCTTTCTTCAGGTTTTGTAATTCCCAGATTTGGGTCTTGAGGCTTTGAAGAGCTTTGGGAGGGAAGAGGCCTCTAATCCAGTGTCCAGTCATGCTGGGGACCATGATGGGGAGGTGTGTACATACCTGTAATCTAGGACCTGACAGTAGTTCAATGTTGCACCCTCCTGAGAAGTCCATGAGGCTGCAAGAGGAAGCTAAAGAGGTGCATGTCGGCACAAACTAGGTGTAGTCTGTGACGAAGGCCCAAAGTCTAAAGGCCTGAGTATAAGGAGTGTGTGCAGAAAGACCTGTGGAAGTGAAGAGATTGCATGTAAGCATGGGGTGCTCTGAGACAGTCTGAGGGACCATACCAGAGAACAAAGCTCATTCACCCCTTGTAAAAGCTATATGGTTAAAAAAATATATATATAATATATAGGCATACCCCCCTTTACGTACACTGGCAAGTTCAGACACATTGGCGTCTATGGGAAATCTTGGTCAGCTTGACATGGCACTGCTCCCGAACCATAACTGACAGGGACAGAAAACCTGGGAAGCACTGAAAGGGGACCCAGCACTACAACATATCTGATTTTGGGGTTGGCCAGCTTGCCTAGGTAATCTACCATGTCCAGTGGTGGCCCGTCCATTAAGAATGCACAGGCGCCGCCCCCTTTATGTAGAATGGATAGATTCATGCATTGGATGAATCTATCCATGGCCATGGCCGAGACATGCTGTGTCTCCAATGTGAAAGCCCCGAGGGCATTCACACTGTAGCGGTGCGCTGGCAGGACACCAAAAAAAAAGTCCTGCTAGCAGCCTCTTTGGAGCGGTGCAGCAGCGCTTTGCGGTGGTTTTAACCCTTTTTCGGCCGCCTATCGGCCGAATAGCGCCACAAAATTGGCGGCGTTTTATCGCCGAAGCGCCCACCGCCCCGCCTTATGTTAACAAAATCCACATGCAAGCCACCATCAGCAGGGAGCCAGCTCCTATGGGAGTTTGTGTAGACACTTATACACCTGTGAACAATTAACCACTCCCCTTAATTGGCAGGAAGAAAAAAAAGAAAGAAAAAAAGCTGTTTAAAAAATGTCAGAAAAAGGAGGGAAAAAAAGTATTTTAAAAACTGATAGCAAACGTATCAAATAAAAGAGTAAAAAAAAACCCAAAAACAACAATTGCAAGCAGAAGCAGTCAAAAGCACAACTCCTGGTTATTAACTCTCCACTTTAGTTCAAAATTCCACCTTTCACCTGATTGGCTGAAAGGACAGGCACTGCTATTGGATGCCTAGCAGGAAGAGACCCACGGAGGACACAGTTCGCCATTGCCTGACCAGCCACCAAGATGGGGTAAGTGCTGGTCAGACAGCGGGCGGGGTTCACAATGGCTGCATTTCATGGGGCACAATGGAGGCATTTGATGGGCACAGTGGCGGCATTTGATGGGCACAGTGGCCGCATTTGATGGCACAGTGCCTGCAATTGATGGGCACAGTGGCTGCATTTGATAGGCACAGTGGCTGCATTTGATAGCCCAATGGCTGCATTTGATGGCACAGTGGCTGCATTTGATGGGGCACAGTGGCTGCATTTGATGGGGCACAGTGGCTGCATTTGATGGCACAATGTCTGCAATTGATGGCACAGTGGCTGCATTTGATGGCACAGTGGCTGCAATTGATGGCACA
Organism: Lithobates sylvaticus; assembly: GCA_028564925.1. Taxonomy (NCBI): domain Eukaryota; kingdom Metazoa; phylum Chordata; class Amphibia; order Anura; family Ranidae; genus Lithobates; species Lithobates sylvaticus. The sequence continues at coordinate 50,649,564 of CM053035.1, forward strand.
GTGGCTGAATTTGATGGGCACAGTGGCTGCATTTGATGGCACAATGGCTGCATTTGATGGCACAGTAGCTGCATTTGATGGGGCACAGTGGCTGCATTTGATGGGGCACAGTGGCTGCATTTGATGGCACAATGTCTGCAATTGATGGCACCATGGCTGAATTTGATGGGCACAGTGGCTGCATTTGATGGCACAGTGGCTGCATTTGATGGCACAATGGCTGCATTTGATGGCGCAGTGGCTGCATTTGATGGGGCACAGTGGCTGCATTTGATGGCACAATGTCTGCAATTGATGGCACAGTGGCTGCAATTGATGGCACAGTGGCTGAATTTGATGGGCACAGTGGCTGCATTTGATGGCACAGTGGCTGCATTTGATGGGCACTGTGGCTGCATTTGATGGGGCACAGTGGCTGCATTTTATGGCACAGTGGCGGCAATTGATGGTACAGTGGGTGCATTTGATTGCACAGTGGCTGCAATTGATGGCACAGTGGCTGCAATTGATGGGCAAAGTGGCTGCATTTGATAGGCACAGTGGCTGCATTTGATGGGCACAGTGGCTTCAGTTGATGGCACAGTGGGTGCATTTGATGGCACAGTGGCTGCATTTGATGGCGCAGTGGCTGCAATTGATTTTTTCAGTTTGTTTGCACCCCCTCCCTAAAAAACTTGAGCACCAGCCGCCACTGACAATGTCGTAGTCCTGGGTCCCCTTAACGTGCTCCCCAAGTTTGGCGTCCCTGTCACTTATGGTTCAGGAGCAGTGTCATGTCAAGCTGACCAAGATTTCCCATAGACACCAATGTTAAATGCATACTTGCCAACTGTCCCGAATTTCCCGGGACATTCCCGGGATTTAGACCCTTGTCCCGGTCTTACCGTTTCCCAAAAAAAGGTCCAGAGAAATCGCCATTTTCCCATTTTTTCGCCGTGGCTGGGACTGGTAAAATGTCTCCGCCGGCCGCAATTTTACTGAAGAGCAGCTATCGTGGGGTAGACACCTGATGTAAGGAGGGACTCTGCTGGCTGGGGACACCTAATGTAAGGAGGGACTCCGCTAGCTGGGGACACCTGATGTAAGGAGGGACTCCCCGGGCCTGGGGACACCTGATGTAAGGAGGGACTCCCCGGGCCTGGGGACACCTGATGTAAGGAGGGACTCCGCTCAGATGTCTGGGAAGGAGCACATTTTGTGACGATATTGTGGACAAGAGACTGTTCATTATAATTTCCTTGCTGGGTCCCTGTCCTGTGTTCCACATAAAATCTGCAGAGCAGCACAGTGGTGTAGTGGATAGCACTCTCGCCTAGCAGTAAGCCTGGAGTTTGCATGTTCTCCCTGTGCCTGCGTGGGTTTCCTCCGGGTACTTCCGATTTCCTCCCACACTCCAAAGACATGCTGGTAGGTTAATTGGCTTCTGTCCAAAATTGGCCCATTGGCCCTAGTATTTGAATGTGAGTTGGGGACCTTTGATTGTGGGCTCCTTGAGAGTAGGGACCAATGTGAGTGTGTGATATATGTGTGGAGCGCTGCGTAAATTGACACGCTATATTGGTAGCTTAAATAGGGATAATTGTAGACACGCAAACACACTCACTCAGGTTGAACTGAATGGACTGGTGTCTTTATTCAACCTTACTAACTATGTAATTATACAGTATATAGAAGCTTTATCCCACACAAAGCTCTACAAAGTCTCTAGGCTCCAGGACCCAGTCCAGAACTTGTTAAGATTCTGAAAAAACAGAACATTTGTGTACAGGTATGTGGGATACCTAGGTTTGATTTGAAAATGAATGAATTATCATACTCTAAATGTATTGGACAATTGCAGTATTAAAAAGCAGGACACAATGCAATGGTATTACAAAGAGGAGCCCTGATCCTCCTCTTTTTGGGTCTCCCACCAGTGCTCCTGGCTGCTCCCTGGCTCCTGCTAAGTGTCCACTAAAGCTAGCCTCTTACTATGAGGGCACTCGTGCATGCTCGCTCTCAAGCTGTGCTGTGTTTCCATTGACACACAGAGCACAGGTCAGCCCTGCCACTAGGTTGGTTCCCAATCCTTAGTGGGGAACAAAGTAGTGGTTATTGGTAGCTGTACTAGATGTCAAAGGTAGGGCATTTATGTACATAAAATACATATTGCAGACCATAAGAGGTTAAAAACCTATAAACCTATAATAAAAAAAATAAATACATTATAGTTTCTCTCCAAAACATATTTTGCATTTTCTGTCTGAAACCTCTATAATTCAACTGGGAGGGGCGGAGGGATTTAATGGCATAACTTTTAGAACCAGAGACTGTCACTGAAAATCAGACCTCCATGCAGGCAAGTGATGGAGACAACTCACCCCCTGCAATGCTAGCACATTTTCCTAGCACGGGAAGCATAAACTGCTTATGCGCCTCAGGCTGTCAGTAGTCCTTAATCGCAGCAAAACTAACGGGGAACAGTAGCCTTTTAAATTTTATTTTTGTTTATTTACTGGATTTACATGTGAAAAAGAGGGTAACTTTAATGGTTTTAGGTTAATTATGTGGTAAACTTACATTTTACATTTTCGTTTTTCAAATAAACATTTAAAACAGGGTGGACCCATGACATTGATGTCATAGAATATTGTGTGTTTTCTAAAGAAGAATTACGGTTGGAGCTTCTTACATTTGGATTACCATTCTCTCTAAAATGTGGTTTGCAGCAGCTGTAGAAGAGCAGCAAAATAGGAAGGAGTACCTTCTCTCATTCAGATGTATATAATAATAAAACAACAAAAGTCCAAAGTAGTGAACTGTGGATGGCTTGAAAACCCAAAAGGTCCTTTAACCGAATCTTCAGGTATACACACTTGGATGTGAAATAGTAAAGATGTACGCTTACCGGAACTGGTGGACTCACTGTCAGCAACAGAGAGTCAAACGGGCATAAAGAGGCTCTAGGTAGCCTACAATCGCGATATCCCAAGCAGACAGACGAACTGTGCAGAGTCCCTTACAGCTGGGCAAGCAGGATACAATCTATCGAGGGGGGAGCGGCTGTCATAGAATCTGGATACCCCTGGACGAGATGAAAATTCCTGGGGCGGCCACTGGATAGATGGATAGTGAAGTGGGCAGATGGTGGACGCTCACTTGCGAATGAAGCAAAAAATGGGCTTGGAGTACTCTCCCAATCGATGTCCAACCATGCAGAAAAGATAAATAAAAGACAATCGGAGGAGACTCCAATAGTATAGATCAATCGAGTAGGTTTTTATTAAAAAACCGTTTACAAAAACAAAATGGTAGAATAAAAGTGATCACAATTAAAAGCAGTGTGGGTGTAGGTATGTCCTGGCCCGACGCGTTTCGTCTGTAGCAGACTTCAACTGGGGCATATAACCATTCACCTACACTGCACATATATATATAGATATCTAAACATGATTATCATCCAATCAGGGAATGTTAACATGTGACATGATGGTGATCTAATCAGATAGGACCAGATCCGATCCTATCTGATTAGATCACCATCATGTCACATGTTAACATTCCCTGATTGGATGATAATCATGTTTAGATATCTATATATATATGTGCAGTGTAGGTGAATGGTTATATGCCCCAGTTGAAGTCTGCTACAGACGAAACGCGTCGGGCCAGGACATACCTACACCCACACTGCTTTTAATTGTGATCACTTTTATTCTACCATTTTGTTTTTGTAAACGGTTTTTTAATAAAAACCTACTCGATTGATCTATACTATTGGAGTCTCCTCCGATTGTCTTTTATTTATCTTTTCTGCATGGTTGGACATCGATTGGGAGAGTACTCCAAGCCCATTTTTTGCTTCATTCGCAAGTGAGCGTCCACCATCTGCCCACTTCACTATCCATCTATCCAGTGGCCGCCCAGGAATTTTCATCTCGTCCAGGGGTATCCAGATTCTATGACAGCCGCTCCCCCCTCGATAGATTGTATCCTGCTTGCCCAGCTGTAAGGGACTCTGCACAGTTCGTCTGTCTGCTTGGGATATCGCGATTGTAGGCTACCTAGAGCCTCTTTATGCCCGTTTGACTCTCTGTTGCTGACAGTGAGTCCACCAGTTCCGGTAAGCGTACATCTTTACTATTTCACATCCAAGTGTGTATACCTGAAGATTCGGTTAAAGGACCTTTTGGGTTTTCAAGCCATCCACAGTTCACTACTTTGGACTTTTGTTGTTTTATTATTATCTGATGTGATAATTTTTCTTTTAAACGCACCTATGAATTGGTTCCCCAATCAGTATTGAGGACTCGTTTCTGGGACTTTAATGTATACACTCCAAATATTACCATTTGTGTGGTTGAGTTTAGCGCTGTAATTCTCCCCACCCATACTCATTCAGATGTGTGTGTAAATTTTAGCTTGAGCTACTGATTTATGTAAACAAGTGTTTACACAAAGCAGATACAGCAATAACACACGTGAAAGTGTGAGAGCTCTACATGCTGGCTAAAACTAAAAATACAGAATATTATTTGCAGCATTTTATTTGTACTAATAAAAAGATGATTTTTTTTCATGTCTGTTGTTTTAGACCCAAGTATTATAATTTATTTTTTAAATAAAATAAAAAATAAAATAAAAATTAAATGAACTATGTAAAGACTTTGTTCCTTTGTAGAGTTTGCATTTAGCAGCAACCTTTTTTCAGGGTGGGCTGTTACCATAATGTGTAAGTATGCCCTTACCTCAGAGAATACCTACAGCAATCATGGGCACAGATTACATTCACTGCTTTGTCCCCAATAGCTGCTGCTCCCCCATACACACACTCCTTTTTGGTCATGAGGCGGTTGCTGACAATGCGGTTACGTATGCGCACAGAAGTAAAGTAGTTCCTAGCACCTGGCTCAGTTCCAGGCATCTTACAGATTGCATGCGCTATGCAAATCTGTGTTGCTACACTTAGGAAACTGAGATCAGAGTATGTATGCTGTAAAAGAGAAGTATGTTTTTTTTTTAAATTCATACTTATCTCGGTGGATGAAGCTCCCCCGGTGTCTCTGCATTGAGAACCGAGCCACCGAACACCGCTCATGGCTCGGTTCTCACTCCTCCCTGACCAGAGCGATGCTGACTGTCAATCAGCATCGCTCCTGGTCTGCTTCTCCATGCTCATTGGATCGATGAGCTGTGGAGGGGCAGGGCGAGGCCGTCTCAGCAGACTTCAGACTGCTCTTTGCTGAAAACGGGTCACAGGAATGCAAAACAAATTGCACTCCTGTGACCCTTAGGAGAAGCCCAGCCTAAAAAGCTCAGGCTGGACTTCTCCTTTAAGTAAGATTTATTTACAGTGAAACCAAAATCCTTTCAAACACCAGCAAACAGGAAACAAAGCAAACATAAAGATACAAGTGAACAATAAACCAAGTGACAAAATACCTAACAACCCAACTATAATACAATATATACAAAATGAGGAACACAAATCACAAGGAATATTAAAGAAGCAAGGAAGAGGGGAACCAGGACAAAAGGAGCAGGTACAAGACAGGAGCAAGATATAGGTGCAAGGCAGGAGCAAGCTCAGGATTTAACAGCACACATGCATCTGACTGGCAGGCAAAAAACTGACGTAAAAGGCACTAGTAGAGGAGGAAGGAGGTGAGGGTCAGGGGTCCCAGATACTGTAGCCGACCCAGCAACACTGCAAGCATGTTTCTAAATTTCAGTGCACCCTCCACGTGAGTCACCAGGCCCTTCTGAGAGACCAGCCTTCTTCCTAGCTCTCTCCTCCCCCTGGGTCTCCCACTTGGCACAGAATCCTCTAGATCAGACAGGACAGCTTCAGGACCACTTCAGCCCACGTTAAGGCCCCAAAACTGTTTGTTGGACCTAACAGCTGAGCTCCATCCAGCACCACCTCTCTAGGCCTCAGCCCAGGGGAAGATAGTGAGCACATGGCCTGTCCCAAATATTTATGTAGCACTAACTCCCCAAGGAGCTGCTGGTTTAATTGGGCTTACCTTTACCTTTTTGACCTCGTATGCGTCTAGGGGTTTCCCGAGGTAGATGGCCCAAAGAACTGTAGAAACTGACACTGGATCCACTTTAGGGATTTTTATTTGCAAAACGGTAGACAAAACACAGTCTCTCAACAAAGGATAGAGGGCATAGGTAGGAAGCTCAGGTACTCTTTAAAGTGCTTGAAAACAAATGTCTCTCACTATGAAATCCAGAGAATAGCCATTCGCAACTCGACATTACAGCTATCAGATTTAGCAGCTGATAGATGGTTCGGATAGAGCAAAGTTTCTGCCACAGACTTGGTTGTAGAACACATAAATGGAAAGTCTCTGCCACAGACTTGTTTGTGAAACTTGTAAGTGAAAAGTCTCTGCCACAGACTTAGTTGTAACTGAAGGATGTATGAAGTTAGAGAACCCTCATACGGTACCAGTATCTAGCAGCTGGTCCGGCGATACCGTACGAGTGTGGATTCATCTGGTGTCTTTCAATTTAGCTTCCAGACTCTTACTGAGCAGCCAGCCTTGTGCATGGCCCCCTTCTGAAGAGTCCTCCCCTGGTTGCGTTCTCAGTTGCTGGGTCTCTCCAAAGACGAGATGGCACCGGACCACCTTAGAATCCTCCTTCCAGTTACTGCGCCTCGGGCTAGCCAGCCCGAGACTCGTAAATGGATGGATCTGCACCCCAGGCCATGAGGGCCCCTGAGGGCTGGTCAGGAGGACCAGGACCAAACAGACAGAAAGGTCTTCTGGACAGGAACCCTGTAGCATGTGACCTCAGCACTTTAAGTACCCCCTCCCAGAATGCCCAGCAAGATAACACACTCACTGGTTGGTTCCGAGAGAGATTGGCACCCAATGCATCCAACCGGACCGCGTCCCTATGCCTGCCAAAGGTGACACTGACACCTATGGCCAAGCAGAACACAGTGCAATCCAGTCAACTGATACTGAGACCCTAATTTAGAACAAATAAACCTTAAAACCCAACTGTGGTTTTAGGAAACATTTAAATTTACAAAACATATAGCGCATGCTCATTTGGAGCCCGGCGCTACATTTATATCCCCCCCAAGATGCATCATAGACATACACCTTCTACTGGATTGGCTGATGGAAATATAAATATTCATAACTCATTTTTTTTGTGTGAAACCTGATACTATGACCAGTGATACCAGTGACAGCTACTGGTGACAATGGGAAATCACAAGCCAACTTAAGGTCAAAGCGATTGTGTTGCATCTGATGTGTTTTTATGTACAGTATATCATCCCCCAAATTTTCCACTCGCATTATGCGAGTGGAAAATGAGGGCTGGCGAGATGCCAGGCTGCCTGGGAGTTGTGGGGCAAGCACCGCTGGTGGGCCAGGAGCTGTTCTCCCGATGAAAGAGTGCATGGAGTTAGAGGAGAGTTAGAGGAGAGCCGCGGGATCACCAAGCGGTAAAACACGCTTAACAGCTTACATTGAAACTATCTCCGCTCTGCTCACTCTCACACAGCCCCGCCTCCTCCTGATAGACAGAAAGTGGCTCCAATGCTGGGATGCATTCTGTCTATAACAGGCGCGGGGCTGTGTGAGAGTGAACAGAGTGGAGACAGTTTCAATGTAAGCTGTTACCACTCAGTGATCCTGTGGCTCTCCGCTAACTCCACTCACGATCCGGCCACCCCTCTCACTTCCATCGCCCTGGCAAAGCTGCAATGGGGGCAATGTAAGGCTGCAATGGGGGCACTGTAAGGCTGCAATGTGGGGCAAGGTGAGGCTGCAATTTGGGGCAAGGTGAGGCTGCAATTTGGGGCACGGTGAGGCTACAATGTGGGACACGGTGAGGCTGCAATGTGGGGCATGGTGAGGTTGCAATGTGAGGCACTTTGAGGCTGCAATGTGGGGGACGTGAGGCTGCAATGGGGGCATGGTGAGGCTGCTATGTTGGGCACGGTCAGGCTGAAATGGGGGCACAGTGAGGCTGCAATGTGGGGCACAGTGAGGCTACAATGTGGGGTACGGTGAGGCTACAATGTGGGGCATGGTGAGGCTGCAATGTGGGGCATGGTGAGGCTGCAATGATGGGCACAGGTAACGTTGCATTGATGAGCACAGGTGAGCCTGCATTGATGGGCATTGGTGAGGCTGTGCTGAGGGGAACTGATAAAGCTGTTCTTAAAATGAATTTTTGTAACTTAAGTGCCATTTCATGAGATCATTTATGATGGCGTGATTAGGGGTGGGGCAGGGTAAGGGTTCGGTGGGGCAATTGGTGGCTAGTAACCCTTGAGACCTGGCTAGTAGCTCAGGACTTTACATATTTTAAGCCCTGCTGTATATAATATACATGGAGATGTGTGTATATGATATGTATATTTATATACAGTGGGTACGGAAAGTATTCGGACCCCTCTAAATTTTTCACTCTTTGTTATATTGCAGCCATTTGCTAAAACCATTTAAGTACATTTTTTTTTCCTTATTAATGTACACACAGCACCCCATATTGACAGAAAAACACAGGATTGTTGACATTTTTGAAGATTTATTAAAAAAGAAAAACTGAAATATCACATGGTCCTAAGTATTCAGACTCTTTGCTCAGTATTTAGTAGAAGCACCCTTTTGATCTAATACAGCCATGAGTCTTTTTGGGAAAGATGCAACAGGTTTTTCATACTTGGATTTGGGGATCCTCTGCCATTCCTCCTTGCAGATCCTCTCCAGTCCTGTCAGGTTGGATGGTAAACTTTGGTGGACAGACATTTTTAGGTCTCTCCAGAGATGCTCAATTGGGTTTAAGTCAGGGCTCTGGCTGGGCTATTCAAGAGCAGTCACAGAGTTGTTGTGAAGTCACTTTGTTATTTTAGCTGTGTGCTCAGGGTCATTGTCTTGTTGGAAGGTAAACCTTCGGCCCAGGCTGAGGTCCTGAGCACTCTGGAGAAGATTTTCGTCCAGGATATCCCTATACTTGACCGCATTCATCTTTCCCTCGATAGCAAATTACCCTGTCCCTGCAGCTGAAAAACACCCCCACATTATGATGCTGTCACCACCATGCTTCACTGTTGGGACTGTATTGGACAGGTGATGAGCAGTGCCTGGTTTTCTCCACACATACCGCTTAGAATTAAGGCCAAAAAGTTCTATCTTGGTCTCATCAGACCAGAGAATCTTATTTCTCACCATCTTGGTGTCCTTCAGGTGTTTTTTTTTTTAAAACTCAATGCAGGCTTTCATGTGTCTTGCACCGAGGAGAGGCTTCCGTCGGGCCATAAAGCCCCAACTGGTGGAGGGCTGCAGTGATGGTTGACTTTCTACAACTTTCTCCTATCTCCTGACTGCATCTCTGGAGCTCAGCCACAGTGATCTTTACCTCTCTCACCAAGGCTTTTCTCCCCCGATAGCTCAGTTTGGCCGGACGGCCAGCTCTAGGAAGGGTTCTGGTCGTCCCAAACGTCTTCCATTTAAGGATTATGGAGGCCACTGTGCTCTTAGGAACCTTAAGTGCAGCAAACATTTTTTGTAACCTTGGCCAGATCTGTGCCTTGCCACAATTCTGTCTCTGAGCTCTCCAGGCAGTTCCTTTGACCTCATGATTCTCATTTGCTCTGACATGCACTGTGAGCTGTAAGGTCTTATATAGACAGGTGTGTGGCTTTCCTAATCAAGTCCAATCAGTATAATCAAACACAGCTGGACTCAAATGAAGGTGTAGAACCATCTCAAGGATCATCAGAAGAAATGGGCAGCACCTGAGTTAAATATATAATTGTCACAGCAAAGGGTCTGAATACTTAGGCCCATTAGATATTTCAGTTTTTCTTTTATAATAAATCTGCAAAAATGTCAACAATTCTGTGTTTTTCTGTCAACATGGGGTGCTGCGTGTACCTTAAAATGGGGCTCCACTGCCTCTGACATTTTTTTTTTAAGTGTCATTTTAAAAGAAATTAATTTGCAAATTACTTACTCACGTGTCCTGTTTCTAGCTGTTGGGCCGTTCGTTTTTTGTAAGATAAAAACACTTTATAAACTGGCTAAGAGTGGGCTTCATCTTGCCTGTGGGCATGTGAAGCCCACAGGCATTCTCTTCCGGGATCTAGTGAAGCCCGTTCTTAAGATCTCGCGCATGCACCGTACTATCACCATAGGAGCGCCGTCAGCAGCTCCTGTTGCCATCACAACGGGCAGCGTCGGCGTAAGTCCCACCCTGTTGTGATGGCAGATAGAGCGGCGCCCTCCGAACGTGACTGTCGTAATGACGTCAAGTTCGGTTTCCAAGTCTCGAGATAACTCGGGCCAGGCCGCCGCACTGACTCCTGGGAACTATGACACAAGCTCCCAGGAGACAGTGCGGTTACGAAATATCGGTAAAATCCCCGCCCATATCCGAGATCAGTAGGAACGGAAGTCCAGCATGTCAGCATTAAAAAGAAAAAAGGCACAGTAAAAAAAAAAAAAAATACAGTTTTCGGATATAGAGGAATTTCAGCAGATAAATTTAGCAATATATGTTCAAATCGGGTGGAGCTCCGCTTTAATGAGGACAATAAAATTAACTTAAATGATTTTAGAAAATGGCTGCAATATAACAAAGAGTGAAAAATTTAAGGGGGTCTGAATACTTTCCATACCCACTGTATATTCTTGTGACTATCCCAGCCTCACATTCACACTCAGGGGGTGGTTTGTTCAGCAGATTTTCTGCTGAAGAGGACACTTGTCGAACAAATGTTTATACAGGTGTTCTGGTCAACTTTATATAAATATATTGTTCAGCTTGAACTTTTGACATGGTTGACCTATGGCATGTCTGAAAGAAAAGAGCCATCTAGTGACTACATTTGAGAATGTTACTATATTTGACATCAGTGTAAAAAGGCAGAAAAGATACGCCCAGGTGATATTGTCTTCTCAAAACTTTCCAAAATAAAAGGCAAGCACACAAACTGAGAGCAGGACTTTGTAATGACGTAACACCAAGGAAGGTCTCTGCTAGAACTTGAAGACGCTTTTCGTCCAATCTCCTTTAATCGTCAAAGGGTCCTCATTATGAAGGAGATCATAAAGTTTCTATAAGCGGAGCTAAGTAACCTTTTTGTGTATTCTTATTGTATACAGACCATAGCTTTGCTAGGAAGTAGGTAGCATTTTTCTTGTTATAGGTATATCTGTCAGTCTTGTATTATATTTCTAATATTGTAATAGTTTTGTATGTAAAGCATTTTTGTTTAGTGAAAGCACATTGATATACCACAGAGGTCTAAGTTTCCTTGGTTTTACTGCAAGAACCTTTTAAAAAAAGACGCAAACATAACATTTGGGGGCTCGTCCGCATTTGCACTGCAATTCAACTGAAGCAGACCTGTTTTTCTGTGGTGTTTTGTGTAGCTTGTGCTAGGTAAAATGCTGCGTAAGCTGTTTAGGAAAAGGAAGGCTGCAGAGGTTTCTGGTGTCCATAAGGGAGCGTGCAGCTCACCTATCTGGACCAGACACAATGAGTGGGAGCCTCTTGCTAAAAAATTTGCAAAGTATGCTTCTCCTTTGAATAAGACTTGGGGTGATAAAGTCTCAGATCATTTTGTAGATTTTAGCCTTAAGGTGTTTGATCTAATTAAAGCAGAGAAGAGGAAAGTGTCCACAGTGGGTTGGTACTGTCTTCATGCTCTCTATACTGAATCACAAAGGAAAAAGAAGGCAGATGCAGAAATTAAGGCATTAAAAGACCAGCTAGCAGTTGCTGATGATTTGCAAGAGCGGTGTGCCGGGCTCATGACCAAATCAATTAATGCCTTGAGGAAAAGGAAGGGCCGTAAACCTGTTAGTAAAGCCAGGGTACATGCCATTGTCACATCCCAAAACTGGGATTGTGAGGATGTGCTCTCCTCAAATGATAGTGAGGATGAGGAGATAGAGTTTGATATTTCTGATGATGATCACCCAATGGGAAAGAAAAAGTGTGCTAGACCTCTTATTACTGAGCATAACAAAAAGGCAACATGATAGAGAGGATATGGCAGATGGGGAGGTGCATTATCGCCATTCCAAGAGATATTGAATTTGAAGACGTACGGGAGTTTACACAAACTGAACTCCATGAGCTGGCAAAACAATACAAACAGAGGTCCGAGGAACCCCTATTAAGTTGGCTTCTACATTTGTGGGGTGAAGGGGCGGGCAGTGTTGTTTTGTCAGGTAAGGAAGCAGTGGCTATGGGAGTGTTAACCCATGATCCACAATTGCATCAAGCCATGCGAAAAGCCAGAGAGTTTAGTGTGGATTTTTCACTGCTAGACCTTGTGAGAGATGGAATACTCTGAATATACGCTAGTCCTAGTGACCTGGAAAATACCTACTCATGGAGAACGATCGGAGAAGGTATGGGGATTAAACAGCAAGATTCATGAAGCCACTACCCTTTGCAGCCAGTTGGGGGAGCTATAGGAGACTAAAACAAAACCTGTCAGGGCAGTAGATAAGGTCAAGGCCAGACAGGAAGAAAACAGGCAGAAAAGAACAGGAAAAAAAGGGAATGTGGGAGGTGAAGAGAAAACCAGGCAATGGAAATGTGGGTGGACCTATTAAAGGCAAGAATATCTTAAGATGACATAGATCGGATTTCTACTGCAGAATTGCTGAAAAACAGTTAGTGAGGACAACTGTCAGGATTAGAAACACTACTCCTAGTGAAGATTACATAAGCTTACATTTAGAGGAAACAGAACAGACCCCTCCAAACCAATTCCCAAAACTACACATGAACCCAAACCCATATCCCTTTATCATGGGGAGGAGTTAGAGACACTCAGAAAAGGGGATTGGGAGGTCCCTTATTCTTTATGAAGGGAAGGTGGGTCTTCTGTAATAGCAGTGAGGACAGTGACAGCAGGAGACCGACACCCATATGCACCTGTCACTGTATGGTGGAGGAAGTCATCTCCTACACATCTGATAGCTTTAGTTGATACTGGAGCTGAAGTTACACGTTTGCAAGGAAATTCTTCCCATTACAAAGGAGAAGTGATTTATGTAGAAGGTTTGGGAGGGGAAAACCACACCAGCAGTTAGGACAGGGGTGAAATTGGCTATTGGCAAAGGACCAGGAATTTCGACAAATGTTTTGGTATTAGAGTTACCCGAAAATATTCTTGGGATGGATGTAATTCAAGGTCAGTCTATTCAGACTGAATGGTGTACATTCACATTCGGGTATCCTGATGAAGCATATCTGGTAAGGGCAGTGAAGGCTGTAGTCAGGGGTCATGCAAAATGGACCACTGTCTATATCCCTCCACCAGAGAAGCCAGTCTGTGTTAAGTAGTACAGACTTCCTGGAGGCCACAAAGAAATTGGGGAGTCCATTTAAGAATTGTTGAGAGTAGGGATCCTTAGACCTACTGTCCTTTCTTGTCGCCAATGTTTACAGTAAAGAAACCTGATGGGACCTATATGTAGCAAGGTCCCAGGTCTCTTTTGATCTAATGAGAACCTCTAGGGCCAGGTATAGCTGACATCCTTCTGTATGTAGTGGGTTGTGAGGCATGGTGGGTGCAGAGTAGTTAAAGTTATTGGGCGCAAGACACTTCTTGAATGCAAAAGAAAGGTTATTTCTCTTAAACTTTTTTGGGGAGAGGGTTAGGGCCATGACGCCCTTAGATAGTTGCAAGATTAATTGGCAGACCTTGAGACTTCAATAAGAGGACAGCCATGCAGGGAAAGGCATCCAGCATGTGCAGGAAAGCTGTCTCCCAGAGGCGTAGCTTGAAGCTTGTGGGCCCGATGCAAAAGTTGACCTCCAACTACCACCCACCACTTCCGTGTGTCCAGATACACCCACTGCACGCCAAGATACTCAAAGAGCTTAGGGGTTTAGAGTTTGGAGCCCCCCCCCCCCCCCCCCACACCATACACAGGGCTCAAATCACATTCCTTTACACACAGTTTATCAGCCTTCACAGGGTGTATCTGGCTTTTATGTTGCCGTTCTAACCTGTGAAATCCCTTGCTCGGCACGGCAGTGTAGTTGCAGTAGGCAGATACACCCTATGCAGATCATGACTGACTGGCTGTGTTGTAAAGGAATGTGATTTCAGCCCTGCGAAGGAGGAGCAGTATAGAGTGCTGTACTGGGAAAGAAGCTCAGCAGCAGGCATAGCATCCAGGGTGGAGGGGGTGTTCAGGGGGCTTTGGGGGGGCGCAACTTAGATCTGGGGGGGGGGGGCAAAGCCATGTGACACGAAATCTGGAGCCTGCAGCCCCTCAGGAGGTGTTTAGGGATTTGTTTTAGCAATTTCTGAAGGTTTCTCTGTCAGTGTTGGCAGGTGTTGGGGGAAGGTCACCTCCCCAGTTGTCAGGGAATAGTGGGGTAAGTGGACATCCCCGGGTGGGAGGGGGGGGGTACAGAGAATCCCAGCTAGTGACTAGAAGACACTGAGCAGTATCTTACCTCACCAGTGACATCGGTCCCATCGTGGCTACAGGACGGCACTCTCCTCCTCTTAATTCGCTGAGCTCGGTTACCATTCCATGTTGCCAGCACACAGCACAGACACTTCCCCATCCTGGGCTGTTCTCGCCCCATGCTCCTCTCCATTCAGGAAATGGCTCACAGCTTCTCCCCAGCCAATGAGAACAGAGGGGTGTGGACTATGGAAGGCAAAGTGGAAACCCAGTACAGGAGCATGGCTATGGGGCTCTAGGGCAGATCAGAGCTGGACTTTGTGGAGGATATGACAGGGAGGCTGCAGGGGCCCCCTGGAGCTAGGGGCGGGGTTGTGATTGTGACCCCTGCAACCCCTTATGCTACGCCCAGGCTGTCTCCTATGACAACAGTCTTTAACAGTTCCTAACACAAACGTAACCGTTCTTTCACTTTCACTACAATCGCTCCTTGTAGTTCTTCAGCCCACTGAGTTCCTGGTCTCTCGCTAGACCCACTGATTCACTGCCACTGAATCTCTTGAGCTCCTTTGATCTTTACGGTGGTATCTTCCTCAACCCATTTCTCTGCTGGGTCCCTAGCTTGGCACTCTAGATACCTCTCAAGCTTCACCCCCGCTGGCCTGCTCGGCCCCTGGCTTGACACAAAAGGCTGTTCTGCAAGCATCACCTCCGCTGGCAGGGTCCCTGGCTTGATCCCCACTGAAGTTTCCTGATTCTTCACTGTCCCCGGTTGGTGAGAATGCTGATCCCCTTGCATTCACCCTGGTGAAAAATTGCTGGAGATCCCCTTTGTCTGGTCGGCGAATGACTACACCATCTAGGTTAATCTTCCTGCCGTAACCCCAGGTATTCAACACTGATAGGTACTTCCCTGACATCTTAGGCGACAACTTCAGGAAGTCTGTCTTGAGAGGGATCTAAAGAAACCCACACACAGCTTCATCCACCCATTGGATTTCCTTCTCTGAGATCTCCTCTTCCAGATGAGGGGGAATCTAGGGTATAAGTACCCGTAGTCTTCTGCCACTTTCTTTATGATTATCCGCTGTATTTTTGACAGCCAAGGCAGGGTCTTAGGGTCTTCGTACCCAGGTAGAACATGTGCATCTGGGGCACGCTGAACTGAGCACCCAGAAACCATATCCAGCTTAAGATCTGCTTTAAGGTTAGGCATGGGCATAAAAGGGCAGACATTGGGAACCCATTGAGTCCAATGGTCCTCCTCAAAGGACCTGGCTGTCATGAAGATCCTGCCAGAAATCAAAATCCTGGGCTTCCCGGTCCGCGGGCGCCACTGCGCATGCGCACGGGCGCACGCACAGGTAGACAAGAGCGCGCCCCTGTTGGCGCCAGGTAGGCTATTTAAATCCGGCCAGAGCAGACGGTCCCCGCTGTCTGTTCTACAGCGTTGTGGTGACTGTAACCTGATCCTGATACCTCTGACCTGTGTTTGACCCGGCTTACCTGTGACCATCCATCTGTCTGCCTGCACCCGACCTTGGCTTGTTTGTGACCATCCTCCTGCCTAACCCACTTGTACCTTGCTGCCAGCCTGATACCCGACCCGGCCTGTTCTGACGATCCAGTCTGCTCTGAGATCCTGTCTGCTCTGCTGATCCAGCTTACCTGTGCTGATCCAGTCTGCTCTGAGATCCTGTCTGCTCTGCTGATCCAGTGTCCCTGTGCTGATCCAGTCTGCTCTGAGATCATGTCTGCTCTGCTGATCCAGTGTACCTGTGCTGATCCATTCTGCTCTGAGATCCTGTCTGCTCTGCTGATCCAGTGTACCTGTGCTGATCCAGTCTGCTTTGAGATCCTGTCTGCTCTGCTGATCCAGCTTACCTGTGCTGATCCAGTCTGCTCTGAGATCCTGTCTGCTCTGCTGATCCAGCTTACCTGTGCTGATCCAGTCTGCTCTGAGATCCTGTCTGCTCTGCTGATCCAGTTTTCCTGTGCTGATCCTGCCTTCTCTGCTGTCCAGTCTGCTTTGCCGATCCAGTCTGTCCATGCTGACCCAGCCTGCTCTGCTGTCCAGTCTGCTTTGCTGATCCAGTCTGCCTGTGTTGATCCGGCCTGCTCTGCTGTCCAGTCTGCTTTGCTGATCCAGTCTGTCCATGCTGTCCAGTCTGCTTTACTGATCCAGTCTGCCTGTGTTGATCCGGCCTGCTCTGCTGTCCAGCCTGCTTTGCTGATCCAGTCTGCCTTTGCTGATCCAGCCTGTCTTCTGATCCAGTCTACTGTACTGATCCGGCCTACCTACTTACCTTGTCCGCTGAGTTGACCTTGGGTCTCTCCACCGGTCTGTTGATCCTGCCAGGCACCCGTGCTCCTCCTCACTCCTGGGTCTCCTGTCACCCTACCAGGGAGCCAGGAGTGGGAGCCGCAAGGGAGGCCCTCCTCTGCAATTCTGGCTCTCACCACCAGGTACGTGACACTGGCGATGCTGATCAGTGGAGCTGCACTGGCTGACAGCGTAATTCACACACTAGCGGTAGTAGTAGCAGGTGCTTTATCCTCCTGCACATAACTTATTAACTCTTCATCACTTTCACCCCACTTTCCAGTGTAAGACAAAGTGTCCGAAATGAGTTCCGACGGAATGTCTAAATCTAAAATGATAGAGCACTCTTCGGCCGGGATGTAGTTGTGCTTAGCATGAACCTTGACTGGCACCACTATGGCATCCCCCTTGACGATCACAGGCATCACCTCCACCACAGGCACACAACTCTCACTTCTCGTTGGCTTACCCGGCTCTGGTACTTTCCTCCCGGGCGGTTCGGAAATCAGACCGAGCAGTTGTGCCCAAATGCGGCCTCAAGGTGTGAGTGGTATGCTGGGTCCTGGGGCAGTCACAGAGGCAAGGGCAGCAGTCTCCGGCACGACTCCGGTGATGTCAGGTGAGCTTGGGATATCACTCCCAGCCGAGATGGCAATGTTCCTGTCCCAATCCACCTGCAGGATCCACAGAGGTTGAGTTGGGGAGATAACTTCGAACAATTGCTCTCAGCAGTGTCCACAGACGACCCAAGGCCTCAACTGTGTGGTCAGGCAGGAACATCTCTCACAGATCAGTCCCAGAGCCTCATAGCCTCCAGCCATATACAGGGCAATCTTACCCCTCTGTCAAGTCACCTGAGACCAGGTGACAGATGCACTCCATAGGAGTTGGAAGTGCACCGCTAAGGTAGTAGACACTAGGACTGACTGCTGCGGATTGTACCCAGGGAGATTCAAGAAGCAGGTCTACTGGATCGCTAACACAGATCCCAGTGGGAGCTAGAGCATAGATTCCCCAGGGCGCGGAGTCTAAGAGCCAGCAGGTGTTCACCAGAACCTTTAGTGGTGAGGATGGACTGCGCTGCAGTCTGGCTCCAGGTCGCGGCCCCTAGGGTCTCTCAGCTCACGGTAGACTACAGGAAAGGGAAACAGCAGGCTGTAACAACAAGGATAGTAAAGGGATAAAGCAGAGGTCAGGGCAACTAGCAGACAGGAACAACAGAGTACACGCCGTAGAGCACACGGCAAGCAGGAAACAGGAAGCCAAACACACAGTGAATACACAATGGTTGATCAGCACCACTGGCTTGCAGTGCACAGGTTAATATAGGGTTCCCTAATAGGGCCTGGGGTGGAGCCATGTTTAGAGGAGAGGTTATAAAAATGACCAGGTGGAAGTGGCTGGCCTCTTTAGAAACACATGGAGAGGGTAAGCTGACAGACACAGATCACTGCATAACCATGACACCCTTGGTGTATACCGAACTCTGGTGTCGGACAGGACAGGTTTCGCATCACTCGGACCCAAACAAACACCCGGAGCGTACTTTTTCCAATCCTTCATCTCACTCACGAACTGCCCCATCTTTCTCTCCAACCCACAATCAGACACACGTGGCAGCACTTCCTTATCCTCCTCTGCAAAGCGGGAACTCCTCC
Source organism: Lithobates sylvaticus (assembly GCA_028564925.1). Classification (NCBI taxonomy): domain Eukaryota; kingdom Metazoa; phylum Chordata; class Amphibia; order Anura; family Ranidae; genus Lithobates; species Lithobates sylvaticus. The sequence continues at coordinate 50,667,944 of CM053035.1, forward strand.
CCTTGCCGACGGATTGGTGCAATTGTTCTCTGGGAACTGTGACGCCTGCTTTCTTCATGCTGAGGCACACAAAAACTGTATTGGAGTCCATTTTGGAATCTGTATTAATCCTCACAGCGCTGGTGGGAAGTGTCAAAAGACCAGGCTGATCCTCTCCACTGAGCATTGAGACTTGTTGGTTCTTCCCCACATTGGTAGTACACACGACAACACAGTCCATTAGAAGTGTAAAGGTTACTTGTCACCTTCCCATGGAGTCGGACAAAATCCCAATGAAGTTGAGGCAGGTTGCTAAGGGCGACGATCTTCACAGTGGTATCTTCCTCAAGCGTCACCTGGGTCTGCTGGGTCCCTAGCTTGGCACTCTAGATACCTCTTAAGCTTCACCCCCGCTGGCCTTCTCTGTCCCTGGCTTGATACCCACTATATCCTGAGGCCTATATACAATGTCACTAGAAAAAAGACTAAAAGAGTTCTCATGGGTTTCAGAGCAGAAGACCGCATTCCTTGCTACTAAAGAAGCCATTTTACAGCATCATGGATTGGGACTCGTGAGACAAGGAGTACCATTTCAGCTGAATGTAGTGGAGCAGGATGGTACCATATCTTGGAGTCTGTGGAAGCCAAATGAAAAAAAAAAAGTACTGAGAGCAATACCCATTGGATTTTGGTCCAAGCAACTGACAGGCGCCCAGAAGAGATACACGCCCCTAGTGAAGTACCTGTTTGCATCATACACAGCACTTCAACATGTAGAGACCATTACAGGAAAGGACACAGTGACCAGCCATACTGCATTGCCAATAGCAGGATGTGTGAGAAATAATGGACTGACTACTAGGGCAACTGTAGCTCAAAACCAGACACTGATGAAATGGAAGCGGTACCTTCAAGAAAGAGGGGGCATTGCAGCTGGGGATGTCAGAGACATTTCAAAACAGTTGACAGGACTTGTCACTTTTACCAGCACCCAATTATCCCCCATTCAGGAGGCTCCACCCTTTGAGTCTCTGTAAGAAGACATGAAAGAGTCAGCATGGTTTACTGATGGTTCAGCCATAGTCAACTTGTCTGGGTGTCCATGGACTACATCAGCCTACAACCTAACTACAGACACAGTCTGGCAGGAGACCAGATTTGGAGGGTCCAGTCAATATACAGAGTTGAAAGCTGTAGTAATGACTCTTCAGGAGGATCCTTCTTTCCATGTCACTATCTACACTGACAGCTGGGCAGTCTTTAAAGGACTGACAACTTGGATGCTCATGTAGAAGCCCAATGACTGGATGATTCATGGAAAGGTGGTGGGGGGAGGCAAGGAAGTCTGGGACTACATTTGTAAGGAAGCTCACTCCGCACCATAAAAGTTGAGCATTTTGATGCACATGTGCCCCTAGTCCCAGATTTTTAGAACTATAACAGAGTGGCAGATTAAATCGCCAAAGTGAATGCAGTTGCACCAATTGATCCTGTCCTGATGAACTTGGCCAACTGGGCCCACAAGAAATCTGGACACTTGAGGCAGAAAGCAACATATGAATGGGCACAGCAGAGAGGATTGCCCATATCCATGGACATTAGAAAGACTGTAATAGGGAACTGCACAGTGTGTGGAGAAGTGCGACAATGGCCATTGCAAAAGTATTCCACCGTGTTAATTAAGAGGGGCGAGAGTCCTGCAGAGATTTGGCAAATTTACTTCATCGAGCCCTGCCCCAGGGAAAATGGTCTGAAGTATTGTTGCACTGCAGTGGACACCTATTCAGGACTTTTGCTTGTTAATCCCTGCAAACGTGCAGATCAAGCCGCATTGCTTCAACTTATTCAGAAACTTGATGTTGTTTATGGCTGTCCCAAACAAGTTCAAAGTGATAACGGCTCACACTTCACCGGATCAACAGTACAACAGTGGGCCAACGACTCTGGAGTGTACTGGTTGTTCCACAACCCATACCATCCACAGGCAGCTGATTTGAATGAAAGATACAATGGGATATTGAAGGACCAGATACGCAAGCTTACACCCACACATACACTAAGGGGGTGGGATTGGGTCCTTACAAAGGCAGTTCTGTTGTTACATTCTAGCCAATAGCCAAAAGTACACCACATGAGAGGATGGTGGGGGCTGGGGCACAGATTCCACAGCTGGAGTGCAGAGTTCAGTATATTTACGTAAGGTTCCTGAAAGAACTGGTACCATGTTACTGCTTCCCATGACATAGAAACCAAGAGTGACATATTTGAAGCTGAAGCCTATCTAGGAATGAGAGGGAACCTGGCACAGGGACGTTTTTTCAACTGGGCATGCTGGGCAGTTGCCCAGGGGCCCCACTTGCCTGGAGGGCCCCATCCAGGGCCCATCCTCAGTGCTGCAATCTGCTGCTTAAGTTGACTGACTGCACTGGTTGCTCACTTACTAGAATCGCCGGCCGCCCCGACAACTAGCTAGCAACCAGTGACGTCAGCTTTCATAGCGCGCCACGGCCACCCCAGCATTCATAGCATGCCGCGGCCGCCCCATCGTCTAGTGAACAAGCTCCGCCATGTTCTTCAGACAGCGTGGACAGGGAGCGGAGTGGAAAGACGGCCCTTGATAGCTGGTGCTGCCTTGCTCTGCTGTGAGTGACACACTGTACTGCACCAGGCCGGCGGCCTCAAGTAAAGCCCCATACACACGCGCGGACAATCCGTGGACCAGGTCCGTCGGACCATGTCCGTCATACTTTGTCTGATGTTGGTTTTGCGTACACACGGTCGGACAAAGTTGTCGGAAAATCCGATCATTCTGAACGTGGTGACGTTTGTTGCCTACGACGGGACTACGTAGAGGCTAGTAGCCAATAGCTTTGGTCTTGTAATGTGATCTGAGCATGCGTAGCACTTTGTCCGGTCGGACAAGCGTACACACGCTCGGATTTGGTGTGATCGGACCGGGTTGACGGGAAATCTTTCCAGCAGGAGATAAGACTTTGTCCGACGGACAAACCGACGAACACTGTCCGATGGTGCATACACACGGTCTGATTTTTCAACAACCTTGTCCGATCGGACCAAATTGATGAAAAAGTCCGACCGCGTGTATGGGGCTTAAGTCTAATGCGGCGTACACACGAAGGGACTATCCCGCGGGATTATCCTCTGAACCCAAGTCCAGCGGATAATCCCCTCGTGTGTGGGCGCCGGCGGACTTTTTGGCGCCAAAGTCCGGCGGACCAAAGTTTTAAGTTTGGTTTTAAAATTATCCGCTGGACTTGGCAGTCCGGCGGACAATTTCGCCGTTAGTAGGCAAGTCCGCGGGACTTTTGAAAATGAACGGACTTGCCGCTCATCGGCAAGTCCGTTCATTTAGCACGTGACTTCAGGTTACGTAGCTAGCGTAGGCAGTAAATGCCGCCGCGCTAGCTCCGTAAGCTGGCATGGATTTAAAGGGACTCCCCACGCCGAAAAACGGCGTGGGGGTTCCCCCCAAATCCATCTCAGACCCTTATCCGAGCACGCAGCCTGGCCGACCAGGAAAGGGGTGGGGACGAACGAGCGCCCCCCCCCCCTCCTGAGCCGTACCAGGCCACGTGCCCTCAACATGGGGGGTGCCCTGGGGAAAGGGGGGCCGTGCGGCCCCCCCCCACCCCAAAGCACCTTGTCCCCATGTTGATGAGGACAAGGGCCTCTTCCCGACAACCCTGGCCATTGGTTGTCGGGGTCTGCGGGCGGGGGCTTATCGGAATCTGAGAGCCCCCTTTTATAAGGGGGCACTCAGATCCCGGCCCCCCACCCTATGTGAATGAGTATGGGGTACGATGTACCCCTACCCATTCACCTAAGGTGTAAAATGTAAAGTAAAAAAAACACCCACACTTTTGAAAAAATATTTTATTGCACTGCTCCGGGGGTCTTCTTCCGTCTTGGGGGTCTTCTCGCCGGACTCCTCCGCCATTTACCAAGCTCTTTTACCGAGCGGAGAAGTCCGGCTACCTTCTTCGTCGTCGCCGCCGTCGTCTGGGGGTCTCGATCCGCCTTTGGGGGTCTTCCGGGGTCTCTTCTGTTCTTGCGGCGGTCGCCGTCTTCCGCGCCGCCGCCTTCTTCTTCTTGTCCTTCTTCTTGTTCTTCTTGTTCTTCTTCCGATGTTGACCCGTCGCTGTCTCTGCCCGGAATGCCAGAACCGCGCTGCGCTGGGACTTATATAGGGACAAGGGGACAGGGTCACATGCTCATGTCACATGGTGACCCCGCCCCCTTGTGTTGTCACAGTCCCGGAGGATGCTGGGACTGTGACATCGCAAGGGGGCGGGGTCACCATGTGACATGAGCATGTGACCCTGTCCCCATGTCCCTATATAAGTCCCAGCGCAGCGCGGTTCTGGCATTCCGGGCAGAGACAGCGACGGGTCAACATCGGAAGAAGAAGAACAAGAAGAAGGACAAGAAGAAGAAGGCGGCGCCGGCGGCGCAGAAGACGACGACCGCCGCAAGAACAGAAGAGACCCCCGGAAGACCCCCGAAGGCGGATCGAGACCCCGAGACGACGACGAAGAAGGTAGCTGGCCTCCTCCGCTCGTGAAAGAGCTAGGTAAAAGAGCAGAAGAGAGCGGAGGAGTCCGGCGAGAAGACCCCCAAGATGGAAGAAGACCCCCGGAGCAGTGCAATAAAATATTTTTTCAAAAGTGTGTGTGTGTTTTTGTACTTAACATTTTACACCTTAGGTGAATGGGTAGGGGTACATCGTACCCCATACTCATTCACATAGGGTGGGGGGCCGGTATCTGGGGGCCCCCTTATTAAAGGGGGCTCCCAGATTCCGATAAGCCCCCGCCCGCAGACCCCGACAACCAACGGCCAGGGTTGTCGGGAAGAGGCCCTTGTCCTCATCAACATGGGGACAAGGTGCTTTGGGGTGGGGGGGGGGGGCCGCCCGGCCCCCCTTTCCCCAGGGCACCCCCCATGTTGAGGGCACGCGGCCTGGTACGGCTCAGGAGGGGGGGGGGGGGGGCGCTCGTTCGTCCCCACCCCTTTCCTGGCCGGCCAGGCTGCGTGCTCGGATGAGGGTCTAACATGGATTTGGGGGGAACCCCCACGCCGTTTTTCGGCGTGAGGAGTCCCTTTAAATCCATGCCAGGTGACGGAGCTAGCGCGGCGGCATTTACTGCCTACGCTAGCTACGTAACCTGAAGTTACGTTCTAAATGAATGGACTGCTCCGTGTGTGGGCAAGTCCGTTCATTTTCAAAAGTCCCGCGGACTTTAGCCAGCGGATTGTCCGCCGGAGAAGTCCGGGCGTGTGTGGGCAAGTCCACACGCTCGGAAAGTCCGGCGAAGCCAGCTGGAAAGTCCGGCGGATTGTCCGCTGGACAAAGTCCGCCGGGAAAAGTCTGCACGTGTGTACGCGGCATAACACTGTCTACTTAAGTTTGTTCAAGTTGTGCCACTGTCTGTGCCCCTCAAAAGCTGCCACTGTGCCCATCAAACACAGCCACTGTCTGTGCCTCTCAAAAGCTGCCACTGTGCCCATCAAACACTGCCACTGTGCCCATCAAAGCTGCCACTTTGCCCATCAAGCACAGCCACTGTGCCCATCAAACACAGCCACTGTGCCCATGAAAGCTGCCACTGTGCCCACCAAACAGCCTCTGTGCCCATCAAAGCTGCCACTGTGCCCATCAAACTCGTGTTATTTTGTCCAAACGTTGTGTTAATGTTTAAACACTAATTTTGTTGGAAGTACCAATAAATACAGCCTTATTGATAATTTGCATTTTTATTCTCGTGTGTGATTGTGTAGACAGGGTCCCAGTGCACTGTACTGCCCGGGAGCCTATAATGCTCTTAAGATGGCCCTGACCTGGCAGGAAGGTTTGAGGTTATATTTGCATTGGCAGATGAGCTGGATTGGCTAGATGTTTTGGGGATGTGTGAGCTACAAAGGCACAGGAAATTTGGTCAAAATTGATGGCAAGATGAATGCAGTATGTTATCAAAAAATACTAGAGGAACATTTGCATTCATTAGCCAGGAAGCTGCGCATGGAACGTACTTGGACATTCCAACATGACAATGATCCAAACCACAAGGCCGCGTTGACCTGTCATTGTCTACAGCAGAATAAAGTGAAGGTTCTGGAGTGGCCATCTCAGTCTCCTGACCTCAATATCATTGAGCCACTCTGGGGAGATTTTAAGCGTGCAGTTCATGCAAAACAGCCCAAGAATTTACAAGAACTGGAAGCTTTTTGCCAAGAGGAATGGGCAGCTTTACCATCTGAGAAGATAAAGAGCCTCATCCACAAATACCACAAAAGACTTCAAGTAGTCATCGATGTTAAAGGGGACAATACACGGTATTAAAGAGGTGGTCCACCCGCACCAAAAATATTAAAGTCAGCAGCTACAAATACTGCAGCTGCTGACTTTTAATAAATGGACACTTACCTGTTCCAGCGGTGTCGGCAGAATGTGACGAGCGACCGCTTGTCTCTTGGCTGCCCTGCCACCATCCTCTGTCAGGGAATCAGGAAGTGAAGACGCAACGGCTTCACTGCCCGGTTCCCTACTGTGCATGCGCGAGTCGCGCTGCGCATCTTTATTGGTCCCCGTTGTGTCCTGGGAACTGCGTGTTTCCCAAGACACAACTGGAACCCTCGGATATGGGCGGGGCATCTTCGGATAGGGGCGGGGCAGCTAGTCCCGGAAGTGGGTGCAGATACCTGTATTATACAGGTATCTGCACCCCCTTCCCCTTGAAAGGTGCCAATTGTGGCACCGGAGGGGGGGGGGGGGAATACGATAAGCGGAAGTTCCACTTTAGGTTGGAACTCCGCTTTAAGTACTGGGGTATGTAAATTTTTGATCAGGGTCATTTCTGTTTTTATTATGATTTAAAAAGAGTAAACACAGTTAACTGATAATAAATGGCTTCAGCCAAACACTAACCATGAGTGAAAGAAAAGTTTTTGTGTTATCATTCATATTCTCTGAAAAATTATATTCCTAATATTGTAATAGTTTTGTATGCAAAACATTTTTGTTTAGTAAAAGCACATTGATATACCACAGAGGTCTAAGTTTCCTTGGTTTACCTGCAAGAACCTTTTAAAAAAAGACGCAAGCATAACAGCGATAGTAACAAATAACAAACATGTTATACTTACCTGCTCTGTGCAGTGGTTTTGCACAGAGCAGCCCAGATCCTCCTCTTCTCGGGTTCCCACTGCTGCCAAAAGCCAATCAGGAGTGCGAGTCCCCGGGGTGGAAAGGCTCATGTGGACATTGCTGGATTGAGATGAGCTAAGGTAAGTCTTAGGGGGGCTGCTGCACATAGAAGGTAAAAAAACTTGTGCCTTTACAACCACTTTAAGGAAAAATCAGGTGAAAAACTATACAATCATTCTGAGCTTACTACAGCCCACTCAAAAGCTAAATTGACATAGTATCCCCTGTTTAGGACAAGACATCATAGTGCAGTGGTCGGCAAGTGGTTAATGCATAGAATGCATTAAGGTAAAAAAAACACGAGGGTTTACAACCCCTTTAAGCTGGTACCACGAGCACTACCCCAAATTTCCTGTTTCAGGGTAGCTCCTTTCTCTTGCAACATCTTATGAAGCCAGCCTTGCATACAGGGACTAGAATTGTGCCTCCCTACACTGTGTGCATCAATAGAAACACACAGTCCCATAGCCTATGATGTCAAGACACTCCCCTGCTCGCTTAGGGGGAAAGACAGATGTGAAATTTGTTTCCAAAAGAGGGACAGTCCTAAATAAGGGCACTTGGGAGCTATGCATTTGACCATATTAGATCAATGATGCTCCTTTGTATATGTGCAGCTGTGGGTCGGGGAATCTCCTGCCTGCAACTCATTGGCCCAGCAATGATAGCTATCTTCTGGGTATGGACTTAATCACTATTGTGCAGCCCACTTTTCTCCTTGCATGAGAATCTGAAGAAGCAGAACCCTGTATCAGCCAACATGGCTCTTCCATAAACAGGGCAGAGTAATGCATGGTAAGTCATTAATGGGGAAAACCTCAATGGCAGAGAGATCACCGGCAATACTCGTGACTAATACTTTGCTGTCTGCCTGTCTTTTTTATTAACAACTTGAAGAGTTAATTTTCTCTTCAAGGGCTATTGAGAGTCTGAATGTAATTTTACGTTTATGTGTCACCTTTGCTGAAATAAAGCACTAAGATTTTATTTGCACACCAGTTTCTGTGATTCTTGCTACATCTCCAGGCAACACTGAGCTCTGTGGTTATGTGTCCTTAGATCTACCTCAACGGGGAGTGGGTGTGTGAGTTACATAACCAAATACGTATGTGTTCTGCTGTTTAAATGCTCAGGTGCCCTTTAATAATCATGTACAGGGCTCAGAATGTTCACCACCTTTAAACTCTCGCCAACATTCTTAATTCTCCATGTGTTCTTTACTTACCACCATCCAGCTCCCATATTAAGGATTTTGTTCATCTCACAGCTGGAATGTTTCCTGAAAGAGGATTTAGTATAATAAAGCTGAAAACTAGGTCAGATGTCTCTTTCCAGCAGCTGACTCCTCAAGATGTGTCCTATATATTTGCACAGCTTCTGAACGAAGGAATGGGCAGCTGCTGGGATGGAATCTTGGGAACTCCACGTACTTAATGCACCGCAGAAACAAAATGGAAGCACTGAAGCAGTACCTGTTCAACAGAAATGTAATGCTGACGTCAACAGAGCAACTGCCCTGTGTCCTTAAACTAACGTCTGAAAATGACTGCGATCCTAAACTCTACAGTATTACAGGTTTATCTAAAAAATATCAGCAAAAGGTAAAATTCTCCTAAAAGCCAGAATTATGCTATTTGAAGCAGTGTGTTTTATGTTAAGAGCTATCATGGCCTACACTTCTACAAAAAGAGATAGCTGCAGGGTATTTGATCTGCAAAGGGTCTTGTGACTTCTCTAAGCAGCTAAGGAGCATGTTTCACTGCTTATGTCTGCATTTCATAGACACACTCCTACACCTCCAATCTCTGTATTTCCAGAACAGCTGGGACCTTCAGGTCCATTAGGATTTATGGCAGGACTTCCAGAATCCCTGTCAGTACTTGCAATGCTGCTTGTATAATCCCTGCCACAATTTCCAGTATCCTTTCCAGTACTTAAAATGGCACTCGCAGAATCTCTGCCAGTACTTCCAGTGCTGTTTGCAGAATTCCTGCCAGGACTTGCAATGCAGCTTGTAGAATCCCTGCCAGTACTTCCAGTATCCTTTCCAGTACTTCCAATGGCACTCGAAGAATCTGTGCCAGTACTTCCAGTGTCCTTGTTAGTACTTCCAATAGCACTCACAGAATCTCTGCCAGTACTTCCAGTACTGTTTGCAGTATCCCTACCAGGGCTTCCAGAATCCCTGTCATGACTTCCAGAATACTTTCCAGTACTTCCGATGGCACTCACAGAATCTCTGCCAGTACTTCCAGTAGTGTTTTCAGAATCCCTGCCAGGACTTCCAGCCAGTGTTGCCAACCGCCCATAGATTTACGGACAGCCCGTAAAAACCGGGCGTTTTTCGGGTGTCCGTAAATGTCCGCAGCTGCAAATATGTGCCAGTAAAAAAGATTGTGGTGGCGGCGGGTCAGAACTGCGCATGCGCAGTTTGCGGAAATCGCCGAGAAGTTCCGAATTTCCGATCCACGAGCGCTGCCTCTGCCCGCCATCATCGCGCAACATTACGCGATGATGTCAGCCGCGCCGCCAGTGACCCGCCAGACTTAAAAAAAGCAGGAGCTGAGGGCCGGGGTGGATGGACAGAGGATGGTCAGAGGAGAGAGGAGCCTCGTGTTTGAGTCAGTTCAGTTGAGGACAGTGCGGACTTCTGACGTGAGCCTTTAACCTGCCCAGCCACTACACTACAGAGACACACACAGATTGCCCTGGTCGGTGTCGGACAGAACGGTGAGTGGCTGTCTGTACTGCATCTCTCTCTCTCTCTCTCGATAGGTGGTAAAAAAGACAGAGAGTAGGGGACAGTCACAGTGCTCTCCTCTGCTGCTCAATATGAAGGGGACAGAGGAGGAAACTACCATGTCCACAGCCTCTCTGACCATCTCCTGTGTCATCATGTCCGCAGCCTCTGTAACCATCTCCTGTGTCATCATGTCCGCAGCCTCTCTGACCATCTCCTGTGTCATGTCCGCAGCCTCTCTGACCATCTCATGTGTCATGTCCGCAGTCTCTCTGACCATCTCCTGTGTCATGTCCGCAGCCTCTCTGACCATCTCCTGTGTCATGTCCGCAGCCTCTCTGACCATCTCCTGTGTCATGTCCGCAGGGCCGCAGGGCCACAGGGCCACAGGCTATACATGTAGTTTTATGGTTTACGAGGGCAAAGATAGTCACGTAGAGCTGACAAACTGCCCTAACTACATAGGAAGCGCTGGCAAGATTGGGACTTGGTGTCACCCTTATTCGGAAAGGGGTACCACTTGTACGTGGACAATTATTACACGAGCGTGCCACTGTTTAGTCACTTGTTTGATCAGCAGATTGGAGAATGTGGACACCGTGCAATCTAATCGATGGGGCTTTCCCCAGCGGCTTGTAGATTCACGTCTTAGGCTGGGGAAGAGAGCCTGCTTGCAGTGTAATAACTTGCTCGCTATGAAGTGGAGGGATAATAAGAATGTTTTCATTCTTACCTCCCTTTATGCAGACACGACGGTCCAAATTACTACGGTGACTGGTGTTGTGGACAAACCCCTCTGTGTCCACGAATATAATCAAAATATGGGAGGGGTGGACCTCAATGACCAGTTGTTGGCACCGTACCTAGTTGCCTGTAAGGCCAGATGCTGGTACAAAAAAAAGTGTCTGTTTATTTATTTCAATTGGCTTTGCTGAACGCTCATGTGCTATACAGAGCTTCAGGCCGGACTGGATCCTTCCTCAAATTCCAGGAAGAGATCGTCAGAGCCCTTCTGTATCCAGACGGTGCTCCACCTCACCTTCCCCAACCAAATGCAGTAAGCCGGCTGCATGAGAGGCATTTTCCTTATGCCCTCCCGAGTACCCCTACCCAACGAGCCCCCAAAGAAAATGTTGTGTCTGCAGAAAGCGCAGATATAGGCGTGACACCCGTTATTATTGTCCCCGCTGTCCTGACAATCCTGGTCTTTTCATTGGTGAATGTTTTGAACACTACCATACACTAGTTGAGTTTTAGCATAGGGTACAGCATTGCACAGACTAGGCACACTTTCACAGGGTCTCCCAAGATGCCATCGCATTTTGATAGACCCAATCTGTGTTGTAGTTGTAGTTTTATTGTTCTCTTTCTCTATATTCTCTCTCTATTGTTCTGCTCTTTTTTACTGTATTCTATTCTGAAATGTTTTATTGTGTTTTATTGTTAACCATTTTTTTGTTTTCAGGTACGCCATTCAGTTGCAGCGCGGATTTATTTATCTTGACAGCAACAGCATTTGCTCCCATGATACATAAAGCCGTGACTCCAGCGCTGTCGGAGGTGATTTCACCACCACAGTTAAAAAAAAGAGCATATATGCCAAAGCATGGGGGCAGCAGGGGCGGAGGAGTGATTTGCTCCTACCTTTTGCGGGAGGATGCCCCCATGCTTCGGCATATATATATTTTAGGCACATGTTGCGTTAAAAAATTTTTTTATTTTTTACTATGTTTTTTTTTTGTATTTGCTTTGCAGGTATGGTATGTCTTACTGTTATACTGTAATGTAACTTTGTTTAATTGTTAACCATCAAACGCTTAGCAGGTACGCCATTCAGCTGCAGCGCGGATTTATTTATGTTGACAGCAACATCGTTTGCTCCCACGATACATAAAGCCGTGACTCCAGCGCTGTCGGAGGTGATTTCACCACCACAGTTAAAAACAAAATGGTGCATGTATACCCATCATTAGAAGTGGGTGGATGAAGGGAGGTATTCTAATGGTGGGCATACCCACCGATCAATCTCTTTTTTTCGTTCAGCCCACAGGCTGCATGAAAAAAAAGATTACAATATATGCCAAACAAGGACCAGCAACTTACTGGTATGTTGCTGGACTTTGAGTGGTTATACCAGAATGATGCCGGTGGGTTTAGGTATCATCTTGGTATCATTCTTTTCAGCCAGCGGTCAGCTTTCATGTAAAAGCAATCCTAGCGGCTAATTAGCCTCTTACAAGCAGTGGAAGGGAATGACCCCCCCCCCACTGTCTTCCATGGTTTTCTCTGGCTCTCCTGTCCCAACAGGGAACCTGAGAATGCAGCCGGTGGTTCCGCCAGCTGACCATAGAGCTGATCAGAGACCAGAATGGCTCCAGTCATCTCTATGGCCTAAGAAACCGGAAGCTACGAGCATTTCATTACTTAGATTTCGCTGGATATATACAGCGCCATTGGGAAGTTGGGAAAGCACCGATCTTGCTGTGGTCAGATGCTTTGAGGGCAGAGGAGAGATCTAGGATATAATAGACCCCAATAAAAAAAAAAAAAAAGAGTACCTGTCACTACCTATTGCTATCATAGGGGATATTTACATTTCCTTAGATAACAATAAAAATGATAAAAAAAATATATAAATGAAAGGAACAGTTTAAAAATAAAATAAAAAAGCACCCCTGTCCCCCCCTGCTCACGCGCAAAGGCGAACGCAAGCGTCACTCTTGCGTCATATCTAAACAGCAATTGCACCATGCATGGGAGGTATCACCACGAAGGTCAGATCGAGGGCAGTAATTTTAGCAGAAGACCTCCTCCGTAAATCTAAAGTGGTAACCTGTAAAGGTGTTTAAATGCTTTTAAAAATGTATGTAGTTTGTCGCCGCTGCACGTTTCTGCGCAATTTTAAAGCATGTTGAGTTTGGTATCCATGTACTCGGCCTAAGATCACCTTTATATTTCATCAAACATTTGGGCAATATAGTGTGTTTTAGTGCATTCAAATTTAAAAAAGTGTGTTTTTTCCCGAAAAAATGCGTTTGAAAAATCGCTGCGCAAATACTGAGTGAAAAAAAAATGAAGCCCACCATTTTAATCTGTAGGGCATTTGCTTTAAAAAAAATATATAATGTTTGGGGGTTCAAAGTAATTTTCTTGCAAAAAAAAAATATTTTTTCATGTAAACAAAAAGTGTCAGAAAGGGCTTTGTCTTCAAGTGATTAGAAGAGTGGGTGATGTGTGACATAAGCTTCTAAATGTTGTGCATAAAATGCCAGGACAGTTCAAACCCACCCCAAATGACCCCATTTTGGAAAGTAGACACCCCAAGCTATTTGCTGAGAGGCATGTCGAGTCCATGGAATATTTAATATTTTGACACAAGTTGCGGGAAATTTATATTTATTTATTTTTTTGCACAAAGTTGTCACTAAATGATATATTGCTCAAACATGCCATGGGCATATGTGAAATTACACCCCAAAATACATTCTGTTGCTTCTCCTGAGTACGGGGATACCACATGTGTGAGACTTTTTGGGAGCCTAGCCGTGTACAGGACCCCAAAAACCAAGCACCGCCTTCAGGATTTCGAAGGGTGTAAATTTTTGATTTGACTCCTCACTGCCTATCACAGTTTCGGAGGCCATGGAATGCCCAGATGGCACAAAATCCCCCCAAATGACCCCATTTTGGAAACTAGACACCCCGATCTATTTGCTGAGAGGTATGGTGAGTATTTTGCAGATCTCGCTTTTTGTCACAAAGTTTTGAAAAAAGAAAAAAAATATGTTTTTCTTTTCTTTCTTCATTTTCAAAAACAAATGAGAGCTGCAAAATACTCACCATGCCTCTCAGCAAATAGCTTGGGGTGTCTACTTTCCAAAATGGGGCCATTTGGGGGGGGTTTGTGCCATCTTGGCATTTTATGGCCTTCTAACTGTGATAGGTGGTGAGGAGTGAAATCAAAAATCTACGCCCTTAGAAATCCTGAAGGCGGTGATTGGTTTTCGGGGCCCGTACACGGCTAGGCTCCCAAAAGGTCTCACACATGTGGTATCCGATACTCAGGAGAAGCAGCAGAATTAATTTTGGGGTGTAATTTCACATATGCCCATTGCATGTGTGAGCAATATATCATTTAGTGACAACTTTGTGCAAAAAAAAAAAAAAAGTTTGTAATTTTCCCGCAACTTGTGGCAAAATATAAAATATTCCATAGACTCAACATGCCTCTCAGCAAATAGCTTGGGGTGTCTACTTTCCAAAATTGGGTCATTTGGCTGGGTTTTGTGCTATCTTGGCATTTTATGGCTTTCAAAACTGTGATAGGTAGTGAGGAGTGAAATCAAAAATGTACACCCTTCGAAATCCTGAAGGCGGTGCTTGGTTTTCGGGGGCCCGTACGCGGCCAGGCTCCCAAAAAGTCCCACACGTGTGGTATCCCCGTACTCAGGAGTAGAAGCAAATTTTATTTTGGGGTGCAATTCCACATATAACCATGGCATGTGTGAGCAATATATCATTTAGTGACAACTTTTTTTTTTCTGTCATTAATTAATTTCCAAAAAGGGGTCATTTGGGGGGGGGGGGGGTTGTACTGCCCTGCCATTTTAGCACCTCAGGAAATGAGACAGGCAGTCATATATTAAAAGCTGCGTAAATTCCAGAAAATTTACCCTCGTTTGTAGAAGCTATAACTTTTGCGCAAACCAATAACTATACGCTTATTGACATTTTTTTTACCAAAGACATGTGGCTGAATACATTTTGGCTTAAATGTATGACTAAAATTGAGTTTATTGGATTTTTATTATAACAAAAAGTAGAAAATATTATATTTTTTCAAAATGTTCGGGCTTTTTCAATTTATATCGCAAAAAATAAAAAATCGCAGAGGCAATCAAATACCATCAAAAGAAAGCTCTATTTGTGGGAAGAAAAGGACGCAAATTTAGTTTGAGTATAACATTGTATGACCGCGCAATTACCAGTTAAACCAGTGCAGTGCCAAATTGTAAAAAGTCCTCTGGTCTTTAGGCTGCAAAATGGTCCGGTCTGAAAGTGGTTAAAGCGGAGTTCCACCCTAAAGTGGAACTTCCGCTCATCGGAACCCTCCCCCCCTCCGGTGTCACATTTGGCACCTTTCAGGGGGGAGGGGGTGCAGATACCTGTCTAAGACAGGTATTTGCACCCTCTTCCTGTACCGCTGCGCTGTCTGCTGGGACACACACGGGTCCCAGAGACAGCGTGGAGCATTCTCATTGCGCTGCGCGACTCGGGCATGCGCAGTAGGGAACCGGGAAGTGAAGCCGCAACGCTTCACTTCCTGATTCCCTCAACGAGAATGGCGGCAGCGGCAGCTGAGAACCGAGCGATTTCTCGGCTTCGGCTGCCGACATCGCTGGACCCTGGGACAGGTAAGTGTCTATTTATTAAAAGTCAGCAGCTGCAGTATTTGTAGCTGCTGGCTTTTAATATTTTTTTTTTAGGTGCAATCCCTCTTTAAGGTGAAAAACTTTCTGTTACTCAGCAGCCCTCCCGAGCCCCCATTATTCTTACCTGTGCCCTTTGTTTCCCTCAACGGGAATGAGCACACCAGCTCCGGCCGGTGTCTCGTGTCCTGATTGGATAGATTGATAGCAGAGCAGCCATTGGCTCCCACTGCTGTCAATCAAATCCATTGATGTGGGACTCCTGTGTCAATAGATGCAGAAGCAGGACACAGGAGTGCGCCCACACAGGTGTCCACGAGCGAGAGTGCTTCTCCAACAGGGCGCCGCTGAGGGACCCCAGAAGAGGAGGATCGGGGCCACTCTGTGCAAAACCAACTGCACAGCAGAGGTAAGTATTACATGTTTGTTTTTTGTTTTTTTAAACCCTGAACCTTTACAACCCCTTTAAGTTGGAACATAGGCAAGGATTAAAAAATTAAGAATCTGCACGCTCTGTAATTTATTAAATCAGCTGCTGAAAGTGCTGAGGGTTTAACATTACTTTAATGAAAGATATAAATAAAATAAATTCAGCATCATTATAATCCTACTACAAAATGATTAAAAGGGGTTTCCATCAACTGAGTAGGCAAACTCCTCCAGTCTACAGTAGCTAACAGGAGTATACTCAGTTGGCTAATGTGTATGCAGTAAGCCCTTTAGCTGCTTTAAGTCTTCTGGTGCACTTGGCTTTTTCTGCTGCAATACAGTCTGGTCTTAATAACCCATTGCTTCCAAACATTACCTTCACATAACACTGTAAAGCTGCTAGAATTATATGTAATCTCCGCTAGAGGGAGCATGCTGATTTTGCAGAATCAAGCCAGCTGAAAAGATTGTTTATAACAGAGTTTCTCAATGACTGGTACGTGGCCACCCAGGAGCACATTTGACATTTTCTCTGCCTGTCATAATAAACTTTAAAGAGTCATTTTAAAATTTTAGTAAATAAAAAACTGACACCAACACTCTGGAGAAGATATGCTAAAGTAATTGTAAACCCTCACCTTGTAAAACAACCATTCAGTTTAAAATAGAAATGAAAGGCAAAACATTTCGAATACGCCTTATATTTATCCCCAACTCAGTTAAAGAGACCCTGTCATGGTGGGGGGAGAGAGGGGGTGCCTCCCCAACCTTCTTGTTGAATGTCTGGTCATTTTGCCAGGAAAAACTTCAGTGCTCCTTATTAGGCCCCTTTCACACTGAGGCGCTTTGCAGGCGCTAAAGTTCTAAAAATAGCGCCTGCAAAGCGCCTTCAAACAGCCGTTGCTGTGTCTCCAGTGTGAAAGCCCGAGGGCTTTCACACTGGAGCGGTGCGCTTGCAGGACGCTGAAAAATGTCCTGCAAGCCGCATCTTTGGTGCGCTGTAGGAGCAGTGTATTTACCGCTCCTAAAGCGCCCCCTCCCATTGAAAACAATGGGGCATCGCTCCGAACCGGCGGTATTAACCCTTTTTTGGCCGCTCACGGGGGGTAAAACGACGGTAAAGCGGTGCTAAATATAGCGCCGCTTTACCACAGCGCACCCATCGCCTCGGTGTGAAAATAGCCTTAGTGAAAGTTTGCCTGCCCTTTCCTACATCTTGCACATTCGTATAGACATGGGAGCAAGGATAGAGATAGGGGACTATAGCGGTAATAAACAAAATAATACTTGCAACTTTTTGAATAGAAATTTTAACAAAGTAGTTTATTAATAATCAATTTGAGGGATAAAACCGACACCAAATACATTATACATACACTATAGAGAAAGAAAATACAATAGGATTGTTTGCCCCTTTTGGGAGCTACATGGGACCAGCGCGGGCTGTGTATGTGCATGGGATGGGTGTATGGCCTTGTGGCGACATGGTTGTGTTAGTTCTGCTTATTACAATTCATATGCATTAATTGAGCTTTATAACTAATTTTTTGTCTTTTACATTTTCATAGACTCTTTCTATATTTGGTACAAAACTATCCATTGACCCTGAAGAAGCCATTGTATGGCGAAACATGTCGGTCAGCTCTCTCCAAACAGCCCCTTTGTACCCAGGATCTATTAAATTTTTGTAGACCCTTTTTAGCAAACCCCTGTCTATTTTTGTATCTCCTTGGTCCCCCAACCATCTCTAAACCCCTTGCGTCCCCATTAGTTGCTGGGGAACTGATATGACTGGTGGACCAATCCTATTGTATTTTCTTTCTCTATAGTGTATGTATAATGTATTTGGTGTCGGTTTTATCCCTCAAATTGATTATTAATAAACTACTTTGTTAAAATTTCTATTCAAAAAGTTGCAAGTATTATTTTGTTTATTACCGCTATAGTCCCCTATCTCTATCCTTGCTCCTTTCTCTACCATTCAACCCGGGACGAGGTATAATCCAACTAGAGCTATCCAAGCCTTTCTCTTCATTCGTATAGACATGTACAGAGCAGTATTGAAAAGAAGGCGAAGTAAACACATGACAGGGTGCAAGGAACTTAGTGAGGAAATAGTTAACTATAGGAGGGGTGAAGAATTGTACTGCACTTACCAGATTGGGTGGAGAGGTGCAGGGCGGAGGAGTAGATGCCTCGTGGCAGTAGAAGATTAGGTAGACACAGCAGTTGGAGATAGCAAGCTCAAGAGGAATGTTCCCTCCCGCCTGCCCTAAGAGAAGTGGTCAGAAGACGGACGTCAAAAGAATGGTGTCGCGGTTGGGTCCTTGGCGACAGTTATGGAAATACAGAATAGATGTATAGAAAACAGGAGCTATTTGAAAATGTGGGACCCATCCCAGATATGGAGTCCTTCCGATTGGTCTGGTGTCAGTCCGGACTAATGGGTAATAAGTTATGGGGGGTCCGTGGTCAGTTAGCGAGTCCCCGAGGCGAGTTTGCAGCTGGGGCAGATGCTAACATAAAAGGGACTGCAGGCTCAAGAAGAAAATGGGGTAGTCAGGGACCAGCAACCAATTGCTTGGATAAAAACTGGATACAATTAAAATAGTTTTAAAATTGTTAAATTATTTTAAATAAAAGTTTATAGTTTTGTTTTTTGTTAATAAAAGGCCGACAAGGTCATTTACATCCAAGCAGGTGTCAGTGTCATTATTCTATAGTAGTATAAGATATGGTACATGTTTTGCTTAGGGGTACTAAGTTATCTGGCTGCCCTAGTCATGGCCAGTGCAACTGTCCATTATTTTGCTGGGTCAGTAGGAATCTGTGGGGCACTACCTAGACATTGGAGTTGGAGCTTTGCCTGTTAGAACTGCCCAGCATTTAGGCTGCTGCAGATATATGCACCAAATCTAATGCCGCGTACACACAAGCGGATTTTCGGTCAGAAAAATCTTGGATGTTTTTTTTTCCGACGGAATTCCGCTCAAGCTTGGCTTGCATACAAACGGTCACACAAAAGTTTGCTGAACCTTCGACCGTCAAGAACCCGGTGATGTACAACACTACGACGAGCCGAGAAAATTAAGTTCAATGCTTCCGAGCATGCGTCGAATTGTTTCCGAGCATACATAGGAATTTTGTACATCGGAATTAGTACAGATGATCGGAATTCACGATCGAAACTTTTTCCGACCGAAAAATTTTGAACCTGCTCTCAATCTTTTTCTGGCGGGAATTCGGCCAGCAAAAGTCTGATGGAGCATACACCCGGTCGCATTTTTCGACCTAAAAGCTTTCATCTGTCTTTTGCTGGCCGAATTTCCGATCGTGTGTACGCGGCATAAGACTAGCAGCCAGAGGCAGCAGGGCCTTAGATGGTCTCATGCTGCAGATATACAGCTATTAGTCTAATATGTACTGATATTTTCCAGAGCAATTTGAGGGAAAAGGTATATTTTTCAGGGTACTGCTTAGGCAAAATTAACATTTCTAGACATTCTCTATAACATAGTAGATCTATTTTCCATTACTAACATTTTATTAACATTTTCCATATAGCTAACCAGTGGAGGCCAGTCCATAATGGGCGCCACCCCCTAGTTTGCATGCGGAGCACCGGACTTATTGCTTTCTACAGGCATTTTTTTTTTTTTTTTTTAGCACGTGATTAGAGGCTCTAATTGGCTTGAAAAAGGTTCTGCCCTGACCCATCCACTTGTGACACAAGGCGAATCAATATTCGCTATCGGTTTCCTGCTTCTCCTCCTGGCCAATAAGGACAGGAGGCGGATCTAAAGAAGACTGGGTTAGTCGGGAGGAGAAGCCACGGAAGTCGCAGTGCTGTGACCCTGGAGGGGTGAGTGCAGACCTGAGGGGGGGTTTGTTTCCTACCCTTACAAGAAATTTTAGCACCAGCTGCCACTGTAACTAAGAGCACAAAGATTAAGATCCATGTGTTACAGTGAGTAGTAGTCACAATTCAGTACAGCTTACATAATGTCTCCAATAAGCTAGAAGCATTTAGGTTTCATTAATAAAGTAGTTCATAAGGTCCATAGATTTTTGGCATTCCAGATCAACAAATGTACAGGGCAGGTTCCCCTAGCTGCGCTATCGTGCCATAAATGGTTGCTAGGGCCGCCACTGTCCTAACAACCAATCATGTGCTTGCCCCAGCATTCACAGGAGGATGGCATTTGTGATGGGGAATCTGATGTAAGAGGGGACCCTGATAAAAGCAGACCAGGGCCAGATTAAGAAAATCATGGGCCTGGAAGTGACAGCAACACAGCTCGGCCAAGGCAAGTGACCGAAGGCACAGAACCTGGAAGGAAGACCGGGTGAAGATGGAACAAAAGTGTGCCCATTTTAGAGCTGGTAACATTGAAGATATTCAATATTAGGGATGAGCCGAAACCCCCCCCCCCCTCGGTTCGGTTCGCAGCTGAACATGCGAACAGGAAAAAAATGTGTTCGAACACGCGAACACCGTTAAAGTCTATAGGACACGAACATGAAAAATCAAAAGTGCTAATTTTAAAGTCTTATATGCAAGTTATTGTCATAAAAAGTGTTTGGGGACCTGGGTCCTGCCCCGGGGGACATGTATCAATGCAAAATTTTTTTTTTTTTTCGGGAGCAGTGATTTTAACCACTTCTGTACAGGGCATTTTGACCACCTTTCTCCCCTTTCTGCCCAGTATGTACAGAGAGGAGTGTGGAAGGTATTATGAGGGTGGTATGTACAGGAGAGGAGTGTGGAGGGTATGACAGTGAGCAGTATGTACATCAATTAGCGGGTGGGGGAGTAACTGAGAGTGATATCTTTTGGAGTAGGGTCTGTCATCTGCAGGTTGGGAAATGGTCACCTGTGATATAAGTTGAAGGGTGGTGGCTAACATGGAAAGTGGCTGGGGAGTGACCTGGTTGGTGGGGAGTGTGAAATGGATGATGTGTTTCAAGTTTCTTTCACATTTGCAGTAAAGCTTACTGCCCTCTGAAAAGTGATCTGTGGTGGATTGCTTTTCAACGAGTGGTATAGCAGCAGCTGACAGGCGTTCATGAGATGCTACTACCACCTCCTTTTTTTTTTTTACTTTGCTGAATGGCAGTTTTACATTGTTGGACTATGCTGCTACTGCGAGTGAGTTTGACAGGCGGTGCTGCCTGTCAAACTCTGCAGGCTCCAAGCTGTCCATTGAGCTCAGTGCCTCTGACAAGAAGTGAGAGGCACTGTGAGCTCATCCTCTCAGTCTGCTGCAGAGTGTGCCAGCTTGTATTTAAACTGGCCGCTCTGTATGTAGCTTCTGACAGGCTGCGCAAGGAGCCCCGTATCTCCAGGACCATAGGTGCCCCAAATTTTGACCAGTATTGGGGTAGACACTCAGCTACCTACCCCTTAAATTTGGGCTCTATGTGACTCCTGGTCGCCAAGGCTACGGCGACATACCCGTGCATCAATGCCTGTTTCCAGGTTTCAGGCGTACCCCCGGCCGCCTAGTTCCCTTTGATTTGGACACAGCGGAAGTTTTTCAGCAGATCCTGGCCAATAATTCATTGGCTGGGACCTGTTGATCAACTTTGCCGAATCAGAGCCCAAAGCCCTGTGTTGACAATCACCACAGGGCTCTGTATGGAGGGAAATTATCGCTTTGTTTCTTTTCCCTGCAAACCATGGTAAATAAACAAATCAATATGTAGTAAAATGCAGCACATATTACACACATAACATATTGTTGCCCCTAGATGTTAACCCCTTCCCAGCCAGTGTCATTAGTACAGTGACAGTTTATTTTATTAGCACTCATCACTGTATTAGTGTCACTGGAGATGTTAGTGGCAGTTAGTCAATTAGTGTTAGTGTCCCACTATAAGTCATGATCCCTGCCATTACTAGTAGAGTTGAGTGGACACCTGGATGTTCGGGTTCGAGGGGTTCGGCCAAACTTTGCAAAAAAGTTTTAGTTCGGGACCGAACTTGACCCGAACTTGACCCCGAACCCAATTGAAGTCAATGGGGACCCGAACGGCTATAATGAATTGTCGGCTCCCATCCCCATAATACAGAGAACAGTCATTGAAAGTCATTGATTTTTAAAAAGTTATTGTCATAAAAAGTGTTTGTGGACCTGGGTCCTGCCCCAGGGGACATGTATCAATGCAAAAAAAAAGGTTTTAAAAACGGACGTTTTTTCGGGAGCAGTGATTTTAATAATGCTTACAGTGAAACAGTAAAAGTGTAATATTCCTTTAAATTTCATACCTGGGGGGTGTGTATAGTATGCCTGTAAAGGGGCGCATGTTTCCCGTGCTTAGAACTGTCCCTGCACAAAGTGTCATTTCTGCAGGGAAAAAAGTTATTTAACTTCTTGCCGATCGCCCACTGTCAAAAGACGGCAGAGCGGTGCGATTCTTGTGGCGGGTCGGCGTCATATGACGGCGATACCATTTTGGCCACTAGGAGGCGCGCGCGCGCCGCGGGAGGCGCTGGGGACCCGATGCGCGCGCCGCGGGAGGCGCTGGGGACCCGATGCGCGTGCCCGTCGGCCACGATGTCCACCGGGCACCCACGATTGCCCAGTAACTGAGCAGGACGTGGATCTGTGTATGTAAACACACAGATCCACGTCCTGTCACTGGAGAGGAGACCGATGGTGTGTCCCTTGTACATAGGGACACCGATCGGTCCCCTCCCCCCGGATCGCTGTATATATGTGAATGGTCCCAAAAATGTGTCAAAAGTGTCCGATATGTCCACCGCAATGTCGCAGTCACGATACAAATCCCAGATCGTCGCCATTACTAGTAAAAAAAAAAATAATAATAAAAATGTCATAAATCTATCCCCTATTTTGTAGACGCTATAACTTTTGCGCAAACCAATCAATATACGCTTATTTCGATTTTTTTTTTACCAAAAATATGTAGAAGAATACGTATCCGCCTAAACTGAGGAAAAAAAATAAAAAAATTGGATATTTATTATAATAAAAAGTAAAAAATATTATGTTTTTTCAAACTTGTCCCTCTTCTTTTGTTTATAGCGCAATAAATAAAAACCGCAGAGGTGATCAAATACCACCAAAATAAAGCTCTATCTGTGGGGAAAAAATGATAAAAATGTTATTTGGGTACAGCGTTGCATGACCGCGCAATTGTCATTCAAAATGCGACAGCGCTGAATGCTGAAAAATGGCTTAGTCAGGAAAGAACAGCCCGCAGCAGAGAACAGAGGAAATAGGCGTAGGGCTGGCATGAGTAAAGGAAACATGCCATTTAGGCATGCCCCTTTAAGAGTTAGGAGGAGGGGTGGAGCTGGCAACAGGAAGAGGAGGGGCAACGGCCACGGAGAGAGTCAGTTCAGCTAGAAAGCAGTTGTGAGCAGATCGTCATGGAGGAGCTCCTTAAATCCATCAAAACGGCGGCGGCTGAAAACGGAGCTGTTTGGTTAAGGACACAGATCGAAAGGGCACTGGAGGGTGAGAGCAGTGATTCAGGGGAGGTCACACAACTCGGGGGTTGGCAGCGGCGATCTAGGCCGCCGGCCAGATATTCGCCAGAAGGGCGCAGATCCACGGACATGCCAGGCAGCAAGAAGTGTAAAAACAGCGCTGAACCGCCGAAAAAGCGGTCGGCCAAGGGAGATGTTGCAGGCACTTCTGGCACATTTGGGGCTGTGGGGGGGGCGGGGGGCCCAGCAGCACGCGGCGCATGGCGTCCACCACGCGGTCATCACACAAGGCCTCAGGCCTATCCACACATGGGGAGGGGGGGGCGGTCAGGGGCCCAACCCAAAACAGGAAGTTCCATCAGTGGAGCATCAGTGGGGATTGCTAAGGGGGCCAATACAAAGTCATCTAAAACACATAGTTTAAAACACCCGGCTAGGGGGAAAAAGCTATCCCAGGTCAATATAACACCAGCAAGGGAAAGGGGCATGGAGGCTAGGAACAGGACAATCGCCTACCCAAACTTCAGCACAGATGCCGCTTACTGCGACGAGACGCATGCTCAGCAGAAGGGGGGAAGAGGACATTTACAAGCAGGAGGCGGTCGGCCCAGCTTGAGTTCCAGTGTGCGGGGGGGACATAGCAGAGGATGTCTGCGGGATGGAGGCGATCCGCCTGCCCGTAGGAACATTAAGGGAAAAAAAGAAGCGGAGGCAGTTGGGACGAGAAGAAACGAGAGAGAACGCAGTTCGTCTGCATCTGAGGCTGAAGACCTTGGAGGGAAGGCTCTTTCAACTGCAGATGAGATGGTGGAGCTGTCGGAGGGCGAGCTGCCTGAATTGGAGGACGAGATCGCAGAAGGACGCACAGCAACGAATGACGCAGGATGTTTGGCTGGTGGAAGATTGTCCATGCAGCCCGGTAAGTCCTGTTTTTGTTCTGGGTCTTGCGGGAGTAAAATGTCTTTGGGGGGGGATGTGGGGGAGGGGGCCAGGAGGCAGGGTGATCGGTTTCAGAGGGGTGGGGGTTTTACGGGCGAGTCCGTCCCTGAAACAGGACTTTTGGAGGGGGGATTACAGGGCTTTTTAGCAGGCCTCAAGGAGCTGGTGGGCAGGTTTGAGCCTACACCTGCGCAACAGGGGCCAGCGGGAGCATGGGTTTCAGCAGGGAGGGTGTTGACTGAGGGGGGCCAGGGGGGAGGGGGGGAGGGAATTACAGTACAAGCGGAGAGAACGGTGTTGGCGAATCCGCCCGCGTTTCCGCCCGGGGGGAGTGAGGCAGGTATCGTGGAAGCAGCAGAGGCATCTCAGCTCACGCCAGGAGAGGGGGAAATGGGGGGTGACAAAAACAAGAAACAGGACATAGTGCGGTTAGCTGATTCCGCACGATGTGAGGTTTATGTCTGTTTTGAAGGGCCATTAGGGGCCCATTTGAAACAGGAGGTGAGAGAAAAAATTTGGAGAGGGGAGTACGTGGAGATATTTTCTCTGCTTCCCCTTGAGAAATTCAACTTGGATAGGGTGAAACCCGAGGATAGTAAAAAAGAAGAGGAGGAGAAGAGACGGTACAGATTAATACCCCGGACATTTCAGAATTGGCTGCAAGCGTTTGGGGTATTGGCAAGCGTGATAGGCGAAAAGGAGCCGGAACATTGCTCGGCCCTTTTCTGTTATTTGGATGCTATTGCCGAGGCTCACCGGACTTACGGGGGTCTAGCATGGCTGCGTTACGACGAACAGTTTCGGCAGAGAAGGGCAGTGAGACCGGCTTTAAGGTGGGATCACAAAGACATCAGTCTTTGGATGCGCTTGATGTCTTCAGCCAAACCAGCGAGTCAGTTTTTTCAGGGGGGGGCCGGGGGATCAGGGGCTTCGGGTCAATCGGCCACAAGAAAAAAAGGAGTCTGCTGGCAGTACAACGAGGGAAGTTGTAAATTTGGGCATGGATGTAAGTATAAACACGAGTGTTCAGGGTGCGGTGGATCACATCCCTCATCAAGG
The DNA here is from genome assembly GCA_028564925.1 of Lithobates sylvaticus. Lineage (NCBI taxonomy): Eukaryota > Metazoa > Chordata > Amphibia > Anura > Ranidae > Lithobates > Lithobates sylvaticus. The sequence continues at coordinate 50,693,200 of CM053035.1, forward strand.
TGTTTTAAGCAGGGTAAGGGAAAGGCCAGCGATTTTGCGGGAAAAGGGGAGGACGCCAGTGAAGGTGGGAAGAATGCGGCCTTTTCTAGATAGATATCCAGATAAGGCAGTGGCTCATCTACTTTTGTTGGGATTTTCTGAAGGTTTCATGATTCCTGCGGTTTTGAACTCAGCTCCTCCCATTCCAGAAAATTTACGGTCCGCTTTAAAGCATCATGAAGTAGTGTCCGAAAAATTAAATAAGGAGGTAGCTTTGGGGAGGATGGCGGGCCCCTTCTCCATAAAATCCATGCAGGACCTGGTAATTTCTCCGTTGGGGGTGGTACCCAAAAAGGAGCACAACAAATTTCGCCTCATTCACCACTTGTCTTACCCACAAGGAGAGTCGGTGAACGACGCTATTGATCCTGAAGTTTGCACTGTCTCATATACATCCTTTGATGCCGCAGTACATTGGGTGAGGAAGTATGGTAGGGGCGCCCTGATGGCAAAGACAGACATTGAAGCGGCTTTTCGTTTGCTGCCTGTTCATCCCGATAGCTTTCATTTATTGGGTTGCAAGTGGCAAGAGGAATATTACGTGGATATGTGTTTGCCAATGGGTTGTTCTATATCGTGCGCATTCTTTGAGTGTTTCAGCACATTTGTGGAATGGGTAGTGAGGGACGTTTCAGGTTTGAATTCGGTGATCCATTATTTGGACGATTTTCTTTGTATAGGGCCGCCCGCATCTAACGTTTGCGCGATGCTCTTAACAACGGTTGAAAGGATTTTAGGGGAATTCGGCATTCCGCTTGCGCCAGACAAGACGGAAGGGCCCACGACAGTGATCAGTTTTCTCGGGATTGTAATCGATTCCATGGCCATGGAATGCAGGTTGCCTGAAGCAAAATTGTTGGCATTGCAGGAGGAGGTGAAGGGGATGGTGGGCCGGCGCAAGGTTCAGCTGAGGGCATTGCAATCGGTGCTTGGCAAGCTCAATTTTGCGTGCAGGATCATTCCGATGGGCAGGGTTTTTGGGAGAAGATTAGCGGCAAGTACGGGTGGCATTGAGTCGCCCAGACATTATGTGACACTTTCACGGGAACATAAGGATGACCTGAGAATGTGGCACATGTTTCTGGACAACTTTAATGGTAGAGCCCTGTGGATGATTGGCCCGGTGAATAATTTCGACCTCAAATTGTTTACAGATGCAGCGGGGTCAGCGGGTTATGGGGCTTTTTTCCAGGGGCATTGGAGTGCCGGCCCTTGGCCGGACAGCTGGAGCGAAGCGGGGATGCTCAAGGATATGTTGTTGCTTGAGTTGTTTCCGGTGGTATTGGCGGTAGAATTGTGGGGCGAATTCTTCCGGGATCGGAAGGTGCGCTTCCACATCGACAATTTGGGGGTGGTACAGGTGATTAATAAGGTATCTGCGGCATCACCGCCGGTGATACGTTTGTTGAGACACTTGGTGCTTCGGTGTATGCAGATGAACATTTTCATTCAGGCAGTACACTTACCAGGAGTGGACAATGTGATTGCTGACGCTCTTTCTCGGTTTCAGTGGGAGAAATTTCGGGAGCTGGTACCAGGGGCAGAGCGTCACGGCGTCCCGTGTCCTTTGGAACTATGGAAGATTGCCCTGGAAGGATAGGTGAGTGGATCAGACGGTCATTGAGCGAGGGAACATGGAAAACATACAAGAAAGTATGGGACGAATGGTTTGCTTTCCATGAACAGGCAGCGGGGGCGGTTAAAGGAGAGACTAGATTGCGATTTATCTATTTTGTCGCCAGACACATGGAACATGGAGTTTCCGTGTCGAGGCTGGGGAAGGTTATGGCGGCCATGGCCTTTTTGTTCAAGCTCGAAGGGGGGAGAGATTGGACAAAAGAGTTTTGGGCACGTCAGGCATTGAAGGGTTATCGCCGAGGGAAGAGGGTCCGGGATGAGAGGCGACCAGTTACGTTCGCACTGTTGGGTAGAATGGTGGACACTTTGCCCGGAGTTTGTAGATCCGGATATGAGGTGGGGCTTTTCCGCACAGCTTTTGTGTTGGCCTTTTTCGGCGCTTTTCGGATAGGGGAGCTGGTGAGTTCCTCCAAGAAAACAAGGGATGGATTAGCTGTGGGGGAGGTTCGGTACATGGAGGATAGACTTGTGATGCGTTTGCGTAGATCTAAAACGGATCAGGAGGGCCGAGGCAAGGATGTGGTGGTGTTCGCTATTCCTGACGCCAAACTCTGCCCCGTTTTAGTTACAAAGGTTTATTTGACACAGAGGCCAGCGGGGGATGGCCCTCTTTTAGTACATCAGGATGGGGTGGCGCTGTCGCGTTTCCAATTTATTTCTATCTTTCGGAGATCTTTAGTCGTCCTGGGTCTGGGGGATCAGAAATTTTCCTCGCATTCATTTAGAATTGGTGCGGCGACGGAAGCAGTCAGGTGGGGCCTAACGGAAGAAGCTGTTAAACGGATTGGGAGATGGGAATCGAGGCGATTCCGGTCTTATGTCAGACTTGATTTAGTTATTTGACGTTTTACTGAGTGGTGTGCGTTTAGGTGCCGGCATGGTTTCGTGTGGTACATTGTGATGAGTTTTCACCGGAATTTTCTTATTGTTTTCTTTTCAGATACCTCGCCGAGTCTCGTGTGGATCATGGGACATTCCTATGTTTGCTGGGGTGCCAGGAGGGGGGATGCCAGGCCAGACGGGAGACAGCTAGGTTTTTCCAGGGGGGAGGCGTACATTAAATGGCTGGGGTTCCCGGGGATGCTTTGGAGCCGTCTGGTCCCGGAGGCGCACAAATTTGCACGATGGGACAGGCCTCCCGAGGTTTTGGTGATTCATGTGGGGGGGAATGATTTGGTTTTGAGGACAAAACTAGACATTACCAGGCATATTAAGCATGATTTCTGCCTATTACAGGCGGCATTCCCAAAAACTGTCCTTGTATGGTCGGACATGATAGCCAGGTCTTCGTGGCATCTAGCGAGGTCAGTAGAACTGGTTAACAAGGCCAGAAAAAAGATTAATCAGGAGGTGAGCAGGTTTTTTATTAAAAACGGTGGCTTAGCTATCAGACACAGAGAGCTAGAGATTGAGACGTGGCGATATTTGAGGGCTGACGGGGTTCATCTGAACCCAGTGGGCACTGATATGTGGACCATGGGTATACAGGATGGAATTGAAAGAGCGCTTAGGGTGTGGAGGTGCGCTCAAGGTTAAGGTTTTAACCTTGTTTGCTGTGGCGGATGTTGGCTGACGTAGGTATAGAGAAGAAACCCCCTCCCCACAGAGAAGTTGATGCGGGACCCATTGGAGATATGGGCCCGTTTGTTAATATTCCTTATAAGTGATGTAAGGAATATGGTGGATGACTGCACTGCGGGAATATTTTTGTCTCTGAGCTAGCATGTCAGCTTGAGGCCTAGTTACAGTTTATATGACCGCAGTGCACGAGTTTTGATTACGCTAAAACGGGTGGGGGGGGTAAGGTCCTACAGTCCTACGTCAGGGTTTTCTTCATTGGTATACTGTTATTGGTTATTTATTGGTTATTTATTTGTTTATAAGAAGTTCATTTATATTTTGATATTTAATAAAGGAGGCTGCTACGGCCTAATTTACACTCCAGTTCTGTGTGGTTTCCGTTAATGGGAATGGTAAGGGTGGGAGTGTACAGATGGGTAGCACAAAATGAGTTATGTTGTACTTAGTCAAGAACAGCCCGCAGCAGAGAACAGAGGAAATAGGCGTAGGGCTGGCATGAGTAAAGGAAACATGCCATTTAGGCATGCCCCTTTAAGAGTTAGGAGGAGGGGTGGAGCTGGCAACAGGAAGAGGAGGGGCAACGGCCACGGAGAGAGTCAGTTCAGCTAGAAAGCAGTTCCCGCCCTCCCTCCCTATTTTCTTGCAGGTGTTCGATAAATTTTTACAGGTTGGCTTGGACGTCGTAGCATTGGCGGATGTTGGCTGACGTAGGTATAGAGAAGAAACCCCCTCCCCACAGAGAAGTTGATGCGGGACCCATTGGAGATATGGGCCCGTTTGTTAATATTCCTTATAAGTGATGTAAGGAATATGGTGGATGACTGCACTGCGGGAATATTTTTGTCTCTGAGCTAGCATGTCAGCTTGAGGCCTAGTTACAGTTTATATGACCGCAGTGCACGAGTTTTGATTACGCTAAAACGGGGGTGGGGGGGGGGGGGTAAGGTCCTACAGTCCTACGTCAGGGTTTTCTTCATTGGTATACTGTTATTGGTTATTTATTTGTTTATAAGAAGTTCATTTATATTTTGATATTTAATAAAGGAGGCTGCTACGGCCTAATTTACACTCCAGTTCTGTGTGGTTTCCGTTAATGGGAATGGTAAGGGTGGGAGTGTACAGATGGGTAGCACAAAATGAGTTATGTTGTACTTAGTCAGGAGGTTTTCGTGCCTGGTAGGCAAGTGGTTAAAAGCACTCGGCTTTTAAGGTGTGGTAGCAAAGACTTCTTAAACTTAGGCGCAGGGAGAGGCATGTTGTGGAATAAGATGACCTGTGGGTCCTGTGGGAGGGTTATGATTGTGGTTTTCGTTATTGTTAAGTTGGTCATTTGTTTGCAAAAAATATTTAATTAGTCAGCACTGCCACCAAATGTGGAAGGGTTCCCCGGGCCAGACCGCTCCTCCAGCACATTAGAGAAGTCTTGGTGTCCAACCTACTGTACTTAGGCACAATGGGTATCGCTACCATCGAGCTGGATCTATGTACATCATTACTTATTTCAATGTTGCCTTCCACTACTGGTACCTATGACTTTTTTTTCCTCTGCTCTGATTTTCACTATCATTAACTTGGTTATTTGTCTCCAATAAGGTTTAATTAGTGAGCACTGCCACCAAATGTGGAAGATTGCCCTGGGCAAGACCATACCTTCAACAGTGTAGGAAAGTCATGGAAAGTCCAACCTACTCAGGCACGCTGGATCACTGTACCATCAAGCTTGGTCTCTGTACATCACCCACCACTGACACCAATGTTACCCTCCCCCACTGCCACCAATTACTTTTTCTTTATATATTTATATATATTAATGCTTTTATTTTTTCCCCCACTGACAAGGCATTTTTCCTAGTGATGACCACCAAGACCATGAGGCTTTTAGTAATCTCATTTTTACAGATAGGGAACCTGCTCAATGGCTGCCTAAGTTTTCTGCTTTTTCTCAAATTGGACATTAAAAAAAAGCCAATTCAGAAAGGAACCTTAATGGAAAAGTAAGGAACAAAGGGAAAGTTGACAGAAGTGCTGAACACGTTTGCAATTGTTCTCTAGTCAATGAATATTGAGCAGCTTGATGATTTGGAGCCAAGCCCCTGAGAAACAGCTAAGTGCTTCTTTTTTCACAATCTCTTCAATAATTAAGACAGGGGTCAAAATACCTATAGCTAAAGTTTGACATCTATGAGTGTACTGTTATATTTGAGGTTTTCTATTCTTTGCCAATGTCTGATGCCAATTGCAAGACTTGCAAGGTGGGTATTCCAGATAATTAATTCTCTCATTGCAGTTCTCTGATAAACCTTTAGCCCTTCATAACTTGGATTGTAGTTATGATATTGCTGGTGGGTTAAGCCACCCCTGACTTCTTATTTCTCTTGGGGACTCCAGTGGTAAGATTGGACTGGCAGAGTCAGGGTTCATACATGTGTCAAATGTAGAGATTTGTAGACTAGGATAAATAACAAAAATATGTAGTAATTAGAACTTTAATGCCCCATACACACGATCGGACATTCCAACTACAAAATCCCTCGAATTTTTTCCGATGGATTTTGGCCCAAACTTGTCTTGCATACACACGGTCGCACAAAGTTGTCGGAAAATCCGATCGTTCCGAACGAGGTGATGGAAAAAACGTATGACGGGACTACGAAGAGGCCAGTAGCCAATAGCTTTCGTTCCCAAATTCATTTTGAGCATGCGTGGCACTTTGTGCATCGGAATTCTCTACACACGATCGGAAAAAGTCTTATCGGATTTTGTTGTTGGAAAATTTTGGGTCCTGCTCTCAAACATTTTCTGTCGGAAATTTCGACCGAAAAAGCCCGCTAGAGCCACACACGATCGGATTTTCCGACAACATAATCCGATCTGACTTTTTCCGTCAGAATTTCCGACCGTGTGTACAAGTCAAATGCAAAATCAATAATTTATTAAGCTTGGTTAATAATCATACCATATAAAACTAAATACATACAGTATATTATTATACAGCTGGAGATGTTTGTTACAGTACATATACCCTTTATATATTTTCCACCAAGTATTTTTTATCCATTAACATTATATTCACATTACATAGTTTACATATTTCTTCACTTGGAATATATCCGTTCTCTACGCATTTCATGAACAACAATCAGTACAAATATATGGTAAAAGTAATGGCAAACCAGCCACAATGTTAAAATTATTTCTGCTCTACAGTTGCTCCCAAGATGGTAAGATATAGGCCAACCCACATATATATTGTATAGTCCACCAAAGTTCACCTTCATTCTCATGCTACAAGTGCGAATTTTGTTGAAGTGATTATAAAGGTTCATTATTATTTTTAAACAAACCTGTTATACTTACCTGCTCTGTGCAGTAATTTTGCAGAGCAGCCCTGATCCTCTTCTTCTCAGGTCCCCTGCCTGTGTTCTTGACCCCTCCCCCTTGACATTGGTCCCCAATAAATTTGATGTCCCCTCAAAATAACTCAACACACATCCATTAATGTCTAAACTGCTGGCAACAAAAGTGAGTACACCCCTAAGTGAAAATGTGCAAATTGGGCCCAATTAGCCATTTCCCTCCCCGGTGTCATGTCACTGGTTAATGTTCCAAGGTCCCAGCTGTCAGGGAAATGGGCGCATACCTATGCGAAAATCTACAAGGTCAGTGAACCAGCATGGGCAAGGTCGCGCTAACGTGCAGCAGCGCACACGGATGCGCAATAGCGCCGCAATCGGGCGAATGCGCGTGCACAATAGTGGTGCCAACGGGCGAATGCGCGTGCGCAATAATGCCGCTAACGGGGAATGCGCATGCGCAATAGTGCCACTAACGGGCGAATGCACGTGCGCAATAGTGCCGCCAACGGGCGAATGCACGTGCGCAAAAATGCAGCTAACGGACGAATGCGCATGCGCAATAGTGCCGCTAATGGCCGAATGCGCATGCGCAATAGTGCCGCTAAGGGGCGAACGCACGTACGCAGCCGCGCGCGCACAACATGACACAGGTACCTTGTTTATTTAAACGTTCCACGGACAGTGCCGCGTTGCTGGATTATCATCAGCTCTCCCTGTATACCTGTGTTTGCGATTCCTGTTACCTGATCACCTGTGTACCGACCTGGCTTGTTTGACCTGCTCCTGCTGATCTCCTGGCTCTACCCACCAGCTTGCATCTGACGTCTCCCTGCCTGCTTCCTGCATCTGACCCCGGCCTGGCTTACGGACTCCGTATTTTCCGGTCTCCTGTACCCGGACTTCTGGCTCTGATCTTGGACTGTCTTACCGTGTTGACCCCTGGCCTGGCTTTTGACTCTGCTACTGGACTTTCATTGGTCCTCTCCTCCGGACCTCCTAAGCACGTTACCTCCAGTGACTTTGCTCTACCATGTTCCTGGCATCAGCTGCTACTACCAGGCAACCCGCGCTTCTGTGGGCACCGCATCCCTATGTCACTTTCAGGGTTGTGCTGTACTCGGCCTCAAGGGGAGCCCTCCCGGCATCTCGGCCTCCTGCCAAGTTCCTGACACCAGCTGTGAATGAAGCAGGTGTGTTAATTCCAGTGACTTTCATACTGGTCACTGGAAGGTCAACATGGCACCTCATGGCAAAGAACTCTCTGAGGATCTGAAAAAAAAAGAATTGCTGCTCTACATAAAGATGGCCTAGGCTATAAGAAGAATGCCAAGACCCTGAAACTGAGCTGCTGCACGGTGGCCAAGACCAAACGGCGGTTTAACAGGACAGGTTTCACTCAGAGCAAGCCTCGCCATGGTCGACCAAAGAACTTGAGTGCACGTGCTCAGCGTCATATCCAGAGGTTGTCTTTAGGAAATAGGGGTATGAGTGCTGCGCCAGCATTGCTGCTGAGGATAAAGGGGTGGGGGGGCAGCCTGTCAGTGCTCAGACAATACGCCGCACAGTGCATCAAATTGGTCTGCATCACTGTTGTCCCAGAAGGAAGCCTCTTCTAAAGATGATGCACAAAAAAGCCTGCAAACAGTTTGCTGAAGACAAGCAGACTAAGGACATGAAATACTGGAACCATGTCCTGTGGTCTGATGAGACCAAGGTAAACTTATTTGGTTCAGATGGTGTCAAGCGTTTGCGGCGGGAAACATTTTAGGAGTACAAAGACAAGTGTGTCTTGCCTACAGTCAAGCATGGTGGTGGAAGTGTCATGGTCTGGGGCTGCATGAGTGCTGCCGGCACTGGGGAGCTACAGATCATTGAGGGAACCATGAATGCAAACATGTACTGTGACATACTGAAGCAGAGCATGATCCCCTCCCTTCAGAGACTGGGCCGCAGGGCAGTATTCCAACATGTTTACGACCCCAAACACACCTCCAAGATGACCACTGCCTTGCTAAAGAAGCTGAGGGTAAAGGTGATGGACTGGCCAAGCATGTCTCCAGACCTAAACCCTATTGAGCATCTGTGGGGCAACGGAAAGGTGGAGGAGTGCAAGGTCTCTAACATCCACCAGCTCCGTGATGACGTCATGGAGGAGTGGAAGAGGACTCCAGTGGCAACCTGTAAAGCTCTGGTGAACTCCATGCCCAAGAGGGTTAAGGCAGTGCTGGAAAATCATTTTGGCCACACAAAATATTGACACTTTGGTCCAAATTTGGACATTTTCACTTAGGGGTGTACTCACTTTTGTTGTCAGCGGTTTAGACATTAATGGCTGTGTGTTGAGTTATTTTGAGCGGACAGGAAATATACACTGTTATATAAGCTATACACTCACTACTTTACATTGTAGCAAAGTGTAATTTCTTCAGTGTTGTCACATGAAAAGATAGAATAAAATATTTACAAAAATGTGATGGGTGTACTCACTTCTGTGAGATACTGTATGTGATCTTACTAGCTGTATTGCTATTTTAGATTGCAAGCTCTTTTTGAGACAGGTAATGCTGTGAATGGCTTTTTGCTCTCTGTGAAATGGTGTGGAATTCGTCAGCACAACATAAATAAATAATGTTTTTGGTTCACAAAGCTGCTTGCTGGTTCACAGAAATTTCCTGGCGTCAGTAAGAGCTGAATGAGAGGGAATTGTGTATCCAGCGCATAGACGCAGATCAGTGAAGTGGAAAGCTTTATAGCCGTACACGTTGTATTTCCTGGAAGGTGAGAGAAATAACATTTTCATCTGTTGTTATGTTTACCTCAGCTGTTTCAAATGGCTCTGCCTTCCTTTTTATGGTATAAGCCGAAAATGTACATAGACAGTAAAGCTGGCCATACACGAGTTGAATTTTGGCCGATTCCTGCTGAATTATCGAGTTGTGAGTGGCCCTGTTGGCATCACTGATCACTTTCAAAAGGTGGGAAATTGTCAGCTGAACCATGACTGTATCCTATCACTGTTGGGGTATTCAGACAGACGTGGGTGCTGCAGATGGCTGAATACAATAGCTGGCAGCGGGGATTCCTTTATCCAAGCTGTTTAGCGTGGATGGGGGAATTGTTTTGATTGATTGATCTAAGCTTGTGTAAGGCTGGCCATACATGGAGCGAATTTCTCTCCTATAACCATGGATTGCAGGAAAGAAATTAGCTTGATTCCCCCATCAACACAGATAGTGTTGATGGGTGAATCCCTCCTGCCGGGCCATTGTCTTCTCTCAGCAGGGGGGCTGGTGCTGGTAGACAGGGCCGGCCCTACCATGGGACCCGATGGTCGTGGCAAGTGACAATCCGCAATGTGTGGCAGGTGACGTCGTGGCAAGTGACAATCCGCAATGTGTAGCAGGTGACATCGTGGCAAGTGACAATCCGCAATGTGTAGCAGGTGACGTCGTGGCAAGTGACAATCCTTAATGTGGGGCAGGTGATGTCGTGGCAAGTGACAATCCGCAATGTGGGGCAGGTGATGTCATGGCAAGTGACAATCCGCAATGTGTAGCAGGTGACGTCGTGGCAAGTGACAATCCGTAATGTGGGGCAGGTGACGTTGTGGCAAGTGACAATCCGCAATGTGGGGCAGGTGACGTCATGGCAAGTGACAATCCACAAGGTGTAGCAGGTGACGGTGTGGCAAGTGACAATACGCAAGGTGTGGCAGTTGACGTCGTGGTAAGTGGCAATCCGTAATGTGTGGCAGGTGACATTGTGGCAAGTGACAATCTGCAATGTGGGGCAGGTGACATTGTGGCAAGTGACAATCTGCAATGTGTAGCAGGTGACGTTGTGGCAAGTGACAATACGCAAGGTGTGGCAGGTGACGTCGTGGTAAGTGGCAATCCGCAATGTGTGGCAGGTGACGTTGTGGCAAGTGACAATCCGTAATGTGGGGCAGGTGACGTTGTGGCAAGTGACAATCCGCAATGTGGGGCAGGTGACGTCATGGCAAGTGACAATCCGCAAGGTGTAGCAGGTGGCGGTGTGGCAAGTGACAATACGCAAGGTGTGGCAGTTGACGTTGTGGTAAGTGGCAATCCGCAATGTGTGGCAGGTGACGTTGTGGCAAGTGACAATCCGCAATGTGAGGCAGGTGACGTCGTGGCAAGTGACAATCTGCAATGTGTAGCAGGTGACGTTGTGGCAAGTGACAATCCGCAATGTGAGGCAGGTGACGTCGTGGCAAGTGACAATCTGCAATGTGTAGCAGGTGACGTTGTGGCAAGGGACAATCCGAAATGTGTGGCAGGTGACGTTGTGGCAAGTGACAATCCGCAATGTGTGGCAGGTGATGTTGTGGCAAGTGACAATCCGCAATGTGTGGCAGGTGACGTTGTGGCAAGTGACAATCTGCATCTGGTGGCAGGTGACGTTGGCAAGCGACACACTCAGGGCTTCCACTGAATCTGCATTATGGTGAGTTTTATTTTATTTTATATAACAATGTAATAATAGAAATAATGCACTTCAATCATTATTTTTTGTGATACGGCACTGCGTCGATTTAACTGACAATTGCACAGGCGTGCAATGTTGTACCCAAACAAAATGTATGTCCTTTTTTTCCCACAAATAGAGCTTTCTTTTGGTGGTATTTGATCACTTCTGTGGTTTTTATTTTTTGCGCTATAAACAAAAAAAAGAGCGACAATTTTGAAAAAAAAATACAATTTTTTTTTACTTTTTGCTATAATAAATATCCCCCAAAAAAATTCATCATCAGTTTAGGCCAATATTTATTCTTCTAAATATGTTTGGTAAAAATAAAATGCAATTAGCATACATTGATTAGTTAAAAATTAGTTAAAAGTTATAGCATTTTTATTATTCATTTTTTTACTAGTAATGGCGGCGATCTGTGATTTTTAGCAAGACTGTGACATTGTGGTGGACAGATGGGACACTTTTGACACATTTTTGGGACCACTGACATTTATACAGCGATCTGTGCTATAAAAATGCACTGATTTATGTGTAAATGTCACTGGCAGGGAAGGGGTTAAATGTATTCCCTGGGAGGTGTTTCTAACTGGGGGGATGGGACTGACGGGAAGAGAAGAGAGATCTCTGTTCCTAATCACTAGGAACAGCAGATCTGTCTCTCTTCCCCTGTCAGAATGGGGATCTGTCTGTTTATATTGACAGATCCCCTTTCTGGCTCTCTGTGGAGCGATCGCGGTTGGCTGGAGGGGGGTCTCTCTCTAACAGTGTCCATTAGAGAGTCTCTGTTAGAGAGAGAGACCCCCTCCAGGACCTTTTAGTTTAGACACTACAAAGGAGTAGAATGGGACCTGGAGGGGGGCCTCTTTCTAACAGAGTGTACAGTGAACACCTTCATTCACTCTGGTCCTCACAGGACCCCCTCCTTGTGCCATGACTCTCACCCCTGCCCCAACCTCTCACAAAGTAGAAATAAAATTGGCACTGTGTAGAGCTACTCTTACCTTAACTATGGGTACTGTAGCTGTGGCTGGTTCCCGCATCCTCTGTGGCTAGCTGGTTCCCACGTCCTCTGTGGTTGGCTGGCTCCCACGTCCTCTTTGGCTGGCTCCTGTGGGTGGCTGGCTGGCTCCCTACTGTGGGTGGGTCACCGTGGGTGGCTAGCTGGCACCCTGGCCTTGCTGTGTGTGGGTCACCGTGGGTGGTTGGCTGGCAAGCACCCTGGCCCTGCTGTGGGTGGGTCACCGTGGGTGGTTGGCTGGCACGCACCCTGACCCTGCTGTGGGTGGGTCACCGTGGGTGGTTGGCTGGCACCCTGGCCCTGCTGTGGGTGGGTGGCTGGCTGGCACCCTGGCTGGCTGGTGTGTCCTCTCCTCTTCTGTCATCTTGGGCACTGTTTGCCGAGGCGAGCGAGGTACTTGGGGGAAAGTGGTGACCTTTGCCCTATCCGGGACGGTAGATCTAGAAGGTTTTCAGCAAGCCCTGTGCGCAGAGATACGTGGCGCAACACATTATGACATCGCCTGCGTGCGCGGGTCCTCTCTGAGTCTATGTTAGAAAAATCCCTCATCAGTACCCATCAATACAGCCTCTCCAGTGCCTCTTAATGCAGCCTCACCAGTGCCAATCAGCGCAGACTCACCAGTGCCCATGAATGCAGCTTCACCAGTGCCCATGGATGCAGTCTGATCAGTGCCCATCAATGCAGCCTCACCAGTGCCTATTCATGCAGCCTCACCAGTGCCCCTCAATGCAGCCTCACCAGTGCCCCTCAATGCAGCCTCACCAGTGCCCATCAATGCAGCCTCACCAGTGCCCCTCCATGCAGCCTCGCCAGAGTGCCCCTCCATGCAGCCTCACCAGAGTGCACCCTCCATGCAGCCTCACCAGAGTGCCCCTCCATGCAGCCTCACCAGAGTGCCCCCTCCATGCAGCGGATCGCAATTATTCAGCATGTGACCGCTGAGACAGCTAATCACAGTGGCCACATGACCCGAATGCCCACCTCCCGGCAGTTAGAAGCTCTAAAAGGCCTGTGAGGTGGCTGCAGGAAGGGGTTAAAGCACTGGGAAGAAAAATTAAATTTTACACAATCAAAGCATCATATACATGAGCATAAAACATACTGCTTTTCCAGGCTTACTGCTTTAAAATGCAGTTCTATGTTAGCCTATGTGGCCATGTACATCAGGCATTTAGATGTATGTATTTTACGAGCCGTGTTTAGAAGCAAAAAAAAGTTGCATTTGGATAGGAGCAAAATTTACACGCATACGCACCTAAACACGTGAGTATGCGTGTAAATATATTCCAGTGGCCAGAATGAGTTTACTGGCCAGTAGAATATGTTCATGCCTAATCCCATACACCTGTAAATGCACATAAACGTACTGTGTATGTAATTATGCACCAAAAGAAGCATTGTTTACACCTAATTTTTACTGACATCTCCTGACAGAAAGATGCAGCTTAAAGCGGAGCTGCACCCGCACCAAAAATATGAAAAGTCAGCAGCTACAAATACTGCAGCTGCTGACTTTTAATAAATGGACACTTACCTGTTCCAGGTTCCAGCGGTGTCGGCAGAATGTGACGAGCGACAGCTCGTCTCTCAGCTGCCCTGCCGCCATCCTCTGTCAGGGAATCAGGAAGTGAAGACGCACGTCTTCACTGCCCGGTTCCCTACTGCGCATGCACGAGTCGCGCTGCGCATCTCTATTGGTCCCCGCTGTGTCCTGGGAACTGTGTTTCCCAAGACACAACGGGGCATCCTCGGATATCCTTCGATATGGGCGGGGATGCTAGTCCCGGAAGTGTGTGCATATACCTGTATAATACAGGTATCTGCACCCCCCCTCCCCCCTGAAAGGTGCCAATTGTGGCACCGGAGGGGGGGAGGAATCCGATAAGCGGAAGTTCCACTTTAGGGTGGACCTCCGCTTTAAATAGGAGTATTTTAATATGCCCGATTGCATGAGGCCTAATACATTTAAAGTAGGCTACCATGGCTGCTGTTTTACTCATCAGTCCCAGGCAAAAAGTGAAACTTTAATCAGTAAGTGGTAACCCTAGGCTGAAAACTGTTCTTCAATCAGAAAATCAACTTAGTTTTCCAAGTGTAACACGGTCCCCTTGAGGACTGCTTGGATTTACCTGCTCATCTACATCACCATGACCATGTAAACCTTCCAACCCACCTGACACTCTGGGTTCAGACATCTTTCTGCATGCACCTTTAAATGACACGTCACACAGATCAATATGTTTATATTAACTCAGAATAACAGCCCAGACTCGGTAGAGGAATTCCCCAAAGACAGCTTAAGAACAGTTTAACAGTATGAAGATACAATATACAAATATGTACAGTGAGATACCACCTGAAGCATGACCTGTAGGACAATAAAGGATTAAGTGTTTAATACAGGTAGTTACACTCTAAAGGGGAACCCCAGGCCGGCATATTCAACCTTTAAAACCTAATGAGAGATCAGACAGAATTAGGATAGTGTAGGCCCCTTTAAGTAGTAACAACAGCAATGTCTGGGGTGCAGGCCTGATAGTGTTCACCGGCAGTTGGAACTCATTAGATTATATCCAATAAGGCACAGTGTTGAATTAACAGATTGACTGGCTTAAACAGGCTAATGGTACTCCTTGAAATGGTTGTAGGTAGAGGTGTCTATGTACAGTGTTTAAGTGGAAGTGCAGTAAAGTGTTCCCAAAGTGTTCCCAGAGTTAGGCCCTCCAAGACCAGGCTGGAATCACTTGAACACCACGTAGTAGGCCGCAACCTCTCTCTCCCCGTCACAGAGAGGTGTGCATTACGCAAGACCCAGGAAGAAGAAGAGTGTGGGGCGGATCTCCGGATCAGTCTCTCCCAGAAGTCCCCTGCATGGTGACAAGGATCCCTGGGATGTGTAGTCCCGTGTATGGTTATGCAGTGGAATTGCAGGTCAGAAAGACTATTAGTCCCACAATCCATTGGGTTGGGCTCACAAATTTGATGACCGTCCCAGGCGCCCGGCATTAAAGGGATATAACTATAGGTGATGAATGATGGGTAAAATGCACAATATTACCATTATAGTCCACCATCGCTACATCCTCCCCCACTTGAAAGTCTTTGGTCCCCGAAGACAGAACACGACCTGTGAGATCACTTTACTGTATCATAAAAAAGTAAACAATTAGTTATTTTATGGATCAGGAGCTGTAACATTCAGCAACTGATCCAAATAAGGATTTTATAGAAGCAAATTATATACATTCTTAGGCAAAGTCATATCAATTTTGTGACAGGCCAGTAATAAATCAGTGGCCCACCAAGTAGTGTCAGGAGGTGGATCAAGGTCATCCTCTATCAAAGGTTGACCAGAGTTTTCCCCAAAGGTGTCATAGGTCAATCTCTTGGGAGGGCAGACTTTATGTCTCAACCTAGAATAGATGCTTTCCAATGGTTCCGGTCCACTATCTGTTCCCCAGAAACTACATCCGGGTTCTGGTTCAAGTTCTGGCTCAGATTCTGTCTCCTCTTGGATGTCAGGAACACGCTCACTTTCTACTTCATCATTAACCACTTTCAGACCGGACCAATTTGCAGCCAAAGGACCAGGCCCCTTTTTGCGATTCGGCACTGCGTCGCTTTAACTGACAATTGCGCGGTCGTGCGACGTGGCTCCCAAACAAAATTGACGTCCTTTTTTTCCCACAAATGGAGCTTTCTTTTGGTGGTATTTGATCGCCCCTGCGGTTTTTATTTTTTGCGCTATAAACAAAAATAGAGCGACAATTTTGAAAAAAATGCATTATTTTTTATTTTTTGCTATAATAAATATCCCCCAAAAATATATAAAAAAACATTTTTTTTTCCTCAGTTTAGGCCGATACGTATTCTTCTACATATTTTTGGTAAAAAAAATCGCAATAAGCGATTATTGATCGGTTTGCGCAGAAGTTATAGCGTTTACAAGATAGGGGATAATTTTATAGCATTTTTATTAATAATTTTTTTTTTATTATTAATGGCGGAGATCTGCGATTTTTTTTGTGACTGCGACATTATGGCGGACACATCGGACATTTTTGACACATTTTTGGGACCATTGTCATTTTTACAGCAATTAATGCATTTAAATGCATTGATTTCTGTATAAATGACACTGGCAGTTTAGGAGTTAACCACAAGGTGGCAGTGTAGGGGTTAAGTAGGCCTAGGGGTGTTTTTTTTACTGTGGGGGGGCGTGGCTGTCAGCTAGTGAATGCTGATCTCTGCTCCAATCACAGGGAGCAGAGATCGGCGTCACTAGTTGCTAGGCAGAACGGGGAGATGCTGTTTATCTCGGCATCTCCCCGTTCAGCCGCTCCGTGAGACGATCGCGGGAGTCCCCGCGGCGATCGAGTCCACGGGGACCGCGGCCGGACTCACGGGGGTCCCGACCGGCGCGCTCCCGATGGCACGGACAGGCTAAAGGAGGGACGTATATATACGCCCTCCTGCCTGTACGTGCCATTCTGTCGACGTATATCGTCGTGCGCCGGTCGGCAAGTGGTTAAGAGAAACAGGGGTTTCAGCCACATTAGTTGTCTCACTGTGTTCAATCTTAACTTCCTTGTTTCCTCTTGCAGGGTGGAGCTTCAGCCCTTCAACTCCAGGCAGAAAAAGTCGGGTCTTCCTCTCAGAATACGCTTCCGTACTGTTCCCCCCTGAAATCTGAGGAGGGATAGGGTTGTCCTCAGAGGGGGAAACCCATAGCCAATCAAGGGTTAGTTCTTCATCATCACTCTCCTTGTTAGTTACATAGTTACATAGTTAGTAAGGTTGAATAAAGACACCAGTCCATCCAGTTCAACCTGAGTGAGTGTCTACAATTGTCCCTATCCCTGTACATTGCACACTCACATTGGTCCCAACCCGCAAGGAGCCCACAATCCAAGGTCCACATTCATATACTAGGGCCGATTTTGGACAGAAGCCAATTAACCTACCTGTATGTCTTTGGAGTGTGGGAGGAAACCGGAGTACCCAGAGGAAACCCACGCAGACACAGGGAGAACATGCAAACTCCAGGCAGGTAGTGTCGTGGTTGGGATTCGAACCAGCGACCCTTTTTTACTGCTAGGTGAGAGTGCTAACCACTACACCACTGTGCCGCCCCTCCTCGTCTGGAGGCATGGGTTCACGGCACTGATCAATCCTAGACCTCAGCGTAGGAGTCTGATAGGTCTCTGGGGAAGGGGATGGAGGCAATCTGACAGCCTCGAATATGGGCAGCAAATGATTTCAATGCCAAGTTTTTAGGGGACCAGTCTGGCCTTAAGGGCGGATCTGATACACAGGAAGCCCAGGTAATCATTTTCAGACAATATAGGGCTGGAAGCGCCATCGATCAGCCAGCTTATGTTTCTCAGGAACTCCCAGATTGAGCAGCAACGCCCAATCTCCAGGTTGCAGGTCTTGAACCCTTACTTTGAGATCAAAGTTTTTCATGTTTCTTTGTTCTGTGGCGGTAGATGCTTCCCTAGCTTTCTCATAGACAGTCTTTAAATTCTTTGGAAGTCTGTTGACGTACCCTCGCTAAGAGGCCTGGGATGTGTGATCTAACAATATTCCAAAAGCCAAATCCACTGGCACGCAAGCTTCCCTGACAAACATCAACCAGTAGGGGTAGTATCAAGTAGAGTCATTTGCTGTGCTATTGTAAGCATGAACCACTGCAGCAATGTGATCTCCCCAATGTTGTTTCTTCTCCAAAGGAAGGGTTCCCAACATGTTCAACAGAGTATGGTTGAAACTCTCAGGCTGTTGGTCTCCTTGAGAATGGTAAGGAGTAGTTCTGGACTTTTGATACTCTATAATTCACACAATCTTCGGATTAGCTTACTCTCAAAATTCCGACCTTGATCTGAGTGTAGACGCTGAGGCAGTCCATAATGATTGAAAAACTTCTCCACTAGGGTCTTTTCTACAGTACTGGCTTGTTGGTCCCTAGTGGGGAAAGCCTGAGCATAACGAGTAAAGTGATCTGTCACAACTAGGACATTACTTCGCCCACTCACGTCAGGTTCCAAGCACAAGAAATTGTAAAGTCTTTCTCTGAATGCATCTGATGCAAGAGCGACAGTAGCTTTCCACTTCAGCCCTCATGAACGGCCAATAAAGTTGGTCCCTGGCTAATTTAAAAGGTTCTATCTGGACCTAAGTGGCCATGGTCATCATAGAGAGCGGTCAACATTGTTAATCAGTGTTTCTCAGGGAGGAACAGTTAACGAACACCTTCTAGTTCATCAGATGGGCCTTTCCGGTAGACAAATTTGTCTTCTAACCGCATTTGTTCCCATTCTTTGTGGACTACTTTAGCTCCCTTAATGGAACTACTTAACAGCATCTGAGGATCCTGAACTGAGAAGGATTTCTTTATAAGGCTACCCAATGGGTCTTCACATTGGTCCCTTCTCATGTCCTCTCTCTAATATCTTGACACTCCAGCAGGAGTGACTCCCACAGCTTCAGCCCCCATCACTCATTTATGCCTGTGTTCTACTTCTTGGCATACAGCCAGTACTCCCTCCATGGGCAAGTGGACCCAACTCTTCTGACCAGTATCTGTGGCGTAAAGTCCCCGGGAAAGAGCATCAGAGTCTCGGTTTCCCACTACTGGCCGATATTTCAAACTGAACCGGAACTCAGACAGAGCGGCCAACCACTGATGTCCAGTGGCATCCAGTTTGGCAGTGGACAGCAAGTAAGTGAATAGGTTATTGTCTGTTTTCACCACAAACTTGGCCCCATATAGATAATCTCGTAGCTTGTCCACTAAAGCCCACTTGAGGGCCAGGAACTCCAATTTGTGTACCAGATAATTCTTCTCAGGGGGAGTGAGACTGCGACTCACATAGGCAACGGGGCGGAGTTTTCCTTCCAACTCTTGATACAACACTCCCCCTAGGCCATCTCTGCTAGCATCCACGTGTAATTCATAAGGTTTAGAGGGATCAGCATAGGCCAACACAGGTGCTTCAATAAGGCTCCCTTTCAGGCGTTCAAAGGCTCTTTCACAATTCCCTGTCCATTGCACTTGAATAGACTCACTTGGATTCCTTGGGCCTCCAGTGTGGGCCTTCTGCAGGTCGTCACCTGTCTGCTTCTGCAATAACTCATTCAGTGGTTTGGCAATCTGTGAAAAACTCTTTACAAATCTTCTATAGTATAAGCAGAAACCCAAAAATGACCTAAATTCAGTGACAATGCTTGGGCGAGGCCAGGAAGTAACAGTCTCCAACTTCTGAGGATCAGTAGCTAGATATGTGACTGAAGTCTGATAGAATTGGCACTTCTCTAATGACAACTTCAGCCCCTCGGTGTGTAATCGTTGGAAAAGCTTCATGCTCCTCCAACGTTTTGCCAAAAACTATGATATAATCCAGATACACATAAGCCCCATACACACGGTCGGACAATCCGCGGACCAGGTCGGTCGGATCCTGTCCGTCATACTTTGTCTGATGTTGGTTTTGCGTACACACGGTCGGACAAAGTTGTCGGAAAATCCGATCATTCTGAACGTGGTGACGTTTGTTGCCTACGACGGGACTACGTAGAGGCTAGTAGCCAATAGCTTTGGTCTTGTAATGTGATCTGAGGATGCGTAGCACTTTGTCCGGTCGGACAACCGTACACACGATCGGATTTGGTGTGATCGGACCGTGTTGTCGGCAAATCTTTCCAGCAGGAGATAAGACTTTGTCCGTCGGACAATCCGACGTACACTGTCCGATGGTGCATACACACGGTCTGATTTTTCAACAACATTGTCCGATCGGACAGAATCCATGAAAAAGTCCGACCGTGTGTATGGGGCTTAACACTTCTATCAAGTTCGTGTCTCCCACTGTTTTCTACATCAGTCTCTGAAAGGTAGCAGGGGCCCCTGTTAACCCCTGTGGCATTCGGTCGAATTCAAAGAATCCTAGAGGACTGATAAAAGCTGTCTTCTATCGGTCATCCAGGTGCATGGGTATCTGATAATATCCACTCTTCAGATCCAGAACACTGAACCATTTAGCTCCTGATAAGCATTGCAGGGCCTCTTCTATGCGAGGGGTTGTGTACTGATTTGGAATACTCCTCCAATTCAAAGTTCGGTAGTCAATACACATCCGGAGGGACCCATTTTTTTTCTCACAACCACAATAGGAGAGGCATAAGGGCTCCTGGATTCCCTAATGACCGCCGACTTTTTCAGTTCAGCCAACTGTTCTCAAAGGTCCTCGAGGTCACACAAAGGGATACGTCTAGCTCTTTTTCGAAAAGGCTTATCTTCACTTAGCCGAATTCGGTGTTGAGCACTCCTGGCACAACCCACATCAAAATAATTCTTGGAGAACATTATCTCCCAGCTAATTGAGCTTTAATCCTCTCTTCCCATCTGGTGGACAGATTTGGGTACTGGACAGTGGTCTCTCTTCCATTTTTCTTCCGGATTAAATAATCCCCTGTCACCGGGGTGGCAACACTTACTTTCCCAATCACCATACGAGGCTTCAGGCTGATTGGATGGCTGGTGACGTTCCTCACACTGACAGGAATTCGGCCCCCGCTTCTCAGTAAGGCCCTAGTGGGTACGATCTCTGGAACCAGTTCAATCCCGTTATCTTCCTCCAGTGTGTCAGCTTCTACCACCACATAAGGGCCCAGTTGGTCCCATGACAACTTAACAGTGGCTTTCCTGCAGGTTCTTTCCCCAGACTGCAGCACCTTTTCTTTTTCCCACAAATAGAGCTTTCTTTTGGTGGTATTTGATCGCCCCTGCGGTTTTTATTTTTTGCGCTATAAACAAAAATAGAGCGACAATTTTGAAAAAAATGCATTATTTTTTATTTTTTGCTATAATAAATATCCCCCAAAAATATATAAAAAAACATTTTTTTTCCTCAGTTTAGGCCGATACGTATTCTTCTACATATTTTTGGTAAAAAAAATCGCAATAAGCGATTATTGATCGGTTTGCGCAGAAGTTATAGCGTTTACAAGATAGGGGATAGTTTTATAGCATTTTTATTAATAATTTTTTTTTTATTATTAATGGCGGAGATCTGCGATTTTTTTTGTGACTGCGACATTATGGCGGACACATCGGACATTTTTGACACATTTTTGGGACCATTGTCATTTTTACAGCAATTAATGCATTTAAATGCATTGATTTCTGTATAAATGACACTGGCAGTTTAGGAGTTAACCACAAGGTGGCAGTGTAGGGGTTAAGTAGGCCTAGGGGTGTTTTTTTTACTGTGGGGGGGCGTGGCTGTCAGCTAGTGAATGCTGATCTCTGCTCCAATCACAGGGAGCAGAGATCGGCGTCACTAGTTGCTAGGCAGAACGGGGAGATGCTGTTTATCTCGGCATCTCCCCGTTCAGCCGCTCCGTGAGACGATCGCGGGAGTCCCCGCGGCGATCGAGTCCGCGGGGACCGCGGCCGGACTCACGGGGGTCCCGACCGGCGCGGGAGCGCGCCGCTCCCGGCGCGCTCCCGATGGCACGGACAGGCTAAAGGAGGGACGTATATATACGCCCTCCTGCCTGTACGTGCCATTCTGTCGACGTATATCGTCGTGCGCCGGTCGGCAAGTGGTTAAGAGAAACAGGGGTTTCAGCCACATTAGTTGTCTCACTGTGTTCAATCTTAACTTCCTTGTTTCCTCTTGCAGGGTGGAGCTTCAGCCCTTCAACTCCAGGCAGAAAAAGTCGGGTCTTCCTCTCAGAATACGCTTCCGTACTGTTCCCCCCCTGAAATCTGAGGAGGGATAGGGTTATCCTCAGAGGGGGAAACCCATAGCCAATCAAGGGTTAGTTCTTCATCATCACTCTCCTTGTTAGTTACATAGTTACATAGTTAGTAAGGTTGAATAAAGACACCAGTCCATCCAGTTCAACCTGAGTGAGTGTCTACAATTGTCCCTATCCCTGTACATTGCACACTCACATTGGTCCCTACCCGCAAGGAGCCCACAATCCAAGGTCCACATTCATATACTAGGGCCGATTTTGGACAGAAGCCAATTAACCTACCTGTATGTCTTTGGAGTGTGGGAGGAAACCGGAGTACCCAGAGGAAACCCACGCAGACACAGGGAGAACATGCAAACTCCAGGCAGGTAGTGTCGTGGTTGGGATTCGAACCAGCGACCCTTTTTTACTGCTAGGTGAGAGTGCTAACCACTACACCACTGTGCCGCCCCTCCTCGTCTGGAGGCATGGGTTCACGGCACTGATCAATCCTAGACCTCAGCGTAGGAGTCTGATAGGTCTCTGGGGAAGGGGATGGAGGCAATCTGACAGCCTCGAAATATGGGCAGCAAATGATTTCGATGCCAAGTTTTTAGGGGACCAGTCTGGCCTTAAGGGCGGATCTGATACACAGGAAGCCCAGGTAATCATTTTCAGACAATATAGGGCTGGAAGCGCCATCGATCAGCCAGCTTATGTTTCTCAGGAACTCCCAGATTGAGCAGCAACGCCCAATCTCCAGGTTGCAGGTCTTGAACCCTTACTTTGAGATCAAAGTTTTTCATGTTTCTTTGTTCTGTGGCGGTAGATGCTTCCCTAGCTTTCTCATAGACAGTCTTTAAATTCTTTGGAAGTCTGTTGACGTACCCTCGCTAAGAGGCCTGGGATGTGTGATCTAACAATATTCCAAAAGCCAAATCCACTGGCACGCAAGCTTCCCTGACAAACATCAACCAGTAGGGGTAGTATCAAGTAGAGTCATTTGCTGTGCTATTGTAAGCATGAACCACTGCAGCAATGTGATCTCCCCAATGTTGTTTCTTCTCCAAAGGAAGGGTTCCCAACATGTTCAACAGAGTATGGTTGAAACTCTCAGGCTGTTGGTCTCCTTGAGAATGGTAAGGAGTAGTTCTGGACTTTTGATACTCTATAATTCACACAATCTTCGGATTAGCTTACTCTCAAAATTCCGACCTTGATCTGAGTGTAGACGCTGAGGCAGTCCATAATGATTGAAAAACTTCTCCACTAGGGTCTTTTCTACAGTACTGGCTTGTTGGTCCCTAGTGGGGAAAGCCTGAGCATAACGAGTAAAGTGATCTGTCACAACTAGGACATTACTTCGCCCACTCACGTCAGGTTCCAAGCACAAGAAATTGTAAAGTCTTTCTCTGAATGCATCTGATGCAAGAGCGACAGTAGCTTTCCACTTCAGCCCTCATGAACGGCCAATAAAGTTGGTCCCTGGCTAATTTAAAGGTTCTATCTGGACCTAAGTGGCCATGGTCATCATAGAGAGCGGTCAACATTGTTAATCAGTGTTTCTCAGGGAGGAACAGTTGACGAACACCTTCTAGTTCATCAGATGGGCCTTTCCGGTAGACAAATTTGTCTTCTAACCGCATTTGTTCCCATTCTTTGTGGACTACTTTAGCTCCCTTAATGGAACTACTTAACAGCATCTGAGGATCCTGAACTGAGAAGGATTTCTTTATAAGGCTACCCAATGGGTCTTCACATTGGTCCCTTCTCATGTCCTCTCTCTAATATCTTGACACTCCAGCAGGAGTGACTCCCACAGCTTCAGCCCCCATCACTCATTTATGCCTGTGTTCTACTTCTTGGCATACAGCCAGTACTCCCTCCATGGGCAAGTGGACCCAACTCTTCTGACCAGTATCTGTGGCGTAAAGTCCCCGGGAAAGAGCATCAGAGTCTCGGTTTCCCACTACTGGCCGATATTTCAAACTGAACCGGAACTCAGACAGAGCGGCCAACCACTGATGTCCAGTGGCATCCAGTTTGGCAGTGGACAGCAAGTAAGTGAATAGGTTATTGTCTGTTTTCACCACAAACTTGGCCCCATATAGATAATCTCGTAGCTTGTCCACTAAAGCCCACTTGAGGGCCAGGAACTCCAATTTGTGTACCAGATAATTCTTCTCAGGGGGAGTGAGACTGCGACTCACATAGGCAACGGGGCGGAGTTTTCCTTCCAACTCTTGATACAACACTCCCCCTAGGCCATCTCTGCTAGCATCCACGTGTAATTCATAAGGTTTAGAGGGATCAGCATAGGCCAACACAGGTGCTTCAATAAGGCTCCCTTTCAGGCGTTCAAAGGCTCTTTCACAATTCCCTGTCCATTGCACTTGAATAGACTCACTTGGATTCCTTGGGCCTCCAGTGTGGGCCTTCTGCAGGTCGTCACCTGTCTGCTTCTGCAATAACTCATTCAGTGGTTTGGCAATCTGTGAAAAACTCTTCACAAATCTTCTATAGTATAAGCAGAAACCCAAAAATGACCTAAATTCAGTGACAATGCTTGGGCGAGGCCAGGAAGTAACAGTCTCCAACTTCTGAGGATCAGTAGCTAGATATGTGACTGAAGTCTGATAGAATTGGCACTTCTCTAATGACAACTTCAGCCCCTCGGTGTGTAATCGTTGGAAAAGCTTCATGCTCCTCCAACGTTTTGCCAAAAACTATGATATAATCCAGATACACATAAGCCCCATACACACGGTCGGACAATCCGCAGACCAGGTCGGTCGGATCCTGTCCGTCATACTTTGTCTGATGTTGGTTTTGCGTACACACGGTCGGACAAAGTTGTCGGAAAATCCGATCATTCTGAACGTGGTGACGTTTGTTGCCTACGACGGGACTACGTAGAGGCTAGTAGCCAATAGCTTTGGTCTTGTAATGTGATCTGAGGATGCGTAGCACTTTGTCCGGTCGGACAACCGTACACACGATCGGATTTGGTGTGATCGGACCGTGTTGTCGGCAAATCTTTCCAGCAGGAGATAAGACTTTGTCCGTCGGACAATCCGACGTACACTGTCCGATGGTGCATACACACGGTCTGATTTTTCAACAACATTGTCCGATCGGACAGAATCCATGAAAAAGTCCGACCGTGTGTATGGGGCTTAACACTTCTATCAAGTTCGTGTCTCTGAAAGGTAGCAGGGGCCCCTGTTAACCCCTGTGGCATTCGGTCGAATTCAAAGGATCCTAGAGGACTGATAAAAGCTGTCTTCTATCGGTCATCCAGGTGCATGGGTATCTGATAATATCCACTCTTCAGATCCAGAACACTGAACCATTTAGCTCCTGATAAGCATTGCAGGGCCTCTTCTATGCGAGGGGTTGTGTACTGATTTGGAATACTCCTCCAATTCAAAGTTCGGTAGTCAATACACATCCGGAGGGACCCATTTTTTTTCTCACAACCACAATAGGAGAGGCATAAGGGCTCCTGGATTCCCTAATGACCGCCGACTTTTTCAGTTCAGCCAACTGTTCTCAAAGGTCCTCGAGGTCACACAAAGGGATACGTCTAGCTCTTTTTCGAAAAGGCTTATCTTCACTTAGCCGAATTCGGTGTTGAGCACTCCTGGCACAACCCACATCAAAATAATTCTTGGAGAACATTATCTCCCAGCTAATTGAGCTTTAATCCTCTCTTCCCATCTGGTGGACAGATTTGGGTACTGGACAGTGGTCTCTCTTCCATTTTTCTTCCGGATTAAATAATCCCCTGTCACCGGGGTGGCAACACTTACTTTCCCAATCACCATACGAGGCTTCAGGCTGATTGGATGGCTGGTGACGTTCCTCACACTGACAGGAATTCGGCCCCCGCTTCTCAGTAAGGCCCTAGTGGGTACGATCTCTAGAACCAGTTCAATCCCGTTATCTTCCTCCAGTGTGTCAGCTTCTACCACCACATAAGGGCCCAGTTGGTCCCATGACAACTTAACAGTGGCTTTCCTGCAGGTTCTTTCCCCAGACTGCAGCACCTTTTCTTGGGTGTCTAATCGCCACAGTCTTCCTACCCCTTCTGCGGGGGGCCTTCTTCTCCTGCAAGGTGAAGATATTTGCCAGCACACCATGGAACGACACAAATAGCGTCCAAACGGGTGATTTATTGCATGATCACAACATAAGGATAGTGCAACGTTTCGGAGCCACGCAGGGCCCCTTTGTCAGGCATGTGATATGTGTGGGGTGACAGTGAAAACTATTTAAAGAGCCATCAACCAATCAGAAAAAATAAAAGACAAAAAAAGTAGAAAAAAAAGTGGAAAAAAGTAGAAAAAAACCAAGCTCCTCCCACCCCTCGAATGGTATGACATCACTAATCCCGCCAAAACAGTTAAATATTTAGCATATATAAGCATAAAACACAAAGGGACTATATGATCAAAGTAAGGGTTAATATTGTGAAGTACCTTTTGGATATTGTTACCGCAGGAACAGACCAGCTGCTGAGTAACATCTGTGATCTGCGGGAGAAAAGGTTGTGGGGCAGATCGCGGCATAGTAAACATGAACCACGCTTGCGCAGTGCAGCAGCGGTTGCTATGGTAGCAGGACGCTATAGTGCCACAGTGCTGATCGCGCACGCACATTGTGTCGGCGATAGCTGAGAAGCTACATGCTGTAATGGTTGGGCCGCCGATGTCATGGAAAACGAATGACGTTGGCGGACTCAGGACTCCGCCCATAGCACCGGTGGTGGCCAATAAGGGGAGGAGGGCCAGGAAGAGAAAAGGTGGGAAAACAAGTGATTAAACCAAAGGCGTTGGTACCACCTTGGTTCTTTTCAGGCCCCTTGCAAAACCCGGTATAAACGAGCTTGATCAACGTCCTTGGGATCGATACCCCTGTTTAGGATAATGTGGTGCAACATTCTGTCTACTTGGGAGATGTGCCCAGAGAGGCTCTCATCTTTTTGTTAATGAGTGTGATTAAATTTGTACATCAGATCTCCAGTTGTTTCATCTCTTCAGAATACAGCATACAAAGCATCTATGTAGTCCATGGCAATACAGGTTCTCTTTCCCATTCTCGAATTGCAGATAACATCAGTTGCAGGCCATCAAAGACTCTCACTGAGCAGCCACCCCCTTCGCTAGGCGTACCTCTTCTTCCTGAAAGCACACAGGTATTTCTTCCTGCCATTCCAACAGTACCTTGACTTGGTTCAGGTCGGTGTTAAGTATCAGGTGTGACCAAAGCTGTGTGGACAGCAACAGAGGAACAAACGCAGGTAAGGTGAAAATATATGATTTATTAAGAAAAGTGAATAAATACAACCACCTTCAATATACTACAATGTGCAACCAACCAACCAACAATAGAAACCCACAAATAATAACAGACAAATATATACAAGTAAAGGGGAATATCAGAATCATAAACAGGGCCAGGCCAGGGTCGTCAACGGCAGGTCAGCAGCTGGGGAAAAGGAAGACAAACAGGACAAGGAGAAGATGGATGGATCACAGGAGGGAGAGGTACAGGTACAAGGCTCAGGGTCCAGGAAACAGACAGGAACAGGATCAGGTATGTGTACGGGTGCAGATGCAGAGCTTCACAGGGTCAGGGCGCAAGGAAAGATACCAAGGCAAGGCATCAGTGTGTCTGCCGGGTACTTATACACACCTCCTGCAATCACTCAGGTGACGCCTGATTGCAAGAGATGAAGTTGGCCCCATACTGCCAGGAACCACCTGCTGGTGGATGCCAGTACTTCAGCCCAAGGATCACATAATACCATCAACAGGGGAAGGCTCCACCTGCTGGTGGACCACATTACTTCACGCCAAATGTCAGAGAGTATCATCAGCGGGTGAAACCTTTCCTGACAGTCGGGCTCAGCTTCCATATCCACAATGTAGGGCCTCTGTCCTGGGGCTAGGGCTCTCACCCACTGTCAAATCTCCCTCTCAGTGCAGTTTTATAGTTTCTCCCAGAAGTACCCTGCATGGTGGCAAGGATCCCTGGGATGTGTAGTCCCGGTGTATGGTTATGCAGTGGAATCGCTGGTCATAAAGACTACAAGTCCCACAATTCATTGGGTTGGGCTCACAAATATGATGACGGTCCCTGGAGCCCAGCATTAAAGGGATATAATTATAGGTGATGAATGATGGGTAAAACACACACCATTATAGTCCACCATCGCTACACTTGCTTCCTGCAATCCACTGCAGCCAGAATTCACAGAGCTTCTCACAGGGTGGAGTAGGTGAGCTCATTTGCGGCAGCATGCACTTTGTAACTTCCTGTTGCTCTGAGACCAATACTTTCAAGGCAGATTTGAATTTGACAATGAGGAGCCTGCAGGAGAGTGGTTGGGAATTACTTTCCCTCACTTCGAACAGGCAAGCAAAGGGGTCCCAGATTACTGACAAAAGGGAGTGAGTAGACCTGGTGCATTATAGCAATACCTGTGTGAAGCACTGAACCTGGAACAGTTAGGCTGGGCTTTCCATATACATTTAAAGGTTTAAAGCAATATAACTTAAAGTGGTGGGACACCCTAAAAAAAAAACTTAAAAAAAAATGTTAATAACAATTTAAAATGAAAAAAAAAATGGCTGTTGCTAGGCAGATCGTCCTAATCTGCCTCTTCCAGCGCCGCGGTGATCTTCTCTCCTTCCGTCTTCTAGTGAATGGGGCGCGGTGTGTTATGGGAACTGTGTCCCACAACACATCGCGTTCCCCATTCACAAATTAGACTCGCGCATGCGCAATAGGCCGCGCGCCGACTCGCGCATGCGCAGTAGGAAACGGGAAGCCGTTTCCCTTACTGAGGATGGCAGGGCTGGAACCGGATCGCCGAGGGACATCTCGGCCTCCACGACCGACATCGCGGGCGCCCTGGGAGGGTAAGTGTACTTATTGAAAGTCAGCAGATACTTTTTTTTTAGCTGCTGACTTTTAAAAAAAAATGTTTTAAGGTGAAACACTGCTTTAACATTTATATGTGTTTAAACCCCAACAATGAACTTCTCTTATTTGCTCCTTTGTGATCTGATACCAACCATTGAAAGCATTTTGTTATATCAAATATTATTATTACTGTTAGCATGTGGCATCTGCAGGCTGGTGGGGGATCAAAGAAGGAAATCATGGATGGAGCATTGGGTTAGGTGATGGGAGAAGTGGAGGACAGCGGTTTGGAGAGATTGGGAGATGTAGGAGAAGAGAAGGGGAGGTAGGGGGGGGGGGACATGAGGTTCAGGGAGAAAATGGGGGAGAATGAATTGGGTAGTCCCCACATTGGTGCCAGGGTGTGGTATAGTGGATCATGGGTCTCTATGAAGGAGAGCTTTGCCCTCTTCCGAAAATGTAAAGTCAATCCAGTAAAACCACATAGATTAGTATAAGTCTTGCCTGTTTTGGGTGGAAAGAATGAGGTCCTCCATATGCCTGATATCTTCTACTCTGTGAAACCACATGGGACATGAGGGAAAGGAGGGGTCTCTTTATCTCAAGGGGATACAGGATTTGGTACTGTTCAAGAGGTGAAGAAGGATGGATTTCCTGTAGGTTTTAGTGGTGATGGTGTGGCAGGAAGAAGACATCTGAAATTATAAAATTTCTGGCTCTTTGGGCTCTCTCCCTCCTCATTGGCTCAGAAACAAAAGAGAGGGCCATTGGCTCCTGCTGCTGTACATCACATACGAGTGCCCCCATAGCAAGCAGTTTGTTATGGGGGCACTCGGGGGGGGGGGCAGAAGCACCAGCAGGGGACCCAAGAAGAGGAGGAGTAGGGCTGCTCTGTGCACAACCACTGCACAGGGCAGGTAAATATAACATGTTTATTTTTTTAAAGACAAAAAAATTTAGAACCACTTTAACCCTCTTCTACTGCTTTTAAACCTTGGTTTGGTCATAACTTTCCTATGCCTTATCCCTTGCCACCACCTCCCATGAGCCCACCATGCATGTTACAAGGAGACGGATGGGAATGCAGCGATGAGATTACAGTGTATGGGGGGGGGGGGGGGGTGTACTCACGTCTTACGGCAGTCCAGGAGGATCCCTCTGTATGACTTCTCCCCGCAGCTCAGGGTCACCACCAGCGTGTCATTCACCATATGCTCCACCAGGACCAGCAAACTGACCCGCAGCTCCTGCCCAGCCTCAGCCTCCATACTCACTCCAGCTTCCGTATGCCAGCTCCAGCCCTCCCCGACCACAGGCCTGCACCAGGAACAGGAAGTGTGTCCTGACTGAGACCTGATTGGCCAGGGTGTCCAAGGACTCCCTGGCCAATTGGTTCTCAGGACCTGCTTCCTGATTGGCCGGGAGAATAATCAGGAAGACAATAGCGAATATTAATTTTCACATAACTGTGCCCCGAGCCCATCCTTTTTTTAAAGCCAATAAGGGACTAGGGGCCGGGTGCATGGATTAGGGGGGGGGGGGGCGGCACCCCTGCGCCCCTTATGGACGGGCCGCCACTGCTGACTGAATGCAATATGATTGGCTAGAAAAGACAGTGTTGGAAAATCTTGATCGTTTGGTCAAATTGTAAAGTGTATGGTGTTCCTAAGGTACTTTTCCAGATCTGTGAACATACTATATACCTAGGTGAAGAATGATCTTTTTATTCAGATTCCATAATCTGGTACATAATAATCTGGGGGCAACCAGGTACAGTTCTGCTATAGGTGTAGCCACAGCAATGTAGAGCACATCTGGCTGAATCTGGATTTCTTTAAAAGGGTTTGTAGATAATCTGTATCGTTGCTGTTTTAAAGCAGAGAGATGACAAGGTGGACAGCAGGAGCATTGAGGATTTGGGAAGAGAGGAAATGAGAGTGGAGCAATAAAAATGAGTAACCATAATAGGTTTGTAATGGAATGTCTGCTTTGCTTCGCAGTTAGATAATGCAGTATTTTTTATTCTGTATTGCTTGCATAAATATGTTGACACAGCAATGATCGAGATTGGATTTCTGTGATTAGCTGACTGGCCGGAGGTGAGTGATGGCTGTAAATCCGTACAATAAAACTCCTAGGGCTTCTAATACTTTATTATTTACAGGTAGATGTCAGCAAATGATAGAACTCTGTTTTGAAGAAGCTGCAGCTTATCATACTTGACTCCACAAAAAACAAAGTAGGTGACAATTCATTTATGGGTGGAAACGGTCACCATTATGTTTTATTAAAGTTTCAAACTTGGAGAATTCTTACATAGTTAGGTTGAGAAAAGACACGAGTCAATCTAGTTCAACCAGTAGAATAAATGTAATGTAAATGTAAAAAAAAAAACTCCATAATCAGAACCCTATACCCCCAGTTAATCCAAAGGAAGGAAAAAAACAAAAAGCATGATTCAGTTTGCTCTAGTGGGGGAAAAAAAACCTTCATGATCCCCTTAAAGTATAACTTTAAGGGGCCATGTTTACTATGACTGTAAATAGTTTGTTTGGGCTAAGCTGGCCCCCAATAACTATTTCCTTTACTAACAGATGCACCCACTAGGAGCACTGCCTAAACACTATGTAGTTTGAGCTACATACAGTATACAGCACTGTGCTTCATGTCCCGTTACCAATCCAAAATTGATTAGGGATGAGCACTGCTCAGTCATTCATATGAAGCTTTCTATTTTTTTGAAAGCATTCAAGGATGGATGACATCACAGATGATGTCACGATTTACACTCAAAATCATGATCTCTCAGCCTGACTCGATTTTGTTTGGGCTGTAATGGGGAGTCCCTGTACTGCTGCAGGAACACAGTGCTGTATACTGTATGCAGCGTGAGCTGCTTGAAGTTCATACAGTGCTCCCAGGGGGGGCATGTGTTAGTAATGGAAATAATTTGTTTGGGTCAGCTTAGCCCAAATTAACTATTTAGGGCCATAGTAAACCTGGGGTTGGGCTTTAGGCCCCATGCACACAGGGTGTTAGCTAAATGTCTTTTCCTTCTGCAAAAAAACGCTTGACGTGTTTAGGCGCATTCAGATGCTTCAAGCGATTAGGCATTAATTAATTTCATTGGCCTGAATTCTGGCCATTGAAATAAATTAACATTCAAGCACTTTACGTGCCTAGTATTAATACGCGTGTGGCACCCTCTAGTTAGATAGGTGCTGGAGGTTAGATTTTCCATGAAGTCGGAAAATTTAGGCAGGCCTAGCTGGTTGCTAGGCCTGTTTGTTTTCATTCTGAGTTGGGAGTGGCTCAGGGCATGGCTGGGTGACTCACAGGTAGCATCACCTAGAGAGATGGAGAGGAGAGGTGGAGCTGTCTGGGGTATTCTGAGGAGCCCGGATTTTGGATTTCAGCTCCATGTCCCAGGCTTAGGCTGTCCCGGTAAGTAAGTATCCTGAAAAATCAGTTTTGTCCCGGGCAGGGGCCATCCGGGCTGGAGTGTCTGTTCCCACCCTCTCATTGCAGTTGGAAGTTGGTTTGTGCATTTCCTGTATGGTGGCTGCACAGTTCCTGCAACCTGAGCCTGGGAGGAGCTGCACCACCATTGCAACCTCATTCTGGGGGGTGGGGAGGGGGGAGCAGCACCCATAGTTGCGAACTGTCCCCCGATGCTAAACTGCATTCAAGCAGCTGCTCCCTGTGCTGGGTGGGTTTACAATCACAGGTCCCTAGATGAGCAGCGTAGCAAGCAATCATATTGCTCATCTAGGTAGAAGAGGAGAGCTGCTGATGATTTACTCCACCTCCCGTTGCTCTTATCAGCACACCCCAATACCCGCCCCTTCCACAGCTTGCCACATTTG
The DNA here is from genome assembly GCA_028564925.1 of Lithobates sylvaticus. Classification (NCBI taxonomy): domain Eukaryota; kingdom Metazoa; phylum Chordata; class Amphibia; order Anura; family Ranidae; genus Lithobates; species Lithobates sylvaticus. The sequence goes on from CM053035.1 coordinate 50,725,869, forward strand.
ACTGAAGAGAAGATACCGGTGGCTGGAGCCGAGTCTCTGACCGACTCCTGTATCATGTTCACAGTCTCGGACCATCTCCTGTATCATGTCCACAGTCTCTGACCATCTTCTTTATCATGTCCTCAATCTCTGACCATCTCTAGTATCATGTCTGCAGTCTCTGACCATCTCCTTTATCATGTCCACAGTCTCTGGCCATCTCTTTGTGACATGTCTGCAATCTGACCATCTCCTGTATCATGTCCTCAGTCTCTGACCATCTCCTGTATCATAACCACAGTCTCTGACCATCTCTTGTATTATGTCCACAGTCTCTGAACATCTCTTGTATCATGTCCACAGTCTATGACCATCTCTTGTATCATGTCTGCAGTCTCTGCCCATCTCCTGTATCATGTCTGCAGTCTGACCATCTCTTGTATCATATCCACAGTCACTGACCATCTCTTGTATCATGTCCACAGTCTCTGACCATCACTTGTATCATGTCTGCAACCTCTGATCATCTCTTGATCCTCCATTCCTCTTTCTTTCTTTCCTCCCTTCTCTCTCCTTCCCTATCTCTTTCTTTCTCTTTCTCTCTCCCCCTCTCTTTCTCTCTGCCTCCCTTCCTTCTTCCTCCATCCCTCTTTCATCTCAGACTATAACCACACCCCTCTAAGCCACGCCCAATATTTCATTTAAACCGCACCCATTTTTCACAGCGGGGCGCTGCTCGCGCCACATTTTTCCTCTTTGCTAAGCCACACCCACAAATAAATGCCCCACTCCTAATTAAAATAAGCCTACATACAAAAAAAGGGTCCCTATTTATTTTTTCTGAATATTGGAAACTATGGGCACATGAGAGAGCAAGGAGAGGACAGTGAGAGAGAGCACTGTTAAGAGACTCCAGGGTGGACAACTGGTCACAGCCAGGAGGACTGGTGAGTGAAGCACAGTCAGGAGGACTGGGAAAGCACGCCTGAGAGAACTGGGAGTTTTCAATTTGAGATTGGTGCAGAACCAGAAGAGTGGACTGTGGGAAGGGCAGTGGAAAGAGGCAGCTGCAGCCAAGAGGGCTGGCAGGGCCTGAATAGGGTTTACTGGGATCAGTAGCCATGTTGAGGACAGTTGGCACCAGAACGTCTACATCATAGGGACCCAAGGCCCCTGCCCGCAAAAGGCAATTCACTGAGGCTTGGCTGAGTTAGTGTCAGGTCTAACCATGTGGTGCTAGCTGGTCCACGAATCTGCAGCAAGTGAAGTGCCGGAGGAGTAAAGGTCTGCAGCAAGTGAAGTGCTTGAGGAGTAAGGAAAAGTTTGTGCAACAGCCCTAGGGGGGGTCAGAAAATATTTTTTCCCCCACTGGAGCAAATTAGACTGTGCTTTATGGGGGGGGGGGGGGTTCCTTCCTCTGGATCAACTATTACACGTTATAGTAAGCCTGGAGCGTAACTCCACTTTTGTTGAAAAAAAACCAAAACATTACCCTCTGCTTTGCTGCAGATTCCTACCTTTTGTTATACTTGTAGTGCTACCCCATAGGAGCTGCAGGAATTACTTGTCCAGGTTTTCCCAACTTCTGCCCTGCCAGGCACACAGCAGACTCATTCACTCTTTCTCCAAATACCAGTCTAGGGCAGGCCATACATTATACAATTATCTTGTGCAAATTTCCTTTAGATTTACCAAAACCATCTAATATGAGGTCAAACCTAAACACTTCCAATGTGTATGCAATTAGTTAGGCCCTTGCTCTAGATAGCTGAAGGTAAATCTAAAGAAAATTGAATAAGAAAATTGTATAATGTATGGCTAGCTTATGGGATTTTTTTTGGGGGGGGGGGGGGGGGGGTGTTGGATAGGGATGAGGGAAGTGGTGGGATACTCCAAAGATAAGAACTATGTTCAATTGAGGACTAGTAGACTTCAGCTTAAGTAGTAGTAGAGCTACTAGAGCAAAGTCCTTTTTAAGTGGGCAAATAGCTGGACGGAACTCTTCAGGACACCAACTGTTGTTTGTCAGCAAGCTGTTTGTTTGTCTTTATAATTTATAATTGTCAATCAGCTGCTGCCCTTGTCAGCAGTGGTAGTGGCAGGGTCTGCCTTTAGATGTGATTTCCATTTGGGACCATATCACCAAAAATAAAATTTTTGTTGCCAAATCTGACTTGTTTCTTAGTGCAGACTCCTGGGAAAATCAGTGAGCCAATCACACAAGCAGGAAATAACATTTCTGGGGGGCATTCTGTACACCACAAAACAACTCCAGGTAGCCATATTGCATTTTACAGACAATGACACAGCTGAAGATTCAAAAGGAAACACAAATTTTAATAACATTCAATTACAAAATGACTTGTGTAGCAATTGTCTATGCTATACTATTTTTCTTTTATTTGCTTTTTTTTTTTTCCCATGAAAGTGGAGTTACCCTTTAAGGCAATCATACATTCCCTGGATCAACAATCTTTGGTGTTATTACCTAAAAAACAGCATGTGAAAATTATCTATCCAAAACTGTTAAATATTTTCTTCACTTTAAAAACAATAAAACACTTCTTGTAATGAAATTATTAATTATTGGTATTATTATTACTGGAATTTATATAGGACTGACAATTTACACAGCACTGTACACACTGTACATCAGTCCTTGCCCTTAAGGAGCTTACAGTCTAAGGTAAGGTGACCAGATTTTTAAAATGAAATCCGGGGACATATTTTTTTTATTGTCAAATGGTAAACTGTTTTATAAGCATATTTTCCTCAAATTATATATGCAGTGTATGTGGTATGTGTTTATGGAATGATTGTATTATATATATATATATATATATATATATATATATATATATATATATATATATATATATATATATATATATATATACACACACGTTATTTCTCACATTTTGTCAAAAGATACTTCTTAGATTTTTTGGGTATATGACTACCAAATATTAACCACTTGCCGCCCGCCAATTGTCAAATGACGTCGGCAAAGTGGTTTTGAAATCCTGACAGGACGTCATATGACGTCCTTCAGGATTCCCTACTATTGCGCGCCCCCGGGGGCGCGCACCGCGGCGATCGGGGATGACGCTTGTCCCTCGGACATAGCGCATCCCCGATCAGGGTAAACAGCCAATGAAATTGGCTGTTTACCATGTGATCGGCTGTGTCCAATAGCAGCCGGTCACATGTCAAAACAAACCGTGTGCGCGCGCAGTGCGCGCCGCAGTGAGGCGCGCAGCGCGCCGATCGGAGATGGCGTGTGTCCCTTGGACACAGCGCGTCCCCGATCAGGGTAAACAGCCAATGAAATTGGCTGTTTACCCACGTGACCGGCTGTGTCCAATCACAGCCGGTCACAAATATAAACATTGTGGCGGTTTCCAGGGATCTCTCCTTCTCTCTCCTCACACCGATCGTGAGGAGAGAGAAGGAGAGATCTATCTGATCAGTGAGTGAGATATTTTTATTACAGTTACTGTCTGCACAACACGACCCCCCCCCCCTCTTACCAATAAAGAGAACCTGTCACAGCCCATCAGGATCTGTCACAGCCCATCAGGACCTGTCACAGCCCATCAGGATCTGTCACAGCCCATCAGGACCTGTCACAGCCCATCAGGACCTGTCACAGCCCATCAGGACCTGTCACAGCCCATCCAGACCTGTCACAGCCCATCAGAATCTGTCACAGCCCATCAGGACCTGTCGCAGCCAATCAGGACCTGTCGCAGCCCAGCAGTACCCGTCGCAGCCCGGCAGTACCCCGTCGCAGCCCAGCAGGACCCATCACAGCCCAGCTGGACCCATCACAGCCCAGCAAGACCCATCACAGCCCAGCAAGACCCATCACAGCCCAGTAGGACCCATCACAGCCCTGCAGGACCCGTCTGGATCTGTCACAGCCCGCCATCAGCACCGCCATCAGCACAGCCACCACCATCAGCACAGCCACCACCATTAGCACTGCCATCGCTACCATCAGTACCGCCATCGGTACCATCTGGATCTGACAGCCCATCTGTCACACAGGCTCGACATCACTACCGCCGCACAGTCCCGCCATAAGTACCATCACACAGGCCATCAGTAACCTGTCAGTCCCATCACACCACCAGTTCCGTCACACAGGCCTGCCAAAAGTGCCACCATCATGTCCCAAAAAGTTTACTCAGCTGAGGAGGCATATAACATCCTTACCATGTCGGATGATGAGAGCAGCGGGGAGCTCTCATTATCCGATTCTGGTTCAGAATATAAGCCAGTGGAGGGTAGTGGATCGGAGTCAGAGTCAGCGGAGGAAACCCCTCCTCCTAAAAGAGTAAGGCGATCAGGACCTAGATCAGGACCAAGATCAGAACACCTGCCTACCGCCAGCAGCGCCAGACCCCAAGAAGAGCCCAGTACAAGTACTGGAATTGCGCATCCAGCCCAAAGAATCCAGGCCCAGTCCTACCTTCCCGATGCCCTGGCAAACCCCTTATGGTTGCCTGCCAACTCAGGATCCGCTACAATCCCCGCTTTCACTGCACAGCCAGGTGTGCAGCCCAACACTTCAAATTTTGCAGATTTGGACTATTTCTATTTGTTTTTCCCCGAAGATTTTTTGCAGTACATGGTGGACCAAACAAATCTCTATGCAGAGCAATTTATTGCTGCCAACCCCAGTTCGTCCTACGCCCGTATGTTCCATTGGCGACGTCTCACACTAGACGAATTCAAAATGTTTTTGGGCCTTACTTTTAATATGGGGCTTACAAAGAAAAACGAACAGCATAGCTACTGGTCCACCAACCCCATTCACCACATGCCCTTATATTCTTCTATTATGTCCAGGACATGCTACGATATGATTTCGCGTTTCCTACATTTTAATGACAACTCGCAGTGCCCTCCCCAAGATCATCCCAACTACGACAAATTATATAAGCTTCGCCCCCTAATAAATTCTTTTAACAAACGATTTTCTGAAGTCTTTATCCCCGACCAAAATATTTGCGTAGACGAATCCCTTATCCACTTTACTGGCCGGCTGCATATGAAGCAGTATATCCCAAGTAAGAGAGCCAGGTACGGTGTAAAACTGAATAAATTATGTGACCGAGCCACGGGATACGTGTACTCATTTCGTATTTATGAGGGCAAAGACTCCCAGCTCCAGGCCCCTGAGTGCCCCACATATATAGGAACCAGTGGTAAAATTGTGTGGGACCTTGCATACCCCCTGTTCAAAAAAGGTTACCACTTATATGTAGATAATTACTACAGCAGCTTGCCCCTTTTCCGTCACCTGTATCTTGAAAAAACCCTGGCCTGCGGTACCTTCCGAAAAAATAGGAAGGGCTTCCCACAGAATTTACTGGCAAAACAGCTACAAAAGGGGGAAGCCGCATTCATGAGGAATGAGGAGGTGTTGGCCATGAAGTGGCGGGACAAGAAGGATGTTCACATGATGAGTACCATTCACAATGACACCTTGGTGGAGATTCAGAGAAGACGTGGCCCTGTAGTAAAGCCTGAATGTGTCAATGACTACAATCTTTATATGGGGGGGGGGGGTGGATTTAAATGATCAGATGCTGCAACCATATTTGTCAACCCGCAGGTCCTATTATTGGTATAAAAAAGTTGCGGTTCATCTGTTTCATATGGCCCTGTACAATTCATTTGTCTGCTATCAAAAATCACACGAAAACCAACCCATCACCTACCTCAAATATTTTGAAAACATTATCACTGCCCTTATTTACCAGCAAGGACCCGCCCCAAGAAGCATTCGCTCTGATAGCGTGAGTCGGCTTCATGAGCAACATTTTCCCTTTAACCTTCCCCCCCGCAGAATCCGGAAGAAGACGCCAAAAGAGATGTCGTGTATGCGCAAGTAAAGGAGCTAGAAGAGATACAAGTTTTTATTGTCCCGATTGTCCCTCCCAACCTGGCCTATGTATCGGTGATTGTTTCAAACAGTATCACACATCCATCAGATATTAGTTCCCCTTATTAGTAACAGACTGCCATTTCCCCATTTCAATTACCCTTGTGCATCATTTGCCTGCCTGCCACCATGTTTCTACCTTCCATGTTAACTGACCCTGGCCTGTTTACCGACAATGTATTTTGCCTGCCGTTTTAACCAAGTTTCGGACTTCCACGTGCACCAACCTCAGCCTGTTTACCGACGATGCCTTTGCCTGCCGTTTTAACCACTATTCTGACTTCCACGTGCACCGACCTCGGCCTGTTAAATCGACCATGTTTTTGCCTGCCACTTGGACTGATCTTTTGCCCTTCTACTTCAGTACACAGGGGTCTCACATATGTGAGGGGCTTCAGAATAGCGTTCTGAGTAGAGAAAATCAGTTTTTGGTTTTCTGTGTTCTCAGAACAGGGTCTGGTTGCCCGGAGGCTTCAAAGAGATTTGGGTGGGAGAAGCCTCTACCCCTGTCCCCCTGGCCCTAAGCTTGATGGCCCTTCCTGCTGCCTGGACCAATACTTTGGCTGTGCTGACCATATCGCTGCCTGTAATGACCCAGGACTTTATGGACTGCGTTTCTTTCTGCTGCCTGGACCAATAATTTGGCTGTGTTGACCATATCTCTGCTTGCTGCCTCTACTGACTATAGACAGTATTTCTGCCTGGACATCTCTGCCTGCTACCTGGACCAATGCTTTGGCTGTGCTGACAGTATCTCTGCCTGAACTAACTATGGACAGTATTCCTGCCTGCTGCCTGGACGATTGCTTTTGCTGTCGCTGACCACATCCCTGCCTGCTGCCTGGACCGATGCTCTCTTCTGTGGACCACTACACTACTAAAACCACAGGTAATCTTTTGTTATTTGGTATGTACATGTTATGTGTTAGACATATGAAGGGCCTTCAAAAATGTGATCGGTAGTCAGGAAATGATATGTGTAATTTATGGTCCTAGAATGCCTGGAAGTGCTATTTGGATGTTAGGCCTCTGTATGTGGCCAGGCTGTGTAAAAGTCTCACACGTGGTATTGCCATACTCAGGAGGAGTAGCAGAATGTATTTTGTGGTGTCATTTTTGCTATGTACATGCTGTGTGTTGGAGATATTGTATAAATGGACAACTTTGTGTAAAAAAAAATGATTATACGTTGGGGTGTTCGCTTTCCAAAATGGTGTCATTTTGTGGGCGTTTCCATTGTCCTGGTGCTCCAGGGCCTTCAAAAGTGAGCTAGGTCATCAAGAAATTATATGTGTAATTTTGCTCCTAGAATGCCTGGAGGTGCTACTTGGATGTTAGGCCTCTGTATGTGGCCAGGCTATGTAAAAGTCTCACACATGTGGTATTGCCATACTCAGGAGGAGTAGCAGAATGTATTTTGTGGTGTCATTTTTGCTATGTACATTCTATGTGTTGGAGATATCTTATAAATGGACAACTTTGTGTAAAAAAAAATGTGTTTTCATTTTTTTCCCCACGTTTTCCGAAAACTTCTGGAAAAAAATGAACCGTTCAAAAGACTCATTATGCCTCATAGATTATACGTTGGGGTGTTCGCTTTCCAAAATGGTGTCATTTTGTGGGCGTTTCCATTGTCCTGGTGCTCCAGGGCCTTCAAAAGTGAGCTAGGTCATCAAGAAATTATATGTGTAATTTTGCTCCTAGAATGCCTGGAGGTGCTACTTGGATGTTAGGCCTCTGTATGTGGCCAGGCTATGTAAAAGTCTCACACATGTGGTATCGCCATACTCAGGAGGAGTAGCAGAATGTATTTTGGGGTGTCATTTTTGCTATGTACATTCTATGTGTTGGAGATATCTTATAAATGGACAACTTTGTGTAAAAAAAAAATGTGTTTTCATTTTTTTCCCCACGTTTTCCGAAAACTTCTGGAAAAAAATGAACCGTTCAAAAGACTCATTATGCCTCATAGATTATACGTTGGGGTGTTAGCTTTCCAAAATGGGGTCATTTTGTGGGCGTTTCCATTGTCCTGGTGCTCCAGGGCCTTCAAAAGTGAGCTAGGTCATCAAGAAATTATATGTGTAATTTTGCTCCTAGAATGCCTGGAGGTGCTACTTGGATGTTAGGCCTCTGTATGTGGCCAGGCTATGTAAAAGTCTCACACATGTGGTATCGCCATACTCAGGAGGAGTAGTAGAATGTATTTTGGGGTGTCATTTTTGCTATGTACATGCCATGTGTTGGAGATATCTTATAAATGGACAACTTTGTGTAAAAAAAATGCGTTTTCATTTTTTTCCCACGTTTTCCAAAAACTTCTGGAAAAAAATGAACCGTTCAAAAGACTCATTATGCCTCATAGATTATACGTTGGGGTGTTAGCTTTCCAAAATGGGGTCATTTTGTGGGCGTTTCCATTGTCCTGGTGCTCCAGGGCCTTCAAAAGTGAGCTAGGTCATCAAGAAATTATATGTGTAATTTTGCTCCTAGAATGCCTGGAGGTGCTACTTGGATGTTAGGCCTCTGTATGTGGCCAGGCTATGTAAAAGTCTCACACATGTGGTATTGCCATACTCAGGAGGAGTAGCAGAATGTATTTTTGGGTGTTGTTGCAAATATGCGCATGCTGTGTTCAAGAAATAACCTGTCAATTCAATAAGTTTGTGTAAAAAAAAAAAAAAAAAAAAAAAAAGTCTTAATTTTCCCAAGAATTGTGGGAAAAAATTACAACTTCAAAAACCTCACCATGCCTCTTACTAAATACCTTGGAATGTCTACTTTCCAAAAAGGGGTCATTTGGGGGGTATTTGTACTTTCCTTGATTGTTAGTGCCTCAAGAAATGAGATAGGCCTTCAGTAAATCAGGTGTGATCAGATTTGATCAATTTTCAATGATTTGCGCCCTAACTTGTAGACTCTATAACTTTCACACAGACTAAATAATATCCACTAATTTGGGTTATTTTTACCAAAGATATGTAGAAGTATAAATTTTGGCCCAAATTTATGATGAAAAATTACTTATTTGCAAAATTTTACAATAGAAACTAAAAAAAAGTTGTTTTTTTTCCAAATTTTTGCTCTTTTTTCCGCTTATATCGCAAAAAATAAAAAACCCAGCGGTGATTAAATACTACCAAAAGAAAGCTCTAATTGTGAGAAAAAAATGATAAAAATTGTTTGGATACAGTGTAGCATGACAGAGTAATTGTCATTCAAAGTGTGAGAGTACTGAAAGCTGAAAATTGGTCTGGGCGGGAAGGTGTATAAGTGCCCTGTATTGAAGTGGTTAAGAAGATAAGATAGAGAAAAAACTTTTCAATGCATATTTTGTATTGTATTCTTACCAATCAATCTTGGTTCAACAATAACAATATAAATTAGCGATTCAGAACAATAAAAGATTGCATGGTAACAACACATACCCATATGACATTTTTATCATTTTTTTCACACAAATAGAGCTTTCTTTTGGTGATATTTAATTGCAACTGGGTTTTTTTTTTTTGCTACATAAACAAAGTTTCTGTTATAAAATTTTGTAAATAAGTAATTTTTCTCCACTGATGTGCGCTGATGATGCTGCACTGATGGGCACTGATATGTGGCAATGATAGGCACTGATATGCGGCAATGATGGGCACTGATAGGCGGTAATGATGAGCACTGATATGCTGCAATGATGGGCACTGATAGGCGGCACTGATATGCGGCAATGATGGGCACTGATAAGCAGCAATGATAGGCACTGATAGACGGTACTGATATGCGGCAATGATGGGCACTGATAGCGGAAATTATATGCGGCAATGAGGGACACTGATAGGTGGCAATGATGGGCACTGATAGGTGGCTATGATATGTGGCAATGATGGGCACTGATGAGGCTGCGGTGATGGACATTGATGAGACTGCACTGAGGAGGTGGCACTGATAAGCTGCACTAATGGGCACTCGTGAAGAGGCACTGATAAAGGGCTGCACTGGTAGGAGGCACTGACTGACACTGTAAACAAAAAAAGAACGGGCGGCACATCCAGAAATTAAGAAAATGTTGTTTATTGTAGAGTCAAAAAGTTTAAAAACATGACACACGAATGATCCAAAGTGCTCAGCAGATGCGTTTCACACAAACGTGCTTAATCATTGCTGACTGATACTGATACGCTCACTTTGTCACAGTAGTGGATGCTCCCTGCATGTCGAAGCGGCAGTACTCCTCCTCTTCCATCCTGCCTCCCACTGACGTCACAGCGGTCGGGGCCTAGGAAGCTCCTGTTGGGCAGGGCGGAGATCCCTGACAGGGAAGTGACAGTTGTACAGCTCCGCGGCAGGTGTGCAAGTGTAGCACTGTGTAGCAGCGGCAGTATACAGTGTCTTATCCCTGCAGCCTTTTTACCAGGCATAAAAACGGCCCAGGGGGCTATTGCCACCATGCCCCCCAGCCCAGGCTGCTCCTGCTATCTAGGGACAAAACCGGGGACAGACTTGGTCCGGGATAGTGTCCTCAGTCCGGGGACTGTCCCCAGGAACCGGGGACGTCTGGTCACCCTAGTCTAAGGACCCCATGTCACATACATACATACACGCACACATACTGTATACTAGGGACAGCTTGGACAGGAGCAAATTAACCTCCCTGCATATCTTTTGAGGAAACCGGAGTACCTGGAGGAGACCCACGCAAGCCCAGGGAGAACATGCAAACTCCATGCAAGTTGTTTCCTGTTTGGGATTCAAGCTGAGATCCATAGTAAATGTATACTGCAGATCTGCACATCAAGCATAAGAAAGGGATAGTTGTGGAGGAAACCAAAGGAATTAGGATCCAAGAAAGTGATTGTTGTGAAATATGCCTTGACAGTTATTATTAAACTCTATTGACTTGCTATTCATTATGAATGCTGATGGTTCTAAAATGCCTGTATATTGGAATGCTGATTTTCAAGGCTATCTCCAGGCTGCTGTAAGCACACTGCAGTGGATCAAGCTGGGGAGTTACTGCAGATGTAATATTCTGCCACCTTACTGTGCTGAGACTGCATTTCCAGTGTGTCAAGCAGGGAGCGACATAGACTGGAATAGATTGGGACAGACGGGGAGAAATATAAACAGAAGAAGGGAACATATATAGGAAATGTGCGGCGTGAAACCACCAGAGACAGGAGAAGTGGAGAATGGGGAGAAGTGCTTGGAGCTGCAGGCACTGCAATATGCCACATTTAAATCCATGTTACTAGGTATGGGCAACCCCCCCCCCCCCCAGATTGTCACCACAAAGCCCAGCATGGCCTGCAAAACAATGTAGGCCAATTATCTTAAAGAGCCAATTCCACACAAAAGTGATATATCAAGTAAAATTAGAGTGCTTCTGTCTTACGATGAACATTTATGTTACAATCTGATTGTCACTTTTAGATTAAACAACTACTGTACTATGTTCTCAGGCTTGCAATACAAACAGACTTGCAGGCCATTCTGGAGTGGAATGGCTCCCGGGCCGGTGGTATCTGCATAGCTTTAGTGCCAACATCACTTAACAACTAAAGCTTCACATCAAGTAAGTATCCTGACACCAACACAGTGGCATGCACTCTTTCGTAGATGTCATTGTAAAGTGTCATTCTTTTACTGCCCATCAGTGTAAGGGGGCACACATCCATTGACATTGGTGGTCAGTGGGAGGAATGCCCTATTATATTTTTGGTTAAGCAAAAAAAAAAAACCCTATGTATTAGTGGTCAATGGTAAAGTGCCCTCTTACATAGATGATCAGTGGGTTTCCCTTGGGTACTCTGGTTTTCTACATGGGATTAGGTTAAATGACTCCTGTACACAATGCCTTGAAAAAGTATTCATACCCCTTTTCCATATTTTGTCATGTTACAACCAAAAATGGAAAATGTATTTTATTGGTATTTTATGTGCTAGACCAACACAAAGTGGCACATAATTGTGAAGTGGAAGGAAAATGATAAATACATTTCAAATTTTTGTTTACAAATAAACATCTGAAAAGTGTGGCGTGCATTTGTATTCAGCCCCCTTTAGGGCTCTTTCACACGGACGGTCCGTATGTCCGTTTTTCATCCATCCGTTTTTGGATGAAAAACGGACATACATGTATCCCTATGGGATAGCGGTCTCGTCCGTGTCCGCTATGGTCCGTTTCTGCAGACGGAGGAAAACACTATTTTTCAATCCGTCTGCAGAGCGGATCGGATGACGACGGACTCTACTGTCCGTCATCACCCGATCTACCATAGGGGAGAGCGGCGCTGTGACAGGTCCGTCCCTGCACAGTGTGCAGAGACGGACCTGTCATCATCCGGCTCAGGGGAGATCGCTCCGGCGATCCCCGCTGAGCAAGCGGATATCCACGGGGCGGATCTGCACTGATCCGCCCCGTGTGAAAGAGCCCTTACTCTGATTCCCCTAACTAAAATCTAGTGGAACCAATTGCCTTCAGAAGTCACCTAATTAGCAAATAGAGTCCACCTGTGTGTAATTTTATCTCAGTATAAATAACCTAACCCTGTTTTAAACTCCTCCACAACCTTATCCCTGACCTGTCTGGTGTGTTCCTTGGCCTTCATGATGCTGTTTGTGCATTAAGGTTCTCTAGGTTCTCTTCACAGAACAGCTGAAATTATACTGAGGTTAAATTACACCTACAGTAGGTGGACTCTATTTACTAATTAGGTTCCACTAGATTTTAGTTTGGGAAATCAGAGTAAAGGGGGCTGAATACAAATGCACGCCACACATTTTTTACATATTTATTTGTAAAAAATGTTGAAAAGCATTTATCATTATCTTCCACTTCAAAATTATGTGCCACTTTGTGTTGGTCTATCACAAAAAAAAAAACAATAAAATATATTTACGTTTTTGGTTGTAACATGACAAAATGTGGAAAATTTCAAGGGGTATGAATAGTTTTCAAGGCACTGTAAATTGGCCCTGGTATGCGTGTGTGCAAATGTGAGTTAGGCTGGCTTCACACTGGGGCGGTGCGGGGCGGCGACGGTAAAGCAGCGCTATATTTAGCGCTGCTTTACCATCGTTTTACCCGCGGTATGCGGCCGCTAGCGGGGTGGTTTTAACCCCCGCTAGCGGCCGCAAAAGGGTTAAAAACCTCCGCAAAGCGCCGCTGCAGCGGCGGTTTGCGGGCGGTATCCCCGCGGTTTCCCATTGATTCCAATGGGAAGGAGCGGTATAGGAGCGGTGAATACACCGCTCCTTCACCGCTCCAAAGATGCTGCTAGCAGGACTTTTGTTGCGGTCCTGCTAGCGCACCGCTCCAGTGTGAAAGCCCGCCGGCTTTCACACTGGAGTGAATGGGGCCGGTTTTTTCAGGCGGTATACAGGCGCTATTTTTAGCGCCGTACCGCCTGAAAACCGCCCCAGTGTGAAAGGGGCCTTAGGGAGCTTAGATTGTCCTTGAGGGCAAAAACTGATGTGAATATATAATACATATGTGTAAATTGTCAGCGCTATATACTGGAAATACCTGTCAAAAAATATAAATAAATTCAGTAACCGCCAATGTAAGGAGGCACTTATCTTACGACCACCATGTAAAAGGAAACATTGCTCCTAGTATCCCCTAAATATAAATGTAGCGCTGGTATTTTTGCCTACTAATGTAATGCAATGTTAACCTATGAGAAGTGTTATAATTTTGTATTTGGCACCATCCAGGGCCAATACAGGAAATGGACTCCAATTATTTTCTTTTCTAGAGTATTAGAAATATAACAGGAAGTGACTGTCTGTTTACGTTTTACTATGACCTACCTACCCAGAATGCCAAGTGACCTACCCATGATCACTCAGTACTCAACTGCATGCTGGGTAGGCTATAACGGAGCCCTCGCGGCCATTTTCTTTCTCTTCTGGATGCGTGGCCTGCCTGCAAGGACCTGTGGGGAGGTTTCCAGAAAGCGTGGCCTACAGCCACTGCGGAGTGGAACAACTAGAGACTCTGCCTTATACCTGTGTGCTGGAAAGACTGTGTGCCCGGATCGGGAAGGATCCAGAGAACCTGTCGGAGCCATCAGAGGGTCCCAGTTCATCTTGCAGAGCGGATCAGTGTGACGGCAACGGCTGGCGCGAAGCAAGACTGAGTGCACTGGAGCAGAGCTGTTCTATTCTCCAGGCCTAGTTGGGTGAGAGGGCTGTCACCCATAGTTTCTTAACGCGTTTAAACAGGCCTCAAGCCTACCCTTCACTGTACGACACTGTGTTATTCAAAGCCAATTGCACTGGAGGCAGTTACAGGTGTACTGGACTACAAGAATAGTTCTAACATTCACCTTACTTTAATCCTTGTTTGTTCAACTGTTGGATTACAATTACTACAACACGAATAGCTAGCAGAAGACAGAAGACTAAAGACTGTATCTCCCATTGCATGGCCTTCCATCCTATTAATGCTAAGAGGGACTGCATTATAAAGTAGGAGGAGCTCCCTAGTGATTGTGCTGTACTGTATTGATTCATTTTGCATTCCTGTGGTTACCAAAGTGTGCTGGAAGTGGGAAGGTGCCCAGAGTTAAGGCATGTTCATGTCACAAAAACCGTTATACCAGACAGCCGGGCGGCGCGCGCTAGTGCACGCACTCCTGTGCGCGTTCCTGCGGGTGCGGGCTTGCGTCCGGGCGCGCGCGCGCAGTAATTTGAACACACCTGTGGGCGCTGTTGGCGCCAGTCAGCCTACTTAATCAGGCAGCACCTGTTGGCCAGTGCTGCCTGATCTTCAGCTTTCCAGAGACCTTGTTCCTGTGTTTGTATCCTGCTAAAACCTTGTTTGATCCTGTGACCCGGCTTGCCCTATGGAATTCCTTGATCTCCGCCTGCCTGATGACCTCTGCCTGATTGACCATTCTTCTGCTTGTCCCTTTTGTACCTCGCCATTGGAACGCCGCCAAACCTTGAAGGTATCTAAATCATCTTTGATTCCTATTGAGAGACTTGTGCCTGCTTCCTATTCCACGCCTCCCTCCATCTGTGTATCCCGCATACCTGCACTCCATCTTGTCTCCAGTGGACTCTCCTCACCAACATCCGGACACCCTGCACCAGGCTCTCTTACCCTTCCTAACTTCCGTGCCTCCTGTACCCATCTCCAGGGGCCGAAAGTGGGATCCGTACGGGAGACCTCCCCTCTGCCCAAGTGGACTCACCAGTCAGGTACGTACCAGCCTGATAGTATCAGGCAGCCATGACTGAGTCCGGGCAGGGGGCCTCTCCCATGGAGGATATGTGCAGGCACTTAGCGGGTCTATCCCAAGCTGTGAAAGGCCTACAGGAAGGCTATTCTCGATTGGAAGAACAAGTCCAAGCCATGTCTGCATCTTCGGTCCCCCAGGTGGCGTCTTCTGTTGGGTACCCTCAAGCACCCTCCCTGATCATGCTACCACCAGAACCCAAGGTACCAATACCGGAAAGATTCTCTGGGGAACGAAGTAAATACCGTGCGTTTCGCAATGCGTGTGAACTTTATTTCGCTCTACAACCACGGACTTTCTCATTGGAAGCTACAAAAGTGGGGTTCATCATCTCGCTTCTGACTGGTGAACCACAAACCTGGGCCCACCGTCTATTGGAGCAGAAGTCTGCGTCCCTGGACTCCCTGGACCGCTTCCTCACTGCAATGGCTCAGCTATATGAGGACCCTCAACCTGCTGCCACGGCTGAAACCGCATTACAATCCTTACAGCAAGGTCGCAGAACGGCCGAGGATTACGCCGTGGAATTCAAACGCTGGAGCTCTGATACAGAGTGGAATGATGCAGCACTGCAACACCAATTTCGCAGAGGACTATCAGATTCTCTAAAAGATGAGTTGGCTCGTGTTGGGATTCCTCAGTCCTTAGATGAACTCATCAATCTCTCAGTTCAAATTGACCGCCGTCTCAGGGAAAGACGGGCCGAAAGATCCTCTGGTCCTTCTCGCCCCTTCTGGATGCTTCCCAAAGTACCTGGTCCCTCTAACCCAGTCCCCTCAGCTTCATCTACCCCGGTTTCTGGGGCTCCTGAACCAATGCAAATCGGACTAATTTGGCCTTCCCTGACCCCAGAGGAAAAGATGCGCAGACGGGCCCATAATCTATGTTTGTATTGTGGGGAATCCGGACACTATGCAAGAATGTGCCCCAACAAGACACGTAAGTGGTTGTCTGCTTCTTCTTTATGTGCACCCGTCTTACTCCCAACCGGCACTCACCTGGCTCTCACTATTGTTTTGCAGCTCTCCGGGCGGAGTATTCCAGTATCAGTCATCATTGACTCAGGAGCATGCAGCTGCTTCATCGACCAAGTTTTTGCAACCAACCATGGCATCCCTCTTCAACCCAAAGTACAGGGCCTTGCGGTCCACCTGGCGGATGGTTCCACACTTAGTTCCGGCCCAGTCACCCAGGAAACGGAACCCCTACTGACCACCATAGGATCTCAACACCAGGAGCTCTTACGGTTGGATGTCATACCTTCACCTCTCTTCCCGATAATTTTAGGAATGCCTTGGTTGCGTGCTCACAACCCCAGTATCAACTGGGCTACAGGTGAAGTTCAGTTTCCTTCCAGTTATTGCCGTCAGAACTGTCACTACGGAAGACCCGACCAACCGGCTTCACTCCTATGCCTGGATACTGACTCAGAACTCTACCAGTCCATCCCTGAACCCTACCGGGACTTTGCAGATGTGTTCAGTAAAAAGGGGGCAGAGACACTTCCGCCACACAGGCCTTATGATTGTCCCATAGAACTTCTACCCGGAACAGAAGTTCCCTTCGGAAGAATCTACCCACTTACGGAACAGGAATTGGGCACTCTAAAAGATTACATAGACGAGAATCTGGCAAAAGGGTTCATTCGTCCTTCCACATCCCCGGCCGGTGCAGGTATCTTCTTTGTCGAAAAAAAAGGTCATTCTCTTCGCCCCTGCATTGATTATCGTGAATTAAACAAGATCACCATCAAAAACAGATACCCCCTTCCATTGGTACCGGAACTTTTTCAAAGGCTGGGTACAGCCAAAATCTTCACAAAACTGGATCTTCGGGGGGCTTACAACCTGATCCGCATTCGAAAAGGGGACGAGTGGAAAACGGCCTTCCGTACTCGGTTTGGGCACTACGAGTACCTCGTCATGCCATTTGGATTATGTAATGCCCCAGCAACCTTCCAACACTTCGTTAACAACATCTTCCATGATTATCTGGATTTGTACGTCATTATTTATTTGGACGATATTCTAATTTTCTCTTCCTCCTTGACCGACCACCGCAGACATGTCCGAAACGTCCTTACCCGTCTAAGACAACATGGACTGTATGCTGAATTTGAAAAATGTAACTTCGAGATCCAGAGCGTACAATTCTTGGGACTAATCATATCAGCAGAAGGAATCAAAATGGATCCCGAAAAGGTATCCGCCATTTTGGATTGGCCAGCACCCATGGACAGAAAGGGAGTACAACGCTTCATTGGCTTTGCCAATTTCTACAGAAAATTTATTAAAGGATTCTCCTCTATTATTTCACCCATCACTGAACTTACCCGACAAGGAATTCGGTTTCATTGGAGTTCCAAAGCACAACTGGCCTTTGACAGACTTAAAGAACTTTTTACTTCTGCGTCTATCCTCAAACATCCGAACCCAGCCTTACCATTTGTTTTAGAAGTCGATGCCTCAGAGATTGCAGTGGGAGCGGTGCTATCCCAGCGACAGGGGGCCAAGGCTCTTCTTTTTCCAGTAGGTTTCTTCTCCCGCAAACTAACCTCTTCAGAACGAAATTATGATGTGGGCGACAGGGAACTTCTCGCCATCAAAGTAGCCTTGGAAGAATGGCGCTACCTATTGGAGGGGGCTGCGCATCCTGTTCTGGTGTACACCGACCACAAAAACTTGGAGTATCTGAGAACAGCTAAAAGACTAAGACCACGACAAGCCAGGTGGGCTCTATTCTTTTCGCGTTTCCAACTCCACATAACCTATCGGCCAGGCTCCAAAAACAGTAAGCCAGATGCTCTTTCTCGGATGTTCTTGGATATCGAGCACGATATTCCTCCCGACACCATTCTACCCGCTGGGAATTTCCTACCCTTACAAGAAGACCTCATGTCTCGGATCAAACAAGCCTCCATTGGGATGCCTCCCTTGGATGGAGTTTCCAGTAAGGATGGATTGTTTTGGCATGAAGGCAAGATTGTGGTTCCAGAAAAATTGAGGGTACATGTATTAGAGTTATGTCATGACCACAAACTGGCTGGGCACTTTGGTATCTCCAAAACAACTGACCTACGTACCTTCTGGTGGCCCCATCTGACCAAAGATTGTAAGATATATGTCGAATCATGCTGTCTGTGCCCGAAATAAGACTAGCCGAACAAGAGCCTGGGGTCTGTTAAAACCTTTACCAGTCCCAGAAAGACCATGGAGTATGGTTTCAATAGATTTTATTGTCGAACTCCCACCTTCAGAAGGTTTTTCCTCTATCTTTGTTATAGTGGACAGATTGTCAAAGATGGCACATTTTTTGCCCATGAAGGGTACCCCTTCAGCTTTGGAAACTGCACAAACGTTCATTAAAGAAGTGGTAAGATTACATGGAGTCCCAGCAAACATAGTTTCAGATCGTGGTGTCCAGTTCACCTCAAGATTCTGGAAGGCTCTTTGTCGATCTCTGGAAATCGAGTTGGCATTCTCATCTGCATACCATCCACAGACAAACGGCCAGACCGAGAGAACCAATCAGACATTAGAGCAATATCTACGCTGTTTTTCTACCTTTTCCCAAGATGATTGGGCCTCCTTGCTCCCCATTGCTGAGTTCTCATACAATAACTCTCTGCACTCAAGTATTAACCAAACCCCGTTCTTCGCCAATTATGGGTTTCACCCATCCTTTTTACCCAGGTCAATTCCAGAATGCTCCATACCCGCAGTTTCGGAAACACTAGACTTCTTCTCCACTAACAACAAGTTACTACAGGAGACCATGACTAAGGCACAGGAGAATTACAAAAGAATCTTTGATGGGAAGAAGCGCGGAGAACTCATCCTGGAACCCGGTGATCAGGTCTGGTTGTCCACTATCAATCTGAAGATGGCCTGCCCCTCCAGAAAATTAGGCCCTAAGTTCTTGGGTCCTTTTTCCGTGAAAAGGAAAATTAATAATGTCGCCTACGAATTGGATTTACCTACTTCACTAAGGATACATCCAGTCTTCCATGTTACTCTTTTAAAACCAGTGACTCCTAATCCTTTTGCAGGCCGCAGGGTTGGTCCCCCCAAACCCATCATTGTCAATGACGAAGAGGAATTCGAGGTGGAAGCAATTCTGGATTGTAGGAAAAGGCGTAATCAGATCCAGTTTCTCATCAAATGGAAGGGATACGGGCCTGAAGATAATTCATGGGAACCTGAAGACAACCTGCATGCGGGTGAGTTATTACGAACCTTCAAAAACTCACACGCCTCCAAGTTAGCTCATCTGGGCATCCGGAGGCTGCCCTTAAGGAGGGGGCACTGTCACAAAAAACGTTATACCAGACAGCCGGGCGGCGCGCGCCGGCGCGTGCTAGTGCACGCACTCCTGTGCGCGTTCCTGCACGTGCGGGCTTGCGCACGCGCACGCGTGCACGCGTCTGGGCGCGCGCGCGCAGTAATTTGAACACACCTGTGGGCGCTGTTGGCGCCAGTCAGCCTACTTAATCAGGCAGCACCTGTTGGCCAGTGCTGCCTGATCTTCAGCTTTCCAGAGACCTTGTTCCTGTGTTTTGTATCCTGCTAAAACCTTGTTTGATCCTGTGACCCGGCTTGCCCTTTGGAATTCCTTGATCTCCGCCTGCCTGATGACCTCTGCCTGATTGACCATTCTTCTGCTTGTCCCTTTTGTACCTCGCCATTGGAACGCCGCCAAACCTTGAAGGTATCTAAATCATCTTTGATTCCTATTGAGAGACTTGTGCCTGCTTCCTATTCCACGCCTCCCTCCATCTGTGTATCCCGCATACCTGCACTCCATCTTGTCCCCAGTGGGGCTTATACCTGGACTTACCACATCCGCTGGAAATCCTGCATACCCTTACTCACGTCACCCAACTGTGGAATCTCCACCTGTGTATCCTGCATACCTGCACCCCATCCTGTCTCCAGTGGACTCTCCTCACCAACATCCGGACACCCTGCACCAGGCTCTCTTACCCTTCCTAACTTCCGTGCCTCCTGTACCCATCTCCAGGGGGCGAAAGTGGGATCCGTACGGGAGACCTCCCCTCTGCCCAAGTGGACTCACCAGTCAGGTACGTACCAGCCTGAGAGTTCACTTTGAGCATTAGTCCCACTTGGAGACACACTCTCAAGGGCCATCTAAGACAACTTTATATGTACAAACTGTTGTGAATACCCATTGTGCTGTTGCATTACGTTTGTGTGACAGTGCAAATCCTGTAATTACTATTTTATACCAGTTCCAGTAAAAATAAGTTCCTGGTTAAGTACAATTGGCGTGGAGTGTTGTTCCTTCTC
The DNA here is from genome assembly GCA_028564925.1 of Lithobates sylvaticus. Lineage (NCBI taxonomy): Eukaryota > Metazoa > Chordata > Amphibia > Anura > Ranidae > Lithobates > Lithobates sylvaticus. The sequence continues at coordinate 50,746,343 of CM053035.1, forward strand.
CAGCAGGTGGAACATCAGATCCCCAGGTAATAACAAAGGCATACTGTTGTTATATTGCATATTATGGGGTTATCCTTTACTATTAGCTTCACATCAACATTGCACCACAGCTGTGTCAAGGAGATTGAGCCAAGTCATTGGGGGTTTAATAGCAGAGTGCATGCCCAATCAAATTCAGCAGCTCCTTCGGGGGTCAGTGCTACATGTGGGGGCTCATCCGGGATATCTGTTACTCTGCAAAGAAGCTCCACCCTCTTGGCGCCAGTATGGACCCTTTCACTGTGGTCCAGTGGTGCAAAGCAGAAGGCGCCCGCTCAGAAGCGAGTGTGGCAATTGGGCTCCCTGGCGAGGCCTGGGATGAAGAAGAGGTCAGTAAAATTGTAAAGACACTGTCCCCAGACAGAAAAGCATGGGTGATTGCCATCAAGGAAGATAGTGGGACTTCCCGCAATCATGCACTGTTGAAGTGGAGAGAGGGAGTACCCGAAAGCTTCAAAGGCAAAAGTGTACAACTAGGAAACAAAACAAAGTTTTACATAGTACACCCAAGAGTTCCAGATGAAGTCCCCCTCAGTACTGGTCAGGTAGAGCCTGCTAGAAAAACAGCCACCTCCTCAGCACCTCTGACCATGATAGGGCCAGAACTCCTTACAGCTTTGGGGAATTTCGTGTCAAAGTGCCAGAAGAGCAACACAGTATGTGTGGAGGCTGGGTACAGGAAGCTGAGGATCTTCTCAGGAAAACAGCCTGTGCTGGCTGGGGAGGAAGAATTTGATGTCTGGATAGAGCTAGCCATGCAGGCTCTGGAAGAATGGGAACTGCCAGAGGCCCAAAAGAAGCAGCTTATAAGTGAGAGCCTGCGAGGAGCTGCCGCGGAAGCAGCCAGGAACTTGAGGTTTAGTAATACCACCTATACAGCCTACAATTACTTGGTTATGTTAAAAGAAGAGTTTGGGTGGCTAGAGAAGGTAGTTGATTTAATCTACCAGTTTGAACACACCCTCCAACACCAAGGAGAGCATCTTTCTGAATACATCAGACGGCTAAAGAAGATGTTATATCAGATTTTTCTAAAGAAAGGAATGACGTTGTAGCGGATCCTCAAGTCCGCTGGGAAATCCTTGAAGCTGAGGAAGTGCTAACTTATCCACAGCCACCTTTTACCCCCCCAGTAACTGGACGACACACAGTTCAGGGAGTCAATGAACAACTTTATTTTAGCCACAACTGGCTTTTATGCTTCCCCATGCAAGGGGTTTCTTAACTCATTTTCCAGGGGCATTCCCCTAACAATAAAACCTTGCCCTACACATGACTAGGAGTGTAATTACATCTCGTAGCAGATAATAGGTGGATTCATTAACACACTGAACAATAGGTGAATGGAAAGCTGCCTCAGACCCTACTTAACCCAATTTACTTATTCAGACATCAGTAGACATTCCGTCTCCACCTCTCCTGGAATGTCCCTTCTAGGAGCCAGAGATCCTGGCCATCAACCTCACAGTATATTGGGGACTAGACTTGATATTTCGCTACAGACGCCCTTCGCCATAGACCAAGCCAGGATACAGAAAATCTTAAGAGGGGCTCTGCGCTCTGATCCAGGGTGGCTGTCATGTCACTAATGCCTCGTTTCCACTGAGCAGATCGGTTCGGGTCAGTACAGTTTGGAAGGGTTAGAATGGTCCGGCCTATTCAGGTGAGCGTTTCCACTGCAAGTCGGACCACCAGGGTCCATACAGGGTTTAGAAAAAATGGCTAGCGTGGCCTCACACTGATTGGCAGACGTTTTTCTGTTTGCCAATCAGTGGAATGTATCGTAGCTCCGCCCTAACCGAACCGTTCCATTTTCTTTGGCCCCACATCTGAAGCAGGACCCTGAATGGTGTGGTATGGTTCGGTTGTATGGGCCGCTTTCATAATGGAAACACTGAAAATAGCGTACCGTACCGAACTGTACCGAACCGATCCGCTCAGTGGAAATGAGGCATAAGATACCCTGACCTTATCAGAGTGGTAAGAGATGAAGAGGCACTGTTAAATGACCAGCAAGCAACTTTTCAACCAACCTCTACCCCTCTAGCTGAAGTCAGACCTGCAAGAACAGTGGAACAGGACTCTGAAATAGCCACTTTAAAGTCTCAAATGGCACAAGTGATGGAGATGCTGACTTCATTGGTGGCAAAGGTCTCTGAAACAGGTGAAGGTGATGTGCAGGTGAAGGAGGCAACCGGGTGCCCTGTTGTGTTAGTTAACTCCAAAAAATGTAACGACGTGAAGAAAGCCCCAAAGGAGGGATCAAAACCCTTAGAGAAGACCCCTGGCATTGTCTCAAAACAACCCAGCACCTCAGCCCTTCCTGCCCAGACTAAGAGGCGTCGACGAGTCAATGCACGCCAGACCCACAGAGTCCCACAGAAAGCCAAGTGGAACCCGAACTCCCGTAAGAAAGAAATGCAGGTCCAAACCACTAAACAGGTCAAACCGGTCACCTCCTTCAAACTACCCCCCAGATTAGTGGGACTAATCCCACCAGATGTCCCCCATTCAGGTAAAAGGAATTTATACCAAGGGCCTCCTGGATACTGGGGCCCAAGTGAAAACTCCTCTACAGGGAATTCTATGATAAGCACCTCCAACATCTGCCACTCCAAAAGCTAGAGAAACTGCACATATGGGGCATTAGGACTTTGAGTTTCCCATATGATGGATACTTACCAATCAAGCTAACCTTTGACCCCTGTGTAGCCGGGAAGGCAGAGACCTTTGATACCCTAGCAGTGGTTTGCCCTCGCCCTCCAGGTGCTAAAACAAACTCTATCATTATTGGAACCAATACTGACCTGGTCCGAAGATTACTCACACCACTTGTGCAGGAGAGGAGCACCTCTTCCCCGAAGGTGCACCCTATGCTAACACAGGTGTACCAGGATATAGTGCACGAGCTGAAGGCCCCACCAGAAGGAGTGGGCAAAATCTGGCGCCTAGACAAGAGTGAAAAACTGGTACAACCGGGTAAAGTAGTCTGCCTAAAAGCCTCTATCAAGCTGAGTTGGACACAGCCTGGCTCTTTCGTTGTCCTTGAGATGGACAGACACAAAGAAAATGGCCACGCGGGCTCTTTTATAGCCTACCCAGCATGCAGTTCAGTACTGAGTGATCATGGGTAGGTCACTTGGCATTCTGGGTAGGTAGGTCATAGTAAAATGTAAACAGACAGTCACTTCCTGTTATATTTCTAATACTCTAGAAAAGAAAATAATTGGAGTCCATTTCCTGTATTGGCCACTAGATGCTGCCAAATACTAAATTATAACACTCCTCATAGGTTAACATTGCATTACATTAGTAGGCAAAAATACCAGCGCTACATAAAAGGGGATGCTACCTGCTTCTGACCACAAATGTTAGTGGGTACTTCACCTCTAACTACCAAAGTAAGGGAGGCACTTTACAAATGACCACTAATGTAAGGGGGCATGTTACCTCCCACTAAAACACCAGTGTAAGAGGGAGTACATTTCATACTATTGACCCCCGCATTGCATGCCCTTGATCTCTGACCTCCATACACTGTGTTGTATATTACATAGTCCTGACTGCTACATGTGCTATGTTGTACATTACAAACTCCAGACCCATACACTCTGCTATATATTAAATGTGATATATTCCTGACTGCTGCATTCTGTAAGCTGTAGTCTGTTACATAGTCCTGAACACTGCACCCTATATGCTATGTTGTATATTACATACTCCTGACCATTATGCTCTATTGTACAGCACATACTTTTATCCACTGCACCCCACATGCTAGGGCTTGACAATTTGCTTTGAATCTAGGGGCCAGCTAAAAATACTAGGAGCCAGTTTTTTTAAATAAATAAAAATATTTGATTTATTTGGGGGTTGGGTGGCTGTCTCATTCGTTTGCAGTGCTGCTGGGTGGGACGGCTTTCTTACTGGGTGGTTTTGGGGAATGCGTGTCCATTTGGGACTCTTGGGGGGATTTGACACTTGAGGTTGTTGGGACTGGAGTTTTTGGTGTGTGTGTGGCGTGCTGTGTGGGCTGGACTCTGCTCACCTCCCTGCTGGTCTCCAGCAGTGCGTGCGGGGACTGGAGGTAAGGGGTGGGCCACGGTCCGTGCAGACTGGTTGTTGCTGAGAGGGGGGAGTGTGGGAAAGCCTTTGCGCACAGCGGCAGCAGGTCTGCTGGGAGAGGGGGTGGAGAGTGCACAAGGTTGTCGGTGAGTGGGAAGGAAAGGAAAAACTTTGGTTCTGCTTCTGCTCTTTCTTTTTGGATGTTGGAACTGGGTCGGCTGCCTGGCGCCCGAACTGCATGTCCAGGGCATCAGGCGGTGGGGGTTGCTTGCATCTGGTGCCGGCGGTGGGTAGGTACCCAAAAAAAAATTCTTAATAAAAATGCCATAAAACTAACCCCTATTTTGTAGACGCTATAACTTTTGCGCAAACCAATCAATAAACACTTATTGCGACCAAAAATATGTAGAAGAAAACGTATCGGCCTAAACTGAGGAAAAACATTTTTTTTTTATATATATTTTTTGGGGATATTTATTATAGCAAAAAGTAAAAAATAATGCGTTTTTCGTTTCAATATTTTTATTGAAGAAATTTCATATTACAAATAATCAGATACATAACAAAATATCATTAAATTCCATTACAATCTTGAAATGTACTGTTGCACTGTACTGGATTCAGCAATATGTCTAGAGAATGCAAAAGAACTATAAAGATTCAGGAAATGACCTTAAAACACTGCTAGAGCCTATACAACTGCAAGGCAGCTAGAGGTTTCTTTGACCTGAACAGGCGTGTTAGTGTCTCATGGAGGGTTTTATAGTGGCTTACCCCGAAAATTTCTCAGTAAGATCGGGTATTCAGCCTCAGCGCCCATACACCCCTGTCGGGATCTAACTGTGTGTGGGCGGAGGCTATGCCTGCCCGACATGGGGTAGCTATATTACCGGGTTCCTGAATTTGATAATTAGTTGAATTAAATTACCCCACGTTTTTATTTTAGAGTAAACAGAGGTATAATCAAAAATATAGAGGTGTAAAAACCCAAACAAATTGACAAGCATAAGGTGATAATAAAGAAGATACGGAAACTGGTCCCTGGGAAGAGTGATCACGCTGTGTACTTTTAGTAGGCATCAAGGTCTAGGTTTGAGTCTTGACTGGAAGCCAGTAGGCTGGGAAAGGAGAAGCAGTTTAGTTTCAGCCCCAGCACCCCCCGACACCCCCAAGGGGATCACACTGTGTCAGAGAGGGCTGGTGCCAAACCCCACCAGCAATGCAGAGCATCACAAACCCCAAGGACAAGATAACTATGCTCGTGTGTTAGGCAACAGACCTAACTCTGCTTGATCCTCCGCCTGAGGGTCTGTTATTGTAAACCGAGCTAATCAGGAGCATTTGTACCTCGACATCGGCCTTAAGATAAACTGACCTAAATTTTGTCCGTAATGGAATAGCAGATATAAAAAGAAAATAGAAAAGTAGAGCAAGATATAGAGTGGGAAAGAGAAGGGGGAAGAGAAAGAGAGGGGAAGGAGCACCATTACCCGTCCAAATGAAGAAGCCTGTTTATGACAAGAAGGGGAAGTTGGATAGCCCCATTAGTCGGGCCCACGGTTCCCAGGTGGCTTCAAATTTTTCAGATGTGTCCTGTAACAGACTGGTAAGTTTTTCCTGAGACATTATCCATGAGATTTTCCTTTTAGCCATTGAGAGAGGTATGCTCGGTTTTTTCCAAGCCCTAGCAATCGTGAGCTTAGCTCCTAAAAGCACGAACTTTACCAATCTATTAGAGGGCTTAGATATGTGGGGTATGGATTCATGTAGGAGGGCTATCAAGGGGGACCTGGGGACCGAAGAGCCAACCAATTTGTCAATCATATTGAAGATTTTTTTCCAGAATGATCGAATCTTCGGGCATTCCCACCATATATGTGACATTGTACCTAAAAGTTGGCACCCTCTGAAGCATAGGGGGCTGGTAGCCGGAAACATTGAGGCTATTCTGAAAGGCGTATAGTACCATCTGGTCATCACTTTTAGGCCAGCTTCCATCAGTGTGGTATTAAGAATCCCCCGGAATGATTTAGCACATGCAGAATGCCATTTCTCTTTAGTCCAGAGAAAATTGAAGTCAGTTTCCCAAGCGACCATAAAGGACGTCTTGGAGATAGGAGCCGTAAGTGATGTGTAGACCGTGGAGATCCCCCCCCCTCTGGTCCATGGCCTGACCGCACCAAATTTCGTAATCCGTGAATGCTGGCGTGGTAGGATTGTCTTTACATAGGGATTGCAGAAAGTGGTGAATTTGATGGAACCTAAACAGTTCAGAGTTGGGGAGGTCAAATCTTTTAATGCATTGTTTAAGAGTGAGCGGTCCTGCAGCTGTAAAGTAGTGACCTATTCTATATAGACCTTTATCAACCCACCATTTAAAGGCCAGAACGTTGTTACCTGGGGGGAATTGTGGGTTGTTAAATAAGTGGGTCAAGGGTTTGTATACAGAGACAAGTGAAGGTGAAGAACGTAAGGAGTCCCATAGGGCGAAGGAGTGGGACAATGTAGGGGAGAGAATTGGGGGTCTATTTTTCTGAGGGGTCCACAATAAGAAGTCTAGAGTAAAGCGAGGAACTGCGTGTTTTTCTATTTGGATCCAATCAGGCTTCTCAAATTTGGAATAAACCATAGATATTTGGGCAAGCCTGGCTGCTTGATAATACTTATATAAATGAGGAAGACCTAAGCCCCCTCTTTTCCTATGCGCATAAAGGATTCCTTGGGCCAATCTGTACCCTGCCTTGCCCCAAACGAATTTTAGAAGCTTACTTTGGAAGGTTTTGATGTGGTCTTTCCTAATGGGAATGGGGAGGGATCGAAATAGATATAGTAGTCTAGGAAGTAATGTCATCTTGATGGCATTTATCTTTCCCAGCCAGGAAATGGTGTGTTGTGTCCAGTTGCGCAGATCTGTTTCTAATTTACGATACATGGGAGGATAGTTGTGACTGTATAGACTTTCAATTTTAGCTGTGAGGTTAATAAATAATGCGTTTTTTTTCCAAAATTGTCGATATATTTTTGCTTATAGCGCAAAAAATAAAAACCACAGAGGTGATCAAATACCACCAAATGAAAAGCTCTATTTGTGGGGGAATTTTTTTTTCGTTTGGGAGCCATGTCGCACGACCGCGCAATTGTCAGTTAAAGCGACGCAGTGCCGAATCGCAAAAAGAGCTCTGATCTTTGGCCAGACAAATGGTCCGGGGCTTAAGTGGTACTAAACTGCTAAATGAACAGCCGCCCCCCCCCCCCCCCCCCCCTCAATTTTCCACTCAACTCAAGTCTGGCATGTGCGCATTTGTGCCGTGAATATTTTCCAGGTATCTAGAACCTGGTAGAGACCGGTGATGCATATGTGCATGTGCACTTACGTCACACAATTTTGGCTTAGTACCACACTGCCTCCTGGAACAGCTTTGGTGGAGCTATCTCTGGAGTCAGTCGGGCTCAGCTTAGAAGTGCTACTTTGCTGCACAAAAAGTAATAGAAAGGTAAAAATATAATTTTTTTTTTAGCTTTTGTGTAAGAAGGGGAGGGGGGAGGGATCAATTAAAAAGAGGTTGTTGGAGTGAGTTTATATTTGCTTTAAGGATCAGGCTATGCTCAGAAGTCAGTGGGTGTAGGAGGGTGCTTTTTTACACTTATTTTGGATGCCAAAACACTCTCTTTAATGTAGCACCCTGTTAGTGTACATAAATGTATTGGTAAATTATGCTGGCAGTCTGACATTGGGTTGGGTTACTGCAGGTCAGGCTTGATGGCTCTACAGTGCAGGTCTCTGTTACCTCCTCCTGGATCTTGAAGCTTTGTGAAGCTTCTGGAAGTTAGTGGGTGGAGGCCAGATTTACATACTTAGGAGAGTCTGACCAATCCCCAGGCAAAATGTACTGGCAGGGTGGATGGATTAGCCCTTAAATATGGGAGAGCCTAGCAAGTAGGAGAGTCAGGTTGAATTGCTGAGGAGGCTGTCGCTAGCCTAGGAGGGGTTCGGACTGGCTTGGAATAATCCTTGCAGCGTCCGGTTAGAGAAGGAAACTTGCCTGAAAGCAGCAGGGAGCAAGGAGGACAGAGTGAGTACATCAGTACGCCCAATAATAAAGGGGAGAGACTGCCACATGTAGCAAGCTTTCAAAGGACAGCGCTGTGCTTAACCCTTTTATCCCTTGTCCTGGGAGATCTTCGGAGCAGCTGGTTGGGTTGGTAGACAAGCAGCCAGGAGGGCTGGTAGTACCTGCACGCAGTGGAGCTGGGAGCAGTTCTACAAGAGGAGAGGAGATACTCCTGCATGCAGTTTTGCAACATTTTGTGTTATTTTCCAAAGGGTGCTAAGAGCTCCTGGCCCATAAGAGACTTTGCCACTGATCCAAAGAGACTGGAGGTTTCTAGCAAGGAGAGCAGTCCAGGATCTTTTCTCTGTACATAGGAAGGAAGTTTGTCCTTATATTATTTCAAGTCAAGTTGGGCATTTCATAACCCCTCTACCCAATCCAAGTTGTTATCCTTATGCCACGTACACACAACCGGACTTTTCGACAGCAAAGGTCCGACGGAACAAATCCGTCAGACAATCAGATCGTGTGTGGGCTCCTTCAGACTTTTGCTGTCGAAAAATCAGACAGACTTTAGAAATAGAACATGCTTCAAATTTTTCCGCCGGAACTCTGCCGGACCCAGGTCCTATTGAAAAATCCGCTCATCTGTGTGCTAGTCCGACGGACAAACGACGCTAGGGCAGCTATTGGCTACGAACTTCCTTATTCTAGTCCAGTCGTACGTCACCACGTTCGAATCCGTCGGACTTTAGTGTGATTGTGTGTGGCCAAGTCCGTTCATTCGGAAAGTATGTCAGAACTCCGTCGAAAGTCCATCGGAAAGACCGTCGTACCTAGTCCGTAGAAAAGTCCGCTCGTGTGTACGCGGCATTAATCAAACAAAAACCATACCAGGGACTGTTTTCTTGTGTCCAGGTGCAAGTGGAAAATGCATGTTGCCTGGCTGTACAGGAATAGGGAAGCCAGTTATCAGCAGCCGCTGTGGGGGTAGTGCTGTTAAGAGCTACCCCCACAAGAGCTACCAGGCATTGCTTTCCCAAAAAAACACCTATTTTTTATTGATTCTTCCATACTTCCTACCAAAGTGACATGCAGGGCTTTGCAGTGAGCTGATCTTCCCATTTCTCACTCCTTCTCTTTCTATGGAGATCATGCTATGAGCTTGTGTAAAAGTCTCTGGTTGCAGTGGGTTACTACATTTAGCCCACTGCCCCTGCAACTATACTAATTAATTAGATTGAAAGTGATATGATTCTTTAGGCACTGACATACAGATATCCTTTCCACTGCAGTTATTATTCATTTCAATACCTTACTGAAAAAAAGGTATCTTGCTATATCTTTCTGGGGATTTTGGACCATCCCCTGCCTAGGCTTTTGTTTCTGAGGCTGTAAATTAATCACTCCATGCTATGGATCCTAGGCAGAGTTCTATTGTTTGTCACTCTGTCCCCAATATACCAGCGTGACAAGTGCAAGTATTGGGTTTAGGTGTCAGCAAGCTTTCTTCTGAACTCAATACGCCCACATCTCTGGGGACCTCACCTCTGACAAGGCTAAGATCTGATCGAAATAACAACGGACTAAATTAGTATTTGCGTCAAGGGGAACTGATCAAGCATTGCTGAAGAATTCAAGTCGAATGTAAAACCTTCATTTAGGCCATTAATACTGATATTAATTGAAAAAAAACCTGTAAATCTGTGAACCTGTCACAACAACAAAATATTGAATTAACAGACCTTTCACCTATCTTCAGCTCCCAGCAATGCTTTTTTTGGGAGCTTTTTATGGAATATGGAGAGGGGATATGATAGCAATATACAACTATATTAATGGTGATCCCAGTGTAGGTAAGAAACTATTCAGTCTCAGGGAGTGTAGGAAGACACGAGGCCACACAATGAGATTGGAAGAGAAGAGGTTTAACCTTAAGCTGCATAGGGAGTTTTTCACTGTCAGGGCGGTAAGGATGTGGAACTCTCTGTCACAATTGGTGGTGTCAGCAGGAAGTATTAATAGTTTCAAAACACTCTTGGACGTGCATCATAGCGAACACAATATACAGGGTTATGGGAAATGATTATCTACATCAACACACACACACACACAGGTTGAACTGGATGGACTATTGTCTTTATTTAGCCTTACCAACTATGTAACTATGTATCAAACACTATTTACAGTTCAAACTCGGTTGAAATACAAACAGACTTGACAGTACACAGTGTGGGATGGGGCCCCTTTGAACAAGTCAATCTTTGAAGTAACACATAGGGCGGAGCTTTCTATCAGGCCACAAAACCAGAGTGTGGTGTTCCCTGTGCAGAAGCCTTGTCCCGGGATCTGAGCTGCTATTGGTGAGCTGCAGGAAATCTACCCTGCTCTGTGTACTGTCAAGCCTGCTTGTATTTTTTTTTTCAACAATACATTTTTATTGAAAGTTTTCATAAACAAACAATAAGGTAATGAAAAAAAATTCCAAGACAATAAGGCTATTTTCACACTGGGGCGCTGGGTGCGCTGGCGGTAAAGCGGCGCTATATTTAGCGCCGCTTTACCGTCGTTTTGCGGGCGGGTTCGGAGCGCTGCCCCATTGTTTTCAATGAGAGGGGGGTGCTTTAGGAGCGGTAAATACACTGCTCCTACAGCGCACCAAAGATGCGGCTTGCAGGACATTTTTCAGCGTCCTGCAAGTGCACCGCTCCAGTGTGAAAGCCCTCGGGCTTTCACACTGAAGACACAGCAACGGCTGTTTTAGGTTGGTTTGCAGGCGCTATTTTTAGCGCAATAGCGCCTGCAAACCGCCCCAGTGTGAAAGGTGCCTAATAGTCATAAGTATCATAGTTGTTTCAAGCCTGCTCATATTTTAACCAGTGTGAGTGCGCTTTTAACTTATAAAGAAATAGTGTTTGATTGCATACAGAGAGCACTATTGTTTTCCTTTTTTTGCATCCCTTCTAATATATATTTTGAGTTTGGAGGTGGCTTTGTGGAGATCTAAAACAGCAGGAGAATGCCAGTCACATGAGGCTAATCCTGGCCCAGGTAAAGGCATTTTAGACCTTTTTTTAACTACTTCAGATCCGCGCTATAGCCGAATGACGGCTACAGCGTGGATCTGCTTTGCCGGGAGTATGTCTATTGACGTCCTCCCCTTTGCAGCCTTGCCACGCCCCCTGAAGGGGGCACGCGTCGCGCGCTGTGATCACCCGGCCCCTTACCACGTGATCAGCTGTCAGCCAATGACAGCTGATCACGTGATGTAAACAGAGGATCAGTAAATGTTTTTTTTTCTTCTTGCGCTGTCAGCGTGAGAAGAAAAAAAGCCGATCACCGGCTTCTGTTTGCAGGGACATCGGTCCCGAAGAAGAACAGCATGTTATGTGCCTGCCAGTGCCACAAATCAGTGCCAAAATCGGTGCCCACAGTGCCCACGTTACTTAAGTGCCAGCAATCAGTGCCACCTATCAGTGCCCACAAGTACCACCTATTAATGCCCACCAGTGGTGCCAATCAGTGCCTCATCAGTGCCACCTAGCAATGCCCATCAGTGCCACCTATCAATGCCCTTCAGTGCCATCTCTCAGTGCCACCTTATCAGTGCCGATCAGTGTCACCTTTTTAGTGCCCATCAGTGCAGCCTATCAGTGCCCATCATTGTAGCCTCATCAGCATACATCAATGAAGGAGAAAAAATACCTGTTTGCAAAATTTATTAACAGAATATAAAACGGTTTTGTATTTTTTTTTTTAAATTGGGTCTTTTTTAATTTTTTTAACAAAAAATGAAAAACCCAGAGGTGATCTAATACCACCAAAAGAAAGCTATATTTGTGGGAAAAAAATTATAAAAATTTAACTTGAGTACAGTGTTGTATGACCGCGCAATTGTCATTCAAATGCCGCGTACACACGAAGGGACAATCCCGCGGGAATATCCTCTGGACTCAAGCCCAGCGGACAATCCCCTCGTGTGTGGGCGCCGGCGGACTTTTTGGCGCCAAAGTCCGGCGGACCAAAGTTTTAAGTTTGGTTTTAAAATTATCCGCTGGACTTAGCAGTCCGGCGGACAATCCCGCCGTTAGTAGGCTAGTCCGCGGGACTTTTGAAAATGAACGGACTTGCCGCTCATCGGCAAGTCCGTTCATTTAGCACGTGACTTCAGGTTACGTAGCTAGCGCAGGCAGTAAATGCCGCCGCGCTAGCTCCGTGACCTGGCATGGATTTAAAGGGAATCCCCAAGCCGAAAAACGGCGTGGGGGTTCCCCCCAAATCCATCTCAGACCCTTATCCGAGCACGCAGCCCGGCCGGCCAGGAAAGGGGTGGGGACGAACGAGCGCCCCCCCCCCCTCCTGAGCCGTACCAGGCCGCGTGCCCTCAACATGGGGGGTGCCCTGGGGAAAGGGGGGAAAGGGGGGCCTCTTCCCGACAACCCTGGCCTTTGGTTGTCGGGGTCTGCGGGCAGGGGCTTATCGGAATCTGGGAGCCCCCTTTTATAAGGGGGCCCTCAGATCCCGGCCCCCCACCCTATGTGAATGAGTATGGGGTACGATGTACCCCTACCCATTCACCTAAGGTGTAAAATGTAAAGTACAAAAAACACACACTTTTGAAAAAATATTTTATTGCACTGCTCCGGGGGTCTTCTTCCGTCTTGGGGGTCTTCTCGCCGGACTCCTCCGCCATTTACCAAGCTCTTTTACCGAGCGGAGAAGTCCGGCTACCTTCTTCGTCGTCATTGCCGCCGTCGTCTGGGGGTCTCGATCCGCCTTCGGGGGTCTTCCGGGGGTCTCTTCTGTTCTTGCGGCGGTCGTCGTCTTCCGCACCCCGGAAGACCCCCGAAGGCGGATCGAGACCCCCAGATGACGGCGGCGACGACGACGAAGAAGATAGCCGGACTTCTCCGCTCGGTAAAAGAGCTTGGTAAATGGCGGAGGAGTCCGGCAAGAAGACCCCCAAGACGGAAGAAGACCCCCGGAGCAGTGCAATAAAATATTTTTTCAAAAGTGTGTGTTTTTGTACTTTACATTTTACACCCTAGGTGAATGGGTAGGGGTACATCGTACCCCATACTCATTCACATAGGGTGGGGGGCCGGGATCTGAGGGCCCCCTTATAGAAGGGGGCTCCCAGATTCCGATAAGCCCCCGCCCGCAGACCCCGACAACCAACGGCCAGGGTTGTCGGGAAGAGGCCCTTGTCCTCATCAACATGGGGACAAGGTGCTTTGGGGTGGGGGGGCCCTTTCCCCAGGGCACCCCCCATGTTGAGGGCACGCGGCCTGGTACGGCTCAGGAGGGGGGGGCGCTCGTTCGTCCCCACCCCTTTCCTGGCCGGCCAGGCTGCGTGCTCGGATAAGGGTCTGACATGGATTTGGGGGGAACCCCCACGCCATTTTTCGGCGTGGGGAGTCCCTTTAAATCCATGCCAGGTTACGGAGCTAGCGCGGTGGCATTTACTGCCTACGCTAGCTACGTAACCTGAAGTTACGTTCTAAATGAACGGACTGCTCCGTGTGTGGGCAAGTCCGTTCATTTTCAAAAGTCCCGCGGACTTTGGCCGGCAGATTGTCCGCCGGAGAAGTCCGCGCGCGTGTGGGCAAGTCCGCACGTGTGTGGGCAAGTCCACACGCTCGGAAAGTCCGGCGAAGCCAGCTGGAAAGTCCGGCGGATTGTCCGCTGGACTAAGTCCGCCGGCAAAAGTCCGCACGTGTGTACGCGGCAAAAGAGTGACAGCACTAAAAGCTGAAAATTGGTCTGGGCAGGAGGTGGGTTTAGGTGCCCAGTAAGCAAGTGGTTAAAAGTCCAAGATATACAGTGGTGTGAAAAAGTGTTTGCCCCCTTCCTCATTTCCTGTTCCTTTGCATGTTTGTCACACTTAAGTGTTTCGGAACATCAAACCAATTTAAACAATAGTCAAGGACAACACAAGTAAACACAAAATGCAATTTGTAAATGAAGGTGTTTATTATTAAAGGTGAAAAAAAATCCAAACCATCATGGCCCTGTGTGAAAAAGTGATTGCCCCCCTTGTTAAAACATACTATAACTGTGGTTGTCCACACCTGAGTTCAATTTCTCTAGCCACACCCAGGCCTGATTATTGCCACACCTGTTCACAATCAAGGCATCACTTAAATAGGAGCTGCTTGACACAGTAAGGTCCACCAGAAGATCCTTAAAAGCTACACATCATGCCGAGACCCAAAGAAATTCAGGAACAATTGAGAAAGAAAGTAATTGAGATCTATCAGTCTGGAAAGGGTTATAAAGCCATTTCCAAAGCTTTGGGAATCCAGCGAACCACAGTGAGAGCCATTATCCACAAATGGCGAAGACATGGAACAGTGGTGAAGCTTCCCAGGAGTGGCCGGCCGCCCAAAATTACCCCAAGAGCGCAGCGACGACTCATCCAAGAGGTCACAAAAGACCCCACAACAACGTCCAAGGAACTGCAGGCCTCACTTGCCTCAGTTAAGGTCAGCGTTCATGCCTCCACCATCAGGAAAAGACTGGGCAAAAATGGCCTGCATGGCAGAGTTCCAAGGAGAAAACCACTGCTGAGCAAAAAGAACATCAAAGCTCGTCTCAATTTCTCCACAACACATCTTGATGATCCCCAAGACTTTTGGGACAACATTCTGTGGACCGATGAGACAAAAGTGGAACTCTTTGGAAGGTGTGTGTCCAAGTATATCTGGCGTAGAAGGAACACTGCATTTCAGAAAAAGAACATTATACCAACAGTAAAATATGGTGGTGGTAGTGTGATGGTCTGGGGCTGTTTTGCTGCTTCAGGACCTGGAAGACTTGCCGTGATAAAAGGAACTATGAATTCTGCTGTCTACCAAGAGATCCTGAAGGAGAATGTCCGACCATCTGTTCGTGTACTCAAGCTGAAAACGAACTTGGGTTCTGCAGCAGGACAATGATCCTAAACACACCAGCAAGTCCACCACCGAATGGCTGAAGAAAAACAAAATGAAGACTTTGGAGTGGCCTAGCCAAAGTCCAGACCTGAATCCTATTGAGATGTTGTGGTATGACCTTAAAAAGGCCGTTCATGCTCGAAAACCCTCTAATGTAACTGAATTAGGACAATTCTGCAAAGATGAGTGGGCCAAAATTCCTCTAGGACGCTGTAAAAGCCTCATTGCACGTTATCGCAAACGCTTGGTTGCAGTTGTTGCTGCTAAGGGTGGCCCAACCAGTTATTAGGTTTAGGGGGCAATCACTTTTTCACACAGGGCCATGATGGTTTGGATTTTTTTTCACCTTTAATAATAAACACCTTCATTTACAAATTGCATTTTGTGTTTACTTGTGTTGTCCTTGACTATTGTTTAAATTGGTTTGATGTTCCGAAACACTTAAGTGTGACAAACATGCAAAGGAACAGGAAATGAGGAAGGGGGCAAACACTTTTTCACACCACTGTAAGGTGACATCTTCTGTTATTTTCGGTGGTGGTGCTTTCCTATTTTTCACTTTGAAATTGCCCCAGACCCTGTTCAAATTCCAATTCGGGGACAAAACCAGGGACAGACTTGGTCTGGGGACCCTGTCCTCAATCCGGGGACTGTCCCCAGAAACCGGGGATGTCTGGTCACCCTATCTTAAAGCCTGCTCCATTTCCTCCTCCATGCCAATAGCACCCAAATCCTCCTCCACATATTTCTTCTTGGCCTTCTGCTGCCTTTTGTTTACAGGGATGGAGGCAGTAGATGAGGTTTCCTGCTGGCAACAATTTTTCCTCTTCCTGCTGTTGCTATGCCCCCAGTGCCTGGTCTATAAAGCCATGCAGTGTATCACTAATCCCTGCCTTCTGTAGCTGCAGGTCAGTCACCATTTTGGTTGCCTTATAAAAAGGTGTCAAAATGCTGCATGCATCCTGAATGATGATTAGGACAGTTGCTCGCTTGATCTCCCCACTGTCAGAATACAACAGCTCAGCTGGGGAGGGGGAGCTGGGTCAGTTATTTCATTCAACCCACTGGTTGAACGAAAAAAACAACCCATGTAAGGGCTGTCTTAGAATTTTCTTCCTCTCCAATCAGTGGCACCCATCAACCACCCTCTTCATCACTGGAATCCTCTTTGCAGTAAACTCTAATTGCTGGAATATTGCTGGCTCATGCCTCTTGCTGCTCTCTGCCTAATGTCCCCTGACTGCTGTGTGGCTGAACCCTCCTCTACTACTATGGTGATGGCGTTATCTTCCTCATCATCAATATCTGAAATAAGGAATGCTTGCACATGGCCAAGATCATCATCCTGCAGCAAGTTAGTAATTGTGGGATCAAGTAAT
This sequence comes from Lithobates sylvaticus, assembly GCA_028564925.1. Lineage (NCBI taxonomy): Eukaryota > Metazoa > Chordata > Amphibia > Anura > Ranidae > Lithobates > Lithobates sylvaticus. The sequence continues at coordinate 50,762,813 of CM053035.1, forward strand.
TCCGCTGACTCCTCATAGCCAGTGGGGGCCATGGTGGGTTTAGCAGAAGAGGAGTTGGGCAGAAGACACATTAACAGCATTTTCAGACAACTGGCTGCTCTGTGCCTTGAAGAAGAAAGAAGGTTTGTCAGCTACTCCATTATCTCCTCTGCATGCTGTTGCTGTATAGCACTGATACTCTGAGATGGAAAAGTCATATGTACCTGCCTCTAGATGGTGCTGCCCAACCTCCACTTCATGCTGCGGAACTTGCTTGTCCCCTACTGCAGAACCTCTCACTCTCACTTTAGGCGTGTCTGACATTTTTTAAATAAAGAAAAGCCCAGAGGAAAGTAATAAAAAGCATGGACGTAGGGCTGACATGACAGGGTTAAAAGGGTAACATGCTGAGAGCAGGTTTTGTTATGGAGTGTTGCATTGGTGGCAGGGGAAAGGGAAGGAGCGGAGGGTAATTGAGCAGAACGGGAGTCCCTCCCCAGCTCAGTAAGGCAAGGAGGAGCGAGCTTACCACCCTCCCTCCCTGATTTTGATAAGTAAAGGCTGAGTGTTAATCATGTGATTTTATTCTAGAGCATTGGATGTCGTGGCAGAGGCGGGGTGTTGTTCTTTGCGGGTGAAGGAAGAAACCCTGGATGTGGAAGAGTTCGGCACCCATCGGTGGTATGGGTCCCGTTGGTGGTATTCCAGCTAACGGTTTTAGCTGGAATTGGTTAACGGGGGGCACTGCGGTAAGTGGTTTTGTTGTCTCTGAGCTAGCATGTCAGCTGGAGGCCTGTTTTCAGTTTATGATACGCAGTGTCAGAGTGGAGTGAGTCAAGATTGTTTTTTTTTTTCCTGCAAAGACCAACGTGAATATCTAACTGAGGAGGGTGGTTATAATAGGTATTTTTATACAGTTAATGTGAATTTTATTGAGTGTTAATAAAAAATGGCTGCTTCGGCCGATATTTACTCCAGCTTGGTGTGGTCTCAGTTATTGGGCAAGAAGGTTGGGTAGTGGGAGGCTGGAGGGGCTGGTCTGGCAGCAAGGTAATAGGCAGAATACATGTTGTATACAGTAGTCATGAGGACTACCTACATTTAATGGCAGCTATGGCAATAATGGGGATAAATATGTGGTGCTTTGGTGAACAGTACTTTACTGCACAAGTATGCAGTGGTGTGCAAACAATGGGCAAAAAAACAACACTAAATTTATTTTTTAACCTAACAAAAAAAAAAAAGGGTAAACATGAAATAAAAGAAAAAAAAAAAGGTAGTCCTAAAATGGACTGTTGAGTCTCTGAATTGTGAACACAGTGTCACAGACTGTTATGCCGCCTACACACAAGCGGACTTTTTCGACGGACTAGGTCTGACGGTCTTTCCGACTGACTTTCGACGGAGTTCCGATGAACTTTTAAAATGAACGGACTTGGCCACACACAATCACACTAAATTCTGACGGATTTGAACGTGATGATGTACGACTGGACTAGAATAAGGAAGTTCGTAACCAGTAGCCAATAGCTGCCCTAACGTCGTTGTTTGTCCGTCGGACTAGCACACAGACGAGCAGATTTTTTTGATAGGAACTGGGTCCGGCGGGAAAATTTAAAACATGTTCTATTTCTAAAGTCTGTCGGATTTTTTGACAGCAAAAGTCGGATGGAGCCCACACACGTTTGAATTGTCTGACGGATTAGTCGGACCTTTGCTGTCGAAAAGTCCTCTCGTGTGTATGCGGCATTAGTTCCCCCTAAACTATTCCTACACACACTAACAAATGGCTACTGGGAACCCACCATTTCATAGTGAGGGGATTGGCGTATAACAAAGCCCCCATTACTGGCCATTTTAACCCTGTGGACCACACTCAAAAAGGTCAGCCAGGGCATTATGGGTCCTTTAGAATTTGGTCTGGTAAATTTCACTATAAATTCACAAGAACAACATGCCTGAAAACGACTGGATTTGCTGTAAACCCAACCAAGCAGCAAACTTGAACCTCATTCCTGCTTATTGCACAAAAAAAAATTTGATTTATTTTTTTAGGTAGACAGAGACTGCTACCAATGCCAATCAATGCTAAGTTTACAATGGAAGTCTTTTTGAGCTCTGGGTGCATGTGTGCTATAAAGGTTTATTATTCCCTATGTGTAAATGAAGAATAGTGGTGCTTAATCATCCACATCAAATGACCTGCATGACCCCTGGTACAATTTAATTGTAAAGCATGGAGCAAACATTCTCACAGTGTGTTAAATATAGTAGTAATATTTATAGCAGACTTAAAGTCTGTAAAGTCAAACTTCAGGCATATTTAAAAAAAAAACAATGCAGTTGTGTACGCCATTACAATAATTCAAAGTGACACTAAACGATATCCTTATTCTCCAAAAATAATTCATACACATTGACTACTTAATGGCCCTGTAATCTATTTTTTATAAAATTGCTATTGTGTTTTTCTGCCTCCTCTGTGAGCTCCTTATCACCACCTTTTCCCTCCTCACTTCCGTTTGTTTGGAACGAGTAGTTCACGCTTATTGCGGTCATGTAAACTGTTCTATGCATGCTACAAATCCCATAGTCCATCTTGGGAGCAAGGAAAAAAGGGTGGGTACGCTTCTGCATGCAGTGGAACCATTGGGAACAAATGTAGCCACCTTCTAACAGGAAGTCAGATCAACAGCAAAAGAAAAAAAGGAATTTGGGGATTTGGGGGAGGCTCAGAGTCAGAATAATAAAAGGTACCTTTTTAAATTAACAATACATGCTTGATTAAAACTTAAGTGTCACTTTAATGTATTTTTACTAGCTAAGAACCTGAATGTCTTGATTTCTACCTGGTGCCATCCCCTGCATTGCAAAATATGTTGCTGCTTCTTCATCCTTGTCTAGTTAGCAGACTGCATAGCAGGGAGATGACACCATCAGAGCGTAGTGAGTAGCACGCGTTCCTGCTGTTTTTGTGCGTTTTTCATTTGAATGCCCCAATGTAGCTCCAGAACCTTTTCGGTCGTAGAGCGTTGGACGTTTATTCAGTGTGTGTTTTGGTGCGCATCAAACGCTTGTCTGCTACCTGCGCTTGGGATGCCAATAACAATTAATGGCACTGCAAGTGTGACCGGCAATTGCAAAGCTTTTCTGTAACGAGTGGCAAAACGCACATTTTTGTGTGTTTTGCTGCACGTCTAGGAAACACGCAGCTGTGAATTCAGCCTCAAGAAACAAGTAGTGCTAACAACCTTTAGTAAACTAAGGCTGAGGAATCTGGTCACATGATCCCTGCTGGGGAAGAACAACAAAACTGAACTCTGAAGTTCCCTGTCAACTGAGATCACATAGTCAAGTACACTAGCTTTTGGTTATGTGAAAAGCACTGGAAGGAACTTGAAGCAGCATTTTCTCCAGGAAAGGTATTTCAGCCCTTCTGTTACTTTTTCCTGATCAACAAAAAATATTAACGTTGCATTGGGTTAGTATTTGCACATAATGACTGCTTTAGACCTCCTTCACACCGGTTTTATGACCACCCGGCTGCCCACCTAAAGTGTAATATACAGCCACAGAAGACTGCTCACTTGCATGCTGCCCAGATACTTTGTGTTGTGGCCATAGCCAATTTAAAGCGGAGCTCCACCCTAAAGTGGAACCGGTGCCACAATTGGCACCTTTCCCACTTCCGGGACGAGATAGCCGGAGCTGTCCCGCCCATATCCGAAGATGCCCCGTTGTGTCTTGGGAAACACAGTTCCCAGGACACAACAGGGACCAATAGAGACGCGCAGCGTGACTCGCGCATGCGCAGTAGGGAACCGGGCAGTGAAGCCGTTGCGTCTTCACTTCCTGATTCCCTGACAGAGGATGGCGGCAGGGAAGCCGAGAGACGAGCGGTAGACACAGCTGGAACCTGGAACAGGTAAGTGTCCATTTATTAAAAGTCAGCAGCTGCAGTATTTGTAGCTGCTGACTTTTAATATTTTTGGTGCGGGTGGAGCTCCTCTTTAATGTGGCATGCCAAGTTGACAGACAGCACCACCTGGTCATTTAAGTCAATGGGGCTGTTCTGCAACTGCATGCCAAGTGTTTTCAGCACATTAGCTCCATTATAAATTACCATTCTGCAAAAAATCCCCCAAAATTGCCACTCATGAGGTGGCAAAAAAATTGCCTCCTGAATGCTTGACAGAAGCGATCCAATGCAAATCACTTTTCAGAGCATTGCCTTAAAGTATGCCTATAATGAGAGAACTATAAGGGCTACCATTGCAGATTTTTCTGTCTTAAAATGCTGGTTGCCTAGCTGTGATTGTCGTTTGGCATCTGGCAATTTTAGAAGGCCAAAAGTTAAATAGGCAAAAAAAATATGAAGGAACTTTTTCTCAGTTTTTTTTCATGGTCAGCCAGAGCATAAAGCCCCGTACACAAGATCGGACTTTGCGACAACAAAACCGTGGATTTTTGTCCAAAGGTTATTGGCTCAAACTTGTCTTGCATACACACGGTCACACAAATGAGACCGAACAAACTTGCTATCAAACATTTGTGGGCGGAAAATCCGACGGCAAATGTCCGATGGAGCATACACACGGTCACACTTGTGTGTGTGTATGTGGCATAAGGTGGATTTTATAAATGATATCCCCAAAAAATCAGCCAATGTTCACCCAAAAATTTGGTGACCAACATTTGCCTTATGTATTAAACCGAACTAGTGTCAATTCAAGTGTATTCAAGTGACGTCTGCTGTAATTACCTGAAACATCCATCCAAAGTTGTCAGGTTAGAGGAAGGAGGAGTAAGGTTCCCTTTCTCATTGGTCAAACTTGAGCAATATTATATTTCCAGCACCTGAAAGAGCTTTTTTGTGACTGGGAAATGCATGGAGATTCCTGTGACATCATTACCCATATTTGGATTTATATATTGAGAGTTTCTTCTTCCTCTGATCTGCTGATGCTGTAGGGATATTTTTGACTTCTTTGGACATCCTTGGAATCTGGAAATTTAAATTTTAGTTAAAACAAATTATATATATGTAGCGCTGACATCCTGGCATATTGATGTGTGTTTGCGTATTTTAATACAAAGTCTATGGACATTGCTATGATTTCATATTTAGAGCCATCTAGTGACCAAATACTGGTAATGTACTGTTATGATGATTACTTCAGAACAAGCACAAAAGACTAATACAGGAAGTGACTGTTGTTTTGATCTAAAGGTTGACCTTGTTACCCAGGAGTCTTGGTGACCTACCCATGAACACTCTGTTTAACAGTGCATGCTGGGTAGAGTATAAAAGGAACCCGAGCAGCCAGTTTAGGTCTCTTGGGATCTCGTGGCCTGCCTGTGAGAATCTGTCCAGAGGTTTCCTGGAGACAGCGGCACACAGCCATTGCGGAGCGCAACCCTGCTTGTTCTGTACAAGTGACCTGACGGTGCCTGAGAGACAGTGACCAGATTGAAGATCCAGAGGCACTCATCTGAGCATCGGAGGATCGGACTCATCCAGCGGAACGGAGCGACCGGCTCAGCTGTTGGAGAAGCAAGCTGCGGTCACCGGACCAAAGTTACTACACGGAGCTCCGATCCAGTTGGTGAACGGGTTACGGCCCACAGTTTGTTAACTTTCACACGCAGTTAGACTCACATACAGGCCTCACTGGAATTTGTAGTTCCACGGAGGAGAAACAGAGCAACTGACACTGAGCAGGCTTGAGGCCTATCTACTCTGACGCCTCAAGCATTGTAAATTAGTTATTGAAGCTACACCAGGAGCACCTTAACTTAACTTATCAAAACCTGTGGATTACAAATCACAAGGAGTTACTTTATCTAGCGAAGACAAGAAGATCATGGACTAAGTTCCTTAAGTGAGATCTCACGCATAGCCTTTAAAGTAGAGGGAGCTCCCTGGTATAAATATATATATATATATATATATATATATATATATATATATATATATATATATATATATATATATACATACTGTTTTAAAATTAGTTTATATTGAAATTCATTGTGCTGTCGTCCTATTTTGAGATGACAGCACAATTACTGTAATCACCTTTGAATATTTCTACAGTAAAACATATTTCTGGTTAAGTATCAAGTTGTGTGGCGTACTATTTTTCCCCACCGGGTGGAGCCAGTGGATCCTGAGGTTATAATACAGGTACTTTGCATTTGTATTATAGTGTATTGTATTACATTGTACCACAGCTGTGCCAAGGGGATTGAGCCAAGTTAGTGGGGTTATTGGTAGAGTGCAGGCCCAAATTAAACCAGCAGCTCCTTCGGGGGTCAGTGCTACACATACATACACATATATATATATATATATATATATATATATATATATATATTTTTTTTTTTTATGTCACTGTGGTTTATTTGTTACTTAATCATATTCACACAGATGGTGGACTGTTTAGAATCCAAAGGACCCTAAAACTAGTTTACCATGGAAGGAGTGATCACCGACTTGCCCTTCCCATTGCCCATGAATTAACTTTGGAAATATACATCTTAACTGAGAAGCACAGTAACCATACCAACAATAAAAAAGTATAAAAGCCAAGGAAAGATGGTTGGTAGTAGGGGGTAGTTCCTTAAGGATTCCTGAGCTATGATAGGGGTCATGTAGCAGGCTCAACTGTCCCCTCCTGTGCGCACCCCTAAATTATCCAACTGTACCCCAGGATGGCAAAGACAGGAGAGGACAGGTCAGTCTTTTTGCTGTTATAGTATGCTAACTGAAGAGCATATTCTTGTGTTGTGACTAGGCCTAGGGGTGCTCCACAACTCAGATCTATCACTATAGAGCTAGAGAGGATACCATGATGGGGAAGGAGAGCAGGGACTGGGGAAAAAGGGGCAGGTGTACATAAGGAAAGGAAGAATATAGGGCAGTGGTTGACAACTTATGAGCTATAGGGGGCCTCAACTGCAGCCCCTATTGTCACCAAAGGGCAGCACTTAATGATATGTAATAATAAATGTAATGCTTGAGAGGACTGCCAGACTGCAGACCTAATAGATGAAATGCTGCAGAAGACAATACAAAAAGGGGAGAGGCTAGTAAATATCAGTCCTATTACTCCTAATCAATGTTTGCACCTCTGAGGTCCAAGGGCCGCACATCATATATCAAAGGGCTGCAAGTGGCCCTCAGACCACAGGTTGGGCACCAGGGATATACAGTTTCTCACAAAAGTGAGTACACCCCTCACATTTGTGTAAATATTTTTTTATATCCTGACAACACTGAAGAAATTACACTTTGCTACAATGTAAAGTAGTGAGTGTACAGCTTGTATAACAGTGAAAATGTGCTGTCCCCTGAAAATAACTCAACACATAGCCATTAATGTCTAAACCACTGGAAACAAAAGTGAGTACACCCCTAAGTGAAAATGTCCAAATTGGGCCCAAAGTGTCAATATTTTGTGTGGCCAACATTATTTTCCAGCACTGCCTTAACTCTCTTGGGCATGGAGTTCACCAGAGCTTCACAGGTTGCCACTGGAGTCCTCTTCCACTCCTCCATGACGACATCACGGAGTTGGTGGATGTTAGAGACAGTGCACTCCTCCACCTTCCATTTGAGGATGCCCCACAGATGCTCAATAGGTTTAGGTCTGGAGACATGCTTGGTCAGTCCATCACCTTTACCCTCAGCTTCTTTAGCAAGGCAGTGTTCGTCTTGGAGGTGTGTTTGGGGTTGTTATCATGTTGAAATACTGCCCTGCGGCCCAGTCTCTGAAGGGAGGGGATCATGCTCTGCTTCAGTATGTCACGGTAAATGCTGGCATTCATGGTTCCCTCAATAAACTGTAACTCCTCAGTCCCGGCAGCACTCATGCAGCCCCAGACCATGACACTCCCACCACCATGCTTGACTGACTTGAATATTTGCACACTGATCTGTGGCAGGAAATCATGGTGCCCCATACAGCCTACCTGACAGGGCCCTCCTGGGTCAAAAGTGACTGAGAACATAGATTTATCAGTTCCTTTTCTCTGCAGCCTCAGCTGTACAGGTGAATGAATAGGAAGCACTCTGAGGCTTCCTACTCATTCCCAAACAAAAGCATAGTATACAGTTTACTATGCTTCAGTGAGTGACAAATGAACACAGGAGTAATTGGTATTGATTGTTGCTATATTGTTGATACTGTGAAGGAAAGATATCTGAATGAGATTGTGGGACAGAAGGTGTGCCACATCCCAAATAGATAAAGAACTAGAAAAACCCCCTATGGATGGGACTTTAAAGGCACAACCTCAATCAAGTAAATAGAAAATATATAAAAAAGTATACAAAGTTTATTAAACACAATAGGAAAATATATATATAATATACAAAATGACGGATGCATGGAGATATACTAACAAAAGCGAAAACGACTAAAAAACCTAAACCCCAGGGTCCTGTCTCCACGGAGACACCGTGGGAATCCCGGTGATGGCCTGACACGTCTTAGCTGAGGAGGACGGGGCCACCCGTCACCTGACCCCGCCCCCCTCTGACGCAAGGGGAAACCCAGGCTTCCCCAGTGATGTACGGGTGACCCCGCCCCTCTGATGTAACGCAGGTTTCCGTTACATCAGAGGGGGGGCGGGATTCCCGCCGTGTTTCCATGGAGACAGGATGCGCTGCGCTGGACCATCGGGAGAGATCAGCCATCGCTGGACCCCGGAGAAGAGGTCAGCCATCGCTGGATAGCAAGAGTGGATTACCCCCGCTGGAATCTTTTTTTTATTTTTTTTATTTTTAATAAAGGACTTTTCCCAACGGTGTCAGTGTGTTTTTAAAAAATTGTTTACACTTTCTTTGTGAAATGGTAGGGGTACTTTTGTACCCCCTTACCATTTCAAACCGGGGGGGGGCGGGATCTGGGGGCCCCCTTGTTAAAGGGGGCTTCCAGATTCTGATAAGCCCCCCGCCCGCAGACCCCCACAACCCTGGCCGGTGGTCCTTGTCCCCATCAACACAGGGACATGGTGCTTTGAGGGGTCACAGACCCCCAAAGCATCCTACCAATGTTGAGGGCATGTGGCCTTGTACGGTTCAGGAGGGGGGACGCTTTCTCGTCCCCCCCTCTTTTCCTGCGGCCTGCCAGGTTGCGTGCTCGGATAAAGGGTCTGGTATGGATATTTTTTTTTTAAATTTGACCCGGGGTTCCCCTTAATATCCATACCAGACCTGAAGGGCCTGGTAATTGAATTCAGGGGGAACCCCATGCATTTTTTTTTTTTTTATCAATGACTTTCAATGACTGTTCTCTGTATTACGGGGAGCCGACAATTCATTATAGCCGCGAGTGCTTTTAAATGACTTTTTTTCCTGCAGAAATTACACTTTGTGCAGGGACAGTTCTAAGCACGGGAAACATGCGCCCCTTTATAGGCATACTATACACACCCCCCAGGTACAAAATTTTAAGGAATATTACACTTTTATTGCTTCACTTTAAGCATTATTAAAATCACTGCTCCTGAAAAAACTTCAGTTTTTAAAAGTTTTTTTTGCATTGATGTCCCCTGGGGCAGGACCCAGGTCCCCAAACACTTTTTAGGACAATAGCTTGCATATTAGCCTTTAAAATTAGCACTTTTGATTTTGTTGTCGGATTTTGTTGTCGGATTTTCCGCAGACAAATGTTGGATGGCAGGCTTTCAAATTTTCTGTGGACAAATGTCTGTTGTCGGATTTTCCGAGCGTGTGTACACAAGTCTGTCGGACAAAAGTCCAAAGTACAAACACGCATGCTCGGATGCAAGGACGAGCCAGAAGCGGTCGGTCTTGTAAACTAGCGTTCGTAATGGAGAATTAACATTTGTGACGTGGCAAATTATGAAATCTCGAAATGCAGCGCATATTCCCTGCTTCTTTAATGGGATAATAATGAAGCTTTGAGGACATGGTGTTTTGAGGGGTCAAAGAAAAAGCATCCTCCCAATGTTGAGGGCATGTGGCCTGGTACGGTTCAGGAGGGGGGCGCTCTCTTGTCCCTCCTCTTTTCCTGCGGCCTGCCAGGTTGCGTGCTCGGATAAAGGGTCTGATATGGATTTTTGGGTGGAACTCCACGCCATTTTTTTTTTAATTTAGCGTGGAGTTCCCCTTAAAATCCATACCAGACCTGAAGGGCCTGGTAATTAAATTTGGGGGGAACACCACGTCATTTTTTTTTTTTTGAAAATTTACCCGGGGAGCCGACAATTCATTGTGTGAGTGCTTTTAAATGACTTTTTTTCCTGCAGACATGACACTTTGTGCAGGGACAGTTCTAAGCACGGGAAACATGCGCCCCTTTACAGGCATACTATACACACCCCCCAGGTACGAATTTTTTTTTTTTTTTTTTTATAAATTCTTTTTATTTTTTTAGAGAAAGAAAAGTTACATAACAGAGCCTCTGGGCATACCCCGGCTCGAGAAAAATAAAACATTAGGCAAGGCATATCCTACCTAAACCTCTAACCTAACTTCGTGAACAGACAACAAAACAACCCCATAGCTTGCTGCTATATTTAACAGGATAAGTGTAATGCTCAGCAATTTACATAAATATGTAATAAACAACAGGCATCCCTCAAGAAAAAGTCTATAAGTGGGTGACTATAGGTACGTGGTCAGTCGGAATGTACCCCTGGGGGGGGGGGGGACAGTCAGAGGAACCATCCTCTCATATGTAAATCAGATCAGACCGGTAGTCCTACAGGGTCTTCTTGTTCTATAGTTGTCATTTCAGACTCTAGCCATATGTTCCAAACTTTTTGAAACTTTAGGGGGCATCCTCTGCTGGAGTATGTTTCTTTATACAAGGGTACTGCAAAGTTAACCAATGATTTCCATGCATTCAGAGTAAGGGCAGACACGGGTGCTCTCCACTTGAGTACAATGAGTTTCCTGGCATAGAATAGAAGCAATCCCAGTAATGTACGGACTGCCCTTGAAGGGGCAAGAGCATCCACCAAGCCAAGCAGGCAAATCTCTATATTTTGGGGTATAGGAATTGTTGTCAGTTTAGTGATTAAGGTTGTAATCAATGACCAGTAATGCTGGATTTCGGGGCACGACCAGATCATGTGTATGAACCCCGCAGAGTCAGCTTGACAGCGCCAACACTGCGACGTGCAGTCTGGGTATATTTTATGAAGCCTGTATGGAGTATAATAAAATTTGTGTAATATTTTAAACTGGATCAACCGATCTCTAGAGGAGACCAAGTGGCTAAAGGGGGAGTCCCAGACATCCTCCCAGTCCTCCCCATCTAGCTCCGGCAGCTCCGACAACAGTGGGCTGCAGGGCCTTGTAGATTGTGGATAATGGTTTGGTCAATGTTTCTTGACGTAGGAGCGATTCTGTGTTTGACTGGTAAAGGGTTATGGGAGCGCTTCCGAACTGTGCCCTATAAGCGTGGCGGGGGTGCAGGAACCGGAAGAAGTACACATTGGGTAAGTTAAATCTACATTTGAGCTGGTCAAATGTCAGTATTGCACCATTCTCACAGATATAATGTAGATATCGAATACCCCGCGACACCCATATGACCGAGTCCGGTATGGAATAGAATTCAGGTAGAGAAGGATTAATCCATAGTGGAGTATTTGGGGAGCGCACCCGAGGATCGGCCACCTGGGGGCCAGCTGCCCCGGACCATGCTCTCAGCACCGTTTTCATTGAGGTAGTGAGAGGATGTGGAGCCCTAGTACCCCGAAATAAAACATTCCGCAATGCCTCAAATGACCCCACAACTGCAGCCTCCAAGGCAACTGCTGCATTAGTGGCATCCGATGTAAGCCAGTTGTGGGCATGGGTGAGCATTGCCACAATAAAATAAAGGAAAAAATCAGGACAGGCCAGGCCCCCCTGTGTCCAAGGTCTTTGGAGTATAGAGAATCAGAAACGGGGAGGGGCGGAGCCCCACAAAAAACTGGATATGTGAGAATTTAGTCGCTTAAAAAATACTTTGGGTATCCACATTGGAGAATGGCGCACTACGTATAGAAGAGGGGGAAGTAATTTAATTTTAATTAAATTGATCCGTCCAATCAGCGTGAGGGGGAGGTTAGCCCACACTTTCAGCCTATTTTGAGTAGTTTGTAGGATAGGAAGAAGGTTAAGTCTACAAAAGTCCTGTACTCTAGGGGAAATAAGAATGCCAAGATATTTTATACTCTCCGCCTATGGCAATGGAAGTGATGAATCCGCCAACTGTTTAGCACCCGGGTCCACTGGCATTATCTGGGACTTGTGCCAGTTGACCTTTAGTCCCGACATCTCAGCGAAGCGTGAGAGGAGCTCTAACGCTGCTCGGAGGGAGGGCCCCGGATCCCGGAGGAAAAGGATAATATCGTTGGCATAGATTGCTATTTTTTCCTCCAGGGACCCGACCCGCACCCCCCAACATCATCCGGGGCTCAACCATCAGGGAGAAGAGAGCGGGGGATAGAGGACACCCCTGTCGGGTACCATGCCCCACCGGGAATGAAGAGGATAACACCCCTAAAAGTTTAATCTGTGCTGTTGGTTTCTGATATAAGAGCTGAATCCACTTCCTAAAAACTGGGCCAAAACCATATATCTTGAGTACCTCCTCCATGTAGGGCCAGGCAACAGAATCAAATGCCTTTTCCAGGTCCAAGGCAACTAAGACTCTGGTATTCTGTTCTGTAGGAGGGATTTGTAAGTGGGTGAACACTCTACGGATATTGACATCTGTTGACTTCCCTGGCATGAAGCCAGTTTGATCCATGTTTAAAAAGAACGGGAGGATCCCCATCAGTCTGGTAGCTAGCACTTTTGTTAGTATCTTCAAATCATAATTAAGAAGGGATATGGGACGATATGCTGAACAATATGAGGCACCCTTCCCTGGCTTTGGTATGAGTACTATGTGGGCTTGCGACATTGAGTCAGGCAGGCTTCCTGCTTCTAAACTAAGGGCATACAGCTTTTGGAGACGCGGGGCCAAGTCAGCTATATACATTTTGTACCAGTCACCTGGGAGCCCGTCAGGGCCTGGCATCTTGTTAGGGGGAAGTGAGCGAATTGCTGTTTCAATTTCGGTCACCAGGTACGAAATTTAAAGGAATATTACACTTTTAAGCATTATTAAAATTACTGCTCCCGAAAAAAATGCTGTTTTTAAAACTTTTTTTTTGCATTGATACAGGACCCAGGTCCCCAAACACTTTTTATAACATGAGTTCGACTCGAACTCGAAGCTCATCCCTAGTCCTGATGGCCAGTGTTAATTTTGACGTCAAATTTCGATTTTGTTTTAGTTATAATCTTTTCACTAAACTGCCATTTTAGTTTTAGTCCTATTTTAATCATCTGAATTCTTTTAGTTTTAGTCGTAGTTTAGTCGACTAAAATCTCCAGCACATTTTAGTCTACTAAAATCGGATGGGTTTAGCTAACCTGTAATGCATTATTTAAGCGTTTTGCTAGAATTGCCAAACTCATTTTATACTCCTGGAGTGAAAATCTAATAACATGTTATTTATGGTATTAAGGTTTGAACATGCACTACAGACACAGATTTAGCTGTTGTGATACATTACGTCTTTATACATAAAACCAAGTTTCATAAACAAACAAAAATATTTATTTTGGACAAACAGAAGTGGAATTTTAACCGCTTCCCGACCGCCTCTCGCAGATATACTGCGGCAGAAGGGCACGTACAGGCAGAATCACGTACCTGTACGTTGCCCTTTAAGAGGTGGCCGGTGGGTGCGTGCATGCCGACGACGGGAAGCTCTGTGAGTCGGGTCACGGGTCCCGCGGACTCGATCGCCGCGGGGATAGAATGGGGAGATGCTAATGTAAACAAGTATCTCCCCCTTCTGCCTAGTGACAGTGTCACTGATCTCTGCTCCGTGTGATCAGAGCAGAGATCATTTGTATAGCACTGATTGCTGTATAAATGACAATGGTCCCAAAAATGTGTCAAAAATGTTCGATGTGTCTGCCATAATGTTGAAGTCATGATAAAAATTGCTGATCGCCGCCATTTAAAAAAAAAAAATTATTAATAAAAATGCCATAAAACTATCCCCTATTATATAAACGCTCTTACTTTTGCGCAAACCAATTAATAATCGCATATTGCGATTTTTTTTAACCAAAAATATGTAGAAGAATACGTATCGGCCTAAACGGAGGAAAAAAATATATTTTTTATATATTTTTGGGGGATATTTATTATAGCAAAAAGTAATGCTTTTTTCAAAATTGACGTTTATTTTTTGTTTATAGTATATAAAAAATAAAAACCGCAGGGGTGATCAAATACCACCAAAAGAAAGCTCTATTTGTGGTAAAAAAGGGACGTCAATTTTGTTTGGGAGCCATGTCGCACAACCACGCAATTCTCAGTTAAAGCGACGCAGTGCCGAATCGCAAAAAGTGCTCTGGTCAAGAAGGGGGTAAATTCTTCAGGGACTGAATCGGTTAAAATATAAAAAAAAATGTAAACTCTATTGGCTGTAATGCCATTGCACATATTACCTGAATATATTACCAACATTAGATATTAAGAAAAAAGATAAGAAAAAAAGCATTTTTTCTTAACTTTTTTTTTTCTTTCAGTGGCTAGGTAGATGCCCCCTACTTATTCTTATGATGTAGTGCAGTGTTAATTTTTACATCAAATGCCACTTGAATTGTTTTAGTTTTATCTGTATTTTAGGCGACTAAAATGGTGTAAAAGCTTGTACACAAAACATTTACAAAAGTCAGAAGTAAAACTTTGTCAGAACGAACTGCTGATTTTTGGATTGTACATAGAATCGGATTTTCCGACAACAAATGTTGGATGTGAGCTTGTTGGCGGAAAGTCCGACCGTGTGTATGCTCAATCGAACATTTGTTGTTGGACTTTCCTCCAACAAATGTTGGCTAGCAGGTTCCCAAATTTTCCGCCAACAAATTTTTGTTGTCGGACTTTCCGATCGTGTGTAGACAAGTCCGTCATACAAAAGTCCACGCATGCTCGGAATCAAGTACGAGCCGGAAGCGCTCAGTCTTGTAAAACTAGCGTTCGTAATGGAGATATCACGTACGTCTTGTAGATCACTACGTTCGCAATTGTTGGTTCGTGTGTATGCAAGACAAGTTGGAGCCAACACCCTTCGAACAAAAATCCACGGTTTTGTTGTCGGAAAGTCTGATCGCGTGTATGGGGCATTAGTATGGTCGATTACGATTTTTCGTCTGACAAAAGCTGGATGTGCAGTCTATACAATTTTTGTCATATGTGAACTCAACATCAGATTAAAAAATCGTAAGAGCAAGACTACGCATGCTCATATAAAACTATTCAACACATTACATCACTTCTGAAGTTGTCATCTGTCATACAAGAATTTTCGTATGGTGAGTAACCTCTTCACTTTCGACATGAGACTAGCATGCAACAAAAAACGCACGAACGGTCGCCCAAAAATCTGATCGTGTGTACGAGGCTTTAGACTGAAAAAAATCAGAGGAGCTGGCTGAAAATTGGCAGCTGAACAGTGGCTGCATTGAATCAGATGCCAGTAGCTGTCAGTATAAAATAGCCCAGCAGGGGGACTTCCTCCATCCGGGCTGTATACTGTGGATGTAGGACTCAGTAATGCCGCGTACACATGACCGGTTTTCCTGTCGGAATAAACTCTCGGTTTTTCCGACGGAGTTCCGCTGAAACAGTCTTGCCTACACACGATCACACCAAAGTCCGACCGCCTAGAACGCGGTAAAGTACAACAAGTACGAGGTGACTAGAAAAAGGCAGTTCAGTAGCCAGTAGCCAATAGCTGCCGTCTCGTACTTGCCTCAGAGCATGAATCGTTTTTGGTCCGTCGGAACAGCATACAGACGAGCGGTTTTCCCGTTAGGAATTGGTTTCGTCGAAAATATAATTTTTTTGTTTAATAAATGTTTATTGGAACATTAAAAGGTAAAAGATAGACAATTAACAGAGAATATGCAATTTTACATGTAAAGTGCAATAGTTTACCTGAACAATTTATAACATCTAAAGATCAGATGCAAATAATAATAATGCATATGACGTTTGGTCGGGTAAAGGTATGCTTCTATGTATATATTCAAGGCAAACAAAGTGTATAGAGTTTATCAGGAAAAGAGAAAAAGTTCAGAAAATGAAATGAGAAAAAATGGGGAAGCAAAAGGGGGGGGGAGATAAGGGGGGGGGCGTTGGCATGCTTGGCAACATATTGAAAATAAGTGTGACTAAACTTTTAGGGTCTTGTAAGAAAAGAATCAAGCGTAAACCTCAAGAGATTCAACCTTCAGGTGAAGGGAGCAGTTAAAACATTTTTGGGGGGTGATCTCAGTCTCAATGGGTTTGTGTTATGAGCTCTTTATAATAAGGAGTAGCTGTGAATTCTATCCAAGGGGTCCAAGTTAAAGTGTGTCGCTGGGAGGTATTCTTATTGTTATGGGTGATGTCTTCCATGAGATGCACATCTGATATCTTTTGTAACCAGCTTTGGATGGAATCTTGGGTTGGCCCCAAAGGGTGGGTATTAAAGCTTTGGCCATGTTGTGAGGGACGAGTGAGCGTTTATAGATTCCGATGGGTTCCTTGGTAGCGTGGAAAAGGTTAGTCATTGGGAAGATTGAGGTCTGAAATCTGTTGTATAAGTTGGATAATGTTGGACCAAATAGGGCGGATGATTGGGCATGTCCACCAAATATGCGTGTGGGTCCGTTGAAAATATTTAAAACATGTTCTATTTCTAAGTCCATCAGAATTTTCTAAAAAAAAAAGTCCGCTGAGGCCCACACACAGTTGGAATATCCGATGAAAAGATTCCATCTGACTTTTTATGCCGGAAAGTCCGGCCATGTGTACACGGCATTCGATGTTTTTTGCTTATCCTGCAGGATGAAAAAAAAAGCTATCAGTTTTGGGCAAGCATACCTGCAATTGTATACTCCCTAGAAAACCTAAGCAGGCGGAGCAAATTTTCATTGACTTGCTTAATTGAAAGCACTGAGTGCAAGACTACATTCACATAGACGCTTTGGGGGGCAGATAGCTGTCAGAGGTGGCTAAACGCCGTAACTGGATGCAGCAATACCCTGTGCTTTGGATCCATGCAAATTGGCTGATGGGCTGCATCCAGATTTTTGTGCGGCCAAAATGCCTTAGAACGCTGACCCTGGACGCTAACTGTCTGCATCCAGGGTTGGTCAGAGGCTTTATTCGCACTTAGCGGTTACATGCAAACTGCAGAGACACCAGCCAGTGATTTGTACAGAGTACAAATCTGAGAGCTGCTGCTGACAGCTGCTGTTTGCATACAGTGTGTGCAGGCAGCATTTAGTGCCGCCGGCAAGAACCTATTGTTGCTAGCCAGCTGCCACCCCTGGTAGCCCCCATTTCAATGTAGCCTAATACATAATTTGCATTGATAAAACAGAGGATTATAATATAAGATCAATGATATTGCACATTTTGTAGCAGTTTAGAGAAACCAATCGCATTTTGGGTTCCTGATAACGGGTAAATCCAACACTGCGGGTTCTGTGCCATACTATCTGACAGTTATGTCAGCGGACGCAGATACGGCCATGCTTCCTCGCCTCACCACTTCTTAGTGATGTGTGGTAAATGTGGACGGATGTATCGTACAAATGCTACACTTAGAGACAGCCAGGAATAGTGCTTCACCTGAAGGCATGAGATGAATATCAATGAACGGCACTGCAGCAAATAATGGGTGCGCTGTTACATCAATACTCCTTTTACTACTGTGTACTGTTCATCAGCGCAACAAGGCGGTGGAGGAGGAGGGTTACAGTGCTGAGTGAATTGCATTCTTCAGCTTTTTTTTTTTTCTATGCTAAAGCAATAGAGAATACAAGCAACAGATTTACAGCGTACTACTCTGTAATCACACAGAAATAGGCAGTCAACATGCATTTATGCGCACATGTGCAGAGCTGGGGCATTTATTTATAAAAAGATTTCGTTTGCTTGCTAAAACACTATGGGGGAGATCTACTAACACTGGAGCACTCAGAATCTGGTGCAGCTGTGCATGGTAGCCAATCAGCTTCTAACTTCAGCTTGTTCAGTTAAGCTTTGACAATAAAACCTGGAAGCTAATTGGTTTCTGCTGCACCGGATTTTGCATGCTCCAGTTTTAGCAAATCATCCCCTGTGTATCAAACAATTTCCATATTTTTAAATCAAATACTTGGTTTCCTGCAGCCTCTTTGCATACACTTCATATCTTCCTGAATACAGGCATGACATTTCTCAGGGGAGGTTTCCTGTTGGACTATGCCTGCACCATGTGTGTTGGAGTAGCCACTTGCAGCTTCCATTGTTTGCCGTGTAATGGGGTGTGACACCACAGAAGCACGGTTGGGGGAGAGTGACAGAGTGACCTCACTTTATGGCTAGGTTCACATGGCTGCAGTCTCTGAAAAGCGATATTCGGTTAATTGTTTTTCAGATGGCAGAGCAGAAGATTCCAGGCGTTCAGGAGGCAATATCGTTTTTTTTTTTGTCTTTTGCTGAACAGTGATTTCACCTAGGACTAATGCAATGCAATCGCGAGACATACATTTGGCCCGTGGCTGCAGCGCAGTCCCATTCACTTGCAGTGCCAACTATCAAATGTGACATACGGCATACCGGAACTACTATACGGAACTAGTATTAGGACACAGTGAGCGAGATCACTCCTGTGATAACTGAGCAGAGTGAACTGTGTTTACTCTGCTCAGCTTATGAATGAACAGGAGCCTCTGCCTCCTGTTTATTCATCTTTAGTGCTGAGAAAGGGACTGGGGAATGTGTCCTCAGTCCCTTTTGTCTGTCTCAAAGGTCTGGCCTGTCACCAGAGCCCCCCAAAAAATATAAAAAAAAATATTGTAAAAAAATAAAAAAATAAAAATTAAAAACTACTGACACCACTCTCCCCTGCCCTACCAACACTGTCCACTGCCCCAACCCCTCCCCCCCCCCCAAAAAGCATTGTGATTTTTTTTTTTTTTAAAGCAAATTAAATTGTAAAAAATAAATAAATGATCAAAAATAAAAAAAACGACCGTCCCCATACCCCCCACCCCCTTCTCCAGAAACACTTGAAATATTATTGAAAAAGTAATATAAAAAATATTTTGCCACGGGGGTGGGGAGCATTTGCGGGTGCGAATCGTTACCTCCCTGAAATGAGTTTCTGCAGGTTGGGATGTCTGGTTTGTGGAATATCAATTGAATGGGTTGTACCATTGGAAGAAATCAATTGGAAAATAAATCAATCATTTATCAAAGCGTATATGGCCACAATTTGGTCTATTCCAGGAAGTGCCCCTACAAGGACCCTTATGGCAGGATTATCAGGTATTATTCTTATTGAAAGCTGCAGATTTAGAATAATCAAACTGACTTTTGAAATAGCATTAACATGGTAAATTTTATATTGGATTTTTGTGATTAAGTTCAATTAAATTTAAAAGTAAAATACAGTTTAGATGTTAGTGCAGTCTTTCAATTATCAATTTTGATGTGATTTAAAAATGTTTCCTGTTTTATATTATTGTTATTGCTTTAACTATAAGGATTTGTAGATTAGCCACTAGAGGGAACACTGTATTTGGCTCATTTATCATGCTGCCAAAAGTGGACGTCACTCAAAAATTGCACTTTTCACCATCCCAATCCCACCCCCTCCACAAGATAAAAAGTGTAGTATTGTTTTAAATTATTTTATTTATTTATTTTCTTCTCACTTGATTGGCTGGGTTTGTGTATATATTTCCTGGATAAATGACCATCAAGGTTAAGTGACATATTGTGAATGAATTAAATGGGAGTGGGTGAAGTTCACTGATATAATTACAGTTGTGCTCAAAAGTTTGCATGCCCTGGCAGAAATTGTGAAATTCTGGCATTAATATTAAAAATATGACTGATCATGCCAAAAAACTTTTATTTAAGGATAGCAATCACATGAAGCCATTTATTATCACATAGTTTTTTTGGATCCTTTTTAAATCATAATAACAGAAATCATGATAATGAAACTTTACAAAGATGGAAAAGGATATAAAAAGATATCCAAAGCCTTGAATATGCCAGTCAGTACTGTTTAATCCCTTATTAATGAAGTGGAAAATTCGGGGCTCTTTTGATACCAAGCCAAGGTCAGGTAGACCAAGAAAGATTGCA
The DNA here is from genome assembly GCA_028564925.1 of Lithobates sylvaticus. Taxonomy (NCBI): domain Eukaryota; kingdom Metazoa; phylum Chordata; class Amphibia; order Anura; family Ranidae; genus Lithobates; species Lithobates sylvaticus. The sequence goes on from CM053035.1 coordinate 50,783,017, forward strand.
GCCACAACTTGCAGAAAAATTGCTCAGGATACAAAGAAAAACCCACAGGTAACCGCAAATACAGTCTGCTCTCCAAAAAGACAGCGAGGTTCCTTTTAAGGCGCACAATTCAATGATACTTGAACAAAAAAGAGCTGCATGGTTGAACTGCCAGAAGGCGTAAAGCCAATGCCACAAAAAAGCCAGATGAGGCATGTCAAGGTGGTGTTGGACATATTGTAACCAGGCTTTTTTGTGGAACTTGTACAGTAAAGGCTTCCTTCTGGCAACTTGGCCATGCAGCTCTTTTTTGTTCAAGTATTATCATATTGTGCTCCTTAACCCCTTTACTACCCGCCCATAGTCATATGATGCCCACAAGGTGGATCTCCCATCCTGGGTGGGCGTCATATGACGTCCTCCCATTCCCGGCCGCCTAGGGGGCGCTCCCGCGGCGTCGCTCGGGACCCGGTGCGCGTGCCCGGCGGCCGCGATGTCCGCCGGGCACCCGCGATTGCCCGTTAAAACAGTGGGACCGCGCGGGACCGTGGAGCTGTGTGTGTAAACACACAGCTCCACGTTCTGTCAGTGGCGAGGAGACCGATCATGTGATCCCAGTACGGAGGAACCGATCGGTCTCCTCCCCTTGTGAGTCCCCTCCCCCACAGTTAGAATCACTACTTTAGGGAACATATTAACCCTTGCAGCGCCCCCTAGTGTTAACCCCTTCCCTGCCAGTCACATTTACACAGTAATCAATGCAATTTTATAGCAACGATCGCTGTGTAAATGTGAATGGTCCCAAAAATGTGTCAAAAGTGTCCGAAGTGTCCGCCGCAATGTCGCAGTCACGAAAAAAAAAATCGCAAATCGCCGCCATTACTAGTAAAAAAAAAAAATGCAATAAATCTATCCCCTAATTTGTAAACGCTATAACTTTTGCGCAAACCGATCAATATACGCTTATTGTGATTTTTTTTACCAAAAATATGTAGAAGAATACGTATCGGGCTAAACTGAGGAAAAAAATTTTTTTTTTTTTAAAAAATGGGATATTTATTATAGCAAAAAGTAAAAAATATTGTGTTTTTTTTCAAAATTGTCGCTCTTCTTTTGTTTATAGCGCAAAAAATAAAAACCGCAGAGGTGATCAAATACCACCAAAAGAAAGCTCTATTTGTGGGAAAAAAAGGACGTCAATTTTGTTTGGGTGTAACGTCACACGACCGCGCAATTGTTAGTTAAAGCGACGAAGTGCCAAATCGCAAAAAGTGCTCTGGTAAGGAAGGGGGTAAAAATCGCCCGGTGCTGAAGCAGTTAAAAACAAACACACCATCTTTTTCCAGAGCAGCCTATGGGTTTTTCTTTGTATCCCAAACTGTTCCAGTGGCAGTTGTGGCTGAAGTCTTTCTTGATCTACCTGACCTTGGCTTGGTATTAAGAGATACACAAATGTTCCACTTCTTATTACGTGAATAAACAGTACTGGCTTGCATATTCAAGGCTTTGAATATCTTTTTATATCCTTTTCCATCTTTGTAAAATGTCATTACCTTGCTACGCAGGTCTTTTGACTGTTCTTTTCTACCTCCTCATGGCTTAGTATCTAGCCTACTTATTGCATCCAATGAAAGCTAACAAACTCATTGACTTTTTATATACAGACACTAATTGTGATTTAAAAAGCCAAAAATGTGGGACATTAACCTTTTAATTGCCATTTTAACCTGTGTGTGCCACCTTCTGTGTCTGCACCTAAGCCAAACATTCCAGGGTATGTAAACTTTTGACCAGGGCCATTTGGGTGATTTCTGTTATCATTCGTTTTTTTAGATCCTTCTTAAATCATATGTGATAATAAATAGCTTCATGTGATTGCTATTTTAAAAGCGGAGTTCCACCCATTCCTCCCCCCCTCCGGTGCCACAATTGGCACCTTTCAGGGGGGAGGGGGGTTCAGATACCTGTATAATCCAGGTATCTGCACCCACTTCTGGGAATAGCTAGCCGCAGCTAGCCACAGATGCCCCCCCCCCCCGTTGTGTTCTGGGAAACACACAGTTCCCAGGACACAACGGGGACCAGTGAAGACACGCAGCGCGACTCACGCTTCACTTCCTGATTCCCTGACAGAGGATGGCGGCGGGGGCAGCCGAGAGACGAGCGCTCATCATCTGCTGCTGACATTGCGGGCACCCAGGACAGGTAAGTGTCCATTTATTAAAAGTCAGCAGCTGCAGTATTTGTAGCTGCTGACTTTTAATATTTTTTGTTTAAGGTGGCCATCCTCTTTAAATAAAAGACAGTTTTTTGGCATGATTAAAGCCAAAATTTTCAAAATTTTTGCCAGGGTATGCAAATTTTTGAGCACAGCTGTATATCAACCAGATATAGTTTGTTCTGGGCTGAGTCATAGGCATTGCACTGTTAAAAGCTGTAGTAAATGCACTCACAATGCTCAGATGTTGAGATGTACTTGCAGGCCCTTTACCTCAATTTCCTACAACTTCCTGGGTTCCTGGACACACCAAGTGAGTAGGAATTCCTCAGCTTCTCTCCTTCTGCAGCTCAGAGAGGTCACACCACACCTAATCAGGTGGAGGCAGCTAAGCAAGTGATCTGCAGCTAGGAGAGAGGCTCTCCACTGTCAGATTATTGTGGTCTCTCAGCCAGTATCTCGCTCCTGTCTTCTTTGCTGCCATCCATATTTTACTAGCACTCAATAGCGACCCTTTGCTTGTTCCTTGACTATGCTTCTGCCTGATCCCAACCTGCAACTACTCCTTACTGAGCTTTTGGCTGTTTACTGATTACGCTTCTGTTTGATCCTTACCTGCTTAATCCACCTCCTGGTGGATCCAGATGACCGCGACCTGGAGCTAACACGCAGCAAAATCCATCGTCACCATCAGCAGCTCTGGTGAACACCTGTTAGTACTTAGACTCTGCACCTCAGGTGAGCCCATGTCATTCGCCAGGGTGACCTGCCTCCTGCCTGTGCTCCTATCCTGCTGTTTTCTGTGTGAGCTTCCCACTGCTATAGCAACTAGTCTTTAAGCCTGACCCCTTGATCATGACACCTAATAGCACACAGTTTCAGTGGAGAACACCTCTTCGACTGCTACCAAAATAGCACGTTTTATGTTTGCCTGGAGTTCAGTGTTAAGAATTCCAGTCTAATGGAAAAGCAGGATAAAGTTAAAGTGAGAAGTTGATAAAATCTCCAAATTTATGCAATTACCCCTTCCTTAACTGAGAGAACAGCTAATAAGCGACGTGGGACCTGAATTCACTGTGCAGAAAGAAAAGTCCGAAACCATTTGTTCATAATATTTTTAGAGCTCAAATGCCATGTTTTACTATAGGAGCTTTTCATTTCCCTCTTTGCCTCTTACGTTATATGTCATCCTGCACCTTTATGCACCTTTACCTTTCTCGCCTGATCCCGAGTACACGGCCAATGGAGACACCACACAAATCCATAGGCAAAGAAAGGCCAGCACACACACATACACACACACACACAAAAAAATAATCTAAAGATTTTACTGAGATCTGAGTAGCATAACCTGCTTCTGGCTTTACAATTCTTCAGTTTCCTGTTCATAAACTGGAAGTTTGTCTGACATCACTCTCCATAGAGACACTTCTACATAACCATTAAACAAATTACCTCAATTTGCCGAAGAGCAACCATCTGAGACATGCAGTGTAGCAGTCAGAGGTGAAGAAGCAAAAAAGAAATGTATAAGATAATTGATTTAAAGGCATCAGCCATCAAGAAAACAGTCAGCTGATATTGTATTAGTATATGTACAAGTGATTCTTTCTGATCTGGTTGAAAAAAGACACCTAGTTCAACCAACAAATATAAATAAATAAATAAATAAATAACATCCATATACACAATCCTATACCCACAGTTAATCTAGAGGAAGGCCAATTTGCACCAACAGATAAAAGAAAACATTTCCTGTTCCCCAAGGAGGCTATTGGATATTCCCAGGGTCAATAATCGCTGGTATTATTACCTATGTATCAATGAAAAATATCCAGTTATATTTTGTGTATGTAGGAATTAATCCCATTTTTTTTAACCACTTCAGCCCTGGAAGGTTTTACCCCCTTAAAGACCAGGCCATTTTTTGCGATACGGCACTGCGTTGCTTTAACTGACAATTGCGTGATCGTGCGACACTGTAACTATATAAAATAGATGTCCTTCTTTCCCCCATAAATAGAGCTTTCTTTTGGTGTTATTTGATCACCTTTTGCGGTTTTTATTTTTGCGCTAGAAACAAAAAAAGGTAGACAATTTTGAAAAAAAAAAAACAATATTTTTAACTTTCTGCTATAAAACACATCCAATAAAAAAAATTAAAAAAATAGAATTTCTTCATCAATTTAGACAAATATGTATTCTGCTACATATTTTTGGTAAAAAAAATCCCAATAAGCGTATATCGATTAGTTTGCGCAAAAAATATATCGTCTACAAACTAGGGGATAGATTTATGTCATTTTTATTTACTTTTACTAGTAATGGTGGCGATCAGTGATTTTTAGCGGGACTGCGGCAGACAGATCGGACACCTAACTGACACTTTTTTGGGAACCAGTGACATTACTACAGTAATCGGTGCTAGAAATATGCACTGTTACTGTACTAATGACACTGGTAGGGAAGGGGTTAACACCAGGGGCGATCAAAAGGTTAAGTGTGCCCCTAGGGGATGCTTTCCAACTGTGTGGGAGATGGACTCACTAGATGAACACAGTGATCCGTGTTGCTGATTAGCAGGAACACAAAATCACTCTGTTCATCTCTGACAGAATGGCGGTCTGCCTTATTTACATTGGCAGACTGTCGTTCTATCTCTCAGGGGAGCGATTGTGTGGACGCGCTGATTGGCTCCCCCCACTGGCTATTGCACAAAATGATGTACAGGTTGGCTCATCGTATTGCATCCCACGCTTTAATGCGGAATCTCTCAGTAGTTTGCCCTAATTGCATTGTCGGATGTAGTGGAGACAATACAATGACGGCATGCACGTTCGACAGATTTTTTACATTTCCGAACGTTTTTGACAGATGATTTTCTATCCATGTATGGCCAGCATTAGTTAGGTAGTTATTTTGTATAATATTTAATACTACTGTACAGATTTAGCAGTAGTTCTCATTCACATTGACTGTCCTTATTAAAGCAAGCCCCTTGTTAATTCTGTTATGTCAAGCCCTGACCTGTCTCCACTACATCCGACAATGCAATGAAGGCAAACTACTGAGAGGTTCTGCATTAAAGAGTGGGATGCAATAAGATGAGCAAACCTGCAACTTTCCATAGAATATGTAAAGATATATTACCAAAGATGTCTACAATCATATTTTCAGCTTAGTTTTGTACATTTACTGTACATGTGCATTCTAAATTCCTTATATTACTGCTTAGAAGCAGGCAGTGGAAATTCATCAGATTTGGTATCTACTTAACCTCTTTTTTTATCCAAAAGCTGCAAGCTCTGTCAAGTTGGCATTGATTTGGATATGCATATAATTAATGCTTTGTAGATATTGCTGAAGAAAAATACACAAAATGCCATATACAGTTCCAATTTTTTCTTAAATTTTCTACATGAGAGACATATAAAAAAAGATTACAAATCTATATAGGCTGGAAAAAATAAAGGCCAACTATCTATCCCTCCTGAAAACACCTATCTTATGTTAAGGAGTACATTTAAAATAACCTGGTTGTGCCATGTAGTGGGAATTATGATGACTCTTTGACCCAAGTTGGTATATCTATTCCAGGCGTTTCTGATCCTAATCCCCATATATAACTTGATATCTACGCAAGCTAAAATAAACTCTTTTATATGGAATAATACTTATCCAAAATCTTGGGTAGACTAGGGTTACCTTGTGTAAGTAAATTCTTTGAAGCTTATCAAATAGCCCAATTGATAAGATATTACGGGATGCAGCAAATGCCTCAATGGATTACTGTGGAAGCCAACCCAATCAAAAATGACAATATGTTGGTGATCTTGCCTAAGGACGGACTAAAATTATATAATCCCATCATAACTCACACCCTAAAAATGTAGGACAGTTTGTGGAAATCTAGCATCACCACATCTACCCCTACAGTAATTTCTCAGTGGAAGAAAACTCTAACAAGTTTTAATGAATTGTATTTGAGCCAGGATCAAAAATGTGTACAAATTATACACTGAGCTTGGAATATAAACTTTCCTCTATCTTTGGGAACACCTCCACCTATCAAATACTGCGATTTTTGGATACCTTTATGCAGGGCTTTTTTTCAGCGGGCACATCCAACACTGAAAATATGTAATGGCAAGGTGTGCTGGGGTGTGCTGGCTGCTGGGGGACCTATTGCCTTTGGGGGGAGATCTACTGTTGGGGGGTCAGTTGTTGATGGGGAGGTCTATTGTTGCCGCTGCGGGATCTATTGTTGCTGGTCATGATCTACTTTGGAGGAAGGGGTCCATTGTTTCTGGCTGCTGGATGGTCTGTTGACGCTGGCTGCTGGGAGAACTATTGTTGCTGGTATGGATCTATTGTGGCTGAGGTTTATTTATTGTTGCTGGGGAGGTATTTTGTTGCGGGGGGGGGGTCCACTGTTGCTGGGGTGGATCCATTGTTGCTGGGGTATTTATTTTTTGTGGGGGGGGGGTTCTTTTATTGCTGGGGGGGGGTCTATTTGTTGATGACTGCAGGGATCTATTTTACTGCTCTTCTTGGTATCATTTACAAATTCCACACAAATTACTTAGTATCACAAAATTATACTTGGTTCTATATCCTTCAAAAGGGGCAGAACTGAGAGGCGGGTAGAGGGTGGAACCAAAAGACGGTGCTTGGAGGTGGATAGGGGTCGAAGACAAGGGGTGAAGTGCAAGGGAAGAGTACCTGAACCTATTCTTTGAGAAAAAAAGTTTGCAAGGAAAGGGATGGTGCGGATTGGTAAATGATCAGAGTCGGAGGGGCATTGTCTATTTAAGGGTGAGGCGGGACTTCCGGGCAGCAGAGGCTGGGGCAGAAAGGAGGAAGCAGTTTCCACGCTGCTGACATTGCTCACCATGGCCGACATTGACCTCATCCTGGCCCAGCTGAGGGCAGCTGCTGCAACCAGGGGACTGGAGTGGCTCCACAGCCTGGTGTCCTCTCTGCTCCAGGACCAAGAATCGGGGTCAGCAGCGGGGGGGTCAGGTGTCTCCATTGGCTCAAATGTCTAGGCCTCCGGAGCGTTTTTTACTGGGACCCTCCCCCAAAGCTTTGCGCCACGTCAGGAGCCCCCCACAGGACCCATCAGGCCTCCCGGCGAAGTGTCCATTTGCTTCTGCCAGTGGGGGTCCTGGTCGGAATTCTCACCATCAGCGGAGCTCGGTGGGCGGGGCTACGGGCCACCATCGCGCCTCTCCCCCACCCCCTCGTCGCACAGGTCAGGAGCCAATGGACTCCCCACCCTCAGCAATGCCTGCGCAGGGGGAGTCTCCAGACGTGAAAAGAAAAGAAAAGAAAAATGGCTGCGCTGGAAATTAATAGACGTGAGGATTAATTCACACCAGAGCTGGTGATATAGTACGTGAGAATCAATTCAGCCCAGAGCTGATAATATTACACGTGAATAAAGTACAGTGGGCATCCGATGGATGCAATCATTGACCCTTTAGTCTGTCTAAATTCAGAATTATACAATCCAAAAAGTGAATAACAAATACAACATAAGAATTACAGTGATTCCATAAGTACGTGATAATGAGTCCAGGTTCAGTGTAATGGCATAGTGAACAACAGAGAACCAAAAAAAGACATTGCTTATTGGAAAACTTGAAGCATGCAAAGAGTCCACCATAAAGATTAGGATTCTGTTGTTAATAGTTCAGTGTTACCAGACATGGCAGGCGGCTCCACTGATGTGACATGTCCTCCAGCGTTGAGGGACAGGGGGCAGAGAGGCGGCAGACGATCGGGAATGCCTGGCCAGGGCCCAATTTGAGGGGGCACACGCAGCGGTGGGCGGATTTAGTGCTGGTGGGCGGGGCCAACAGCGGCAGGGATCCACGGAATCCAGGCCCTCCTCGTCTGGGATGCTGCAGATGCCAGATCAACAGGCTCATGAAGTGCGGTCAGAAGGCGAGCTGTACTGCCCGGAGGAGCATGACACCAATGGATTCTAGAGTGACAGCTGTTGGGGGCATTTCTGGTCAGCCTGGCAAGTCCCCTGCTTTTTCTGATACTTCATTGAATGCTGGACTCTGTGGGTTGTTGGGTGTAGTGAATGGGGGTGCTGAAGTGGCTGCTAGAGCCACGCCAGTCATCTGTGGCCACGGTGGCTGTCCCACAGGTGGCACAGCTGCAAGACTTGCTGGGGGGTCTGTGGGATTTGCGGGTGGAAATGGAGGCCAGCTCCTGCAGGTGTCACCATGGGTCCAATTAGTTGGCGGGCTAGTGCGGATGGTGGGGGGATGGGGTCAAATGACGGGGCCCCCCACCCCCTCCCAGGTCACGGGTGTCTCACCTGCCCCTACGGAGCTAACTGTAACGTTCCGACCGAGGTGTTGGTGAGTACAAAGGCTTAGGAAAAAGCAGGAGCATCGCAGGAGGTCACGGGCAGGACGGATGTGGTTAGGATTGCTGATGCAGCAAAATGTGAGGTGTATGTGTGCTTTGAAGGGCCGTTGGGGGCACATTTGAAACCGGAAGTTCGGGAAAAAATTAGCAAGGGTGAGTATGTGGAGATCTTCTCCTTACTGCCTCTAAAAAATGTTTACTTGTATAGGATTAAGTCCGATGACTCCAAAAAAGGAGGATGAGGAGAAGCAGAGGTACAGATTGATTCCACGGATGTTCACTAACTGGTTGCAGGCATTTGCCATTATGTCGAGCGTTATAGGGGAGAAGAGCCCGGAACATTGTTCAGCTCGGTTTTGTTACATGGACGCCATCAGAGAGGCTCATCGGGTCTATGGGAGATCGGCCTGGTTAAGGTACGACGAACAGTTCCGGCAGCGCAGGGCCGTCCGTTCGTCTCTTCACTGGGATCACAAAGACATTAGCCTCTGGATGCGCCTGATGCCCTTGGGTCGGGCCCAGAGTCAGTTTTTTCAGGGGGGTGGCGGGGGTGCACCTTCCCCAGGACGACCAGCTGGAAAGAAATGGGATCTCTGCTGGCAGTACAATGAGGGATCATGTAAGTTTGGGGGGTCCTGCCTTTTTTAGCACGAGTACTCTGGATGTGGAGGCTCACATCCCGTGTCCCGCTGCTTCAAAAAAGATAAGGGGGGCTGAGCCATTGAGTTTGCTAACAAATAGGATGACGCCGGTGGGGGCAAAAGATGCAGTCTTTTCTAAATAGCTATCTTTACATATATATATATATATATAATAATGTTCTCTGACTGCTGTCCCGCCTATGGCACGGAATTTGCGGTCTGCATTGCAGCATCCTGGGGTGGTTTTGGAGAAGTTTGCTAAGGAAGTGGCAAGGGAGGTTCGGTCAACGATTCTATAGGTCCCGAAGCTTGTACGGTGTCATATACTTCCTTTGGCGCAGCTGTTGGGTGGGTTCATCTATATGGACAGGGGGCACTAATGGCAAAATCCAACATTGAGTCCGCTTTCTGCTTGCTTCCAGTACATCCGGACAGTTTTCAGCTGCTGGGGTGCTTCTGGCAAGAGGAATTTTATAAGGATCGATGCCTGCCCATGGGCTGCTCCATTTTCTGCGCCATTTTTGAGACGTTCAGCTCTTTTGTGGAATGGGTGGTTAGAGGCGTGTCGGGTCTGGATTCCATCATTTGGATGATTTCCTCTGCGTGGGGCCGCCTTCCTCTAATATGTGTGCGTTTCTCCTGTCCACGTTGCAGCACATTGCGGGTAGATTTGGTATTTCATTGGCTGCAGATAAGATGGAAGGCCAGACTACCGTGATCAGTTTCTTGGGCATAGTTTTAGACTCCAGCGCCATGGCGTGCCGCCTGTCGGAGGATAAATTGGTGGCGCTGAAGATGGAGATTCAGGGGATTTTGGGACAGCGCAAGGTTCAGCTTCGGAAGCTACAACCATTGCTGGGTAAGTTTAATTTTGCATGTCGCATTATTCCTATGGGTAGGGTTTTTTTGCTGATGGCTGTCAGCCGCTACAGCAGGGGTTAAGGCCCCCGACCCATTTTATCCATCTCACTAAGGAACATTGAGAGGACTTGAAGGCGTGGCACAAGTCTTTGGAATCTTATAACGGTCGATCGGTCTGGATGTCCGGCTCTGTGAGTAACTTTGACTTGGAGCTGTTTACGGACGCAGCCAGGTCTACTGGGTATGGGGGCCTTCTATCAGGGTCATTGGAGTGCAGAACCTTGGCCATGCTGCTGGGTGGACGCTGGTTTTCTTCGTAACTTGGTGCTCCTGGGAATTTTTCTGTTGGTGCTGGCTATGGAGATGGGTGAGTGTTGTCGGAAACTTGAAGATACGGCTGAAATGTGACAACATCGGAGTGATGCAAGTCATCAACCGCATCTCAGCATCGTCACAACCAGTAATACGGCTGCTGCGCCAAATGGTGCTACGTTGCTTGCAGTTGAACATTTTTCTATATGTCGTCCACCTTCTGGGCGTCGACAAAACTTTGGCTGACTCCTTATCTCGGTTTCAGTGGGACAGGTTCAGAGAGCTGGCTCCGGTAGCAGAGAAGGAAGGGGTTCCTTGTCCCGGATGGCTATGGGAGATTGCCTTGGAATGGCAGCTGGATGGATCAGGCGCTTGGTGAGTGAGTCCACGTGGGCGGCCTACAACAAAGTATGGCAGGAATGGTTGGGGATGGTTCAGCAAGCCGGGTTGGAGCAGGACAGTCCAGAGGTGAGGCTGCTGGTTATTTATTGTGTCTGCCATCGAGTGGAGACTGGCTGGCTTGGCCTATTTCTTCAAACTATTGGGCATGGCGGATTTGGCAAAGGAATTTTGGGTCAGGCAGTTAAGGGGTATTGGAAGCTACGCAAGCGCAAGGATACTAGGCGGCCCATATGCTTTGCGAATCTGCAGGCCATTTTTGGTCAACTGGGGTCTTTGAACATTGAGTTACGAGGCCTCCCTATTTAAGGCAGCATTTTCTTTAGCCTTTTTTGGTGCATTTCAGATTGGGGAATTGGTCACCCCCTCTAAGATACTGTAGTTGCAGGTGGGTTTATGGCTCATGATTTGTAGTGATGACAGGGTTCTGTTATTGCTGCGCAGGTCAAAGACGGACCAGGGGGTAAGGGAGTGCGGGTGCAGCTGTTTTCACTGCCGGGTTCCCTGGTTTGCCCAGTGGGGGCAGTAAGGGAGTTCTTGGCAGTTCGACCAGTCAGGCAGGGCCCGTTACATGGGGATGGGTCTCATTTATCTAAATTTCAGTTTGTGTCAGTTTTACGGAAAAGTCTTAGGGCAGCGGGTTTGAATCACACACAATACTCCTTCCGCATGGGGGCGGCCACAGAGGCTGCCTGGTGCGAGTTGGACGAGGCGGCCATAAAACGGATTGGTAGATGGGAATCCAAGAGATTCCGAACTTACATTCACCTGAAGTTGTTGGTGGATTAGCTGTTGAAGGAGAGGGAGGGATAGTAGTGGGGTGTATGTCATTATGTGTTTTTCTTTTTCATTTGTGTTGAGTGTTTAGTGTTTTTTATTGGTGCTATCTCGTAGTGTTTGTTTATTCTTTTCTTTCAGATGTTGTGCACCTACGCCTCGCCTGGATTATGGGCCATTCATATGTTTTTTGGGGGGCAAAGCGAGCAGACGTTAGACCAGATGGCAGACGGCTGGGGATTTCTAGGAGGGAGGCATGTATTCGTTTGTTGGGGATACCTGGGATGATGTTTTGCATGTCTGGACCGGCCCCCTGACATTTTGGTACTTCATGTTGGAAGGAACAATTTGGGGGTTCGGCCTATTCAAGAGCTAATTATGGACGTCAAGTCTGATTCCTTAAGGCTCTGCACGGCCTTTCCTGACATGGTATTATGGTCCGACATTGTTACTCGGAAAACTTGGCTCCTGGCACGTTCAGTGGCGAGGTTTAATAAGGCTTGCATAAAGGTGGACAAAGTGGTGGGAAGATTTATTACTCGGAATGGGGGCATGGTCATACGCCACATGGAGTTGGAATCCAATACCGGCCTGTACCTCCGAGGAGATGGGGTTCACCTGTCTGCAGTGGGGATTGATTTATGGGGGCTGGGTCTACAGTACGGGATTCAGCGGGCCCTGTGGGTGTGGAGGGGCCCTTAAGGGTAAGGTGTTATCCTTGCGGGCTGTGGCGGTGTTTTGGTCTTTGATGGTGTCAGAAAAACATACGAGATGGATGTGTTGGGGACTCATCGGTAGTATGTGCCCCTCTGGTGTATTCCAGTTAGAACGATTAGCTGGAATACGGTAATGGTTGCACTGCGGGAAGGGGGTTGTCTCCGAGCTGGTGTAGTACGGCTAGAGGCCTATCATGGAGAAAGATCCTGCAGTGTAGTGGTGGAATATGTGTTAAGTTTGGGGTGCCATCAAAGACCAACAGACTGAGTGATTGATAGTTGTTGTTTACATATGTTTATATGTTAAAAGTTTTGAAATATTAATATTTTATTAATAAAAAGGCTGCTATGGCTATTTAGACTCCAAATTCAGGTGTGGTCTCATCAATTTAGATAATGGTAAGGGGGTGGTGGAGTATGAGTGGTTGGGCAGTATAAAGAAGGTTGGGGACATCTGGGCTACACCGGTCAAGCAACACTGTGCCTTATTGGATATAATCTAATAAGCTCCAATTGCCGGTGAAAACTATCAGGCCTGCACCTTGGATATTGCTGTTGCTACTATTTAAATGGCCCTATACTATCCTTATTCTGTCTCATCTCTCATTAGGATTCAAAGGTTTAATAGGTCGGCCTGGGGTTTACCTTTAGAGTGTAACCAACTGCATTAACTATTTAACCCTTCATTGTCCTACAGGTCATGCTTCAGGTGGTATCTCATTGTACATACGTGTGTATTGTATCTTCCCATTGTTAAACTGTTCTTAAGCTGTCTTTGGGGGAATTCTTCTGCCGAGTCTGGGCTGTTATCCAGAACTCGGTTGAGCTATTGCCCTTCCCTTTTGTAAATCAATACTACTTTGCTTACTTCAGTAAAAGCAGAGATAATACAAATACATTGACTTGTGTGGCGTGTCATTTAAAGGGGCTTGTGAAAGATGTCTGAACCCAGAGTGTCAGGTGGGTTGGAAGGTTTACAGAGTCATGGTGATGCAGATGAGCAGGTAAATCCAAGAAGTCCACAAGGGGACCGTGCTACATTTGGGGGCTCGTCTGGGATTTATTCTGGAGCCAGCCCTAGTCAACCTAGACAAGTTGAGTGGAAATAAGCACTGTCTTAGAGATCTCAGAGAAGGAGAATAGACATTTCTTTCTACACTGATTTGAGCTGACTAGTTGATAGCTTAGCGAAGAACGGATATGGAAATGCAAGGGGCAGTTGCTGATCCCTATCGGAGAAGATGAGTTTGAAACCTGGATGAGTCAGGCCATTAAAGCCATGAAGGAATGGAGTGTTCCAGAGGCCATGAAAGGGGAGAGCCTTTCTGGGTACATCTCCTGACTGAGTAGACAGAATGTTACACCAGATTATCCTTAAAAGGGATATCGATCCTAATGACATTGATCAAGCTTGTTTGGATTGTGTTTTGTAAGGGCCCCGGCCAAACCACCACATTGTCTTGAAGTTATTACTGAAAAGAACCAAGATGGTACCTACGTATCCTGATTTTAAAAGAGAAGTACGAGAAGAAGAAGCTCTATTGGAAGAAAAGAGTCAAGGAACAAGAGAACCGAGTACTACTGTTGTCCATGTCGAAGCCAGTTTTTCTGATGAGGACAATGGAACTGAATCAGAGCCGGCTGGGCTGGCCATCCCTGATACTAATAAACTGGTGAGTGAACCTGGACCCACTGAACTGATGGCTCAGGTAGCTCAAGCTCAAACTCAGATTACCATGCTTTGATGCGACTAATGTAGACCCAAGCCAAGGTCCAGGAACAAGGATCTCACCAAGGAGGGCCTGAGATAAGAAATGTTATGGATGTGGAGAAGTTGGAAACATCCAGGCTGAGTGCCCCAAAGCTGGAATCAGCCTACAAATGCTCACGGAAGTTTTGAAAGCCTTACAGAAGTTGCTCTTCCAAAAGCCAGCGGGAAACTTCAGGGGACCTCAGTGAAGGGGCTAGTTGAGAGTCCCATGGGAAAACTGTGCTCCAAAGTCAAGAAAGTATCCAAAAAGGAACAAAAGTCCTTTGCCACCCCTTCCCCTCCCTTGCCTGCTAAAAAGAAATCGAGACCCCCAAGGAAGGGAAGACAGTCATGAGAAATCAATGCACACCCTTCTGAGCGAGTTGTTAAACAGACTCCCCTGCCTCCAAAGAGGCTGATTAGGGCCCAAACTATAGAGTCACCATCTGGAAGTCTGCTGAAGGACCTGGTAGGGCCTTCTCCTCTAGTCTTGATACAAGTAGAGGGCATCTATACTCAAGCCTTGCTGGATACCAGAGCTCAGGTGACGTTGTATCGGGATTTCTATTACTAGTACTTGAGGCACATTCCCTTGTAAATCGCTGTAAACTTGAAGAGTTAGCGATCTGGGGTATTAGAACACAAAAGTGTCCATGTGACAGTTATATACCCATCAAGATAACCTTTGATACTTCCTTGGCTGGAAGGCCAGAGACTTTCAACACTGTGGCTGTTGGCTGTCTCCGACCTCCTGGGGAAGGCCGCAATTCCTTGCTGACGTGGTGGTAGAAGCTGATCCACTGGAGGAAGAGAATGGGATAGAACTGATTCCAGAGATAGTACCCACTAGGGCCCTACTGAGAAGCAGGGGCCGAATTCCTGTCAGTGTGAGGAACGTCACCAGCCACCCAATCAGCCTGAAGACTCGTATAGTAATTGGGAAAGTAAGTGCTGCCATCCCAGTGACAGGGGACGACTTAACCGGCAAGGAAAGTGGAAGAGAGACCACTATCCAGTGCCCAAATCTGTCTCCCAGATGGAAAGAAAGAATCAAAGCTCAATTAGCTCGATAGGAGAAAATGTTCTCCAAAAATGACTTCAATGTGGGTTGTGCCAGGAGTGCCCAACACGAAATTCAGCTAGGTGAAGCGGGGCCAGACGAATCCCTCTGTGTGACCTGGAGGACCTTTGAGAGCAGTTGGCTTAACTGAAGAGGTCGGGGGTCATTAGGAAATCCAGGAACCCTTATGCCTCTCCTATTGTGGTTGTGAGAAAGAAAAATGGGTCCCTCCAAAAGTATATTGACTACTGAACGTTTAATTGGAGGACTATTCCAGATCAATACACGACCCCTCGCATAGAAGAGCCCATGCAATGCTTATCAGGAGCCAAATAGTTCAGTGTCCTGGATCTGAAGAGTGGATATAATCAGATACCCATGCATCCGGAAGACCCGGAGAAGATGGCATTTATCAGTTCTCTAGGATTCTTTGAATTAGACCGAATACAACAGAGGCTAACAGGGGCACCTGCCACCTTTCAGAGACTGATGGAGGACACAGTGGGAGACATGAACTTGCTGGTGTATCTGGATATCATCGTCTTTGGAAAAACATTGGAGGAGCAAGAAGCTCGTTTGGAGGAAGTTTTCCAACGATTACGCGCAGAAGGGCTGAAGTTGTCGTTAGAAAAGTGTTAATTCTATCAGACTTCAGTCACCTATCTTGGACATGTGGTCTCAGCCAAGAGGGAGTAGCTACTGATCCTCAGAAGTTGGAGGCTATTACCTCCTGACCCCGCCCCAGCACCGCCACTGAGTTGAAGTCGTTTTTGGGTTTCTGCTCTTAATATAGAAGATTTGTGATGAACTTTTCACAGATTGCCAAACCTCTGAATGAGTTATTGCATAAGCAGACGGGGAATGACCCGCAGAAGCCCCACATTAGAGGCCCAAGGAAGCCACGTGAGTCTATTCAAGAGCAATGACAGTGAAGTGTGAAAGAGCCTTTGAACATTTGAAAGGGAGCCTTATTGAAGTGCCCATGTTGACCTATGCTGATCCCTCTAAACCTGACAAATTACAGTTGGATGCTAGCTGAGATTGCCTAGGGCGAGTGTTGTATCAAGAATCGGAAGGAGAACTCCGCCCGGTGGCCTATGTGAGTCACAGTCTCACTCCCTCTGAGAAGAATTATCCGGTACACCAATTGGAGTTTCAGGCAATATGGATGAAAATTATTGAGAAAAACAGCATGGGTAACCCCCCAGCCCATTATCAGGCCCTTTTGGTCTTGTATGGATATTAAGGGGAACTCCGCACCCAAATTAAAAAAGAAAAGGCTTGGGGCCCCTAGGCCCTATATACTCTGAACAGCAGTATACAGGCGGTCTAAACAAAACAGGGACTGTAGGTTTGTTCTTAAGTTGAATCTGTTTGTAATTTGGAACAGGTACATTTTTTAAGTGTAGCTCCAGCCAAAAAATCCTGTTTTTAAGCTTTTTGGATAACATAGGAAAGGGTATCATCACCCCTGTAACATTTGTTTTGCTGTCCGTGCCCCTGTTCAGAAGATTTCACCTCACTTTCTGTCCCAATGACAATTGCATTTTGAAAATTTGTTTTTTTTAGGGAAACAATGATTGGTGATAATAAAGCATCAGTGGAGACACCTTTTTCCCATATTAACTCTTACAGGAGAGAATTTCCGTTCCTAGGGGTAGATTTCCTCTCACTTGCTGTTGTCTCCCCCTGTTTGTAAGTAGGAGTCATTTGTAAGTCGGATGTTTGAAAGTAGGGGACTGCCTGTATATACTATACGGCTTGCCCTATATACTATGCAGAAATTTGGGCCTTAGGTGTTGGTGGTACCAGAACACTGTAAGCCCTCACAGTTACTATTGGTGGGCGCTGAAACAGGCCCTGCTGTGAAAAATTATATCAAGAATTGTAATTACATGCCCCTTTAGAACAGGGGCAGAAAAAGTGGGCCTGTGGTGGTGGTGGTGCCACAACACTGTAAGCCCTCACAGTTACTCTTGGTGGGTGCTGGAACGAGCCCTGCTGTGAAATATTAGATCGAAAATTGTAATTACATGCCCCTGTTGAACGGGGGCAGAAAAATTGGGTCTTAGGCAGTGGTGGTGGTGCCACAACACTGTAACCCCTCACAGATTCTGTTGTTGAGCGCAGCAACGAGTCCTGCTGTGAAATATTACAGCAAAAATTTTAATTATGCGCCCCTGTTAAACAGGGGCAGAAAAATTGAGCCTTAGGTGGTGGTGCCACAACACTGCAACCCCTCACAGATACTCTAGTTGAGTGCAGGAATGAGCCCCGCTGCAAAATATTACAGCAAAAATTTTAATTACGTGCCCCTGTTAAACAGGGGCAGAAAAATTGGGCCTTAGGAACTGGTGCTGGTGCCACAAAACTGCAACCCCTCACAGATACTCTAGTTGAGCGCAGGAACGAGCCCTGCTGCAAAATATTACAGCAAAAATTGTAAATACACGCCCCTATTAAACAGGGGCAGAAAAATTGGGCTTTAGGCACTGGTGGTGGTGCCCGGAACCAAAAATGTTCTTAGAAGCTATCAACATGAACATTGAGGAGGAATAGGATAGTCACTCAGCATAACAGGATAGTCACTCAGCATTAGGGATGAGCCGAACACCCCCCCGTTCGGCTCGCACCAGAACCCGCGAACGGACCTAAAGTCCGTGCGAGCTTTAGAACCCTATTAGTTATAATGGATGCGAACGTTCGAAATTAAAAGTGCTCATTTTAAAGGCTAATATGCATGTTAATGTCATAAAAAGTGTTTGGGGACCTGGGTCCTGCCCCAGGGGACATGTATCAATGCAAAAATTTTTTTTAAAAACCGCCGTTTTTTCAGGAGCAGTGATTTTAATAATGCTTAAATTGAAACAATAAAAGTGTAATATTCCTTTAAATTTCGTACCTGGGGGGTGTCTATAGTATGCCTGTAAAGGGGCGCATGTTTCCCGTGTTTAGGACTGTCTCTGCGCAAAGTGTCATTTTTGAAAGTAAAAAAGCTATTTAAAATCACTCGCGGCTAATGTTAATTCACGGCTCCCGTAACACAGAGAACAGTGATTCATTGAAACTCATTCATAAAAAAAAGTCATTGATAAAAAATAAAAAAAATGAAAAAAAAAAAGCGTAGGGGTCCCCCCAAATTCAATAACCAGGCCCTTCAGGTCTGGGATGGATATTAAGGGAAACCCCAGCCAAAAAAAAAAAAATGGCGTAGGGTCCCCCTCAAAACTCCATACCAGACCCTTGAGGTCTGGTATGGATTTTAAGGGGAACCCTAGCAAAAAAAATGGCGTGGGGTCCCCCTCAAAATCCATACCAGACCCTTATCCGAGCATGCAACCTGGCAGGCCGCAGGAAAAGAGGGGGGGACGAGAGCGCCCCCCCCTCTCGCCTGAACCGTACCAGGCCATATGCCCTCAATATTGGGAGGATGCTTTGGGGGTCTAAGACCCCTAAAGCACCTTGTCCCCATGTTGATGAGGACAAGGGCCTCTTCCCCACAACCGTGCCCGGTGGTTGTGGGGGTCTGCGGGCGGGGGGCTTATCGGAATCTGGAAGCCCCCTTTAACAAGGGGACCCTCAGATCCCGGCCCCCCCCCCTGTGTGAAATGGTAAGGGGGTACTTTACCCCTACCATTTCACCAAAAAAGTGGCAAAAATGGTAAAAATGACAGGAGACAGTCTTTGACAATTCCTTTATTAAAATCTTCTTTCTTCTTTCTTCATCCTTCGGTTTCTTCATCTTCTCCTTCCTTCATCTTCTTCCATCTTCTTCTTCCATTTTCTTCTTCCTCCGATCCGCTTCTTCTTGCGCTGGTCTTCTCGTCCTTCTCGTCCGGCATCTTCTTCCGTCAGCGTCGGTGTCGGTGTCTTCTTGGGCCGCTCCGCGCAATGGGAGGCTCCCGCTGTGTGAGGCTCCGCTCCATCTGACAGGTCTTTTAAAACGGAGGGCACCTGGTGACCCCGCCCCCCTCTGACGTCATGGGGAAAGCCATCATGGAATTCCCCATGACGTCCCTGTGCGTGCGGGGCGGGGTCACCAGGTGCCCTCCATTATAAAAGACCTGTCAGACGGAGCGGAGCCTCACACAGCGGGAGCCTCCCATTGCGCGGAGCGGCCCAAGAAGAGACAGAGACACCGACACCGACGCCGACGCCGACGGAAGAAGATGCCGGACGAGAAGGACGAGAAGACCAGCGCAAGAAGAAGCGGATCGGAGGAAGAAGAAAATGAAGAAGAAGATGGAAGAAGATGAAGGAAGGAGAAGATGAAGAAACCGAAGGATGAAGAAAGAAGAAAGAAGATTTTAATAAAGGAATTGTCAAAGACCGTCTCCTGTCATTTTTACAATTTTTGCCACTTTTTTGGTGAAATGGTAGGGGTACTTTTGTACCCCCTTACCATTTCACACAGGGGGGGGGGGCCGGGATCTGGGGGTCCCCTTGTTAAAGGGGGCTTCCAGATTCCGATAAGCCCCCCGCCCGCAGACCCCCACAACCACCGGGCACGGTTGTGGGGAAGAGGCCCTTGTCCTCATTAACATGGGGACAAGGTGCTTTAGGGGTCTTAGACCCCCAAAGCATCCTCCCAATGTTGAGGGCATGTGGCCTGGTACGGTTCAGGCGAGAGGGGGGGGCGCTCTCGTCCCCCCTCTTTTCCTGCGGCCTGCCAGGTTGCGTGCTCGGATAAGGGTCTGGTATGGATTTTGAGGGGGACCCCACGCCATTTTTTTTGGCTAGGGTTCCCCTTAAAATCCATACCAGACCTCAAGGGTCTGGTATGGATTTTGAGGGGGACCCTACGCCATTTTTTTTTTGGCTGGGGTTCCCCTTAATATCCATCCCAGACCTGAAGGGCCTGGTTATTGAATTTGGGGGGACCCCTACGCTTTTTTTTTGTTTTTTATTAATGAATGACAGTTCTCTGTGTTACAGGAGCCATCAATTCATTAGCCGCGAGTGATTTTAAATAGCTTTTTTCCTGCAAAAATGACACTTTTTTGCAGGGAAAGTTCTAAGCACAGGAAACCTGCCCCCCTTCACAGGCCACCTATAGACACCCCCCAGATGTGATACTGCAATGCTGTTCTAACAGCATGCACATACATATCCCCAGAAATAAAGCACATATTGTCAGCAGCACACTGACACGCTGACACTGTCTTAAACATAATATGCGAGGCCGCCGGCGCGGTGGCCTCTTATACCGTGGGGCGTGTACTAAAGCCCCTGAGCTATAATTGGCTACAGGCATCCTGCCTGTAGCCAATTATGGCTCTCCTCGCTGCCGGCGCTGTGATTGGCCAAGCATGCGGGGTCACAGTGCATGCTTGGCCAATCATCAGCCAGCATTGCACTGCGTGGGCCGCAATGCATTGCGGGGCCGCTCGCATCACACGAATTTGATGCGAGCGGCCCCAATAGTTCTGGGCTCGCCGAGCGAGCGAACACCCGGTGCTCGTTTCGAACATGGGTTCGAATCGAACACCGGGCTCATCCTTACTCAGCATCAGCATAGGAAGTCTCACATTCGAAAAAAAGGAATCGGTTACATCAGCATCAGGTGCTTGGTAACTGGTGATCCAAGACTGATTCATTTTTAAGAAGGTGAGCTGATCAACCGTGTCTGTGGACAGGCGCACTTTGTGACTGGTTACAAAGCCTCCAGTAGCACTGAATGTGCGTTCAGATATAACGCTGGATGCAGGACAGGCCAGTAGCTCAATTGCATAATGTGCAAGCTCTGGCCAGTGATCCATTCTCAAGACCCAATAACCCAGTGGATTTTCGGTTGGAAAGGACTCCAAGTCTGATCTTGCCCAAAGGTATTCCTGCACCATGTAAATCAGATGCTGGCGATGGTTGCTGGAACCGATCAGACCTTGGGGCTGCGGACTAAAAAATTGTCTGAATGCATCGGTCAGACAGCCACCTTCTCCACCACTCCTTCTGTGACTGACTGAAGCCTCGGCAACACGTTGTCCAGGAGGACCAGGAAATTGCAACCTCCCAGGATCTGGAAACGCATTTCACAAACCTTTTTGCAAGGTCTCCTGAAGATGTTTCATCCTCTGCTCCCTCTGCGAAGGCTGGATAAGTTCCGCAACCTTACCCTTGCAACGTGGATCAAGAAGGGTTGCCAGCCAGTACTGATCCCTCTCCTTGATACCACAAATCCAAGGGTCCTTTCACAGGCTTTGCAGGATCAGGGAGGCCATGCAGCGTAGGTTTGCTGAGGCATTTGGTCCGGAGTCCTCTGGGTCACTAAGGACGGCATGATCCGCAGCCCCCTACTCCCAGCCACGTCCAAGTCCGTGGGTTTTTGGGGACTGAAAACGATCCCTTGAAGACTGCTGCTGATGCTGAGTGCCAGGCTCCCCCTCCATGCAGACACAATCCTCCTCCTCCTCTTCCTGTGTGATAGGCGGGCCTGCAGGAATACTGTCTGGATAAAGGGGGCCTTGAGAGTTAAGAAAGTCCTCCTCTTCCTCCCTCTGTTCTGCCTCAAGTGCCCTGTCCATTATTCCATGCAGCGTGTGCTCCAACAGGTAGACAAGAGGGACAGTATTACTGATGCTTGCACTGTCACTGCTCACCATACTCGTGGCCTCCTCAAATGGTGACAGGACAGTGCATGCATTCTTGATAATTAGCCACTGGCGTGGTGAAAAAATGCCAAGCTCCCCTAAACCCTGTCCTGGTGCCATATTTGCACAGATACTCATTGATGGCCCGCTGCTGCATGTGCAGCTGCTGCAGGATTGCCAACATTGCATTCCACCTGGTGGGCATGTCACAGATGAGGCAGTTCTTGGGCAGGTTGCATTCCTTTTGAAGGTCAGCCAGCCAGCCGAGCACTGGCATTATATGACCGGCGGAAATGCCCACAGACTTTCCTGGCCTGCCTCAGGACATCATGTAAGCCTGGGTACCTGCACAAGAACCACTGCACGACCAAATTAAGGACGTGAGCCAAACAGGGAACATGGGTCAAGTGTCCCTGTCGGGGGGAGGAGAGGAGGTTGGTGCCATTGTCGCAAACCACCATTCCTGCCTGAAGCTGGCGTGGTGTCAACCACCTGCCCTTGCAGAGCTGCCAGAATCTCTACCCCAGTGTGGCTCCTGTCCCCTAAGCAGACAAACTTAAGCACTGCATGGCATCTTTTTGCATAGCCCCTAGAATGCCTACGGAGCACCACTGATTCCGAGGACAAATCTGCACAGGAAGAGGCCATAGAGGAAGAAGAGGAGGGGGTGGAGATGAGAGGTGTGGCAGAATCACCACTACCAGCATTTTGGAGGCGTGGTGGCAGAACAAGTTCCAACATTACTGCACCCTGTCCTGCATCCTTTCCAGCTGCCAGCAGGGTTACCCAGTGTGCCGTGAAAGAAAGGTAATGTCCCTGTCCATGCCTGCTGGACTATGAGTCAGCGGTAATATGCACCTTACCGCTGACCACCTGGTCCAACGAGGCCAAGACATTGCTTTCCACATGCCAGAGCCGGAATGGCCTTACAAAAAAAATGGCGTTTGGGAACCTGCGACTGAGGTACCGCACATTCCACAAATTCTTGAAGGGGGGCAGAGTCTACCAGCTGAAAAGGCAGCAGTTTAAAGTGCTAGCAATTTAGCCAAACTAGCATTCAGCCGCTGAGCGTGTGGATGGCTGGGACCGAATTTCTTTGGACGGTTTAGCAACTGGGGTAGGGAAATTTGCCTGCTACAATCGGATTTAGGTGTACAGCTAGCAGATTGCCCGCAAGTGCTTGGGACACCTAATTCTACACCTTTATTCCTCTCAGTGCAGGTCTCTGAGAGGATTGAAGGTATAGTGGGGTTGGAGATCCCAGCTGATGAGGAGCAAGGTCCGCCTTGTTCTTTGGTGTGGGTCTTTTAAGTACTGTTGCCAACGGACTGCATCAGAGCTCGACATATGTCTGGTCAAGCATGTGGTGCCCAAGGGGCTGCTGTTTTGGCCACGCTTGATACGCTGCACACATCTCAAAAAAGGCCCACACCAAAGAACTTTTGAAAAACGAGTCAGTAGTCAGTCAGTAGCGCCCTGCACAATTGGAGCTCTGCGGTGTGATGCAGTCGGTTGGCTGTCCTTAAGCTGGCCCCTGGAGAACATCCTGCCTTGGAGATGTGCCTCCTCCTCCTCTCTTCTATCAGGCACCCACATAGAGTCAGTGAGCTCATCATCCCCTTCCTCCTCGCCACTGAAGCAAACCTGGCAGTATGCTGCAGCTGTGAGAACATGACTGCCAGTTTCTTGTCCTTCTTGGGCACCCTCTTTCTCTGGGCTCACGTTACTGCCTTCATTCTCAACCTGGGTACCATCATCGGAGCCTTCAAAATGCTGCGCATCCTCCTGCAGCATGTACCCGACACTGTGGTCGAACAGTTTGGGGGACTCCTCTGGAAATGGTGGTGGAGCTAGGGAAGGAGTGACTGATGCCATTGAGCTGATGTAATAGGCTGCTTTGGCAGCTGCATTGGCAGCCAAACTTGTCTTAGCCTGGGTGACAGAGGATAAGGACGGCTTTTTGATCCACTCTACCAACTGTTCTGCATGTTGTGGCTCAACATGGCCAGCTGTCGAAAAAAATGACAAGTGTGCCCCACAGCCACATGCTGCGGATGCACCATGTCCACGACCAGCACTGTTGGCTGTAGACAGAGAGCCTGCTTGCCCTCATTTAGTGGCCTGAGAGCATCTGCCTTTTCTTGGTGGGCCTCCCAGACATACTGTAAAATTGGATTAACAAAACACCACCTGAAGTTTACTAGAAAAATTACACCAGGAATGGCCTGCAGTCAGGTATAGGCTTGGCTAGACTAGAATGCAGTGGATATATATGTAGGAGACTGTATATATATATATCTTTATGCACTGCAGATCACTGAATCACCTGCCTGCCTGAAAGTGTCTTTGAATACATACACCAGGAATGGCCTGCAGTCAGGTATAGGCTTGGCTAGACTAGAATGCAGTGGATATATATGTAGGAGACAGTATATATATTTAATGCACTGCAGATCACTGAATCACTTGCCTGCCTGCCTGAAAGTGTATTTGAAAATTTACACCAGCAATGGCCTGCAGTCAGATATAGGCTTGGCTAGATTAGAATGCAGTGGATATATATATATATATATATATATATATATATATATATATATGTTGGAGACTGTATATATATTTTATGCACTGCAGATCACTGAATAACCTGCCTGCCTGAAAGTGTATTTGAAAATGTACACCAGGAATGGCCTGCAGTCAGATTTAGTCAGGATACAAAGCCGGGGTGTATATATATATATATATATATATATATATATATATATACACACACACACACATACATATATATATATATATATATATAATATACATATACACACACACACACACACACACACATATATACACATATATATATATATATATATATATATATATATATATATATATATATATATATATATATATATATACACTAAATACACTGCAGCTAACTGAATCATCTGCCTGCCTGAAGTATATTAGAATCAGTACACCAGGTCTAGCTAAACTGGATACAGTGGATATATATGTAAACGTACCGGTCTGACTGTATATGTATGTTTTATATATATATATATATACACACCAGTCTGACTGTGGCTAATCTTCAGCCAGCAATGCACTGCGATGATGCAGTGCATTATGGGGCGTGATGCGCCGCTCGAATTTGGCACGAACGTCCCATAATGTTTGATCTTCGTCGAACGATTGAACAGCCGATGTTCGAGTCGAACAGAAAGCTTATCCCTAATTATGAGCAAATCATTCTATAAAGGTGAAATGGATCGACTATTATCTGACACGAACACCTACCAAGTGTTAGGAAATGATCCGGTTGTTCAGTTTAAAAATTAATTACGATCAATCACTTATTTCATTAGGCAGAACGCAGGGAGTTCTTAATAAGAATGAGGCATTGTACTTAGACCCTAGTGCCTGCAGGAGAACAATAGTGTATGTTTTATGTTTTTATCAACATACCCTCAGTAAGAGGCCTGGAATGTGTGATCTAATGACTTTCCAAAAGCCAAAATAAAGTGTATTTTTTACCCAAGATACATAAGGACTCTTGGTCTCCTCCAGGCAGACCTATCATTAATGGTATTGACTCAGTATCAGCATGTCTAGGTCAGTACATAGATTATTTCCTAAAGCCCCTAGTATCCACCACTGCAGGATATCTGAAGGATACTAAACACATCATTCAGATTGTGGAACGTATCCCCTGTATGGAAAATAGTCTTTTGGTGACAGCTGATGTCATCTCACTGTACACCATAATAGGCCACAAGATGCTTTATATTCTGTCGGACTTACCTCCTTTACTCAAAGATTTCCTTTTGAAGTCTTTAGAGTTTTGCTTGGCTAGAAATAATTTCTGGCATGATGGGAAATTCTTTCTACAAACGCTCGGAGTTCCTATGGGCGCTCATTTTGTGCTGAGTGTCGCAAACATTTTAATGGCTCTCTGGGAGGAGGAATTTGTGTTTGGTGGCAGACTGGCTGAGCTGATTTGTTACCAAAGATATATAGATGATTTAATCATGATATGGGAAGGGGACCTCCTTAGCCTTCAGCTTTTTATGTCCAAGCTCAATGATAATAATAATAAGAACATCCATTTATCGTGGAACGCTGATGCTTCCTGCATAGCGTTTCTTGAGTTAGAAATAAAAAAAAAAAGGAATTTCTTTTAAAACCAGAAATTATTTTAAACCAATCGATAGAAACGGGTACATACCGTTGGATAGTTGTCGCTACCACTCTTGGCTATATAATATCCCAAGAGGCCAATTTATTTGCCTACTGGCTAAATTGATTCAGACTATTATTCACAAGGTAATGTATTGGCTGATCGTTTTCTCCAAAAGGGGTATACTAAGGAACATATAGCAGGTGAGATTGACAGCATTGGTAATATGGATCGATCGACTCTAGTTGCATATTCTGACAAAACCAAGAAGAAAATAGATAATTTTGAGTAGATTTTAATATTCAACATAAAAAATTTGAGAAGATCATCATGAGGCATTGGGTTATTCTGAAAAAAGATGATATCTTAGGTACAGTGTTACCCCCTCACCCCATATTTATTTGCAGGAGACCACCAACTCTGAGGGACATGTTAGCCCCTAGCGTGGTGGATCCTCCTGTGATAAAAGAGAATAGAATATTTACTTTTATGTCTGGGTTCTATGCTTGTGGGAAATGCCCAGCTTGCAGGCAATGTAAATATAATCTTAAAAAAAGGAAGGAATTTATTGCCCCAGGCTATAGCTGCACTGGATTACATTCATATCCCTGAGTGTATTAATGTGCCTATAACCTTCTGTATCACAGAAGTCCACCAGATCCGGTAAACACATTTGGTATTTTGTGGTGGAGGATATTGTCACCCATTTATCACTGGAGAATGTATCTCACCTTCTTTCACGAGGTATCTTGCCTTTACCTTTTTGGATGTTTAGTACCTTTTATGTGGAATGGACTCTTTTCCCAATTTTTTTTGCGCTGCACTAACCATTGTCTTACAATATTCGGATTTAGTACGATTATCATGTGATTACTTTTGGATAACGAAGCATTAAATTGGTATGAATTTTTATTTGGCACAAGCATATGAGACATGGTCAATGCTAGCAGCTGTCCTTTAATCATCTCTAGTTATCATTTGGATTTTCACATGGTAGCTCGCAAGATTTTGTTTGTTTTTTAGAATGTATATAATTTGCTTCTAGAGAATCCCTCTTTGGGATCAGTTGCTGACTGTTACAGCTCCTGGTCCAGAGCATAACTAATTGTTTATTTTTCAATGATACAGTAAAGTGATCTTACAGGTTGTGTTCTGTCTTCGGGGACCAAAGACTTTTAAGTGGGGGACGGATGTAACGATGATGGACTATAATCGTAATACAGTATGTTTCCTTGTCATTCCCTACCTGTAGTTGTGTCTCTTTAATGCTGGGCGCCAGTGGCTGTCATCATATTGGTGAGCCCAACCCAATGGATTGTGGGATTGGTAGTC
This sequence comes from Lithobates sylvaticus, assembly GCA_028564925.1. Lineage (NCBI taxonomy): Eukaryota > Metazoa > Chordata > Amphibia > Anura > Ranidae > Lithobates > Lithobates sylvaticus. The sequence goes on from CM053035.1 coordinate 50,810,210, forward strand.
TATCTGACCAGCGATTCCATTGCCTAACCATACACCAGGACTATACATCCCAGGGATCCTTGCTACCAGTTGAAAAGACTTCTGGGAAAGGCTATAAAGGAGACTGGAGATCAGTCCCATGCTCTCTTCTTCCTGGGCCTTGCAGAATGCACACCTCTCCGTGACAGGGTGTGAGAGGTTGCGGCCTACTACGCAAAGTTCAAGTTCCAACCTGGCCTCGAAAGACCCAACTATGCTTGCTATTCGTCAGACATCCATGCGGCACCAACTCAGCAGCTCGACATCACCTTCATCCACGCTCCACACCTGTGGGTCATCGCTGACGGTTCCATTGACTGACATCTATTCCTGGGTCGCTGTCGGCAAGGCATCTAATGCGGTTCAGTCATTGGTGAGAGGGCAATTGCCCAGCTTGTACAATTTTTTCCTGGTTACTATATTTGAACACTGTGTACAGACAATTTTACCTTGGGAACACTTTACTGCAATTCTATTTGAACACTGTACACAGAGACCTTTATCTACAACCATTTCAAGGAGTGCCATTAGCCTATTTAAGCCAATCAGTATGTTAATGTATCACTGTGCCTTATTGGATATAATCTAATGAGCTCCAACTGCTGGTGAAGACTATCAGGCCTGCACCTCGGACATTGCTGTTGCTACTATTTAAAGGGCCCTATACTATCCTTATTCTGTCTGATCTCTCATGGGTATTCAAAGGTTGAATAGGTCGGCCTTGCATTAGAAATGTAACCCTTAATTGTCCTGCAGGTCATGCTTCAGGTGGTATCTTATTGTACATACCTGTGTATTGTATCCTCCCATTGTTAAACTGTCCTTAAGCTGTCTTTGAGGGAATTCTTCTGCCGAGTCTGGGCTGTTATCCAGAACTCGGTTGATCTATTGCCGTCACATACCAGGTACGAGGCCGAGGTGCTGAGAGGGCACCCCTTGCGGCTAAATGCAATGCACCCCTGGAAGTGGTACAGGAAGTGCAGTGCCCAAAGAAGCACGGTTTGCCAGTTGCTGTAGTTTGATGCGCTGATCACCAGAAGGTTGCTGGAACAAGCAAGATGCACTGTAGGGCAGGTGTACTTGCGCAGTACCAGGTGAATCTGGCAGATGGACGATCCGGAAACAGAACCAGGAGCCAGGCAGGGGTCATGAACTGTAAGTCAGTCAATGTGAGATTCAGGTAGCCGAACTGGAACAAGCCGGGGTCATACATGGTGAGACAGCTTAAAACAGAGCCGGGGCTGGTCTTGTGTGGGTCATGGGACACTCATTTGTCTTTTGGGGGTCACGGAGGGAGGATGTCCACCCGTCCTCCCGAAGGGGTTCCCAGGGAGTTTGCCATGGTCCGGTGGATTGGAGTTCCGGGCATGCTGTGGAGCGGTGTGCTACCGGAAATTCACAAGTATGCCCGATTGGACCGTGCCCCATATGTGTTAGTTTTACATGTCGGGGGTAATGATTTGGGGGTAAGGTCTATGTGTCATTTGATCAGGGACATAAAGTTTGATGTTCTTCGCATTCGCACGGACCTTCCTCACACTTGGTGGCATGGTCGGATATTGTAGGCCGTACATCCTGGCGTTTAGCCAGTTCAGTAGAAAAGATCAATAAGGCCCAGATTAAGGTCAACAAGGAGGTGGGCAGATTCATTGTGCGCAATGGTGGTTTAGTGGCTTGCCATGGGGGCTTGGAGGTGGAAACTCACCGGTATCTTAGGGGGGATGAGGTCCATCTTAATGCCGTGGGCATTGATTTTTGGTGCCTGGGCCTGCAAGATGATATACAGAAAGCTTTACGGTGTGTGGGGTGTCCACAGGTGTAAGGTTTCACACCTGTGGGCTGTGTCGGTTGGGGATATTTGGAGGCATTAGGAATTAAGAACAACATGGCAGAAGTGGGGAACCATCTTGGTATGGTATCCTTGGTTAATGCCAGTTAACCGAGCTTTAACTGGCATCGTGATATGGGTATCAGCGTGTAAGGTTAAGTGATGTCGTCCGAGTTGGAGCAGCCGCGACTGGGGACTTGTGTGGACACGCTGATACAGTGATGAATTTGGTTATTGCCTCCAAGGATTCTTAACATTGGTTAAAATGTATCTGAGGGAATATTGTGTTTTGTTAATAAAGGTTTGAAATGTTTAATAAAATGGCCGGTGGGGCCAATTTAGTCCAAAACAGGTGTTGTTTGGTTACTTAATAGGTTATGTGTGGGGGTGTAGTATTAAGAGGTAACAAGATGTTTGCATAGGCTATACCATAGTCAAGTGAAGCCCGGAGTGGGACGCAGGCTAAAGGAGGGCTGACATGACGGGGTAGCAGAGCAAACCAGCAATGCTGGAGTTAATAAAGAAGGGGTGTGTACGGGCCAGTGTAGGGGGTGGATTTGGAAGTTATTCCCGGTGGGGGTGGGGTAGGAGGGGCCAAGGTCCGAGGCTCAGTCCCTTTCCACCGGAAGAAGAAGAAGCAGCTAACACCCTCCCACCTTTAATTTTGTTTTATGTTTAGGTGATGCTTTTATGCTGATTTTGTGATGGTGTGGTGGTTGGGGATCTTTGGAGGAATTAGGAATTAAGAACAACATGGCAGAAGTGGGGAACCATCTTGATATGGTATCCTTGGTTGATGCCAGTTAACCAAGGTTTAACTGGCATTGGGAGATAGACATGTGCGATTAGTTTCATACAAATTCGTAATTCATACGAATTTTTCGAAATTCGTACGAATTTACGAATCCGTAGTACAAATTTTTTCGAATACGAATTCCGTACGGAAATTCCGTTTACGAATTTCGTCGCCGAATTTATTTGAATCCGACTACCAAATATCGAATTTCAACTAATATGAAAGAAATTATTATAGCGGATATAACGAATGATTCAAATGAATTTGAATGAATTCAAATGGATTCGAATGAATTCGAATGACAAAGTGTAATTTTTGCAGGAAAAATTCCGTTTACGAATTTCAGCTCCAAATTATTCAAATCCAACTACCAATATCGAATTTCAACTAATTCGAAAGAAATTATTATAGCAGATATAACAAATGAATTCGAATGAATTCGAATGACAAAGTGTCATTTTTTCAGAAAAAAAAGCTATTTAAAATCACTCGCGGCTATTGCCGGCAAATGAATTGTCGGCTCCGTAACACAGAGAACAGTCATTCATTGATATAAAAAAAAAAAAAAATCGTAGGGGTCCCCCCAAATTCAATAACCAGGCCCTTCAAGTCTGGTATGAATATTAAGGGGAACCCCAGCCAAAAAAAAAATGGCGTGGGGTCCCCCTCAAAATCCACACCAGACCCTTTATCCGAGCACGCAACCTGGCAGGCCGCAGGAAAAGAGGGGGGACGAGAGCGGCCCCCCCTCCCGCCTGAACCGTACCAGGCCACATGCCCTCAACATTGGGAGGGTGCTTTGGGGGTCTGAGACCCCCAAAGCACCTTGTCCCCATGTTGATGAGGACAAGGGCCTCATCCCCACAACCCTGGCCGGTGGTTGTGGGGGTCTGTCTGCGGACGGGGGGCTTATCGGAATCTGGAAGTCCCCTTTAACAAGGGGACCCCCAGATCCCGCCCCCCCCGTGTGAAATGGTAAGGGGGTACAAAAGTACCCCTACCATTTCACCAAAAAAGTGTCAAAAATGGTAAAAATGACAGGAGACGGTCTTTGACAATTCCTTTATTAAAATCTTCTTTCTTCTGGTCTTCCTTTCTTCATTCTTCGGTTTCTTCATCTTCTTCTTCCATCTTCTTCTTCCTCCGATCCGCTTCTTCTTGCTCCGGTCTTCTCGTCCTTCTCGTCCGGCATCGGCGTCGGCGCTCTTCTGGGCCGCTCCTCGCAATGGGAGGCTCCCGGTGTGTGAGGCTTCGCTCCGGCTGACAGGTCTTTTATAACGGAGGGCACCTGGTGACTCCGCCCCCCCTCTGACGTCATGGGGAAAGCCATAGGGAAGTCCCCATGACGTCCCCGTGCGTCAGAGGGGGTGGGGTTACCAGGTGCCCTCCATTATAAAAGACCTGTCAGCCGGAGCGAAGCCTCACACAGCGGGAGCCTCCCATTGCGAGGAGCGGCCCAGAAGAGACGCCGACGCCGATGCCGGACGAGAAGCTTTTTTTCCTGCAAAAATGACACTTTGTGCAGGAACAGTTCTCTATATTAGATATACTGAATCTCAAATTCATTCGAAGCATTCGAAGCATTCGTTATATCCGCTATTATAATTTCTTTCATATTAGTTGAAATTCGATATTTGTAGTTGGATTTACTAACGATTCGTAACTATTCCTAACGATTCGTAACTTGAAATTGAAATTCGATATTTGTAGTTGGATTCGAATTGTTCTCTGTGTTATGAGAACCGACAATTCATTAGCCGCGTTAACGATTCGTAACGATTCGTAACTTTACTAACGATTCGTAACGATTCGAAAAAAAAATTACGATTCGTACGAAATTCGTAGTTCGTACGAATTTGAACGGAATTTCGTACACGAATTACGAATTTTTTTATATACGAAACGGGACGAAGCGAAACGAAACAAATTTTTTGACAGTTCCCATGTCTATAATGGGAGATGGGTATCAAGAGAGGTAACAAAAGGTTTTTATAGGCTATACCATAGTCATGCAAATTCAAAAGTAAATAGAAATTTATACCTGTCTAAATATTTGCTGGCCGTGCTTGATCATTAACAAACTATGGAATCATGTATACCAAAAGGTTCACAAAATTCTAGGTTGTCATCTCAGACAAAACCCTCATGAAGCCTTTTTAAATAAAAAACCATTGTAATTGGCCCACTACCTATTAAAGCCACTAAACAGACTATTTCAAAAGCATTAAAAACCAAGACATTAAGCTTCCAGGAAGTCGTGGGTCATACTAAATAAGAAAATGACTGCCAAATTATTAGACTTACAAGTCAAATTTGATAAAATCTGTAGCCTTGTCTGAAGCCCTTCTTACCACCAAAACTCCAATTCTCACCTACTAAGTCCCTGAGTGCATGACTATATTCTGAATATTTTTTAGGGCCCCAACCCTCAACACAGCCCCTAACATCTAACATCTGCTCCTATGCCCCCTTTTTCTTGTCTCCTTCCTGCTGATCCACCTTCTCAAATTATACCTCATCTCATACACAATAAGCCCTGTTGGAGAACAACAACAAAAATATGGTACTCTGTAACCTAAACAGATTCAGTAAACTGAATTTATCCACATTGACTGCATACAACCAACTATAATAAACGAAACCTTGTCATAATTGATGAAGTCCAAAAGGCTACCTATGTATATTATATAGATATATGTTATTGATATGCTGTAACATGCTGATCCCAATGTCTGTATATAGCACTTTGTAACCCCATATGGCTAAACAAATAATGAACGAAAAAAGTTGCTAAACATTTATTTTTCCTTCCAGTGCTAATCTCTGGGGAAGAAATAACTGTAGGGGGCGGGGCAGTAATGTCTGCCTTATCACATGACCACTGTGATTGGCTAAAACTGAAAAATAACACTGCTCCAGGTAAGTCTGCCTCAATACTCACCCCGTTACCCCACAAGACGGTCCAGTTTGGAGCCGTGAAGTAGAGGAGAAACCACACACTACTAAATGGGAAATCCACCAACTTTCATATATAAATACATCATAGCCTCACAAAGACAATAGTAACATTGACGCATTTCATGCTCACAGGCACTTAGTCCTAAGTTACAACTAAGCGCCTGTGAGCATGAACCACATTAGAATTACTTTTGTCTTTTGTGAGATGGTGATGTGCTTCTTTTGCACTGTGATTGGCTGTTACAGTGGCCACATTATCTGGAGCTGGTCCCCCTGGCTCCCAATCACCATTGGAGACAAGTAGCTGTTCTGGGAACATGCAGTGAGCTCGCTTTCAGCACAAAAACGTCAGCTGCCCATGGACACAAATGTGTGGCATGTGGGCGTTAAAGCTCACCCTCTTTGCCACTTGCATATATGTGTTACATGGCGGAAAGAGGTTACATATGCTAAAAGAAGTTGTATAATCAGATTGAGTGATTTAGGTTGGCATCACCCCTACTCATTTGCATTTTCTACAATTTGTTTTTGCTTTGGGCAGATGCCTTGTCCTGCTTTTTTTACAAGCACTGCCATTCCCATCAGTAGACCTTTAAAGTGTGTTGATGTAGCAAAGAAATGGACATGGTGGTTTTTGGCCATTGCACCGTACAGATGTGAGTGATTCCCCTAAAAATCATGGCAAACCTATGTAGGCACATTGAAATGCGTAAGTGTGAATGGGCTCTAACAGAGATAGTACAACCTAATTGCAATGTGTGTGGCCACAAGAGCCGTGCAAATCATTAGACCCCAGATTACTTCTTCTCCCAGTATAAGTGATGCTCTGCAAGGATTAAATGGGGGTCTGAGGCCAAGGCAGATTTAGGTTCAAATGCTAGCTCTGCTGTATATAAAAATAGATTCAATGATTTTTTAATGAATACATGACTGGATTAAATGGTGCCTATTAAATATTTGCCTGGAGTTCAATTTTAAACCGTTTCTGTTATCATCCTTCCTAATTCTAAGAGATGCTGCAGAGTCTGGCTGTAACATAACATGGGATAAAATAGGCACTGGCTCAAGTAATTGTATAAATTCCCATGCCTGTCTTAGCTGCAATCAAGCAGCAAATTCCCTCCCCCTCCCCCTTTCAGCTGCTGCGCTTCCTCTGTAGTGCAGCATAAGTAATGTGATGTGCTGGATGGGGCCTCATAAAGCCACGTACAGTACCTCCAGGGTGCTCATCTGTCATGTCACGTCCCATCCCGTAACTAGCCCTCTTGTTCCGAACATGCGTCGTCTCTGCTTCACTCTCCGTCAGCTGATTCCATGGAAATCCGCAACGCACCAGAAGCCGGAGAGAGAAGAAGGGCTGTTATTTAAAGCTTCCTACCATCCAAATGGGCTTATTGATGTGTGAGAGAGAGGTACTAGGGGAGATGTAATATCACAAAATAAAAACAAATTTATGGAGGTTTTATTAAGTGGAATTATACTTTATGACATTAGTTCAGCAAAGCAGACATTATTAGTGATGATACAGAAATCTTTATGCTGGTGGCGTGACAAATCGGTGCCAGATCTCTGCTTTGTAGGTTGGATTATCTGCTGTGGATTGCTCCCAATATGTGGACTGGTAAAGGGGAATGGGCTGGTAGGCTAGTACTGATTGCATGGTCTGTGGCTTTATTGTGCCCTGTGTCATCATGATGTACATGCCCTATTTTGGTATAACTAAGGCCTTAAAGTGCTTGTAAACTCTTACATACACTCAGAGATGAAACAATCCCTCCTATATACATTGTACCTGTTTATCTGCAGCACTCTCTTCTTTACATCTGTTTGAAGTCCATAATTTACAAAGCTTTTCCAAATTTCCAGAGGCAGGGGGCGGAGATGTGATGTCACACACTGCACAGCTCAGAGAGGAGAGCTGAGTGTAATCTGAGACCTGAGTATGGGGGGGGGGACACACTGCCCTCTGCACAGTCTCATAGGAAAGCAAGGGAAGCACCACCTAAGTGTAGCAGTACAAAAGTCAGTTTATTCACAAAAGTTATAAAAACTCACAAAATCGAGTAGTAAAACGTTCATTAAAAGTATAGAGGTACCGCTCTGGTCTGTCCTGCAGGCACTGTGGTGTGATGGATAATCACTGGAGATGGAAGAGATCGATGGAGCGTCCTGTGGTCACCAGGAAGTCCACACTGACCAGCGTGGAACGCACTGTGGATGTGACATCACTGGAACAGACAAGACAGCTGGGACAGCAGCCACCAGCTCCTTCTATAGGCCTCCAGAAGACCAGAGCAGCATCTCTATGCTTTTGATGAAAGTTTTACTACTCGATCTTGTGAGTTTTTATAACTTTTATGAATAAACAGACTGTTTAACTGCTACACTTAGGTGGCGCTTGCTTCTTTTCCCTTGCTTTCATTCATACAGAGCAGGCTATACTCTGGGGAAAGCTGCCACCACTTGCTTTATATACCTAGTATTTATGGACTATTTCATGGACTGAAACATTATTATAGAGCTGTGTGGTTCCTCGTGCACTCTTGTTCCTTATGGTCACATCATTTTCATTACAGTCTCATAGGAAAATATGCACAGCTGAGCCTGTCAATCAAGCTCTGCTCCCCCATCCCTCTTTGATGCCTTGGAATCAGCACAGCCTATCCAAAATGACTTATGTAGATAGTAGAAGAACCAGATGCACATATTTTTTTTGCTGCACTGGAATCGGATCACATGGGTGTTCACACCCATGCAATCCGATTCAACCAATCACACAATCACACTGTGTTTTGCAAATCATTTTTGTGACGTTGTTAACTTAACATTGACACCCTCAGCGATTCACATGAATGGAGTGCAATTGTGATGCAGTGCAGGAAACGCACAGGAATCACTGCAAATCCCGAACCATATAAGTGTGAAACGGGACTGAGGCAAGTACACACTATAGAAGGATGTGCTTTGTTCCTTTTTTTATGTCAGAGGTTTACAACCACTTTAACCCTAAAGTGGTTGTTAAACCACTCTCAATTGTATACACCATCAGCACTGCCTCCTAGTGTAGTATCCCCCTCTGTGTGTGATTTATAAAAATACATTCTGCAAATACCTAATTTCACTGCCGAGATAGGCAATGCACGGAGCAGAGAAGGAATGGAATCAGTATAAGGCATACATGACAGGATGAGAAGGGGAACCGGTTGGCAGGGGTTAATCTATTATAATGTTAGCATGCCAGCTTCTGCAGGGAGCAGTCTATACATCGTACGATGCGGCCGTCTCTTGGGTGTGTCGATATGGCCGCGGTTCACTATTAGCAAAGACGGATGTGGAAGCAGCCTTCCGGTGCATCCTGACAGTATCCATTTGTTGGCAATACGATTGATTTGTTGGCTATAGAATGCCGGCTGCCGTTTGATAAATTGGTGGCACTAAGGAACGAGGTCTATGGTCGCCAGAAAGTGCAGTTGCGGGAATTGCAGTCGTTACTGTGTAAACTGAATTTCGATTGTCGGATCATTCCGATGGGCATGATCTTCAGCCGCCGGCTGGCGGCAGCAACTGCAGGTGTTGGTACCCCACGGCACTATATGCGTCTGACCAGAGAGCTCCGGGCCGATCTTAAAATTTGGGCTCTCTTTTTAGAGTCCTATAATGGACAATCCCTCTGGATGGCTGCTTCAGTGAGCAACGCGGACTTGGTTTTGTTTACCGATGCGGCAAGTTCAGCTGGCTATGGAGCATTTTTCCAGGGGAAATGGAGTGCGGAAGGGTGGCCAGAGGAGTGGCATTCAGCTGGCTTTCTCAAAAACCTGGTACTGTTGGAGCTGTTTCCAGTTGTCTTGGCGGTTGATATATGGGGGGAGGCTTTTCGCAATAAAAAGGTTCGCTTTCACTGTGACAATATGGGCATGGTGTCAGCAATTAATTCTACATCGGCATCTTCTGCACCAGGGGTGCTCCTTTTGCGTCATTTGGTTTTGCTTTGCCTAAATGCTTTAATTTATGCTGTACACATTCCGGGAGTTTACAACAATATGGCAGATGCTTTATCTCGATTTCAGTGGGACGAGTTTTGCGTGTTTGGCTCCGGAAGTGGAGCAGCATGGGATGCCTTGTCCCCGGCGATTTGTTGAGTACTGCGACCTAGGAGGCTTACTCAAGGGCCTGGAAGGAATGGATTTCTTTGTTGGAGGAGGTAGGCGATGGGGGAGGGGGGGTGGATGTTGCTTTGTTGGTCCTTTATTTTGTGAATTTGGGGGGGGGGGTGTATCAGCTTCTGCAGTGGATAGAAAATTGGCTGGCCTGGCCTGTTGGTTTAAATTGCTGGGGGGTGCAGGATTGTACTAAGGCATTTGCGGTACAACAGGCCATGAGAAAGTATCGGAAAGGGGGTAGACCGGTCGATTTATGGAGCCCAGTGTCTTTTTCTGTTCTAGGTGCTATCTTAGGACAGTTACGCAAGGTCTGTTCGTCCTCTTATGAACACGCATTGTTTAGGGCGGACTTTTTCAGGGCTCTTGACATTAGCGAGGTGGTTAGTCCTTCTAAACGGGTAGCTGGGGGTTTGATGGTAGGGGACGTTGCTTGTTCCTCTTCCTCAGTCAGGATTTTGATTCGGCGATCCAAGACGGACCAGCTTTTTCGGGGAAATGGTCCCCGTTTTTGTCAGGTGCTTGCCTTGGAACAGTTCTTCCTGGTGTGACCACGGACCGGTGGTGTTCCTGCATTCGGATGGCTCGTGTCTATCTAAGTTTCAATTTGTAGCAGTCTTTCGCACATGCCTGGTGGCTTCTGGGTTTAACCCGCTTGAGTATGCTTCTCACTCCTTTCGTATTGGGGCAACCACAGAGGCATCCCAGTGGGGATTGGATGAGAATACTGTTATGCGCATTGGTAGGTGAGAGTCCAACTGATTCCGCTTGTATGTTAGGCTGCATTTGCTCTAGATAATTTTAGGCGGGTGGGTTTTTTCCTTCTATATACTACTGTTTTGTGTTGTTGTTCCTGGTTTCTGTTGGAGTGCACTGTGATTTTGTTTTCTTCTCAGGTGTCCTGCTATCCCTAATCTGGATTCCGGGACATTCTTTTGTGTTTTGGGGGGCCAGGAGGGAGGAGGCTAGGCACAATGTCAGGCAGTTAGGGCTACCTCGTGATTTGGGTAATGTCCGTTGGATCGGGGTCCCAGGTATGCTATGGGGCCAGGTAGTCCCAGAGGTCACTCACTTTGCCAGGTTGGACAGGGCCCCCGATATTCTGATTCTTCATGTGGGGGGCAATGATATGGGCCTCCGCTCTAGTAGGGAGCTCATCAGGGACATAAAGTTGATATGCTGATGTGCTCATACTTTGTCAGACGTCGTAGCTTGTACATCTTGACGGATGGCCAGATCAGTCGAAAAAATGTATAAGGCACTGGTCAAGGTGAACAAGGAAGTGGGGAGGTTTATTGTTCGGAATGGGGGTTTAATTATTCGCCACTTGGATTTGGAGACCGATACTTGGCAGTTTCTTAGGGGTGATGGTGTTCACCTTAATAAAGTGGGTACGGATCTGTGGCTCTTGGGTTTGGAGGATGGGTTACAACAAGCTTTTCGGGTGTGGAGGGGGGCACAAGTGTAAGGCTTTACACTTGTGGCACTGTTGCGGTTGGGGTCCTTGATGGAGGTCTATTCATGGTTATTGGTAAAACAGTGGGGATCCATCTGAGGTATGGAGTCCTCAAATGTGTACGGTGCAATGCATATTAGTGTTAAGACCAGTGATGTAAGTAACTGAGTTAAAATAAACTGAGTTACGTAACACAGTTACTATAGAGGGTAACGAGTAATCTAACTGATTACTTTTCCCCTCATGGTAACTCAGTTCCCATTACTTTGGCTTAGTTACCCCAATTACATCTACCGCCACTAGATGGCAGTAGTGTAATTCCGGTGTCCTGCCGAAAAAGTTCCCCCCTGTACTGCACAGGCGCAGAGCTTGCGCAGTACGAAGAACTACGGAGCTTCCGAAAATTGCCGAACCTAAACAGCTCTGAGTGAACTCTACACCGCGCAGGTGCAGTTAACATGTAATTGTACGAGGCGATTCCTGATGCTCGTGCTACTCTGCAAGGGGCGTCTATCGTGTAACTAAGGGGCGGGTCTAGTATTACTGTAACTGTTCTGTAGCCATCCGCCCCTTACACGATATAATAATAATAGACCCGCCCCTTGCTTACACGCTATAACAGATCTGCCCCTTGGTTAGAGTAATAATAGAGCAGCCCCTTGGTTACACGATATATAACAATAATAATCAATGCGCCCCTTGTTTACAGTAATACTAGACCCGCCCCTTAGTTACACGTATAGAATATTAAAAAAAAAGTCAGTTACTTTGCTGCGTAACTAATTACTTTTCCAATGTAGTAACTGAGTTACTAATGCAATTACTTTTTGGGAGAAGTAAATTGTAACTTAACTAATTACTTTTTAAAAGTAAGATGACCAACACTGGTTAAGACCGGTGGGTGTCTGAGGTCAGCTGGTTTAGGCTCTGAGCCGGTGTTTGTGGCTGGGGTCACAGCTTGGCTATCTGGTGCCTCAGACATTGGCAATGTGGCACCGTCAGGGACCTCTAATCTTGATAGCTGGATAAGTTATGTATGGTTATGTTTATATATATATTTAGATGTTTTTATATAGAAAGTGTATGTTTAATAAACAGCCGTGTTTTGCCATTTTAATTCCACTTATGTTTTGCATTGTCATTCCTGATAAGTGGGAGGGGGGGGGGGGATAAGTGGGGTTGACATAGGTAGGGCAGTCTCAGGTGAGCTCTTACCTACTCTAGTCATGCGATCACATGACTGGCCAGTTTTCTCTTTTCCTCCTGAGCAGCGGGCAGGGCTTAGATTCCTCTGCTGTCAGTCTGGAGGGGAGGAGGAGAGAGGAGGAGAGAGCTGGCTGATCATGTGATTGCAATCTCGGGTCTTAAGTTAGGTATTTGCAGCATTTATATTTATAAATCATTCACAGAGGGGGACACTGCAATAGAAGGCAGTTCTGATGGTGTATACAGGTTAGTGTTATGAGAGCAGCAGGAGGGGGAAGGGGCGGCTCACACACAGACAGAGAGGAGAGGGGGGGGGGGACACAGGAGCAGAGAGGAGAGCAGATAGCAGGCTGCTGATGACAGAGGCACATAAACTGACCAGGGTGTCTGGTCTCAGCAGCCATGATACACCGTGGTCAGTTTACAGAGAGGTGGGGAGAAACTGGCAGGATCAGCCAGGTTTTTTAGTTGTTACAGGGGGCCAAATGACACAGGATGAGCACTGTGTCATATAACATGCTTTAAAGGAGCAGGATCCATATTTTTTTGGGGTTAACTTAGTGTTTACTTATCTCTCGCCAAAGCCCTGAGTTCTGTGTTTTTCAGCTGTTTTGTTCCTCTGTTATCAGCATGATAACGTCTGACAAATTCTCAGAGACCGGAGATAAAACCAGCCTGAAATTTGTGTCGGGTGGGTGCTATAAATAGATTAGCAGGGAGTATGTCTTGTCACAGCACAGCTCTGAAAGTATCTTTGTGCCTTTGCTCCAATCAGCTGTCACACAGTGTATGCCAAGAATCCACTCCTACTGCTGATTGAGGAAGTAAAAATGTTAACACGATGTAAGAATTCTAAAGAATATAGCAAACAGCAGATGTGCAGTAAAATTTATGTAGGGAGATGTTTCATCCCTGTGTATCATCTGAGGCTGTTCACTTCATTGTGTATAGGAGAGGGTTTACATCCAACCACTTAACCGCTTAACCACTTGCCGACCGCCCCATGTAGATATACGTCGGCAGAATGGCACGTACAGGCAGAACCACGTACCTGTACGTGCCATTCTTCAGGCGGTTGGGGGGTCCGATCGGACCCCCCTCCGCCGGCGGGGACGGTCGGCATCGCTTCAGGAGCGATCCGGGACGAGGGGACGGCCAGTGGTTTCTGGCCACCCCCTCGCGATCGCTCCTGGCGAATGAAAAGCTTCCCCTTCCTGTCTATTGTATAGACAGGAAGGCGGAAGTGATGTCACGCTCGGTGCGCCGGTCTATGTGACCGGAACGCCGAGCACAGAAGATGTAAAGGTTAGTGCACAAACAGTACACTGACACCAGTACACATAGGCACACAATCCACCCCCCTGTCACCCCCAGATCACCCCCCAGATCACCCCCTCCCCCCCCAGTCACAGTGTCACTAATTGCAGTGATCATTTATTTACTGATCACTGCATTTAGTGTCAGTGTGACTGTAATAACTGTCAGGGCAGTTAGTTTTAGGTCCTAGGTAGCCCCCACCCCCCCCTAATAAAGGTTTAACCCCCTGATTGCCCCTAGTTAACCCCTTCACCCCCTTTTGCCAGTGTCACTAAGCGATCGTTTTTCTGATCGCTGCATTTTGTCGCTAGGTAACCATTTTTTTTTTTATTTTAACCGCCATGTTTTATATAGGTTCATAAATAGTTTTATAGGTCAGGTACCCCCATATTACAACCTAAATAAAGGTTTTAACCCCCTGATTGCCCCTAGAGTTAACCCTTTCACCAGTAATCACCGTATAACTGTCACTGGTGACGCTGGTTAGCCAGTTAGTTATTTCGTTATTTAGGTTCCCCGTCAGGTTTTTATATAGCGTCAGGTACCCCCATATATTACCTAATAAAGGTTTAACCCCCTGATTGCCCCTAGTTAACCCTTTCACCCCCTTTTGCCAGTGTCACTAAGCGATCGTTTTTCTGATCGCTGCATTAGTGTCGCTAGGTAACCAGTTTTTTTTTAGGTTAACCGCCATGTTTATATAGGTTCATAAATAGGTTTATAGGTCAGGTACCCCCATATTACAACCTAAATAAAGGTTTTAACCCCCTGATTGCCCCTAGAGTTAACCCTTTCACCAGTGATCACCGTATAAAATGTCACTGGTGACGCTGGTTAGCCAGTTAGTTATTTCGTTATTTAGGTTCCCCGTCAGGTTTTTTATATAGCGTCAGGTACCCCCATATATTACCTAATAAAGGTTTAACCCCCTGATTGCCCCTAGTTAACCCTTTCACCCCCTTTTGCCAGTGTCACTAAGCGATCGTTTTTCTGATCGCTGCATTAGTGTCGCTAGGTAACCAGTTTTTTTTTGTATTACTGTTACGGGTGACGCTGGTTAGTTAGCTTGTTTTTTATACTGTCAGGGCACCCGCCATTTATTACCCAATAACGGTTTAACCCCCTGATCGCCCGGCGGGTGATATCAATTAGGTTTTAGGGTCAAATAAGGTCTGCGTCGCCCCAGGTTAGTGCCAGTACCGCAAACACCCACGCGCAAAGCATACACCTCCCTTAGTGGCACAGTATCTGAACAGATCAATATCTGATCTGATCAGATCTATACTAGCGTCCCAGCAGTTTAGGGTTCCAAAAAAACGCATTGTTAGCGGGATCAGCCCAGATACCTGCTAGCACCTGCGTTTTCCCCCTCCGCCCAGCCCAGCCCACCCAAGTGCAGTATCGATCGATCACTGTCACTTACAAAACACTAAGCACACATAACTGCAGCGTTCGCAGAGTCAGGCCTGATCCCTGCGATCGCTAACATTTTTTTTGTGGTAGCGTTTTGATTCAGTCGCTAACAGTCAGGAGCTTTTTTACCTGTGAATCTCAAAAAAATAAAAAAAACAAAAATAGTTGTCGTTTTATTGTTCTCTCTCTCTCTCTATTGTTGCTCTTTTTTTACTCCATTCTATTCTGCAATGTTTTATTATGTTTTATCATGTTTTATCATGCTTGCTTTTCAGGTATGTAATTTTGTTTACTGTGTTTTAGTGTTAAGCATTTTTTTTGTTTTCAGGTGCGCCATTCAGTTGCAGCGCGGATTTATTTATCTTGACAGCAACAGCGTTTGCTCCCACGATACATAAAGCCGCGACTCCAACGCTGTAGGAGGTGATTTCACCACCACAGTTAAAAAAAAGAGCATATATGCCGAAGCATGGGGGCAGCAGGGGGCGGGGAGGAGCGATTGGCTCCTAATGCCACGTACATACGGTCGAAATTCCGACCGTGTGTACACGGCATAACTTTTGCGGGAGGATGCCCCCATGCATCGGCATATATAAATGGTGCATGTATGCCCATCATTAGAAGTGGGTGGATGAAGGGAGGTATTCTAATGGTGGGCATACCCACCAATCAATCTCTTTTTTTCGTTCAGCCAAGAGGCTGCATGAAAAAAAAAAAGATTACAATATATGTCCAGTATGTTGCTGGACTTTGAATGGTTATACCAGAATGATGCCTGCAGGTTTAGGTATCATCTTGGTATCATTCTTTTCAGCCAGTGATAGGCTTTCATGTAAAAGCAATTCTAGCGGGTAATTAGCCTCTAGACTGCTTTTACAAGCAGTAGGAGGGAATGTCCCCCCTCCCGGATATAAACCGCGCCATTGGGAAATTGGGAAAGCATTTTATCACACCAATCTTGGTGTGGTCAGATGCTTTGAGGGCAGAGGAAAGATCTAGGGTCTAATAGACCCCAATTTTTTCAAAAAAAGAGTACCTGTCACTGCCTATTGCTATCATAGGGGATATTTACATTCCCTGAGATAACAATAAAAATCATAACAAAGAAAAAAAATGGAAGGAACAGTTTAAAAATAGAATAAAAAAGCTAAATAAATAAAAAAAAAACTAAAAAAAAAAAAAAAAAGCACCCCTGCCCCCCCTTCTCTTGCGCAAAGGCGTACACAAGCGTTGGTCTGGCGTCATATGTAAACAGCAATTGCAGCATGCATGTGAGGTATCACCGCGAAGGTCAGATCGAGGGCAGTAATTTTAGCAGTAGACCTCCTCCGTGAATCTAATGTGGTATCATGTAAAGGCTTTTAAAGGCTTTTAAAAATGTATGTAGTTTGTCGCCACTGCGTGTTTGTGCGCAATTTTAAAGCATGTCGTGTTTGGTATCCATGTACTCGGCCTAAGATCATATTTTTTATTTCATCAAAAATTTGAGCAATATAGTGTGTTTTAGTGCATTAAAATAAAAAAAAGTGTATTTTTTCCACAAAAAATGCGTTTGAAAAATCGCTGCGCAAATACTGTGTGGAAAAAAAAAATGCAACACCCACCATTTTAATCTGTAGGGCCTTTGCTTTAACAATATATATAGTGTTTGGGGGTTCAACGTAATTTTCTTGCAAAAAAAAAATATGTTTTCATGTAAACAAAAAGTGTCAGAAAGGGCTTTGTCTTCAAGTGGTTAGAAGAGTGGGTGACGTGTGACATAGGCTTCTAAATGTTGTGCATAAAATGCCAGGACAGTTCAAACCCCCCCAAATGACCCCATTTTGGAAAGTAGACACCCCAAGCTATTTGCTGAGAGCAATGTTGAGCCCATTAAATATTTTTTTTTTTTGTCCCAAGAGATTGAATAATGAAAAAAAAAAAATATATATATTTTTTTTTACAAAAAGTTGTCACTAAATGATATATTGCTCAAACATGTCATGGGCATATGTGGAAATACACCCCAAAATACATTCTGTTGCTTCTCCTGAGTACGGGGATACCACATGTGTGGGACTTTTTGGGAGCCTAGCTGCGTACGGAACCCCAAAAACCAAGCACCGCCTTCAGGCTTTCTAAGGGAGTAATTTTTTTATTTCACTTCTCACTGCCAATCACAGTTTCGGAGGCCATGGAATGCCCAGATGGCATAAAACCCCCCAAAATGACCCCATTTTGGAAAGTAGACACCCCAAGCTATTTGCTGAGAGGTATTGTGAGTATTTTGCAGATGTCGCTTTTTGTCACAAAGTTTTGAAAATTGAAAAAAGAAAAAAAAAAATTTTTTTTTTCTTTACTTTCTTCATTTTCAAAAACAAATGAGAGCTGTAAAATACTCACCATGCCTCTCAACAAATAGCTTGGGGTGTCTACTTTCCAAAATGGGGTCATTTGGGGGGGTTTTGTGCTATTTTGGCATTTTATGGCCTTCGAAACTGTGATAGGTAGTGAGGAGTGAAATCAAAAATTTGCACCCTTAGAAATCCTGAAGGCGGTGCTTGGGTTTCGGGGCCCCGTACGCGGCTAGGCTCCCAAAAAGTCCCACACATGTGGTATCCCCATACTCAGGAGAAGCAGCAAAATGTATTTTGGGGTGCAATTCCACATATAACTATGGCATGTGTGAGCAATATATCATTTAGTGACAACTTTTTGAAGAAAAAAAAAATTATTTTTTATTTTTGTCTTTATTCAATCACTTGGGACTAAAAAAAAAAATATTCAATGGGCTCAACATGCCTCTCAGCAAATAGCTTGGGGTGTCTACTTTCCAAAATGGGGTCATTTGGGGGGGTTTTGTACTTCTCTGCCATTTTAGCACCTCAAGAAATGAAATAGGCAGTCATAAATTAAAAGCGGTGTAAATTCCAGAAAATGTACTCTAGTTTGTAGACGCTATAACTTTTGCGCAAACCAATAAATATACGCTTATTGGCATTTTTTTTACTAAAGACATGTGGCTGAATACATTTTGGCCCAAATGTTTGACTAAAATTGAGTTTATTAGATTTTTCTTATAACAAAAAGTAGAAAATCTCTTTTTTTTTCAAAATTTTCGCTCTTTTTCCGTTTATATCGCAAAAAATAAAAATCACAGAGGCAATCAAATACCATCAAAAGAAAGCTCTATTTGTGGGAAGAAAAGGACGCAAATTTCGTTTCGTTACAAAATTGCATGACCGCACAATTACCAGTTAAAGTAGTGCAGTGCGAAATTGAAAAAAGACCTCTGGTCCTTAAGCTGACAATTGGTCCGGGGCTGAAGTGGTTAAGGACCGCCTCCTGCACATATACGTCGGCAGAATGGCACGGCTGGGCACATCAACATACAGGTACGTTGTCCTTTAAGAGCCCAGCCGTGGGTCGCGCACGCGGCGGCGCGCTTGCGACCCGGTCATGAGCTCGGTGACCGCGGGACCAGTGGACCCGATCGCCGCTGGTGTCCCAAGATCGGGTCACAGAGCTGAAGAACAGGGAGAGGTATGTGTAAACAAACCTCTCCCCGTGCTTCCTAGTGACACTGTCACTGATTGTCTGTTCCCTGTTATAGGGAAAGACGATCAGTGACGTCACACGCCAAGCCACGCTCCCCTACAGTAAGAAAACACACACAGGGCTATCTTAACCCCTCCCCGCCCCCTAGTGGTTAATTCCTTTACTGTTAGTGTCATTTACACAGGAATCAGTGCATATAAATAGCACTGATTGCTGTATAAATGACAATGGTCCCAAAAATGTGTCAAAAATTTCCGATGTGTCCGCCATAATGTCGCAGTCACAATAAAATCGCTGATCGCCGGCATTACTAGTAAAAAAAAACCTATAATTAAAATGCTTTAAAACTATCCCCTATTTTGTAAACGCTATAACTTTTGCGCAAACCAATCAATAATCGATAATTGCGATTTTTTTTTTTACCAAAAATATGTAGAAGAATACGTATCGGCCTAAACTGAGGAAAAAAATATATTTTTTATATATTTTTTGGGGATATTTATTATAGCCAAAAGTAAAAAATATTGAATTTTTATTTTTCTAATACCCTAGAGAATAAAATGGCAGTTGTTGCGCAGCGTTCTTACAAGCGCACTTTTTTGGGGAAAAATACAATTTTGAATTAAAAAATAAGACAGCAGTAAAGTTAGCCCAATTTTTTTTTATATTGTGAAAGATAATGTTACGCCGAGTAAATTGATACCCAACTGTCACACTTCAAAATTGCGCCCACTCGGGGAATGGCGACAAAGTTTTACCCTTAAAAATCTCCATAGGTACATAGTTACATAGTAGGTGAGGTTGAAAAAGACACAAATCCATCAAGTCCAACCTATGTGTGTGATTATATGTTAGTATTACATTGTATATCCCTGTATGTTGCGGTCGTTCAGGAGCTTCTCTAATAGTTTCTTGAAACTATCAATGCCCCCCGCTGAGACCACCACCTGTGGAAGAGAATTCCACATCCTTGCTGCTCTTACAGTAAAGAACCCTCTACATAGTTTAAGGTTAAACCTTGAGTGACCATCAGTCTTGTTACACTCCCTTTTGCAAAAAAGTTTTATCCCTATTGAGGGGTCACCAGTAGGGATGAGCCAAACACCCTTGGGTTCGGTTTGCGGCAGAACATGCAAACTGACAAAAAGTTTGTGCGAACACCGTTAAATACTATAAGACCCGAACGTGAAAAATGAAAAGTGCTAATTTTAAAGGCTAATATGCAAGTTATTGTCATAAAAAGTGTTTGGGGACCCGGGTCCTGCCCCAGGTATCAAAGCAAAAAAAGTTTTAAAAACTGACATTTTTCGGGAGCAGTGATTTTAATAATGCTTAATAATAAAAATGAAATTTTCCTTTAAATATCTTGCCTGGGGGGTGACTATAGTATGCCTGTAAAGTGGCACTTTTTTCCAGTGTTTATAACAGTCCCTGCAGCAAAATGAAATTTCTAAAGGAATAAAAGTCATTAAAAACTGTTTCAGGCTGTAATGTATTGTCAGGTCATGGCAATATAGATTAAAATCATTGAGAAAAACGTCATGGGTCCCCCCCCAGCCCATTACCAGGCCCTTTGGGTCTGGTATGGATATTAAGGGGAACCCCGCACCCAAATTAAAACAAAAAAGGCGTTGGGCCCCCAGGCCCTATAGACTCTGAAAAGCAGTATACAGGCGGTCCCCAGGTTACAAACAAGATAGGGACTGTAGGTTTGTTCTTAAGTTGAATCTGTTTTTAATTTGGAACAGGTACATTTTTTTTAAGTGTAGCTCCAGCCAAAAAATCTATTTTTAAGCTTTTTGGATAACAAAGGGAAGGGTTATCACCCCTGTAAAATTTGTTTTGCTGTCTGTGCCCCTGTTCAGAAGATTTCACCTCACTTTCTGTCCGAATGACAATTGGATTTTGAAAATTTTGGGTTATTAGGGAAACAAGGATTGGTGATAAAGCATCAGTGGAGACACCTTTTTCCAATATTAACTCTTACAGGAGAGAATTTCCCTTCCTTGGGGTAGATTTCCTCTCACTTCCTGTTGTCTCCCTCCGTTTGTAAGTAGGAGTCGTTTGTAAGTCGGATGTTTGAAAATAAGGGACTGCATGTATATACTATGTGGCCTGCCCTATATACTCTGTGGAAAATTGGGCCTTAGGTGTTGGTGGTACCAGAACACTGTAAGCCCTCACAGTTACTCTTGGTGGGCGCAGGAACGGGCCCTGCTGTGAAAAATTATATCAAGAATTGTAATTACATGCATGCCACTGTTAAACAGGGGCAGAAAAATTGGGCCTTTTGTGGTGGTGGTGCCACAACAGTGTAAGCCCTCACAGTTACTCTTGGTGGGCACAGGAACAGGCCCTGCTGTGAAATATTAGATCAAAAATAGTAATTGCACGCCCCTGTTAAACAGGGGCAGAAAAATTGGGCCTTA
Source organism: Lithobates sylvaticus (assembly GCA_028564925.1). Taxonomy (NCBI): domain Eukaryota; kingdom Metazoa; phylum Chordata; class Amphibia; order Anura; family Ranidae; genus Lithobates; species Lithobates sylvaticus. The sequence goes on from CM053035.1 coordinate 50,831,325, forward strand.
GGCAGTGGTGGTGGTGCCCTGAACCAAAAATATTCTTAGAAGCTATCATCATGAAGATTGAGGATTAATAGGATAGTCACTCAGCATAATATGATAGTCATTCAGCATAGGCAGTCTTCAAGGGATCCCACATCCATAGAAAAATCAATTGGTTACATCAGCTTCAGGTGCTTGGTAGCTGGTGATCCAAGACTGATTAATTTTTATGAATGTGAGACGATTAACAGAGTCTTTGGACAGGCACACTCTGTGATCGGTTACAAAGCCTCCGGCAGCACTGAATGTGCGTTCAGAAAGAACACTGGTTGCAGGACAGGCCAGTAGCTCAATTGCATATTGAGCAAGCTCTGGCCAGTGGTCCATCCTCAAGACCCAGTAACCCAGTGGATGTTCTGTTGGAAAGGTCTCCAAGTCTAATCTTGCCCCTAGATATTCCTGCACCATGTAATTCAGATGCTGGCGATGGTTGCTGGAACCGATCAGCGGAGGACTGAAGAATTGTCTGAAGGCATCGGTCAGCTGGCCACCTTCTCCACTGCTCTTTCTGTAACTGAACGAAGCCTCAGCAACACGTTATCCAGCACCAGGAAATTGTAACCTCCCAGGCTCTGGAAACACATTTCACAAATCTTTCTGCAAGGCCTCCCGAAGACGTTTCATCCTCTGCTCCCTCTGCAAAGGCTGGATAAGTTCTGCAACCTTACCCTTGTAACGTGGATCAAGAAGGGTTGCCAGCCAGTAATGAACCCTCTCCTGATACCACAAATCCTAGGGTCCTTTTGCACGCTTTGCAGGATCAGGGAGGTCATGCAGCGTAAGTTTGCAGAGGCATTTGATCCTGAGTCCTCTGGGTCACTAAGGTTCACGTGATCCGCAACCACCTCCTCCCAGCCACGTACAACTCTGTGGGTTTCTGGGGACTGAAAACGATCCCTTGAAGACTTCTGCTGATGCTGAGTGTTATCCTCCACCTCCATGCTGAAACAATCCTCCTCCTCTTCCTCTTCTTCTTCCTGTGTGATCGGCGGGCCTGCAGGAATACTATCTGGATAAAGGAGCCTTGAGAGGTAAGGAAGTCCTCCTCTTCCTCCCTCTGTTCTGCCTCAAGTGCCCTGTCCATTATTCCACGAAGCGTGTGCTCCAACAGGAAGACAAGAGGGACAGTATCACTGATGCATGCACTGTCACTGCTCACCATTCTCGTGGCCTCCTCAAATGGTGACAGGACAATGCATGCATCCTTGATCAGTAGCCACTGGCGAGGCAAAAAAAAGCCAAGCTCCCCTGACCCTGTCCTGGTGCCATACTCGCACAGGTACTCATTGATGGCCCTCTGCTGCATGTGCAGCCGCTGCAGCATTGCCAACGTTAAGTTCCACCTGGTGGGCATGTCACAAATGAGGTGGTTATTGGGCAGGTTGCACTCCCTTTGAAGGTCAGCCAGCCGAGCACTGGCATTATATGACTGGCGGAAATGACCACAGACTTTCCTGGCCTGCCTCAGGAGATCCTGTAAGCCCGGGTACCTGCTCAAAAACGCTGCGCCACCAAATTCGGGATGTGATCCAAACAGGGAACATGGGTCAAGTGTCCCTGTCGGAGGGCAGAGAGGAGGTTGGTGCCATTGTCGCATACAACCATTCCTGACTGAAGCTGGCATGGCGTCAACCACCTCTGAGCCTGCCCATGCAGAGCTGACAGAATCTCTGACCCAGTGTGGCTCCTGTCCCCTAAGCAGACCAACTCAAGTACCGCATGGAATCTTATTGCCTGAGTACTCGCGTAGCCCCTAGAACGCCTACGGAGCACCGCTGCTTCAGAGGACAAAACTGCAGAGGAAGAGGCCATAGAGGAAGAAGAAGAGGAAGGGGCGGAGGAGAGAGCTGTAGCAGAATCACCACTAGCATTTTAGAGGTGGGGTGGCAGAACAAGCTCCAACAATACTGAACCCTTCCAATGGCCTTCTGAAAAAAAAATTGGCGGTTGGGAACCTGCCACTGAGGTACCGCACATTCCACAAATTCTTGAAAGGGGGCAGAGTCTACCAGCTGAAAAGGCAGCAGTTGGAGTGATAGCAATTTAGCAAAACTAGCATTCAGCCGCTGAGCATGTGGATGGCTGGGACCAAATTTATTTTGCCGGTTTAGCAACTGGGGTAGGGAAATTTGCCTGCTACAATCGGATGTTGGTGTACCGCTAGCAGATTGCCCGGAAGTGCTTGGGACACCTAATTCTTATCAGGAACTAAGTACTCACCGAGGCCAAGATGCCGAGAGCGGTTGCCCTTGCGACTCAGCGCCTACCGCCCCTGAAGATGGTACAGGGGACAGTTGGCACCAAGAGGCACAAGCCACCTGTTGGGTGGTGGCTAGGCGTGGATCCAGGTATAGTTGGGGTATACTGGAAGACTGGCGGAGGCTCCAACACTGATGGGTAAACAGGCAGCAGGCTGAGGATCAAACACAAGGTTAATCAGGCACAAGCAGAAGGTCAACACAGAAGGGCAAGTCCAGATAGAATGGTCAGGTATAAGCAAGAGGTCAAGGCAGGCTGAGGGTCAAGTACTGCATAAGCAGGAGTGGAAGTCCGGTATGCAGGCCGAGGGTCAAACACAGGAGAGAGGTGGTGATCCGGGTAAACAAGCCAAGGGTCAAGGTTGGAGAAGGTAACGAGGTCAAGACAATCCGGGTCGGCAACGGGTAGGCAAGTAGATACAGCAGGCACAGGTACAAGGAACAAGGGAACAGCTGAGAGACGAACCAGCGTCTGTTTGGGTCCAGGGGCCTCTCTTTTATAGGCCGGCTGGAGGTCACATGGGACGTGCACTAGCGCGCATGCGCGCGCGCCGTTCAGCTGGGCCGCGCACATCGTTCCTCTGACTCCTACTGTGCGCCGCAGCGCCGGACCCATGCGCCTGCGCACTGGGGCGCGCGGCGGACCAGGTCCCTGACAGTGCCCCCCCCCGAGGGGCGGACTCCGGACGCCCAGGCTATCCATTAGTTCAGGATGCTCCTGCTGGAAAATCTTAATTAGCCTTGGTGCATGGAAATTTCCCGATGGCTCCCAGGAATTATCCTCCGATGGGTACCCCTTCCATTTCACTAGATACTGTAGCTGACGACCCACCTTCCTGCACCTTAGAAGTGATTCCACCTCGAATTCTTCCATACCATCGATTGTGACAGGTGGTGGCGGAGGTTCCTCTCTGTTTGGGAAGGGACTTGGAACCAAAGGTCTCAGTAAAGATGCATGGAAAACAGGATGTATCTTGTATGTTTTTGGTAGCGAAAGCTCAAAGGCCACAGGATTCACTGCCTTTTTGACCTCAAATGGCCCAATGAATTTGGGGCCCAGTTTCCGTGAGGGGCAAGAGAGCCTGAGATGAGCCGTTGACAACCACACTTTTTCTCCAATTTTGAAATGGGGGTTCTCCCTCCTTCCTCTATTGTGGTATCTTTCGTACCCTTCTTGAGCCTGTTGCATGGTCTCCTGGAGTTTTCGGAAGTTGGTTTGAATGGCCTCTAGACGCTCTTGTACCGCAGGAACTGGTGATTCAGGAATCGAGTTTGGCAGAAATGATGGGTGGAAGCCACAGTTTGCCCAGAAAGAAGTTTGGTTGGTAGCTGAGTGGGAAGAATTATTGTATGCGAACTCCGCGTACGCCAGCAAGGAGGACCAATCATCTTGAGCAGAGGAGCAGAAGCATCGTAAATACTGCTCGAGCGTTTGGTTGGTACGCTCTGTTTGGCCATTACTTTGTGGGTGGTAGGCTGAAGAAAGACAGATCTTGATTCCTAAGGTCTTGCAGAGTGCCTTCCAAAACTTTGAGGTGAATTGGGAACCTCTGTCAGAGACAATGCTCCTGGGGACCCCATGGAGTCTGACGACCTCTTTGGTAAAGATGTTGGCAGTCTCGAGAGCAGAGGGAGTACCAACCATGGGCAAGAAGTGGGCCATTTTGGACAGTCGATCAACCACTACCAGTATGGTAGAAAATCCTTCTGAGGGGGGTAGTTCCACAATAAAATCCATTGAAATGTCTGCCCATGGACGTTCCGGGATGGGTAATGGCCTCAATAACCCCCAGGGCTTGGTTTTTTGACCCTTGTTTCGTTGGCACGGGACACAGGAAGAGATGTAAGTACGGCAGTCCTGCCTCCAGCCTGGCCACCAAAAGGTGCGAGAGATGAGTTCGGCCGTCTTCCGGTTCCCAAAGTGACCTGCCAGTTTGTGGTCATGGAGAGTCTTCAAGACCAAAGGTCTTACTTCTAGGGGTACAAAAATTTTATTCCGAGACCAGAATAGGTCTTCACGTTTCTCTAGAGTAGACACAATGGGGTCCTGACAATGAGCTGAGGCAGTGAGGAGAGAGGTAGACAGATCTGCCGGAGTAAGAAGCAGAAAATTTTGGGGAGCCAAAATGGTACTTGGTTCCGACATTTGAGAAGATTCCGGAGAGATTCGGGAGAGGGCATCTGCTTTGCCATTCTTTGACCCCGGCCGATAGGAAATATGAAAGGTAAATCTAGAAAAAAAAAGTGCCCAGCGAGCTTGCCGAGGCCTCAACCGTTTGGCGGTACGTAAATATTCGAGGTTCTTATGATCAGTAAAAATAGTAATTGGATGAGTTGCCCCCTCCAGAAGGTACCTCCATTCTTCCAAGGCGGCCTTAATGGCTAATAACTCGCGATCACCAACATCATAATTTCTTTCGGATGGGCTCAATTTCCGGGAGGCAAAGGCCACTGGGTGAAGGAGGGCTTTTGGCCCGTGGCGTTGTGACAGGATGGCACCTGTGGCAGATTCTGAGGCGTCAACCTCCAGTACAAAGGGAAGTAGAGGATCCGGGTGTCGTAGAATAGGAGCAGAGGTGAAGAGGGTCTTTAGTTTGGTGAAGGCATCCTGGGCTTCCTGGGACCATTGGAAACGGCCATGTTGTTGGGTTAGGCGGGTGATGGGAGCAACGATAGAGGAGAACCCGATGATGAACCTCCGATAAAAATTAGCAAACCCAATGAAACGTTGGACGGCCTTTTTGTCCTTGGGAGCTGACCATTCTATCACCGCCTTGACCTTTTGGGGATCCATTGCAGTGCCTTCGGTAGAGATGATGAACCCCAAGAACTGTACAGAAGTTTTCTCAAATTCACATTTTTCGGCCTTAAGATATAGTTGATGGGCTCTAAGGATGGCAAGTACTCTCCTAACGTGACTCCGATGCATTTCCAAGGTGGCTGAAAAAATAAGGATATCGTCCAGGTATACAACCAAGAAGTCGTCCAGGTGCTCCCTAAAGATGTCATTCACCAGATGTTGGAAGGTAGCTGGAGCATTACACAGGCCAAAGGGCATCACCAAATACTCATAATGGCCAAACCTGGACCTGAAGGCTGTTTTCCACTCGTCACCTGCGCGGATCCTGACAAGATTATAAGCGCCCCTTAAATCAAGCTTGGAAAAAACTTTGGCCGATCGGAAACGTTGGAGGAGCTCGGGAATTAGAGGTAGTGGGTACCGGTTCTTCACCGTGATTTTATTAAGCTCCCTATAGTCGATGCAAGGTCGGAGTGACCCATCTTTTTTCCCCACAAAAAAAATGCCAGCCCCAGCCGGGGAGGTAGAGGGCCGAATGAAGCCCTTTTCAAGGTTTTCGTCAATGTAGGCTTTCAACGATTTTAACTCAGTTTCAGATAACGGGAATATGCGCCCGAAAGGAATCTCGGAGCCAGACAAAAGCTCAATGGGGCAGTCATAAGCCCGGTGAGGTGGTAGATGGTCGGCCTTCTTTTTGTCAAACACATCCCTGAAGTCTTGATAGGCAGGCGGAATGTGCTGGAGGTTTTCTGGTGCCGAGATGACTGCCAGATGACAGCTCGGAGCCGGGGAGATGCAATGTTGATGACAGTAGGGAGAAGAGAAGGAGACCTCTTTTCGGTCCCAATGGATCTGGGGATCATGGGCCTGTAACCAAGGGAGTTCCAGGATGATGGGAAACATCGGGGAAGAAATCAAATCAAAACGTAGCAGTTCCTGGTGGCCAGAGTCTGTAGTGGTGAGGATAGGTGGGGTCTCCTGGACTACTGGTCCTGAGTGTGGAAGGGACCCGTCAGCCAAGTGGACCAGTAAGGGTCTTTCTTTATTTAAACAAGGGATGTGCCATTCGTTGGCGATGGAAATTTCCAGAAAACAACTACAGGCGCCTGAATCAACTACGGCCGGGAGCCAAATCTTCTTTCCCGCCAGCTGTAGGGAGACAGAAAGAGTCACGTAAGCCTGGACAAGGTTAATGGTTTGACAGTTGATAGTGGTTTGAGATGGCAACTTACTGGGCCGGATGGGGCAGTTCAGTAGGTAGTGCCCGGAACCCCCGCAGTAGAGGCACAGGTTAGACCTGCGTCTGCGTTGCCTTTCTTCCTAAGAAAGCCGAGGGCGAACTAGGCCAAGTTGCATGGGCTCCCCCTCCGGAGCCGGCGTACCTGGAGAAAAGGAGGAGGCAGGGTATGTAGGCGGTGCCCTAGGGGGTACCCATACTGGTCGGGGATTCTGTAGGCGCTCGGAACGCCGTTCCCGCATGCGTCGGTCCAACTTGGTGGCCAGTTGGATTAACTCCTCCAGGGTTGTGGGGGTCTCCACCCGAGCTAACTCATCCTTCAGGGTTTCGTTCAGCCCCAATCGATATTGATAACGGAGGGCTGCCTCGTTCCAGGTAGTGTCGGCTGACCATTTGCGAAACTCTGCCGTATAGTCTTCCACTAGCCTTTTGCCCTGGGAGAAAGTATGTAGTGTGGCTTCGGCAGTGGCAGTACGCTGAGGGTCATCATAAAGTTGGCCCATTGCTTCAAAGAAAGAGTCCACAGTGTTAAGCAGGGAGTTCCTCTGCTCCATGAGACCGTGGGCCCAGGTCTGGGGTTCCTCTGATAGCAGTGACATGACAAATCCCACTTTTACAATCTCTGAAGAGAAAGTTCGGGGCTGTAAGGCAAGGTACAAGGTGCAGGCATTCTTGAAAGACCTGAACTTCCTGCGATCGCCTGAAAATCGCTCAGGTACTGGGACCTTGGGTTCGGGTACAGCCATCATCATGGCAGGTGGCGCTTGGGCCTGCGGTGCAGAACTTCCACTGGCTGATCCAGGAGCTGGGCTTGACGGAAGAGAGGCCGTTGCCAACTGTTGAAGATGGCTGTCCACTTGTACATAGCCTTCTTGCAGCTTTTGTACAGCTTCCATGAGGGCAGATACCTGTTGGCATAGCATCTCCAGAGGAGATCCCGCTCTGTTGGCCTCTGTCATGGCCGGTTCGTACTATCAGGAACTAAGTACTCACCGAGGCCAAGATGCCGAGAGCGGTTGCCCTTGCGACTCAGCGCCTACCGCCCCTGAAGATGGTACAGGGGACAGTTGGCACCAAGAGGCACAAGCCACCTGTTGGGTGGTGGCTAGGCGTGGATCCAGGTATAGTTGGGGTATACTGGAAGACTGGCGGAGGCTCCAACACTGATGGGTAAACAGGCAGCAGGCTGAGGATCAAACACAAGGTTAATCAGGCACAAGCAGAAGGTCAACACAGAAGGGCAAGTCCAGATAGAATGGTCAGGTATAAGCAAGAGGTCAAGGCAGGCTGAGGGTCAAGTACTGCATAAGCAGGAGTGGAAGTCCGGTATGCAGGCCGAGGGTCAAACACAGGAGAGAGGTGGTGATCCGGGTAAACAAGCCAAGGGTCAAGGTTGGAGAAGGTAACGAGGTCAAGACAATCCGGGTCGGCAACGGGTAGGCAAGTAGATACAGCAGGCACAGGTACAAGGAACAAGGGAACAGCTGAGAGACGAACCAGCGTCTGTTTGGGTCCAGGGGCCTCTCTTTTATAGGCCGGCTGGAGGTCACATGGGACGTGCACTACTGCGCATGCGCGCGCGCCGTTCAGCTGGGCCGCGCACGTTCGCGCGCCGCCACATCGTTCCTCTGACCCCTACTGTGCGCCGCAGCGCCGGACCCATGCGCCTGCGCACTGGGGCGCTGCGGACCAGGTCCCTGACAATTCTACACCTTCATTCCTCCCAGTGCAGGTCTCTGAGAGGACTGAAGTTATAGTGGGGTTGGAGATCCCAGCTGATGAGGAGCAAGGAGAGGCCCGGCTTGTTCTTTGGTGTCTGTCTTTTAAGTACTGTTGCCAATGGACTGCATGGGAGCTCGACATATGTCTGGTCAAGCTTGTGGTGCTCAAGCGGCTGCTGTTTTGGCCACGCTTCAGACATATGTTGCAAACAGCAAAGGTGCGATCTGCTGCACGTGTCTCAAAAAAGGCCAACACCAAGAACTTTTGGCAAAAAACGTGCCAGTCAGCAGCGCCCTGCACATGCGGAGCTCTGCAGTGTGATGCAGTCAGTTGCCTGCCCTTAAGCTGGCCTCTGGAGGGCATCCTTCCTCATTGGAGATGTGCCTCCTCCTCCTCTCTTCTATCTGGCACCCATGTAGAGTCAGTGACCTCATCATCCCCTCCCTCCTCGCTCCTGGGTCAAACCTGGCAGTATGCTGCAGCTGGGGGAACATGACTGACAGTTTTTTGTCCTTCTTGGGCACCCCCTCTCTATGGGCTTACATTACTGCCTTCATCCTCAACCTGGGTACCATCATCAGAGCCTTCAAAATGCAACCTGGGTACCATCATCAGAGCCTTCAAAATGCTGCGCATCCTCCTGCAGCATGTACCCTACACTCTGGTTGAACAGTTCAAGGGACTCCTCAGGGCGTGATGGTGGGGCTAGGGAAGGAATGACGGATGACATTGAGCCGATGGAAGAGGCCGCTTTGGCAGCTGCATTGGCAGACAAAGTACCCTGAGCCTGGGTGACAGAGGATGAGGAGGATGAGGATGGCTCGGTCATCCACTCTAGCAACTCTTCTGCATGTTGTGGCTCAACACGGCCAGCTGCTGAAAAAAAGGACAAACGTGCCCACGGCCACGTGCTGAGAATGCACCGTGTCCACGACCAGCACTGTTGGCTGTAGACACAGAGCCTTCTTGCCCTCTTTTAGTGGCCTGTGAGTGTCTGCCTCTCCTTGGTGGCCTTCCAGACATACTGGACAATTAGATTAGCAAAACAACGCCTGAAGTTTACTAAAAACAGTACACCAGGAATGGCCTACAGTCAGGTATAGGCTTGGCTAGACTATATATATTAAATGAACTGCAGCTCACTGAGTCACCTACCTGAAAGTGTCTTTGAACACGTACTCTAGGAATGGCCTACAGTCAGGTATAGGCTTGGCTGGACTACAATGCAGTGGATATATATTTTATGAACTGCAGCTCACTGAGTCACCTGCCTAAAAGTGTCTTTGAACACACACTCCAGGAATGGCCTACAGTCAGGTATAGGCTTGGCAAGACTATATATATACACAAGCATGTATATATATATATATATATATATATATATATATATATATATATATATTAAATGAACTGCATCTCACTGAGTCACCTGCCTGAAAGTGTCTTTGAACACGTACTCCAGGAATGGCCTACAGTCAGGTATAGGCTTGGCTAGACTATATATATATATATATATATATATATATATATATATACAGTGGTGTGAAAAAGTGTTTGCCCCCTTCCTCATTTCCTGTTCCTTTGCATGTTTGTCACACTTAAGTGTTTCGGAACATCAAACCAATTTAAACAATAGTCAAGGACAACACAAGTAAACACAAAATGCAATTTGTAAATGAAGGTGTTTTTATTATTAAAGGTGAAAAAAAATCCAAACCATCATGGCCCTGTGTGAAAAAGTGATTGCCCCCTAAACCTAGTAACTGGTTGGGCCACCCTTAGCAGCAACAACTGCAACCAAGCGTTTGCGATAACGTGCAATGAGGCTTTTACAGCGTCCTGGAGGAATTTTGGCCCACTCATCTTTGCAGAATTGTCCTAATTCAGTTACATTAGAGGGTTTTCGAGCATGAACGGCCTTTTTAAGGTCATACCACAACATCTCAATAGGATTCAGGTCAGGACTTTGGCTAGGCCACTCCAAAGTCTTCATTTTGTTTTTCTTCAGCCATTCGGTGGTGGACTTGCTGGTGTGTTTAGGATCATTGTCCTGCTGCAGAACCCAAGTTCGTTTCAGCTTGAGTACACGAACAGATGGTCGGACATTCTCCTTCAGGATCTCTTGGTAGACAGCAGAATTCATAGTTCCTTTTATCACGGCAAGTCTTCCAGGTCCTGAAGCAGCAAAACAGCCCTAGACCATCACACTACCACCACCATATTTTACTGTTGGTATAATGTTCTTTTTCTGAAATGCAGTGTTCCTTCTACGCCAGATATACTTGGGCACACACCTTCCAAAGAGTTCCACTTTTGTCTCATCGGTCCACAGAATGTTGTCCCAAAAGTCTTGGGGATCATCAAGATGTGTTGTGGAGAAATTGAGACGAGCTTTGATGTTCTTTTTGCTCAGCAGTGGTTTTCTCCTTGGAACTCTGCCATGCAGGCCATTTTTGCCCAGTCTTTTCCTGATGGTGGAGGCATGAACGCTGACCTTAACTGAGGCAAGTGAGGCCTGCAGTTCCTTGGACGTTGTTGTGGGGTCTTTTGTGACCTCTTGGATGAGTCGTCGCTGCGCTCTTGGGGTAATTTTGGGCGGCCGGCCACTCCTGGGAAGGTTCACCACTGTTCCATGTCTTCGCCATTTGTGGATAATGGCTCTCACTGTGGTTCGCTGGATTCCCAAAGCTTTGGAAATGGCTTTATAACCCTTTCCAGACTGATAGATCTCAATTACTTTCTTTCTCAATTGTTCCTGAATTTCTTTGGGTCTTGGCATGATGTGTAGCTTTTAAGGATCTTCTGGTGGACCTTACTGTGTCAAGCAGCTCCTATTTAAGTGATGCCTTGATTGTGAACAGGTGTGGCAATAATCAGGCCTGGGTGTGGCTAGAGAAATTGAACTCAGGTGTGGACAACCACAGTTATAGTATGTTTTAACAAGGGGGCAATCACTTTTTCACACAGGGCCATGATGGTTTGGATTTTTTTTCACCTTTAATAATAAACACCTTCATTTACAAATTGCATTTTGTGTTTACTTGTGTTGTCCTTGACTATTGTTTAAATTGGTTTGATGTTCCGAAACACTTAAGTGTGACAAACATGCAAAGGAACAGGAAATGAGGAAGGGGGCAAACACTTTTTCACACCACTGTATATATTTATATTAAATTCACTGCAGCTAGCTGAATCAACTTCCTGTCTCACGTATATTAGAAACAGTACACCAGGAACGGTCTGCAGTGAGATGAAGCTAAACTGTATGAATATATATATATATATATATATATATATATATATATATATATATGTGGAAGGCCAACATGGTGGCCTGAATTTATGGGAGGAGCCCGGGAGGGTATTTAAGCGGCCCACTCACCTGTGGTCTTCGTCGGTTCCGGTGCGCGATATACTACGTCACTAAGCCGACTACTCGATTCGTGAAGTGCCAGACGTCTCGTGGATTGCTCTCGTCCGAAGGTTTTGTACACTGTATCTGGCTCGGCTGCCGCAGGTAGGGGTCTCGTTTGACTACCATTTCACTTATGAACGTTACTTACCTTGTCACGAATCTCGCTGTTCACATACGCACAAGTCATTTCATTAGTACCCGTACGTTGCATCCGTACCGCTATCTGCATACAGTAGCCGGTCGCTTACGCATCACCTGATTCGGAATCAGTCGCAGTATCATGCCATACGGTCACATTTCAGCCATTTCAAAAACATTTCAGTCATTTCACCATTTCACGGTCCTGCACCGACACGCCGTTCGAATCTAGCCACATCCGATTCGTCCCGGCATGTCCCAGCAGTGGAACCCCATTTCAATACATGACCCAGGGAGCGGCCGTTTAGCCGCAATTTCTCGACTCACCGGTCGAAAAAACACCTCTGTCATGGCATCATTTCACTGTCACGTATTACGTTCCAATTCAAGTCTAGGCGCACCCCGGTGCCTCGATTCGTACCGGCACGCCCCAAGGTGCTCCCAGGCCCCATTTCATTCCGTGCTCCAGAAGTACGGTCGCTGTCAGTCAAAAAAGTTTTAGGCTCACCGCTCGGCGCCTCTGTCACGAGGAAAACATTTCACCTCGCGAGTCACGTTTTGATTCGAAACCGGTCGCACCTTTGCGGATCGGTCTTCGCCTCCAACGTACCCCAGGTTTGTCGGCCCCATTTCAGTAACCACCCCTGAGTCTGCTCGTCGTCGGTCGTGAGACCCGACCGACCGTTCAGCACCTCAGGGAATGGTTCCCCTCATTTTCTCTCACCGCCAGGCCGTACCTCGCTTCGAACCCAGTCGCGCTGCGCGCCGGTTCGGACCGATGCGCCCTGAACATCCGTTGGCCTCATTTCAGTACATGCTCCAGAAGTCTGGTTCGTCTACAGTCGCCATCGCGGCTCGACCGTTTCATACTTCTGTCATGCCGATCAGTTGTCACACAAAAAACGTCCTGATCCGAATCCGATGGCATCTACCATGCATCAGTTCGCCTCAACGTACCCCAGTCGGATTTGCCTCATTTCATTCCAAAATTCTCGCCCACGGGCAATCAGCAGTCACACTCATAAAAACGACACCTTGCGCCCACGACATGGCACAAACGTTTCTCATTTCACTCAAAAAAAAAAAAAAAGTAGTGTATATGCACAGACGGGGGACACACCCCACGAGGCACACGAGGCACACCTCACCAGTTCTCTTTATTTTTCCTTCCCTAGGTCAGTCCAAGTTCAGTAGGTCCACCCTGCACAGGTTGGACGGTGTTTTTCCAGGTAAAATATAAAAACTTACCGTGTACGCACGTCCACGTACGTGCGCACACTTGTCCTTTCCAGAGCACAGCAGTTGGGTACGTATGTTTACACAAGGAAAGAAACAGTCTTGGCTTATCTCATCCCCTTAAACAGCTCCGGTCGACCTTCTTACGACCTCAGACGCCTCAAGACATCGCCTCAGGGCACAGCCCATCCGAGGACCATGTCGCAAGCGGGCAGCAAGGATCTCACCGCCCCCTTGTCACGTTCCCCAGTGTCCATGAGTGACAGCATCCAGTCCCTCAGGGGATGGACCATCCCCAGACTGACGGCAGAACTTAGACGCAGGGGCGTGCCGTTCCCCGCCACAGCCAGGAAGGCGGAGCTCTTCAGGCTCTTGTTTCCTCCTCCTGCCATGGCCGGGCCCAGCACTCAGCAAGCCTCCCTCCAGTCTATATCTGCGGCCATAACACAACTCCACACCATGGTGTCGTCCTTGGCGAACACAGTCACGGACGTCCAAGCCAGAGTGACTCTCCTCGAATCTCACCCGGCCCCGGCCGTCCCCGGCCCCGCCGCGATACAACCACCTACAACAGTCGCCACAGGTACCGCACGGACATGTCCCCTGGTCTGCCCGGCACACCTGGTTCCAGCCAGCATTAAGAAGGACATACTGGATGGCAAGGACGTCAACCTCGCCTCCCTTCTCATTTCAGTCCACGACCTAGCCGAAAACAAGGCCTATACCTGGGGAGATGTCTCGGTGGTCCTCAAAGCTAAAGACCCCAGACTCAACCGCAAATTGTCCGTCCCAGAATTTGCGTTGTCATTTGGGATGCTTAGAGACATCATATGCTCAGCTTCCCCCGGCAGAAGGGAAGAGCTGGATTTATATCTCCACACCGTGGTAGATTTGGGCTACAAATACGGCGGGTTCTCATTTTATGACTACCACCGCTCCTTTTCCGCAAAAGCAGCCGCCAGGATGGCGCAATTCCAGTCACCCACAGATTGGAGCCTAATGGACACAGAATTATTCTGTCGCCATTTCGCCGGTCTGCGCTCACCATTGTGCGCAGTCTGCCAATCCTCCACGCACACCGCCGCCTGGTGCTCCAGCACCGACACAGAAACCCCAGCTCGACAAACTCGGACGCCCCGTCCGGACCATGGGAGGAGCGGCCATCTGCAATAATTACAACTACGGCTCGTGTAACTTCAGCCAATGCAGGATGCTCCACATGTGCGTCGTATGCCACAGGGCGCACCCGAAAAATCTATGCGAGCTCAAACCGAAAAATCTGTGACTGAGCCGCATAAACATCCTATGGTTAGGAGTCTATCTGGACTCACACCCCATCCCCTCACTAGCCACGTTCCTCATACAAGGATTCACGGCGGGCTTCCATACCGGCCTTGTCTCCCTGCCCCACACTACTTACGAGTGTAGGAATCTCAGATCAGCGGCCACCGACGAGCAGGCCATAGACCAACTACTCCTAGCCGAGCTGGAGCGAGGTTTCGTCATTGGTCCCTTCACACAACCCCCCTTCAACACCTGGAGAGTCAGCCCTATTGGGCTTGTCAAGGGCAAATTCTCAAATAAAGTTCGCTTGGTGTACGACCTGTCTGCGCCTCATTCTTGCCACGTCCCCAGCCTCAACTCCCTAATTCCCTCCGAGGAGTTCTCCTTAAAATACGCCTCCGTCGACTTGGCGATCCAGGCCATCCTCAAAGCAGGCACAGGGGCCTGGCTGTCCAAAGCCGACATATCGGACGCCTTCAAACTTCTGCCGATTCACCCGTCTCTTTGGTGTTGGCACGGTATCAAGTGGAGAGACAGGTACTACTTCGCCACCAAGCTCACGTTCGGCTCCAAAAGTAGCCCCTGGCTCTTCGACACGTTCGCTCAATCCCTCACCTGGATTCTCCTACACAAGGCCCAATGCACAGAAGTCATTCACTACCTGGATGACTTCCTACTGATAGAGCAGCCTAACGTTTCACCAGTAGACCTCGACAAATTAAGAGTCGTCTTCCAGAATATCAATGTCCCCATAGCCGAGCACAAGGTCGACGGACCCGCACACTCCATCACCTTCCTCGGAGTTGTCTTGGACACATGCTCCATGCAGGCCAGCCTACCCCTCGACAAGCTGACCCGCATCAGGGCAGTTCTTCAGGACTTCACCCGCACAAGAGGGTGCACAAGACGACAGCTCCAGTCACTACTTGGCATGCTCAATTTTGCCATGCGGATCGTCCCTCAAGGTCGTTCCTTCATTTCACGACTCTTAGTCCACCTGTCACAGGCACAAGACCCCGATCAGATCCTCAAACTGGACGCCGCGGCCATAGCAGACCTAGCGATGTGGGAAGAGTTCCTTTCCTCGTGGAACGGGATATCCATGTTTATCCCGGCCGTCTCACCCTTCTCACCACAGGTGGTGACAGATGCCGCGGCCTCCACGGGCTTCGCAGCCATATTTGGCCTCCATTGGTTCGCTGGCCCTTGGCCCCCGCAGATACTCTCAATTCCAGGTTTCAGCCGGACCTCCCCCCTTTTCGAGCTCTACCCAATCGTGGCAGCTGCCAAACTTTGGGGTCACAACTGGACCGGGCAGACGGTAAACTTCACAAACGGACAACCAGGCCACGGCAAACATCATCAACAAAGGCAGGTCCAAGTCACTCCAGGTGATGTCCTTCTTACGCAGGCTGGTCCAACTGTCGCTACGGCTCCAGTTCAACGTCCATTGCTCTCACATCCCAGGTAAATACAACGTGGCAGCAGACGCGCTGTCACGCTTTAACTTCGTCTCCTTCTTCCGACAGATACCAGAGGCCGATCGGGTGTCCGCCCCTATCCCCGCTTGGTCTCAGCTGACCCTAGACTAGACCGATACCTACGTGGGGCCACCCAGCTCATCAACCAGTCCCTGTCTCACAACACACTCAAAGCCTACCACGCAGCCTGGGACACCTTTAACAAGTTCCTAACCACCAACGCCGTGCCAACACCCACAGACACCAGGCACATTCTGGCCTTCGTCTCACATTGTCACACACAGCTAAACCTATCCCACAACACCATCCGCCTATACCTGGCCAGCATACAGCACTTTTTGGCCCTTCAAGATCCTACTAGACCGTCTGTCTTCTCGTCCCACGCCGTCCGAGCCGTCCTACGCGGCGTCCAGAAGCAGCAACCAGCGAACAGAACCAGACGTCGCCCCATCACTGGTGCCATCTTCCGCGAGATGTCCGCCATACTCGCTGGTTCCCCCTTTGGTGTCCTCCTCAGCCAGGTCATACAAGCCGCCATCTACCTGGCCTACTATGGGTTCCTACGTCCCAGCGAATTCACCCGTAACAGCTCGACCAGCCAAACCCTGTGCAGACGCCACCTAGTTCGCCATCAAGACCACTTCGTGCTCCACCTCAACGTCTCCAAGACTCAGCAAGCTGGCCACGGGGTGGACATCCATCTATACAGAACCGGCAATGCCTGGTGCCCAGTGACGGTTCTCAACCGCCTGCTCTCACTCCTGCCAGAACAAAGGGACACCGATCCCCTTCTGCCTTTTCCAGTCAAACCCCTGAGCACCTGTCAGTTCATGACACACGTAAGAATTCTCCTCCGCAACCTACGCCTCAACCCCAGCGAATACTCCGGTCACTCTTTTCGGATCGGGGCCGCCTCAGCCGCCTCACAGCAGGGGGTCCCAGGCCACATCATCCAGAGACTCGGCAGATGGAAGTCAGCCTGCTTCACCCGGTATATACATGACCCACAGGCGGAAATGTCACGGGCCTTCGCCCAGCTCACGCAGTAGTCAATACTAAAAGGCAATAAATATCTTCAAACCCTACCTCAGTTTTTGCCCCCTTATTTCTGGCGTACCGGCCATAGACCAAGGCACACTTCAGGTCTCCCTTTTCATGTTATAGATCTTATTGGTTAAGTTATTTCCCTTCAGATACGTGTCGGCCATAGGGCTTCAACCATAAGTGGAAGGCCAACATGGTGGCCTGAATTTATGGGAGGAGCCCGGGAGGGTATTTAAGCGGCCCGCTCACCTGTGGTCTTCGTCGGTTCCGGTGCGCGATACCCACCCTCCCATTCCCCCTTTTAAGGGCATTTCTCACAACATCACCCCCATCAAATACTCATTTCTAATCAGGGTATGCCCCCTTATTTCTGGCGTACCGGCCATAGACCAAGGCACACTTCAGGTCTCCCTTTTCATGTTATAGATCTTATTGGTTAAGTTATTTCCCTTCAGATACGTGTCGGCCATAGGGCTTCAACCATAAATATATATATATATATATATATATATATATATATATATATATATATATATATATACAAAGCCGGGATGTATATACCAAATACACTGCAGCTAACTGTATCGCCTGCCTGCCTGAAGTATATTAGCAACAGTATACCAGGAATGGTCTGCAGTGAGATCTAGCTAAACTGTATACACTATATATATATATATATATATATATATGAAATACACTGCAGCTAACTTAATCAACTGCCTGCCTAAAGTATATTAGAAACAGTACAGCAGGAACGTTCTTCAGTGAGATCTAGCTAAACTGTATGCAGTGGATATATATATATATATATACTAGACTGACTGTATATATTAGAGCTGGGCGTTTTTCTCCAAAACAAAAATCTGCGATTTAAAAAAAAAAACTTGATTCACGATTCAAATGGAGTTTTTTTTTTTTTTTTTTATGTACACCGCGCTGGCCCTGAGGAGCTGCGGGCAGGAGTTTTTAGGCGAGGCCGCGGCTTCGGCCTAGTCTGCGAGGCCGGACGCCGTGGACTAGGCCGAAGCCGTGGCCTCGCCTAAAAACTCCTGGCCTCAGCTCCTCAGGACCGGCGCGGTGTCAGCGCTAGTCCTGGTGAAAAAAAATCTAAGAAATCGATTTGCTGAAAATTTGAATCGATTTGACCTCTCAGCTCGATTCAAGATTCAAATCGATTTTTTTCCCCAGCCCTAGAATATATATATATATATATATATATATATATATATATATATATATATATATATATATATATATATATATATTTTATATATATATATATATATATATATATATATATGAAATACACTGCAGCTAACTGAATCAACTGCCTGCCTAAAGTATATTAGAAACAGTACAGCAGAAACGGTCTGCAGTGAGATCTAGCTAAACTGTATGCAGTGGATATATATATATATATACACTAGACTGACTGTGTATATATATATATATATATATATATATATATATATATATATATATATATGAAATACACTGCCGCTAACTGAATAAACTGTCTCCTCAAACTAAATGAAATGACACTCTCTCTGCCTCTCTCTTAACAACGCCACCAACACACTACACACGGCCGGACGTGCCGGTGGCCTTATATAGTGTGGGGCGTGGATTTAACCCCCTGAGCACCCTGCCTTTGGCCAATTATGGTTGTCTTTGCTGACGACGCTGTGATTGGCCAAAGCATGCGGGTCATAGTGCATGCTTGGCCAATCTTCAGCCAGAAATGCACTGCGATGACGCAGTGCATTATGGGGCGTGACGCACTGCTCGAATTTGGCACGAACGGCCCATAATGTTCGATCTTCGAACGATCGAACAGCCGATGTTTGAGTCAAACTCATGTTCGACTTGAACAGACAGCCCATCCCTACTCTTCAGCTTCACCCCTGCTGACACATTAGGTCCCTGGCTTGGCACTCCACAAGTGTCACCTATGCTGTCCGCTGAGTCCCTGACTTAGCACTTGCTGAAGTTTTCCCACTTCTTCACCGTCCCTGGCTGGCGAGAAGTCTGCTCTGGTACTGGCCTCAGCTTACTTACAGTGATCTCCGGTAGGAAGGTGGATGGACCCTTAGTGGCAACAGCTTCCCATCTATCTCTGACCACAACTGGTTACCCAGCCAGCGGAACCATTACTTCTGGTTGGACTACAAGTCTGCAGTCCCTACGCTGCTTCTCCTGATTCTGGATAGGCCCTCAGACAGTCTAGCAGCCAGATGTTCCCGGGATAGGCTTAGGTTTCTGGCCTAGCAGCCTGGGGCAATACAACACATGTCCATCCAGACTGCCATCCAGGTGGCACAGAACCCCGATCACCTGACTTCACCCAAATAAATAGGTTCTCCCAGCAGGCCAAGGGACCCAAGAAAATCCCTGCCCATTGGCTGAGACACCCCATTCATTCCTAATCTGTCCTTGCTATGCCCTTGTCTTATCTAATGTCACCAGATACCCGGCCACCTAGCAACAGAAGAGAAAAGTGCAGCATTTCCAGAATTGGGGCAAAATCAATTGGGTAACTATCACTTGGCAAATACATTTAATAGCAACCCTGCCTAAACATCAGGGTGCTACACAATTTAGAAATGAATAAATGATTTTACATTATGACATGCTTTAATTCTGTATCTTTTCTGTAACCATATATTTCTGAATTATATTTTGAAGGTTTATTACAATGCAAAGAGTGCAGCTTTATTGCAATGCCCCCCATCCGTCAATAAAGAAATATATATTTTCTTTGCAACAGTGAGTGTTATTTTTCTATATTACCCTGGTGTTACGAAATACTTCTGCTAATATGCTAATGTGACATAGACATCCAGAAAAGAGCTCTCTGTACAGTGATTGAGCCGTAGTATCTGGTCTGTGCTAATAATTCACTTTGATGATGACAAAATTGGTTATTAAGGGAAATGCCCCAAAGGAGGCATAATGAAGTTTGCTGGCAAATGCATTGTTAAGGCCAGATTACCCAAGAGATTCATTTCTGGCACTGCACTTTGTATTTTCAGCTGTGAAGGCTTGGTTTAGCTTTATAGCCTGGCTCCTCCACTATATTAACCTATATTTTAAGGAATGTACAGGTAAGCTGAATATGGCATTGCAAAATGACAGTGCAAGTGCAAAGATAATGTGCAAAGACCATTATTCCATAGTGACCAATTACACTTAAAGTGATACTAAGAGCCCTTTCACACTGCCAGCGACTGGGCGTCGAAAACTAGTGGCGCTTTACTGTCGTTTTTGCAGCTATTTCAGGGCGCTAGTGTGGCGCTTTTAACCCCCGCTAGTGGCCGAATAAAGGGTTAAAAGCACCCGCAAGGCGCTGCTGCTGAGGTGCTTTGCAGGCACATTGATTTGTGGGCGCTTTAGGAGCGGTGTATTCACCGTTTCTAAAACGCTGCAAAGAAGCTGCTTACAGGACTTTTTGGACGTCCTGCCAGCGCAGCACCCCAGTGTGAAAGCACTCTCTCAGGCTTTCACACTGGGATTGCAGGTGAGCCCTCCAAAACCTTTTTTTTTTGCTTAAAATAAAAAAGATGCTATACTTACCTGCTCTGTGCAACAATATTGCACAGAGAGGTCCCTTGCCTCCTCTTCTGAAAGTCCTCTGCTGGCGATGTCTGCTTCTCTCTCCTTTGGGTCCTTTCTTAGCAAACTGGATGCTAAAGTGGCACCCGTGCACATGCTCCCAAGCTAGGCTGTGTGTGTCTATGTACCAGTAAGTCAATGGCTCCCACTGCCCTTAGTGTCTCCTGTGAGACCAGGAAATGAGAGGAGTGGTGCAGCAGCCATGACAGTGCTGGAGCAGTGACAGGAGCCAGGTAAATGTTTAGGGATGGGGGTAGGTAGAACAGCTTTTCTTTTTTTTTTTTTTACTTTAATGCAGGTAATGCATTAAAGTGGTAGTAAACTGCAGATGCAATAAAAAATAAAAGAAATCCTTTGCAAGGCAATGTCATAATGTGCTGGTATGCATCACATACTAGCACATTATGGGAGACTTACCTCCAAACGAAGCCCTCCAGCACCACCCGGGTTGGTGGCCTTCAGCTACATGAGTGGCCAGGAGTGCGGTGACGTCACATGCCCTTGGGAGCCGCCGTTTACGGCACAGGCTCTGAAGGTTTGACACTGTATGCGCCGGTGATGTCGCTGACTGCATGCAGTCTGAATATCTCCTAAACAGTACAAGTTTAGGAGATATTCACAGTACCTACAGGTAAGCCTTATTATAAGCTTACCTGTAGGTACAAGTGGTATAACAGAGTTTCACTACCACTTTAAGGTAAAAAGGAATTTGACTTTACAACCACTTTAAAGTTGCACTCCAAGCCACTGTAAACAAACACTATTTAAAGTGATTCTATTGGTTTTTTTTTTTACTAACAAACACGTCTTGCTCACCTGCTCTGTGCAGTGGTTTTGCACAGAGCAGCCCCAATTCTCCTCTTCTTGGGTCCCACACCGCTCTCCTGGCACCTTCCTCCTGCCGAGTGCCCCCAGAGCTAGCAGTTTGTTGTGAGACTTGCTCCCGAACCACTGTTCAGCATGTCCATTCACACACAGAGCCACGGCTTGGCCCCGCCCCCTCTCATTGGCTTACTGTCTGTGATTGAGGAGTGAGAGTCCCTGGAGAGCCAAGGCTCTCGTGCACATCACTGGGATTGTGATGGGGCTCGGGTAAGTATTAGGGGGGCTGGGTAAAAAACGTGCGCCTTTAGGGGACTGAAACCTGGAAATGGGCTTTAAAGAGTGACTGTACAGGAGTAATAAATGTAATGTTGCGAAAACTCAAAGTTTTCCCAGGGCAATGGGTGTGTCTACATGTCCCCCTCTGCTTATGGTTTGTTCTAATTCCCTGCTCTGTGTAATCAGGGCCGGATTAACATAGGGGCTATTGGAGCTGCAGCTCCAGGCCCTTTTCTCAAGATAGGCCCATTTGCCCAAAAAAAAAAAAAAAAAATCAAAAAAAAAAAAAAGATCGACTTTGAGGGTTGTAGCTCAGCGATCAGGAGTCACAGAGACCCCACATTTGGGGAGTAGGTAGCTAAAGACCCACCCCAGCACTGGCTAAAATATGGGACTGCTATCATCTATGGTTCCGGAGATACAGGCCTGCTTGCACAGCCTGTCAGAAGCTACATACAGAGCGGACAATTTAAATACAAGCTGGAACACTCTGTAGCAGACTGAGAGGATGAGCTCACAGGGCTTATAATAATTATTTGTATATTACTTATTATAATTAACCCCTTGCCACCCAGGCCCATTCTGACACTTCTCTCCTACATGTAAAAAATCATCATTTTTTTTTGCTAGAAAATTACTCAAGCATTATATATGTTATTTTAGCAGACACCCTATGGAATAAAATGGTGGTCTTTGCAACTTTTTATGTTACACAATATTTGCGCAGCAATTGTTCAAATGTTTTTTTTTGGAAAGAAACTGTTTCCTTTATAAAAAAAACACTAAAGTTAGCACGATTTTTTTTGTGTACCAAAGCGATGCTTTACATTTTTTTACAGGTTACATGTTTAGAGTTACAGAGGAGGTCTAGTGCTAGAATTATTGCTCTCGCTCTAACGATCGCCGTATATGTAACCTGTGTGTATCTGGCTCTGTGCCTACCCAGCCACTGACTAGTATCTCTCCCCAGCCTCTCCCCACACACCCTCTCACCTGCTGACCTGTGAATGGGGGAATCACTCCTGCAGTGTTATTGTGTTCTGCCAGTGAATACAATGATTAGTGTTGCTAACTAAAGCTGGCAGCACTGATTGTTTTGGGAAAACCTGACAGGCTGGTTGTACTCAAGTCGGTTAATAGGTTGACTTGTGTAAAACCAGGTAGCCCATACATATATCGACTATGGCTGGTCTCTGCTTAATTGGTGTAATTTCAATCCATGTATGGCCCGCTTAACCACTACACAGTCCCTAAACATCCTTCCACAAACCTTTAAATTTTTCCTTCCCAGATTACTTCATCCTCCTCTCCTATACATAGTGCCCGCTGTCATACTCTCCACACTTCTCTCCTGTACATACTGTTCACTGTCATACCCTCCACACTTCTCTCCTATACATAGCGCCCGTTGTCATATCCTACACACTCCTCTCCTGTACATAGTGCTCGCTGTCATACACTTCTCTCCTGTACATAGTGCCTACTGTCGTAGCCTCCACACTCCTCTCCTGTACATACTTCTCACTGTCATACCCTCCACACTCCTCTCCTATACATAGTGCCCACCATCATACCCTCCACACTCCTCTCCTGTACATACTGCTCACTGTCATACCCTCCACACTCCTCTCCTATACATACTGCCCACTGTCATACCCTCTACACTCCTCTGCTGTGCATACTGTCCACTGTCATACCCTACGCACTCCTCTCCTGTACATAGTGCCCACTGTCATACCCTCCACACTCCTCTCTGGTACATACTACCCTCTGTCATACTCCCCACACTCCTCTCCTGTACATACTGCCCACTGTCACACCCTCCACACTCCTCTCCTGTACAAACTACCATCTGTCATTCCCCCCCCCCACACTCCTCTCCTGTACATACTGCCCACTGGCATACCCTCCACACTCCTCTGCTCTGCATACTGCCCACTGTCATTCCCTCCACACTCCTCTCCTGTACATACTACTCACTGTCATACCTTCCATACTTCTCTCCTATACATAGTGCCCACCGTCATACCCTCCACACTCCTCTCCTGTAATTACTGCTTACCGTCCTACTCTCCACACTCCTCTCCTATACATAGTGCCCACTGTCATACCCTCCACACTCCTCTCCTGTATATATTGCTCACCGTCATACCCTCCACACTCTTCTCTTATACATAGTGCCCACTGTCATACCCTCTACACTCCTCTGCTGTGCATACTGCCCACTGTCATACCCTTCACACTCCTCTCTTGTACATAGTGATTTCTGCCATACCCTCCGCACTCCTCTCCTGTACATACTGCCCACTGTCATACCCTCCACACTTCTCTCCGGTACAAACTACCCTTCTGTCATACCCCCCCACACTCCTCTCCTGTACATACTGCCCACTGGCATACCCTTCACATTCCTCTGCTGTACATAGTGCCTTCTGCTATACCCTCCGGACTCCTCTCATGTACATAGTGCCCACTGTTAGACCCTCCACATTCCTCTCCCTCACCTGCACATACTTTCCACTTTTATACCATCTATACTTACCCACAAAAAAAGTTCTTTGAAATTATACTGAATATCCTCAATGTTACCAGCTCTAGAATGGGCACACTTTTGTTAGTTCAACTAAAGTAAATCTCAGTCCTCATATTTGTTCTGCACCATTATTAGTACTTATTTAATTTTGTAATTACTATTGTGATGTATAGAGGAACATAGGGGATGTCAGCTACTCTAAATATAGCACTTGTAAAAAAAAAAAAGTGTCCCTGAATTTTTTTTTTAAATGTTGGCAACTATGCACTTAGGCACTGCCCAAGGGCCACAGGGTGAGTAGGGGGCCCCATGAGAGGCTCCTGTGATATTAAAGCGGTAGTAAACCTTTCTAACATTACTACTTTTTAGAGGCCCTGAGGTAGGTTATGCCATAATGTACAAGTATGCACAGCATATTAGCACATTAGGGTACACTTACCTGTCAGACTGAGCCCTCCAGTGCTGTGCTGTGATCAATCCGGCAGGTCCCGGGCGCTTCCATCTTCACCCGATCTTCCTTGTGGGTTCTGTGCCTTCGGTCACTTGCCTTGGCCGGGCTGCGTTGATGTCATTCCCACGCATGCTCATGTGCATCCTCTTTCTCTCATCCGCCCTTTCTCTCTCATCCTCCCTCCCTTACCCCTCACAACTCTTTCATCCTCTCTCTCTCTCTCTCTCTCTCTCTCTCTTTCTCTCATCCTCCCTCCCTCTCTCTCTTTAATTTAATTTGTTACAACAAAAAATAGTTTGCATTTTTATTTATTGTTTATAAAAGGCCCCACCAAAATCCTCAGCACCAGGCCCACGATGTTCTTAATCTGGCCCTGTGTGTAATGGTGTGTTATACTTCCCTGCTCTGTGTAATGGTTTGTTATACTTCTCTGCTCTGTGTAATGGTTTTGCAGAGAGCAGCCCTGATCTTCCTCTTCCCTCACTGCCACTTGATAAGAGGGCACTCATGCATGCTTGTATCAGGCAACCCGCACAAAAAAAAGGAATGGCTACGCCAACCAAACATGCATCGCTCTCACTGTATCATTTAGGCTGGGTTTGCAGGTGCGTGTTTCTGAGTGACTGTACTGGAGTAATAAATGTAATGTTGCGAAAAGTCGAAGTTTTGCCAGGGCAATGGGTGTGTCTACATGTCCCCCTCTGCTTAAAGCAGAACTACAGTTTTTCCTCCCCAAGACAATAGATGCATTGTGCATGTAAATGAATCACAACCCCAGTGTCAGTTTATCTATATCTTACCTACTTTAGATGTTTACAGCAGGTTTCTGTGATGTCACTCCTTCTCCTGGCTGAATTTCTACTTTCTCAGACTTCCTGTTTCCTTGCTTGGCCAGTCCTGATACTACATGTCCCATGATCCTGCTTCTACCCCTCCCCCCTCCCCCCCTCACCCCCACTTTCCTCCCCCCCCACCCCTTACCCCTCCCTAACTTCCCCACTACTCTTTCCCCCCCCAACTCTCCCCCCCCCACTCCCCCCCACCCCCCTCCCCTCCCCCCCCCCCCCCCCCCCCCCCACCCCCCCCCACCCCCCCCCCCCCCCCCCCCCCCCCCCCCCCCCCCCCCCCCCCCCCCCCCCCCCCCCCCCCCCCCCCCCCCCCCCCCCCCCCCCCTTCTCCACCCCTCCCCCCTCTACAACCCCCTCCCCCCCCCTTCCCACCTCCTTTACCTTCCTCCCTCCCCCCCCCACCCCCCCTTCTTCCCCCCCCCCTTTTTAACCCCCCCCCCCTCCTACTTCCCCCCCCCCCCCCCCCCCCTCTCCCCCCTCTACACCCCCCCCCACCTCCCCCTCCTCTTCCCACCCCTTCCCACCTTCTACCCTATCCCACCCCTTTTTAACATCCCCCCCTCCTCCCCTTCCTCCCCCCCCTTTTACACCCCTCCCCCACCCCCCCCCCCCTTGAGTCTCTGTAGTTTCAGGGCGGGTTAAGGCAACAGCTGTGGGAGTCTATGTGGGTGGATCTAAGGGTTACTGTGGATGTTTCTGGGCCTTCATGTGGGCGCTGATTGGGGCAGGAATGGAATTGTGTTATCCCCGCCCACACTCCATTCCTCTGTGCAGTGAAGAGAGGACAAGCAGGAAGTGGATTTTTAGTCAGAAAATGAAAGCGACACTAAAGACAATTTGTTTTTTTTTTAAAAAAGAATAAACATGTCATACTTCCGTGCTCTGTGTAATGGTGTGTTATACTTCCCTGCTCTGTTTAATGGTTTGTCATACTTCCCTGCTCTTCTTTAAAGGGGTATGAATACTTTTTCAAGACACTGTAGGTACCATCCTCTTAAAGCGGTTGTATACCTGCTGACGTTTTTTTTTTGCAGACCTGCAAGGGAAAAGGCATAATGAGCTAGTATGCACCGCAATACTTACCTTAGAACGAGGCCCCGACATCTCGCCCGATCCACGCCGAGGGAGCCCTGGCGCTGTGAGTGGCTAGAGCCGCAATATCGTCACTCCTGCGCATGTGCATGGGAGATTTCCTCCCGGAAGGGTCTGGCGACTGCCGGGCCTCCAGCCGAGAATCCCCTGTGCACATGCGCCGCTGCAGTCAGCGGCTCACTGCGAGGGGAATATCTCCTAAACCATACAGGTAAACCTTATTATAGGCTTACCTGTAGGTAAAAGTTCAAATTGTGACTATACAGCCGCTTTAAGTATTCCTGGATTCAGTGATATGATGTTTCTAAGTGAAAGTAAGACTACCTCTGCTAGCAGTGGTAGTGTGTACACAATAAGCAGTCGCTCACCAGTCCATGTCTGCTCAGCAACTCCAGTTCAGATGCTTGGCTTCCAGGGACTCCTCTGGCACTGCCCTCAGTATAAGTTTCTTCTCTGTGGCTCCTGACCATCTAAGTTGTAGTCTCAGGCCCCAAGACTATGCCCTCCTGCTGACTACCACAGCACACAGAGATGTGCACAGTCCTGGTCCCCTCATAGAAAGAGGAAGTTCTTTGTCACATAGCCCATAAAAGCTTCTTTCTTTCCTGCCCTTATACACCTCTCTCCTGGGGATTGTAGTCTGTGATCCCATCTGATTTCACAACCAAGTCTTTGTTAAGACTACATCTCCCATAGTCCAGTGCGATTCTTTAGCAAAGGTCTTTTTACTCCTTCATGTGCCACCAGCACTCTCTAGTGGTTTGAAGCAGAATGGCACATATATATGTGAATATAGGAGTCCAGTTTAAGAAATTAAAGCAGCTGCAGCATGTGCCTCCGTAGCAAGCTAAACACCAAGCTACATAGGGATGAGCAATTGTCCAAACCCATCATGAAATCAGCAAAACTGCTAACTGTAATCTGAACCTCAGTGACGACTATGTGGGCAAGTCTTGAAAATCAATTCTGGTAATTTTTAAGGCTAATGGGCAATGGCTGGGGACTGCTATTAGGGACATATACCACTGAAACAAATGGAAAAACACCATTTATTTATTTTACATACTTTATGTTGTATGTGGTGTTACAGAACAGTACGATTCGATCCACATGGGACATGGGAAAAACACCATTTATTTATTTTACATACTTTATGTTGTATGTGGTGTTACAGAACAGTACGATTCTATCTATTTTTTATCCAGCGGTAATAGGCATGAATTGACTGGGGGGAAGTAGCATTCTTAAAACATTGTACAGAAAATATGGAAATGGGTGTTTTAAGGTGCAGAAATTATTCTGATTAACACACAATCAATATTATCAAAATTTTTATTGTATAAATATTAAAATGTTAAAAAACAACATATGAAAATCATACTATCGTGGTACGATTTGGGATATACGGCTCTACATGTTTCACCACCATCATACTGTCTTCTTCAGGAGCTTATGATCAACCTTATGTACAGTAACACTATAAATAAGCAGAAAAAAGTACATTAAATACATTTAAGCAAAAAAAGGAAAAATTCCGAACAATCAATTGTGGAGACTATAAGTGTCTAAATTTATATGCAATATATATATATACAATCATTTGCATAAATCATCTGATGATTGAATCCTCACCCCAAATGCAAATGCCACTCCGAAGGACTATTAAGACCCAATAAGGGACAGTTCCAGCGAAGTATTAGTATGTCACAGAGGGGGTATCCCCCTTAATTGAACCTGCAGAAAGATATCCTTATTTAAATCTAGAAAAATGTATATGTGTCACATTCAGACCTGATTATTCCACTTCCACCTACCCTGTGTCAATAGATAGCCAAAACCAACAAAATGGTATCTTTAGAGATAAATATGCATCAAACAGCCAGATATATCCAGATAAGGACGAAGAACCTAAGGAGGCATACAATATATCTATGAGTAACTATTTTTTATAGTCACTATCATCTACAAAGGCCTGACATGTTCCATTTATCTTACCTATAATGGCTAATCTTCTGATATCAGAGTAAAATTTCCTCTTTTTCTATGAAGATAAAGGATCAGGTGGATCCAGATCACTAAGCAGAATCCCTATGTTTGAGACAAGAGCTCCTAAAAATTACAACATAATTCAATTAGAACCCCAGCTGACTAAAGTCTTACTTCCAGTATTCTCAAGGAATCAGTTGGTCATATAAATAGCTTACCATTCATGAAAATTACTCCTGCAGGGAACAAACACGGCGGGTGGCTGCACCAGCATCACCATCGCCATCGGGGTGTTTAAATAACCCCTCCATCCCTGCGGCGTCTGACTTCCCCGCTGGGATGAGGACGACCATTGGCTGCTCCCCCTAGATCCCCCCCTATCTCAGGGAGCGAGATCTCGCAATGGACGCGATTCTTACATGTCAGTGGCGGCATATTGTGCATGAAACTCCTCACTCCCTTAGAACGGTGATGACGTAGACTGCACAGGTGCAGTACAGCGGCGTTCACAGCACCAAATCCCATCCATAAACAGGCAGTTTGGTGAGGAGGCACAGAAGGAGGGATATGCGGATAATATCAAGCCTCCACTATACCAAAGAACATCCCTCATATTACCATACCCCACCATTGAAGACAAGGAGTGGCCACACAATTACGTAGATAACTGCAGGGTAATCATTTCAACCTATTAAAGGACAACACCACCTGTTGAAAAATCCACATTTTTTAAAACCTATTCAAGGACAACTCTACTTGCAATCAATAAATCCATTTTGTGGCAGCCTAATAAAGGGCAACTCCACCTACAGTCAACCAATCCACTTATAAAGTAGACTGGATATCAGGGAAAGGCCCATTAGTTAAAAAAATATAGAGGGATAAAAAGGTTACAAGAGAAAAGAAAAAGGGGAGAACAGGATGGATGCCAGCCGGGTGTGGAGCAAAACCCAAAGGGGTTCAGATCTCACACCCAGAGTGACTCCCTGGGCGTCTGTATGACAACCCACTTTGCCTGAACTGATCAGGGGCCAAAGCAGGGATGTGGGACTGCAAATAGGACAAGTCTTAACCATCAGAGGACCTTCCCATATAATCATCACAATTCACTTTGAGAACGTTACAATTAAAGATGCAGATAACCAAAAAAACAAAAAGGACCCCCCACTACATATAACAATCAAAGAATTAATCAGGATAGGACTCTTAAAACAAAACAAACTGCAGCCGGATAATCCTGTTCAGAGAAATGGCTTAAAACTAAGGGCTTCATTTAGCCCTGGATGTTTTGTAGCCGACAAATTAAAAATCCACTTGGTTTCTCTTTGTAGAAGTAATTTGTCTACATCCCCTACCCTTTCATTAGTGGGAATGTACTCCAAAACAAAAAACGTCATCTTAGTGCTGTCAAATTTGATGATAAAGTCCCATATGGCAACTTATGGGGCTTTCAAATTTTTTGGCATTAACCAAACCCACTTGATCCCTAATTCTATGAAAGAAAAGCCTTTTGGTCTTGCCAATGTAGAAAACTCCACACTGGCATTCCATATAGTGTACAACACCAATCAATTGGCAGTTGGCAAAAAGATTTATACATTTGCCCATTTGGCAATTTTATCTGTTGGGCTTTCCAAATATATTGACAGAAATTTAATTTCTTACATGGGGCTGTACCAGTAATTTTAAAATGATCTTTTTTAGTCAGATGAAAATTATGACTGTAGACTAACTTGTCCCTCATGGATTCGGATCTCCTGAAGATGATTTCTAGGTAATCCTTTATGTGTTTGGCAATAGTCTCATCTGCCTTAAGAAGATACCAAAATATTCTCATAATTTGCCTAACTTGACCATATTGTCCAGAATAACGTGTAATTATTCTTACACTATTATCCTCTATTTTTGTCTTTTTCTTTTTTAAACACGTTTTACTATACCCTATTTGTAACAGGCATTGTTTTAATGCTTTTGATTCAACTTCAACAGTCTTCCTGTTTAAAGCTGTTTTG
Organism: Lithobates sylvaticus; assembly: GCA_028564925.1. Classification (NCBI taxonomy): domain Eukaryota; kingdom Metazoa; phylum Chordata; class Amphibia; order Anura; family Ranidae; genus Lithobates; species Lithobates sylvaticus. Next base: position 50,861,611 of record CM053035.1, read on the forward strand.
TTTTAAATGTAAATATTGGCTATAGGGTATGCTATTAAAGGGATATTAAAGGAGCCGTATAAGAGAGCTTGCGGCATTCAAAATGGTGTTCCCTGAAGATGGGTTTGTATAGAGGGTGGAGCCTAGGCTACCATCCTCATTGATATAGATCTAAATTTTGAGGAAATTTACATTTTCCTGATGTTAAGTCAATGTAAACTCTAAATTAAAGTCATTACTCTTCAAGGCTTGCACAAAACACATCAAGTCCTCTAGAGGGCCCTGCCAGATTAGAAAAATGTCATCAATGAATCTTTTCCATCTGGAAATTTGACTCAAATAATTTTGTAGGTCTTCCCTTGCAAACAATTCCTGCTCCCACCCCCCCAGGTACAGGTTCGTGTATGACGGGACACATTTAGTCCCCATCGCGACCCCCCTGCACCTGGAGGTAGTGGGAGCGCCTGAATAGAAAGACATTATTCATCAGGATGAAACGCAATAGGGCAAGGATAAACTGGTTATAGGGGCCTGCCCTAGTGCCCCGTTTTGATATAAAGCCCTCCACAGCCCTTACCCACCAATCATGGGGGATAGAATTGTAGAGCGCCTCAACATCCAGGGTCACCAACCAAGCTCCTTTCGGGAAAACAAAACCCATCGAGAGTATGAATGAGATCTCCTGTATTTTGAATATGAGAACTAAGTGCATTTACATGGGGTCTCAAATAGTCATCAACCAATTGACTTGCCGATTCTGTCAAGCCACCCTTTCCAGACACTATTGGTCTCCCTGGTGGCTGAATCTGGCTTTTGTGAATTTTTGGTAATGCATATAAAGTTGGAGTTTTTGGGGTTATTATTGTCATGGTTATGCAATAAAGTTGTCTGCTTACCTGTCTCCATGTGTTCATCTCTAGAGACCAGCCGACCATCACCTGACTGCTTTTATAATTCCTCCTCTGGCAGGGCTCCACCCTAGCTCCTATTACAGGACTCTATATTAACCTGTGCACTGCAGGCCAACCCTGTTGATCAACCTTTGTGTGTTTGGCTCTGTTACCTGCCGTGTGCTCTTCTGTTGTTCCGTTACCGACTTTGGCGTGTCCCTGACTATCCCTGGTTGCCTGTGACCCTGAACCTTTGGCGTGTACCTTTCTGTCCTTTTCTGCTTGTGGCCCTGATCTTGGCTTACTTCAGCACCTTAGAGAGAATAATATCTATGCCAAGATGGAGAAATGTTCCTTTGAATGTTCTGAGGTCCTGTTTCTGGGATGTTTTGTTTCTAGTTTGGGTCTTCGCATGGATCCCGGAAAGGTCTCAGCCATTACCAACTGGCCCCTTCCCGCTAGCCTCAAGGGCACACAGCGCTTTCTTGGTTTTACAAATTATTACAGGCAGTTCATAAGGAATTACTCTTCCATTTCCGCGCCTATTATCGCTTTGACCAAGAAGGGTGCGAATGCTAAGGACTGGCCTCCCGAGGCTGTCTCCGCGTTTCACCATCTGAAACAGGCCTTTGTCTCGGGACCTCTCTTGAGGAGACCAAATCCCGGGGCCCCACTTTTTATCGAAGTAGATGCTTCTTCGAAAGGGGTGGAAGCTGTGCTTCTTCAGCTCTTTGAGAAGAAACGTCAACCATGTGCGTTCTTCTCCAAAAAAAAATTCTCAGGCAGAGAGAAATTATGCCATTGGTGATCGGGAACTTCTCGCAATTAAATTGGCATTGGAGGAGTGGCGTCATCTCTTGGAAGGTTCCCCTCACTCCATAACGATCTTTATTGATCACAAGAATCTACAATACCTACAGAATGCTAAACAGCTGAACCCCAGACAGGCCAGGTGGAGTCTCTTCTTTTCCCGTTTTAAATTCACGATCACGTACAAACCTGGTTCCTGCAACGGTCGGGCTGATGCGCTCTCTAGGTCATTTGACACTTTGGACGAGGAGTCCACCCCTGATCCTGAGCCGATTATTCCTACCTCTTGCATTGTTGCCCATTCTACCACCCTGGAATCAAAAATTCCTCCTGGCAAGACCTTTGTTCCCACGGAGCTAAGAGCTAAGATCCTTCATTGGGGACATGATTCCAAGGTGGCAGGTCATTCTGGGTTCCTCCGATCCTTCCTGCTCACCAGTCGTCACTACTGGTGGCCTAATCTGGTTATGCAATAGAGTTGTCTGTTTACCTGTCTCCATGTGTTCATCTCTAGAGACCAGCCGACCATCACCTGACTGCTTTTATAATCCCTCCTCTGGCAAGGCTCCACCCTAGCTCCTATCACAGGACTCTATATTAACCTGGGCACTGCAGGCCAACCCTGCTGATCAACCTTTGTGTGTTTGGCTTTCTGTTACCTGCCGTGTGCTCTTCTGTTGTTCCGTTACCGACTTTGGCGTGTCCCTGACTATCCCTGTTTGCCTGTGACCCTGACCTTCTGGCGTGACCCTTACTATCCCTGGTTGCCTGTGACCCTGAACCTTTGGCGTGTACCTTGCTGTCCTTGTCTGCTTGTGGCCCTGATCTTGGCTTATCCCTCACTATCCCTGTCCTCCTGTTGCCTACTGTGGGTGTGAGCTGGGGGACCCTGGGGGTCGCGACCTGGAGCCAGTTGCAGCCCAGTCCATCCTCACCACTAGAGGCTCTGGTGAACACCAGCTGGCTCTTAGACTTCGCGCCCCAGGGAATCTTATGCTCTAACCCCGGTGGGATTCGTCTTGGTTTCCTGCGGCCCTGTCTTCCGTACCACCTTGACTCCCGTCCGCTGCAGTCAGCCATAGGGTCCACTACCTTGCCGTGCACTTCTGATCCCTACGGTGTGCATCTGTCACCTAGTCCCAGGGTGACCTGACAATTATATTGAGAAACTATAGGATTTTCTTATCAATGATTCCCTTCAAATGAGCTTCAGTGATAAGATTCCTATATTTATTTGTCATCCTTTCCAGGAATATTTCCGGTATTCTCCTATACCATTCCTGGTTATTCAATATTTCTAGAACCATAAACTCATATTGGGTTACCTCCATAACCACAATATTTCCTCCTTTGTCAGAAGATTTTATGACTAGATTTGACTTACACTTTCAAGAGCCACTCTCTGAGCTGGACTAAGGTTGGAAACTAAGGTTTGGTTGTGATTGAATCCTGTTTTTTTTATCAAATATTGTCTTATACATCAATTTAGGGGTAAATAAATGAACATCCTTAATCAATTCAAACAGGTACATTTTTTGTGTAGGACAAAAGGTTAATCCCAAGGACAACACCTCTGATCAGTGGTTAAGTTTTGAGACAATAGATTTATTACTTCTAATCCATCATATTCTGGGACATTTCGGATTCCTGTGTTTCCGCGTTGGAACCTTTTTTCAAGTCCAACTGTCGGGGTGGTAAAAAAATGGGTGCCGTGCGTAAATCTATCTCTGTTGTGGAAATATTAGACTGAATTACCTTTGATGAACTAGGCGTTTGAAAAGAAATAGAAGGTGCGGTGACCAAATCACCAGAAGAAGCAGGAGGTTGAGAAAGTGCAGTGTTAGAAGTTTGAGAATGAGAAGCATTCCGTGATTGTGCCGAATGAATTGTGTGTTTAGGAACAGAAGTTTGAAGACCATCACCCTCCTGAAAAGAAAGGTTTTGTGGTCCCTTTCTTTTAAATGATTGATAATGCGTAGTTGCCTGTACAGAAGATATAGAGGAAAGAGGAGAACCATCAGAGTCATTGGGATCGATGGTAACTGCAACCTGATGTGCTAAATTCCTACTATGACTGCGACGCTTGCCCCCCCCCCCCCCCCCCCCCCCGTCCTGTTGCCATCTGTAGAGGCTTAATTTTCAATTTCTTTATCCACATCCTAATTCTTTGGAGTAATGCTGACATAGCAATTACATCATTTTGCATCCTAAAAACATCTCAAAGCTAAAGGAAAGTTTACTTTAAAAAATAAAGCTAAAGCCCTTGACTTCATACCAATTTTTTAGTGGCCACAGTTTCATAGTATAGCTTGTGATCTTTTTTTTAACAAAACAGTGTCTTATCTTAAAGTGATACTAAAGATATAGAGGAAAGAGAAGAACAATCAGAGTCATTGGGATCGATGGTAACTGCAACCTGAGGTGCTAAATTCCTACTATGACTGCGACGGTTGCCCCCCCCCCCCCCGTCCTGTTGCCATCTGTAGAGGCTTCATTTTCAATTTCTTTATCCACATCCTAATTCTTTGGAGTAATGCTGACATAGCAATTACCTCATTTTGCATCCTAAAAACATCTCAAAGCTAAAGGAAAGTTTACTTTAAAAAATAAAGCTAAAGCCCTTGACTTTATACCAATTTTCCAGTGGCCACAGTTTCATAGTATAGCTTGTGATCTTTTTTTTAACAAAACAGTGTCTTATCTTAAAGTGATACTAAAGTCTTGTTTTTTTTTTTAAATGAAAATAACAAACATGTTATACTTACCTGCTCTGTGTAGTGGTTTTGCACAGAGCAGCCCTGATCGTCCTCTTCTCTTGTCCCTCTTCGGTGCTCCTGGTTCATCCCTCTTGTTGAGTGCCCCCACGCAAGCTGAGCTGCAGCTCTCTGTGTCCATTCAGACATGGAGCCACGGCCCGGCCTGCCCCCTCTCTCTCCTCACTGACTTTGATTGACAGCAGCGGGAGCCAATGGCGCTTCGCTGCTGTCTTAGCCAATGAGGAGGGGGGGTCCCTGACAGCCGAGTCTCTCGTGCAACATCTCTGGATCGAGAGGGAGCTCAGGTAAGTATTAGGGGAGAATGCATTAAAGCGGAAGTAAACCCATCGATTTAACAGTCTAAAAAAAAAAAGGCATGCCGTGAATGCTAACTGCACATTGGCTGTGATCTCAACCAAACAGTCAAACCATCCAATGGCTGGTGTCATAACGGATCACATGTGCAGCACTGTGGCAGTTGAAGATTAAACAGAGGCAAAGATGGCAGCTTCCTTGGCTGAAAACGATAGGTGGGTTTACTTCCACTTTAAGATAAAAAACCTTCTGCCTTTACAACCACTTTAAATGTTTAAAAAAATATCAAAATGTGCCCACAAAAACACGTTAAAACCTCAAGCCTACATTCCAGAGGTGAGGCAGTTTTTTCTGAAATAAGAAATTAGAGTGTATTGTTCCTGAGACAAAAATCATAAATATTGTACAGACTCCATGTACACTACATCAGCCATTTTACTAGGCCACAGTTTTAGAGGCAGAGACCTGGCAGGTTTTATCATGACATAAAACTAGAGAAAATTATTTCTGACAAAAGCCAGAAATATTGTACATATCTGAAGAAATATTGTACCTTTCATAATAGACATTATGTCAGCCTTTTTACTAGGTGAGCATTTCAGAGGCAGAAACCAAGCAGGTTTTACCATGAAATAGTTAGAGTGTATTATTTTAGAGGTCATTGCCATAAATATTGTACATTCGATGAAGAGTATGTAAGCACCTTCATTAGGCCACACTGACTAGGTAGTTTTATTTAGAAGAACAATAGAGACAAACATTTTTCATTGCTAGAACAGCAGAATAGGTCACAAACTAGGAAACACAGAGCATAGTTTACCCTGTCCAAGCATTACAAATTTTGTACCTGAGGCCTAGCAGCTAACAAATTATGTGTGGCACCCAGTGTTGCCAACCTATTAGATTGAAATTTACTGACATGACACCCAAAATTTACTGGCACAGCCAAGTTTTTACTGGCATTTTCAAAAGTTTAAAAATTACTGTTTTAAATGCAAATTTGAGTATTTAGGCTACAAACAAGTACAATATGCAATTAGCAATGTGATTGAAGGTAGATAATAAGGCAAAAAAACTTTTTATTTTCGATATAGTAAGTAAGTAGCTCAAGGAAAGAAGAGCAAGATATTAGAATGGGTCAGGCGCACACATGAAATTTTACTCTCAAAGTGACACTGACAGCAGTGTGCAGCAGCACAGATGATGATGACACCTCACTGACACAACATGTCCCCTCCTGAGTCACAGTGACAGTCTCTTTCCAAGCCAGGTGGCCCACTCCAGTCTAAACAGCACTGATGGTTCCGCTCCCGGCCTGCCTTGTTCCGGTCCTGCTGACCTGCACACGAGGCTCTGGCTGCTCTGCTTGGCTCCCTTGTACTATGACATCACATGACATGCTCAGGCACCGCCTCCGCCAGAGCCACCTGAACACACTGTAGGCACTCGGATGATCTCGGCCGGCTCCAGACCGAGCCGAGTGTCACAGTTATATTTTTTACTGGCAACTTTTTCCTTTTACTGGCATTTACTGGCAGGAGAAATTTGCCTCTTTTTTACTGACTGCCAGTAAAATTACTGACGGTTGGCAACACTGGTGGCACCTCTACAGTGCCAGAGGACTGGAATAGGGCAGTAGAGGTAATGGTGGCAGGTTAGCAGTGATGGCAGGTGCTGGTAATGGTCTAGCATACCCTGGTCAGTGATTCAGCCTGGTCACCCAAAAGATCATGGAGTCCTCAGTTTGAAGGGTGCTTACATTCCAGTGGTCCCCAGGTAACCTAAGATCATATGGTTAAGGAGCTGGGAGCTTGGCTGATACTGAACTCGTGTGGCATTTTGGATGTTACATCTTCATACTCAGGCTTCTAGACATTATTCCTGGCTAGTCCATTGGACATGATAAGTATTGCGATTTCAGACTACATGCATTTACTTTACTGACTGAGTTACTGAATGTGTCTTTTTGTACCACTGACAACTGCATCTTCCATTTCTTGTCACGTTGTTACTGTGACAGAAAGTAAAATCTTCCCATAGGGTTGCAGACAGAAATGAAAACTTGACTGAAGTGTTTGCCCTTTCCAAAGCTATCTAAAACAAAAACAGTTTTAGATGGAGTTAGGCTTTTCTTATATTTCTGTATGACCCAATTTGTGAGATCTCTCTGCTTGAGTTCCCAGATCTGCACATCTGCTGTAGCCATCATAAGGGGTTTCTATCATGGGTGTTACTAATGTGCACACATGCCCTACATCTCTTGCTTGGTGGCCTGAGTTCCAAAGCTGTGACCCTCTTGCTCACTCACTATAAAAATTCAAGGCATTGACACTGTTCCAGCATTTTGGGAAGCTGTGGATTCTGTGTCATTTGGCTCTGCCCCTAACTGCTTGTACTCGCTGCAGGAATCATGGCCTGACCTTTTTTAAATAAGGGGATAAGGAGAATTGGAAGAGGATTACAGTGGGTACAGGCCAGCTTTGGGCAGTACTGGAAGATGGTTGTAGGGGAGTGCAGGCTAGTAGTGAGTAGTGGTGAAAGAGGGTTACATAGAGTGCAGAACACTGATAAGCAGGGTTGAAAGAGGGTTACAGGGAGGGCAGACCATTGGTGAGCAGTGTTGAAAGAGGGTAGCATGGGGTCCAAACTAGCGGTGAGCAATGTTGGAAGAGGTTTACAGAGGATGCAGGCCAATGGCAAGCAATGTATGAAGAGGATAACAGCGGGTGCAGGAAAGTGGCAGGCAGTGTTGGAAGAGGCTTACAAGGAATGCAGGTCATCAGCGAGCAGCATTGGAAGATGATTACAGGAGCTGCAGGCCAATGGTGAGCAGTGTTGGAAGATGTTTGCAGGACAGTGGTGAGGAGAATTGCAAAAGGGATAAATGCAGTGCAGGCTAGCTTTAAGCAGTACTGAAAGACATTTGTAGGGGTGTGCAGGCCAAGGGTGAGCAGTGTAGGAAAAGGGATACAGGGGTGAGCAACATTAGAAGAGGGATACATAGGGCGCAAGGGTGAGCACTGTAAAGGAGGTTTACAGGGGTGAGGGAGTGCAGGCCATGGATGAACAGTGCTGGAAAAGGGTTGTGGTGATTTCAGGCAATGCACATGCTCCGAAACGCCGCTGCGACCCACCAGTGACGTCATTACGCCTGTCGCCACGTTCCAGTCCTCACCATCAGCCTGATCCAAGATTTGGTTTCACCGCCGTGGTCCCAGAGATCCGGCTGGCTAGGATTTCTCCCCTTCAGGTGAAAATCGGCTGCTTCAAATGCCGCTCTGCAGTGAACGCCACGCCAGTGTGGATGGACTTGTGCCTAACTTCCCTAACCTCCATGTAACTGGATAATGCACCTGTATTTCATTAAAATGTTTACAGTTCTAACCTAGAGGCAACTGGGTTTCTCTTCTCTTTGCATATCTGGAGTCTGCTTTCAACTCCCCCCTCAAAGGCTGCCAAGGTTTTTTGAACTGCTAAAGTAAATCCCCCTCTTCATCTCTCCCCTTCTACATATACTGAGTATTCCACTTCAAGGACTAACTAAGGGACTAATTTATTAAATCTCATAATATTTAGCAGCGCCACTACCCATTTTTTGTCTAGTGTTGGAAGAGGGTTGCAGTGATGAGCAACATTAGAAGAGGGATGGAAAGGTGAGCACTGTAAAGGAGTTTTACAGGGGTGAGAGAGTGCAGGTCAGTGATGAACAGTGTTGAAAGAGGGTTGTGATGAATTTGGGCCAAGGGTGAGCAGTGTTATAAGAGGGTTGGTGGGGGTAAGCTGCATTGGAAGAGGGTTGCAAAGGGTACAAGGGTAAGGAGTTCAAAAAGAGGGCTGCAGGGATGAGAAAAGTTGGAAGAGGGTTTAAGTGTTGAAATAGGGTTGCAGGACATGAAGGAGTAAGCTGTGTTGGATGAGGGTTACAGGAGTGAACACTGGTAGAAGAGGTTTGCAGGGGTGAGCACTGCCGGAAGAAGGTTGCAGTGTGTGAAGGGGTTAGCAACGTTGAAAGAGAATTGTAGGGGGTTCAACAGAGGTGAATTGTGCACAAGAGTGTGCAGAGGGGAGCGGTGGGTGTGGGATGTTTTTTAATTTGTGGGAGGAGGGGATTTTTGCTTGTGCAAAGTACAGCACAGCATATAGAACTCCAGTGGTTAAAGGTATTTGCAAAAAAAAAAATTCTGGCGCACCAAATGGTATGTGCCTTTAGGAAAATGATATTGGCAAAAAGAAATATATTAGTCCCATTAGGATTATATATAGTTCATGTCCATGCTACACAGCACAAGTGTAAGGAGGATCTCAGCACCAAGGACCGCTAATTCTGTTGAAAAACAACATACTTACGAGCAGCATCACCAGATGAAAATAGAAGAAAGAAAGACTAAAAAAGAAAACAAATGCAGCCATCACATCTAAGAATTGATCTTTGAGTATCCCCCTTATCATACGGGAGTTCTGGAGTGTCCATAGGAGTGTCCCAACTTCACGAGGCTGGGCGAGACTGCTGTGGCAGTCATCGCCTTTTGGTAAGCAGGCAATTCATACACTTCTGGTGGTGACGTGGATGCACTTCGCACATTTTGGAGATCATATCACGGATGTCACAAATATTATTTTATTAGCTTTGTTGCCCTTCTTTGTACTCGCTCCATTTCCAGTACATCCTTCCTGAGGACTGGTGCCCAGAACTGGACAGCATACTCTAGGTGCAGCCGGACCAGAGTCTTGTAGAGTGGTTGAATTATCGGTTTATCTCTGGAGTTGATCCCCTTTTTAATGCATGCCATTATTCTATTTGCTTTGTTAGCAGCAGCTTGGCATTGCATGCCATTGCTGAGTCCATCATCTACTAAGACCCCCAGGTTCTTTTCCATCCTAGATTCCCCCAGAGGTTCTCCCCCCACTGTATAGATTACGTTCATATTTTTGCCATCCAAATGCATTATTTTACATTTTTCTACATGAAACCTCATTTGTAATGTAGTTGCCCACCCCATTAATTTGTTCAGATCTTTTTGCAAGGTTTCCGCATCCTACTGAGAAGTTATTGCCCTGCTTAGCTTGGTATCGTCTGCAAATACAGAGATTGAACTGTTTACCCCATCCTCAAGGTCATTTATGAACAAATTAATTAGGATTGGTCCCTGCACAGAACCCTGGGGGACCCCACTACCCACCCCTGACCATTCCAAGTACTCCCCATTTATAACCACCCTCTGAACTCTCTCTTGTAGCCAGTTTTCAATCCATGTACTCACCCTATGGTCCATGCCAACGAACCCTATTTTGTACAGTAAACGTTTATGGGGAACTGTGTCAAATGCTTTTGCAAAATCCAGATCCACCACATCTACAGGCCTTCCTATATCTAGATGGCAACTCACCTCCTCATAGAAGGCTAATAGATTGGTTTGGCAAGAACGATTCTTCATGAATCCATGCTGATTACTGCTAATGATACCGTTCTCATTACTAAAATTATCTACATAGTCCCTTATCATCCCTTACAAGAGCTTGCATACTCTTGATGTTAGGCTAACTGGTCTGTAATTCCCAGGGATGTATTTTGGGCCCTTTTTAAATATTGGTGCTACATTGGCTTTTCTCCAATCAGCTGGTACCATTCCTGTCAGTAGACTTTCAGTAAAAATTAGGAACAATGGTCTGGAAATTACTTGACTGAGTTCCCCAAGTCACGTGCAGTATTAAAATGTCATCCTTTATTGCACAAGATAAAAAACACTTACAAGGACATCATTTCTTTCTTGTGAGTGTTTTTCTATCTTGTGCAATAAATTATGACATTTTAATACTGCACTTAGGAGGCGCATCCCCCCCCCCCCTCTCTCCCCCTGTGGTTAATAGTATTGAAGCTGACAGCCAGGCAACTATCATTTTCAAAAGAAGCCCAGCCCGATATCTTTCTCATGACAGGGACACTATAAAGTGTATGTGGCCTTTTAGTGCACTCCCTGCTTTCCTTTGAAATGAATGGAGATTGCAAGTGGAAAGATTTTCGAGAAGATGCCATATGAATCCAAGATCTTGGTGAAGTGGAAATGGGTGGGTATGTGATTTGTCAGGGATGCTGGGGGACAACACTGGGGGTCCACTAGGGGTCTGTGCACTAGAAGTAGAAGTTTAAAGTAGATGAAATGCCATGTCATCAATGCCTCTTGCCTGCAATCATATATGGACATTTAGTGTTTTGAAATATTTTCACTATGGAAAAAAATAAGGGTGAATGCTTCCAGCCTGTGTCTCTAAAAATACATTAATCACATAAAGTGCCTTTAACTAGCAGTGTCTGTATTGGTCTGGATAGCTCTTTATTGCTTCATGATCGCAGGCAAGAGGCATTGACGGCTGAACCACAACCTGTCATGTATCTTTGCTTTACAGAAAAGGTGATCAATACAGAGGATTGCTTCCCAGCAGATGTGATGGAAAAAAATGCAGTAAAAGAATTTAAAAATGAAAGGATACAAGTTCACCCACTTTAAAGATTAAACTAAGCAAAGAGAGAAGACAAAAGACCAGAAAAGGGCCACAAAAAAAGATAGGAAGGAAGTAACCAGGATGTGCATTTTTTTTAAAAACACTTCAAATAGCAAGAAGTCGTTAGTTGCCTTCAGGTTAGGATTATTCTTGTGCTATCTGACATACTATACAGATTGAAACTGACCATAGACTGTATTTTTTTTTCTTTCGGCTAGCGTGCTGAACACATAAGTGAGGTGGATGGACAACCCCCCCCCCCCCACCAGTACATTGTATACTAACAGTGGGAACGCAGGCGCAGTCTACTTTCTCCTCTGCAGGTGGCGCTTGTCCGCAACGGCATAGCAGCTGGATAGGAAGTCAAGAGGAACATAATTGTTCTATGGTTTTCTGGGTCACTTGGGACAGCTATCCGATTGGATGCTGCTGCCCCACGTGACTCTAGCAGCCATCTTAGATCAGGCATTTATGGCCCTGGCTCCCAGGTTTGGTGACCATTTGTGAATGGATAGCGCAGGGAGAAGTACCCAGTCTGGTAGGGACAGAACTAGAGGCAGAGAGAGGTTCCAGGCCAGGAGGGAAAGCATAGGGTTTTTATATTCTCTGGACATCTTCCCGTTTCGGCATGAGAAGGCCAGGCCGCATTCTGCCCCTCCTAACAGGCACTGTAAGTTTGGATGAAACCTGCTCTCTACACACTGTTGGGAATGTTGAATGTTCCCAGTTGGTCTGTCTTCCCACTGGGTTTATTGTGAACTGTCTTTGCATTACTTCAATACAAGTTTTTTCATAATACTTGGACTGTGTGTGTTATTTCCCCCACACCACGTTGCACCCCCACCTACAAGTGGAGCTTGCCGCTGATCGACAAAAGTATTTCCAGCATGTCCCTTTACCAAAAGGCGATCAAACAATCAACTTCTGTTGAGAAAGGAGGGCACTGCTGAACTGGCTGAATTTCAGTCTGTCTATGGCCACCTTTAAAGTGGTTGTAAACCCTTACAAACCACTTTGACCTACAGGTAAGCCTAGATTAAGGCTTACCTGTAGGTCCAATAAATATCTCCTAAACCTACATGGTTTAGGAGATATTTAGAAAAAAACAGGCATCGCTGTCTATGGCGCATGCGCCGTAGACAGCGGCGCGCAGGCGCACTGCGCATGCCGAGTTCACGGCGATATCCCGCTTTCGTGCGCATGCGCGGGAGTGACGTCATCGCCGCTCCAGCGAATGACAGCGCTGGAGCAGCGAGACCCGGAAGTCACTCCGGGCTTGATGGCCACCTTTAAAGTGGTTGTAAACCCTTACAAACCACTTTGACCTACAGGTAAGCCTAGATTAAGGCTTACCTGTAGGTCCAATAAATATCTCCTAAACCTACATGGTTTAGGAGATATTTAGAAAAAAACAGGAGGCATCGCTGTCTACGGCGCATGCGCCGTAGACAGCGGCGTGCAGGCGCACTGCGCATGCCGAGTTCACGGCGATATCCCGATTTCGTGCGCATGCGCGGGAGTGACGTCATCACCGCTCCAGCGAATGACAGCGCTGGAGCAGCGAGACCCGGAAGTCACTCCGGGCTTGATGGCGGCACAGAAGGTCGTGGATGAGGGTCGCTTCGGGGGCTTCGTTCTCAGGTAAGTCATTCATAATGAGCTAGTATGCTATGCATACTAGCTCATTATGCCTTTGCCTTGCAGGTTTTTTGTTTATTTTTGGTGGAGGCTTTACTTCCTCTTTAAGGTAAGTTCCTACTTGTTTCATTTCTGAAAAGCAATCCATGGGAATATTATGCCACAGTTGCAAGCCCTTCAAATATATACATGGAGCAGCCACAGCAAGTCAGTACAGCTATCTCTCTTGTTTCTTTTATATCCATACTTGTCTTTATATCCACAGTGAAAGTTGCTGAAAGCTCATGTTATACATATTCTGGAATACAACTGTCTGCTAGTGGTCTATCAAGTAATTGATCTCATCACATCAGTTTGTTCAGTAATGATGCTGGATACAATATTTAGGAAATACAGAATGGTACTGAGGGAAGCATGTCCAAAATTGTTCAGGATAATGACAATATGACGCAGCAAGCATATTAAATTGGATCACAATTATGGTGTGGCCCTATTGAATTGAATGGGTGAGTTTGACAGGCGGTGCCGTCTGTCTACTAGACATGCCGAGTTACATTAGCTGCAGCCATTGAATTTGAATTCCCCCTTGTTTCAGGCTTCACAGTGCATCCGGAAAGTATTCACAGCGTTGCACTTTTTTCACAATTTGTTATGTACAACCTTTTTCCAAAACTGTTTAAATCATTATTTTCCTCAAAATTCTGCAAACAATACCCCATAATGACAACATGAAAGAAGTTTGTTTGAAATCTTTGCAATTTTATTAAAAATAAAAACAACTAAAAAATCACATGTACATAAGTATTCACAGCCTTTGCCATGACACTCAAAATTGAGCTCAGGTGCATCCTGTTCCCACTGATCATCCTTGAGATGTTTCTACAACTTGATTGGAGTCCACCTGTGGTAAATTCAGTTGATTGGACATGATTTGAAAAGGCACACACCTGTCTATATAAGGTCCCACAGTTAACAGTTCATGTCAGAGCACAGACCAAGCCATGAAATCCAAGGAGTTTTCTGTAGACCTCCTAGACAGGATTGTATCAAGGCATAGATCTGGGGAAGGGTACAGAAAAATTTCTGCAGCATTGAAGGCCCCAATAAGCACAGTGGCCTCCATCATCCATAAAGGGGAGAAGATTGAAACCACCAGCACTCTTACTAGAATGGGCCGCCAAGCCAAACTGAGTGATCGGGGAGAAGGACCTTAGAGGGGTGACCAAGAACCAGATGGTCACTCTGACAGAGCTCCAGCGTTTCCCTGTAGAGAGAGGAGAACCTTCCAGAAGAACAACCATCTCTGCAGCACTCAACCAATCCAGCATGTATGGTAGTGGCCAGACGGAAACCACTCCATAGTAAAAGGCACATGACAGCCCGCCTGGAGTTTGCCACCTGAAGGACTCTCAGACCATGGGAAACAAAATTCTCTGGTCTGATGAAACAAAGATTGAACTCTTTGGCCTGAATGGCAGGCGTCATGTCTGGAGGAAACCAGATACCGCTCATCACCTGGCCAATATCATCCCTACAGTGAAGCATGGTGGTGGCAGCATCATGCTGTGCGGATGTTTTCAGTGGCAGAAACTGTGAGACTGGTCAGGATTGAGGAATGCAGCAATGTACAGAGACATCCTTGATGAAAACCTGCTTCAGAGCACTCTGGACTTTAGACTGGGGTGAAGGCTCATCTTCCAACAAGACAACAACCCTAAGCACACAGCCAAGATAACAAAGGAGTGGCTCTGGGACAACTTTGTGAATATCCTTGAGTGGCACAGCCAGAGCTAAGACTGAACCCGATTGATCATCTCTGGAGCGATCTGAAAATGGAGCTTGAGAGGTCCTACAAAGAAGAATGGGAGAAACTGCCCAAAAATAGGTGTGCCAAGCTTGTAGCATCATACTCAAGACTTAAGACTGTAATTGGTGCCAAAAGTGCTTCAACAAAGTATTGCGCAAAGGCTATGAATATTTATCTACATGGATTTTTTGTTTGTTTTTTATTTTTAATAAATTTGCAAATATTTCAAAAAACTTCTTTCACGTTGTCATTATGGGGGTATTGTTTATAGAGTTTTGAAGAAAATAATGAATTTAATCTATTTTGGAATAAGACTGTAACAAAATGTGAAATACGTGAAGCGCTGTGAATACTTTGTGGATGCACTGTATGTAGGTGATTTACGGGGAGTTTCCCTGCCTGTTTTTTTTCTCCACGGGATGCTTGTGTGAAAGAGGCCTAAAAGTCACCAGATAGAATTTCTACAGATCTTTATATGCAATATAAAGTGTCTATTTTTCATAAAACGTTCCTTTTTAATAAATATTAAATATGAATTCACAATTTTGCATGCTTACTTTGTTATATCTTCATTATCCTGCTCAGTTTTGTACATGCTTCCTCCAGTACCATTATGTATTTTCCAAATATTGTATGCAGCATCATTACTGAACAACTGATGTGACAAGATCAATTACATGATAGACCCTTAGCAGACAGTTGCATTCCAGATTATGTATAACATGAACTTAAATTATTTTGTTGAGGGACTTTCAGCAAATTTCACTGTGGATGAGAGTTGATCAAAGACAAGAATATAAAAAGAACAAATAGCTGTACTGGTTTGCTGTGACTGCCCCATGTATGAGGGGTCTTTAGAAAGTTTCTGCACTTTTATATTTTCTATGAAAATGGTGCAGGCGGAAGAAGTAGTAATTGGTCGAGTCTGAGAGTGTCATGTGACTAGTCTGTCTAGCAAGCTGATGGACCTTGCCGTTTAGTATAAGAGTTGTAATTTGTTTTTGACATAAACTTAATAAACTCTCTTAATAAAGAGAGTTAAAAAAAAAGTGTGGAAAATGTTTTAAGAACCCTCTTATATATTTTAGGGGAAAGTATAATGGTTTTAGGTAAATGTAAAAAATGTTTTTTGAAAATGTACACATTTATTGACTGATATTTTAAATATATTTAAAATATTTGTATGCAATGCCTTCTTTATGAATGAACACTTATTACAGGGCATATTCGTGACCCTCAGTTTTCCAAATCATGCTGTTTTTTTATTAAAGCGGAACTAAACCCTGCTATCCTTTACAGCCAAGGAAGCTGCCATCTTAGCCTCTGTTTGATCTGCAGTTGCCATGGTGCTGCACATGTGATTAGTTATGACACCAGCCATTTGATGGCTTGGCTGTTCAGTTGAGAGCACAAGCAATTGTGACAGTTATCATTCATAGTATTCCTTGAATGTACTGTAGCTGCTGTGCGAAACAGTTAAATTGATGGGTTTAGTTCCACTTTAACCACTTCCGGAATGCCGCACACCGATGTACGTCCCTAATTTGGGGACAGGTATTGCTGTTATGGCAGCAGCTAGCTGCCATAACCCCAGTATCCCTGTGTTCGGCCGGCGGTCCACTTTTATGGGAGAGGGGCCCGCCGCGATGCGTCAAAGCGCCAAAACGTCACTTCCGCCCATAGCTCTTAAAGGGCCATTTTATTTTTTTATTTTTTTTAAATGACAAATTTTTATATTGCATTTTAGTGTAAATATGAGATCTGAGGTCTTTTTGACCCCAGATCTCATATTTAAGAGGTCCTGTTATGCTTTTTTTCTATTACAAGGGAAGTTTACATTCCTTGTAATAGGAATAAAAGTGACACATTTTTTAAAAAAAAAAACAGTGTAAAAATAAAAGGTAAAATAGTTTTTTTTAAACGCACCCGGTCCCGACGAGTTTGCGTGCAGAAGCGAATGCATACGTGAGTAGCGTCCGCATATAAAAATAGTGTTCAAACCACACATGTGAGGTATCGCCACGATCGGTAGAGTGAGAGCAATAATTCTAGCCCTAGACCTCCTCTATACCGCAAAACATGCAACCGGTAGAATTTTTAAAATGTTGCCTATGGAGATTTTTCAGGGTAAAAGTTCGTTGCCATTCCACGATCGGGCGCAATTTTGAAGTGTGAAATTTTGGGTATCAATTTACTCGGCATAACATTATCTTTTACAATATAAAACAAATTGGGCTAACTTTACTGTTGTCTTTTTTAATTCAAAAAAGTGTATTTTTTTAAAAAAAAAAGTGCGCTTGTAAGACCGCTGCGCAACTACGGTGTAACAGAAAGTATTGCAACGACAGCCATTTTATTCTCTAGGATGTTAGAAAAAAAATGTATAATGTTTGGGGGTTCTAAGTAATTTTCTAACAAAAAAAAATGCTTTTAACTTGTAAACACCACATCTAAAAAAGAGGACCGGTCTTAAAGTGGTTAACCGCTTCCCGACCGCCTCCTGTAGATATATACGTCAACAGAATGGCACGGGCAGGCAAAAGCACGTACCTGTACGTCCCCTTTAATTTGCCTGCCCGGGGGGCGCGCGCGCGGTCGGGAGCTCCGTGACCACGGCCGCGGGACCAGCGGACCCGATCGCCGCTGGTATCCCGCGATCGGGTTACGGAGCGGAAGAACGGGGAGAGGTCTATGTAAACAAACCTCTCCCCGCGCTTCCTACACTGACTGTCAGTGATCGGCGGTTCCCTGTCATCGGGAACGCCGATCAATGACGTCAGACGTACAGCCACGCCCCCCTACTGTAAAAAAAAACAGAACACGTCACACTGACTCCTCCCCGCCCCCTAGTGGTTAACCCCCTAACTACAACTGTCATTTACATAGGAATCAGTGCTATTTAAAAAACAAAAATGTGTCAAAAATGTCCGATGTGTCCGCCATAATGTCGCAGTCACAATAAAAATCGCTGATCGCCGCCATTACTAATAAAAAAAAAAATATTAATAAAAATGCTATAAAACTATCCCCTATTTTGTAAACGCTATAACTTTTGCGCAAACTAATCAATAATCGCTAATTGCGATTTTTTTTACCAAAAATATGTAGAAGAATACGTATCGGCCTAAACTGAGGAAAAAAAATGTTTTTTTATATATTTTTTGGGGATATTTATTATAGCAAAAAGTAAAAAATATTGCATTTTTTTCAAAATTGTCGCTCTATTTTTGTTTATAGCGCAAAAAATAAAAACCGCAGGGGCGATCAAATACCACCAAAAGAAAGCTCTATTTGTGGGAAAAAAAGGACGCCAATTTTGTTTTGGAGCCACGTCGCATGACCGCGCAATTGTTAGTTAAAGCGACGCAGTGCCGAATTGCAAAAAGGGGCCTGGTCCTTTGACTGCCAATTGGTCCGGGGCTGAAGTGGTTAAAGCAGAACTTTACCCATAACAACTTAATAAAAAAGAATGCACTTTAGCAAGGAACATACATTCCACATTAATAATTATACTGCCAGAATTGGTGTGTGCTGTAAATTGCCCTCTACAAACTTGGCAGTTCCTAAAAATGCCTAAAAATGGAGAGCAACTGAGCATGTGCACAGCAGGATGAGACCGTGTATTACTGGATTTTAAACAGTACAGACACCTATTTTTAGCCGCTTGCCGACCAGCCGCTGCAGTTTTACTGTGGCAGAATGGCACGGCTGGGTGAAACAACGTTACCATACGTCACTTCACCTCTTGGCCACTAGGGGCGCGCAATGACTGCCAGGCTCCCACGATAGCTCGTGACAGAGCAAGAACTGGGAACACACAGATCCCAGTTCTTTCAGGGGAGTAGAGACAGATCGTGTGTTCATAATATGTATGAACACCGATCTCTCTCTCCTTCTAGACAGTCCCATCCCCCTACAGTTAGAACACACCTAGGGAACACAGTTAACCCCATTGATCACCCCCTAGTGTTAGCCCCCTCCCTGCCAGTGACATTTATACAGTAATCAGTGCATTTTTATAGCACTGATCGCTGTATAATTGTCAATGGTCCCAAAAAAGTGTCAAAAGTGTCCAATTTGTCCGCCGCAATATCGCATTCCCGATAAAAATCACAGATCGCCGCCATTACTAGTAAAAAAATAAATAATAAAAATGCCATAATCTATCCCCTATTTTGTAAACGCTATAACTTTTGCGCAAACCAATCAATATACGCTTATTGCAATATTTTATTTTATAGCAAAAAAAAAATGTGTTTAGGTACAGCGCCACACGACTGCACAATTGTCAGTTAAAGCGTTGCAGTGCCGTATCGCAAAAAATGGCCTGGTCATTCAGCAGCCAAATCTTCCGGGGCTGAAGTGGTTAACCACTTCCCGACCGCCCCATGTATATATACGTCAACAGAATGGCACGTACAGGCAGAATCACGTACCTGTACGTGACATTCTTCAGGCGGTTGGGGGGTCCGATCGGACCCCCCTCCGCCGCCGGGGACGGTCGGGATCGTGTCAGGAGCGATCCGGGACGAGGGGACGGCCAGTGGTTTCTGGCCACCCCCTCGCGATCGCTCCTGGCCAATGAAAAGCTTCCCCTTCCTGTCTATTGTATAGACAGGAAGGCGGAAGTGATGTCACGCTCGGTGCGCCGGTCTATGTGACCGGAGACGCCGAGCGGTGAACATGTAAAGGTTAGTGCACAACAGTACACTGACACCAGTACAGTTAGGCACATATTCCACCCCCCTGTCACCCCCTGATCACCCCCCAGATCACCCCCTCCCCCCCCAGTCACAGTGTCACTAATTGCAGTGATCATTTTTTTACTGATCACTGCATTTAGTGTCAGTGTGACTGTAATAACTGTCAGGGCAGTTAGTTTTAGGTCCAAGGTAGCCCCCTACCCCCCCCTAATAAAGGTTTAACCCCTTGATTGCCCCCCAGGTAACCCTTTCACCCCCTTTTGCCAGTGTCACTAAGCGATCGTTTTTCTGATCGCTGTATTAGTGTCACTGCTGTCGCTAGGTAACCATTTTTTTTTTTTTAGGTAACCGCCATGTTTATATAGGTTCATAAATAGTTTTATAGGTCAGGTACCCCCATATTACAACCTAAATAAAGGTTTTAACCCCTTGATTGCCCCTAGAGTTAACCCTTTCACCAGTGATCACTGTATAACTGTCACTGGTGACGCTGGTTAGCCAGTTAGTTATTTCGTTATTTAGGTTCCCCGTCAGGTTTTTATATAGCGTCAGGTACCCCCATATATTACCTAATAAAGGTTTTAACCCCCTGATTGCCCCTAGTTAACCCTTTCACCCCCTTTTGCCAGTGTCACTAAGCGATCGTTTTTCTGATCGCTGCATTAGTGTCGCTAGGTAACCATTTTTTTTTTTTTAGGTAACCGCCATGTTTATATAGGTTCATAAATAGGTTTATAGGTCAGGTACCCCCATATTACAACCTAAATAAAGGTTTTAACCCCCTGATTGCCCCTAGAGTTAACCCTTTCACCAGTGATCACTGTATAACTGTCACTGGTGACGCTGGTTAGCCAGTTAGTTATTTCGTTATTTAGGTTCCCCGTCAGGTTTTTATATAGCGTCAGGTACCCCCATATATTACCTAATAAAGGTTTAACCCCCTGATTGCCCCTAGTTAACCCTTTCACCCCCTTTTGCCAGTGTCACTAAGCGATCGTTTTTCTGATCGCTGCATTAGTGTCGCTAGGTAACCAGTTTTTTTTTGTATTACTGTTACGGGTGACGCTGGTTAGTTAGCTTGTTTTTTATACTGTCAGGGCACCCGCCATTTATTACCCAATAACGGTTTAACCCCCTGATCGCCCGGCGGGTGATATCAATTAGGTTTTAGGGTCAAATAAGGTCTGCGTCGCCCCAGGTTAGTGCCAGTACCGCAAACACCCACGCACAAAGCATACACCTCCCTTAGTGGCACAGTATCTGAACAGATCAATATCTGATCTGATCAGATCTATACTAGCGTCCCAGCAGTTTAGGGTTCCAAAAAAAACCGCATTGTTAGCGGGATCAGCCCAGATACCTGCTAGCACCTGCGTTTTCCCCCTCCGCCCAGCCAAGCCCACCCAAGTGCAGTATCGATCGATCACTGTCACTTACAAAACACTAAGCACACATAACTGCAGCGTTCGCAGAGTCAGGCCTGATCCCTGCGATCGCTAACAGTTTTTTTGTGGTAGCGTTTTGATTCAGTCGCTTCAGTCAGGAGCTTTTTTACCTGTGAATCTCAAAACAATAAAAAAAAAAAAAATAGTTGTCGTTTTATTGTTCTCTCTCTCACTCTATTCTCTCTCTATTGTTGCTCTTTTTTTACTCCATTCTATTCTGCAATGTTTTATTATGTTTTATCATGTTTTATCATGCTTGCTTTTCAGGTATGTAATTTTGTTTACTGTGTTTTAGTGTTAAGCATTTTTTTTGTTTTCAGGTATGCCATTCAGTTGCAACGCGGATTTATTTATCTTGACAGCAACAGCGTTTGCTCCCACGATACATAAAGACGCGACTCCAACACTGTAGGAGGTGATTTCACCACCACAGTTAAAAAAAAGAGCATATATGCCGAAGCATGGGGGCAGCAGGGGGGGAGGAGCGATTGGCTCCTAATGCCACGTACATACGGTCGAAATTCCGACCGTGTGTACACGGCATAACTTTTGCGGGAGGATGCCCCCATGCATCGGCATATATAAATGGTGCATGTATGCCCATCATTAGAAGTGGGTGGATGAAGGGAGGTATTCTAATGGTGGGCATACCCACCAATCAATCTCTTTTTTTCGTTCAGCCAAGAGGCTGCATGAAAAAAAAAAGATTACAATATATGTCCAGTATGTTGCTGGACTTTGAATGGTTATACCAGAATGATGCCTGCAGGTTTAGGTATCATCTTGGTATCATTCTTTTCAGCCAGTGATCGGCTTTCATGTAAAAGCAATTCTAGCGGGTAATTAGCCTCTAGACTGCTTTTACAAGCAGTGGGAGGGAATGTCCCCCCTCCCGGATATAAACCGCGCCATTGGGAAATTGGGAAAGCATTTTATCACACCAATCTTGGTGTGGTCAGATGCTTTGAGGGCAGAGGAAAGATCTAGGGTCTAATAGACCCCAATTTTTTCAAAAAAAGAGTACCTGTCACTGCCTATTGCTATCATAGGGGATATTTACATTCCCTGAGATAACAATAAAAATCATAACAAAGAAAAAAAAATGGAAGGAACAGTTTAAAAATAAAATAAAAAAGCTAAATAAATAAAAAAAAAAACAAAAAAAAAAAAAAAAAGCACCCCTGCCCCCCTTCTCTTGCGCAAAGGCGTACACAAGCGTTGGTCTGGCGTCATATGTAAACAGCAATTGCACCATGCATGTGAGGTATCACCGCGAAGGTCAGATCGAGGGCAGTAATTTTAGCAGTAGACCTCCTCCGTGAATCTAATGTGGTATCATGTAAAGGCTTTTAAAGGCTTTTAAAAATGTATGTAGTTTGTCGCCACTGCGTGTTTGTGCGCAATTTTAAAGCATGTCGTGTTTGGTATCCATGTACTCGGCCTAAGATCATATTTTTTATTTCATCAAAAATTTGAGCAATATAGTGTGTTTTAGTGCATTAAAATAAAAAAAAGTGTATTTTTTCCACAAAAAATGCGTTTGAAAAATCGCTGCGCAAATACTGTGTGGAAAAAAAAAATGCAACACCCACCATTTTAATCTGTAGGGCCTTTGCTTTAACATTATATATAGTGTTTGGGGGTTCAACGTAATTTTCTTGCAAAAAAAAAATATGTTTTCATGTAAACAAAAAGTGTCAGAAAGGGCTTTGTCTACAAGTGGTTAGAAGAGTGGGTGACGTGTGACATAGGCTTCTAAATGTTGTGCATAAAATGCCAGGACAGTTCAAACCCCCCCCAAATGACCCCATTTTGGAAAGTAGACACCCCAAGCTATTTGATGAGAGCAATGTTGAGCCCATTAAATATTTTTTTTTTTTGTCCCAAGAGATTGAATAATGAAAAAAAAAAAATATATATATTTTTTTTACAAAAAGTTGTCACTAAATGATATATTGCTCAAACATGTCATGGGCATATGTAGAAATACACCCCAAAATACATTCTGTTGCTTCTCCTGAGTACGGGGATACCACATGTGTGGGACTTTTTTGGAGCCTAGCTGCGTACGGCACCCCAAAAACCAATCACCGCCTTCAGGCTTTCTAAGGGTGTAATTTTTTTATTTCACTTCTCACTGCCAATCACAGTTTCGGAGGCCATGGAATGCCCAGATGGCATAAAACCCCCCAAAATGACCCCATTTTGGAAAGTAGACACCCCAAGCTATTTGCTGAGAGGTATTGTGAGTATTTTGCAGATGTCGCTTTTTGTCACAAAGTTTTGAAAATTGAAAAAAGAAAAAAAAAATTTTTTTTTCTTTACTTTCTTCATTTTCAAAGACAAATGAGAGCTGTAAAATACTCACCATGCCTCTCAACAAATAGCTTGGGGTGTCTACTTTCTAAAATGGGGTCATTTGGGGGGGTTTTGTGCTATTTTGGCATTTTATGGCCTTCGAAACTGTGATAGGTAGTGAGGAGTGAAATCAAAAATTTGCACCCTTAGAAATCCTGAAGGCGGTGCTTGGGTTTCGGGGCCCCGTACGCGGCTAGGCTCCCAAAAAGTCCCACACATGTGGTATCCCCATACTCAGGAGAAGCAGCAAAATGTATTTTGGGGTGCAATTCCACATATAACTATGGCATGTGTGAGCAATATATCATTTAGTGACAACTTTTTGAAAAAAAAAAAAAATCTTTTTTATTTTTGTCTTTATTCAATCACTTGGGACTAAAAAAAAAAAATATTCAATGGGCTCAACATGCCTCTCAGCAAATAGCTTGGGGTGTCTACTTTCCAAAATGGGGTCATTTGGGGGGGTTTTGTACTTCTCTGCCATTTTAGCACCTCAAGAAATGAAATAGGCAGTCATAAATTAAAAGCGGTGTAAATTCCAGAAAATGTACTCTAGTTTGTAGACGCTATAACTTTTGCGCAAACCAATAAATATACGCTTATTGGCATTTTTTTTACTAAAGACATGTGGCTGAATACATTTTGGCCCAAATGTTTGACTAAAATTGAGTTTATTAGATTTTTTTTATAACAAAAAGTAGAAAATCTCTTTTTTTTTCAAAATTTTCGCTCTTTTTCCGTTTATATCGCAAAAAATAAAAATCACAGAGGCAATCAAATACCATCAAAAGAAAGCTCTATTTGTGGGAAGAAAAGGACGCAAATTTCGTTTGGTTACAAAATTGCATGACCGCGCAATTACCAGTTAAAGTAGTGCAGTGCGAAATTGAAAAAAGACCTCTGGTCCTTTGGCTGCCAAATGGTCCGGGGCTGAAGTGGTTAATGTTTTACATAGCACTACCTTCAAAGGGGGCCGGCTTGAAGTGATCTAGCAGGACTTAACTTTTTGACTAATGTTCCACTTTAGGTAAAAAAATGCACTATATTATAACTGTTAAACCCTAATATACATTACCCTGAACTCAAGAAAAATGTTGTCTATTAATTAAAAACACAGTTTAGAGTACAGATTGGAGAAGGGAGGCTATAGTGGACTTTAATGGTACCGTATACCAACTGAAGATAGACAGTCGTGAAAAAAATATTTGAAAATTTGTTATTACAAAAAAAAAAAAAAATATTATATATACATGGTTGCACTACATGTTTCGCCGATCACATTAACCGCTTCTTCAGGAGCTTTATTATACAATTCGATGTTGAATAAAAGAAGATTATCACATAACTATGAAGTAAAGAGAGTATATATTAGTCATATGAAATAAAAAACAATTTTTTTTAAGATAACATAATATACTAGTGTAGAAAGAGCATCTGCTGTGTGTACCCCCCAAAACAGCTGTCTTACCAGGAATGTCGGGTTGCCAGGGGCCCAAAGAAGGATGAAATATATTTTTAAATGTAGCTAGAATAAGCACCTAATTATGTTCTGATATCAGCCAGTGTACAGAAAGACTTTAAAAGAATAGATAATCAGTCAAATAATCAGAGAGTGACTGTAACTTGTTTTTTACAAAACAGATTCAAAGTTAGAAAGTTAGAAGCAATAATGCAAAAAAAGATTCTGGGTTGCAAAAAGAATGCATACAAAGCAGAACAAGCATGGACTCTTCATAGCAACAGACATCCCAAGTCTCCCGCGAGGTGCGGGAGTCTCCTGCATTTCGGCTGCGGCTCTCAGACACCCGCAAGTGCCCTGAAATATCCCGGCTGTCAGTCCAGGAGAAGTCCTGCGGGAACGCATGGGAACGGCCAGGGCCAGTACAAGGGCTTGGCAAAGTGTTGCCATGCAGGAGAGGGGGTGTAAGCTTGGATAAGTCCCACACAGTGTAAAAAATGCACAGCGCCCTGCCTCAGGCTCCTTTCTACAGCATTCACATGATACAGCATATTCCCTGAACTCCCGCCCCTTCAGTGACAGCCTCAGGTGGAGGGAGTGTGAGGCGAGAACCGTACACTTTGATTGGCCGAGGGTTCCACCCATCAACTACACTGGCCCCCTGCATCTTGGCTTTTCCGTGTGGAGAAGAACGGCCGGCAGAATTAAAGCAGCACTCCCCCAAATGATCTGAACTCTAGCTATCATCGTGTTATCCCAGATACACTTGTTCTAGCAGCGAAAAAATAATAAAGTATTTCAGTTGATAATCAGCACCACATCCCAGGAAAAAATTTAATTTAACCGCTTAAGGTACACGTCGATATACGTCGGCAGAATGGCATGGCTGGGCACAATCACGTACCTGTACGTGTCTCTTTAAGAGCCCAGCCGTGGGTCGGGCGCGCGCCGGCGCGCTCGCGACCCGGTCCTGAGCTCCGTGACCGCGGGACCAGCGGACCCGATCGCCGCTGGTGTCCCACGATTGGGTCACAGAGCTGAAGAACGGGGAGAGGTACGTGCTTCCTAGTGCGACTGACACTGATCGGCTGTTCCCTGTCATCGGGAAAGCCGATCAGTGATGTTGAATGTCAAGCCACGCCCCCTACAGTAAAAAAAAAAAAACACACCCACGTCACACTTAACCCCTCCCCCGCCCCCTAGTGGTTAACTCCTTCACTGCCAGTGCCATTTACACAGGAATCAGTGCATTTAAATAGCACTGATTGCTGTATAAATGACAATGGTCCCAAAAATGTGTTGTGGGAAAAAAAGGACGCCAATTTTGTTTGAGAGCCACGTCGCACGACCGCGCAATTGTCAGTTAAAGCGACGCAGTGCCGAATCGCAAAAAGGGGCCTGGTCCTTTGGCTGCAAATTGGTCCGGGGCTTAAGTGGTTAAAGTCCCAATATCCAGTTTTTCTTGTTCTATCATTCTATCAGCACAGACATACTACCAGACGGTGAGCCACCACAGTTGCTGTATGTTGTTACTTTCCCACAGCAAAGTAAATGTGTTTTGTGCAGACATCAGCAAGAGCACTATTGGAAAGATATTAGAAAACACTCATGATGTCTGAACATTTTCCAGCAAATTTGAATGCATTCATCTCTTACTATATTTAGCAAACTGTGTATGTAATTTCTTATTACCTTTAGGAAGAAGGACTTTTTTTTTTTTACAAAAGTAGGAAGAAGGACTTTTAGGTAAATTTTCTTCTTTTCACTTTGAGGGCTCATTCACACCAGATGTGTTCAGCTGTGTTGATTTGCATTGATTAACACAGGCTCTAAGCAAGAGCACAGAGAAAACATGAGTGTTGGTGTGTGTTGTGTAAAATAGCAGCATGTCTGTGTTTATATTTTGTATTTGCACAACACACTGCATCACATTTGAATAACTTGTCTTTCATAAATTTTGACTACGTCTTAAAATAACTTAACAATATAATGCATTTTAACAATGCATCGCACTGTCCTAGCACAAACCAGCAGGCATGCATCAAAAGGACCAAAATTAGTGTGCTTGTGTGAATGGGACAAAAATCTTCATAGTGAACGTAAGCAAAACCTCTCCATTTGTAGCTATACTGTAGAATCCAGCAGGGAGTCCCAGCACTGTTTGTAGCTGCCTGCAGTGTCACTCTAGGAGGATTCAGAGTGGACAGCACAGGTCCCCAGGGTGCTGGAGACCCTTTGTACAATGACCAATTCCTCATTCCCTGCTGTGCCCATGCTAGCAACCCCAACCCCAGATGTGCACACACACAGCATGGTGCTAGATAGGTGTGTGTGCAGCTGCAGGTGAAAACTTCAATTGGAGGAGACAAGGGGCTATAAAATCAGTGAGTCTGCCAGGGGGGGGGGGGGGGATTAGCGCTGAGCGCCGCCTCCCTGAAATGAATTTTCCACCTCCCCGAAATTTGTTTTTGCAGGTTGGGATGTCTGTAGCAATGTCTCTGTGGTTCAGTCACTGTGGCTGCTTACCAAGTGAGAAATATTAGCTGCACGCCAACATCCGTCCAACAGGTTTATTGAAAGACTGCCACCAGGACTAAAACAACGGACCAAGGGGTGCAGAGGCGGCTCTCTAATTAGGCAAATTAGGCGGTCGCCTAAGGCCTCGCACTCCTAGGGGCCTCATGGCCGCCTAATTCGCCTGATGTGTGTGTTAGTTGAAGGGAATATCATGCAATTTATACAGTTAATTTCTATTGCTTTAATTATTTTTTCCGATTTTGGGCATGAGTGGGGCCTCATGTCTAAGATTTGCCTAAGGCCTCACAAAGCCTAGAGCCGCCTCTGAAGGGGTGATGACGTTTCACACATACATTGTGCTTCTTCAAAACCCCTGTGGCTGCATAATATAGATTCTTTAAAACTCTGGAGCAACAGAAAGTCTAGTTAAGAATCACTACTTCAGTAAAACAGTTCAGAATGCAAGCAGCAACTTGCTTCTATACTTATCAACAGCATCACCCAAGTCCAGAGCAGTTCTGGTAGCACAGGTGATCCAATGCCATACCTCCCAATCTTTGTATTTGTAGCGATACCCCCAGTTAAGAGGGCCGCTGATTTGTTTTGGGTCCCTGAGTGCAGCTCCACCAACCCCCGGCAATTTGCTCTACCCGCTCTGGCACAGTTAGTCAAGGGGTATGTATCTATGCACATATAAATATCACTTATACTCTAAGTGTAATGGGTATGAATTCACAAGCAGACTGCTGAAATAAGAATAACTGGCTTTACTTTGGCAGTAAGGAAAAGAAACAGTAACATGCATTTAAACATATGACTTACAATACTTTAGCAGGTCCCTGCAACATGCACTTTAACATGTACACATATATGAATCAAACTAGCAATGGGGAGACGGAGCGCCAAGTGTAGCGACCGTCTGCTATACACCCCTGAGGTGCAATAAATCCATCTGCGCCTACCTAACGGACCAGGCCTGATCCCTAGCAATAGAGCTCAGTCCTTGAAATAGGTACAGTATTCTTCACCGGCAATAGATCTGTAGAGGTGGTGCACATGTAGCTTTAAATGGTATACTTGTAATCCACAGAAAGTAACATCTGCTGCTCTGAGTTAAATTGTGCCTTGGCAGTTCAATAGGCATGAAAGTGTGTGTATCAATGCAGGATGAGCCTTTCAGCTCTCTCACCAATCCTGGGGTACCGTCCTCAGCTCCGGTCCCTCCAATGGCGGCGTCCGGTCTCCTCAGTCACAGCCCCTGCGTTCCGGTCCTGTCTCCGTCCGACCGACTGCAGGGAAAAGTCTCCGCTCCGCTGCTGTTGACTCTGAGGGATTAGAGTCTCACTCCGTCTGCTGCAAGGCCCAGGCTTCAGGCCTTCAGCAGTCCCGGTCCGCACAGGTGTCCCCTCAGGAACAAGTCTCCGCGTCACCAGCTCAGTCAGAAGAGGCGTCCCAGTCAGACGCGGCATCAGAAGAGGAAGAGGCGGTCTCTCCTCCTCCTTTTTATCACCTCCCCCAGCAGCCTCTCGGGCGGAAACAAGCAGCCCGGGAGCCTGGGGAATTATGGGGAATGTAGTCTCTTCCCCTAAAAGGGGTACGACCCCGCTACACACTCCCCCCACTTTGAATCTTTGGTCCCCAAAGACAGTGTTCAAATTACAAGCTTTCTCAGGAACAACACTTTCACATAATTTGGACAGGGGAGCTTCCCACCAATTGGCATAAGATGGGGAGCTGTCCTGTCTACAGGTCACTTCAGTGTGGGCGACCTGTTTAACTGTGCCAGAGAGTGAGCTGGGGTTGCCCTCCACCAAAAGACATGCGGGTAGGTTAATTGGCTTCTGTCCAAAAAAAATTGGCCCTAGTATATGAATGGGGACCTTGGATTGTGGGCTCCTTGAGGGTAGGGACCGATGTGAGTGTGCAATGTACAGGGATGGGGACAATTGTAGACACTCGCTCAGGTTGAACTGGATGGACTGATGTCTTTATTCAACCTTACTAACTATGAAACTATGAAACTATGAAATGAACAGTGGATGGGTCAGGGCTTTCAGCACTTCTCCTTGCTGTGGCAACAGAGTCCTCTGAACTTTTTCCCATTTGGGGGTAAGTTAGCTTCTTGGGAGGCTTCACAACTCTGCGAGCTCTCTGTTCTCTTGGGACTTCTTCAGGAACACATTCTGGCAACATCTCTGGTTCTGGAACATCTACTTCTTCTTCTGAGTAGAGACCAGGGATATCTTCCCAGCACTCAGGCACAACACTGAATGGCACAAACTCTGTGGCTTCTGGGTTCAATGTTCCGTCTTCCACATCTTCAGTAGGTGGAAGATCTATGGCAGAATTTCCTGGGGTTGAGGAAGGCCATAGCCATTCAAGTTCTCCTCTTTCTTCCTCCGCTGATTGGGGGTCCTGTCCACCCCTAGTTTGGGATGTCTGAGACCGAGTGTCAGGCCTGGGGGTATCCAGAATGGAAACAGATTCAGGTAAGTCTCTCGCTGGAGGTATTCTGACTGCTTCAGTGAGTGGGAGCAAGTGATTCCTATGCCAGGTCTTCAAAGGCCCCACTCTCCCTTCTGGCTTCAACTTGTAGACAGGCAATCCTGGTAGCTTTCTACAAATGATATATGGCTCTGATCTCCATCTATCAGCAATCTTGTGTTTTCCAGGGATCCCTAGATTGCGTAACAGTACACGGTCCCCAGGCTGTAGGTCCTGTACTCGAACTTTCAGGTCAAAGTTCCTCTTATTTCGGGCCCCCCTCTGGTTAGAGGCCGCTTGAGCTTTCTCATAAGCTATCTTCAAACTGTGCCTCAGTCTGTCCACATATCCTTTGTGGGAGGCAGCAGAGGCATGGTCTAAGGAAATGCCGAAGGCCAAGTCCACTGGCAATCTTGCTTCTCTCCCAAACATAAGTCGGTAAGGGGAGAAACCTGTCACATCACTTGTGGTGCAATTGTAGGCATGCACCAGAGCTGATATGTGTTGACTCCAATGTTGCTTCTTCTCTGTTTCCAAAGTTCCCAACATGTTCAATAGGGTCCTGTTGAACCTTTCAGGCTGGGCATCACCTTGAGGGTGATATGGTGTGGTTCTAGTCTTCTCTACTCCCAGAGAATCTAGTAGCTTCCTGATCAGGCGACTCTCAAAGTCCCTTCCTTGGTCTGAATGGATTCTCTGTGGCAGTCCATAGTGAACAAAGTACTTCTCCAAAAGTACCTTGGCTACTGTAGAGGCCTTCTGGTCCTTGGTTGGGAAAGCCTGAGCATAACGGGTGAAATGGTCGGTTACCACCAGAACATTTCCCAATCCACTCAAATCGGGTTCGAGGCAGAGAAAATCAATGCATACCAGATCCATTGGGCCTTGACTCTGTAGGTGGCCCATTGGGGCAGCTTGATGAGGTAAAGTCTTTCTCTGAATGCATCTTGCACAGGAATGGCAATACTCTTCCACTTCGGTCCTCATGCAGGGCCAATAAAACCGGTCCCTGACAAGTTGGAAGGTTCTCTCTGCTCCCAAGTGACCATGCTGGTCATGTAAGGCAATCAGCACAGTCTCTCGATGCTTTTCTGGGAGAAACAACTGCCACTTGTCTTCTGAGCTATCAGAGGGGCCCCTTCGGTAGACTACCCCCTGATGCACCTGTAACTTGTCCAACTCTCTCCTCAGTAGGCGAGCTTCTTTAGAAGGGTGAAGGCGAAGTCCCTCTGGACTCTTGTCTTCCAGGGCTTCCAGGACCAATCTCCCCATGGGGTCTTCCAATTGGTCACACCTTAACTCCTTCTTGGACAGCTTCGGTAGACACTCTTCTGCTAGTTGAGTTACCCCACAGTAACACTTTGGGACTCCCACTGTGGTAACTCCTATCTCTTCCACTCTGGATCCTCCTCTGGCTTGGAGTTCAGCCCCCTGACAAAGGGCTCGCACTCCATCTGGTGCCACTTGAGTCCAGTCTTCCCAGTCATCAACCATGACATGGGATCTTCGGGACAGGGCATCTGCATCCCTATTTCCAGCCCCTGGTCTGTACTTGAGGCTGAAATTGAATCCAGACAACGCCGCCAACCATCTGTGTCCAGTTGCATCCAGCTTGGCGGTGGTGAATAGGTAGGTCAAGGGGTTGTTATCTGTCTTTACAGTAAACTCGGCCCCATACAGATAGTCTCTCAACTTGTCAACAACTGCCCATTTGAGGGCTAAGAACTCCAACTTGTGGGTGGGATAGTTCTTCTCGGAGGGGGTCAGGCTCCGGCTCACATAAGCCACTGGTCGTAGCTGGTCTTCGTACTCCTGGTAGAGTACTCCACCTAGGCCCTCATGGCTGGCATCAACATGTAGCTCATATGGTCTAGTGGGGTCAGCGTAGGCCAAAACTGGGGCTGTGGTGAGACTTCTCTTCAAGGTTCTGAAAGCCTCCTCACACCTTGAATTCCACTGGTCTTTGACCGACTCACCGGGCCTCCTAGGCCCCAATCCATCTTCCTCTCCTTCTGTCTTGAGCAGTTCGTTTAGGGGTTTTGCAATGCGGGCAAACCCATCCACAAACCTGCGGTAGTAGGAGCAGAACCCCAAGAAAGACCGAAGTTCTGTAACTGTTGTGGGCCTTGGCCACGAAGTAACTGCCTCCAACTTCTCAGGGTCTGTAGCCACTCCTTTCTCAGACACTATGTGTCCCAGATAGTTCACAGAAGACTGATAGAACCGACACTTCTCTGGAGAAAGTTGGAGTCCCTCTTCACTGAGCCTCTTCAGTACTTTCTCCAATCTGGCTTCATGCTCTTCCAAAGTCTTTCCAAAGACAATGACATCGTCCAGGTACACAAGGACTTCTATGAGGTTCATGTCTCCAACTGTCCTTTCCATAAGGCGTTGAAATGTAGCAGGAGCTCCAGATAGGCCCTGAGGCATCCTGCTGAACTCAAAGAATCCCACTGGGGTTATGAAGGCAGTCTTTTCTCTGTCTTCTGGATGCATGGGGATCTGGTAATACCCACTCTTGAGGTCCATCACACTGAACCACTTAGTTCCAGATAAACTCTGTAAGGCATCTTCTATCCTTGGCGTGGTGTACTGGTCAGGAATGGTCCTCCTGTTGAGAGTCCTGTAGTCAATGCAGAGCCTCAATGACCCATTCTTCTTCCTGACTACCACAATTGGGGAGGCATAGGGGCTTCTGGACTCCCTAATCACTCCCGTCTTCTTCAGTTCCGCAAGCTGCTCCCTCAGATCCTCCAGATCTGCTAGCGGGACTCGCCTCACTCTCTCTCTGAATGGCTTGTCCTCTTGCATGCGGATTCGGTGGGTGGCACTCCTCGCACACACCACATCAAACTCATCTTTAGAGAAAATCTTCTCCCATCTGGTCAGCTGGGCCTTGGCTCGCTCTTTCCAAGCTCCAGGTAGGTTTGGGTTTTCCATGGAGAGTTTCTTCCAAACATCTTCTCCTTCACCCGTCCCCTTCACTTCTGACCAGCCAACTGGGACAGCGGGACTCACCTGTCCCAGAAGCATCCTGGCAGGGATCTCCACGGGCTGCTCCGTGGGGTTCCTCACACTGACAGGGACTCTTCCTCTTGCCTTCTTCAGGTCCTTCAAGGAGATCACTTCTGGTATCACTTCCAGACCTGAGTGACCCTCCATTGGGTCGGGTTCCAACATTACAAAGGGGCCAGGCTGCTCCCAAGTAAGTTTCACCGTGGCTCTCATGCAGGTCACCTCTCCAGGCTGTAACACTGCTCCTTCTTTTCCAAGCCTCCATACCCTTCCTATCCCCTCACTTGGGGTCTTCTGCTCTAGGACCAACCGCTGATAGGCTGCCTTCAGCATGGGATGGATCTTGGGAGCTGAAAGATTCTCTTTCTTCACCAGGGGGGTCAGCAGCCTTCTGACTAGGTCCGTGTTCGTCCCTATGATCAGGGAAGTCTTGCTGGTTCCTGGTGGGCGGGGACACACCACTGCTAAGGTGTCAAACACTTCAGTCTTCCCAGCTACGGATGGGTCAAAGGTCAACCGTATGGGTAGGTATCCATCATAGGGGAAACTCTGAGTTCCCAGTCCCCTTATCTCCAACTCTTCTATCTTCTGTATTGGCAGATGGCTCAGGTATCTGTCATAGAAGTCCCTATACAATAGGGTCACTTGTGCTCCAGTGTCTAGGAGGGCCTTTGTGTACACTCCTTCCACCTGGATGGGTACAGAAGGGGATGGACCAACTAGCTTTTCTGGGTAAGGCCGAGTTGATGCTGTCCTCTTCTGCGGACTCTTTTCTTTCTCACTTGATCTGCACTTGATCCTTTCTTTAGCCTGGTATGCATTAATTTTCTCCCTCTTGCTGGGAGTGTGAACCCGTTGAGGGACATTGTTATCTCTCACTTTTGGGGGTTCTCGTTTAGGAGTACTGTATTCCTTCCGAGGGGTCTTGCCCCCTT
This sequence comes from Lithobates sylvaticus, assembly GCA_028564925.1. Lineage (NCBI taxonomy): Eukaryota > Metazoa > Chordata > Amphibia > Anura > Ranidae > Lithobates > Lithobates sylvaticus. The sequence goes on from CM053035.1 coordinate 50,895,223, forward strand.
TCTCTGGAGTGTACCTTGGTTGAGGATCCCTGGGCCCCTTTTTAGGGGTCTGATCTCCTCGCTTTCTCTTTCCGTTATTCTTCTTGGAGCTCACTGAAGGCGATGGGCACCCGGTTGACTCCTTCACCGGGGCCCTTTGGCGTTTCCCGCCGGCTGGCGGCTTTCTGTTTTCTTCTTCTTGGGACTGGAACATACAGCTGCAATATGACCAATCCCTCCACAATTAAAGCAGATCATCTCACCGTAGTCAGGTGGGGATGCTGGTGCTGAAACAGCTGGAAACAATTCCCTCCTGCTTGTTTCTTTCTTGGGACTGGGCGTCTCTTTCGCCACTAGAGACGTCAGTATCTCCATCATCTGGGACATCTGCAACTTCAGGGCATCTACCTCTGTCTCTCTTTCAGGGGTTAAGGCCGACCTGACCGTGGCCACTGGAAGCTTTGTAGACCCCATCACCTGCTTTTCCCTTTTCTCTTCCAACATGGCCTCTTCTTCTCTGACCATTCGAATGAGATCAGGGTAGTCCAGGTTCTTCCCATCCTGCCGGGTGCGTAGTACTAGTGCGACAGGGTCCAGGGGTTGGGCTCCCCTCATCACCTGCTGGGCACGGGCTTCATCTACCTTCCCCGGATCTATGCCCTTCTTTAGGATAATCCTATGCAGGATCTTGTCTATGCGTCCCATGTACTCCGACAGCTTCTCCCCTGTCTTCTGGTAACAGTGTTCCAGTTGATAGGTAAGTTCTGTGACTTTTTCTGTCCCACCAAACACACTTTCCAGGATGTCTATGTAGTCCTGGGCAGTGCAATCCTTTTTGCTTGTCTTCAGATTGCGTATGGCCTCTAAGGCAGGTCCTTTTAGGCTCTCAACAATCCTTTGCTTCTTTCTACCTTCTGAGACCTCCCATTCTTCTAGGGCCTGCGTGGCACCATCTAACCACTCTTCAAATCCCTCTTCTCTCGAGGGTACAGGTGTCCTCCCAGAGAACATCCGGAGTTTCCTGTATCCCGACATTGGGTAGTCCCCGGGGTCTCTTCTGCACTGAGTCACAATCTCCCCTAGGACAGCACACAGTTCTGCACTAAGAGTAGTCTGTGCGGGACTTTTCGCGCCCTTCTGCTCTTCCTGCTTTGGGGATAGCATGGCTTTCATAGGAGAACAGTCTCCCTTGCGCGGCAGCGCATGCAGCACTTGGTAGGCCTGACCATTCGGTGCTTGTATGCTTTGGCTCCTGAACTGCTCTGGAGTCTCTTCCTTCCATTCTATTAAGGCGTATGTATAACCAGCATCATTTCTCATGTCCATTATCCATGACTTGTGGCATGGGGATAGGGACATTATGAGCTGCTTGACTGCCTCTCTCTGCCATATCCCCGGCAGTTCAATGACTGCTGCTGCGGCTGGATCAGTGGCCCATGTTGCGGACCACCGTCCCACTTCTATCGGGTCCATGCCGGTACCTTCTGGCGGCTTTTCCCGCTGACTCAGGATCCCGGATTACGAGCCCCCACGTGTAGCGATACCCCCAGTTAAGAGGGCCGCTGATTTGTTTTGGGTCCCTGAGTGCAGCTCCACCAACCCCCGGCAATTTGCTCTACCCGCTCTGGCACAGTTAGTCAAGGGGTATGTATCTATGCACATATAAATATCACTTATACTCTAAGTGTAATGGGTATGAATTCACAAGCAGACTGCTGAAATAAGAATAACTGGCTTTACTTTGGCAGTAAGGAAAAGAAACAGTAACATGCATTTAAACATATGACTTACAATACTTTAGCAGGTCCCTGCAATATGCACTTTAACATGTACACATGTATGTAACAAACTAGCAATGGGGAAACGGAGCGCCAAGTGTGGCGACCGTCTGCTATGCACCCCTGAGGCGCAATAAATCTATCTGCGCCTACCTAACGGACCAGGCCTGATCCCTAGCATCGAGCACCGGGCGTTCGCTCGCTCGGCGAGCCCAGAACTATTTTGGCCGCTCGCATCACGTTCGTGTGATGCGAGCGGCCCCGCAATGCATTGCGGCCGGCGCGGCCGGCGCAGTGCATTGCTGGCTGATGATTGGCCAAGCATGCACTGTGACCCCGCATGCTTGGCCAATCACAGCCCCGGAAACTCGAAGAGCCATAATTGGCTACAGGCAGGACGCCTGTAGCCAATTACAGCTCAGGGGCTGTAGTACACGCCCCCCCCTATAAAAGGCCGCCACGCCGTCTGCGCCGGTCACATGCTGTTCCGGCGCAGATTGAGCAGGCTGATTCTGTGACACTCTGCTGGATTTAGTTAGGTAGAGAGATTCACTTACAGAGATTGAGTTAGATAGATTCAGTTACAAAGATTGATTGAGAAAGAGGGGCTTGTAGTGTGTTCGTGGCAGGCAGGCAGAGCTCCTATATTTTGTTACCAGAAGCACCTATAGGACTTGTAGTGTGTTCGTGGCAGGCAGGCAGAGCTCCTATATTTTGTTACCAGAAGCACCTATAGGACTTGTAGTGTGTTCGTGGCAGGCAGGCAGAGCTCCTATATTTTGTTACCAGAAGCACCTATAGGACTTGTAGTGTGTTCGTGGCAGGCAGGCAGAGCTCCTATATTTTGTTACCAGAAGCACCTATAGGACTTGTAGTGTGTTCGTGGCAGGCAGGCAGAGCTCCTATATTTTGTTACCAGAAGCACCTATAGGACTTGTAGTGTGTTCGTGGCAGGCAGGCAGAGCTCCAATATTTTGTTCCCAGAAGCACCTATAGGACTTGTAGTGTGTTCGTGGCAGGCAGGCAGAGCTCCTATATTTTGTTCCCAGAAGCACCTATAGGACTTGTAGTGTGTTAGTCCCATCACACACACAGAGCTATATTTTGTTCCCAGAAGCACCTATAGGACTTGAAGTGTGTTAGTCCCATCACACACACAGAGCTATATTTTGTTCCCAGAAGCACCTATAGGACTTGAAGTGTGTTAGTCCCATCACACACACAGAGCTATATTTTCTTCCCAGAAGCACCTATAGGACTTGAAGTGTGTTAGTCCCATCACACACACAGAGCTATATTTTGTTCCCAGAAGCACCTATAGGACTTGAAGTGTGTTAGTCCCATCACACACACAGAGCTATATTTTGTTCCCAGAAGCACCTATAGGACTTGAAGTGTGTTAGTCCCATCACACAGACCTTTATTTCCTTCCCAGAAGCACCTATAGGACTTGAAGTGTGTTAGTCCCATCACACACACACAGAGCTATATTTTGTTCCCAGAAGCACCTATAGGACTTGAAGTGTGTTAGTCCCATCACACACACAGAGCTATATTTTGTTCCCAGAAGCACCTATAGGACTTGAAGTGTGTTAGTCCCATCACACACACAGAGCTATATTTTCTTCCCAGAAGCACCTATAGGACTTGAAGTGTGTTAGTCCCATCACACAGACCTTTATTTCCTTCCCAGAAGCACCTATAGGACTTGAAGTGTGTTAGTCCCATCACACACACAGAGCTATATTTTGTTCCCAGAAGCACCTATAGGACTTGAAGTGTGTTAGTCCCATCACACACACAGAGCTATATTTTGTTCCCAGAAGCACCTATAGGACTTGAAGTGTGTTAGTCCCATCACACAGACCTTTATTTCCTTCCCAGAAGCACCTATAGGACTTGAAGTGTGTTAGTCCCATCACACACACAGAGCTATATTTTCTTCCCAGAAGCACCTATAGGACTTGAAGTGTGTTAGTCCCATCACACACACAGAGCTATATTTTGTTCCCAGAAGCACCTATAGGACTTGAAGTGTGTTAGTCCCATCACACAGACCTTTATTTCCTTCCCAGAAGCACCTATAGGACTTGAAGTGTGTTAGTCCCATCACACACACAGAGCTATATTTTGTTCCCAGAAGCACCTATAGGACTTGAAGTGTGTTAGTCCCATCACACACACAGAGCTATATTTTCTTCCCAGAAGCACCTATAGGACTTGAAGTGTGTTAGTCCCATCACACAGACCTTTATTTCCTTCCCAGAAGCACCTATAGGACTTGAAGTGTGTTAGTCCCATCACACACACAGAGCTATATTTTGTTCCCAGAAGCACCTATAGGACTTGAAGTGTGTTAGTCCCATCACACACACAGAGCTATATTTTGTTCCCAGAAGCACCTATAGGACTTGAAGTGTGTTAGTCCCATCACACACACAGAGCTATATTTTGTTCCCAGAAGCACCTATAGGACTTGAAGTGTGTTAGTCCCATCACACACACACAGCTATATTTTGTTCCCAGAAGCACCTATAGGACTTGAAGTGTGTTAGTCCCATCACACACACAGAGCTATATTTCCTTCCCAGAAGCACCTATAGGACTTGAAGTGTGTTAGTCCCATCACACACACAGAGCTATATTTTGTTCCCAGAAGCACCTATAGGACTTGAAGTGTGTTAGTCCCATCACACACACAGAGCTATATTTTGTTCCCAGAAGCACCTATAGGACTTGAAGTGTGTTAGTCCCATCACACACACAGAGCTATATTTTGTTCCCAGAAGCACCTATAGGACTTGAAGTGTGTTAGTCCCATCACACAGACCTTTATTTCCTTCCCAGAAGCACCTATAGGACTTGAAGTGTGTTAGTCCCATCACACACACACAGAGCTATATTTTGTTCCCAGAAGCACCTATAGGACTTGAAGTGTGTTAGTCCCATCACACACACAGAGCTATATTTTGTTCCCAGAAGCACCTATAGGACTTGAAGTGTGTTAGTCCCATCACACACACAGAGCTATATTTTCTTCCCAGAAGCACCTATAGGACTTGAAGTGTGTTAGTCCCATCACACAGACCTTTATTTCCTTCCCAGAAGCACCTATAGGACTTGAAGTGTGTTAGTCCCATCACACACACAGAGCTATATTTTGTTCCCAGAAGCACCTATAGGACTTGAAGTGTGTTAGTCCCATCACACACACAGAGCTATATTTTGTTCCCAGAAGCACCTATAGGACTTGAAGTGTGTTAGTCCCATCACACAGACCTTTATTTCCTTCCCAGAAGCACCTATAGGACTTGAAGTGTGTTAGTCCCATCACACACACAGAGCTATATTTTCTTCCCAGAAGCACCTATAGGACTTGAAGTGTGTTAGTCCCATCACACACACAGAGCTATATTTTGTTCCCAGAAGCACCTATAGGACTTGAAGTGTGTTAGTCCCCATCACACAGACCTTTATTTCCTTCCCAGAAGCACCTATAGGACTTGAAGTGTGTTAGTCCCATCACACACACAGAGCTATATTTTGTTCCCAGAAGCACCTATAGGACTTGAAGTGTGTTAGTCCCATCACACACACAGAGCTATATTTTCTTCCCAGAAGCACCTATAGGACTTGAAGTGTGTTAGTCCCATCACACAGACCTTTATTTCCTTCCCAGAAGCACCTATAGGACTTGAAGTGTGTTAGTCCCATCACACACACAGAGCTATATTTTGTTCCCAGAAGCACCTATAGGACTTGAAGTGTGTTAGTCCCATCACACACACAGAGCTATATTTTGTTCCCAGAAGCACCTATAGGACTTGAAGTGTGTTAGTCCCATCACACACACAGAGCTATATTTTGTTCCCAGAAGCACCTATAGGACTTGAAGTGTGTTAGTCCCATCACACACACACAGCTATATTTTGTTCCCAGAAGCACCTATAGGACTTGAAGTGTGTTAGTCCCATCACACACACAGAGCTATATTTCCTTCCCAGAAGCACCTATAGGACTTGAAGTGTGTTAGTCCCATCACACACACAGAGCTATATTTTGTTCCCAGAAGCACCTATAGGACTTGAAGTGTGTTAGTCCCATCACACACACAGAGCTATATTTTGTTCCCAGAAGCACCTATAGGACTTGAAGTGTGTTAGTCCCATCACACACACAGAGCTATATTTTCTTCCCAGAAGCACCTATAGGACTTGAAGTGTGTTAGTCCCATCACACAGACCTTTATTTCCTTCCCAGAAGCACCTATACGACTTGAAGTGTGTTAGTCCCATCACACACACAGAGCTATATTTTGTTCCCAGAAGCACCTATAGGACTTGAAGTGTGTTAGTCCCATCACACAGAGATCCTATATTTTGTTCCCAGAAGCAACTATAGGACTTGAAGTGTGTTAGTCCCATCACACAGACCTTTATTTTCTTCCCAGAAGCACCTATAGGACTTGAAGTGTGTTAGTCCCATCACACAGAGCTCCTCTATTTTCTTTGCAGAAGCACCCATAGGACTTCTAGTGTGTTAGTGGCATCACACAGAGCTCCTATATATTCTTCTCAGCAGCACCCACAGGACTTCTAGTGTGTTAGTGGCATCACACAGAGCTCCTCTATTTTCTTTGCATAAGCACCCACAGGACTTCTAGTGTGTTAATGGCATCACACAGAGCTCCTCTATTTTCTTTGCAGAAGCACCCATAGGACTTCTAGTGTGTTAGTGGCATCACACAGAGCTCCTATATATTCTTCTCAGCAGCACCCACAGGACTTCTAGTGTGTTAGTGGCATCACACAGAGCTCCTCTATTTTCTTTGCAGAAGCACCCACAGGACTTCTAGTGTGTTAGTGGCATCACACAGAGCTCCTCTATTTTCTTTGCAGAAGCACCCACAGGACTTCTAGTGTGTTAGTGGCATCACACAGAGCTCCTCTATTTTCTTAGCAGAAGCACCCATAGGACTTCTAGTGTGTTAGTGGCATCACACAGAGCTCCTCTATTTTCTTTGCAGAAGCACCCACAGGACTTCTAGTGTGTTAGTGGCATCACACAGAGCTCCTCTATTTTCTTTGCATAAGCACCCACAGGACTTCTAGTGTGTTAGTGGCATCACACAGAGCTCCTCTATTTTCTTTGCAGAAGCACCCATAGGACTTCTAGTGTGTTAGTGGCATCACACAGAGCTCCTATATATTCTTCTCAGCAGCACCCACAGGACTTCTAGTGTGTTAGTGGCATCACACAGAGCTCCTCTATTTTCTTTGCAGAAGCACCCACAGGACTTCTAGTGTGTTAGTGGCATCACACAGAGCTCCTCTATTTTCTTTGCAGAAGCACCCACAGGACTTCTAGTGTGTTAGTGGCATCACACAGAGCTCCTCTATTTTCTTAGCAGAAGCACCCATAGGACTTCTAGTGTGTTAGTGGCATCACACAGAGCTCCTCTATTTTCTTTGCAGAAGCACCCACAGGACTTCTAGTGTGTTAGTGGCATCACACAGAGCTCCTCTATTTTCTTTGCATAAGCACCCACAGGACTTCTAGTGTGTTAGTGGCATCACACAGAGCTCCTCTATTTTCTTTGCAGAAGCACCCATAGGACTTCTAGTGTGTTAGTGGCATCACACAGAGCTCCTATATATTCTTCTCAGCAGCACCCACAGGACTTCTAGTGTGTTAGTGGCATCACACAGAGCTCCTCTATTTTCTTTGCAGAAGCACCCATAGGACTTCTAGTGTGTTAGTGGCATCACACAGAGCTCCTATATATTCTTCTCAGCAGCACCCACAGGACTACCGACTACAATGGCTGGAAGACCGCCAAGGCAGAGCGTGCAGAGCCAAGAACACAGGGCAGGCAGGCTCTGTTTCTAGTGGACGTGGCCGTGGACGTGGTCGTGCATCGTCATCAGCACGTGGCCATGGGACACGCGCGTCTTTGTTTTCGGCAGCTGGACATGTGGAGCCGCATCATGCTGAAGGCTTGGTAGAATGGATGACCAAGCCCTCCTCATCCTCCTCATCCTCTCTCACCCAGGCTCAGGGTACTGACAGAGCATCATGAGCCACCCCTTCCCTAGACCCACCATGTCCTCCTGAGGAGTCCCCCGAACTCTTTGAGCACAGTGTTGGGTACATGCTCCAGGAGGATGCCCAACGATTCGAAGGCTCGGATGACGATACCCAGCTTGAGGAATCTGGCAGTACTGTTCCACCAGCTGCAGCTTACTGCCAGGTTTGCTCTAGTGGTGAAGAGGGAGGGGATGATGAGGTCACTGACTCCACGTGGGTGCCTCAAGGGAGAGAGGATGAGGAGGAGGACGAGGAGGAGGAGGATGCGGCGTCACATGTCCAACGAGGCAGGATGCCCCCTGGAGGCCAGGTAGAGGCCAGCACAGAAACTGTACAACACCGCAGAGCTCCGCCTGTGCAGGGCGCTGCCTCTGCACGTTATCAGAAAAGTTCTTTGGTGTGGGCCTTTTTTGAGACGAGTGCAGCAGATCGCACCACTGCTATTTGCAATATTTGTCTCAAGCGTATCTCGCGTGGCCAAAACATCAGCCGCTTGGGCACGACAAGCATGACCAGACATATGGCGACCTGCCATGCAGCTCGTTGGCAGGCACACATAAAAGACCCACACCAAAGAACTAAGCGGACCTCTCCTTGCTCCTCCTCAGCTGGGATCTCCATCCCCACTACACCTTCAGTCCTCTCTGAAAGCTGCTCTGAGAGGACTGAAGGTGTAGAATTAGGTGTGTCACAACCAAGTACTTGCAGTACACCGACGTCCGATTGCAGCAGGCAAATTTCCCTGCCCCAGCTGCTGGACCGTAGAAAGAAGTACACTCCCAGCCATCCACATGCCCAGCGGTTGAATGCTAGCCTTGCTAAATTGCTAGCACTTCAACTGCTGCCTTTTCAGTTGGTAGACTCGCCCCCTTCCGTGAGTTTGTTCAATGTGCGGTTCCTCAGTGGCAGGTTCCCAAACGCCACTTTTTCTCGCGGAAGGCGATTCCGTCTCTCTACCGGCATGTGGAGGGCAATGTCCATGCCTCGCTGGACAGGGCGGTCAGCGGTAAGGTGCATATTACCGCTGACTCATGGTCCAGCAGGCATGGACAGGGACGGTACCTTTCTTTCACGGCCCATTGGGTCACTCTATTGGCAGCTGGGAGGGATGCAGGACAAGGTGCAGTAGTGTTGGAGGTTGTTCCGCCACCACGCCTCCAAAACGCGACTACTGCTACTGGTTGTGACACACCTCTCTCCTCCACCCCCCCTCCTCTTCTTCTTCCTCCAGTGCTCTGTCCTTGGAACCAGCGGTGCTCCGTAGGCGTACAAGGGGCTACGCAAGTACGCAGGCAAAAAGATGCCATGCCGTGCTTGCGCTGGTGTGTTTGGGGGACAGGAGCCACACTGGGCCAGAGGTTCTGGCAGCTCTGCAGGGGCAGGCCGAGAGGTGGTTGACGCCACGTCAGCTTAAGCCAGGAATGGTCGTTTCTGACAATGGCACCAACCTCCTCTCCGCCCTGCGACAGGGGCAGCTCACCCATGTGCCCTGCATGGCTCACGTCCTCAACCTGGTGGTGCAGCGGTTCTTGGGCAGGTTCCCAGGCTTACAGGATGTCCTGAGGCAGGCCAGGAAAGTCTGTGTGCATTTCCGCCGATCTTATAATGCCAGTGCTCGGCTGACTGAGCTGCAAAAGGAGCTGAACCTGCCCAAGAACCGCCTAATATGTGACATGCCCACCAGGTGGAACTCAACGTTGGCCATGCTGCAGCGACTGCACACGCAGCAGAGGGCCATCAATGAGTACCTTTGCGACTACGGCACCAGGACAGGGTCAGGGGAGCTTGGTTTTTTTTCCCCACGTCAGTGGAGCATGATCAGGGATGCATGCACTGTCCTCTCACCATTTGAGGAGGCCACGAGGATGGTGAGCAGTGACAGTGCATGCATCAGTGACACTGTCCCTCTTGTCCACCTGTTGGAGCATACGCTGCGTGGGATAATGGACAGGGCACTTGAGGCAGAACAGAGGCAGGAAGAGGAGGACTTCCTTGCCTCTCAAGGCCCCCTTTATCCGGACAGTGTTCCTTCTGTCCCACCCATCACACAGGAAGAGGATGAGGAGGAGGAGGAGGAGGAGGAGGAGGATTGTGTGAGCATGGAGGTGGAGCCTGGCACTCAGCATCAGCAGCAGCAGTCTTTTAGGGATGATGTACAGTCCCAACAAACCAGTGGACTTGTACGTGGCTGGGAGGAGGTGGCTGGCGATCATGTCATCCTCAGTGACCCAGAAGACTCCGGACCGAATGCCTCAGCTAACCTACGCTGCATGGCCTCCCTGATCCTGCAAAGCCTGCGGAAGGATCCTCGTGTTCTTCGGATCAAGGAGAGGGACCATTACTGGCTGGCCACTCTCCTTGATCCGCGGTACAAGGGTAAGGTTGCGGACCTTATCTTGCCGTCGCAGAGGGAGCAGAGGATGAGACATCTCAGGGAGGCCTTGCAGAAAGGTCTGTGCAACGCGTTCCCAGAAACTGGGAGGCTACAAACTCCTGGTCCTGGGCGACGAGTTGCTGAGGCTTCGGTCAGTGGCAGAAGGAGCGGTGGGGAAGGTGGACGTCTGACCGATGCGTTCAGACAATTTTTTAGTCCGCAGCCCCAAGGTATGATCGGTTCCAGCAACCATCGCCAGCGTCTGATATACATGGTGCAGGAATACCTTGGGGCAAGGTCAGACTTGGACACCTTTCCCACCGAAAATCCTCTGGCTTACTGGGTCCTGAGGATGGATCACTGGCCAGAGCTTGCACAGTATGCAATTGAGCTACTGGCCTGTCCTGCCTCCAGCGTTCTTTCCGAACGCACATTCAGTGCTGCTGGAGGATTTGTGACTGATCATAGGGTGCGCCTGTCCACCGCCTCGGTTGATCGACTGACATTCATCAAAATGAATCAGTCTTGGATCACCACCAGCTACCAGGCACCTGAGGCGGATATAACCGAATAATTTTTAATGTCACATCCCTTCAAGACTGCCTATGCTGATGCTGAGTGACTGTCCTCTTATGTTCACTGACTATCCTCTTCCTCCTCCTCAATGATCCATGCCACCACACCAGTGCCTAAGGCACAATTTTTCAGCCCCTGTTTAACAGGGGCGTGTACTTCCAATTTTTTAAAAAAATGCTTCGCAACGCGTGTGACTGCTGTGCTCCAAGTACAGTCTCTGTGAGGGGTTGCAGTGTTGTGGCACCAGCACCAGTGCCTAAGGCACAATTTTTCAGCCCCTGTTTAACAGGGGCGGGTACTTACAATTTTTTAAAAAAATGCTTCGCAACACGTGTGACTGCTGTGCTCCAAGTACAGTATCTGTGAGGGCCGGGTTGCAGTGTTGTGGCACCAGCACCAGTGCCTAAGGCACAATTTTTCAGCCCCTGTTTAACAGGGGCGGGTACTTACAATTTTTTAAAAAAATGCTTCGCAACACGTGTGACTGCTGTGCTCCAAGTACAGTATCTGTGAGGGCCGGGTTGCAGTGTTGTGGCACCAGCACCAGTGCCTAAGGCACAATTTTTCAGCCCCTGTTTAACAGGGGCGGGTACTTACAATTTTTTAAAAAAATGCTTCGCAACACGTGTGACTGCTGTGCTCCAAGTACAGTATCTGTGAGGGCCGGGTTGCAGTGTTGTGGCACCAGCACCAGTGCCTAAGGCACAATTTTTCAGCCCCTGTTTAACAGGGCGGGTACTTACAATTTTTTAAAAAAATGCTTCGCAACACGTGTGACTGCTGTGCTCCAAGTACAGTATCTGTGAGGGCCGGGTTGCAGTGTTGTGGCACCAGCACCAGTGCCTAAGGCACAATTTTTCAGCCCCTGTTTAACAGGGGCGTGTACTTCCAATTTTTTAAAAAAATGCTTCGCAACACGTGTGACTGCTGTGCTCCAAGTACAGTCTCTGTGAGGGGTTGCAGTGTTGTGGCACCAGCACCAGTGCCTAAGGCACAATTTTTCAGCCCCTGTTTAACAGGGGCGGGTAATTACAAATCTTGATCTAATAGTTCACAGCAGGGCCCATTCCTGCGCCCACCAAGAGTAACTATGAGGGCCTGCAGTCTTGTGGCAACACCGTCCACCACCACCGCCAAAGGCCCAATTTTTCTGCCCTGTTCATCAGGTGCTTGCAATTACAAATCTTGATCTAATAACTCACAACAGGGCCCATTCCTGCGCCCACCAAGAGTAACTGTGAGGGCCTACAGTCTTGTGGCAACACCGTCCACCACCACCGCCAAAGGCCCAATTTTTCTGCCCTGTTCATCAGGTGCTTGCAATTACAAATCTTGATCTAATAACTCACAGCAGGGCCCATTCCTGCGCCCACCAAGAGTAACTATGAGGGCCTACAGTCTTGTGGCAACACCGTCCACCACCACCGCCAAAGGCCCAATTTTTCTGCCCTGTTCATCAGGTGCTTGCAATTACAAATCTTGATCTAATAACTCACAGCAGGGCCCATTCCTGCGCCCACCAAGAGTAACTGTGAGAGCTTACAGTCTTGTGGCAACACCGTCCACCACCACCACCACCCCCAATTTTTCTGCCCTGTTCAACAGGTGCATGCAATTACAAATCTTGATCTATTAACTCATAGCAGGGCCCATTCCTGTGCCCACCAGTCTTGTGGCTACACCAACATCTAATAGGGCAAATTTCTGCAGAGTATATACGCCAGGCCCCTACTTTCAAACATCCAACTTACAAACGACTCCTACTTGCAAATGGAAAGAGAAAACAGGAAGTGAGAGGAAATCTACCCCTAGGAAGGGAAATTCTATCCTGTTAGATTTAATTTGGGAAAAAGGTATCTCCTCTCTACTGATACTTTATCACCAATCCTTGTTTCAATTAAAACCCCACTTTTCCAAAAACATTTGTCATTGGGACGGAAAGTGAGGTGACATGTTCTGAACAGATGTGCAAAGACAGCAAATGTTACAGGGGTGATAACCCCTCCCTATGTTCTCCAAAAAGCTTAAAAATAGATTTTTTTGGGATGGAGCTACACTTCATAATGTACCTGTTCAGATTCTACTTAAGAACAAACCTAAAGCCGCAAGTGGTTTTAAATGGCTTCTTTTTTTCCTTTACAAATGTCATTTTGTGCAAGGACAGTTCTAAACACGGGAAACACATGCCACTTCACAGGCATACTTTAGACACCCCCCAGGTACCATATTTAAAGGAAAATTTCACTTTTTTTTTTTCACTTTATGCATCATTAAAATGACTGCTCCCGAAAAAACGTTAGTTTTTAAAAGTTCTTTTTGCATTGATATATGTCCCCTGGGGCAGGACCCGGGTCCCCAAACCTGTTTTATGACATTAACATGCATATTGGCCGTTGTAATTAGCACTTTTGATTTCGAACGTTCGCGTCCATTATAACGTATAGGGTTCGAAAATTCGCGCGAACTTTCGGTCCGTTCGAAGGTTCTGGTTCGAACCGAACCCGGGGGTGTTCGGCTCATCCCTAATGTACACATATATGAATCAAACTAGCAATGGGGAGACGGAGCGCCAAGTGTAGCGACCGTCTGCTATACACCCCTGAGGTGCAATAAATCCATCTGCGCCTACCTAACGGACCAGGCCTGATCCCTAGCAATAGAGCTCAGTCCTTGAAATAGGTACAGTATTCTTCACCGGCAATAGATCTGTAGAGGTGGTGCACATGTAGCTTTAAATGGTATACTTGTAATCCACAGAAAGTAACATCTGCTGCTCTGAGTTAAATTGTGCCTTGGCAGTTCAATAGGCATGAAAGTGTGTGTATCAATGCAGGATGAGCCTTTCAGCTCTCTCACCAATCCTGGGGTACGGTCCTCAGCTCCGGTCCCTCCAATGGCGGCGTCCGGTCTCCTCAGTCACAGCCCCTGCGTTCCGGTCCTGTCTCCGTCCGACCGACTGCAGGGAAAAGTCTCTGCTCCGCTGCTGTTGACTCTGAGGGATTAGAGTCTCACTCCGTCTGCTGCAAGGCCCAGGCTTCAGGCCTTCAGCAGTCCCGGTCCGCACAGGTGTCCCCTCAGGAACAAGTCTCCGCGTCACCAGCTCAGTCAGAAGAGGCGTCCCAGTCAGACGCGGCATCAGAAGAGGAAGAGGCGGTCTCTCCTCCTCCTTTTTATCACCTCCCCCAGCAGCCTCTCGGGCGGAAACAAGCAGCCCGGGAGCCTGGGGAATTATGGGGAATGTAGTCTCTTCCCCTAAAAGGGGTACGACCCCGCTACACATTTGATAAAGAAGGACATGCAGAATCAAAATAAAGGTGTCTAATGACTCTTCAAAGAATAATTCTCTGTCAAACGAAATCCTTTCTAGACATGTCTTACGAACTGCCTCTTCAAGCGAACTCTGCAGCCAGAAGATTCTGCGCATCTGTACTGACATGATAGTCAGGTGAGAACTTTGACACAGGGAGCCCACCAAACCATTTATGCAGTAGCAAGGCTAAAGGGAGGAGCTACACAGCACTAAGGTATCCCTCAGGATTGAGCCAGGGGTGCCTGCCATATGCTTGGCTTGGACTGCCAGCGTTTGGCCAACAGTCATAGACACCAACAACAGTTGGAGCAGAACAGAGAAAAAGAAGCCTTAAGAAGTGGCTTAAACCTTTTGCCCACAGGGTCTTTGAATACTGGGATATTCTCAACAGGAACTGTAAGGGATCTATTGAAGCAGGATCCACCATGGGCACTTTCCACTTTGTGGTAGGCATACTCCACTTGGTAATGCTGTGCAAACCTCTTGGGAGGCGACTACACTTTGTCTGGTCTCTGACGGTTTTTATACGGCACACCTTATATAAGTGGGTGAACAGGAAAGGACATATTGGCCTCAAACAGGAATCTCAACCTCGTTCTTTAAAAGGAACACTTTTCCTCCCAAGAGTAGTCCTCCAACCCTGAGGATTCACTGTCCACTTACTCCTCTTCTTCCTACACCTCATCTTCATCAGAAAGCCATGTTTCCACGATGGATGAGTCAGACAATGACTGGTGGTGCTAATATCTTGAATATCCTATAGTCTTAGTAATACACTTTCCCTATTTGGTCTGCCATAGAGGCTGAAAACTCCTCTGTAGTTAAAAAGGAGGGATGGGGGTACCTGAGGAGATAAGGAGAGACTCTGAAGTGAGGTCCAAAGACTCAGGTGCTGAGTTTTAAGAGGGACACCCTGCCATGGCCCTGTGCACAGTGTGTGCTGGTGTCACGTACCTGGTGGTAGAGCCTGATATGCAGAGGACGGCCTCTCTTACTCCTCTGACTTGGGGCCCCTGATAGAGCAGACAGGAACCACAGGAGTGCAGAGTCGCACAAGTCTCTGGCAGAATCGTTGACAGCAGAGCTGGGCTGAGACTCCGGGTAGAGCTGTGGAGGAGTGCAGACACGGCCAGGAACAACAGTGAGCAGGAAGCTGGAACAAGCTGGTACTGGAACACCACAGGCAGAGGAGCTGATACAGCTGCAGCAGGGATGGAAGTCCTTCCAAAGCTGAAGAGAAGGCAGGTACAGGTAGGCTGGGTCATACACAGGTGGACACGTCGGGAATGGATGCAGAGACTGGAGCGGAGTCCGGATTAAGGCCGGGCTGGCAGCGAAGTAGCAGAAGGAGCAGGCAGGAGCGGAGTGAGCAACAAGCTGGGGTCGGATGCAGGCAGAAGGCAGGAATGTCAGGAAGCAAACCGGGTCACAACGGAACAGGTATCAGATATGGTAGGCAAGGACACAGGGAATGCTGTAGAGCAGACAGCATTGAGTCTAGGTACTGACCCAGTTTAAATAGCCTATTTTAGCGCCATGAACTGTCACAAGTTGCGCTCGCGTGCACCGCAGCATTCTCCTAACAGGAACTGAGATTCCGTGGCTACCATCTTGGTTGCTGGCATGCCCTTCCTGACAGCTGGCCTTTTCCCATTTCCCTTCTGTCTGATGTCCACCATTAGGGTATGGGTTCCACAGAGGGGTGCTCACAAGCTGTGGTGGAGTGCAGAGACTGTCGCTTGCATAGTAAAATGGGTGCAGCCAACCTGTGTCCACTGTGTCCACTGACTAAAGGCTGCTTGATAACCTAATGAAGGCTGTGTAGAGCCTGGGACAAAATTCACAGCTGCAGTGGTTTGTATAAAGCAAACTGCTCAAGAAAGTGCCTGGAATAAGGGGGGTGCCAGTTCTGAGATTGGATGTGCATGAACATGTGCCGGTGCACACTTTCATGCAACGCATGTACATATATTGATGCACAAACGTGCGTGCCCATGCAGGTTACTGGCAGGATTTTTTTGCCTGTGTACTGGTGCATTCACACTGTTCTGGTTAATTTCCTGACACTTTGGTGTAGCGTAAATGTAGATTTAAACTAATGCTGTAGTGGAGTCTGAGGACCTGACTGTGCTTTCTGGCAGTCTTGCCTGCATCATATAACCAGCTGCACAGAACTACAAACCCTTTGTCAAGTGAAACAGCTTCCATACCATCTCTACTGTATGCTTAGTTGCTTGCCTGTAGTTCAGCTTTACAGTTAGCTGATCCTTGTTTTATAAAATAAAAAAACATGTAAAAAGACTGTAGATCCTATTTAATACCAAAGTGTTTAACATGAATGATACCACCCTCATATTTATCATTACTGACATGCATGCGGCCTCTGCGCTGATCTTGCATTCAAGAGTATTTATTGCATAGATCATATTCATATGTTTTTAAATTCTCTGAATTTAGGCTAGGCACCTGGGTTTACTAAACCTGCTTGGTAAATCTGAGGCCAGATGGCATCTCAGCCATGAATGTTACAGTCATTCCGGCGACAACGATCTCCCAGGGAGCTGTAGTGCAAGAAAACCTGCTGTATTGTCATGTATCCCATCAATTATTTACTGTTCAGTCCTTCTGTAAGTGCATCAGATTTAAAGCATTTCTCACAAGTTGCCTTGACAAGACTAACATTGTTTGATATGTACATGTTTAACGCTATAGTGGTAACAGCATGGAGAATGGGAGGAGCCAAAGTACAGCAAATGGCATTTTAAAGGAAAATCTATTGTCATTTACTGTGTTTTTTTTCCAAATGTACATGAATATGATCATCCTAAAGTAATTACAGTGAGCGTTAATGTCTCAAAGTCCTATTTATGGTATAGTTGGTTGATAATTATATACAGAGGGAAATTATTTGATCCCCTGCAGATTTTGTAAGTCTGCCCACTTACAAAGAAATGAAGGGTCTATAATTTTTATCATAGGTGTATTTTAAATGATAGAGACAGAATATCAAACAAAAATCCAGAAAAAAACACATGATACAAATGTTATAGTTGCAGTTCAGTGAGTAAAATAAGTTTCCTGGACCTCCCCATGTCAGCCAACCATGGGTCAGCTCCGCCCCCTCTGACCCCTCCAGGACCACCTTTTTTCCTAGCCCATAAAGGGCGGCTGTCTGCCCACATCAGTGTTCTTTTTTCGTCCTCGCTCCGGACGCCTTTTAAAGTTTAATTTTAGTTAGTTGTTTATATTTATTTTTATTTTATTTATGTATTTATTTTTATTTTTTTCTCCATCCACCATTCATCCTGTCCGGGTTAAGCCTCTCCCGGATCAGAAGACCCCCCCCAGATGGGCTGTAAATCTCCCGAGGAGTGTGGGTTCCCGTGGTGCTGGGATTGTATGGTACAGTATAAATGACTGTGTATTACTGGCAAAGGTCACTAGCAGTATAAATGACTGTATACACCTTCGTAAGGCAGGTGCTGGCACTCTCTCCTTCCAGGTTTTTGTGTGTTCATGCAGTGGTTTGGATCGCTGGGACTTGTAGTTCACCACCTCCACATGTATTCCTTTCAGGAAGCTCAGAGTTGACCCGGTGAGGTCAGAGGTAACTTCCTCTTGGGTTACCTAGCAAACACCAGAATGCTCACTACTAATTTGCAGCAGGCTCTGTCCTCTAGGCTAATCTCATCCTCCAGCTGATCAATCTGCTACTCTGCCCTGGTAAGCCTCTTTTCAGGACTTTCATTACTTACTGCTGTGTTACTTGTCTGGAGTGTTTTTATTATCCTGTGCCTTTAGAGATCTGGGGAGTTTTGCCTGCCTGCCTAGCTGCCTTAGCACTGAAGATTCGGATGGAGAAGTTTATTTTATTTATTTTGTTAGTTAGTTATTTATTTATTTTTATTTTTAAAAAAAAGAGAGCACATCCTCTGTTTTACAGAGAAAAGGGCCCAATGCGCGCTAAACGCCAGCAAAGAGGTTCCTAATCAGCACTCCAGCCTCAAAGGAGCATGACAAATCGAAGAGTCGCATGCAGCTGGATAGACGCCTGTTGTCACTGCATTCCAGATCTCCCTCACCCTTACCTCACTTTAGTCGCTCAGACTAGAGCCAAGAGAGGTCAAGACATCAGAAAGCCTCTAGAAAGGGCGCAGACAGAGAAGAAGATCCTCTTTGTGACAAAACGCTCCCACACTCCTCTTGAGTGCTTTCGTCATATACCACTTCCTCCCAGTCTGGATATGGATCTCAGACATTCCAACCGCTCCCAAGCACCAAACGAGACGACACTTGCTTAGCTGCTCAACATGGACTGTTTTTATTAGAACCAAACTGACAAGTATTTATATACAGTAGAAGAGGAGACCCTCCCCCTCCTGCTCATTTTACTCTAACAATACACCTGTAACAAATTAACATGAGCTAATTAAAGCGGAGCTCCACCCGCACCAAAAATATTAAAAGTCAGCAGCTACAAATACTGCAGCTGCTGACTTTTAATAAATGGACACTTACCTGTTCCAGCGGTGTCGGCAGAATGTGACGAGCGACCGCTCGTCTCTCGGCTTCCCCGCCGCCATCCTCTGTCAGGGAATCAGGAAGTGAAGACGCAACGTCTTCACTGCCCGGTTCCCTACTGCGCATGCGCAAGTCGCGCTGTGCTTCTCTATTGGTCCCAGTTGTATCCTGGAAACTGTGTTTCCCAAGACACAACGGGGCATCTTCGGATATGGGCGAGGCAGCTCCGGATATCTCATCCGGAAGTGGGTGCAGATACCTGTATTATACAGGTATCTGCACCCTCCGCCCCCCTGAAAGGTGCCACTGGTGGCACCGGAGGGGGGGAGGAATCCGATAAGCGAAAGTTCCACTTTAGGGTGGAACTCCGCTTTAACTAATCCCTTTAAGCAGCCGATGTGACTCTGTGCCCATCAGAATTTCACTACAGGTCAGACTTGTTGTCACGAGCTTCACACATGTTAGATGCTAATATCATCAACTACACAAGACAGCAGGAGCTCCATTAGGAGTCGGTCCGTCTCCTACATTGTACAGAGGACATTGTGATCAGCTCTCTCAATTAACATCAACAAACTAAGAATAGTCTTTTCATATATCCTGCATTGAATCTGACTAGCACAGATTATAGGGGGGGGGGGGGTTCTCATTCACCCTGTGCCTTAGAGACACAGGGTGATTTACACATAAGAAGGTCCGGGGAAGCTGGACAAGGAGCCTCCAGAACTCTCCAGGGCAAGCTGAGTTCCACAAACCCCCGACCCAAAGTCACTCCTGTCACACATCTCCCCTTTCGGCAGGAGACTAACACAGGAGGAGACCCCAGACGGGTTAACTCCGAAGTTAGTCAGTAGTTCCAGTTTCCCATTGCCGGTATCCACACAGTACCCCAAATATATTGTCCCAAACATAGCAGTAGCCAAGCCAACCTCTGCCTCTCTCAGAGAACATGCCTGCCGCTGGGGAGAGGCCTGGACTGGCCCTTCTCCCTGGAGTCCTTTCAGCCGCTGGAGAGAAGACAGGGTGACTGGGATCACTCCGTCATGCTGTTGGGGATTTGGGCCGACCGCCCAGCATCCCTGGAGTATACAAGTGGGGACTGTAGTCCCATCCCCCGATATCAGCTCAAGCTGCAGTTGTGTGTAGGGGCCAGTAGCATTCTGCCCTGTTAGCACTTCAGCTGAGAACCCCACATCATCCACTCCGGCTAACTGTTGGGGAGTGACCGTCACCTTCTCACCATGGGCCCCTAGAATTATGCAGGTGTGGGGCAGAGGTCTTAGACCCTCTGTCCGGTGACCAGCACTTCAGTTGGAGGAGTCTCTTGTAACTCCACAGTTGCCGGTGCTGGGCAGAGCACAGTGAAGTTTGGCCCTAATACCAGCTCTTCTGCTGGAGGCTCATCAGGTTGTTTTTCCTCAGCAGAAAAGTCTATCAAATCCCCTGTCTCTGCAACTGGTGTCTGGGGATATAGGTTCACCATCTCCTGTCCATGTGTTGGGTTCAATATGAACTCATGTAATATTTCATTCCCAATGCTTTTCTGGAGAACAGGATGCACTCCCCCGGTTTGAATGTAGCCAGTTAAACAACTGTCAATCTGCATTACAATGCTTATTACCCCTGCTGCCAAGATGGCTATGGATATCTATTGGATGGAAGGCAAATGGAGTTGGCTATGAGTAGGCGTGTATGTTTGAATGAAAAGAGCACACACATAGGCAGTTAACTCTCTCTGCCCTTTTCCTCGGATCACAGCTGATGGTGGTCTATGCAAGCCTCATGGCCTGGCAGCCATCTTGAGGCCTTCCCTTTTGTTTAATGGCGATGGCCCTCTCTTGGTCATCTGAGTCTAGCCGATGCTACAAAGCCTCACGGAGGGCCTTGTGATAAGTATCTTTAATATTCTTGTATTATATGTTCTGATTGTAAGCTTTGTGATATTGTAATGTCTTTTAATACTTTATGTTAGCGTTCCTAACTTTTTGGGAAATAAATAAGATAGTGTTTTACTAGCAGCAGTGTGTGTATTTTCATAACTAACTTTATATCAGTGTGCCTAACAGGGTTTAATAGATCAGCTAACTATGGGAATAGATATGTTAATAGTAGTTTGTATACTGCAGCGATTTCTACAAATGGCACCGCAGATGGCATGTGGCAATCCTAAAAGCCACATAGAACCTACAGGACAAAAGTGCTCAGATTCAAGGCAGCTGACAATGCCACAGTAAGTGTGGTTAGTCTTTTCTATGGATAGGCAAAAGTTTTATTGTTTAGAATGATATCAGGTAAAAGTGATAATGAATGAAGAATCTTGAATGCTATGGGAGCGATTAGTTTTTTTCCGTGAGTTGTAAGAGCTAACGATAATTGGGTTTGGTTTATTACTCAGTGCAGTGTTGGAACGTTAGTACAAATAGAAGTGTATATTGTGTGGATTGTGTGCTTGTGAAAATGGAACTGGTGTATACATGTTAAAAAGTACGCCTCTGCCAGTTATCATTCATGTGCAGATGAACCTCTTAAAAGCCAGTGTAATGTTCGAGTGTCTCAGTGTCAGCAACATAATAGCAGATTATTGGGTAAACAACTAAAAAAGAAAGTGAAGAAAGAAAAGTTGGCTAATGAGATTGCAGTGTTGCTCAGAATTAAATTTATATCTGAGCAAATGGGGCGGGGGTGGGAAGCAGAGAGGTGACGTCTTGGGGAAGACATAGAGAAAGTCAGTGGAAACCTTCTAGTGGAATAGCCTCCAGTAGTGAGATGGATGAATTGCGGGCAAAAGCCGGCGATTTGTCAGGAAAAAACAGTGAGCTACAAGAACAGCTTCAGAGGTGCAGCATGGACTGTGATATGAAAAGCAAACGTTTAGAGTCATTGCGAATAAAGTTGTCAGAGATGGAAGAATTGGTTATGTCTTTAGAAAGAAAATTAGCAAACGCACGCTCCCAACTTCTTATTAAAGAACAGTGTATAATATCGCTCAATGAGCACAAAGCAACATGCCAATTGGCCGATATCTGCACAGTCAATGAGGAGAAGAGCCGTGATGAAACACAGTCTACTATAGCGCCTATAGCGTCAAAGCAGAATAACAGTTTGATTGTGTTGTTTTTCCCATTAACTAATTGTCTTTCAGATCAAAAGGAGCATGCACTCTCCTCAGGAGAAAAATCCATGGATGTCTTTAATTAAAAGTTGAGTGTTTGTCATTGTTGTATGGTGGTTGTCTTGTCATGTTGTTCTTGGGTAAAATGGCCAGACTTTTTTTTTTTTTTTTTGGTATTGGTTTAGTCAGCTATTTTATTGTTGTTTTGTTCAGGTGTAAAAAGCTCCAAAAGGTTTAGGCTTTGTCCACCTGAAAGGGGGTTAGTGCATACATCTTAAAGATAAAGATAAATGCATTGGTTTTTTTTTTGTGTTTTTAATTTGAGAATTTTTTAGAAACAACATTGACGTCCGTTTTGAAATTTTTGATCATACCATGGGGGTCCATTTTAGAGTGGGTTCTGCCTAAAGAGGTCATGGTTGTTTTGATAGTTTGGTCAAAGTTGCAGAAGCCAGGAATACTAAGTTCCTGGGTTCCAAGGAGGGAAATATGAGTAAATATTGTAAGTGAGCAGATATTATGGATAAGAATTTGATTCTGCTCTTGTTTTTCAATTCCAGAATCCTGGTGGAGCGAGATTGGAAAGGTTTCTGGAAAATGGATGACAGATGATTATCTGGTTGGCAGTTTGTCTGTGCCATACCACGCCCCAAATTTGTTCTAATAAACATCAGGAGAGACGGAACAAACAAAAAGATTCACTTTTATACTTTTTCTTTTCCTATGGACGATCTGGTGCTGAATCTGAAAGACTGTGTCTATCAACAAGACTTGAAACATTTTTTGCTGGACTCTCTCCTGATGAATGCAAACGTGTTATTAATATACATACAATGGGTTGGAGGTTGGGGGAAGGAATATAACACATCCAATCCATCAGAACATGAAAATTTAAAATATATATGTTTTTTTTTTTGTTGGAGGGAGGAGTTGAAAGACGAAAAGTTGTGTGATGTAGGGCATGTATTGACGTAACGGAATTTATATGGTGCAGGGACTTATGCATAATAAGGTGTCTGTTGGCCAGACTAAAGGGTGCCAGGTGACACATCAATGGGGTGAAAACTTCCTCGTAGGGGTGGTGTCTCAATCCTAGCAGTCCCATAGAGAAGCTTTCGGTTACTGGACATGTGGGACACCAGAACTAGACATGGGGGAGATACGCCTGGTTTATGTCTCACCTGAGAGGTTAAAACCCTGCACAGGGAATGCCAGTGAATACACACAGGAGTATGCGCCATTAAATAATGTAACAAATGCTGGCTACCAGGGTACAGTATGCCTTCACCACATGGCGCTGCAACATCTCACAGTGGTTGATAAAACCTATTACCCTATATGTGCTGAGTATACGCTGAATCAAGTGAGGTCATTGTACCAGTGACTTACTCCCAGAGATGTGCGGACACAGAATAAGGTGCATGCAGGATGCTTATCTCTGAGGAGTAACCAGAAGAGGAGGCATGTATTCAGCACTATATTGGGGGAATAGGAGCTGGGATGGGTGTTGGTAATGGAGTAGACATCGATATCCTGAGGAACAAACTCTCAGCCA
The DNA here is from genome assembly GCA_028564925.1 of Lithobates sylvaticus. NCBI lineage: Eukaryota > Metazoa > Chordata > Amphibia > Anura > Ranidae > Lithobates > Lithobates sylvaticus. Next base: position 50,918,515 of record CM053035.1, read on the forward strand.
TAGCTTAAGCGGGACTTTGTTACTCAGAGAGATTGGTGGCATCCTTAATAACATTCACAAAAATACCCAGGGTAAAGTAGCTCCAGATTTGGTGAACCATGTTGAGAGGTTGGTGGAGAAGGTGATGGTACAGGACAGAAATCTGTCATGGGCTCTGGCGTACACGTAGTGGCAGGTGGAAGTGTCAACCAGCATAAAGCTGATTGTACAGTCTCTGTATAAAGGACAGTGGCCTAATGAGTTAGCATCACCGCTCAGTAAGACTCTGCCAAAACACGTCGCTTACACTAATCCAAAGTGGTGGTCGAATGCCTGGATGGGCTGTACCAGTTTGGATTGTGAAAGGTGTTAGGCTGTATGATCCCATATACAGAAGTGCGGACTTGGTCTGTATATTTGGTGGCGTCAATGGGCTTACTGATTGGGGATTCTATCTTCGCATTCGAGGCTAAATCACTCACATGTGATCAGAGGAGATGGAAGCTGGAGGCAGGTTGATACTTCCCTCGGTCGTTGCATGCCAGGTCAATACATGGTGGTGATGATGAAGGTAAAAATGTTGGGAAGTTATTTCAGGGGTCTCATTGCTGGGAAGGAAGCACCTGGGTATTATTTAGGACATAGACGAGTTTGTTTCTTTGTCCTGAAGAATACCGATGTAACGCTAGTCATGAAAACTAGAAGGTTCCTTGAACCTAAACATAGGTAGAGGTGCATGGTATACCCTGGGCATGGTCTCTGAAATCCAGGCACAGGGATGGAATTGTGTGTTTTTTGTCATTTTTGCAAATTTATATGTGTGATTAGACTCAATATTTATATAGAAGGGTCTCCCATTTGTCTATGCAAGTTGAGGGACGACATTTGTCTATGCAAGTTGAGGGACGAATTGACGGTAGGGTCTCTGTGTACAAATTAGAGACTTTGCTGCCAAGTCGGAGCCCTGCAATACCGCTGTGAGCAAGCCTGCTTAATCCTGACCCATATTTACAGTAAAGGGTTATAGGGTTGGGAGCGGGGTGCGTAAATGGATGGGATACATATATATGTATATAGTATGGTAATAAGTTGATTTATGTTATGGAATAGTGTGACCTATGTGTATTGTAGGTTAATAATATGGGTGAATAAGGACCTCCTCGAGACTTATCTAAATACTAGATCGGTATTTGAGAGCTGTTTGATATGTTGCTCTGAATGTGTGCTGGTGAATGAATGGACACCCCTTGCCTGTACTGCATCCGTCCTGAAGATACCGGAAAGGATAAGATACCGAAGATACATAATGGTGACATGGAAGCTGTCGCTGAAGAAGGATGGTGGGGTGTTACTCAGTGGCAAAGCGGCACGTGTTGGGAAGCACAACACGGTAAGACCATTATGGACTGTTCCATAGGAGCTGTTTCTGCACATGTTGTAAAAACACAACACGTTAAGACGTTTAAGGACTGTTCTATAGGTACTGGTTCGGAAACACATGTTGGGGACAAAACAGTTATGGACTGTTCAATAGGAGCCGTGTCTGAAGAAGGGTGGTATGCGCCTTTTAGGCGCAAAGCGGAATATGTTGGATTCAATATGAACTCATGTAATATTTCATTCCCAATGCTTTTCTGGAGAACAGGATGCACTCCCCCGGTTGGAATGTAGCCAGTTAAACAACTATGTTATATCTATGAGAGCTAATCTGCATTACAATGCTTATTACCCCTGCTGCCAAGATGGCTATGGATATCTATTGGATGGAAGGCAAATGGGGGTGGCTATGAGTAGGCGTGTATGTTTGAATGAAAAGAGCATGCACACAGGCAGTTAACTCTCTCTGCCCTTTTCCTCGGATCACAGCTGATGGTGGTCTATGCAAGCCTCATGGCTTGGCAGCCATCTTGAGGCCTTCCCCTTTGGATCATGGCGATGGCCCTCTCTTGGTCATCTGAGTTTAGCCGATGCTACAAAGCCTCACGGAGGGCCTTGGGATAAGTATCTTTAATATTCTTGTATTATATGTTCTGATTGTAAGCTTTGTGATATTGTAATGTCTTTTAATACTTTATGTTAGCGTTCCTAACTTTTTGGGAAATAAATAAGACAGTATTTTACTAGCAGCAGTGTGTGTATTTTTTATAACTAACTTTATATCAGTGTGCCTAACAGGGTTTAATAGACTAGCTAACTATGGGAATAGATATGTTAATAGTAGTTTGTATACTGCAGCGATTTCTACACCATGTAACCCAGAAGATGCTATCAGTGCTGAGCAGAGGTTGGCAGAGCTCTGGCCGGTTGTCCGCACTTCAGCTTTGGGGATGGCAATTTTCAGATTTTCCACTGCCGATTCCCTGGCATGCTGCTGGACAGGCACATTCCTCCATCCAAGATCATCCCATGCAGAAACAAGATCATCAAGGTCAGTCAGCACTTGCTGCATCCGCCATAAGACCTCCGCATCCATAGCTGCAGGGGCAGGTTGGCAAAGCACACTGTTACTCTGACACATTGCCGACTCTTCAGCCATGATTTCAGAGTTGTCCACTGGTATTTCCTGATAGTCCCAGGCAAAGGGAGCCCACCCTGCTGCTGAGCAGAGTCTAGCAGCTGTCTGTAGGCGATCTCCAGCTCCCATTCCTGAGCGGCCAGGAACTCCAAATCTTCCTGTGCCCAGAGCACTTCCGAGATGTTCAATCTTTGCTCTCTGTGCTCCATTATTTCCTCCAAACGCCACTCCAGATCACTCCCAAAGTCAGGGTCCTCGGACAACCTCCAGTATAACAATCCCAGGCCATCATAGTCAAAGCCTTCTGTGGGTCTGTCAACCGCTGTCCACGGGCAAACTTGGGCTACATACCACCGGAGGGCTCTGTAGCTCTCGTCCAACCGCATTTCTGCCCGGATCAGCCTGCTTAACTCAGCTGTCCACTTCTGCTTCGGTTGTTCCCCCAATAACAGCATTCGTACTTCATACTGTGACCAGTACCTTACATGGATGGAGGGGAGAACTTTTCCCTGGTGTCGCTGCTCACAGGCTAGCGCTTCCTTCCAGAGTTGGCGGACAGAATCATACCATCCCAGCAGGACCTGCACCGATACTGATCCTATGTGCTGTATCCGCATCTCTCGCAACCTCCTTCCGAATTCCTCTTCCATGGCTGCTGGTATCTGTACCTCTTCTCCTCTCCTGCTATCCGGACCTTGGATCCAGGTGGAGGTTTGGATGTCCCTGACTGCAGGAAGTATCCCACTGCTTGCCAACAATGTGATGAAACGCTCCCACACTCCTCTTGAGTGCTTTCGTCATATACCACTTCCTCCCAGTCTGGATATGGATCTCAGATATTCCAACCGCTCCCAAGCACCAAACGAGATGACACTTGCTTAGCTGCTCAACATGGACTGTTTTATTAGAACCAAACTGACAATTATTTATATACAGTAAAAGAGGAGACCCCCCCCCCTCCTGCTCATTTTACTCTAACAATACACCTGTAACAAATTAACATGAGCTAATTAACTAATCCCTTTAAGCAGACGATGTGACTCTGTGCCCATCAGGATTTCACTACAGGTCAGACTTGTTGTCACCGAGCTTCACACATGTTAGATGCTAATATCATCAACTCCACAAGACAGCAGGAGCTCCATTAGGAGTCGGTTCATCTCCTACATTGTACAGAGGACAATGTGATCAGCTCTATCAATTAACATCTTGAGTTCATCAACAAACTAAGATTAGTCTTTACATATATCCTGCATTGAATCTGACTAGCACAGATTATAGGGGGGGTTCTCATTCACCCTGTGCCCTAGAGACACAGGGTGATTTACACATAAGAAGGTCCGGGGAAGCTGGACAAGGAGCCTCCAGAACTCTCCAGGGCAAGCTGAGTTCCACAAACCCCCGACCCAAAGTCACTCCTGTCACACTCTTCTTTGAATAGGTCTTCATCGCCAGCCCAGGCAGAAGAAGGATCATGTTGGGCCTGCTCAGCTGAGGTCATCAGAGGAAAGTGGATATGTGCATCTTGCTTCAAGGAGGCGGCTCAGGACAATGCTGCGAATGCACGCCAGGTTAAATCCTACATTAAGTACACAGTCAAGGAAGGGTTAAACAGCCTTTTAAGGAATCCTGCTGTATCTTTAGCATCTTCAGATTCAGATCATGTGTTTTTAGTGCATTTTAACTCTGAAGTCAATAGCGATTCGGATCCATCTGAGGCTGTGATGGTCTCGGAATTGCATATGTTTGATTTTTGCACTGGTTCCCCCCTTGGTGGAGGCTGTTAAGGATGCGATGAAGTGGCAGGAAGAATTGTTGCCTCCAAAGAGACAGCAGAGTTTATACCCGTTTTTAAAGAAATCATTACCTTCCTTCCCATTCATTTCTGAAATTAAAGAAGTATTTGACGATGAGTGGGCGGGGCCTGAGAAGGGGCTCAATGTGCATAATAAAGTATCGAGGCTGTAACCCTTGGGACATTATGCCTAAGGTAGATGCTTCATTACGTAGATTTGCCTGCCACATTCCGCTTCCGCTATGAATCACAGAATAAATGCAGACCTAAAAAAAAAAAAAAAAAGTTGTATAGTTTGGTAGTGCTCACCTCTGTGGCAGCAGCACTTGGGGTGGATTCGCACCTGTGCGTTTTTATTTTTATTTATTTATTTATTTTGGTGCTTTTTGCGCTACCATTTATTTACCGTGGTCTCCTATAGGATGTGTTCTGTGGTGCGGGTCTGCGGAATACAGGGGTGCATGGGTGTGAATCCAGCCTTAGACTGGGAATCTGGGAAGTGGCAGTTCTTCTCTTTTGCCGTTTTCAAGACTGCTTTAGAGTTTGTGGCTGAAGTGGCTGTTGACCAGGTCAGGGAGCTGGTTCAAAAATGACAGCAAAGATATTGGCTCATTCCGTCACAGCCCACAGAGCCTTATGGTTGAAGCATTGGTCAGCCAATAAGGCTTTTAAGCACAGTCATGTTAAGTTCCATTCGACGGGAAGCTACTATTCCGGAAGACTTAGAATCAGCAATTCAGCAGGTTTCCAGCGGCAGATCTAGCCTAATGCCGCAGAAGAGAAAAAGACAACAGCAGCCCTTTTGGTTTAACAAGAGATCCAAAGAAGGATTCAGAGGCCAGTGCTTACAGAGAGTTTTTCAGACAGTAGAAGGGAGCCGGTTCAACCTTCCAGAAACCTTCCAAGCCCAGGGCCAACAAAGCTCCTAAGGCTTCAAATAAGTCCTTCTGAAGGTGTCTCCACTTAACCCTCTTGAGTAGGAGCAAGACTAGCCCAATTCGGGGGGTTTGGGCAGACAAATTACAGGATGCCTGGATTGTAGCCATCATTTGAGCACGTTATCGCCTCAAGTTCAAAACAAGGCCTCCTCAGACCTTGTTCGTAAAAACTGGGCTTCCTACAGATGTTTGTGAGGCTATATAGGGGAGCTGTTGGCAGCAAGGGCCATCCTTCTGGTTCCAAGGCACGAATTGGGGCAAAGAGTATGTTCCCCTCTGTTTTTGGTCCCAGAGGATTCAGGGGGTTTCAGAATTCTTACATGAAGGTACCACTATTCAAAATGGAGTCATTGGACTCGGGAGACTGGATGATTTCCATCCATCTGGCGGGTGCGTATCTTCTTGTTTCCATAGACGCATCTCGCCATCGCTTTCTCAGGTTTTCCGTGGAATGCTCTAATTTTCAATTTTAATGTCTCCCATTCGGTCTCTGCATGACTCTGAGAATGTTCTCAAAGCTACTGTCTGCTGTCATCGTGACTCTCAGGGTCAAGGGAGTGCAAATATTCCATTATCTGGACTGGTGTTTCTCGGCTCCGGTCCTCGGGGCGCCCGGTGGGTCATGTTTCCAGAATTTCCCTCAGATGAAATGGCTGTGGTAATTACTAAGGCAATGAAACTGATCATGTCACCTGTGCAAAATAATGGAGGGACTGGAAACGTGGCCTGTTGGGGCGCCTTGGGGACTGGAGTTGAGAGACACTGATCTAGACGACATGCTTCTTCTGGGTTCGTCAAATGAGCTCCTTCTACTTCATGTGAATTTCACCTGTAAAACACTAGCTCGTTTTGGTTGGTTGTTCAACTCTCGGAAGAGCCAGATGCATCCGACCCAAATGTTGGAATATTTGGGAGTACAATTCCACACAGATCAGGGTGGTGTTTCTCGTCCTCAGAGGAAGGTCCAGGAGATTCAGTCTTCGACAAAAGCAGTGATAGACAGGCCCTCTATGACGGTGAAGGAATGCATGCAGCATCTGGGGGTTCTATCAGCCACAGTTCCAGTAGTCCCGTGGGTCAGGTGGCGCAGAAGGAGGTTTCAATGCAACTTTCTTCTTCAGTGGGATCGTCACTCCTTGTTCCAGAAAATCTATCTGCCAATTCCGATAATCTGGTCCCTGGTTTGGTGGGCAGGAGCTCGCAATATTTCCCACGGAGTTCCATTGAAGGCCTCAGAACCAATAGTGGTGACGACCAATGCCAGTCTGGCAGGCTGCGGGGCACCCTGCCTGGGACAGCAGGTTCAAGGCCAAGGGAACTTTTGTGGGGCGAAGAGTTCAAATTTCCTGAGATTGGATGCTGTCAGACACGCTCTCATAGCGTTCCAACCTATGTTGCGAGGTCGAGCTGTCAAGAGTCTTTGAGCAACTACTGTGGTTTATGTGTCTCATCAAGGGGGCACAAGAAGTCACCCTCTCCTTCAGGTGGCATGCCAATCTTCCTATGCGCAGAAAAGAATCTTGGCTTTCTTACTTCATCTTATTTCCCAGAGCCTGGGAATGGATCACAACGAATGGGGCCTCAATCAATAGATCTTATGGCATTGGAGGAGAATTGTCCTCCCGGACCTGGCATCCACAGGCGTTGGGTCGGGGTGCTCTGTCCAGGTCTTGGAATTTCCCCTGGGTGTGTGTGTTTCTGCCGCTTCCATTGGGTCTCAAAATTCTTCTGAAGATTCAGCGAGAAAGGATCACAGCAATAGTAGTCTTACCTTTCTGGCTCAGGGAGCCGTGGTTCCCTCTGGCTTGGAGGATAAAGTTGGGCTCACCAATCGCACTGCCTCCTTGTCAAAATCTCCTTTCACGGAGTGGGGCCTGACACCCAAACCGCAGGAGGATGAAGTTAATAACTTGGAAGTGAGAGGGAGGCTTTAACTGGCTTGGGTCTCTCGGGCAGTGTAGAGGAGACATTATTACAGGCTTGTAAGAGGTTCACAAATGTAACCTATTACCAGATCTGGAATACTACAGAAAGGGTTTGGGACCTTGGATCTCCTTCAGTAGCTAACATTTTGGAGTTTCTGCAGAGTGGTCTCTAAGGGTCAGCTTATAATTCCCTGAAGGGTCAAATCCCCGCTTTGTCGGCTCTACATCCGTTGGTGATCCAATTTTTAGGGGTAGCCATAGAAATTAGACGTCCACTGAAATCGTTTTTTCCAATAGAGGACTTAACATTAGTCTTGGGAACATCGCTGGTTCCTCCGTTTGATCACGCTTTCTCTTGTTCATTATTTCTTGTAACAGTTTTTTTTTTTTTTACTAGCCGTTGCCTCGGCCAGAAGAGTCTCCGAGTTGTGCGCCTTCTCATCTAAAGAATCATATTGTTTGGTGCTCCCAGACAAGATAGTCCTTAGGCCGATACCAAGCTTACTACCTAAGGCTGCCATATAATTTCGTAGGAACTGGGAGGTCATTCTTCCAGCCTTTCCGGCGGATACATCTGATGAGTGGAGTAGGTTAGACCTGGCCTCTGCAATTTCAACCTACCTGGAATGGACTAAAAGCAGATCAGCTGTAGTTTTTCCCAATGGGGCCTAAAGGGGTATGCAGGCAACATCCAGAGTTGTGTCTTCCTGATTTGTCAAAGACCATACATATTGCATACAAAACACTGGGCCTTCCTCCTCCTTCAGAGATCAAAGCACATTCAACGAGGGGTATGGCAGCATCCTGGGCAGCATACGTAAAGGTCGCCCCTGAGGTAGTTTGCAGAGCAGCAAGCTGGAGCGTGCCCAACACCTTTTATTAGGCATTACAGGCTTAATTTGGCTTGTCCACCTGAGGAAACATTTGGCTCTATGGTTATTACGGCGGCTGTTGCCCATTAAAAATTTGAGTAGCATTGCATTGAGGGTTTGGCTTATTTTTTGTCTTCCCTCCCTTTTTAATGTTGCTTGGTACATCCCATTGTAGGCTGACATGGGGAGGTTCAGGAATAAGGAAAATTGTTGCCCATACTTACCGTAATTTTCCTTTCCTGGATCCTCTCCATGTCAGCCGGAGGATTCCCACCCAGTTTATCCGTTGCGAGGCGGGTATTTTTTGAACACTTGTGTGGGCATACAGCCGCCCTTTATGGGCTAGGAAAAAAGGTGGTCCTGGAGGGGTCAGAGGCGGCGGAGCTGACCCATAGTAGGCTGACATGGGGAGGATCCAGGAAAGGAAAATTACGGTAGGTATGGGCAACAATTTTCCTCAATTTTGTCCCCAAGCAAAACATATTTACATAGTACATAGTTACATAGTAGGTGAGGTTGAAAAAAGAAACAAGTCCATCAAGTCCAACCTATGTGTGTGATTATATCTCAGTATTACATTGTATATCCCTGTATGTTGTGGTCTTTAAGGTGCTTATGTAATAGTTTTTTGAAACTATCAATGCCCCCCGCTGAGACCACCGCCTGTGGAAGGGAATTCCACATCCGTGCCGCTCTTACAGTAAAAAACCCTCTACGTAGTTTAAGATTAAACCTCTTTTCTTCTAACTTTAATGAGTGACCACGTGTCTTGTTAACCCCCCTTTCCGCAAAAAAGTTTTATCCCTATTGTGGGGTCACCAGTATGGTATTTGTAAACTTAAGTCATATACCCTCTCAATCGTCTCTTCTCCAGAGAGAATAAGTTCAGTGCTCGCAAACTTTCTTCATAAATAATGTCCTCCAGACCCTTTATTAGCTTTGTTGCCCTTGTTTGTACTCGCTCCATTTCCAGTACATCCTTCCTGAGGACTGGTGCCCAGAACTGGACAGCATAGTCCAGGTGCGGCCAGACCAGAGTCTTGTAGACTTAGTACTTGCTTGAGAAACCCTTGTTGGCAAGCACATAGGTAAGATTTTTCTTGCAGTTGGTTACCAGGTTTGCACACATCTCAGGAGGGATTTTGGTCCACTCTTCTTTACAGATCTTCTCTACATCCTTAAGGTTTCTTGGCTGTCACTTGGCAACTTGAGATTTCAGCTCCCCCCCATAAAATTTCTATATGATTAAGATGTGGAGACTGGCTAGGCCACTCCATGACCTTAATGTGCTTCTTCTTGAGCCACTCCTTTGTTGCCTTGGTGGTATGTTTTCGGTCATTGTCATGCTGGAAGATCCATCCATTACCCATCTGCAATGTTCTGGCTGAGGGAAGAAGGTTCTCATCTGAGATTTTTCAATACATGGGCCTGTCCATTGGCCCCTCAATGTGGCAAATTCTACCTGTACCTTTAGCAGAGAAACAGCTCCAAAGCATCATGTTTCCACCTCCATGCTTGACTGTAGGGATGGTGTTCTTAGGGTCATAGTCAGCATTTTCTTCCTCCAAACACGTTGAGTCGAGTTAATGCCAAAGAGCTCAATTTTGGTCTCATGATCATCTGACCACAGCACTTTCTCCTAATCCTCCACTGAATCATTTAGATGTTTGGTGGCAAACTTCAGACAGGCCTGTACATGTGCATTCCTAAGGAGGGGGACCTTGTGGGTGCTGCAGGATTTCAGTCCATGGTGGCCTATTGTGTTACCGATTTGGTTTGTTTGGTGACTGTGGTCCCAACTGCCTTGAGATCATTCACAAGCTCCTCCCGTGGAGTTCTGGGCTGATCCCTTACTTTTTTCATGATCATCCTTACCCTATGAGGCGAAATCTTGCATGGAGCTCCAGCTTGAGGGCGATTGATGGATATTTTGTATTTCTTCCATTCGCGAATAATCGCTTCAACAGTTGTCTCCTCCTCACCAAGCTTCCATCCATGTGCAGGTCTACAATCTTGTCCCTAATGTCCTATGATAGCTCTTTGGTCTTGCCCATGATGGTGAGGTTTGAATGGAAGAAAGAGAATCTGTGGACAGGTGTCTTTTATACACATAACGAGTTGTCGTTAGGAGCACCTTCTTACATTGACAGGACCACATGAGCACATAATGTACCAGAATTATTGTTGGTTGGGAGATCAAATACTCATTTTACTCACTGAACTGAAACTCAATTTATAACATTTGTATCATGTGTTTTTTCTGGATTTTTGGTTTATATTCCCTCTCTATCATTTAAAGTACACCTATGATAAAAATGATAGACTCTTTATGGGGCAAACTTACTAAATCTGCAGAGGAATATATATATAGTCCGTCCCCACATGCCAGGGTGCTAGGGGTAATCCTAGACTCTGAACTGTCCTTTCAGACCCACATACAATCCCTGTCCAAATCATGCCGCCTTAGCCTCCGCAACATTTCCAGAATACGCCCCTTTTTAACGAACGACACCACCAAGCTTCTAACTCACTTCCTGGTTATCTCTCGCCTCGACTACTGCAACTCCCTCCTCATTGGACTACCTTTACATAGACTATCCCCCCTTCAGTCCATAATGAATGCCGCTGCAAGACTCATCCACCTTACCAACCATTCAGTGTCCTCCACCCCTCTCTGCCAATCCCTCCACTGGCTTCCACTCACCCAACGAATAAAATTCAAAGTACTAACAATAGTTTACAAAGCCATCCATAACTCTGCCCCCAGCTACATCACTAACCTAGTACCAAAATACCAACCAAGCCGCTCTCTTCGGTCCTCCCAAGACCTCCTGCTCTCTAGCTCCCTTGTCACCTCCTCCCATGCTCGCCTCTAGGATTTCTCCAGAGCTTCTCCCATCCTTTGGAACTCTGTACCCCAATCTGTCCGACTGTCCCCTAATCTATCCATCTTTAGACGATCCCTGAAAACCTTTCTCTTTAAAGAAGCCTATCCTGCTTCTAACTAACACTGTTTTACTTCCTCCATCAACTCATTCCCCACAGCTATTACCTCTTGTATCAATTGACCCTTTCTTTTTAGATTGTAAGCTCTAACGAGCAGGGCCCTCTGATTCCTCTTGTACCAAATTGTTATGTAATTGTAATGTCTGCCTTTATTTTGTTAAGCGCTGCGCAAACTGTTGGCGCTATATAAATCCTGTATAATAATAATAATAATAATAATAAATATATATATATATATATATATATATATATACACATAAACATCTATCTATTTATATGTTTATCTTTTTAAGCTGTGGTTCAGTTGTGAATTATACAACTATTACTGTGCCTGTTTTCCTGTTTGCGGTGTCCTTCCTATACATGTACATATATATTAAATAAATATAAATAAATAAATATATATATATATATATATATATATATATATATATATATATATATATATATATATATATATATATATATATATATATATATATATATATATATATATATATATATATTATAAATAAATTATTATTAAACCCAAATAAATAAATATATATAATAAATAAAAATAAATAAATAAATAAATAGCCAATGACATGTGAGTCTCATGAGATACAATACAGCAGTAGATGATTAATGAAGCTGTTTATGGATTTATAAGTTTTATTTACAACATTTATTTCTGATGGACAATATATAAACCCATTCTATGTATTGCCTCCTATAAGCCCCCCCCCCCCCCCCCAAATCACTACAGCTCAGGCTGTTGTTACCCCCCTAGGCCTCGTTGCTAAGGCCAAAAGGTACTCACAGCAACACAAGTGGAAGTCGCTGACTCCAAACAGACTGACACTTGGTCGGCCCAATCAGTCAGCCTTTCTCTTTAAAGCAGAACTCCAGCCAAAAATAAGATAAAAAATGAATAGTCCATTAAAAGATATAATTAAAAAAAAATACTTTTGCTGCAATATTCACCTTTATTTCAGAGATTTTCTACCGCAACATTTTTTTTTCTACCACTAGATGTCCTCTGTCTGATAGCTAGGATTATTTAATCCACTTCCTCATATTGTAAACACCCCACCTAATATTGAGTAGGTCCCCCTTTTGGCACCAAAACAACCCTGACTCGTCGAAACTAGACATGTGCAGTTCGTTTCGCTCCAAATCAAATTTCGTTATTCCAAAAATTTGGATGTAACCAAATTTCCGATTTACAATAGTAACGGATTTAAACGAATCCAAAATAACAAAATGAAGTTTCGGACGAGATTGGAATCAAATTCTAAATGTTTTTCAAATTTGATTTGATTAGAATTCAAATAGTCTTTGGAATTTCCGAATAGAATAAAAAATAAAGCAATAGAATAGAAAATAATAGAATAGAATAGAAAATAATAAAATAGAATAGAATAGAAAAGAAAATAATAAAATAATAAAAAAGTATAAAGCAGAGCAAAATAGAATAGAAAATGAAAGAACAGAATAGAATACAAAATAACATATTATACAGTAATATAATAAAATTGAAAGAATATAACCATCTTCTGAAATTTGAATTTCAAATAGAATAAATTGAACTTGGAATAGAATAGAAAAGAATAGAATAAATAGAAAAAAAAACAATAGAATAGAATAAATTAGAAAGACTATAAACATTTCCCAAAATTCGAATAGAATAAATTCAAATTGGAATAGAATAGAAAAGAATAAAGCAGAACAAAATGGAATAGAAAATGAAAGAACAGAATAAAATAGAATACAAAATAACGGATTATATAGTAATATAATAAAATAGAAAGAATCCATTCAAATTTGAATTTATTATTTGGGAGATGGTTATATTCATTCTATTCTATTGTTTTTCTAATCTAGTCTATTCTTTTATTTTGTATTCTATTCTATTCAAATACATATTTACCATATATACTTGAGTATAAGCCGTGTTTTTCAGCACATTTTTTGTGCTGAAAGTGCCCCCCTCGGCTAATACTGGAGTCAAGTACTTTTCTGCAGCAAAAAATGAAATTTTCCGACCCGACTTTGCGGCCCACTCAGGGCCACTTAGGGCTAGGAATCCCAAATTTGGATATGTTGTAGTGTTGGTTCCACTGGTTTTCACACCAAATGGGGGTTCCTAGCACCAAGTGGCCCCAAGATACGGGGGCCGCAAAGTCGGGTTGGAAAATGTCATTTTTTGCTGCAGAAAAGCGCTTGACATTTTCCGACCTGACTTTGGGGCCTCGTATCTCGGGGCCACTTTGTGCTAGGAACCCCAAATTTGGTTTGCAAACCAAGTGAAACCTAGCACCAAGTGGCCCCGAGACACAGGGCCCCAAAGTCGGTCAACTGTCCATCTGCAGCAATGTCATTTCGGGACCCTTTGGGTCCAGAGACCCCAAATTTGGCTGCAGCTAGAGGGCATCTAGGAACCCTTAACTACCAAGTTTGAAGTTCAGGGGACCTATGGCTGCAAATGGGCACAGTGAGGCATGCAAATGGGCACAGTGAGGCTGCAAATGGGCATTGTTGACCCTCTTTTCCACTTACAGTAGCTGCGCATTTCTCACCCTAGGCTTATACTGGAGTCAATACGTTTTCCCAGTTTTTTGTGGTAAAATTAGGTGCATCGGCTTATATTCGGGTCGGCTTATATTCGAGTATATACGGTATTCTGTTTGAAATCCGAATTTCAGAAGATGGTTATAATTTTTCTATTCTATTGTTTTTTTCTATTCTGTTTTATTATTTTCTATTCTATTCTTTTATTTTCAATTCTATTATTTTCTATTCTATTCTATTTGAATTCAAATTTTTTCTTTTTGAATTTATTCTATTCAAAATTAGAATTTTGGAAGATGGTTTATATTTTGTCTATTTTTTTCTATTTTATTCTTTTCTATTCTTTTGTTTTTTCTATACTATTCTTTTCAATTCTATTCCAATTCGAATTTATTCTATTCAAATTTTGGGAAATGGTTATAGACTTTTTATTTTATTCTATAGTTTTTTTCTATTCTATTCTATTCTTTTCTATTCTATTCCAACTTGAATTTATTCTAGTTGAAATTCGAATTTCAGAAGATGGTTATATTCTTTCTATTTTATTCTCTTACTGTATAATCCGTTATTTTGTATTCTATTTTATTCTGTTCTTTCATTTTCTATTCTATTTTGTTCTGATTTATTATTTTCTATTCTATTTTCTTTTCTATTATATTCTATTATTTTCTATTCTATTATGTTCTTTTCTATTCTATTGCTTTATTTTCTATTCTACTCGGAAATTCAAATCAAATCAAATTCGAAAATCGAATTTGATTCCAATGTCATCGGAAATTTTGTTTTGTTATTCTGTATTTGTTAAAATTCGTTACTATTGTAAATTGGAAATTCGGTTACATTTGAATTTTTGGAATAACGAAAAATTTCTACCAAATTTTGATTAGGAGCGAAACAAACTGCACATGTCTAGTTTTGTCGGGTCAGGGTTCTTTTGGTGCCAAAAGGGGGACCTACTCAATATTAGGAGGGGTGTTTACAAAGTTAGTGTATACACGTCAGGGCATATCCTCTGCAAATTTTAAGGAATATTTTATTGAAGGTTTTTGTGTTTGAAGTTTAGCTTTAAACATTCGCTACTCCGTCCAAAAACTTTTGGCTCAAGATAGACTTTTAAGCAAGAACACGACTGAAGTGAAACGCATTAGGACATCCAAGTTGAATTGTTTGCCCTTAAATAAGCAATATTCATTACTCAGGAGTATCACCGAAGACCTTGGCCCACGTCCATAGATTGGACCTTACCTTGGTGGAAATCCGATCCCGGGGACAGCGATACGTTGGAAATGTTTAGCCCATGACAGTCTCACCCAGGAGAGATGTAAAGCCAACCTGTGAAAACGATTTCCCTTTATCATCAAGGCTTTGTTTTCATTCCTCCCGCAATCAGAGGATAATCACACTCGGGGAGTTAGGAAGTGATACTGCCAGGAAAAGCGGGGTTAAACGTTCAGGTCTCACACACGCACTTTTCAGAGTTCGAGACACAAGGACGCACTCCAAAGAAAACAGCGCTCTTGACAGTTTAAATCCATCGCCCTTTAACAATATTTAAATTGTTGAGTGGAACTCGAGCGCGCCAGGGCAAATTCTTCCATTTTGCACTTTAAAAACAACCAAGCACCCCCTAAGCCTACGCCGGGATCACATGACGGGGAGAGTGCGGAAAGAGACAGTTTATGAGGATGCAGGAAAATGACCGGAGGAAGAGAACACGTTTCATCATGTGTGCCTCCATATTGAATCATTTACTGAATTGATTTGCTTAGTTAGCATTTTATTAGCTTTCGTTCGTTACCTGCGCTCGGAAAAACAAAGCTGGAATCTGATTGGCTGCTCAGAGATAGTCTAAGGTCACATGGGACAATTTCAATCGGAATGCAAGACTTCCCTTCCGTGTTGTACAGGATCCTCTCTTGTATGGAAATCACTTAGACCCCTTTCACACTGGGGCCGTTTTCAGGCATTTAAGCGCTATAAATAGCGCCTGTAAAGCAACTGAAAACCGCCTCCCATGCGTTTCAGTGTGACGTTTCGCACTGGTGCAGTGCGCTTGCGGGACGTTATCAAAAGTCCTGCAAGCAGCATCTTTGGGGCAGTTTGGGAGCACTGTATTTAGCGCTCCCAAAACACTCTGCCCATTGAAATGAATGGGCAGCGCCTGAAAAGCGCTTCACAAGCGTCGCAACACGGGTGCTTTTAACCCCTTCTTTGGGGTTAAAAGGGCCCCACTAGTGGCCAAAAAGTGACAATAAAATGCTAAGGCGGCCACGGCCCTAGTGTTAAATGGGTCTAACTCTTATGCCCCGTACACACGGTCGGAAATTCCAACCACAAAATCCATCTGATTTTTTCCGACGGATTTTGTCCGACACTGGTGTTGCATACACACGGTCGGACAAAGTTGTCGAAAAATCCGATCATTCTGAACACGGTGACGTTCGTTGCGTACGGCGGAACTACGTAGAGGCTAGTAGCCAATAGCTTTGGTCTCGTAATTTGATCTGAGCATGCGTGGCACTTTGTCCGTCGGAATTCTCTACACACGATCGGAAAAACTTTTGTTGTCGGAAAATTTGAGAGCAGGATCCGACAGAAAAAGTCCGATGGAGCCCACACACGGATGGATTTTCCGAAAACATGGTCCGATCGGACATTTTCCGTTGGAATTTCCGACCGTGTGTAATCAACTGCACACTGTGAGCTTCTCCCACTGTGCATTGGAAGCATCAGCAAGTCAGATAAAGCACGCCTCATTTCCTGGCTGGAGGCTGTAGGCCTTTCCTCCCCAACCTGACTGTCCCTGGCCCTGGCCCCCTTTTCATTCATACTGCGGCAACATGGCTCAGCTGCGCGGATCGCCACCACGTTACGTCAGTTCCGCTTTTGAGCACTAGGGGCGTGCCCCCTGCTCGCCCAGGGAGCTGATGCGAGTGCCCGACGGTCGCGATCACCGCTCCCACGATCGATCGTGGCACATGTAGAACCGAGATCTGTGTGTGTAAACACACAGATCCCGGTTCTCTGAGGGGAGAAGTGACAGATCGTCTGTTCATACAGAGTATGAACAGCGATCTATCACTTCACCTACACACGCATTTTTCAAAATTGGCGCTTTTTTTGTTTATAGCGCAAAAAAAAAAAAAACACAGAGGCGATGAAATACCCCCAAAAAAAAGCTCTATTTGTGGGAAAAAAAAGGACGTAAATTTTGTTTGGGTGACACAATGCCAAATCGCAAAAAGTGCTCTGGTCAGGAAGGGGGTAATATCTTCTGGGGCTGAAGCGGTTAATCACAGATGCTCAGCATCACATGTGGGTTTTATCTAGGACAATATGCTAATATAGCCTTCCTGGGAGCGTCCACTCCTCCAGACTGACATCCACCTACCAAGGCATTTTGATATTTGCATAACTCCTCGCTAGACTCAACCCACTTCTCAGGGCTAGGGGCCGGGTGCTGTGATGATTTCAGGAAGCTATGTACAGCCGACCCCTCCCACCAGCCATAATCTGCCTGCATTACATAGAGAAGCATGGAGACACAGTGATGACATTACTGCAACTAAAATATTGCATGTATTGAAAACAGAAACATTTTAGAGACGCACAGGGACCCAGTAATGAGTTCATTGGTTGAACTTCAGTCCCCTAAAAATCCACCCTTCCTCCCCTGTTTAGGGCTGCCATCTGTCCGGGATTCACCCGGACAGTTTGGGTTTTGAATTATTCAATATTCAGACAGGTATGTGTCTTAGAACAGAGCCTGACAGGAGGGTGAAGGGGCACTATGTGCGCTGCGTTACTATTCTCTTTGGAGTGCCCAAAGGTTTCCCAGGTCTGTTACATGCCTATAGTGTATGGAATTTTTTTTTGCTGTGCACCGCTAAAGTGTTTGGCTCGAAGAAAGAGTGGCAACCCTCTGTGCCACCATCTTTGAGCACCTGGCATGTACACAGATGTGCCAAAAAGCTCTGCCAGGGCTTTGGGGCCCAGCAGAGAACTGCGGCATACTGTACATACTGTACTGTGCTTGGGCAAACATTGCTGGTACCAGTGGCAGCCACTCAGGCAGGCCCTATCAATGGGGTGACGGGGCAACATGTGAGAGGAAAACATGACACCGTTCAACTCAGCAAACCGCGGGCCACCCTCATCCCAGCCAAGCATGGTGCCCACTGTCCCGATCCACAGCACCCCAAGGGCCAATCCCCCTCATCCTGAACACCCACTAGGGCCCACCCCCCTCACCCCGGGGCCCATCCCTCTCACCCAAAACACCCCGAGGGCCCACCCCCTAACCCCGAACACATTGAGGGCCCACCCCGTCACCCCAAACACCTTGAGGGCCCATTCCCCTCACGCCGAACACCTCAAGGGCCTATCCCCCTCACCCCCTGTCCCTCTCACCCCAAACACCTTGAGAACCCTATCCCCTCTCACTGCCTGTAAAAGCAATCGTACAGCTAAACAGACGCTATGACGGCTTTTACATTGCAGGGAATCACCGGCTAAAAACAAAGATGCAGTATGTGGATGATGCCTGCAGCTGCACCCGTCACCCCTATATCTCCACTGAAAGTCCAGGGACGTCATATGAAAGCGACCCGGGGAAGTGATTAATAATAATAATAATATTATTATTATTTTTTTATTATTATTATTATTATTTTTTTTTTTATTTGCAGGAGCTGTGTGCCAATATGATGACAGGGAACATGCTGACAGAAGGAGAGAGAAGAGTGATGCTGGCTATGGCATGTTCCCAGATACCTGCAGCAGGATTCCTGTTATCAGCACACAATAGGCCAGTAGAGATCCCCATCAGTGTCAGGATGGTGGGTAAGGATGAGCCCGGTGTTCGATTCGAACCCATGTTCGAATCGAGCACCGGGTGTTCGCTCGCTCGGCGAGCCCAGAACTATTGGGGCCGCTCGCATCAAATTCGTGTGATGCGAGCGGCCCCGCAATGCATTGCGGCCCGCGCAGTGCAATGCTGGCTGATGATTGGCCAAGCATGCACTGTGACCCCGCATGCTTGGCCAATCACAGCGCTGGCAGCGAGGAGAGCCATAATTGGCTACAGGCAGGATGCCTGTAGCCAATTATAGCTCAGGGGCTTTAGTACACGCCCCACGGTATAAGAGGCCGCCGCGCCGGCGGCCTCGCATATTATGTTTCAGACAGTGTCAGCGTGTCAGTGTGCTGCTGACTGCTGACAACAATATGTGCTTTATTTCTGGGGATATGTGTGTGCATGCTGTTAGAACAGCATTGCAGTATCACATCTGGGGGGTGTCTATAGGTGGCCTGTGAAGGGGGGCAGGTTTCCTGTGCTTAGAACTTTCCCTGCAAAAAAGTGTCATTTTTGCAGGAAGAAAGCTATTTAAATCACTCGCGGCTAATGAATTGATGGCTCCTGTAACACAGAGAGCTGTCATTCATTAATAAAAAACAAAAAAAAAAGCGTAGGGGTCCCCCCAAATTCAATAACCAGGCCCTTCAGGTCTGGGATGGATATTAAGGGGGATCCCAGCCAAAAAAAAAAAAAAAAATGGCGTAGGGTCCCCCTCAAAATCCATACCAGACCCTTGAGGTCTGGTATGGATTTTAAGGGGAACCCTAGCCAAAAAAAATGGCGTGGGGTCCCCCTCAAAATCCATACCAGACCCTTATCCGAGCACGCAACCTGGCAGGCCGCAGGAAAAGAGGGGGGGACGAGAGCGGCCCCCCCTCTCGCCTGAACCGTACCAGGCCACATGCCCTCAACATTGGGAGGATGCTTTGGGGGTCTAAGACCCCTAAAGCACCTTGTCCCCATGTTGATGAGGACAAGGGCCTCTTCCCCACAACCCTGGCCGGTGGTTGTGGGGGTCTGCGGGCGGGGGGCTTATCGGAATCTGGAAGCCCCCTTTAACAAGGGGACCCCCAGATCCCGGCCCCCCCCTGTGTGAAATGGTAAGGGGGTACAAAAGTACCCCTACCATTTCACCAAAAAAGTGGCAAAAATGGTAAAAATGACAGGAGACAGTCTTTGACAATTCCTTTATTAAAATCTTCTTTCTTCTTTCTTCATCCTTCGGTTTCTTCATCTTCTCCTTCCTTCATCTTCTTCCATCTTCTTCTTCCATTTTCTTCTTCCTCCGATCCGCTTCTTCTTGCGCTGGTCTTCTCGTCCTTCTCGTCCGGCATCTTCTTCCGTCGGCGTCGGTGTCTCTGTCTCTTCTTGGGCCGCTCCGCGCAATGGGAGGCTCCCGCTGTGTGAGGCTCCGCTCCGTCTGACAGGTCTTTTATAATGGAGGGCACCTGGTGACCCCGCCCCCTCTGACGCACAGGGACGTCATGGGGAATTCCATGATGGCTTTCCCCATGACGTCAGAGGGGGGCGGGGTCACCAGGTGCCCTCCGTTTTAAAAGACCTGTCAGATGGAGCGGAGCCTCACACAGCGGGAGCCTCCCATTGCGCGGAGCGGCCCAAGAAGACACCGACGCCGACGCCGACGGAAGAAGATGCCGGACGAGAAGGACGAGAAGACCAGCGCAAGAAGAAGCGGATCGGAGGAAGAAGAAAATGGAAGAAGAAGATGGAAGAAGATGAAGGAAGGAGAAGATGAAGAATCCGAAGGATGAAGAAAGAAGAAAGAAGATTTTAATAAAGGAATTGTCAAAGACTGTCTCCTGTCATTTTTACCATTTTTGCCACTTTTTTGGTGAAATGGTAGGGGTACTTTTGTACCCCCTTACCATTTCACACAGGGGGGGGGCCGGGATCTGGGGGTCCCCTTGTTAAAGGGGGCTTCCAGATTCCGATAAGCCCCCCGCCCGCAGACCCCCACAACCACCGGCCAGGGTTGTGGGGAAGAGGCCCTTGTCCTCATCAACATGGGGACAAGGTGCTTTAGGGGTCTTAGACCCCCAAAGCATCCTCCCAATGTTGAGGGCATGTGGCCTGGTACGGTTCAGGCGAGAGGGGGGGCCGCTCTCGTCCCCCCCTCTTTTCCTGCGGCCTGCCAGGTTGCGTGCTCGGATAAGGGTCTGGTATGGATTTTGAGGGGGACCCCACGCCATTTTTTTTGGCTAGGGTTCCCCTTAAAATCCATACCAGACCTCAAGGGTCTGGTATGGATTTTGAGGGGGACCCTACGCCATTTTTTTTTTTTTTTTTTGGCTGGGATCCCCCTTAATATCCATCCCAGACCTGAAGGGCCTGGTTATTGAATTTGGGGGGACCCCTACGCTTTTTTTTCCATTTTTTTTATTTTTTATCAATGACTTTTTTTTATGAATGAGTTTCAATGAATCACTGTTCTCTGTGTTACGGGAGCCGTGAATTAACATTAGCCGCGAGTGATTTTAAATAGCTTTTTTACTTTCAAAAATGACACTTTGCGCAGAGACAGTTCTAAACACGGGAAACATGCGCCCCTTTACAGGCATACTATAGACACCCCCCAGGTACGAAATTTAAAGGAATATTACACTTTTATTGTTTCAATTTAAGCATTATTAAAATCACTGCTCCTGAAAAAACGGCCGTTTTTAAAAAAAAAAAATTGCATTGATACATGTCCCCTGGGGCAGGACCCAGGTCCCCAAACACTTTTTATGACATTAACATGCATATTAGCCTTTAAAATGAGCACTTTTAATTTCGAACGTTCGCATCCATTATAACTAATAGGGTTCTAAAGCTCGCACGGACTTTAGGTCCGTTCGCGGGTTCTGGTGCGAGCCGAACGGGGGGGTGTTCGGCTCATCCCTAATGGTGGGGTGTCGGTGCAATATTCCTGCTGGGGGGAGTATGGGAGTAATATTCCTGCTGGTGGGAGTATCTGTGTAATATTCCTGCTGGGAGGAGTATGGGAGTAATATTCCTGCTGGTGGGGAAGTTCAGGAAGTGCAGGAAGTTCTTTTCATACGATGGACACGGCGAGGCTCTGTTCACACCTAGGTTTTCCAGACTCCCAAATTGCTGCAAAATGCGGGACATGCGTGTGATCCATTTACTTTCAACATCACCCCAATCGAGGCATGATTTTTCTGCGATTGACGCCTGACAAGTCGCGACAGCTTTTGGGAAACAGGTGTCCCACAATTTTGTTTGCGCGTTTTGTCAGGTGACAATATTGTCCCGTGATTAGGGTGCCATTGAAAGTAATGGGATCACAAGCATGTCCCGTGTTTTCCGGCAATTCAGGAATTTCAGTAATTCCGCCCGCGATTCGGAAGGCCTAGGTGTGAGCACAGCCTAAGCATCTTCTATCAGTTGCTGGGTTCACCTTCTATAGATTCTGGGGGAACATTTTCTTCCTCAAACATACCACACATTCGCTTCATTCTTTATTTCACTGCTAATATATACTCAGCATTGACCTTGTATAGCGCTTTTCTCTCTGAGGACTCCAAGTATTGGAGATGGCGTTGGCCGGGAATCTAACCCGGGTCAGCTGTTTGGAAGGCAGCTATGCTCACCACTGCACCACCAACGCAAGGTAACATGTCTTTGTAGTGTGGGAGGAAACCGGAGAACCTGGTGGAAACCAACGCAAGCACAGGGAGAACATGCAAACTCCATGCAGATAGTGTCCTGGTCAGAATCTGAAACAAGGACCCCAGTGCTGCAAGGCTAACCCCTAGCCCTGTGCTGCCCATATGCGGCCTCTGTTCTCTAAGGCCCACCCCCGCTGAGCGGAGTAAATCAAATCTGTCAACTTAAAGCGCCTCCAGAAGAAATGCAAACTTATCCTAAACTTAGATATATATATCTATATATCTATCTATCTATATATCTATCTATATATATATCTATATAAATATATATATGTCACTCCAAAACACACCCAAAGAATAATGCACACCCCCACAACATATACAAACTTAATCTTATTCTACAATATATAACACTCCTATAATAAAACACACCCAAATAATAATAAAGAGGGGTACACTGGACCCCAAATTAGCAACACAATGGAGCTAAATATTCCGTTCACCCTTAGGCCTGAGTAAGGCCTTGGACCTCTCCAGGAAGGACCTCACTGGTGGGAAGAGTTCTCTTTTCTCCAGCAGAGAAAGCCTAAAGAAAGCTGGAAAGACTCCTCCTGCCTCTGAAGACAAAGTTCCAACCTCCCCTCATAGCAAGTTCAGCACACGCCTCAAAAACATACCGGCCTTCAACCTCCCCATATAGCTGGTCCAACACACGCCTCAAAAACATACCGGCCTTCAACCTCCCCATATAGCTGGTCCAACACACGCCTCAAAAACATACCGGCCTTCAACCTCCCCATATAGCTGGTCAAACACACGCCTCAAAAACATACCGGCCTTCATCCTTCCCTCATTGCCGGTCCAACACACGCCCCAAGAACATACCGGCCTCCAACCTCCCCTCATAGCCGGTCCAGCACATGCCTCAAAAACATCCTGGCCTCCAACATCCTCTTATAGCCGGTCCAACACACGCCTCAAAAGCCTATCGGCCTCCAAACTCCACAACATAATCAATTACTTAATGTAGATTGACAATACATTAATCAAACATAATCCCCTGTAAAAAAAATGCCTGAGATGTTGGTGGTAAACAGCCTGCTAGGCCCGTGGGGAACTGAACCAAGTCTTCCAAAAGCTGCCTCATATCTAAGAATTGCCAAATGTAGACATTAAGCTTTAAGGTTAATCAAAAATATCACATTCTAAAGGGAAAGGTATAACAAGGGGGATGGGGAGTATGGAAGAGGGAGAGAGGGAGGAAAGGAGGGGGGAGGGGAGGGTTGGATGTAAGGAAGGGGTGTGAGGGTTCCCCCCAACCCTCACCCCCTTCTTCCTCCAACCTTCCTTCCCCCCCCTTTTCCTCCCTCTCTCCCTCTTCCATACTCCCCTTGTTCTACCTTTCCCTTTAGAATGTGATATTTTTGATTAAAATTAAAGCTTAATGTCTAAATTTACACTCGTGGCAACTTTTGGATATGGAGGCAGATTTTGGAGGACTTGGTTTCGGTTCCCCCGTGCCTAGCAGGCTGTTTACCACCAACATCTCAGGTACTTTTTTACAGGTGATTATGTTTGGGCGATGTATTGTCGAACCTTAAAGCTTCTGCAGAAGCTGCAGAAAGGTAAATAGAGGGCTGATGGGAAGACCCTCTGGTTACTGGAGTGGCAGCCGCCACCAGTTTAGGGACCTGTGTTGGTACAGCCGTACCTGGTCCCTGGGATGGTTCCTCAGACTTTTTGTTGAGTCTTCTTCTGTCTTGTTTATCCAACTGCATTGAGAGTTGGTGATTCAGAAGCTCCAAAAATGAACATTACATTCTGGAGGTGTCTCATAAACATCACATTCTGGAGGAGACTCATTGTGAACATCACATTCTGAAGTAGTCTCATTGTGAACGTCACTGACACGTACCTTGTGGGTGAGCCTGACGTGCAGAGGGAGACCTCTCGTACAGCCCTGGTTCCTGGGACACTGGAGTTGGGGACAGTGACCGTAGGAGCACAGTGAGGTAGGAGTGCCTGCAGAGTTCTCTGAAGCTGGAGATGGTGACCACTGGGGAGTGCTGAGGAACGCAGGTCGGCTGGATGCAGGTGCGCAGGATGCAGGTCAGCAGGATGCAGGTGCGCAGGATGCTGGTCAGCAGGATGCAGGTGCGTAGGATGCAGGTCAGCAGGATGCAGGTCGGCAGGATGCAGGTGCACAGGATGCAGGTCGGCAGGATGCAGGTGTGCAGGATGCAGGTGCACAGGATGCCGGTCAGCAGGATGCAGGTCAGCAGGATGCAGGTCGGCAGGATGCAGGTGCGCAGGATGCAGGTCAGCAGGATGCAGGTGCACACAGCGGGCAGGAACAAGGTCAGACAAGCCAGGTCATACACAGCGGATCAGATCAGACAGAATCGGCAGACAAGGGATGGTCAGAGTCCAGGCTTAGTCGGCAACGGAGATCAGGTATGCAGGTAAACAAGCAAGGTCAAATGGCAGCCAGAGATCAGGAGAGGAGAGAGCAGAGTGGTCAGGAAGCCAGGTCAGGTGTGAGATCAGATGCAGATACAGGGGCGGGTCCCAGGAAAGACTACAGATCAACCAGCAAGAGCTGAACGGTGGGAGCCCTTTTTAAAGGCCCACTGGCGCCAAAGCTGCTGGGCGCCTGCTGGCCGGGATGCGCCTCCGCCTTGCTGCAGTTCTGGAATCTGTATATCCATGACAGTCACATTCTGGAGAAGACTCATTGTGAATGTCACATTCGGGAGGAGTCTCGTTGAGAACGTCACATTCTGCCAGAGTCTCAGTGGTAACGCCACAATCTGCCAGAGTCTTAGTGGGAAAGTTACATTCTGCCCGAGTATCAACAGAATCGTTGCATGCTGGAGGAGTCTCGATGTGAATGACACGTGGTTGATTTTACATTTTTTCCAACTTTTTGGTTATTTTATTTCCCAACAGAGCGGCACCCTGCTCATTTAAGTGCAATCCATCCCTGCTGTAGAGCAAGTAACCAATTGAAAAGTCAGTCCAGGTCTCCATGAAGCCAAACCCCTCCTTCCAGCACCAGTTCTTTAGCCACTTGTTAAGCTCCCTAAGCTCCTGCTGCCTCCTTGGTGTGGCTCGAGGTACAGGCAGTATTTCTGAAAATGCTGCCTTGGAGGTCCTTTTCTTCAATATAGCCCCTAAGTCCCTGAAATAATTTTGTAAGGTGCTCCATTTTCTTCTTATGTTGTCGTTGGTTCCAATATGTACCATGACAGCTGGGTCCTCCCCAGCCACATCCAACAATCCATCCATCTGATCTGCAATGTCCCGAACTCGTGCGACCGGGAAACAATATACTGTTCGTCGGTCGCGGTCATTCTGACAGATTGCCCTCTCTGTCCCTCTAATAACAGAATGCCCTACCACTAGAATCTGCCTATCCTTTTAAGCTTGCCCTCATCTTCATGGGAGGATATATTTAAATGGCTGCCCTGGTATTTTGATGGGTTCTCAACATGAACGTCACATTGTGCTGCAGTCTCCACATGCTGGTGGAGTCTCTGTGTGAACTACACATGCTGGTGCAGTATCCGTGTGAACGTCACATGCTGGTGGAGTATCCTTATGAACGTCACATGCTGGTGGAGTCTCCGTGTGAACGACACAGGCTGGTGGAGTCTCCGTGTGAACGACACAGGCTGGTGGAGTCTCCGTGTGAATGACACATGCTGGTGGAGTCTCCATGTGAATGACACATGCTGGTGGAGTCTCCATGTGAATGACACATGCTGGTGGTGTCTCCGTCTGAACGTCACATGCTGGTGATGTCTCCGTGTGAATGTCACATGCTGGTGGAATCTCTACGTGAACATTCCATGCTGGTGAAGTCTCTGTGTGAACGTCACATGCTGATGGTGTCTCTGTGTGAACGTTACATGTTGGTGGTGTTTCCTTGTAAACGTCACATGCTGGTGGTGTTTCCATGTAAACGTCACATGCTGGTGGAGTCTCAATGTAGCTTTTATATTCTGTCTCGCTCACTGGGGTAGTCCTGCCTTGTGAGCTGTGTATGCAGTAAATACCACATACATCTGCAATAAAAAAGAAGAATCAGATTTAGCACCCTCACCTACATTATATATATATATTTGTACACAACGTCAAATTATTATAAGTTCAAAATTTTAGTGCAAGGGACAATAAATAATCCCAACATGACAGGAACACAGGGATGACTAATGTTGGCCTTCATATAAAAACTTTGGTTGCCTGGCAGTTAGGCCGACCCACTAAAATGAATTGAGTAAAAAAGGGGACTGATTTTTCACTACCGGGTGTGGTGGAGTAATCTGCAGTGCTTCTGTTTCTTATTATTAAACACCTGGTCTCTTTTATTGTAATCCCTGGAATTGTTGCGGTGGATTGATATAGAAGAAGCCGGGACCGGAAACCGCTGCATTGCAGATTACTCTGCCACACCCCAAAGTGAAGAAATAGGGGTGACCCCTCATCATTGTTCGTGGCAATCGCTATACATGTGGACATATTGGGGGTGCCCCCTCATCAATGATCGTGGCAATCCCTATACATGTGTAAATATGGGGGGAGGTGACCCCTGCTCAATGGGATCCAATGAAAAGGATCCAATGAAAGAGTTTCAGTTATCTTGTATCTATCAATAGTTTTCAAAGAATTTTAAGATGGGGATTTTAATGGTGCCAAAACACACAAAATTTTTTTGTCATAAAAACATCTTTATTGGAGTCCAAAGTTTTAAAAGAAACGGGGGACAATGAATGTTGTCCACATTTCATAAAAACAATTCAGTGCACATGTACAATATACACATAAAGTTGCTACTGTAATCAGCGTGATGCTTGAAAGACGGCTACAGCGTGGACTTCATTTGCAGGGAGGACGTCCCTGGACGTCCTCTCGTGCTTGAGCGGCCTGCACGCCCCCTGCAGTCTATGAGACTTGCCTGATCACAGATCGGAGTAAGGGGTCGATCCCGACCCCTTCCCACGTGATCAGCTGTCAGCCAATGACAGCTGATCATGTGATGTAAACAAAGCCAGTAATTGGCTAATCGTAAAAAAAAAAGCCGATCACCGGCGGCTGCGAGAGGGACATCGGTCCCGATCGTGAAGGTACATACCAGTGCCCACAGTGTCACCTCACAGTGCTACCTATCAGTGCCCACAGTGCCACCTATCAGTGCCACCTATAAATTAATCTGTGCGTCATTTACTAGTGCTGCCTATCAATACCACCTACCAGTGCCCATCAGTGCCACCTATCATTGCCCATCAGTGCCATCTGTCAGTGCCACTCATGAGTGTCGCCCATCAGGGCTGATCAGTGCCCATCAGTGCCATCTTATCTGTGCCTATCAGTGTTACCTTATCTGTGCCCATCAGTGCAGCCTCATCAGCGAATATCAAACAAAAGAGAATAATTACCCGTTTGCAAAATTGTATAATAAACTATGAAACATGATCTTTTTTTTTCAAAAATTTTGGTCTTTTTTTGTTCGTTTAGCAAAAATAAAACCCAAATGGTGATTAAATACCACCAAAAGAAAGCTCTATTTGTGTGAAAAAAATGATAAACATTTATTTTGGGTACAGTGTTGTATCACCGCACAATTGTCATTCAAAGTGTGACAGCGCTGAAATCTGAAAATTGGTCTGGGCAGGAGGAGGGCCTAAGTGCCCAGTAAGTGTGGGGGTTTAAGTGCCCATTGTGCCTACACAATGTATAGGGATAGGGACAATTGTAGACATGCACCCACACTCACTCACTCACTCAAATTGACCTGGATGGACTGGTGTCTTTATTCAACCTTACTAACTTTGTAAAAAAAATAAAAATAAATCATTGCTGCCCATCAATGCCATCTATTAGTGTCCATCAGCGCCATCTGCCACAGCCCCTCAGCGTTGCCTGTCAGTGCCCATCAGTGCCGCATATCAGTGCCACCTCATCAGCGCCCGTCAGTGAAGGAGAAAACAAAATATGGCTACCTTCTTGTTAATATACTACTGCAAACTATACATTAAAACAAGGTTTTTAACATGTTTAAATAATTGACGTGTATTTTTACTAAAGTTTAAAGGGAAATTATAATGGTTTTGGGCTCTTTTTATTTCATATTTATTATTTTTTCTAGCAATTATTAGCTATAAGTCCATTTTTTTAAAATATTTTTTTCTATATATTGTATATATAATTCTTGTTTTAAAATAAACATTTAATAAATTAGAAAGAATTATCAAAGCACCATGTGTTACATCACAGCCCTGGAAGTCTGCTTGTCTGATTTGAACATTGAGCCATCCAATAACTGAGTCATTGCTCTAATTTATCTTAAATTTCTGCTTTAGCTATCGAACTCTTTAAGAAAATAGACTATATAGCAACACAGAAAAATAGTAGCCTGAAAGATTTCAAAAAGACACAAAAACTCCACCCACTGACTCTAAAAAATAATGCAGAATATTAATAAGAAATTTCATATTTACAGAGCAAACATTTTTTTTTTTTGATTTACTATAATAAATAAAGAGGAAATTACTGTATGTACAACACCAATACACATTCCCTTTAAATGAAATGTATTTGCATATGGAAATCCTCCATGATCCATAAAAGGCAGACTTAAAATAGCCTTTGTTCTAAGCAGTGTTTAGCCCTTTTGCTATACTAGTCCCCACAGAGCCATAACAGACATTCTGCTACCTAGATATTTGGTCTCCACAAGCTGCACCCTCAAAGGAGCCACAGGACGGCTCAACCTTGTACAGTCTGCCTATTGTCTAGGTCTAGTTATTTAAACACCTATATGTCTTAGAAGCGAAATCATTGATGTATATAGGTGCTTAATGCTCTGAATCAGAGACATCCCCCCATTATAAATGGGACTTCCTCTAGACGAAGTGATGGTTGACCTGACCTGAAAAAATTAACACATTAAATATTCATGATGTCAGTAATTTATACAGACCCTGCAATGCTTGCTGGGTTTCACTAGAGTAATTGGACTTGAGCCATGCAGCCTAGGAACGCTAATACACAACCTACGTGTAATGATTTGCTACTTTCAGTGGTTTGTCAGATCCTGCCGCCCCCCCCCATTCTCTTCCCCTCAGTAATCTCAAGAATAATATTTGAGCCTCTTCCTTCTTGCCTTGTTGTATTATCATTTGAATTACTGATGTGGCCAAGTATGGTTAAATGATAGTGCTTTCAGCAAGTGCTCAAAGCCAAAGGTTGGTTTGTGGTTAGGTAAGGAAGTAGCCATTCCTGCAGCTCTAGATGCCATATTTATTATTACTGCAGAGAACATTGATGTGCAGAAATCTGTAACCAGTCATACATTAGAAGCCTGCTAATTCTTGGAATTTGACTTTATGATTAAAGGTTGGTTCGTATCTTTGGTACACATTGACATTTTAAAGCCCCATACACACGCGCGGATTATCCGAGGACCAGGTCCGTCAGACCATGTCCGTCATACTTTGTCTGATGTTGGTTTTGCGTACACACGGTCGGACAAAGTTGTCGGAAAATCCGATCATTCTGAACGTGGTGACGTTTGTTGCCTACGTAGAGGCTAGTAGCCAATAGCTTTGGTCTTGTAATGTGATCTGAGCATGCGTAGCACTTTGTCCGGTCGGACTACCATACACACGATCGGATTTGGTGTGATCGGACCGTGTTGTCGGAAAATCTATCCAGCAGGAGATAGGACTTTGTCCGTCGGACAATACGACGTACACTGTCCGATGGTGCATACACACGGTCTGATTTTTCAACAACATTGTCCGATCGGACAGAATCCATGCGAAAATCCGACCGTGTGTATGGGGCTTTAGGGTTTACCTCCAAGCAGGTCTTAGATTAAACATTCAGATCCTTCCTTTAAGGTTCTCTTTCCTTTCTTTTTTTCCCTTTTTTTCATGCAGCACAATTTACAATGTCAGACAGGTCCAACTGACCTTTGGCATAGTCACCCAACCTTTAGTCCCCCGAACTGTAGTCACCCAACCTGAGTAAGATGTCTATTCTCTTCCATGGGAACAGTGGCAGTAGCAAAGTGAAGACAGCTGGGGCATATAGTAAGGGCTCTTCATTTACATCATCATATGAATGGAAGTCTCACAAAGGAGTACCTATCAAATAGACGTCATCATTCCCCTATATCAGGAGTCGCCAAAAACTTTCGAAACAAAGGACCAGTTTGTTGTAATTCAGACTTTAGTGGGGACCGGACTGTGGCCATCAGGAGTAGAAAATGTCCCAACATCAGTGGGAGTAAAAAATGCCTCATCCTTGGTGTTAGTGAGAGAAATTTTGGGCCCATCAATTATTGGTGTCATTGGGAGGAATTGTGCCCCTTTGTTGGTGTCTTTGGGAGGAATTGTGCCCCATCATTGGTGTCACTGGGCCCCATCGTTGGGGTCATTGGAAGGAGCTGTGCCCCATCATTGGTGTCATTGAGAGAAGGTGTGCCCCATCGTTGGTGTCATTGGTCCCCAATTATTGGTGTCATTGGGATGAATTGTGCCCCATCGTTGATGTCATTGGGAGGAATTATGCCCCATTGTTGGTGTCTTTGGGAGGAATTGTGCCCCATTGTTGGTGTCACTGGGAGCAATTGTGCCCCATCATTGGTATCACTGGGCCCCATCGTTGTGGTCATTGGAAGAAATTGTGCCTCATTGTTGGTGTAATTGGGAATGGCTCCCACTGCTATGGATCTGCCTTGTGAGGAGGAAAAGAGCAAAGAGCTGCTGCTCCGATGCACAATGCTAGATCATGATGGGGCTCAGGTAAGTATAAAGGGGAGCGGGATACATAGAATGCATGAAAGTAAAAAAACTTCAGCCTTTAGAACCACTTCCTCGAGTTGCTAAAACGTTGGTGTTTCTTGCTGTATAGGAACCAGACTGTCTCTTGGGCTTTATTCCACAACCCAGCACTTTAGACCGCTTATATTTTTGAGATCTATAAATTCCTTTAAGCAGGTAGCAATTTATCTGTGGTGATGGAATACTGAATCGCATAGAGAATTGCTGGCACTTGTGGTTCACCCGGTAGAGGACTGTGTCACAATATTAATTTGATGATCTCTGTGGAAATTTTATTGCACTATATCACTGCCAGTGTTGTTGTATATATAATAAAGAATATTTATATTATTTAAAGGGACATTGTTTGTATTACATAGTTACATAGTAGGTGAGGTCAAAAAAAGACACAAGTCTATCAAGTCCAACCTATGTGTGTGATTATATGTCAGTATTACTTTGTATATCCCTGTATGTTGTGGTCGTTCTTATCTAATAGTTTCTTGAAACTATCAATGCTCCCTGCTGAGACCACCGCCTCCTTGCCGCACTTACAGTAAAGAACCCTCTACGTAGTTTAAGGTTAAATCTCTTTTCTTCTAATTTTAATGAGTGGCCACGAATCTTGTTAAACTCCCTTCGGCAAAAAGGTTTTATCCCTATTGTGGGGTCACCGGTACGGTATTTGTATATTGAAATCATAACCCCTCTCAAGCGTCTCTTCTCCAGAGAGAATAAGTTATAACTAATATCCTCCAGACCCTTTATTAGCTTTGTTGCCCTTCTTTGTACTCGCTCCATTTCCAGTACATCCTTCCTGAGGACTGGTACCCAGAACTGGACAGCATACTCTAGGTGCGGCCAGACCGGAGTCTTGTAGAGCAGGAGAATTATCGTTTTATCTCTGGAATTAATCCCCTTTTTAATGCATGCCAATATTCTGTTTGCTTTGTTAGCAGCAGCTTGGCATTGCATGCCATTGCTGAGCCTATCATCTACTAGGACCCCCAGGTCCTTTTCCATCCTAGATTCCCCCATAGGTTGTATATTTAGTTAAAGGGACAGCGGACCTATTTTTACAACTGTATTTGTCTTAATATCCAAACATCTTTTAGTGTGCAGGGTCTCTTGGTTTTTACTTTGAATTGTTTTATTCACTAATTATTTTGTATAATTTTGATTTATGTATGCTGAGCATGAGTTCAGTTTGTATTGAACTTCTGTGAGGTGTGTTGTGGTGCCATGGCACCCAAATGCAAAAGTACAGAAAAATTCACAAACCAGCACATCAGCACCTTACATCCCACATACCATGCACTGTGTTCAAGAAAAGATATTGATCTGTTTTTTCTTCTGCTGCTGTACATTGATAGTATTTGAAAATAAATGGGCTGCCATAATGCAAAGCATGTTAATGAATGTGTGATAACACAGGGCGATGGAACACTGTAGTGTGAGTGAGCCTCATGCCGCGTTTCACACGGTCGGAATTCTCGGCGGAAAAAGCTCTGATGGTTTTCCCATCGGAATTCCGACGGTCAATAACACCATGGCATAAAACACGTTCTACTGCACTATAAAAGGGAAGTTTAATGCTTCTGAGCATGCGTCGACTTGTTTCCGAGCATGCATCGGAATTTTGCATGTAGAAATTGCATACACACGATTGGAAAATCCGATAAAGGTTTTCCGTCGGAAAAATTAAGAACAGATTCTCAATCCAAAGTCCGTTGAAAATTCCGACAGAAAAAGGCCGATGGGCATACACACGTACATGCAACGGTTTCCATCTGAAAATTTGGACCGTGTGTACGTGGCATCGGACTTTTTCTGTGTGCATGGCATCCTATATGCAGGGAGTTGGAAGGTGTAGAATGGGTCATTCATATTAATCATTCAGTTGTGGTTGAAATTTGAAAAACGATTGTTCTCCACAAACAACAGACCAGCTAAGAATAGACATGTGCAGTGGGTGCCACTCCAGCTTCCTCATTGGCAGGGGGAGGGAGACAATCATCAGTTTGAGCTACAGAGCTGCAAGAGCAGGGAAGGATCCTGGGACATGTAGTCCCCAACACAGGCGGCCCCATACCAATCCCTAGGGGGCAGAACTATACACCCCAGCATGCCCTGGAGAGAGAGAAGGGAAGGACACGAGGAGGCTGCCTGGGAGCTTGGCAGAGACCATGAGGCGAGGGAGAAGATCAGACATAGGGGAGAGGTGCTGCATTCCCGGGTTGGTGTGCCATTTTCCTCCCACCAAATCCATGGCCGGTCGGGGACATCCTGCCTGAGAGGGAGATCCCAGGTGCATCTCCAGACGCACCTGTACAGACGATGTTAATCGTTCCGGTTGTGGGGTAGCCAGTCGGGCAACCCGAAGAGCCTACTAGGAGGATTTGTGCCCAACACTCTGCTGGGCAGTCACAGTATCCGCCTTGCTTACCTGAGTACTGCTAGCACACTGTACACCACTCCTGCCAAACAGGACACCTAAGTGCACCAACTAAAGTAGCTAGCTGAAGATTCAAGGCCTTCTTCTTCCAAGGTACTACAACCCATTTCCCCTTAAAGGATTGAAGTCACTGGTGCCATACGGGCACATACATACACCCAGGGCTCAGGATATATAGCGAATGAGCAGGGTAATCAGACTTAGAAGTTACATTATTGAACTGAACTAGGTACAGTGTTTGTGGTTCTTTGGGACAGTGTTGTACGGGGACAGAAGGGAGAGATCTGACACGAGAAAGGGTCATTCCTCTGCCATCCTCCTGCCTAGACTCATAGAGCCCAACTTAAGTGTGGCTGACGATTATTCTATTAAAGTGTTATTGTTCATACTGATATTTGTCATTTGTGTGTGGTTACCTCTGCTTTTGGGGTTATTGTAACGGCTTACCTTGGTTGGAGTCCATAGGGCAAAGATGTATGCTCACCCTTGCAAATACATTACACACAGCCCACGGTAACAAGGTAAAAGGCTACCTGGGCTGTGAATCTGTGCACGGGGGCTTGACAGGGAATTTACCAAAGGATTGTTGAGATGAAGCTGTAGTCAGGGATTCCAGAAGTCAGAGTTAACCATGAACAGAGCTAGGATCAGAAGCCGGGGGCAATTAAAGAGACAATGAACTGACCCAGCCCTCAGAGTGAGGCAGTGTTTTATACCCAGCTGATTAGATAAACTGCCTCAGCTGAACCAGGAGTGACAGTTGCTATTGCAAAGCAAGATCCAGAGTATAGCCCTCAGTGCTGCATGCAGGACAAGGCATAGCTGGAAACCAGGCTGAATAATGAGCTGAGGTGTGGCTCAGAGGCAATACAGCAGGAGCAGTACACAGAAAGTCATAGGTTCAATACCTCCTTGAGCCACCTGGGTGGTGGCCACGCCTGGCCGTTTGCATGGCATGGTAGGAACCATGACACGCCTGGCCGTTTGCATGGCATGGTAGGAACCATGACAGTTCCCCCTTAGAAACGCCCTCTAGGCGTGAACAGGTAGTTTGTCATAGGCATTAATGCCATATGTACAGTCTTCATCTAATTCACAGGGAAACAATGCACCAACAGAAGTGTTAGAAGATCTTTCCTTATTCTTTTTGGGCATTGTTGCTTTTGAAGTTCTTGCAGGGAAGACATTAGTCGGCTTGCAAAGCTTTTTTAAACATCTCCAGTTCCTGCTTACAGACTATGGTGCGATTCTAGGCATACGTGCAGTCAGTTGGTAGAACAGGATGATGTTACTCCACTTACCACTATGGAGCTTGGGATGACTGCAGAAACTGGTTGTCAGAAGGTTGCATAGTGGCCTCTAGACCAGATGGTAGGAGCTTCTCAGGGGTATTGGTTATGGGTTCTTGAGGGACACCGGTATGGTTACCACCGTAGTCTGGGTACCCACTTGTGTCATTGAAAGTGGACAGGTGTTACAGCAACCTTTGCAGTTTACAGGCTGATAAGCAGGGATAGCAGGATGGATCCTAATAGTACCTACTTGAAGAAACGTTGGCCTAGGTGGGCGAGTTGGGCAGAGAGAGAGAGAAAATGCCCTCTTTCTCCACAATAGAAACAAAGACCACAGCCTCTCTTCCGCTCTCTTTCACCTTTAGACAGCTTGGACCGTATGACCCCGAAATCCATGGGTTCCACATCTTCCAGGGTAGGTGTGTATATATCCTCAGGAGCGTCTAGGCTTTGTGGGTTTAGAGCTTCATGGCTTGGCACGTACTGGAAAGGCTTGGAGTCATATCTGTACAGGGTATTCCTATCCCTGTAGGCCATGTGAAGTAGGAGCAGACTTGGCAACCCTGGTTTTCATTGAAACTGTAATGTAAGAGACCAGAGAAAACATGAATGCTTCCCAGCTGTCCAAGACTGGACTCCTTTCCTGTAGTAGCTGATGAGCCCATGTTTTGTTTTGCCCAGTGAGCAGGTTGATGGTAGCGCAAACCTTTATATAAATCGGTGGCATATGACCTATGCTTAAGAGCAAACAACAGCTC
The DNA here is from genome assembly GCA_028564925.1 of Lithobates sylvaticus. Lineage (NCBI taxonomy): Eukaryota > Metazoa > Chordata > Amphibia > Anura > Ranidae > Lithobates > Lithobates sylvaticus. Next base: position 50,953,921 of record CM053035.1, read on the forward strand.
GCAATCCATCCTAAAACACAAGAAGGATGCACGGTTACCGTCAAAGTTCTCTGGCATCACAACAAATGGTTCAGGACATGCTGGTTCCGGGGCTGGGCATACTGTAGTTTTAAACAACAGGACTTCTTGCTGCAGCTCCGAAACGGTCTGGCCCAGGCTGGAGACTTGCTGAGCAAGGGAGGTGAGCATCTTGTACATCTCTGCGGACTCCATGACAGTCAGTTCATTATGTAAGGGCTTACATTGGTTGGAGTCCATAGTACAGAGATGTATGTTCACTCTTGCAAATACACACAGCCCACGGTAACAAGGTAAAAGGCTACCTGGGCTGTGAATCTATGCACGGGACTTGACAGGGAATTTAACAAAGGATTGTGGAGGTGAAGCCGTAGTCAGGGATTCCAGAAGTCAGAGTTAACAATGAACAGAGCCGGGGTCAGTCTTGGAACACTGAAACTTGAAAATAAGAACACAGGAAAACAGGAACTTTTGGCAATACAAGAGACAATGAACTGACCCAGCCCTCAGAGTGAAGCAGTGTTTTATACCCAGCTAATTTAGATAAACTGCCTCAGCTGAACCAGGAGTGACAGGTGCTAATTGCAAAGCAAGATCCAGAGTATAGCCCTCAGTGCTGCATGCAGGACAAGGCATAGCTGGAAACCAGGCTGAATAATGAGCTGAGGTGTGGCTCAGAGGCAATACAGCAGGAGCAGTACACAGAAAGTCATGGGTTCAATACCTCCTTGAGCCACCTGGGGGGTGGCCATGCCTAGCCATTTGTAGGAACTGTAAGCCCCGGTACACACGGTTGGAAAATCCGACCACAAAATCCGTTGGTCCGAAACTGGTGTTGCATACACACACACAATCCGATCATTCTGAATGTGATGACGTTCGTCCGTTAGGACGGGACTACGTTCACGTTAGTAGCCAATAGCTTTGGTCTCGTAATTTGATCTGAGCATGCGTGGCACTTTGTCCGTCGGAATTCTCGACACACGATCGGAAAAACATACATAGTTAGTTAGGTTAAAAAAAGACCATCCAGTTCAACCACAAAGTTGTCGGAAAATTTGAGATCCTGTTCTCAAATTTTTTCAGTCGGAAATTCCGGGCGGATTTTCCGACATGGTCCGATCGGACATTTTCCGTCGGAGTTTCCGACCGTGTGTACGGGGCATGACAGTTATTTGCCTTGAGGAGTCCTCTAAAACGAGCCAAATAGTATCATTTCGTTTATTGCTCTTAACCTTCAGACATCTTTACTTAGTTGATTCACTTAAGATATACTTTATTTGTCTATTATTCAGTTATACTGCTACTGTCTTGTTCCATTCCTAAGAAATTTCAAGCAAAGATAATTTCTGTGTTTACTACAATTTGTGTCTTTTTTCTGTGGTGCTCTGGGTAACATTATTGCCAAGTGTGCCAGAGGAGCTGAGACTGTTCTTGGGGTTAAGAGGCAGAATACAAAACCAAATAGACTTAAGCGGCTCCTGCGCGGTAGCGCCAAACATGGGGGCTGATCCGGGATATCTTTACTTTGCTATAAACGCCTCAAGACAGCACCCTTACAAGCACCAAATGAACCCTGCTGCTGCGACCCACTGGTATGGTGAAGAGAGCATTCGCCCAGAGTAAAGTGTGGTGATTGAGCTTCCTGGGGAGGCCTGGACTGAAGAGCAGGTCAGCCAAGTGGTGAAGACATTGACCCCAGACAGCAAGGTGTGGGTGATTGATGTCCAGTGATGTAACTAACTTAGTTAAAGTAAACGGCGCTACTTAACGCCGTTACTTTAGAGGGTAACAAGTAATCTAACTGATTACTCTTCCCCTCATGGTAACGACGTTCCCATTACTTGGGCGGCGTTACCGCAATTACATCTACCGCCGACGGGTGCACCTAGATGGCGGCCACTCCGGAGCTAGGCCGAAGCTGCGGAGCGCTCTGCGGATCGCGGCGGGTGACGATCCACGGAGCGCTGCATGGCCTCGGGCTTAGCAAAGGCTGCGGCTTCGGCCTAGGTCCAGAGCGGCGGCCATCTTGGTGCACCCGTCGGCCGTTTACAGTGTAATTGCTCCATCAAATGAGATCTGTACAGTGGAGGGGAGAGATCGGATGGCAGCAGCACTGTGGGCTGGATCTGTAGTGCCCACAGTGCTGCTCTGTGAAAATTGCAGTCACAGCCATCCCTCAATACCCTGACAATACTCTGCAATACCCTGACAATACACTGCAATACCCTGACAATACTCTGCCAATACTCTGCAATACCCTGCCAATACTCTGCAATACCCTGCCAATACTCTGCAATACCCTGAAAATACTCTGCCAATACTCTGCAATACCCTGCCAATACTCTGCAATACCCTGCCAATACTCTGCAATACCCTGACAATACTCTGCAATACTCTGACAATACTCTGACAATACTCTGACAATACTCTGACAATACTCTGCCATACCCAGCCAATACTCAGCCATACTCTGCCATACTCTGCCATACTCTGCCATACTCTGCCATACTCTGCAATACTCTGCAATACTCTGCAATACTCGGTAATACCCAGCCATACTCTGCAATACTCGGTAATACCCAGCCATACTCTGCAATACTCGGTAATACCCAGCCATACTCTGCAATACTCGGTAATACCCAGCCATACTCTACGATACCCAGCCATACTCAGCCAATATTACAGTGGGGGAGATGACGTGGATATTACAGTGGGGGAGATGTATATTACAGTGGGGGAGATTGTGGATCTTACAGTGGGGACTATATGGTGGTGGAGCAGGTTTTTGCATATTCAATTATTTGCTGACCCGAAAATTGATCCGATCCGTGACTCTGATCCGAGGAACGATCCGATCCGTGAGTTTGGGGGGGACAGATGTACAGAGGGGGAACAGATATATGTGTGTGGGGGGGGATGACAGATGTGTAGTGGGGTACAGAGGGGGAACAGATATATGTGTGCGGGGGGGATAGACGTGTAGTGGGGTACAGAGGGGGAACAGATATATGTGTGCGGGGGGGACAAGACGTGTAGTGGGGTACAGAGGGGGAACAGATATATGTGTGGGGGGGGGAACAGACGTGCAGGGGGGTACAGAGGGGAAATAGATGTGCAGGGGGGAACGCGCCCCTTGCTTACAATAATACTAGACCCGCCCATTAGAATATTACTAAGTAGTAACTAATTACTTTTCCAATGTAGTAACTGAGTTACTAACACAATTACTTTTTTGGAGAAGTAATTTGTAACTTAACTAATTACTTTTTTAAAGTAAGATGACCAACACTGTTGATGTCACAGCAGACCATGCGACCTCCCACACATATGTGCTACTAGAGAGAAAGCAAGGGATCCCTGACAGTTTCCAAGGGACCCGTATGCAGTTGGCTCGTCTAATCCAGCCAAGTACACCATGTGTCCAGCAAGTTCTAGCCAAGCTGAGGCCACAAGGGAAGAAGTCCGTTCCACGACACCCTTGGCCATGATTGGGCTGGAGTTCTTTGCCGCATTGGGAGACTTTGTGTGAAAATGCCAGAGGGATACTCCAAGTACTGTGAAACGGGGTACAAGAAACTCCGGGCCTTTTCTGGAAGACAACCAGTATCTACAGGGGAGGACAACCTTGAAGAGTGGCTGGGGCAGGCCGCGCAAGCCCTGGATAAATGGGATATTCCTGAGACCCACAAGAAGCAGGGAATTACAGAGAGTTTAAGGGACCCTGCCTCGGAAGCCATCTACAATTTGAAGCTCAGCAAGCAAGATTATTTTGCTCATGTTGACTACCTGAATATTCTGCAGGATGTGTTTGGGCGCACAGAGAAGGCTTCCGACCTCATGTACCAGTTTGAGAATACTTAACAGAATGAAGGGGAGAAGCTATCAAAGTACCCTGATCTGATCCGGATTGTGCAGGAAAAGGAGGCCATGTTGGAGAGTAAAGTTGGGTGAACGGTTCGGCCCGAGCATGAGTTTGGGCTGAACATTGGCTGTACACCTGTTTGATGAACACCCAAAATATCGGGGCATTTAACCGTTTGTTCGTCCGCCGAATGACCACAATGCACATGCACCGCCGCACAGTGTATTGGAAGCCATGATTGTCTGAAGCGATGAAAGCTTTCCCCAATCAGGGCACAGAGCACTATCAGAGGCATTATTAATCATGGCTCTTAGTCCTACCCCACACTATAAAAATATTCTCCCCATAGCGGCCATTTGCAGTGTGATATTGGCCTGGAAAGAGATTGAAAAGGGCTCTGTTCAGTGTTACTATCAAGTGTGCTATTGTGATTCTATTGTCAGTGTAGAATATCAGTTTAGTGTGAATCTAGTTATAATTCAGTGTGAATGTAGTGTAACCATTAATTTTTACTTTATTGTCAGTTTTGGTGAGTGCAGTGTGACCTTTCATTCTTACTTTGGTGTCAGTTTAATTTGTCAGAGCAGGTTTCCTGCAGTATACAGTATATCAGTGCATTACTGCACGTTTAATGCAGTATATATCAGTATGTTACTGTACATTTAATGCAGTATATACCAGTGCGTTACTGCACATTTAACACAGTATATAGCAGTGCGTTACTGCACGTTTAACACAGTATATATCGATGCATTACTGCAGGGCTCGACAAATACCAGGCGCCAGGTCGCCATTGCGACTAGAAATTGTGCCCTGGCGCCTGGGTTTGTGTCACTGACAGGTGCCTCTGCTACAGGGCGGGCTGTGGGGTATGTCTGGTAGTGGGGATGGAGCAGGAAGAGAGCGCTCAGCAGCCGCTGACATCCTCCTCTCTTCTCCACACACTGTTGGCAGAACAGCGCAGCGTGTGTGAAACTGTATGTAGATAGGAGCTGTCACAATTGAGGTTGGATGTCGGAGGTGGGCGGGACTAGGGGTGGGCAGGACCCAGCTATCCAAAACTAGCCAATGGGATGAAATCTGGGTGGGCCGCTATGTGTATTTGGCTGCTGGGTCCCACCCACCTCTGACATTATGCTGAGTTTGTCAGCTGCTCTCTCCATACAGTTTCACAGCAGAGCAGGCCTGGTAATATGATCCTAGAGTGAGAGCTCAGCTCCTCCCTGCAACCAATCAGCCAACTCACAGCACACTGACACTCAGAACATGTATCTAGTTCTTGAGTCAGAAGTACCCAGTACATTCTCACACCGCAGAGCTGCGGAGAGCATTCACTTTCACATTTACACTATCAGCTGTAAAATCTGCCAGTGCAACCTGCCAATGCCAGTTATTGCCATCTGCCAGTGCCAACCATTGCCACCTGCCAGTGCCAATTAGTGCCATCCAGTGCCACCTGCCAATGCAATCCAGTGCCACCTTCCAGTGCCAGTTAGTGCCATCTGCCAGTGCCAGTTAGTGCCATCTGCCAGTGCCAACCATTGCCACCTGCCAGTGCCAATTAGTGCCATCCAGTGCCACCTGCCAGTACAATCCAGTGCCATCTGCCAATGCCAGTTAGTGCCATCTGCCAGTGCTAACCATTGCCATCCAGTGCCACCTGCCAGTGCAATCCAGTGCCACCTGCCAATGCCAGTTAGTGCCATCCATTGTAACCTGCCAGTGCCACCAAGTGCCAATAATGCGGCGTACACACGAAGGGACTATCCCGCGGGATTATCCTCTGGACTCAAGTCCAGCGAACAATCCCCTCGTGTGTGGGCGTCGGCGGACTTTTTGGCGCCAAAGTCCGGCGGACCAAAGTTTTAAGTTTGGTTTTAAAATTATCCGCTGGACTTGGCAGTCCGGCGGACAATCCCGCCGTTAGTAGGCTAGTCCGCCGGACTTTTGAAAATGAACGGACTTGCCGCTCATCGGCAAGTCCGTTTATTTAGCACGTGACTTCAGGTTACGTAGCTAGCGTAGGCAGTAAATGCCGCTGCGCTAGCTCCGTGACCTGGCATGGATTTAAAGGGAATCCCCACGCCGTTCCCCCCAAAGCCATGTCAGACCCTTATCCGAGCACGCAGCCTGGCCGGCCAGGAAAGGGGTAGGGACGAACGAGCGCCCCCCCTCCTGAGCCGTACCAGGCCGCGTGCCCTCAACATGGGGGGTGCCCTGGGGAAAGGGGGGCCGTGCGGCCCCCCCACCCCAAAGCACCTTGTCCCCATGTTGATGAGGACAAGGGCCTCTTCCCGACAACCCTGGCCGTTGGTTGTCGGGGTCTGCGGGCGGGGGCTTATCGGAATCTGGGAGCCCCCTTTTATAAGGGGGCCCTCAGATCCCGGCCCCCCACCCTATGTGAATGAGTATGGGGTACGATCTACCCCTACCCATTCACCTAAGGTGTAAAATGTAAAGTCAAAAAACACACACACTTTTGAAAAAATAGTTTATTGCAATGCTCCGGGGGTCTTCTTCCGTCTTCTCGCCGGACTCCTCCGCCATTTACCAAGCTCTTTTACCGAGCGGAGGAGTCCGGCTACCTTCTTCGTCGTCGCCGCCGTCGTCTGGGGGTCTCGATCCGCCTTCGGGGGTCTTCCGGGGTCTTCCGGGGTCTCTTCTGTTCTTGCGGCGGTCGTCGTTTTCCGCGCCGCCGGCGCCGCCTTCTTCTTCTTGTTTTTGTTCTTGTTCTTCTTCTTCTTCCGATGTTGACACGTCGCTCGCTCTGGCCGGAATGGCAGAGCCGCGCTGTGCTGGCACTTATATAGGGACAAGGGGACAGGGTCACATGCTCATGTCACATGGTGACCCCGCCCCCTTGCGATGTCACAGTCCCGGAGGATGCTGGGACTGTGACATCACAAGGGGGCGGGGTCACCAACCCTTTCCCCAGGGCACCCCCCATGTTGAGGGCACACGGCCTGGTACGGCTCAGGGGGGGGGGGCGCTCGTTCGTCCCCACCCCTTTCCTGGCCGGCCAGGCTGCGTGCTCGGATAAGGGTCTGACATGGATTTGGGGGGAACCCCCGCGCCGTTTTTCGGCATAGGGAGTCCCTTTAAATCCATGCCAGGTTACGGAGCTAGCGTGGCGGCATTTACTGCCTACGCTAGCTACGTAACCTGAAGTTACATTCTAAATGAACGGACTGCTCCGTGTGTGGGCAAGTCCGTTCATTTTCAAAAGTCCCGCGGACTTTGGCTGGCGGATTGTCCGCCGGAGAAGTCCGCGCGTGTGTGGGCAAGTCCACATGCTCCGAAAGTCCGGCGAAGCCAGCTAGAAAGTCCGGCGGATTGTCCGCTGGACTAGGTCCGCCGGGAAAAGTCTGCACGTGTGTACGCGGCATTAGTGCCACCTTCCAGTGTCACCAGTTAGTGCCACCTGCCAATGCCAGTTAGTGCCATCTTCCAGTGCCAATAAGTGCCGCCCGTCAGTGCCAGTTCTGGGCGCTGGGCAGAGGATGTAAATAACTGGCTCCTAACTTTTTCAGCTGGCTCCTAGATTCTAATCAAATTTGTCAAGCCCTGCATTACTGTACATTTAAGGCAGTATATATCAGGCATTTCTGTATAATTAACACAGTACATAGCAGTGCGTTACTGCACGTTTAACGCAGTGCATATCAGTGCGTTGCTGTACGTGTAACGCAGTATATATCAGTGCATTACTGCACGTTTAATGCAGTATATATCAGTGCGTTACTGCACGTTTAACGAAGTACATATCAGTGCGTTACTGCATGTTTAAAGCATTATATATCAGTGCGTTACTGCATGTTTAAAGCATTATATATCAGTGCGTTACTGCACGTTTAGCAGAGTATATATCAGTGTGTTACTGCACGTTTAACGTAGTTTAAATTAGTGTGTTACTGCAGATTTAATGGAGAATATATATGTGCATTACTGTATGTTTAACACAGTTTATATCAATGTGTTACTGCATGTTTAACGTAGTATCTATCAGTGTGTTACTGCATGTTTAATACAGTCCATATCAGTGTGTTACTGCACGTTTAATGCAGTATATATCAGTACTTTGCTGTATGTTTAATGCAGTGTATATCAATGCGTTACTGTGCGTTTAACACAGTATCTATCAGTGTGTTACTGCATGTTTAATGCAGTATCTATCTGTGCGTTACTGCATGTTTAACACAGCATATCAGTGCATTAATGAACGTTTAATGCAGTATATATCAATGCGTTACTGTAAGTTTAATGCAGTGTATATCAGTGTATATCAGTATCTTATAATAAGATAGTGCAGCGCAAAAAATAATAAATGGTAAAATGAATAAATCAATGTGATTTTAAATAGTCCCAGAAAAAAGTCAATGAAAATTCCAGTATAAAGTGCATGTGCAGAACTACAGCAGCTTCAAGTGGAAATGGTGACAAAATCCAGTAACAAATCACTGTGGTGGTTGTCCCTTCACCGAAAGTAAGGATGGCCTCTCACCTCCCTGCTTCGACCTACAATAGGTCACAAAGCAATATGTAGCTACTTAAAACTCTGGTCTCCACCGTCAGGATCTCATCTCAAATGTCAAAGGAAACAACCAGGTCCAAGTGGTATTCAGCATAAATATGTAAAGGTAAAGAAGGGGACAACCTAGTGCTCTCTGTTTCAAAAGTAATTTAATATGCACAAGAAATAACATAAATTGAACTCACATTCTCCAGCACTCAGTCCCGAGTGCTGGCGCTGTGTGTATAGTAAATCCAAGATGGCCGCGGATGACGGCACTCGTGCTCCCTATATCAGTGCGTTATTGCACGTTTAATGCAGTATATATCAGTGCGTTACTGCACATTTAATGCAGTAAATTTCAGTGCGCTACTGCACTTTTAACGCAGTATATTTGAGTATGTTACTGTACGTTTAATGCAACATATATCAATGTGTTACTGCGCGTTTAACGCAGTATATATCAGTGCGTGACTGCACCTTTAACGCAGGCTATATCAGTGCGTTACTTCACATTTAACACAGTATATATCAGTGTGTTACTGCACATTTAGCGCAGTATCTATCAGTGTGTTACTGCACATTTAGCGCAGTATATATCAGTGCGTTACTGCACATTTGTATTGAGCCCCTGCTCGCTCGGTTCCACTCTCCCGACACTCCTCTACTGCTATTGGATCAGATTGCAGATCGCAACGTCTCATAGTTCGGTCGTCTGATGCTCCAGGATTCGAACTACAGCTATGTGCCATTTGAATACAGTTGTTATAGCTCAGAACAAACACCAGGCAGGCTGTATGTAAGTTCAAACAGGAATCTCACGTTTATTGGATGCACACAACACACTTTTATACATAGCAGTTTGAACACCCCGCCCAAACAACCACTTTCCTATTGGTCAATTGTAAAGTACACTCTAGTCATCACTTAGGTCTTCTTGGTCATGCAAATGAGGACTTGAAAAAGGGTCAGCAAGGATTGGTCCGATAGCTTGAATAGGAGGCTGATATGTGTAATGACACAGAGCAGTCCCAGGAGATAATTAAAGTACATAAACAAACAAATTGTCAAACACTGAACAATGCCTTCCTTCCAGACCATGGAGCCATCTGGGGGGGGGGGGGGGGTGGTTAGCTTTAAGACAGGGCGGAGGACCCACCACTGTGTAATAGAATCAAGGAGAAATACTTCAGTATTCCAAGGATCATGACAATACTCCCCCCTGGTAAACAGTCCAACAGCCACTGTGGGACCCCGAACAGGTCAACTCGAGGATCTTGGAAAAGTAGTCTTAAGGTTCCAGGTCCGTCTGCCGGGATAATCCTTCTGCATTCTTGTTTTGAGGCCCTGGCCGATATTGTATGGTGAAATTGTACGGTTGCAAAGCCAGGCTCCACCTTAGTAATCAGCTATTCTCTCCCGCCACCCGGTTTAGCCATATCAAAGGATTGTGGTCTGTCATGATGGTAAAAGAGCATCCATACACATAGGGCTGCAGTTTCTTTAAAGCGTAAGTAAACCCATCGATTTAACAGTTTAAAAAAAAAAAGGCATGCTGGGAATGCTAACTGCACATTGGCTGTGCTCTCAAACAAACAGTCAAATCATCCAATGGCTGGTGTCATAACGGATCACATGTGCAGCACTGTGGCAGTTGAAGATTAAACAGAGGCAAAGATGGCAGCTTCCTTGGCTGAAAACGATAGGGGGGTTTACTTCCACTTTAAAGCCTAGACTAAGGCCAAACACTCTTTTTCCATGGCAGCATATCCAACTTCATGGGATAACAACTTGCGGCTGAGATATGCCACCAGGTGCTCTTTCCCATCATCGCCAACTTGACTAAGTACGGCTCCCAGTCTGAACATCGAGGCGTTTGTATGGACAGCAAAACGTTTGTTAGGATCGGGTGCCACCAGTATGGGAGCTTGCGTTAGTGTGGTTTTTAACTGATAAAACGCTGTCTCGAACTCCGGGGACCACAGGACCTGTCTAGGGTGTCTTTTTTGTCACGTCACTATAGTGCTGTCCCTAAAAATGCAAGTACCTTGGTCTTGGTTCTGGGAACCAGACAGTTTAGGATGACCTCAATTTTTACAGGTTCTGGCCTCTGCTTCACACATCCCACTCTATGTCCCAGATATTGCACCTCAGACATCCCGATATTACATTTGTCTGGCTTCAGGGTCAGGTCTGTGGCTCGGATCCTATCTAGCACTATTCCGAAGAGTATATAGCAAGACATGGGAGGATTCTAAGATGCTCCTCCCATGTCTGGCTATAGATTGCGATGTCGTCAAGATATGCGCATGCAGAAGCTTGCAGACCATCGAGGAGTTCATCTATCATCCGCTGTAAGGTAGCCAGTAGCATTCTTCATCCCGAATGGCATTACACGAAACTGGTAAAGATCGAACAGGGTGATGAAGGCCGACTTTGGAATTGCTTCCGCTTCCAAGGGAATCTGCCAGCCCTTACACAAATCAATCAAGGTAGTGTCCCTGATCTATTTTGTCCAGCAATTAATTAGTCCACTCGGGGCATAGGGTAGGCATCTGTCACAGTACAGTCATTCAGTCGCCTATAGTCCACACAAAATCGCGTTGTGCCATCCCGTTTTGGAACTAATACAGGGGAAGCCCAGGGGCTTGCTGATGATTCGATCACCCCTAAAAAATTCTTCAAATATATTAATAGTAAAAAGGTCAAGTCTGAGCATGTAGCCCCTTTAAAAAATAATCTAGAGTGGGTGACTGGGGACAAAGAGAAGGCTAATTTATTAAATATTTTCTTCAGCTCTGTGTATACAAAGGAGCATGGGGGAGCTCATGTCCATAAAGGGGGTGGTATTGACATTGAATGATCCACAATGGCTCAAACGTTATATGGCCCAGAAATATTTAGACAGAATAAAGGTGGATAAAGCACCTGGACCTGATGGCATCCACCCACGGATCCTAAAAGAATTGAGCTCTGTAATTTCAAAGTCATTGTATCTAATTTTTAGGGACTCATTAATGACAGGAATAGTACCACTGGATTGGCGAAGGGCCAATGTGGTGCCTAAGGGAAAGGGAACAAAGTCCAAGTAACTATAGACCTGTTAGTTTAACTTCTAGAGTTGGGAAGATACTGGAGAGATTAAAAAAAAGACCACATAGACAAGTTCTTGCAGGAAAAAAATATTTTAAGCAACAGACAGCATGGATTCATGAAAGACAGAAGTTGTCAGACAAACCTGATTTCTTTTTTATGAGGAGGTAAGTAAAACCTTGGACAGAGGGGTGGCGGTGGACGTGGTATACTTGGATTTTGCAAAAGCGTTCGATACAGTTCCGCACACATGGCTTATGTGTAAGGTAAAGTCTACAGGTTTGGAAATATCAGTTTGTAAATGGATAGAAAACTGGCCAAAAGACAGAATTCAGAGAGTAGTAGTTAATGATTCTTACTCTGAATGGTCTAAGGTTATCAGTGGTGTACCCCAAGGTTCAGTGCTGGGACCCTTACTTTTTAATATCTTTATAAATGATATTGGGTCTGGGATCAAAAGTAACATTTCCGTCTTTGCAGATGACAGCAAGCTATGCAGTGAAATAATGTCCTTACAGGATGTCTCCAATTTACAAGCCGACCTCAAAGCTCTGTCTAATTGGGCGACTATGTGGCAGATGAGGTTTGATGTTGATAAATGTAAAGTTATGCACTTGGGGGCTAAGAATATGCATGCATCATACATACTAGGGGGAGTACAACTGGGGGGAATCAATAGTGGAGAAGGATCTGGGGGTTTTGGTAGATCATAAGCTCAATAATAGCATGCGATGCCAAGCTGCAGTTTCCAAAGAGAGCAAAGTCCTTTCTTGTATTAAGAGAGGTATGGACTCCAGAGAGAGAGATATAATTTTGCCACTGTTCAAATCATTAGTAAGACCTCATCTGGAATATGAATTTCAGTTTTGGGCACCAGTTCTCAAAAAGAATATCGGGGAACTGGAGAGAGTGCAGAGAAGGGCAACCAAATTGATAAGAGGCATGGAAGAGCTTGGCTATGAGTAAAGATTAGAGGAACTGAATTTATTCACTCTTGATAAGAGGAGATTAAGGGGGGATATGATCAACATGTACAAATATATAAGGGGTCCATATAGTGAACTTGGTGTTGAGGACAAGGGGGCACTTTTTACGTCTAGAGGAAAAGAGATTTCATCTCCAAATACGGAAATGTTTCTTCACAGTAAGAGCTGTGAAAATGTGGAATAGACTCCCTGCAGAGGTGGTTCTGGCCAGCTCAGTAGATTGCTTTAAGAAAGGCCTGGATTATTTCCTAAATGTACATTGGTTGAACTGGATGGACTTGTGTCTTTTTTCAACCTGACTAACTATGTAACTCAAGCATCTCCCTAATCTCTGCTATCATCCCTACAAGGCCTTTAAGGCCTATACACACGATCAGACTTTTTGACAACAAACATGCAAATTAGCTGTTTTGGACCAACATCCGACCGTGTGTTTACGCTCCATCGGACCAACTTTTTCAGTTTTCAACGGACTTTTGTTGGCTGTGCGAACGGACCAACTTTCTGCCAACAAAAGTCTGATGGAGCAAAGTCTGATCGTGTGTACAGAAAACCATAGGACTTTTGTACAAAGTACAAACACCCATGCTCAGAACCAATGCAAAAGATCAGACAACAATACAGAAGTTGACCAAATGTGGGGGTAAAGAGCAGAAAAAACACCTGATTTGGTGAAAGTTGGCTGAAAAAGTCCTGCTGTGTGTATGCAATACAAGTTCAGGGCCGACGCCCTTTGTACAAAAATCCACGGGAAAGTTTGTACAAAGTCCTATCGTGTGTATAAGGCATTAGATAGAGAACATGTTCTATATTTTTCCGATAGAAAAAATTACTATCGGAAAAAACGCTCGTCTGTATGCTGTTCCGACGCACCAAAAACAACGCATGCTCTGAAGCAAGTACGAGATGGAAGCAATTGGCTACTGGCTATTGAACTTCCGTTTTCTAGTCCCGTCATACGTGTTGTATTTCACGGTGTTCTTGACAGTCGGACTTTGGTGTGTATGCAAGACAGCTTGAGCATAATTCCGTTGAAATTCTGTCGGAAAACCTTCAGAGTTTATTCCGATGGCAAAACCGCTCATGTGTACGCTGCATAAGTCTAAGGGTCCCCTAACCCTTCGCCCATATAACAGCTCAAATGGGGAAAACCCTGTGGACTCTTGGGGTACCTCTCTATAGGCGTAGATGAGGAAGATACTTCTCCCAATCCTTCCTACTTTCCACAAAGGAAAAATTTCTCACACAGCCCGTTAGTCTGAGGGTGGTAGGGGGCGCTCTGGAGGGGTTTAATCCCACAGAGACGCCAGAGCTGCTGCGTCAGTTCGGCTGTGAACTGGGTACCCTGACATAAACAAACGGTCAAACACAGAACAATACCTTCCTTCCAGACCATGGAGCCGTCTGGAGGGGGCTTGTTTTAAGACAGGGCGGAGGACCCACCACTCTGCAATAGAATCAAGGAGAAATACTTCAGTATTCCAAAGATCATAACAACGTTTGACGCAGTATAGATCAGTGTGTTACTGCACGTTTAATGCAGTATATTTCAGTGCGCTACTGCTTGTTTAACCCAGTATATTTCAGTGCATTATTGCATGTTTAACGCAGTATACAGTTGCAATAAATAGTATGTGAACCCTTTTGGAATGATATGGATTTCTGCACAAATTGGTCATAAAATGTGATCTGATCTTCATCTAATGCCCCGTACACACGATTGGACTATATGGCAGGATTGTCTGCCGGACTAGAGTCCGCCGGACAATCCACCCGTGTGTGGGCTCCGGCTGACTTTTTCTTCCCAAAAGTCCGGCGGACTTAGAAAGAAGTTTTGACTCAAAATTATCCGCTGGACTCGGCAGTCCGGCGGACAATCCGGCCGTCTGTGTGCTATTCCGCAGGACTTTTGAAATGAACGGACTTGCCTCACATGGAGTAAAGTCTGTTCATTTAGAACGTGACTCCAGGTAGACGGGATTAGCAAAGGAAGTCAATGTCGCCGCCTCGATCAGCGAGATTGACACCTCGCTAGCCCAGTCACCTGGTATGGATTTAAAGGGGAATCCCTACGCCGAAAAAAACGAAGCACCTTGTCCCCATGTTGATAAGGACAAGGGCCTCTTCCCGACAACCCTGGCCATTGGTTGTCGGGGTCTGCAGGCAGGGGGCTTATAAGAATCCGGGAGCCCCCTTTAATAAGGGGGCCCCCAGATACCGGCCCCCCACCCTATGTGGATGAGTATGGGGTACGATGTACCCCTACCCATTCACCTGGTGAAAAAAGTGTAAATAAAAAACACAACACAAGTTTTTAAAATACTTTATTACACAGCTCCGGGGGTCTTCCTCCATCTTGGGGGGTCTTCTCGCTGGACTCCTCCGCTATCTTCTGCTAGCGGAGGAGCTCGGCGACGGCGACAGAAGACCAGGCCAACGCTAGTAAAAGAGCTGCAAGAAGATAGCGGAGGATCGGCAAGAAGAACAGAAGAGCGGGACAAGACCCCCGAAGTCGGAACAAGACCCCCAGGTGGCAGCGGCGACGAAGGAGAAAGCCAGGCTCCTCCGCTAGTAAAAGAGCTAGCAGAATATAGTGGAGGAGTCTGGCGAGAAGACCCCCCAAGATGGAAGAAGACCCCCGGAGCTGTGTAATAAAGTATTTAAAAAACTTGTGTTTTTTTATTTACACTTTTTTCACCAGGTGAATGGGTAGGGGTACATCATACCCCATACTCATTCACATAGGGTGGGGGGCCGGTATCTTGAGGCCCCTTATTAAAGGGGTCTCCCGGATTCTGATAAGCCCCCCGCCCGCAGACCCCGACAACCAATGGCCAGGGTTGTCGGGAAGAGACCTTGTCCTCATCAACATGGGGACAAAGTGCTTTGGGGTGGGGGGGCCACAGGCCCCCCCTTTCCCCAAGGCATACCCCCATGTTGAGGGCACGCGGCCTGATATGGTTCAGGAAGGGTCTGATATGGATTTGGGGGTGACCCCCATCAGAGTCTCCCCAATACCAGTGTCCCCCATATCTGTGTCCTCCATCCATCAGACCTGGACCCCCAGTATCAGTGTCCCCAGTATCAGTGTCCCCGTATTTTGTTTTCCTTCGCTAGTCCCATCTACCAGGTGTCCCCAGCAGTCTCCCCATCATCCGGGTCCCCAGCATCAGTCTCCTCCTCATCCGTGTCCCCAGCATCAGTCTCCTCCTCATCCGTGTCCCCAGCATCGGTCTCCTCATCATCCCTGTCCCCAGCATCAGACTCCTCCTCATCAGTGTCCCCAGCATCAGTCTCCTCCCCATCCCTGTCCCCAGCATCAGTCTCCTCCTCATCCCTTGTCCCCAGCATCAGTCTCCTCCTCATCCCTGTCCCCAGCATCAGTGTCCTCCTCATCTGTGTCCCCAGCATCAGTCTCCTCCTCATCCCTGTCCCCAGCATCAGTCTCCTCCTCATCCCTGTCCGCAGCATCAGTCTCCTCCTCATCCCTGTCCCCAGCATCAGTCTCATCCTCATCCTCATCCCTGTCCCCAGCATCAGTCTCCTCCTCATCCCTGTCCCCAGCATCAGTCTCCTCCTCATCCCTGTCCCCAGCATCAGTCTCCCCCTCATCAGTCTCCCCAGCATCAGTCTCCCCAGCATCAGTGTCCTCCTCATCAGTCTCCTCCTCATCCCTGTCCCCAGCATCAGTCTCCTCCTCATCCCTGTCCCCAGCATCAGTCTCCTCCTCATCCGTGTCCCCAGCATCAGTCTCCTCCTCATCAGTGTCCCCATCAGTCTCCTCCTCATCAGTGTCCCCAGCATCAGTCTCCTCCTCATCAGTGTCCCCAGCATCAGTCTCCTCCTCATCAGTGTCCCCAGCATCAGTCTCCTCCTCATCAGTGTCCCCAGCATCAGTCTCCTCCTCATCCCTGTCCCCAGCATCAGTCTCCTCCTCATCCCTGTCCCCAGCATCAGTCTCATCCTCATCCCTGTCCCCAGCATCAGTCTCCTCCTCATCCCTGTCCCCAGCATCAGTCTCCTCCTCATCCCTGTCCCCAGCATCAGTCTCATCCTCATCCCTATCCCCAGCATCAGTCTCCTCCTCATCCCTGTCCCCAGCATCAGTCTCCTCCTCATCCGTGTCCCCAGCATCAGTCTCCTCCTCATCAGTGTCCCCAGCATCAGTCTCCTCCTCATCAGTGTCCCCAGCATCAGTCTCCTCCTCATCAGTGTCCCCAGCATCAGTCTCCTCCTCATCAGTGTCCCCAGCATCAGTCTCCTCCTCATCAGTGTCCCCAGCATCAGTCTCCTCCTCATCCCTGTCCCCAGCATCAGTCTCCTCCTCATCCCTGTCCCCAGCATCAGTCTCATCCTCATCCCTGTCCCCAGCATCAGTCTCCTCCTCATCCCTGTCCCCAGCATCAGTCTCCTCCTCATCCCTGTCCCCAGCATCAGTCTCCTCCTCATCAGTGTCCCCAGCATCAGTCTCCTCCTCATCAGTGTCCCCAGCATCAGTCTCCTCCTCATCCGTGTCCCCAGCATCAGTCTCCTCCTCATCAGTGTCCCCAGCATCACGTACATTTGCTATTTGCCTCTTGCCTTGAGCAGCTCTCCTGCACCTCCCGACTCCCGCCCAGCTGCTACACACGTGAAAGGATCTCTCATACAAACAGCGGGCGGGACGCCGGGAGGTGCCGTGCTGAAGACGTCATTGGTTGCTATGACAGGCAGTCCCAGCAGCCAATCCTCAGCAAAGCGTGGCAGCATAGGAGGGTGTGGGGGAGCGGCTTTGTTTGCGGGACCTGTCAGTCATACTTCCGATCTGCTGCTTTTAATGGCAGCAGAACGGCAATGCTATGAGTCTGAGTGAGCCGCGGGCCAGGGAAAAGGCACAAGCGGGCCGGATGTGGCCCGCGGGCCGGTGTTTGGAGACCCCTGATCTAAATTAACAGACTTTACTCCGTGTGTGAGACAAGTCTGTTCATTTCAAAAGTACCGCGGACTTCCGCCAAAACTCCGGCGGATAGTCCGCCGGAAAAGTCCGGGCGCGTGTGTGCATGTCCGCACGTTCGGAAAGTCCGGCGGACCTCCGCTGGAAAGTCTGGCGGATTGTCCTCCAGACTAAGTCCGCCGGATAGTCCGGCAGAAAAGTCAGATCGTGTGTACATGGCATAAGTCACAACAATAGACAATCACAGTCTGCTTAAACTAATAACACACAAAGAATTAAATGTGACCATGTTTTTATTAAACACATCATGTAAACATTCACAGTGCAGGTGGAAAAACAATGTGAACCCCTAGACTAATGAGATCTCCAAGAGCTAATTGGAGTGAGGTGTCAGCCAACTGGAGTCCAATCAATGAGATGAGATTAGAGGTGTTGGTTACAGCTGCCCTGCCCTATAAAAAACACACACCAGTTCTGGGTTTGCTTTTCACAAGAAGCATTGCCTGATGTGAATGATGCCTCGCACAAAAGAGCTTTCAGAAGACCTATGATTAAGAATTGTTGACTTGCATAAAGCTGGAAAGCTGGAAAGGGTTATAAAAGTATCTCCAAAAGCCTTGCTGTTCATTAGTCCACGGTAAGACAAATTGTCTATAAATGGAGAAAGTTCAGCACTGCTGCTACTCTCCCTAGGAGTGGGCGTCCTGTAAAGATGACTGCAAGAGCACAGTGCAGACTGCTCAATGAGGTGAAGAAGAATCCTAGAGTGTCAGCTAAAGACTTACAAAAGTCTCTGGCATATGCTAACATCCCTGTTAGCAAATCTACGATACGTTAAACACTAAACAAGAATGGATTTCATGGGAGGATACCACAGAGGAAGCCACTGCTGTCCAAAAAAAACATTGCTGCATGTTTACAGTTTGCACAATAGCACCTGGATGTTCCACAGCAGTACTGGCAAAATATTCTGTGGACAGATGAAACCAAAGTTGAGTTGTTTGGAAGAAACGCACAACACTATGTGTGGAGAAAAAGGCACAGCACACCAACATCAAAACCTCATCCCAACTGTTAAGTATGGTGGTGGGGGCATCATGGTTTGGGGGCTGCTTTGCTGTGTCATGGCCTGGAAAGATTGCTATCATCGAAGGAAAAATTAATTCCCAAGTTTATCAAGACATTTTGCAGGAGAACTTAAGGCATCTGTCCACCAGCTGAAGCTCAACAGAAGATGGGTGTTACAACAGGACAATGACCCAAAGCATAGAAGTAAATCAACAACATAATGGCTTAAACAGAAGAAAATATGCCTTCTGGAGTGGCCCAGTAAGAGTCCTGACCTCAACCCAATTGAGATGCTGTGGCATGACCTCAAGAAAGCGATTCACACCAGACATCTCAAGAATATTTCTGAACTGAAACAGTTCTGTAAAGAGGAATGGTCAAGAACTACTCCTGAACGTTGTGCACGTCTGATCTGCAACTACAGGAAACGTTTGGTTGAAGTTATTGCTGCCAAAGGAGGTTCAACCAGCAATTAAATCCAAGGGTTCACATACTTTTTCAACCTGCACTGTGAATGTTTACATGGTGTGTTCAATAAAAACATGGTAACATTTAATTATTTGTGTTATTAGTTTAAGCAGACTGTGATTGTCTATTGTTGTGACTTAGATCAGATCACATTTTATGACCAATTTGTGCAGAAATCCATATCATTCCAAAAGGGTTCACATACTTATTATTGCAAATGTATATCGGTGGATTACTGCACGTTTAACGCAGTATATATCAGTGCGTTACTGCAAGTTTAACACAGTTTATATCAGTGTGTTACTGCATGTTTAATGCAGTATATATCAGTGCGTTACTGCACGTTTAATGCAGTATTGGTGCGTTACTGCATGTTTATTGCAGTATAAATCAGTGTGTTACTGTACATTTAATGCAGTTTATATCAGTGCGATACGGCATATTTAACGCAGTATATATCAGTGCGTTACTGCACAGTTAACGCAGTATACATCAGTGCGTTACTGTACATTTAACGCAGTATATATTGGTGCATTACTACATGTTTAATGCAGTATATATCAGTGCGTTACTGCACATTTAACCCAGTATATAGCAGTATGTTACTGCAAGTTTAACACAGATTATATCAGTGGGTTACTGTAAGTTTAATGCAGTATATATCAGTGCATTACTGCATGTTTAATGCAGTATGAGTGCGTTACTACACGACGTTTAGCACAGTTTATATCATCAACTACACATTTAGCGCAGTATATTTGAGTGTGTTACTGCAAGTTTAACGCAGTATATATTAGTGCATTACTGCATTATTAACGCAGTATATATGAATGCGTTACTACACGTTTAACACAGTTTTTATCAGTGTGTTACTGCATGTTTAATACATATACATGTTTTATACATCAGTCCCTTACAGTATGTTTAACGCAGTATCTATCAGTGCATTACTGCATGTATAATGCAGTATCTGTGCATTACTGCATGTTTATTGCAGTATAAATTAGTGCGTCACTATACATTTAACAGTTTACATCAGTGCATTACTGCACATTTAAAGCAGTATATATATATCAGTCCCCTACTGCATGTTTAATGCAGTATATATCGGTGCGTTGCTGCATGTTTAACGCAGTATATATCAGTGCGATACTGCACATTTAACGCAGTATATATCAGTGCGTTACAGATACGGTTAATGCAGTATATATCAGTGCATTAGTGCACGTTTAGAGCAGTATATGTCAGTGCGTTACGGCACATTTGACGCAGTATATATCAGTGCGTTACTGCAAGTTTAACGCAGTGAATATCCGTGCGAAACTGGACGCTTAACACAGTATACAGCAGTACGTTACTGCAAGTTTAATGCAGTATATATCAGTGTGTTACTGCATGTTTAACACAGTATATATCAGTGGGTTACTGTACGTTTAATGCAGTATCTATCTGTGCTTTACTGGATGTTTAAGTATATTTGAGTGCGTTACTGTACGTTTAACACAGTATATATCAGTGCATTACTGCACGTTTAACGCAGTATATACGAGTGTGTTACTGCACGTTTAATCCAGTATATATCAGTGCGTTACTGCATGTTTAACGCAGTATATATCAGTGCGTTACTGCATGTTTAACGCAGTATACATCAGTGCATTACTGCAGGTTTAACTCAGTATATATCAATGCATTACTGCACGTTTAACATAGTATATATCAGTGCGTTACTGCACATTTAATGCAGTATATTTCAGTGCGCTATTGCATGTTTAACGCAGTATATTTGAGTGCGTTACTGCACGTTTAACACAGTTAATACCAGTTCGTTACTGAACGTTTCCTGTATGTTTAACGCAGTGTATATCAGTGCATTTCTGCATGTTTAATGCGGTATATATCAGTGTGTTACTACAAGTTTAACGCATTAAATATCAGTGCGATACCGCACATTTAATGAAGTATATATCAGTGCGTTACTGCACATTTAACGCAGTGAATATCAGTGCGATAATGCATGTTTAACACAGTATATATCATTGCATTACTGCACGTTTAATGCAGTATATTTCAGTGCGCTATTGCACGTTTAACACAGTATATTTAAGTGTGTTACTGTACGTTTAAAGCAGTAAATATCAGTGCGTTACTGCACGTTTAACGTAGTATATATATCAGTGCGTTACTGCGCATTTAACACAATTTATATCAGTATATATCAGTGCGTTACTGCATGTTTAGCGCAGTATATATCAGTGCATTACTCCACGTTTAATGAAGTATATATCAGTGCATTACTGCCTGTTTAGCGCAGTATATCAGTGCCGTATTACACGTTGAATGCAGTATATATCAGTGCGTTGCTACACGTTTAATGCAGTATATTTCAGTGCGCTATTGCATGTTTAACGCAGTATATATCAGTTTGTTACTGCAGGTTTAAAGCAGTATATATCAGTGCATTACTGCACGTTTAATGCAGTATATATATCAGTGCGTTACTGCACATTTGACACAGATTATATCAGTGTGTTACTGTGCGTTTTAACACAGTATATATCAGTGCATTGCTACACATTTAGCGCAGTATATTTGAGTGTGTTACTTGATTATGGTAAGACAGATGCAAACTGCCTGTACCTATAATACCGTATCAATAATCAGACGACACCTATTTTGGAGTAAATTGGCCACACCGGGATCCGTATTAACTGGGACAAATCGGTCCTCTTCCAGCTCCACTCCTTGACCCCTCGAGTGCCTCATCCACAGCTTAAATGGGTAGAAAGCTTTACAGATCTGGGGATTAAAATTAGTACTAAAGTTCAGAAACATATGGACGACAATCTACAGCCACTCATGACACAACTAGTGGCCAGATGTGCGGCATGGCGTTCCCTCCCCTTAATCCCAGTGGGCAGAGTCAATCTGCTAAAAATGATCTATCTCCCCAAGTACCTGTATTTCTTCTGTAATACCACCACACACATCCCCAGGACTCTTTTTCAGAGGTTGTAGAGTCTGCTGATATCCTTTGTCTGGGCTGGGAAGCCCCCCAGGGTGGCCAGGCAGATACTATACCTCCCATTATCGGGGGGGGGGGTCTGGCGCTCCCGAACTTTCAGCTCTACTACTGGGCGGCCGTCCTGGTCACAGTCCGATTGTGGTTTTCCCAGCCCAGACAAAACCCGTCGGTCACCCTGGAGGCGGCCATCCTTGGCTCGTTTGCAGCTCTGAGTAACCTCCCGTTTCGTGGACCTAGGGCTAGCTCATCCATGACAAGTCTGATGCGAACCACGGTGAGGGTCTGGCAGGAGGCAAGGAAGATTTATGGGAAGTCCAATCACATCTCCCCACATATGCCCCTATGGGGTAATCCTATGCTCTCCCACTTAAACAGTATCCCAGACCCTTCTTTGTGGGCGAAAAAAGGAATCATCACCTTAAAACACATAGTTCATAAGGGTAGGCTTATGACTTTCCAGGAACTGAGACGAATATATGCACTTCCGATCTCCTTTCAGTTCAGATACTGGCAGCTGAAGCACGCCTTTGAGGCCCAATTTAGTGCCCCCCTGACTTTGGAATCGGACTCCATTGAGCGTCTACTGACTTCCAGAGTAATGGGGAGGCCTCTCTCGACCTTATACCTTTACCTCACAGTAGAATATGACACCAAACTAACCAAATCCTGGGAAAAATGGAGGGCAGATATCCCATCCCTGGGCAAAGAAGAGTGGGAGGAATGTCTAACTTCATACATTCCTTCTATGATTGCCGCAAAAGACAGGTTTATACAATTTAAGTTCCTGCACAGGGCTTACTTCACCCCACAGAGGCTGGCGCGCATTTACCCTCAACGAGACCCTAACTGTCAAAGATGTAAACAAGAGGTGGGTACCTTCTGGCACATGGTCTGGTCCTGTCCCAAACTCCAGCCCTACTGGACGGCAGTGGTCTCTACGCTGAATGAAGTGACCGGGTCAAATCTCCAGGTTGACCCTCAAACTTTCTTACTAAGCCATTTGGAAGACATAGAGGGGGACAGGTATTGTAAATTGTGTATTACCTTCTCATTATACTATGCCAGACGGGAGATTTTGTTGAGATGGAAATTAGAAGACCCCCCTACCCTTTCCTCGTGGAGGCGATCGACTCGGACCATGCCGGTTGAACTTGCCCCCCTCCTGTCTAGCCACCATATCCCCTCCCCCCAATCCATTACCACCCTGACCTCCCCCCCTTTTTTTTCTGCTGTGCCCCCCCCCCCACATGGGTTCCAGGTATCCACATAATGTATGTGAGGTTTCACTAATGATGACATGCACTTAGGATTGTGTGTAGCTGATGCTCATGACACCTGTACTGCTGGATCTTTAACTAAAGGATGACTGCCGGATGAAGGTGGTTTCTCAAGTCTATACTTGTATGCCACTGAACTTACTATATTGCTTTGTACTGTAATGCTGATTTGTCTAATAAACTCCTCTGTTTAAAAAAAAATTGGCCACACCGGGCATTTTATTAACATTTAACCATAACATTATTTACAAACAATCCCTTCACAGATACGTTGTAACTGTGTTAAGGATCCTTGAAGGCACTGACTAAATTTTCTTCTTCGCATCATAGTGGCCACGCAAGGTCCCCAGTCGCTGCATGCCGACTCGAGGACCATACCACTCTGCACCTTCCCACGCTAATACCCATCTCCCAGTGCCAGTTAAACCTTGGTTTACTGGCATCAACCGAGGATCCCATACCATGATGGTTCCCCACTTATGCCATATTGGTCTTCATTTCAAATGCCTCCAAAGATCCCTAACCGCCACTGCCCACAGATGTGAAACCTTACACCTGAGGATGCCCCACACAGCGCAATGCTCTTTGTATGCCATCCTGCAGGCCCAAGCACCAAAAATCAAAGCCTACGGCGTTAAGATGAAAGCCTTCACCCCTGAGATACCGGCTAGTATCAACCTTCAAATCCCTGTGTCGTACCACTAGGCCTCCATTGTGAACTACGAATCTGCCCACCTCCTTGTTGACCTTAATGCTGGTCTTGTTGATCTTTTCGACAGACCTGGCCCAACGCCAGGACATGCGGCCAGTGATATCAGACCACACTACCATGGTGTTAGGAAAATACATGCGGATTCAGAGGACATCAAATTTAATGTCCATGATCAAGTGCCTCATAGACATTACCCCCAAATCATTGCCCCCAACATGTAAAACTAAAACATCCGGGGCACAATCCAAATGGGCATACTTGTGAACTTCAGGGAACAGCCTGCTCCACAGCATACCTGGCACACCTATCCACACCTATCCGAACCATGGCTACCTCCCTGGAAACTCGCAACTGGCGGCCGTTCGGCCGTACGTCTGCTCTCCTTGCCCCCAAAAGACGAAAGAGTGTACCATGATCCACACGAGACCAGCAGCATCATCTGAACGAAAAATGCAGCACATAGCACTAACAATGGACAAAGAAATGGACTGCGCTGGCTACCAAAAAACAAAACAAATTAATCCCAATCCTCTCCTTTTACTGTGCTTTATATAACCAAACCTGTAGTGTTACCACCAGTTTTAGCAAATATATTCAAAATAGGAGAATCTGTTTACCACTGTGCTGTGAATAAGCACCAACCACTGATTCCAGTGTTGGTGATCAAACCATAAACCTCATAAATAACAAAAAACACAAATAATATAAAACATGTGAATAGGTGATTATAACTCCTTCATTCAAAGTCCAGAGTGAAAAAGGAAACAGCTGTTCTCTAACACTTGATAACTTCTGGTAGTTCTTGTGTATTTCCTGCTTTTACAGTGAAAAAATCACCCTTTAGTGCCACCACCACCTCACGAAATGGCCACTCACCAGATATAAATTGACTGCTCGCCTTTGGTTCATTAATGGATAACCACTCCTTAACAACGATCAATATCCCCAAGATTCAGGCCACTGGATATCCAAACTCATAAAAAACATATAGAACTATCATGGTTAGTATTTCTCAATACGTTTACTATCAAAATAAAAAAATGTATATTGCACTCACATTTTCTGGTGTCAACAAGCCAACACCAAGCTTATCCAGCCATGTATGCAGGAACCCCTAGGTCCACAAACAGGTATCCTCTGTGTTGTATGCGTCCCAAGTGGTTTTCTCACTGCTACCAGCGTCTGAGTTGTTCCGCAAGTCCCAGCAAGTCCCAGCAGCCTCTACGCGTTTCGCAATCCCGTTGCGTCGTCAGGAAGCACTAACAACCCATAAACAACATAAGGACATAACACATTGCACTCTTATCTGACAATAACCTATACCAAATGGCGGCGAACATAAAGCCTAAATCGGTCTGATTCCCAACTCCCAATGTGTTTTATAACTGACTTGTCCAAATCCCATCTGGCTGCCTCAGTGGCAGCCCCGATGCAGAAGGAATGTGATGAATACGCCGTGGGGTCGTAACCTGCCGACACCAAACACCTGCGAAACACTGAACGCAATTGGAACACTGATAACGACAACCCATCCTGGTGAACTAAAAATTATCCCCTACCTAAAGGACGGACAACCAAAAACTCCTGTACTGCTGCTAATGGACAAACAACCTCCCCTGTTAGACAGCAGAATTCATAGTTCCATACACAAATGCAGTGTTCCTTCTACGCCAGATATACTTGGACACACACCTTCCCCACACCTCCTTGGAACTCTGCCATGCAGGCCATTTTTGCCCAGTCTTTTCCTGATGCTGACCTTAACTGAGGCAAGTGAGGCCACTGAAGAACTTCCACAGTGAACATCACTCGCCTGTATACCCCCCCAGAGCTTTCCTGGATGGGCTAACCAATTCTCCCAACCTGAAGGCCCCATAAAAAGCCAAAGCTGGAATTGCATACCCTACTCACCTGTATCATCAACTGGTGCAACATAGCAAAAGTGACCGGGTGCCTACTGTCACATCTCTTATTACCTCTCCTGTTCCCCTTCAAAGCCTGCCTAATCACAAAATCTTGGGAACATCCCTCCCTGCTGTTAATTTGAACCAAAAGGCCAACCCCGCTATCTTACAGTCAATTACCGAGACGGACACCCCTTTTTCATAATTCAAACCAATGAAATACAACAGGACTGTCACAACCCCCTGACCCGTCACTTGGCACACCCTTCCCAGCAACTCACACCACTTCTGCCAAACCTTTGCATAAGCTGACCATGTACACATGCTTACAGAATTCCAGATCAAGCCCGCGACAACTCCAATGCAATTTGCCACAGCTGTAAAGGACAAGGACTCCCGTGTTGCTCTGCTGAACTGAAACCGAGACAAAGCATTAGCCACTGCGTTAGATGTTCCTGGAATGTGCACTGCATACATGAAAATATTTAATTGCAAACAATGCAACACCAGGTGATGCAACAAGTGCACCACCAGAGCAGAAGAAGCCGTCACTTGACTGATGACCTGAACTACCCCCCAAATTATCACAGTGGAGCCTTATCTTCCTGTCCCAGGAGGTGGCCCCCCAAATCTCCACTGCCACAATCACAGGAAAAAGTTACACCGCATCAGTGAAAAAGTCCAAATCAAAATTGCTCACCGGCCCCTCCATCCATAAAGACCAGCAATTATTATGCCTCGTACACACGATCGCACATTCCGACAAGAAAATCCATGTTTTTTTTCCAAAGGGATGTTGGCTCAAACTTGTGTTGCATACACACAGTCACACAAAGTTGGTCGGAATTTGCGAACGTCAAGAACGCAGTGACGTACAACATGTACGACGGCACTAGAAAGAGGAAGTTCAATACCAAGTGCGCCACCCTTTGGGCTCCTTCCGCTAATCTCGTGTTAGTAGGAGTTTGGTGACAGGCGATTCGTGCTTTTCAGGCTCCTGCTTTTCCAATCGTTCCTGCTCTTCAGTTTGTGCTTGTGGGTTCATATTTCTATTACGTATTTGATTTTCAGTGCGCTCTTGTCTGCTTGTATCTGATTTTCAGCTCTGGCCTTTGTTTTTCAGTGCTTTCTGTTAGTTCGTTCTGACCAGCTGACCGTTTTGAAGCCATGAGGACCCTCACCCCGGACCAGAGGGTTCATAACTACCATCTGGCCAGAGCCAGAAGAGTGGTGGAGAACGCTTTTGGGATAATGGCCAGCCGGTTCCGCCTATTCCTTACGCCAATCAACATGGCGGAAAATAAAAAAATTAGGAGCCAATCGCTCCCCCCCCCCTGCTGCCCCCATGCTTCGGCACATATGCTCTCTTTTTTTTAACTGTGGTGGTGAAATCACCTCCTACAGTGTTGGAGTCGCGTCTTTATGTATCGTGGGAGCAAACACTGTTGCTGTCAAGATAAATAAATCCGCGCTGCAACTGAATGGCGCACCTGAAAACAAAAAAATGGTTAACACTAAAACACAGTAAACAAAATTACATACCTGAAAAGCAAGCATGATAAAACATAATAAAACATTGCAGAATAGAATGGAGTAAAAAAAGAGCAACAATAGAGAGAGAACAATAAAACGACAACTATTTTTTAATTTTTTTGAGATTTACAGGTAAAAAAGCTCCTGACTGTTAGCGACTGAATCAAAACGCTACCACAAAAAAACTGTTAGCGATCGCAGGGATCGGGCCTGACTCTGCGAACGCTGCAGTTATGTGTGCTTAGTGTTTTGTAAGTGACAGTGATCGATCGATACTGCACTTGGGTGGGCTGGGCGGGGCGGAGGGGGAAAATGCAGGTGCTAGCAGGTATCTGGGCTGATGCCGCTAACAATGCGTTTTTTTGGAACCCTAAACTGCTGGGACGCTAGTATAGATCTGATCAGATCAGATATTGATCTGTTCAGATACTGTACCACTAAGGGAGGTGTATGCTTTGTGCGTGGGTGTTTGCGGTGCTGGCACTAACCTGGGGCGACGCAGACCTTATTTGACCCTAAAACCTAATTGATATCACCCGCCGGGCGATCAGGGGGTTAAACCGTTATTGGGTAATAAATGGCGGGTGCCCTGACAGTATAAAAAACAAACTATCTAACCAGCGTCACCCGTAACAGTTATACGGTGATCACTGGTGAAAGGGTTAACTAGGGGCAATCAGGGGGTTAAAACCTTTATTAGGTATTATATGGGGGTACCTGACGCTATATATAAAAACCTGACGGGGAACCTAAATAACTAACTGGCTAACCAGCGTCACCAGTGACACTTATACTGTGATCATTGGTGAAAGAGTTAACTCTAGGGGCAATCAGGGGGTTAAAACCTTTATTTAGGTTGTAATATGGGGGTACCTGACCTATAAACCTATTTATGAACCTATATAAACCTGGCGGTTACCTAAAAAAAAAACTGGCTACCTAGCGGCACCAGTGACACTAATGCAGCGATAAAAAAACGATCGCTTAGTGACACTGGCAGGGGGTGAAAGGGTTAACTAGGGGCAATCAGGGGTTAAAACCTTTATTTAGGTTGTAATATGGGGGTACCTGACCTATAAACCTATTTATGAACCTATATAAACATGGCGGTTAACCTAAAAAAAAACTGGTTACCTAGCGACACTAATGCAGCGATCAGAAAAACGATCGCTTAGTGACACTGGCAAAAGGGGGTGAAAGGGTTAACTAGGGGCAATCAGGGGTTAAAACCTTTATTAGGATGGATAATCCTTGCATTCTGCATTCTACACAACTATTTAAAGGAGAAATTCAATGAACTATGTGGCCTCAGTTGGGCCCGAGGCCGGACTGCAACAAGAAACCCTGACGACGCTTGAAGCTGGTCATCCTGGCTTGCCCCCTCAAAGTGCCCACGAAGTAAGACAGAAGTATGTTGAGTACTTTGCAGGTGGGGGGGGCATTGATATGCCAGAAACTGTTTAAGAAGCATTTTATCAACAATCTTTGAACTTAAACTGAAAGAAGATTTCCTTTGATTTACTGCCTGACTGTCTTTTACCTGTCTCCTAGGTTCTCCATCTAAAACTCCGAAAAAAAAGTCTGAAAAATGATAGGTCTCCATTCACGCATGCTGTCTCATATTCTGGCATTATACTCTAACCCTATCGAGTGTGTATAGGTAAATGGCCACCTGTCGGACGCCTTCACCATAGGCAACGGCACTCGCCAGGGCTGTCCCTTATCCCCCCTGATTTAAGTCCTTACCTTGGAACCCTTTTTAAAACAAACTGAGATCAAACACCAATATCAAAGGAATACAGATAGGGGACAGGGAATTCAAGGTGGCCGCCTATGCAGATGACATCTTACTATAACTCAGGTCACCTTTCATTACCCTGCAAAGCTTATTGAAAGATATAGAACACTTTGGGGCCCTGTCAAATTTTAAAGTCAACTATACGACTATCGTATGCATTGAATGTTTCACTTCTCGCACAGGACATAGACTGTTGCCAGAGCTCCCTCCCATTCCAATGGAAGAGAGATGCAATCACATACCTGGGTATCCAGATTAGGGATGAGCTTCGAGGTTTGAGTCGAACTCATGTTCGACTCAAACATTGCCTGTTCACCGAGCAGCAATTTGGGGTTATGTTAAAAGGGTTATGTGGTGCTAACCACTGATAAACAGCTAAAATAAATGAGGTGTTCCAAACATGTATGAATAACGACAGATAGATAATACTCAAATAAATGAGTGATGATAAAACTTCTTGTTCAGTAAAATGTATGGTAAACAATGTAAATAATCTGTAGCCTTGATGTGCAAAATATGTGCAATAAAGTGACTAAGCAATAAATAAACCTTCAACAATCATGGTAGAAAATAGCTTGCAGTTAAAAAAATATTCAAATAAATATATGAAAGTGTGCAGTGCAAAGTGCAAAAATGGCAAAATTCCAACTACAAATGTAAGAAAATATATATATAAAAAAGTGCACAGTGCAATAGTGCAAAAATGACAAGATTCCAAGTGATGTGCAAAAAAAATCAGGTATCCGATCACCTGAGTTCACAAAGAGTGGTATCCATGCTATAAAAAATAGCCCAAAGTAATAAGCCAATTAATATACGAATTAATTAAGAATGCAAATATCTGAACATTTCATGGAAAAAAATAAATCGCATAAAAGAAAAAATTTAATATAAAAAAAATATATATAAAAAATTATTCGGTGAACTACAAGTCCCAGCAGTTTGTGCAAAAGTATAAAGTGTGAGAAAAAACACACACTGCGTGCTTAGAATATTCGCAAAGGATCTTCTTATGCGTGTGTGCACAATTCAAACAAATCTGTGTTCCAGTATTTAGTGCTGATCGATGCAATCAGTGTACTCCGTGTTTGTTCAGGGGCAGAGGTAGGGGACTTGTTTGAGGACTTGCGACTTGCTAGACTGAATTCAATAAATGACTCGACTTGACTTTGACTTGTCACTACTGACTTGCTACTTGACTTTGACTTGGGCTATATGACTTGCAATGACTTGGGAAGTTGGCACCATAACACTACCACCACTAACTAACACTACCCCTAACCGTAACCACCACTAACACACTAACCGCAAGCCGCCATCTGCGCACCTGATCAGCGTGTCATGCAGACAGACGGCGGACAATGCAGTGTTCAAAAGCCGCGCCTCCTCGCCTGTGATAGGCGGAACACTCAATTTCACAGCAGGCAGTGTTCAGCCTATCACGGACATCCTTGCATCCTCGTCTGTGTTATGAGGATGAGCGGATGTCCGTGATAGGCATAAACACTGAATGCTGGGAAAATGAGTGTTCCGTCTATCACAGACGAGGAGGAGGCGCGGCTTTTGAATACTGGAATGGCCGCCGCCCGCAAGGACGCCGCCGATCAGGTACACGGCTGCCTGACCATAAAGTTTATAATATAATATACTGTATAATTTAATATAAAGTAATTTAATATATATAAAACTAGTGAGAAGTAATTTAATATATAAAAAATTAATATATATATACACTAGTGAGAAGTAATTTCCTTGTTCCTCATCCCTGCCATTTGTAAATAGACAACCACCTCTAACAGAGCCAGATTAACAACATCATGGGCCTGGTGCTGTGGATTTTGGTGGGGCCTTTTATAAACAATAAATAAAAATGCTAACTTTTTTTTGTTATAACAAATTAAATTAAAGAGAGAGAGGGAGGATGAGAGAGAGAGAGAGAAAGGGGATGAAAGAGGTGTGAGGGGTAAGGGAGGGAGGATGAGAGAGAAAGGGGGATGAGAGAGGGAGGATGCACATGAGCATGCGTGGGAATGACATCAACGCAGCCCGGCCAAGGCAAGTGACCGAAGGCACAGAACCCAGAAGGAAGACCGGGTGAAGATGGAAGCGCCCGGGCCCCGCCGGATTGATCACAGCACAGCACTGGAGGACTCAGTCTGACAGGTAAGTGTACCCTAATATGCTGTGCATACTTGTACATTATGGCATAACCTACCTCAGGGCCTCTAAAAAGTTGTAATGTTAGAAAAGTTTACTACCACTTTAATATCACAGGAGCCTCTCATGGGGCCCCCTACTGCCCCGGTGGCCCTTGGGCAGTGCCTAAGTGAAAAGTTGTCAACATTTCAAAAATATTTTCAGCGACACTTTTTTTACAAGTGTTATATTTAGAGTAGCTGACATCCCCTGTGTTCATCTATACATCACAATAGTAATTACAAAATTAAATAAGTACTAATAATGGGGCAGAACAAATATGAGGACTGAGATTTCCTTTAGTTGAACTAACAAAAGTGTGCCCATTCTAGAGCTGGTAACATTGAGGATATTCAGTATAATTTTAAAGAACAGTTTTTGTGGGTAAGAGGCATAGGGGAGGAGTATGGATGGTATAAAAGTGGGAAGTATGTGCAGGTGAGGGAGAGGATTGTGGAGGGTCTAACAGTGGGCACTATGTACATGAGAGGAGTGCAGAGGGTATGGCAGAAGGCACTATGTACAGGAGAGGAGTGTGAAGGGTATGACAGTGGGCAGTATGCACAGGAGTGTGGAGGGTATGACAGTGGGCACTATGTACAGGAGAGAAGTGTGGAGAGTAGGATAGTAAGCAGTAATTACAGAAGATGACGGTCGGTGGGCACCATGTATAGGAGAGGAGTATGGAGGGTATGACAGTGAGTAGTATGTACAGAAGAGGAGTGTGGAGGGTATGACAGTGGGCTCTATGTATAGGAGAGAAGTGTGGAGGGTATGACAGTTGGCACTATGTACAGGAGAGGAGTATGGAGGGTATGAAAGTGAGTAGTATGTACAGGAGAGGAGTGTGGAGGGTATGACAGTGGGCACTATGTATAGGAGAGAAGTGTTGGAGGTATGACAGTGGGCACTATGTATAGGGCTTCCGCCCGGGCCATGGCACAGAAACAGCACTCCTCAAAATATGGGACGATGCCTTGGAAGCAGCAGATGACGGAGAATCATGTCTCTTGGTACTCCTGGACCTTAGTGCAGCGTTTGACACACTGGATCACAGCACTTTACTCACCCGCCTCAAAGAAGTAGCAGGAGTCACAGACTCAGACTTACTATGGTTCACTTCCTTCTTAAGAAATCGGTCACAGACAGTGAAACTTGGAGCCTTCACCAGTGAATCTCGCGCAGTCTCCTATGGAGTCCCTCAAGGATCACCTTTATCACCCGTGCTCTTTAACATTTACATCCGCCCACTTCTTAAAATCATCAGAAAATCAGACCTATGCTTCCACTCATACGCAGATGATACTCAACTCTACCTTCGGATCCCGGACAAAAAGACCAATATCAGGAATTGGAAAAATGCCTCACATCAATAGACGACTGGATGTCCACTAACTCCCTCAAACTTAACGGAACCAAAACAGAACTCCTTCTCCTAAATGCAAATAGGAAAACTAATTCTACAACACCATGGACTCCACCCACCATCCTTGGACAGACCATCTCCCTAAGCTTAAAAGCCAAAAGTCTCGGAGTCACTTTCGATTCAGAAATGTCAATGGATGAACAGATAGGACCAGTAGTCAGCGGATCCTACCACCTTCTACACCTGCTACGTAGACTCATCCCCTTCATTCCAGAAAAGGACAAAGCCATAGTCATCAACTCTCGACTCGACTACGCAAACTCCCTCTACATAGGACTACCTAAATTCCAGATTGCACGACTACAAGTCGTTCAAAACATGGCAGCAAGACTAGTCACAGGGAAAAAAACATAGGAATCCATCTCCCCTCCCTGAGGACCCTCCATTGGCTAACTGTAAAGGATCGTATAACATTCAAGACCCTCTGCCTGACCCACAAATGCACAAAAGGAGACGCTCCTCTATACTTATGCGAAAAAATACAACACTACACCCCCAATCGCAACCTCCGATCTAACGACCAAAATCTCCTCCTCGTCCCCAAGTCCCGGTACAAATCAAGGGGAGAACGAAGATTTGCAGTCCAAGGACCACGGCTATGGAACGCTCTACCTACGAACATCCGCTTAGAAAAAGACCACGGGCCTTCAGGAAAAAACTCAAGACCCACCTCTTTTAAGAAGGAATCTACCCAGGTCGGATCAAGCGCCTCGAGGCGATTCAGTTCGCAGTTGCAGCGCTATACAAATCTTTCATTCATTCATTCAAT
The DNA here is from genome assembly GCA_028564925.1 of Lithobates sylvaticus. Classification (NCBI taxonomy): domain Eukaryota; kingdom Metazoa; phylum Chordata; class Amphibia; order Anura; family Ranidae; genus Lithobates; species Lithobates sylvaticus. The sequence goes on from CM053035.1 coordinate 50,987,499, forward strand.
ATGAAGGGTATGACAGTGAGTAGTATGTACAGGAGAGGAGTGTGGAGGGTATGACAGTGGGCACTATGTATAGGAGAGAAGTGTTGGAGGTATGACAGTGGGCTCTATGTATAGGAGAGGAGTGTGGAGGGTATGACAGTGAGTAGTATGTACAGGAGAGGAGTGTTGAAGGTATGACAGTGGGCACTATGTATAGGAGAGGCGTGTGGAGGGTATGACAGTGAGCAGTATGTACAAGAGAGGAGTGTGGAGGGTATGACGGTGGGCACTATGTATAGGAGAGGAGTGTGGAGGGTACGACAGTGGGCACTATGTACAGGAGAGAAGTGTATGACAGCGGGCGCTATGTACAGAAGAGGAGTGTGGAGGTTATGACAGCGGGCGCTATGTATAGGACAGAAGTGTGGAGGGTATGACAGTGATCAGTATGTACAGGAGGAGTGTGAAGAGTATGACAGTGGGCACTATGTATAGGAGAGAAGTGTGAAGAGTATGACAGTGGGCACTATGTATAGGAGAGGAGGATGAAGTAATCTGGGAAGGAAAAATGTAAAGGTTTGTGGAAGGATGTTTAGGGACTGCATAGTGGTTAAGCGGGCCATACATGGATTGAAATTAAGCAGAGACCAGCCGTAGTCGATCTATATATGGGCTAGCTGGTTTTACACAAGTCAACCTATTAACCGACTTGAGTACAACCAGCCTGTCAGGTTTTCCCCAAAACGATCAGTGCTGCCAGCTATAGTTAGCAACACTAATCATTGTATTCACTGGCAGAACACAATAAAACTGCGGGAGTGATTCCCCCATCCACAGGTCAGCAGGTGAGAGGGGGTGTGGGGACAGGCTGGGGAGAGATACTAGTCAGTGGCTGGGGGGGCACTGGTTAGTATCAGAGCCAGATACACACAGGTTACATACTCCGCAATCGTTAGAGCGAGAGCAATAATTCTAGCACTAGACCTCCTCTCTAAACATGTAACCTGTAAAAAAATTTAAAGCATCGCTTAGTACAAAACAAAAAATGTTTTATGAATGAAACAGTTTCTTTCCAAAAAAAAGTTTGAAAAATTGCTGCGCAAATATCGTGTAACATAAAAAGTTGCAAAGACCACCATTTTATTCCATAGGGTGTCTGCTAAAACAATATATATAATGCTTGAGAGTAATTTTCTAGCATAAAAACAAAATATGATTTTTACATGTAGGAGAGAAGTGTCAGAATTGGCCTGGGTGGCAAGGGGTTAATTATCATAAGTAATATACAAATTATTATTATAAGCCCTGTGATCTCATCCTCTCAGTCTGCTGCAGAGTGTTCCAGCTTATATTTATACTGGCCGCTTATACTGTATGGAGCTTCTGACATGCTGTGCAAGCAGCCCTGTATCTCCGGAACCATAGATGATAGCAGCCCCATATAATATTATACTATTTAACCAGTACTGGAGTGGGCCTTTAGCTACATACCCCCCAAATGTGGGGTCTCTGTGACTCCTGATCGCTGAGCTACAACCCTCGAAGTCGATCTTTTCTTTTTTTTTTTATTTTTTTTTTTGGGGCAAATGGGCCTATCTTGAGAAAGGGGCCTGGAGCTGCAGCTCCAATAGCCCCTATGTTAATCCGGCCCTGACCTCTACATATCCTCTTCTTTAATAGAGAAGATATCTTGTCAATACTAGCTTTAGTATATTGTATATGCATAGTATATTTTTATATAGTATGTTTTTTTAATTCTGCTGTAGTACAATGCACAATCAAAAAATAAAGCCCACATCTATGGTTCAAAAAGAATCTCACTCAGAATTGTCCATTAGGTCACTTGTTTTACATATGATAAAAATTGTGTTTATATATGAAACTTGTACATAAGTGCTAGTTGATGCAATCATAGTGATTATCACACTGACCTGCACAGTAATTAAATGTTATTTTATCAGGGCATAATGCAGAGGATACAACTACCACCGACTATAAATGTATAGGGTGCTATTTACAAAGTATATTAAAACCCTAAAACTGATCCATTGCACAACCCCATATCTGGCATTTTAAGTGGTTATTCTCATCACCATTCAAGTGTCCAGATGTTGGCATTGTGTCCACTGATTTAGATGTTAAAATACTTTGTTATTAGTTTGAAGTTCAAACTTTGAACTTAGTTATTTTCCTCCTCAGCAAGGACTACATTTTTTCAGGCTTGTTGGCCATTTAATTGCTGAGTGTTCTGCTCATTGTCTGCTGTTTGGGCATTCAAAGTGTTTCTTTAATATGCCAAGAAAAAAGCACAAATCAGTTTTGTTAATGTTGAAAATAAAACAAAACCTTTCCTGAACACTGACTTTGAACTCATTTAAAGGTGGAAATGGGGTAGATCAGTATTTTGACTTGATTTGTGACTTGACCAAAATAAATGACTTGACTTGACTTGCTTGACTTCTAGCAGGGACTTGACTTGCTTGCTTTTCGCCACAGTAACTTGGGACTTACTTGAGACTTGAAGGTTAAGACTTGAGACTTGCTTGTGACTTGCACATGTGTGACTTACTCCAATGTCTGTTCAGGGGTGCACCCCACTGCTTCCCCCAGCCTCTCACCTCAAGTAAAGGCCCCTACAGACCTAGTAGTGCTGTATATGTATTGGTAATACTCCTGGTCAATTGCTCTCCAGCAGGTTCTCCTCTCTGCTTCTCCTGTAAGATCTCCCAATATGTGCTCCGGTCACCAGGTTAATATTGCTCCGATCAAAGTAACGTATTCCGAACAGATAGCAGCATGTAGGGGTGTAAGGGGGCTCCAATGTGTAGTATTATCAGCATAAGTTTTATTAAATAAAAATAACCACTTACAGTTCAGAAAACAGCAATCAGCGTGGTAGTAGCGGCACTTCCGGTCTCAGCCTCCTGCTATCATTAATGTACCAGACGAAGCAGGGTAGCTGAATAGTTATATAGAACAATGGTTAAATACGTTACCAATGTGCCAAATCGAGTTTAGGCTCATATGACTCCCTGATTGTTGTGCATCTTGTCTCTCTCTCTGGTACAGGAGATTACCTGAAGGACATTTGTTACACAACATTTTTGTTTCTATGTATGATTTACACGATGTTTAAATTGTAAACATTTACCTGTGCTTGATTTCAATAAAATTTATGGAAGAGAGAAAAAAAAAAGGGGGGCCTAGGGATCCCTCTACTTGGTGGAAATAGACAAGCATTAAATAATCATGTGCAATATTTCCTATTTACCTTCAAAACATTTTTTAAGTTTTATCAAAAGTATATTAAAAAATGTACTTGCTAAATAAGCAAAGATAATGTATGTAAAACCCTATAAACCCCTTTTAATAAATCACTCTCACATTATATGCTCAAATATACTGACAGGTTATCCAACCAAATTTTTGCTTGGTAAGCACTTTTCAATTCCTGCTCATTTGCACTACAACATTGGTCTTGAAGTGTGTTTCCAAGTGCACTGCTAAAATTCATGCAGCAATTTGGGTTCCCTTTACCCAGAGAGCAGTAAAAGGCTTTTGTCACCATACTGAACCCATAGTTTTTAATGTACAAATATGAACGACGCCTTCAAGTTTAGCCAGCTCCTCTCTGTTTAAAATGGAACTTCCACTTCTGGGGCAGGGCTAAGTGGATGGCCCTGGGAAACCCTCTAACAGAGTCATCAAAAAGCAGAAGAGACTGCTGCATGATTTGGGGCTCAGACTGATTGGCTGATTTGCAAGGGGGTGAGGTGAAAGACTGATGGACATCGGCTGCAGGTGCCAACTCTGAACTTTCATCAGGAGACTGGGTGGAGACAATGTGAAGGAACCGGAGGCACTGTCAGCAGCAACCCAATCTACTATCGCCTGTACTTGTCCTGGCCTCAACATTCGTACAGCCTCATTAGGCGCGCCAAAATACTGCTGCAGGCTCTGTCCTACTCGCACCTGCGGAAGGTGTTTCACTAGTGCGTGTAGCTGGCACAGATCGACCACGTCCTCTCCCTGCAACAGGAGCGCCACCAGCAGCACCACGACCCGGGGCCACGTCCCCTTTTTGATGATCTCCTCATATTTTCAAAATTTATGATCTCGCCCTAAATGGGTGTTTTTGTATATAGCAGAATATACGTACACGTAAAGCGTTTATGAAAACGCAGAAAATGCTATTGGAAGAAAAAAAAAACACTGCAAAAAAAATTTTTTTTTTGCAATGTTTTTGCAATACCAGACTACACGGATAGTATGTAAAGCGTTTATGAAAACGCAGGAACTTCACCCTTTCAATCAACATTGACTATTTTTAATCCTTATGTAGCTAGCATTAGTAAAAAGATAGGAAAGCATGTCATATTTTTTATAAATTTCTTCAGTTACTTCCTCCAGTGGTTGTCACTAGGATTTGTGTCACCCGGAGCATTGAGACATGGATGGATAAGTGAGTTTGCTTTGAAAATGAAAAATTAATTAAACAGCGTTTTTGGTTTGTGGTGCTCAGATGCAGTGAAGTTCTACTTTAAATACAATGTATGCTTAGGATTTACCAGGCCTAGACTGTCCATAGGGCACACCGGGCTGCATGTTTTAAGAAGAGCTGGCTGTGACATGCAGGGCTGGCCGTGGGTGGAGGTGGGGGGAGTGGAAAGAATCTGTCCATTCCCACCAAGCCATTCCATGGCAACCTAGGCCCCTCTGCTGAACATATGACCTGGACCTCTGCTCAGTGGTGGTGGGAGGAGCGGAAAAAGTTCCATTGCAACCTAGGCTGACTCTGAACCTAAAGTCCTGGTTCACACATGCAACGTGCAGCCACCGGTCACCTAGCAATCAGATATATTGGAGAGGAGGAGGGATGGAGAAGCTGAGGCCGAGGCCTTCCGCAAAACCACCTTCCGTATATGTGGCCACAGCACCTTGCTGGCTTTCATGTGTGGGAGGCAGGTCACAGACCCACCTCCCGCATATTAAACCCGGTGAGGTGCTGCAGCCGCTTATAGTGAAAGCAGTGTGGCTAGTGTACACTTACCTCTATTCCTGCCCACTTTCCTGTCAGTGAAGGGGTCATATCTGATTCTCCAGGGCCAGAGAGTGCTCCTTTTGTTTACTGTAATTCTCCTTTTCTCCTCTGTGACTGCAGTCTTATAATCAGCTTGCCTTGCTTTTCTAATCACTGTGCACCTGCTGTCTCTGGGCACTCCTCTTCCTCAGCAGCCGTGTGCCTGGCTCAAGCTGAAGGGGAGACCATTCCAGAAAAGTTGACTGTGGATGAAGTATTTACCAGGCTTTGGAAGCACTACTAAAAGCAATACTCCTTTATAAGTGTCTCTGAGAGTGATGCTTTAGAACTGCCTTTGCAGTACTAACAAATCTAATTGTAAAGCATTACTCACAGGGCCAGTTATAAAACATTACAGAGATAGTTATAAATGCGTTTTGCTTAATAACTGGCTTTGTGAGTAATGCTTAATAACTGGCTCTGTAAGTAATGCTTACTATCTTGCTTTGTGAGTAATGCTTTATAACTGGCTTTTCAGTAGTCACAAAGCCAGTTATTAAGCAGTATTCACAAAGCCAGTTACTAAACATTACTCACAGAGCCATTTAAAAATGAGCTTTGCTTAGTAACTGGCTTTGTGAGTACACCATTATATCTGGCTTTGTGTGTCATGCTTTATAACTGGCTTGTAACCACTACTTTAGAAGTTTTAAAAGGGAACTGCTCTTTATAACAAGGTTTGGTAACTTGTCTTCTAAAGTAGTAGCTCACAAACCCTGTTCTAAGTCTACATTTGCACATGTGTTCCGGCACAATGCAAATGGCATGGGCAGGAATCTGCTGATTCCTACTGCTGTTTTTGACACCCGTGAGTGGCTAGCTGCATTACATTTTGTGTGTTCTGAAGCTGCAGGAATTGGGGCTGATCTGAGGTGTGAAGCTGCAGGAATTGGGGCTGATCTGAGGGGTGAAGGTGCAGGAATTGGGGCTGGTCTGAGGGGTGAAGGTGCAGGAATTGGGGCTGATCTGAGGTGTGAAGGTGCAAAGCTCAGTTGATTTCTAGGATTTTCTTTATAAAGATTACTTTTCATGTGAAGTTGACAGTTTCTTTTTATGTATCTGGCCCTCTCAATTTCTTTAAAAACTATTTTCGGCACACTATGCCCAAAAGGTTGCCTACCGCTGGATTAGAGCCTTCCACATCTTGTGCTGCTTCCTACTATTTTCAGGATTTTACCATCAAATCCAGAGTTAAAGTAAGGCAAAAAACAACATTATATGGCAGCTCTGACCTAAATTGGCCCCAATTTGTCACAGTAAACTAAAAAAGGTACCTTAATTAAATCCACACATCCTGGAACCCCAAATCCCGTCACCAACCGACCCCAAAAAATGCCAAGTGCCTATTTTTTGTCCCAGTCCAGGTCTGGGTTTTTCTATCCTGGATTAAAATGTGAAGGATACCAGTGTATTATATTCCCTGTGAATACATGCAACTGTGGAATGCAGGACAGTTGACTCCAACAAAAGGGTGTCATTGTTCTAAATTGAAAAGTGTGGCTCCTTTCTGATTAACTGCACCAGCGATGCTCTTCAAATAACCTTAGTTGTTGAATGTTGATACAGTCTTTCCTATTCTACAAACTTCATTATTGCACACTAGGATTAAATGCTCTAAAATCTCCTAATGTAAAAAAGGATTAACTATAATCTGCCCCTTTGGAACCTCTTGCTATCTTTTTTCTTGTTCTAAAAACAGTCTGGAATTCCCAGAACACCTTACTAAAGAAGTATGTTGGTTTTGCAGCATGAACAGACAGCCAATAGACTACAATATTGGGTTACTTAACTGTAGCCAAGTCCCGGGTCCCCTTTGGTCAGCTATCCCTAACCTCCAGAGTTAGGGATAGCTGTCATCCTTCTATGTAGAGTGGGTTACGAGGCATGGTGGGTGTAATGCAAGGTAGATTCATTGGCGCCAGACACTTCTTGAATGCAAAGAGATTTATCATTTCTTAAACAGAAACGTGGGGTGGGAGAGAGGGTTTAGGGCCAGGGCACCCTTAAGTGGTTGCAATGTTTGTTTTTTTTTGCAAATCTGTTTATTGAGTATTAAAACACTTAACAGAAAAACAACATACATTGGTCATGACGAGTGTTAACTTTGGTACGTACAGAATTATGATATAAGGCAAACAGTTACATGAAACGCGGCAGTGAATTTAGGGCATCACGGTGGTCACAGCAGGCTGACTCCATGGGTAGGAGGACAGCTTGGAGCAAGTGGTTGCAATGTTAATTGGCAGACTCAGAGACTTCTATAGGTAGACAGCCATGCAGGGAAAGGCACCCAGCCGAACACCACATCTGCATGTGTAGACATGATGTCTCCTATGGCAATAATCTTGAACAGTTTCTAACAAAGGTTACAATGAACTTATTCACTTCCTCTACAATCTCCTCTTGTAGATCTTCACTCAACTGAGCTCCCAGTCTCTCTAAATAGACTTGCTGATCCACTGCCACTGGATCTCCTGAGCTCTTCCAACCTTCTCACTGAGTATCTCCCTCAGGCGTCACCCCCTTGTCCCTGCTGAGTCCCTAGCTTGGCATTCAAGATACTCCTCAAGTGTCACCCCACTGGCCTGCTCGGCCCCTGGCTTGGCACACAAGGCTGCTCTGCAAGTGCCACCTCTGCTGGCTGGGTCCCTGGCTTGACACCTGCTGAAGTTTCCCAATTCTTCACCATCCCGGGTTGGTGAGAACACTGTTCTGGTACTTGCTTCAGTTACTCACAGCGGTCCCTGGTAAAAAGGTGGATGGTCCCTTAGTGTCGACAGCTTCCCCTCTACCTTCGACCATGACAGGTTCTCTGGCCGGCAGAACTGTCACTTCTAGTTGGACTGCAAGCCGCAGTCCCAACCCTACGCTGCTCTCTTGCTAGATAGGCCCTAAGACAGCCTAGCAGGCAGATGTCCCCGGGATAGGCCTCAGGCTCTGGCCTAGCAGCCCTGGACAGCCATCCAAGTGGCATAGAACCCCCGATCACCTGACCTCACCCAAATAAATAGGCTCCCCCAGCAGGCCAAAGGACCCAAGAAGATCCCTGCCTATTGGCTGAGATACCCCATCTATTCCTAATCTGTCCTTGCAATGCCCTTGTCTTCTCTTTTCTGTCACTAGATGGCCAGGTATCTGGTGACATTAGATAAGTGCAGCAATTCCAGAACTAGGGTGGAATCAATTGATCTATCAATTGGCCAAGGCAACTATACCTGGCAGGTAATCTTACTAGCAACCCCGCCTAAACATCAGGGTGCTACATAATGAATGTCGAAACGAACAAAGTTCAAAGTACAGTGCCCCATATCTAAATTTACTTTACTGGAACTAGGGTATACAAGAAATAATTTTATGGTTCCTAGAACTAGTCGTATCCAGTGTATTGGATGCTGAAGGTCTAACCCTGGGAGAGTGGTTTTAAGGCTATTGACAAAAGTGTGTCAATGAAGCCTTCAAGCAGCAGTTGGAAGTTTTCTTAAAAAATGTATTTTATTAAAAGGAGTTATGGACTGCAGAGAGAGAGAGAGATGTAATTTTTTGCCTGTACAAATCATTAGTAAGACCTCATCTGGAATATACAGATCAGTTTTGGGCACCAGTTCTCAAAAAAGGATATCGGGGAACTGGAGAAAGCACAGAGATGGGCACTGATAGATGGCACTATTATGCTGCACTGATAGGCAGCACGGATAGGCGGCACTGATGGGAATTGATGTGCAGCACTGATGAGCAGGCGCTGATGGGCACTAAAAGGCAGCATTGATGGGCACTGATTTGTGTCACTGATGGGCACTAATTGGTGGCACTGCTACAGCTTTCCTGCAAGTCTTTTTTGGGTATGTCTCTACGAGTTTTGCGCATCTAGACAGTGACATTTTTGCCTATTCTTCTTTGCAAAATAACTCAAGCTCTGTCAGATTGGATGGAGAGCGTCTGTGAACAGCAATTTTCAAGTCTTGCCACATTCTCAATCGGATTTAGGACTAGACTTTGACTGAGCCATTCTAACACAGGAATATGCTTTGATGTAAACCATTCCATTGGAGCTCTGGCTGTATGTATAGGGTCATTGTCCTGCTGGAAGGTGAACCTCAGCCCGTCTCAAGTCTTTTGCAGACTCTTATGCCGCGTACACACGACTGGTTTTCCCGTCGGAATAAACTCCCAAGGTTTTTCAGATGGAGTTCCGCTGAAACTGTCTTGCCTACACACGATCACACCAAAGTCTGACAGTCTAGAACGCGGTGACGTACAACGCGTATGACGGGACTAGAAAAAGTTTAATAGTCAGTAGCCAATAGCTTCTTCCACACATTTGCTGTGTCCCCCCCATGGCTTCTCGCAAACGGCAAATAGGACTTCTTATGGCTTTCTTTCAACAATAGCTTTTTTCTTGTCACTCTTCCATAAAGACCAGATTTGTCGAGCGCACGACTAATAGTTGTTCTATGGGCCAATTCTCCCGCCTGAGCTGTGGATCTCTGCAGCTCCTCCAGAGTTATCATGGGCCTCTTGGCTGCTTCTTTGATTAATGCTCTCCTTGCCCGGCCTGTCAGTTTAGGTGGACGACTATGTCTTGGTAGGTTTGCAGTTGTGCCATAGTCTTTCCATTTTCAGATGATGGGTTGAACAGTGCACTGTGAGGATATTTTTTTTTTATAACCTAACTCTGCTTTAACCACTTCAGCCCCATGCTTTAACCACTTCAGATTTGGCTGCTGAATGACCAGAGCACTTTTTACAATTTGGCACTGCACTGCTTCAACTGGTAATTGTGCGGTCATGCAATGCTGTATCCAAATTAAATTTGTGTCCTTTGTTCCCCACAAATAGATCTTTCTTTTGATGGTAGTTGATTGCCTCTGCGATTTTTATTATTTGCAATATAAAAACAGAAAAAAACAGAAAAAAATCCAATAAACTAAATTTTAGTCATACATTTAGGCCAAAAATTCAGCCACATGTCAAGGGTAAAAAGAAATTCAATAAGCATATATTTATTGGTTTGCGCAAAAGCGTCTACAAACTAGGGTACATTTTCTGGAATTTACGCAGCTTTTAGTTTATGACTGCCCATCTCATTTCTTGGTGCTAAAATGGCAGGGCAGTTTAACCCCCCCCCCCCCAAATGACCCCATTTTGGAAAGTAGACACCCCAAGGAAATTGCTGAGAGGCATGTTTAGTCCATTGAATATTTTATTTTTTTAACATAAGTGATTGAAAAAATGACAAAAAATAATAATAAAAATTACCCAAAGTTGTCACTAAATTATATATTGCTCAATCATGCCACTTTATATGTGGAATTACACCCCAAAATACATTCTGCTGCTTCTGAGTAGCCGCGTACAGAACCCCAAAAACCAAGCACCTTCAGGATTTCTAAGGGCGGAAATTTTTGATTTCACTCCTTACTTCCTATCACAGTTTCGAAGGCCATAAAATGCCAAGATATCACAAAACTCCCCCAAATTACCCCATTTTGGAAAGTAGACACCCCAAGCTATTTGCTTAGAGGTATGTTGATTCAATGGAATATTTTATATTTTGCCACAAGTTTCGAGAATATTACAATTTATTTTATTCATTTAACACAAAGTTGTCACTAAATTACTAAATTATATATTATTATTGTCACTAAATTATATTATGTTCAAACATGGCATGGTTATATGTGGAATTACACCCCAAAATACATTCTGCTGCTTCTTCTGAGTATGGGGGTACCACATGTGGACTTTTTGGCAGTCTAACCGCGTACAGGACCCCGAAAACCACTCACCGCCTTCAGGCTTTCTAAGGGCGTACATTTTCGATTTCACTCCTTACTGCCTATCACAGTTTCAGAGGCCATGAAATGCCCAGATAGCACAAAACCCCCCAAATGACCCCATTTTGGAAAGTAGACACCTCAAGCTATTTGCTGAGAGGCCTGTTGAGTATTTTGCAGATCTCGCTTTTTGTTACAAAGTTTTGAAAATTGAAAAAAATAAAAAAAAATTTTCTTTACTTTCTTCATTTTCAAAAATAAATGAGAGCTGCAAAATACTCACCACCATGCATCTTAGCAAATACCTTGGGGAGTCTAATTTCCAAAATGGGGTCATTTGGGGGGGGGGGGGGGTTGTGCTATCTGGACATTTCAGGGCCTCCGTAACTGTTATAGGTAGTGAGGAGAAAAATAAAATCCCAATTTTACGCCTTTAGAAAGCCTGAAGTTGGTACTTGGTTTTTGGGGTCCTATACGTGGCTAGGCTCCCAAAAGGTCTCACATATGTGGTACCACTACTCAAGGGAAGCAGCAGAATGTATTTTGGGGTCTAATTGCACATATGCCCATGGAATGTTTGAGCAATATATCATTTAGTGACAACTTTGTGCAAAAAAACTAAAAACAAAAAAAACAAAGTTTGTAATTTTCCCGAAACTTGTGGCAAAATATAAAATATTCCATGGACTCATAATGTCTATCAGCAAATAGCTTGGGGTGTCTACTTTCCGGAAAGGGGTCGTTTGGGGGGTTTTTGAACTGTCCTGGCATTTTATGCACAACATTAGAAGCTTATGTCACACATTTTTTTTTATTTGAATGCACTAAAACGCACTATATTGCCCAAATGTTTGATAAAACAAAAAAAGATGATCTTATGCCGAGTACATGTATACCAAACACAACATGCTTTAAAATTGCGCACAAATGTGCAGCAGCGACAAACTACATACATTTTTAAGAGCCTTTAAAATCCTCTACAGGTTACCACTTTAGATTTACAGAGGAGTTATACTGCTAAAATGACTGCCCTCGATCTGACCTTTGCGGTGATACCTCACATGCATGGTGCAATTGCTGTTTACATATGACACCAGACCGGCGCTTGTGTTCGCCTTTGTGCATGAGCACGGGGGACAGGGGTGCTTTTTTATTATTTATTTTGCTTTTTTGTTTTATTTTTAAACTGTTCCTTTCATTTAAATTTTTTTATCATTTTTTATTGTTATCTGAGGGAATGTAAATATCACCTATGGTAGCAATAGGTAGTGACAGGTAATCTTTTTAGAAAAAATTGGGGTCTATTAGACCCTAGATCTCTCCTCTGCCCTCAAAGCATCTGACCACACCAAGATTGGTGTGATAAAATGCTTTCCCAATGGTGCTGTTTATATCCAGCAAAACCTAAGTCATGAAATGCTCGTAGCTTCCGGTTTCTTAGGCCATAGAGATGACTGGAGCCATTCTGGTCTCCGATCGGCTCTATGGTCAGCTGGCAGAACCACCGGCTGCATTTCTCAGGAGAGCCAGAGAAAAATACAAAATACCCATTCCCTCCCATTGCTTGTAAAAGCAGTCTAGAGGCTAATTAGTCACTAGGATTGCTTTTACATTAAAGCTGACTGCTGGCTGAAAATAATGATACCAAGATAATACCTAAACCTGCAGGCATCATTCTGGTATAATCACTCATACCAGTACCATGCTGGTCCTTTTTGGGCATATATTGTACTATAATGTAGTTTTTTTCATGCAGCCTGTGGGCTGAACGAAAAAAAGAGATTGATCAGTGGGTACGCCCACCATTAGAATACCACCCTTCATCCACCCACTTCTAATGATGGGCATACATGCACCATTTTTTTTTAACTATGGTGGTGAAATTACCTCCTACAGCGCTGGAGTCGCTGATTTACGTATCGTGAGAGCAAATGCTGTCAAGATAAATAAATCAGTGCTGCAGCTGAATGGCGTACCTGAAAAGAAAACAATGTTAACGATAAAACATTAACTCAAAACTTGATTTTTTTAATGCAATCTGTGCCTAAAAAATATATGCCAAAGCATGGGGGCAATCCACCCCTAATGTTAGGAGCAAATCGCTCCTCCACCCCTGCCCCCATGCTTCTGCATATATGCTCTTTTTTTTTTAACTGTGGTGGTGAAATCACCTCCTACAGCGCTGGATTCATGGCTTTAATGTATTGTGGGAGCAAATGCTATTGCTGTCAGAATAAATAAACCCGTGCTGCAGCTGAATGCCGTACCTGCTAAGCAAATGATGGTTAACAATAAAACAAAGTAACATTACAGCATAACAGTAAGACATACCATACCTGCTAAGTAAATACAATAAAACATAGTAAAAATAAAACATTACAGTTCTAAAATACAGTAACAATAGAGAGCGAACGATAGAGAGAGAACAATAGAGAGAGAAGAAAAATAAAACCACAACAATTTTTGGCTTTTTTGGCTTTTTTGGCAGTAAATTTTGTAAATAAGTAATTTTTCTCCTTTAGTGATGTGCGCTGTTGAGGCGGCACTGATGGGCACTGATGAGGAGGCACTGATGGGCGCTAAAAGGCAGCACTGACTGGCACCAGTGATGGGCACTGATTGGTGGCACTGCTGCAGCTTTCCTGTAATCAGGGCACTGATGATCGGTGCCCTGATTACCTTCCCTGTTCTCCCCTGCAAGAAGATGCCGCTGATCGGCTATCCTCGGCAAACACTCTGTCAGTGTGAGGCGAGGGGAGCCAATTTACCGCACTTCCTCATTTACATGTGACCGGCTGTGATCGGACACAGCCGACCACATGGTTAAAGAGCCGCGTTAGTGGCTCTTTACAGAGATCAGGGTCGTGCAGTGTCCTAGCAACATAACCTGGCTATGATTGTTGCATGCCCCCACGGGCGCGTGAGAGTGGCCGTTTTGGTGCGCCGTCATATGACGTCCACCCAGAATGAGAGATGCACTGTCCCTCCATCATTTGTTGGTGGGCGGAGGGCAAGTGGTTAAACTTCTCCACAACTTTATTTATCCCTGACCTGTCTGGTGTGTTCCTTGGCCTTCATGATGCTGTTTGTTTACTAATGTTCTCGAACAAACCTCCAAGGGCTTCACAGAACAACTGTATATAGCCCACATACACACTAAGGGCCAGGTTGAAATCGTGCTAGTTCAGCTGAACTTTGATAGACATCTGTGCGGGTTCATGCACAGATGTCAAGTACCTGATCCAAAGCCAATATGCAGAGAGGGGCTCCCCTTGCGGCTAGGTGCAATATACCTCTGAAAGTGCCACAGAAGGTATACAGCCTGAAGTAGCACGGGTTGCCGGCAGGATCTGCATGGGTCCAGAAGAGCGTCACCTTGTGAGGACTGCCAGGGCGTGGTGGTGCAACTTTCCGCTGTGCTTGGAATAGACCGTGCTTTAGATTACAGCAGTGGACACCCGGCTGACGGTCAAACACAGGATGGCCAGTGGACACCCGGCTGAGAGTCAAACACAGGATGGCCAGTGGACACCCGGCTGAGGTAAAAAACTTGTAATCAAGCAGGAGCAAAGTCCATATAACAAGCTGGGGTCATGCACAGATAATCAGGCAGAGGCAAAGTCCATATAGCAAGCCGGGGGTCATGCACAGATAATCAGCAAAAGGAAGGTTAAGGAGCAAGCCAGGGCCAGAGGAGAGGAGGTCAACAGGTCTGGAACGAGCCGGGTCAAGAACAGGAGATCCAAAAAGTAACACAGAGGTTCAGGAGTACAGGAAGCTGACGACAATGCCCATAGGCCAGCAGGGGGGATCCATCTGTCACATGATGTGCCCATTTCTTCTACTGGCAAAATTGCCAGTACTTCCACGGCCATTTCCCTGACAACAGATGTCTATTCAAATCGCCCCTGAAGTTGCCAAAAGTAGTGCATGAATTACTTTTGGGAATCGGTGCAACCCCGCAAAGTTGGTATCGCACCGATTCGGACAGTGCCATTGCCCGCAATAGGATCCGATATGTCAAATTGGCCTGATGTGAACGTGGGCTTATACTGAGAATAAATTACACACAGTAATTTACAATTAAAGACTCTATTTAATAATTAGGTGACTTCTGAAGGCAATTGGTTCCACTAGATTTTTGTTAGGGGGATTAGAGTAAAGGGGGCTGAATACAAATGCACGCCACACTTTTCGATTTGTAAAAAAAAAATTAAAAAACATTTATCATTTTCCTTCCACTTTACAATTATGTGCCACTTTGTTTTGGTCTATCACATAAAATCCCAATAAAATACATTTACGTTTTTGACAAAATGTGGAAAATTGCAAGGGTTATGAATACTTTAAGGCATTGTACCTGTAAATTTTAACATACATCAGGCCCGAACCAAGGAGGGTGCTGTGGAGAGCTGTGGCCCCCTCCCCAGATTTTAGTTGCTTCCTCCCACAGTCCTTGACAGTCCATCCATTTATACATAATTTCATAGTTAGTAAGGTTGAATAAAGACATCAGTCCATCTAGTTCAACCTGAGTGAGTGTCTACAATTGTCCCTATCCCTGTACATTACACACTCACATCGGTCCCTACCCTCAAGGAGCCCACAATCCAAGGTCCCCATTCATATACTAGGGCCAATTTTTTTGGACAGAAGCCAATTAACCTACCTGCATGTCTTTGGATTGTGGGAGGAAACCGGTGTTCCCGGAGGAAACCCACGCAGCCACAGGGAAAACATGCAAACTCCAGGCAGGTAGTGTCGTGGTTGGGATTTGAACCAGCGACCCTTCTTACTGCTAGGTGAGAGTGCTAACCACTACACCACTGTGCCGCCCAATGGGGATAGTTGGACATACATGAGCCAGTCTGATACAAGGCGGGAATCTGATGGTGAAATATACTGTATGAAGTAAGGAGGGAATGATGGGGATATTTGATGTAAGGGGGCACTCTGAATAAATATTTGATGTAAAGTGAAACTCTGATTGAACAGTTGATGTAGGGAGGTACTCTGAAGGGAACAATTGATGTAAGGGAGGATTCTGATGTGGATAGTATATGTAAGGGGCACTCTGATGGGGACATTTGATGTAGAGGGGTACTCTGATGGGTATAGCTGATGTATGGGTGCTGTAAGGGATCAGGGGGTAACAAGCCGGCTCAGACAGTTCGGTCAACTTAAAAGGCTTTATTCAGCAAAAAGCAACAGGAAATTGACAAGCTTTGTCTTTTTTTAGGCAGTTAAAACAACACAAAAACTCTTCTTAGCAGTATAAGACAGTCCTTTTAAATAATGCTCAGCATCCCAGCCACAGCATATAACATAGCAAAGTCCCAGTTCAGGAAAGCTTACCCAGCAGGATCAAGTCATAGGTAACAGGGGTCCTTCCAGCTTCAAGCTCATCTTAGCTTTGATAGCTCAACAGCAATCTCTCTCCAAACACACTTCTCCTCTCTGACATTTTCAACTCAGCTGGCAATAAGCAGGTCTGAAGGGGAAGTACCTGCCCTCTTCAATTAACCCCTTCTTAACCCTGCCCCATGCTGACTCTCCACATATCTCCCCCGAGGCCCGGGGCTGGACAATTTATACCACAATGGCCATAGGCCTGGGAAAGGGCATCTTTTTTTTTCCTAAATGCATGCACCCAGGTCTATGTCCCCTTCCTGCTATGAATCCACATAATTTCTAGACCGGATTGCTGCTGTAAACCTATCACAGTTATTTTTATCATTTTCCATTAGGCGGTAAACTTCCTGGTACTCCTCTGTGAGTAGCGGTTGCATCAATTCAGCCCAGCGGCTTCTGGGCCACCTTTTAAACGATGCCATGTTTTCTAATTCAGTCAGGCAGTCCTCAATAGGGATGAGCTTTATGTTCGGGTCGAACATGAGTTCGACTTGAACATTGTCTGTTCGCCCGTTCATCGAAAACCGAACATTATGGGGCGTTCGCGCCAAATTTGAGCACCGCGTAACGCCCCATAATGCACTGCGGGAGTGTAGTGCATTGCTGTATGATGATTGGCCAAAGCATGCACCATGACCTGCATGCTTTGGCAAATCCTAGCGCCCTCAGCTAAGAGAGCCATAATTGGCCAAAGGCAGGGTGCCTTTGGCCAATCATGGCTCAGGGGGACTAAGTCCATGCCCCACACTATATAAGGCTGTCTGCATATCGGCCCCGTGTAGTGTGTTGTTGGCATGGATGGAGAGAGAGAGTGTCATTTAGATTGAGCAAGCAGGTTATTCAGTTAACTGGAGTGTATTTAATATATATATACACTCTCATATATATATATATATATATATATATATATATATATATATATATATATATATATATATATATATATATATAACCACTGCATCCAGTTTAGCAATGTCTGACTGCAGGCCATTCCTGGTGTACTTTTTCCAATATACTTCAAGCAGGCAGGTTATTCAGTTAGCTGCAGTGTATCTAATATATATATATATATATATATATATATTCATATACAGCCAGCCTTGTATATATATATATATATATATATATATATATATATATATATATATATATATATATATCCACTGCATCCAGTTTCGCTATATCTGACTGAAGCACATTCCTGGTGTACTTTTTCTAATATACTTCAGGCGGTGTACACAGTACACAGTACCATGCACCCATAGTGCAGTTGCTACTACTTTTCTGGTGGTGTATACAATACAGTAGACCCATAGTTATTACACTTCTGTTGGTGTACACAGTACCGTGCACCCCTAGTGCAGTTGCTACTACTTTTCTGGTGGTGTACACAGTACACAATACATACAGTGCACCCATAGTTGCTATTAGACTTCTGGTGGTGTATACAATAACGTGCACCCCTAGTACAGTTGCTACAACTTTTCTGGTGGTGTACACAGTACACAATACATACAGTGCACCCATAGTTGCTATTAGACCTTTGATGGTGTACACAATACCATGCACCCCTAGTGCAGTTGCTACTACTTTTCTGGTGGTGTACACAGTACACAATACATACAGTGCACCCATAGTTGTTATTACACTTCTGTTGGTGTACACGGTACTGTGCACCCATAGTGCAGTTGCTACTACTTTTCTGGTGGTGTACACAATACATACAGTGCACCCATAGTTGTTATTACACTTCTGTTGGTGTACACAGTACTGTGCACCCATAGTTCAGTTGCTACTACTTTTCTGGTGGTGTACACAGTACACAATACAGTGTAGTGCGGTGTTGCAAAACAAAATCTCCATCATGTCCAGAAGGCCACCAAGGAGAGGCAGACGTTCACAGGCCACTAAAATAGGGCAAGCAGGCTCTGTGTCTACAGTCAACAGTGCTGGACATGGACATTGTGCATCTTCTGCAGGTGGTCGTGGGGCACGATTGTCCTTTTTTTCTGCTGCTGGGACAGGGGCATAATAATTGGGCTTTTGGTGGTGGTGGTGCCACAACACTGTAACCCCTCACAGATACTCTTGTTGGGTGCAGGAACGGGCCCTGCAGTGAAATATTAGATCAAAAATTGTAATTACATGCCCCTGTTAAGCAGGGACAGAAAAATCGGGCCTTAGACAGTGGTGGTGGTGCCCTAAACCAAAAATATTGTTGGAAGCTAGCATCGTCAAGATTGAGGAAGAATAGGATAGTCCCTCAGCATAGGCAGTCTTCAAGGGATCCCACATCCATAGAAAAATCAAGGTGTTTGATAGCTGCTGCCGATCCAAGACTGATTCATTTTTATGAATGTAAGCCTATCAACGGAGTCTGTGAACAGGCGCACTCTATGATCCGTTACAAACCCTCCAGCAGCACTGAATGTGCGTTCAGAAAGAACGCTGGATGCAGGACAGGCCAGTAGCTCAATTGCATATTGAGCTAGTTCTGGCCAGTGGTCCATCCTCAAGACCCAGTAACCCAGTGGATTCTCTGTTGGAAAGGTCTTTAATGCCGCGTACACACGGTCGGAATTCTCGTCGGAAAAAGCGCTGATGGTTTTCCCGTCGGAATTCCAATCGAATTTCGCTCAAACTGTCTTGCCTACACACGGTCACACCAAATTCCGACGGTCAGTAACACAGCGACATAAAACGCATTCGACAGCACTATAAAAAGGGAAGTTTAATGCTTTGAGCATGCGTCGAATTGTTTCCGAGCATGCGTCGGAATTTTGCGTGTCGGAATTGCATACACACGATCGGAAAATCCGATAGAAAGGTTTGCCGTCGGAGAAATTGAGAACAGGTTCTCAATCCAAAGTCCGACGGAAATTCCGACAGAAAAAGACCGATGGGCATACACACGGTCAGAAAATCAGTTGAAAATCTCCCATCGGACTGTTTCCATCAGAAATTCCGACCGTGTGTACGCGGCATAAGTCTGCTCTTGTCCCTAAATATTCCTGCACTATGTAATGCAGACGCTGGCGATGGTTGCTTGAACCAATCAGACCTTGGCACTGAGGACTGAAAAATTGTCTAAAGGCATCGGTCAGCCGGCCACCTTCTCCACTGCTCTTCCTCTGACTGAACGAAGCCTCAGCAACACATTGTCCAGCACCAGGAATATTGTAACCTCACAGGATCTGGAAATTAATTGCACAAACCTTTCTTCAAGGCATCCTGAAGAAGATTCATCCTCTGCTCCCTCTGCGAAGGCAGGATGAGTTCTGCAACCTTACCCTTGTAACGTGGATCAAGAAGGGTTGCCAGCTAGTAATGATCCCTCTCTTTCATACCACGAATCCTAGGGTCCTTACGCTGCATGGCCTCCCTGATTCTGCAAAGCCTGCATCACATGATCCATAACAACCTCCTCCCAGCCATGTACATCTCCTTGGGTTTCTGGGGACTGAAAACCATCCCTTGAAGACTGCTGCTGAGTGTTATCCTCCACGTCCATGCTGACACAATCCTCCTCCTCTTCCTCTCCCCTGTGTTTGGCGGGCCTGCAGGAATAATATCTGGATAAAGGGGGCCTTGAGAGGTAAGGAAGTCATCATCTTCCTCCCGCTGTTCTGCCTTAAGTGCCCTGTCCATTATTCCATGAAGCGTGTGCTCCAACGGGAAGACAAAAGGGACAGTATCACTGATGCATGCATTGTCGCTGCTCACCATCCTCGTGGCCTCTTCAAATGGTGACAGGACAGTGCATGCATTCTTGATCTGTAGCCACTGGCATGGTGAAAAGAAGCCACGCTCCCCTGACCCTGTCCTGGTGCCATACTCACACAGGTACTCATTGATGGCCCTCTGTAGCATGTGCAGCCGCTGTAGCATTGCTAACGTTGAGTTCCACCAGGTGGACATGTCACAAATTAGGTGGTTGGTGGGCAGGTTGCATTCCCTTTGAATGTCAGCCAGCCGAGCACTGGCATTGTATGACCGGTGGAAATTACCACAGACCTGCTCAAGAACCGCTGCACCACCAAATTCAGGATGTGTGCCAAACATGGAACATGGGTCAAGTGTCCCTGCCGGAGGGAGGAGAGAAGGTTGGTGCCATTGTCGCAGACAACTATTCCTGGCTGAGGCTGGCGTGGCGTCAACCACCTCTGAGCCTGCCCCTGTAGAGCTGACAGAATCTCTGCCCCAGTGTGGCTCCTGTCACCTAAGCAGACCAACTCATGCACTGCATGGCATCTTTTTGCCTGAGTGCTTGCGTAGCCCCTTGAACGCTTACAGAGCACCGCTGGTTCAGAGAACAAAACTGCAAAAGAGGCCATAGAGGAAGAAGAAGAGGAGGGGGGGTGGAGGAGAGAGCTGTGGCAGAATCACCACTAGCATTTTGGAGGCGTGGTGGCAGAACAAGCTCCAACAATATTGAACCCTGTCCTGCATCCTTCCCAGCTGCCAGCAGAGTTACCCAGTGCGCCGTGAAGGAAAGGTAACATCCCTGCCCATGCCTGCTAGACCATGAGTCAGCGGTAATATACACCTTACTGCTGACCGCCCTGTCCAACAAGACAAAAACATTGCCTTCCACATGCCGGCAGAGAGCTGGAAGGGCCTTCCATGAAAATAAATGGCATTTTGGAACCTGCAACTGAGGTACAGCACATTTCACAAATTTACGAAAGGGGGCAGAGTCTACCAGCTGAAAAGGCAGTAGTTGCAGTGCTAGCAATTTGGCCAAGCTAGCATTCAGACGCTGAGCATGTGGATGGATGGGACCGAATTTCTTTTTACTGTTTAGCAACTGGGGTAGGGAAATTTGCCTGCTAAAATCAGATAGTGGTGTACTGCTAGCAGATTTGCTGCAAGTACTTGGGACACCTATTGCTATACCTCCATTCCTCTCAGTGCAGGTTTTAAAGAGGACTGGAGGTATAGTAGGGTTGGAGATCCCAGATGAGGAGCAAAGAGAAGTCCGCCTTTTTCTTTGATGTGGGTCTTTCAAGTGCTGTTGCCAACTGACTTGTTGCTTTATGAGTTTATGTGAAATCTCCATTAATAGCTGTAAAATATTGTAATTATGAATATTTAATTTAGCTTGTATCTATGTAGGGCGGAACATATTATCTTCACAGAAATCTCTGGTAGACCAGACAAGTCGGTGCCTAGGCTTGTGTATACAAACAATGGGATCCAAACCTCATTGTTTTACACATACTCACTTTAAAGGATCCCATGCTGGGATATGCAATGAAGGGAGGCCAACCCGTAATCAATACTTAACTTCCTGGGAAATTCAAGTTAATCTCCTGCTCAGAATAGTCACAAGGATTTGCATTAAAGGGGACTGACTTATGCAAAGTATAGGGATTGGAGATGTAGCCAGTCCTTAACCAGGAATAGGGAAGCTCACCAATCAGAGTCACGCTATGCCAACCAATGAGGCATCAGCATGTAAGATGACTAGATGGGAGGGAAACACACACTTTTATGGGAGAGTAACCATCAGAATGGAACCTTGGTGCAAAGGGTAATTATGGGAAAGGTCTGCATTTTACTTGTAACTAAATATGTTTGTAGATTAATGTTTTAAGGAATATAGTCTGTATTCCTTCATGTAATTCTCTTATTTTAACCTAATATTTTCTTCCTTGGTGTAGACTATAGATAGATGGTTATGTATTAGAAAGACTTTCAACTACTCACCAATAAATGTTGTTATTGTGTTAAAGCTTTCACTCATGGTCAAATAACTCTCATTTAACCCAAATCATATCTGAGAGATATTAAATCTCAAATATAGTATACGGTAAACAGACTGCATGGGAGGTTGTCATATGTCTGGTCATGCATGTGGTGCCCAAGCGGCTGCTGTTCTGGCCACGCTTGATCCGCTTCAGACATAGGCTGCAAACAGCAACGGTGCGATCTGCTACACACGTATCCAAAAAGGCCCACACCAAGGAACTTTTCAAAATCAGCGGGGAGTCAGCAGCGCCCTGCACCTGCTTAGCTCTGCGGTGTGATGCAGTAGGGTAGCTGCCTTAGAGGACATCCTACCTCATTGGAGTTGTTCCTTCTCCTCCTTCTCTATTCTATCAGGCACCCAAGTAGAGTCAGTGACCTCATCATCCCCTCCCTCCTCGTCACTGGAGCAAACTTGGCACTATGCTGCAGCTGGGGGAACATGACTGCCTGTTTCTTGTCCTTCTTGGGCACTCCCTCTCTCTAGGCTCACGTTACTCCCTTCCTCAACCTGGGAGCCAACATTGGAGCCTTCAAATCGATGCGCATCCTCCAGCAGCATGTACCCGACACTGTGGTTGAATAGTTCGGGGGACTCCTCCATGCATGATGGTGGGGCTACGGAAGGAGTGACTGTGGACAAGGAGCCAGTGGAATAGGCCGCTTTGGCAGCTGCATAGGAAGGAAAATTACTCTGAGCCTGGGTGACAGAGGATGAGGGGGATGAGGACGGCTTTGTTATCCACTCCACCAACTCTTCTGCATGTTCTGGCTCAATAACACGGCCAGCAGCAGAAAAAAAGGACAAGTGTGCCCCATGGCCACCCGCAGAGGATGCACCATGTCCACGACCAACACGGTTGACTGTAGACACAGAGCTTGCTTGCCCTCTTTTACTGGCCTGTGAGCGTCTGCCTCTCCTTGGTGACCCTCTGGACATGATGTATATTTTGTTTTGCAACACTGCACTACACTGTATTATGTACTGTGTACACCACCAGAAAAGTAGTAGCAACAGCACTATGGCTGCACTGTATTGTGTAATGTGTACACCACCAGAAAAGTAGTAGCAACTGCACAACAGCTGCACTGTATTGTAATTAAGATTTTTGATCTAATATTTCATAGCAGGGCCCATTCCTGTGCCCAACAAGAGTATCTGTGAGGGGTTACCACCACCACCACCACCTAAGGCCCAATTTTTCTGCCCCTTTTCAACAATGGCATGTAGTTACAATTTTTGATCTAATATTTCACAGCAGGGCCTGTTCCTGCGCCCACCAAGAGTAACTGTGAGGCTTTACAGTGTTGTACCACCACCACCTAAGGCCCAATTTTTCTGCCCCTGTTTAACCAGGGCATGTAATTACAATTCTTGATATAATATATTTCACAGCAGGGCCCGTTCCAGCGCTCACCAAGAGTAACTGTAAGGGCTTACAGTGTTCTGGTTCCACCAACACCTAAGCTCCAATTTTCAGCAGAGTGTATAGGGCAGGCCGTATAGTATATACAGGCGGTCCCCTATTAATAAACATCTGACGTACAAACGACTCCTACTTACAAAGGAATGGAGACAACAGGAAGCGAGAGAAAATCAACCTTAGGAAGGGAAAATTTTCTGCTGTAAGAGTTAATATGGAAAAAAAGGTGTCTCCACTGATGCTTTATCACCAATCCTAGTTTCCCTAATAACCCAAAATTTTCAAAATCCAATTGTCATTAGAACAGAAAGTGAGGTGAAATCTTCTGAACAGGGGCACAGACAACAAAACAAATGTTACAGGGGTGATAACCCTTCCCCATGTTATCCAAAAAGCTTTAAAAACAGTCCCTATCTTGTTTGTAACCCGGGGACCGCCTGTATACTGCTGTTCAGAGTATATAGGGCCTGGAGGCCCCACACTTTATTTTTTTTGGCGTGCGGGTTCCCCTTAATATCCATATCAGACCCAAAGGGCCTGGTAATGGGGGGGGGGGGGGGGTACCCATTTTTCTCAATGATTTTCATCTATATTGCCAGGACCCAACATTACATTACAGCCGTAAGCAGTTGTAAATTACTTTTATTACTTTAGAAAAGTCATTTTGTGCAGGGACTGTTTTAAACGCGGGAAAAATGTGTCATTTTACAGGCATAATTTAGTCACCCCCCAGGCACGATATTTAAAGAAATATTTCACTTTTATTGTTTCACTTTAGGCATTATTAAAATCACTGCTCCCAAAAAAACGTCAGTTTTTAAAACTTTTTTTTGCATTGATACATGTCCGCTGGGGCAGGACCCGGGTCCCCAAACACTTTTTATGACAACAACTCGCATATTAGCCTTTAAAATTAGCACATTTGATTTTTCATGTTTGAGTCCCATAGGCTTTAACGGCACAAATTTTTTGCCTGTTCGCATGTTCTGCTGTGAACCGAACCGGGGGGTGCTCGGCTCATCCCTATTGCTCAATGTGGTCGCCTGGTAGCATTGGCTGTAAAAAGTCACCAGCACAGATTCTACCTTCGTTACCACTGAGAGCAGCGCCAACCTTTTCTACTATCTCAGAGGGTTGCTGTCCCTCTGTGAGACACCTGCTCTCCACAGTAGGCTCAACCACTAGCACTTGATCCCCAGGTTTAGATTCTCTGATCCTGGTAGACCGGTTGGCAACCCCCCTTTGGGTCCTCGCTAATGGTTTATGCCCATGTTTAAGCACTTTTGGCTACCCTGTAGCATAGAGTATGATGCACAGCAACTCGGGGAAAGCGGATATCTTCCGCAGGCTGCTGTGGCTTACCACTCAACGATGTGACCTGTTCCCTGGTGGGGATCAAAGGGGAGTCTTTCCTCTGAGCACCAAAGAAATCACTTCAGGAACCCCCAAGATATGACAAGTCAGTCCCAGAGGGAGAACTCTCTGCCTCCAATCCTACAAATACCTCCAGGGGATCTAGGTCAGCTCCTGCAGGTTCACACATCTGACAGATTTCTTTATCGCTTACCTCCTGCAACACAGTATTTAACACTTCACATGGGGGTTTATCTTTTTTAGGGGAGGCCCCTGAACCTTTGAACTTCTGTTCACACAAGTCCCAAAATAGGGGACAGTCTCGCCCAATTAGCAAATCATTGGGTAACCCCGGGACCACCCCAATTCTCAGTGGGCCATTGGATTGTCCTTGACATCCCCATGTACAGAGATCACTCCAATCTTTTTCCTGGGTATCAGATTTCCCCAAAACCTGTCAGATCAGAGCAGGGTAACCCCACTCCCGAAATCAAGAAGTGCTACAACCTCCCGCCCATTAACCCGCACCACACTCTCAAGTGGGCTTAGATTGTTCATGGGACCAGTGGCAAAAGCAAACATAGAGCAATGTCACATTCCATTGGCTCCTCCCACCTTGGGCATATGACCCAGTTGTTGGCAGGACCAACAGCGAACCTCGCGCGGTTCCCATTCTCCCTGCCGACTCTCAGGAGGGTTTGACATTAGGGTGCTCCTAGTGGGAGTGTCAGGCACTCGAGGAGACTCCAACTGGTGCCATCTTCGTGCTGGAACACACTTCCTTAGAACGGGCCAGCTCTCTGATAATAGAGGGACTCTCCTGGACACTTTGTGCACAACTGTAGTGCTCGACAGCAGCAGCCATCTCATCCAGGGACTGAGGCTCGGACTGAGCCACCCATCGGTGCAGCTCCTTAGGAAGACCATGCAAAAAACGATCCAGTGCAACTCGCTCTACAATCTGAGTGGTGATCTTCTCCTCTGGTTTCAGCCAATCCTGGAACAGGTGCAGTAAATGATACAGTTGCGCACGTGCAGGCTTACCTCTGTCAAAGCGCCATTCATGAACACGGGGGTCACTCTTTACAGCGGGGTCACCTTTCATTATTTCAGCCTGCTGGGTCACCGCCTTTTGCAGTCTTGCTATCTGCTCACTCAGTAAGTGTTTTTTTTTTCTGTTGCACAGCGACTGTCTGTACCAGGATCTGCTCCTGATGGACCTGTGCCTCCTCATAGCGGGGCTGAGCTTGTAGCAGGGCCTGCGTTTGTGTATTAGCCAGTACCAGCTGCTTAACCACGTCCTCCATGGGTTGTTTAGAAGACTTCACCATCTGTGCAGCTTTAACCTAGCACATGGGGTTGGACTGGACCCCTCAAACTACCCGATGTACTCTCCACCAATTTGTAAGGGATCAGGGGGTGACAAGCCGGCTCAGACAGTTCAGACAACTTAAAAGGCTTTATTCAGCAAAAAGCAACAGAAAATTGACAAGCTTTGCCTTTATAGACAGTTCAAACAACACAAAAACTCTTCTTAGCAGTATAAGACAGTCCTTTTAAATAATGCTCAGCATCCCAGCCACAGCATATAACATAGCAAAGTCCCAGTTCAGGCAAGCTCACCCAGCAGGATCAAGTCATAGGTAACAGGGGTCCTTCCAGCTTCAAGCTCATCTTAGCTTTGATAGCTCAACAGCAATCTCTCTCCAAACACACTTCTCCTCTGACATTTTCAACACAGCTGGCAATAAGCAGGTCTGAAGGGGAAGTTCCTGCCCTCTTCAATTAACCCCTTCTGAAGATGTGTCAACGAAACGTACGTCGGAGGCGGTACCTGGTCACGTTTTGTATTCAACCATCCCCAGTTTCCTGTTTGCCTGGTTGTCGGCGGCGTTGGCTGGAGCGCACGCTGGAGGCACAGGGACGTTTGAAAGCAATCCCCATCATCCACACTATTCAAAGCGAGCAGCCCCAGTGCCGGGTTGGGCACTGAAAAATGTCACTTGGCTATGTTTTTTAACAATCTTTTATAAGTAAAAGCAATATTACGCTATGTGGCTGTGTTTTTTGCTCCTATCTATGTATCTGGCCTGAGCCTATCTGAGAGGAAGAGCACCTGGTATCATCTTCTGGTATATCTATGTGAGCAGGCACTACCTGTACAAGCGCAATTGATTACTTTTTAGTTAAGGTAATCAACTCAATCTGGTAAGCAGCCAGTTTATTATTCACTTTGGGTGACAGAGGATTTCTTATGGTGAAGGGTTTTACGCCACTAACAAGAGGTCATTTGGAAAAAGTGAAAATGACTTGTCACCGGAAGATTTTTGTCACGATTGTTTATTTTTGGAGGGGTCCACTTACCCCATCGGACTTTATATATGTTGCAAAGTTGTTTTACTAGATGTGTCACTATTTAGCAATCTGTGTGTCCATACGTCTAAACATATAGAGCGATTATTTAAAAATCGCACTGCAGTGGGACTCTGATTTTTACTATATTAGAGTACTAAGGATCATATGAGATATTGATACACGGATATTATTACTAATTACCTTGGTGTTATAAGATATTGTATTTTTTGTTTATTTTATGCACATGATCTACATTTGCATGATCGTAAATTTAATTAGCGCCCCTATTGCACCAATTTCCACAATCTTTAAATCATACGATTTCTAAGGGAGTAGCTTTTTTCACTTATATTTTATTTAGTTTATATTATAATATATTTCTTAGTAGTATTAATTTTACACTTGGCGCGGAGTTTTAAATAGCTGGTTTACAGCTGCTTTTACCCATGTGCTATTATTGGCCTTGGAGTTATTGCTTTGACCCAAGTCCAGTCCAGGAACAGGAGGAGGAGGATTTCTTGGACCAAAAATTGGTTGCTTAATCATGACCAATTATGTCGAATGCTTTTGCTGCGGGAGCTTCAGGAGAATAATCCGGATGATTTCCGGATGATAACGGACCCCTGTTTTCACCAACTCTTGGCATTGGTGACCCCCTATATTAAAAAACAGGACACATGCATGTGGCTTGCCATCACTCCTGAGCAAAGGCTCATAGCCACCTTGTGTTACTTGGCGACAGGGAGAAGTCTCCATGACCTCAAGATTACCACTGGGATCTCCCCCCAGGCTCTGGGACTCATTAATCCAGACACCTGCTCAACCATTATTCAAGTCTTGCAGAAGGACTATATTAGGGTAAGTTTTTGCCTTTCACATCACATTCTATGTATTTAATGTTTGCTAATGTATTGTATTAATTTCTTGATTCCATAATTAACATTATTGTAATATGCTGTGAATGTCCTCTTTGTCCTCATGCATGCTGTAAGCTTTTCCTGCTCCTTTTTTGGCCTACATGCATATTTTCAATCACTAACCTCCCAAGCATGCTATCCTGGGCCCATACACACCTAGCCTAGTAACTTAACAATGTATTTTGTCAGCTCCATTTTTGTGCTTACCCTAAACACCCCCTAAAATGTGTCCAAATGTTATTGTTGTCCTCCAATTCAGCAGAGTGCAAGAGGCTATGATTTGGGGCCCAAACTCATTTGTAACCCTCTGCCCCCCCCCCCCCCCCCCCCGCCCCCCCCCACCAACCCACCCCTCCCTAATCAACCCCCAAAGGCCAAACCCAACTCACGCCATACTTTTGTTATTGCCCCACAATCATTATGCCCGCAATCTTTAACCCTCGCCGCCACCCCCCCCCCACCCTGCAATGACATTGCTGTCTCAACAGGACTCCCAAAAAATATCTGGCGACCTTTTTTGCAAACCCATAGAGTTCGGGATGATCCCTGGCTTTTGTGTCATTTTGCGCTATCAGAAATGAGAAATTTTGACCAAACATTAATTGTGCAATTGTGGCTGCCAGAGTTTACTCAGATAGGGGATAGTTAACGTAGCATTTTTAAAAAAATGTCTCCTATTATATCTGAGATAATTTTTTTCTGCAAATGCGACACATCGTAATGTGTTTGCACATTTGGGCCATTGTCGATCCAATCAATCTTTTAATGCATGAACTTCTTATATTTCACTGGCGTGCAAAGGTTACAGCAGTGTAGTAGCCTCATGCCTAGTATGTTCTTCTGTGGGGGCCCGTGCTGTCCAGCTTGTCTGACCCCCTGCTCCAAGTCCAGGAAGAGCAGCGAATGCTGGAAGACGGCCACAATGCTTTCACCAGTCCCGTACAGCTTCCTCTAGGCACTTAAAAGGCAATGAGGTTGCGTGGCATTCTGCCGAGTACGCTCGCTCAATGTAAATAGGGCCAGATGAATATTGGCAGGAGCAGTTGTAAACTAAAGGCCTTTCAGCTCTCAAGCAAGGGGAGCAATTAAAGAAATTACCTAAGCTTTGATTTTATGCTCCAAACAAACTCGAACTTTTTGCATTCAACAGCCCCCTCAACCAGCTCCCACCCACTACAGCACATGACTGCAGTCATAAGCCATCCAAAATACCAATTCATGGCCGCTACAGGATTTCAGCATTTCAACCACAACATTTTTTCTGTCATGCACGCTAAAATTCCTCACAACTTCATCTTTGCTCCAGCGACAGGGCCAATAAGAGACAATGGCCTTAACAATTAACCTGTCGACGGGCCACAATCGACTGCGGATGACTGGTCGTGTACTCTCAGATGGAGGCAGTCCCTTCTGTTTTTTTTTAATCGACGGATTGGAGCGCAGGTGAACGACTTGGTACATGCCCCTCTGATGAAAGGGACTCCCTATGGGTTGGACCGACCATGTAAGGTAAGTTTTTAATCTTTTCCAATGCATTCTTGTTGCTTGGGTTCTGCACTTCAAATTATTCCATACCATGACCTGAAAGAGCACCTGGTATCGAATATTCTGGTTTGGAAGCCCCACCACTGCAACATTTGCTATATGACAATATTATGGTTAACAGTCCTTAATATTCATTAGGGTACAGACCCAAAAGGCCTGGTAATGGACTGTGCGGAAAATTTTTTGGGGGGTTTTTTTTTTTTTTATTTTGGGCCACAAATTATTTTCCCAAATTTTTTAAAAAAGCCACCCCCAAATTTTCAGCCAAAAAGGGCCCTTTTAAAATTTAAAGGAATATTTCACTCTAAGCATTTTTAAAATTACTGCTCCCGAAAAAACGTCTGTTTTTAAAACTTTTTTTGCATTGATACATGTCCCCTGGGGCAGGACCCAGGTCCCCAAACACTTTGTATGACAATAACTTGCATATAAGCCTTTAAAATTAGCACTTTTGATTATTCATGTTTGTGTCCAATAGACTTTAACAGTGTTCGCATGTTCAAACAAATTTTTTGCCTGTTCGCATGTCCTGCCTCGAACCGAATCGGGGGGCTCATCCCTACTCATAACTAATATCCTCCAGACCAGGGGTGCCCAACCTTTTGAAGAGCAAGGGCCACTTAAGCAACTTGGTAACCGGTCGCGGGCCACAATGAGCGGAGTGGGCGGATGACTGGTCCGTGTACACTCTGCATATGCAAGATGGAAGGGGAGAGATCCCCTTCTGTTTTTTTTCTTTTAGCGGATCGGATTGAAGGTAGGCAGGTGTAAACGGACACAAGTCTGTTTACATTTGCCGCTTAGAGGTGAATGGAGGGTCTGATTGGGTTGGACCGATCATGTGAAAGGGGACTAAGGCTGCTTTCACACTAATGTGCTGGCGTTTACCCAGAGCAGTGCATCTCTGGCTTTCCTATGGGTTAGCTGCACTTTGCCATAGAATTCTATTATATACTGCAGGTTTGGTGCTTTTTCTGAAAGAGCACCAAACCCGTAGGTAATAACAGAGATCTATGGTTCAGTGCAGTTTGAAAGCAGCCCGGTAACCACTGCAGAACAGATGTGCCCATATATACACTGTGATTATAGTATTAAACATACCTTTAATAACAGTTTTCAATTAGGGTATCGCCAGCTGTTGCTGTTCCAGGCAGAGTGCATTTGGTATCACTCCACCTGTGACAGGAGGTGGCGCTATACAGGAAGCATCGTCTTATGTGGCTTTGCTACGCAGCCGCTTGCTTCCTCTACCGCCAGCTTCATTCACAACACTGATGCTCTGGGATGCCGGGTCAGGAACCCATGATCTGTGCTTGCCAACCAGCCATCCCAGAGCAGGAGGTCGCAGGCCACATCAGAGGGCTCCGCGGGCCACATGTGGCCCCCGGCCACTGATTGGGCACCTATGCTCCAGACCCTTTATTAGCTTTGTTGCCCTTTTTTGTACTCGCTCCATTTCCAGCACATCCTTCCTGGTGCTCAGAACTGGACAGCATACTCTAGGTGTGGCCGGATCAGAGTCTTGTAGAGCGGGAGAATTATCGTTTTATCTCTGGAGTTGATCCCTTTTTAATGCATGCCAATATTCTGTTTGCTTTGTTAGCAGCAGCTTGGCATTGCATGCCATTGCTGAGCCCATCATCTACTAGGACCCCCAGGTCCTTTTCCATCCTAGATTTCCAGAGAGGTTCTCCCCCCAGTGTATAGATTGCCACCCAAATGCATTATTTTACATTTTTCTACATTGAACCTCATTTGTCATGTAGTTGCCCACCCCATTAATTTGTTCAGATCTTTTTGCAAAGTTTCCACATCCTGCAGAGAAGTTATTGCCCTGCTTAGCGTAGTATCGTCCGCAAATACAGGGATTGAACGGTTTACCCTATCCTCCAGGTCGTTTATGAACAGATTAAATAGGATTGGTCCCAGCACAGAAACCTGGGGGACCCCACTACCCACCCCTGACCATTCAGAATACTCCCCATTTATCACCACCCTCTGAACTAGCCCTTGTAGCCAGTTTTCAATCCATGTACTCACCCTATGGTCCATGCCAACGGACCTTATTTTGTACAGTAAACATTTATGGGGAACTGTGTCAAATGCTTTTGCAAAATCCAGATCCACCACATCTACGGGCCTTCCTTTATCTAGCTGGCAACTCACCTCCTCATAGAAGGTTAGTAGATTTTAGGTTTGGTAAGAATGATTCTTTATGAATCCATGCTGATTACTGCTAATGATACCATTCTCATTACTAAAATCTTGTATAGAGTCCCTTATATGGTGTTTTTGCCACGTTTGATGTGCCTAAGACACAGTTTGCAGATAGCAACAGTGCGATGTGCTGCAGGTGTGCTGAAAAAGGCCCAGACAGCTGAGCTTTGGGGAGTGGGCTGGGAGATAACAGCTGCAGAATGTGATGGAATAGGGTGGCTGCTCTCTACTCTTTCTTGAGGTCGGCATCCTTGGGGTTGTGCCGCCTCACCTTCAGTTTCCTCCTCTGCTCTATCTGGCACCCAAGTCGCATCAGTGACCTCATCATCATCATCTCCATCTTCTCCATTTTCATTATTACCACTGGAGACATCTTGGCAATACGCTGCGGCTTGGGGAACATGAATTCCAATTTGTCTACCAGTGTTCCTCCCTCTCTCTAGGCTCATGTTCCTGTCATTCTCAACCTCTGGACCAGCATCTGAATCCAGTATTGGCTGGGCAGCATCAAGAGGCAAGTGGCTGACGCTGTGGTCAAATAACTCAGCTGACTCCTCAATGGCTGATGGCAGGAATAGATGTGGACAAGGAGGCAGGTTTATCCACTCTGGCAACTGCAGGGGACTGCACACTTGTCTCTGCTTGTGTAAAAGAGGATGAGGAGGATGAGGAAGGTTTAGTAAGCCAGTCCACCACCTCCTCTGCATACGGGCAAACTCACTAAACAGAGGAAACGATGCCCTACCTGAGGACTGACCACCACGTCCACCTTTGCCTGTGGACACATTTGTTGCTGGCCCCCTTATAGTGCCAAGGGAACGTCTGCCTCTCCTTGTTGTTCTCCCAGACATTATTGGGAGGGAGAGAGCGGTGCTTATAAGCAAATGAAAAGGAGAAGTTGAAATCTGTACGTATATGCACTTTAATCAATGTAAAGAGGTGTTTGGTGCCCTTTAATTTGAGTAGTTACATAGTTACATAGTTAGTTAGGTTGAAAAAAGACACAAGTCCATCCAGTTCAACCACAAAAAAAAATATATATATATATCATACAATCCCATATACCCCATTCTATACCCACAGTTGATCCAGAGGAAGGCAAAAAAAACCAGCAGAGCATGCTCCAATTTGCTAAAGCAGGGGAAAAAATTCCTTCCTGATCCCCCGAGAGGCAATCGGATTTTCCCTGGATCAACTTTACCTATAAAATGTCAGTACCCAGTTATATTATGTACATTTAGGAAAGTATCCAGGCCTTTCCTAAAGCAATCTACTGAGCTGGCCAGAACCACCTCTGCAGGGAGTCTATTCCACATTTTCACAGCTCTTACTGTGAAGAAACCTTTCCGTATTTGGAGATGAAATCTCTTTTCCTCTAGACGTAAAGAGTGCCCCCTTGTCCTCTGTGTTGACCGCAAAGTGAATAACTCAACACCAAGTTCACTATATGGACCCCTTATATATTTATACATGTTGATCATATCCCCCCTTAATCTTCTCTTATCAAGGGTGAATAAATTCAGTTCCTCTAATCTTTCCTCATAGCTGAGCTCCTCCATGCCTCTTATCAGTTTGGTTGCCCTTCTCTGCACTTTCTCCAGTTCCCCAATATCCTTTTTGAGAACTGGTGCCCAAAACTGAACTGCATACTCACACTACACAGACACTCCACGGATATAATATAATATACTGCAATATAATGTGCCAAACGTACAGTGACGCACAGAAGTATATGGCGTTATACTGGTAGTAACGGACACAGAAGTAAATGGCATTAAACTGGCAGTAACGCACACAGAACTATATGGCGTTAAACTGGCAGTAACGCACAAAACTATATGGTGTTAAACTTGTAGTAACGCACACAGAACTATATGGCGTTAAACTGGCATTAACGCACGCAAAACGATATGGCATTAAACTGGCAGTAACGCACGCAAAACTATATGGCGTTAAACTGGCAGTAATGCATGCAAAACTATATGGTGTTAAACTGTCAGTAGCGCACGCAATACGATATGGCGTTAAACTGGCAGTAACGCAATCAAATAGATGGTGTTCAACCGTCACTACACTGAAGCTATCTGAACTGTCCCTACTCTAGCTATATACTAATGTCAAGATTACTGACACGGACTCATTACACTACACTGGAACTATCTGTGCTGTCCCTACTCTAGCTGCACACTATGAAAAGCTGAATGATGGTCCTCCTCACTACACTCACACTATCCCTAGACTGACACTAAACTAATATTCTACACTGACAATTGAACAATATAGCACACTAACTAATAGCACTGAACAGAGCCCTGTTCGCTCTCTCTCCACGCCAAAATCACACTGAAAATGGCTGCCATTGAAAGAATACTTTTATACTGTGGGGCGGGAATGAGCCATTATTGGATAAAGTCATGAATCTGTGCCCTGATTGGCTGAAGCTTTTACTGCTTCAGCCAATCAGGGCTTGCAATGCACTGTTTAAGCTTCAATGCATTGTGGTCGGTTCGGGGGCCAAACAAACGGTCGAACGACCCGTTTGGTCGGACAACGAAAGTTCGGCCCGAACTTTAAATGTATTTTAAAAGGCATTTGTTTTGTGCAATCTGAAAATCGCGAATCAACGCTCACCAAACTTCTACTCGGGCTGAACCGTTCGCCCATCCCTATTTGCGCGTTCGCACAAATTTTTGGTCTGTTCACATGTTCTGACGCAAACCGAACCGGGGGGTTTTCAGCTCATCCCTATAGGGGATAATGGTGTTGTGGTAACTTGCCCAAAAAAAAAAAATAGCATAATAATATTATTCTTGATATCACTAGAAAATAAAAGCCTTTTAAAATACTTTTGGCAGAACTCCATCAGTATCACCAGCAAAGCAGCTTCATTATCCCATTAAAGAAGAAGAGAATGTGTGCTGCATTTCGAGATTTCATAATTTGCAGCGCCACGAATGTTAATTCTCTAAATGAAAATTTACTAGCCTGCAATCCAACATTTGTTGGCGGAAAGTTGGCCAACAATTGTCTGATGGAGCGTACTAACGGTCGGATTTTAGGCAAACATTCTGTCATCGCACAATTCCCAGACAAAAATCTGATCGTGTGTACGAGGATTTAGGCCTCCTGCACACGGTACGAAAATCAGAAGGGAAAAGTCTGAAGACTAGCTGTCTGCAGATTTTCGGTTCGTTATGCAGTGCATTCGACAGACGATTTGACTTTTACATCAGATGTGCAGGCTATAACATTTTTGTCTGATGTTAACTCAACGTCTGATTTTGGGATGGTCAGTACAGAAATCTGTCACACAAAAGTCGAAAGTACAAACACGCATGCTCGGAATCAAGGAACGACTGGGAAGAGTTTGGTCTTGTTCGTAATCTAGAATTAACATTCGTGACGCGGCAATTGATGAAATGTCAAAATTCTGATCTTCTTTAATGGGATAATAATGAATCTGCTTTGCATGTAGTTATACCAAATGTTACGCAATCATGTGAATGAGCCTAAAGGAGAATGTCCAGAGACTGTGGAATCAGATTGTGGTGTGTATGGTCATTTTTAGGAGGTTTGATTTGTGCAAGCTTAGAGCTGCAAATGTGTCTGCCTGACAGTGACAAGGCTGAGGAAATTACCTAAAGAGGCACCTGATGGAGCCACAATTAATCCAAGACCACAAAGCAGCTGCATGTCCTGTTATAACTTTTGTATCTCCCTGCATGTGATTGCCAACCAGACTGTTATTAACCAAAGTTTAGTAGAATATTTTAAAAGGCTTTTGTTTTGTGCAATCTGAAAATCGCGAATCAACGCTCACCAAACTTCTACTAACATGAAATTAGCAGAAGGGGCCCAAAGGGTGACACTTGAGAAATTAACTTCCTCTTTATACTCTCATACTATGTCACTACATTCATGTTTGTCAAGCGACAATTTGCAGATAGTTAGTATGCTAGACAAAATCCTGCACACGCCCTTTTGACAAAAATCAGACGCTCGGTCGTCCAACAACCAGACCGTGTGTACGAGGCTATAGGCTCCATTCACACTTCTTGATTTGGAATCGCAGGCAAAATCACCACAATTCTGCCCGCGATTCCAAATCCCTTTGTGAATGCGCAACACATGTTTAGGTGGCATTATGCCTAAATTACAAACCAAACGTCATGCGATTCTGCGATTTCGAAATTGCATGAAGTTTTTCGCCTAAAAAGGGGCAGGAGCTTCTTTTTGGCCACACATAGGATAGCCCATTGAAGTGCAAAATCACATGCAAATTGCTCTACAAAATCGCGTAGCAGGAACGCTTGTTCCTGTTACGCAATCATGTGAATGAGCCTAAAGGAGAATGTCCAGAGACTGTGGAATCAGATTGTGGTGTGTATGGTCATATTTAGGAGGTTTGATTTGTGCAAGTTTAGAGCTGCAAATGTGTCTGCCTGACAGTGACAAGGCTGAGGAAATTACCTAAAGAGGCACCTGATGGAGCCACAATTAATCCAAGACCACAAAGCAGCTGCATGTCCTGTTATAACTTTTGTATCTCCCTGCATGTGATTGCCAACAAGACTGTTATTAATCAAAGTTTAGTAGAAAATGTATTATAATTGGCTACTATGGGTTACAGTACAGTTCCATTTAGCTTTACTAAATGGTCAGTCCACCCAAAACTATTTGAGTAGATTATGACAGGTTTAACATGCCTCTCATAGCTCTTAAAGTTTGAGATTTTTGAGAGTTCACAGCACCACCTATCTGCTTCTTTACTTGTCTGATTGCTCAGGAGGACATTCAATTTATTTAGAATTTGTGGGTATTATTATAACTGGTAGACGATCCCCCTGGAGGAATATTGCTTCTAAGAAATAGTTGGTTAGGAATGGTTCATGCATGCAAGACATGGGACAGGCATCTCGGTGTTGTATCAGATGTTTTCCACCATTTCAACTAAACAACTCCATCACTTAGCATAAGAGGCATCTTTAAATTTAGAGGTCTGTGGGACAGACTGGACCTCCTGGACTACCAGAACACACAAGGGCATACTCAAAATGACCCTAGTCAAAGCTAATTATAAAGTCTTCTTTCACTGCTATCTAGAACCTGCTAGATTGACACCCCCCTGGTTTGTTACAGAGGCTGTAGACTGAAGGGAACGATGTTACTCATTTGGTGGGAGAGTCCTAAAAATCAAATGACTGAATCTACACAATGATCTATTCTATTACCAAGAATAATGTTCTCAAGAATGCCCAGCCAGCTCTCTTGAAAGAACAGGGTGTGGATATTCCCAGACACTCTAGGCCCCTTTCACACGGTCGGACCGGTCAGATCCGCCTGTCAGTTTTTGACGGCGGATCTGAACGGGCGCTCCATGTTAGTCTATGGAGTGTCGGATGTCAGCGGAGACATCTCCGCTGACATCCGACCCGGTCCGATCCGCCAAAAGCAGACGTATGGCTCTACGTCCAGATCCGTCGCTGGCGGATCGGATCTGGTGAGATCTGATGAAAACGGACACACTGTCCGTTTTCATCCGATCTCTCCATAGAGACCAGCGGTGCTCGCAAGCCCCTCCCCGCTCAGTGAGCAGAGAGGGACTTGTCATCCGCCGGTTCAGCAAGGATCAACGGAGAGATCTCCCGCTGAGCCGGTTGACAGAGGCGGACTCCGTGGAAGCGGAGTCCGCCTCGTGTGAAAGGGGCCTAAAGCCTCATACACACGATCAGACTTTCCAACAACAAAACCATGGAATTTTGTCTGAAGGGTGTTGGCTCAAACTTGTCTTGCACACACACGGTCACACAAATGTTTACGAACAATTACGAACGTAGTGACGTACTAGACGT
The DNA here is from genome assembly GCA_028564925.1 of Lithobates sylvaticus. NCBI lineage: Eukaryota > Metazoa > Chordata > Amphibia > Anura > Ranidae > Lithobates > Lithobates sylvaticus. The sequence continues at coordinate 51,025,155 of CM053035.1, forward strand.
ACTACCTTTCAACTCTTTAGCGCCACCCTTTGGGCTCCTTCTGCTAATTTTGTGTTAGTAAAAGTTTGGTGAGTGTTGATTTGCGCTTTTCTTTTCACGTTTTTCATTTATCGATTTTCATTTCGTGCTTTTCAGTTTGTTTCTGAACAGCCGTTCGTCAACCAGACATGTTGACGAGGCAACATGTCAGCGACCTCTGCGTGGACCAGGTGAGTTACCGACGCTTCGTTCTAAGGTAAGTATTTCATAATGAGCTAGTATGCGGTGCATACTAGCTCATTATGCCTTTTCCTTTACAGGTGTTAAAAAAAAAAAAAAAAAGTTCAGCGACTTTACTACCGCTTTAAAAACTATGGGATAATGGTGTTGTGGTAACTTGCACAAAAAAACAAAAAAAAAAAAACATAATAATATTCTTGATATCACTTGATATCACTAGGAAAAAAAAAGCCTTTGAAAAATTTTTTGCAATAACTCCATCAGTATCACCAGTAAAGCAGCTTCATTATTATCCCATTAAAGAAGAAGAGAATGTGCATTACAAGACCGACCGCTTTTGCTTCCGAGCATGCGTGTTTATACTTTGGACTTTTGTACACATGATCGGAAAGTCCGACAACACACATTTGTTGGCGGAAAATTTGAGACGAAAGTCCAACAACAAATGTCCGATGGAGCGTACACACGGTCGGAATTACCGCCAACAAGCTCACATCCAACATTTTCCGTTGGAAAATCTGATTGTGTGTATGTTCACACTGTGCTGTGGGAATGAAGCCTGCATGTCAGTCTCGATTTCAGCAGCGATTTCACAGACATCTGTGTGGGTTTCTGCACAAATGTCAATGGAAATCGCAAGCTGAAATCGCAAAACGTAGTACAGACACTACTTTTTGAAATCGGTGTGGCGTCGCACCGAATAGGACATTGCCGGCAATTGCCCCAGATGTCAAATTGCACCAATGCGAACCAGGGTTAAGACTCTAATTTTCTATATGTTTTTATTAGCGAAGATCTCCATTGCTAAAGCATGGAAATCATCTGTAGTTGATATTCCTATAACCAAAAAATACACTTCCTGGATTATGCTTCACACCGAATAGGACATTGCCAGCAATTGCCCAAGATTTGACATGTCAGATTGCACCAATGTGAACCAGGGATAAGACTCTAATTTTCTATATCTGTTTATTAGCGAAGATCTCCATTGCTAAAGCATGGAAATCATCTGTGGATGATATTCCTATTACCAAAAAATACACTTCCTGGATTATGCTTCATGAAAAATTGGCTAGTAATTTATAGGACATAGAGGACAGATTTGAGAAAGTCTGGAATTCATAGATATATTATAAACAGGCCTCTAACTGAGCTTGAGGATGGGGTGGAGCTGGTTTTAAGCCGAGAGGGATGGAGGAGGGCTCTTTTCCTTTTCCTTCCTCTACTGCCTCTAATCAGGCCTCTGTCACCTGGTGTTTCTTGACCTCTATATAGTAAATGATTCACGATTAATGTCCTATTAGCATTTCTAATATGAGTACTCAGGGTGGGTCTCCAAATCCCTAGTGAGGTTGATTGACCTCACATGCTTTGATTTGCTCTTTCTCCACTGCACTGCAACATGCTGAGCACAGACTCACAACCCACCCTCCAATACTGCGATTGATTTATTGCTCCCATGAAAGACCTTTTATTGAATATTGCTCCTGGTACCTTTTACTTTTGCATCAGTGGTGTATCTTGAAATGAAAACTGCCAGACACGTGATTTTAAAATGTCTTCATTTTGTTTAATAAATAATTATTGATATAGAAATAAGTGGTTCATGCAGCTAACTAGGATAGAGTTGCCACCTTATCCCTTTAAAACTGAACACATATTAATTACGCAGGTTCTATGGCAGATTAAGGTGGTAATTAAACTCACTTGGTGCCTTATTTGCATTAGATTAGATTCAGAACCTATGTAATTAATATGTGTTTGGGTTTAAAGGGATGAGGTGGCAACCCTAAACTAGGATCCATTGACATGGAAATATTAAAAAAAATCAGTTTAGAATGAACCCACTATTTTAAGGCTGTGTCTCAACAGGAAATCAACACATGTCTTGGCTACTGTATGCTATTTTTTGTTTCCTTTACTCCAGGGTATATTCCAATTTGAATTGAAGTCTAATGTATTTGATGTATTTATAGTTTTTAATGTAAGCCCATGCATCAGTGTTTTCAAGGCCCTTTTTCTTTTTATTCTTTTTTTTTTTTACGACCCTTTATGTGTCATAGTAACAATAGCATCTTCTTCCGGACAATATTAGTCTGGGGTGGATGACATCCAGCAAAAGAGGGTTTGTATTTTTTCCGTGTCAATAAACCTTTTCACATTCTTCCCAGAATCCTCTTCTTCTTTTTTTTTTTTTTTTTATACTCAGCATTTCTTCCAACCATGTCCCCCTTTACCCATCCTTCCCGGTTTAGCTCTGCCTCTCCAGTAGTGTAATTCATTATCTTTCAACACGGCTTCTCTGCAATTCTCCCCAGGGTCCCAGGACACGTGAAATGCCTAGAGAAGCACAATTGCTTCAGCGTTTTGTGGAAATAGCATCTGACCTCCTGTCTCAAGGCATCAAGTACGAAGTGAACAATCAGGCAATGCTAACTTCTTAAAGAGACAGACTGTCCATCTTTTTTTCTGCCTTAGCTCTAGCTGCAGTATTATAGCACCAGACGCTTGTTAGACAGTAAATAGTCCTCAAATTAACTTTTACATCACCATCAGCAGCAATAACTGTCTCTCTTATACTAGTATTCATATTCACTGTTTATAGAGACTGTACTATGTTTTAGAAGTATCATAAAAAATGTAGACTTATTTAAAATGTTAGATTGGAACTATAAGCAACAAATTAGGCAGTTGAAATATACATACAGTATCTGGTGTGTTCTTAGTTTGTAAACCTAAAACAGGGGATTTGGAGGTCAAGAACAAAATTACACGCCTATTAACAAATGTATGTAGGAATAGGACACACATCCTGCCATGCCCCCTTAAAGGAGAATCGTACAAAAAAATGATTAGTTAAACCCACAAGTGCTTTATTTTTACCACTACTATTCCTTTATATTGGCTTTTGAATAGGGATGAGCCGAACACCCCCGGGTTCGGTTCGCACCAGAACCTTCGAACGGACCGAAAGTTTGTGCGAATTTCCGAACCCTATTCGTTACAATGGACGCGAAGGTTCGAAATCAAAAGTGCTAATTATAACGGCCAATATGCATGTTAATGTCATAAAACAGGTTTGGGGACCCGGGTCCTGCCCCAGGGGACATATGTCAATGCAAAAAGAAGTTTTAAAAACTATAGTTTTTTCGGGAGCAGTCATTTTAATGATGCATAAAGTGAAAAAAAAAGTGAAATATTCCTTTAAATATGGTACCTGGGGGGTGTCTAAAGTATGCCTGTGAAGTGGCATGTGTTTCCCGTGTTTAGAACTGTCCCTGCACAAAATGACATTTGTAAGGAAATAAATAAGCCATTTTAAACTGCTTGCGGCTTTAATGTCATGTCTTGTCCTGGCAATATGGCTGAAAATCCTTGAGAAAAATGGCATGGCTCAAGGATTGGTGATAAAGCATCAGTAGAGAGGAGATACCTTTTTCCCAAATTAAATCTAACAGGATAGAATTTCCCTTCCTAGGGGTAGATTTCCTCTCACTTCCTGTTTTCTCCTTCCGTTTGCAAGTAGGAGTCATTTGTAAGTTGGATGTTTGAAAGTAGGGGCCTGCCGTATATACTCTGCAGAAATTTGCCACATTGGATGTTGGTGTAGCCACAACACTGTAAGCCCTCACAGTTACTCTTGGTGGGCACAGGAATTGGCCCTGCTGTGAATTATTAGATCAAGATTTGTAATTGCATGCACCTGTTGAACAGGGCAGAAAATTGGGCCTTTGGTGGTGGTGGTGGACGGTGTTGCCACAAGACTGTAAGCCCTCACAGTTACTCTTGGTGGGCGCAGGAATGGACCCTGCTGAGAATTATTAGATCAAGATTTGTAATTACACTCCCCTGTTAAACAGGGGCTGAAAAATTGTGCCTTTGCTGGTGGACGGTGTTGCTACAAGACTGTAAGCCCTCACAGCTACTCTTGGTGGGCGCAGGAATGGGCCCTGCTGTGAACTATTAGATCAAGATTTGTAATTACACGCCCCTGTTTAACAGGGGCTGAAAAATTGTGCCTTAGGCACTGGTGCTGGTGCCACAACACTGCAACCCCTCACAGATACTGTACTTGGAGCACAGCAGTCAGACCTGTTGCGAAGCATTGCATAAAAAATTGTAATTGCACGCCCCTGTTAAACAGGGGCTGAAAAATTGGGCCTTAGGCACTGGTGCTGGTGCCAGAACACTGCAATCCCTCACAGATACTGTACTCTGAGCACAGCAATGAGACCTGTTGCAAAGCATTGCATAAAAAAGTGTAATTACACGCCCCTGTTAAACAGGGGCTGAAAAATTGTGCCTTAGGCACTGGTGCTGGTGCCACAACACTGAAACCCCTCACAGATACTGTACTCTGAGCACAGTAATGAGACCAGTTGCAAAGCATTGCATAAAATTTTTTAATTACACGCCCCTGTTAAACAGGGGCTGAAAAAATGGGCCTTAGCCTCTGGTGTGATGGCACCCAGAAACAAAAATGTTCTTCCAAGCTATCAAGGAATGGATCATTGAGGAGGAAGAGGATAGTCAGTGAATATAACAGGACAGTCACTCAGCATCAGCATAGGCAGTCTTGAAGGGATGTGACATTATAAATTATTCAGTTATATCCGCTTCAGGTGCCTGGTAGCTGGTGGTGATCCAAGACTGATTCATCTTTATGAAGGTCAGCCGATCAACCGAGTCGGTGGACAGGCGCACCCTGTGATCGGTGACAAAGTCTCCAGCAGCACTGAATGTGCGTTCGGAAAGAACGCTGGATGCAGGACAGGCCAGTAGCTCAATTGCATACTGTGCAAGCTCTGGCCAGTGATCCATCCTCAAGACCCAGTAAGCCAGAGGATTTTCGGTGGGAAAGGTGTCCAAGTTTGACCTTGCCCCTAGGTATTCCTGCACCATGTATATCAGACGCTGGCGATGGTTGCTGGAACTGATCATACCTTGGGGCTGCGGACTAAAAAATTGTCTGAACGCATCAGTCAGACGTCCACCTTCCCCACCGCTCCTTCTGCTACTGACCGAAGCCTCAGCAACTCGTCGTCCAGGACCAGGAGTTTGTAACCTCCCAGTCTCTGGGAACGCGTTGCACAGACCTCTCTGCAAGGCCTCCCTGAGATGTCCCATCCTCTGCTCCCTCTACGACGGCAAGATAAGGTCCGCAACCTTACCCTTGTAACGTGGATCAAGGAGAGTGGCCAGCCAGTAATGGTCCCTCTCTTTGATCCGAAGAATACGAGGATCCTTCCGCAGGCTTTGCAGGATCAGGGAGGCCATGCAACGTAGGTTAGCTGAGGCATTCGGTCCGGAGTCTTCTGGGTCACTGAGGACGACATGATCGACAGCCACCTCCTCCCAGCCACGTACAAGTCCACTGGTTTGTTGGGACTGTAAATCATCCCTAAAAGACTGCTGCTGCTGCTGATGCTGAGTGCCAGGCTCCATGCTCACACAATCTTCCTCCTCCTCATCCTCTTCCTGTGTGATGGGTGGGAGAGAAGAAACACTGTCTGGATAAAGGGGGCCTTGAGAGGCAAGGAAGTCATCCTCTTCCTGCCTCTGTTCTGCCTCAAGTGCCCTGTCCATTATCCCACGCAGCGTATGCTCCAACAGGTGGACAAGAGGTACAGTGTCACTGATGCATGCACTGTCACTGCTCACCATCCTTGTGGCCTCCTCAAATGGTGACAGGACAGTGCATGCATCCCTGATCATGCTCCACTGGCGTGGGGTAAAAAATCCAAGCTCCCCTGACCCTGTCCTGGTGCCGTAGTCGCACAGGTACTCATTGATGGCCCTCTGCTGCGTGTGCAGTCGTTGCAGCATGGCCAATGTTGAGATCCACCTGGTGGGCATGTCACATATAAGGCGGTTCTTGGGCAGGATCAACTCCTTTTGCAGCTCAGCCAGCCGATTACCGGCATTATACGATCGGCGGAAATGCACACAGACTTTCCTGGCCTGCCTCAGGACATCCTGTAAGCCTGGGTACCTGCCCAAGAACCGCTGCACCACCAGGTTGAGGACGTGAGCCATACAGGGCACATGGGTCAGCTGTCCCTGTCGCAGGGCGGAGAGGAGGTTGGTGCCATTGTCAGAAACCACCATTCCTGGCTTAAGCTGGCATGGCATCAACCACCTCTTGGCCTGCCCCTGCAGAGCTGCCAGAACCTCTGCCCCAGTGTGGCTCCTGTCCCCCAAACACACCAGCGCAAGCATGGCATGGCATCTTTTTGCCTGCGTACTTGCGTAGCCCCTTGTACGCCTACAGAGCACCGCTGGTTCCGAGGACAGAGCACTCGAAGAGGCCATGGAGGAAGAAGAAGAGGAGGGGGTGGAGGAGAGAGGTGTGTCACAACCAGTAGTAGCATTTTGGAGGCGTGGTGGCGGAACAACCTCCAACACTACTGCACCTTGTCCTGCATCCCTCCCAGCTGCCAAAAGAGTGACCCAATGGTCCGTGAAAGACAGGTAACGTCCCTGTCCATGCCTGCTGGACCATGAGTCAGCGGTAATATGCACCTTACCGCTGACCGCCCTGTCCAGCGAGGCATGGACATTGCCTTCCACATGCCGGTAGAGAGCCGGAATCGCCTTCCGTGAGAAAAAGTGGCGTTTGGGAACCTGCCACTGAGGAACCGCACATTGAACAAACTCACGGAAGGGGTCCGAGTCTACCAACTGAAAAGGCAGCAGTTGAAGTGCTAGCAATTTAGCCAAGCTAGCATTCAACCGCTGGGCATGTGGATGGCTGGGAGTAAACTTCTTTTGACGGTCCAGCAGCTGGGGCAGGGAAATTTTGCCTGGTAGAATCGGACGTCGGTGTACTGCTAACAGAGTGCCCGCAAGTACTTGGCTGTGACACACCTAATTCTACACCTTCATTCCTCTCAGAGCAGCTTTCAGAAAGGACTGAAGTTATAGTGGGGTTGGAGATCCCAGCTGATGAGGAGCAAGGAGAGGTCCGCTTTGTTCTTTGGTGTGGGTCTTTAATGTGCGCTTGGCAACGAGCTGCATGGCAGGTCGATATATGTCTGGTCATGCTTGTGGTGCCCAAGCGGCTGATGTTTTGGCCACGCGAGATACGCTTGAGACATATGTTGCAAATAGCAGTGGTGCGATCTGATGCACTCGTCTCAAAAAAGGCCCACACCAAAGAACTTTTGTGATAACGTGCAGAGGCAGCGCCCTGCACAGGCGGAGCTCTGCGGTGTGATTCAGTTGGTGTGCTGGCCTCTAGCTGGCCTCTAGCTGGCCTCCTGGCCTCCGGGCCTCTGGAGGGCATCCTGCCTCGTTGGACATGTGCCGCCTCCTCCTCCTCCTCTCTCCCTTCAGGCACCCACGTGGAGTCAGTGACCTCATCATCCCCTCCCTCTTCACCACTAGAGCAAACCTGGCAGTAAGCTGCAGCTGGTGGAACATGACTGCCAGATTGCTGTCCTTGAGCATCCCCTCTCTCTGCGCTCACGCTACTGCCTTCCTCTAGCTGGGTATCATCATCCGAGCCTTCAAAACGTTGGGCATCCTCCTGGAGCATGTACCCAACACTGTGCTCAAACAGTTCGGGGGACTCCTCAGGAGGACATGGTGGGTCTAGGGAAGGGGTGCCTGATGATGCCATTGAGTACGCGCTGGCAGGTGCTTTGCCAGTACCCTGAGCCTGGGTGAGAGAGGATGAGGAGGGCTTGGTCATCCATTCTACCAAGCCTTCGGCATGATGCGGCTCAACATGTCCAGCTGCCGAAAACAAGGACAAGCGTGTCCCGTGCTGGAGTCACACAGCACACACACTAACTCCTGCAGATGGCTGCCTTAGATGACAGCAACAGGGCCTTACGGCAGATAGAGGCTGCCTAAGATGACAACAACTGGGCCTTACGGCATATAGAGGCTGCCTTAGATGACAACAACTGGGCCTTACGGCAGATAGAGAGGCTGAGGTGGTTTTATGTGTGCTGCACTAACACAGCAGACACACACGCTAGCTCCTGTAGATGCCTGGCTGCCTTAGATGACAACAACTGGGCCTTACGGCAGATAGAGGCTGCCTTAGATGACAACAACTGGGCCTTACGGCAGATAGAGGCTGCCTTAGATGACAACAACTGGGCCTTACGGCAGATAGAGAGGCTGAGGTGGTTTTATGTGTGCTGTACTAACACAGCAGACACACACGCTAGCTCCTGTAGATGCCTGGCTGCCTTAGATGACAACAATTGGGCCTTACGGCAGATAGAGGCTGCCTTAGATGACAACAACTGGGCCTTACGGCAAATAGAGGCTGCCTTAGATGACAGCAACTGGGCCTTTAGGCAGATAGAGGCTGCCTTAGATGACAACAACTGGGCCTTACGGCAGATAGAGTGGCTGAGATGGTTTTATGTGTGCTGTACTAACACAGCAGACACACACGCTAGCTCCTGTAGATGCCTGGCTGCCTTAGATGACAACAACTGGGCCTTACGGCAGATAGAGGCTGCCTTAAATGACAACAACTGGGCCTTACGGCAGATAGAGGCTGCCTTAGATGACAACAACAGGGCCTTACGGCAGATAGAGAGGCTGAGGTGGTTTTATGTGTGCTGTACTAACATAGCAGACACACACGCTAGCTCCTGTAGATGCCTGGCTGCCTTATATGACAACAACTGGGCCTTACGGCAGATAGAGGCTGCCTTAGATGACAACAACTGGGCCTTACGGCAGATAGAGAGGATTTTTTGGACAAAACGTAAGCAAATTTGGCTAGAGGTACAAAAGATTACCCAACAGTTTACTGATTTCCCGATACCGGAGGATCCTGCCTTCTTCTTGCTCCACTGCTCCCAAATTCCTCTTAATAGCGGTAGTAAACCTGCTGACTTTTTTTTTTCTACACCTGTAAGGGAAAAGGCATAATGAACTAGTATGCACCGCAGGGTTCTTGCCACTTCTGGAATGTGTCCTGGAAGTCTTCTTTTCAACAGGTGTCAAGTACCTTCTGCTAATCGCGCTGGATCTCTGCAATAGTGTCAAAACGGCAACCTTTGAGCTGGATCTTCAACTCATTGCAGCATCACCGTAAACTTGCTGAATCATGTCAAACATCTCTGTGGCAGATTTGCCTAGTTTCACGCAGAATTTCGTGTTAGCTCTTTGTTCTAACTTGCTGTTCATGATGAAATAGTAGAAGTGGTAATGCATGTGGTCATGTAGAAAAAAGGTTGCGCTAAGTAGACACAGAAATAATAAATGACAAATACATGTGTACCATGAATTATAGAGTGGCCATCTTGGTCACTGATAAAGGATAAATACCAACAAATATTGAACAATAAATAGTTAATTAATCAGTATAAATCAAGAATGTAATATATTGAGTGAACAAAGTAGTAGTGTAAAAAACACATATATGGCGACACAACCAATATATAGTTGCAAACAACCGGTGAAAAAAAAAAATAATTGCAAACCATGTGTATCAATAATCAAAAATGTTCTTGTAAACACATATAATTGATATTCTTGTAAACACATATAATTGATATAAACTGTCCATATGTGATCCTATGAGACAGGCATAAAGTGACTTCCGTGCAATAAGTGACTCTTTAAATCAAATTTTCATCGGGGATTCAGTGACTCCCTCTGTGGTCCCGCTACCAAATGCAATGCAGGCTTACCAGCTGTGAAACAAATGATCGCATATGGCTACAACCCAGCCAGGGCCTTTTCCTCTACCTCTCCTCTGGGTGTCAAACGAAAGCCTCCGTGTCTTAATCAGCGGTTCCGACTTTGTATCTCAGGAAAAGCAGTCCCACAGGCCAAGAAAAGAAAAGGAAGAAGGGGCGAACCATGGGTAGGATCCAACTTATTTATTTAAAAACGCCCAAAGCGTACAGACATCCGGATAAAAACAGTAGACAAAATATCGAAAATATTGCGGCCGGCCGGCTCTAGTAACAAACGCCCGTGCTTGTCCGTGGCGTAGAACGCGGTGACGTCAGCACGTCGCTCCTCCCTACGCGTTTCGTCAGAGATATGACGTAATCATGGGGCACCTTGCCCGTGCCCCATGATTACGTCATATCTCTGACACTGAATCACCGATGAAAATTTGATTTAAAGAGTCACTTATTGCACGGAAGTCACTTTATGCCTGTCTCATAGGATCACATATGGAAAGTTTATATCAATTATATGTGTTTACAAGAATATCAATTATATGTGTTTACAAGAACATTTTTGATTATTGATACACATGGTTTGCAATTATTTATTTTTTTCACCGGTTGTTTGCAACTATATATTGGTTGTGTCGCCATATATGTGTTTTTTACACTACTACTTTGTTCACTCAATATATTACATTCTTGATTTATACTGATTAATTAACTATTTATTGTTCAATATTTGTTGGTATTTATCCTTTATCAGTGACCAAGATGGCCACTCTATAATTCATGGTACACATGTATTTGTCATTTATTATTTCTGGGTCTACTTAGCGCTACCTTTTTTCTACATACTGTATTTTTTGTTTATCACATGTGGTTTGCTGCTTTTTTAGTGTGTTTCGTCCAGCGCAGTTATTTTGTTTCTGAATGCATGTGGTCAGAATAGCATCAGTTGCACAGCTCCCGATGTACACAGGACGATGTCTTTTGGCACACTGACTTATGGAGGTTGGTACATCCTGTGACTGTGTGTGCAGCCTTGTGCTGGCATCTGTTGGCGTGTTATAAAACTAGTCTCAAGACTATATGATACCACCTCGTATATGCAATCAGCGACTCTGCAGTATGCCGACGTTGGGGAGCAGAGATCGTCTATGCTCCACCCAATTGTGGAAGAGGATATTTCCCCCACTTTAGAAATATTTCCCCTCATGTCCTGTTGTGTCTAATGACAGAAAGAGAAGCAATCTGTCCCTAATGGTACAAAGATGACGAACAAAAAAACCCTGGCAGGGTTTTAACCATTCCATATTACAAACAAAATTGCAACAAAAACTGGCTTTAAATATTGTATACTTTAAAGTGGCTTTTGCTGTTCGTTACACTGTCTTCTCTTCTGTATTTGTGCATAGAGACTGTTGCAAGCTCTTTATTGAATCTTCTCTCATTTCACATCTCTATTGCAGTTCCTAGATAGCTGCTATAAAACTCTGTGTACAAATCAACTTTACTTTCAAAAGTCTGATGGCTATAGAATCTGCCCAGATACAATGAAGACTGGCATTTTCTTTCTACTGGATGTGTTTTCAACCCCCCAAAAAATGTGTTATTTTTTTATTTTATTTTATTTATGTTTAGAATCCAAAAAAACATAAAAAATATGAAATTTAAATATAAAATATGAATACATTTTAATTATAAATTACTTAATTATGAATTTAAAAAAATATAAATCTGAATTTAAATTACAATTAAAAAGAGCATGCACCATGACAAGGGGAGGAATTGTAAGAAAGAGTGCCCTCCACATGTGCCAAATAAAGCATAAATTATATGGTAAAACTGATTTTTTTTTTTTTTTTATCATAGATCCTTCTTATCTACACATTATTATAAATATGCTGTTTTATGCTGTAAAGTACTATTATATTTTAGTCTATTACTATATGGTAAATCAAGTAGGACAAAAATTCTACACCACAGCAAAATACACACAGGCTAAGTAATTATGGTCTCAGAGGGACAGGAAACTCAACGGAGAAGGTAAAAGTATTACATCAATGCTCATTGGGGCTGACAGCAATAATAGCATGCACTGCAGCTAAAGCAGGCACAAGGGTTTTTCCTTACTTAAAAGGTGGGTAAAAGGGTGTTGATTTATTGTACTTAGTAATGGAAGTGCTCTTAATCTTACAGGTGTGCGTAAATAAAACTTTCCAGCTGACCATGAATTTCAAGGATGGACTAGTTTTCCCCTGACTATGATGCTAATTTACTAAAGGAGTTGGGAATCTTCACACAATAAATTGTAAGGATGTTCACCTCAATTATCCAATCATGTGAAAAGCAAATCTCTGCTTATTTATTTCTTCTGCAAGCGATTGTATATATGTGAATTCAGAATGCTCACTAAAGCTGGCCATACACCTATAGATTATCTGCAGATTTTCTATGGTTAGATGGAAAAAGTGCAACAGATTTCTCCATGTTCGCTAAACTGTGTGGATGGAGGAATCTCCCACTTTTTCCATCTAACCATAGAAAATCTGCAGATAATCTATAGGTGTATGGCCAGCTTAAGTTTATAGTATGAAAATTCTTGCCTCCCTTAAAGTAGTAAGTAATTTAGGGTCAATGTATTTGTTGCATTTTTAATACATGTGCATTGTTAACAGCTATGTTTCTGTGTCTACTCTTAGTTTTTAATTCAAGAGTAGAATATGATGTAAGTGGAGCACCAATATCTGTTCCAGACACACTCACATTACAGTGGGTTCAAGACCGATTGAACTTTCAGACTTTCAGTTTAAATCAGTCAAATCCAGTTCAGATGCATCAAAACAAAACCAGCCACAGCCTGATTAAAGACCTATCCCGTGCCAGCATGCTGTAGAGCAATGTTTCTCAACTCTAGTCCTCAAGTACCCCCAACAGGTCATGTTTTCAGGTTCTCCATTATTTTGCGCAGGTGATTTGATCAGTTTCACTGCCTTAGTAATTACCACAGCCATTTCATCTGAGGGAAATCCTGAAAACATGAAGAACCTTTGCTCTCTGTCTGGAAACAGAGGTCTCTTTGTAGAGGTCAAGGTTAGGTGACAGACCTTTCTATTCAAGCACTGCAGTGGCTACTTTCTAAAGAAAACAAGACCTTGAACACCTTTTTGTTTCGATGGGCCTAGAATGTATTTAACTAATTGATGCTGAAAGTTTAGTCTGGCTTACAAGCAGAACTAAACCCTCCATATCTATTTGCAGTCAAAGAGTCAAAGACAGTGCCACACTAGCCTCTATTTGGATCTGCAGTTGCCCATTGTGCACCAGCCATATAAGCGGTAAATGTTTAGATGAGAGCGGACATAAGCACACTGGCAATAGGGATGAGGTTTGGGTTTGACTCTAGGGACGAGGTTTGGGTTTGAGAGGAAACCTGTGGATTCAGGATTTATGGTCCCTGCAAATGTATGTGTACATTCACGGGGGGGGGGGGGGGGTTAAACCATAATCCTTCATGCTCTCTGAACTATGGACAGTAGGTTTAGAAGGACCAATAAGGTTGTTTTGGTTAATCCAGCCCCCTAAGGGAGGGGGAACGAAACAGCAAAAGTATCAGCAAATTGGAGATTGTTGTAGGGAAAACATAGGTAAACCTGACAAATGGCATAGGGAGAGATTAGGTTCAGCTAGGAAATCATACTTTAATTCAGATTGCTAAATATTAGTTGCTTTTTTGCCTTTCTTTAAAGTTTGTAGTTAACTTGAGATCTTATTTTAGGTTAAACTGCTAGTACAGGACACAGGAAAAGTATTCATAGACCCTAGGTTTTAGGTTTATACCTTCAGGTGACTGCAAACTGGAAAGGCTTTCAAGAACACACGCCGAGTGCCTTCCTTATAACCCTACCCCACTCCGTCTTTTGTTTTTTGCTTTTGTCATAAGGTGATGGACCTCTTTTTCACAGAGAACTCACTTTTATTTATTTTTTTATTATCAAATTTTTTCAGTCAACTCCTCACTGCCTTCTAATGCCACAAATAGAAGCAATGTATCCAGATCGGCACAACCTCCGTAAACCTTGAGAGCCATACCTGGACTCAGCCCTCACCTTGGCACTAAGTGCAACTCTTGTAGTCAGCGACAGGGTGCTAAGCAGGCTTTGGGCTGTTGTCATCCCTGAAGTCCCCTTCAAGGGGGATGCCTACCGTTAAGGGCAAAACCTGTACTTTATATATAGTCCAGCATCATAGACACCTAAGTCAGGGTCACCATATATGATTCTGACTGAAAAAAAAAGCTTAATATCAGGTGGAGGACTAGGTGTGACTTCACACCACAGGTTGCACAGTTTACCCCCACTTCTACCTATAGTCCTTATAGGTTACTCAGGCACTTCTTCCAGCCCTTTCATTGCGAAAATTCACTACAAAAGGTCTACACCTGGGTTTCTGCGTTTTCCTTCTGGACATACTTTATTCCGCTCCCTATATTCTACTCTGAGCACTCTACAGGGTAATACCCTTCCACATAGCTATGGCAAAGACCAGGTGAAAGGGAGCCGTTGCAAAACTTCAGGCAACCATTCACTTTGTCGAAGGTCAACACAACACTCTTAATGATGATGCATCCCTTACAGCGGTGCAGGAGTCAGCTCTAACACCAATCTCTGCTTCCTGATTTATTTCAGGCATGCTTTCATTCAGGCATGCAGCAAGTGGCCTATTTAAAAAATTAAAAATTTTATGCACTATGTCACGATTATATGTACAGATTACGGCCTTAAAACAGCCATCTTTGCCCTGGGTTTAAAGCTACCACGCCTCTTATTTCTCTACTGGAGACAGATCCTGATTTGCCTGCACTAGACAAAACAAGACAGACACTGAAGGGGATGAAGAAGACATTAAGGCAGTTTGGTAGGAAGCTGCAGAAGATTTTTATCTGCAATTTCCACTATATTGAATTGAGCTTCAAGCAAAATGTTTAGTAACGTGGAAAAACTCACTGCTGCCATCCGCAAAAGCCTTTGCATTGTACAGCTTGATTCTCCTTTGTCTCACCATGCCCCATTGGGTACAAACAGACCATCAAATATGTCCAAAATTGTCCCTGTTCATAAACAGATATGAATTTTTGGGGTGCCTTTTTTCATTTTTTTTTGCATGAGGTTCTTTCTTAAAATCCTTACCAGACTCAAAGGGCCTGGTATGCATTTTGGGGGGAACTATGCAAGTTTTTTTTTACAGAGATTTACTAAGAAAAAAAAATAGTTAAAAAAAACATTACATAGACCCCTCCAAAGTGCTACCCATAATACATAATCAACCCTTAGGGATCTGATATGTATTTTGCAGACCTTTGGGGTCTGTGCACTGTTTTTTTTCTAAAAAGGAAGCAAGGGGAGATGAAATTTGTCAGCAATTTAAAAAATGTTTTTCCTTCAGTGCTAGAAAAAAAAATCCACTGCTCCCAACTGCATGGAATTTTTGAAACTTTTTTGCACTAGTACATGTGCTCCAGGGTATTGCGCCCCCCACCCGCTACGTTTTTTACATCCCCTTGCATATTAGCCCAGAAAATATTTGTAGCACCCTGGAGTTTAGGCAGGGATGCTCCTCATAAATTTACTTGCCAGGAGCAGTTACCCTGGTTGATTGCTAGAGATCCATTTGTTGTGATCCCATTGATTTCTCCCTAAGTTTGGCCTTGTTGCACTTTTCTCTTCTACCACTAGGTGGCCGGGTACTTGGTGATACTAGATATGAGATGGGCAACCCAAGGTCATGTTATGGGTATATGGGGTATCTCAGCCAATGGGCAGGGGTTTTCTTGAATTTATTGGCCTGGTGGAGTCAGGTGATCGATGTTCTGTGCCACATGGACAGCTGTCTGGGGTGTGTTTCGTGTCCCCCGGGCTGCTAGGCCGGAGATTGGGCCTATCCCAGAGGCATCTGGCTGCTAGGCTATGTGAGGGCCTATCCAGAAGCAAGAGAGCAGTGCAGGGTTGGGATTGCGGCTTGCAGTCCAACCAAAAGTGTCAGTTCTACCGGCCGGAGAACCTGCCAGTGGTCGGCGGTAGAGGGGAAGCTGTCGCCACTAAGGGACCAACCACCATATTACCAGGGACCACTGTAAGTAACTGAAGCAAGTACCGGAGCAGTATTCTCGCCGAACGGGCACGGTGTACATGTAGTGCCAGTACGTGTAGCTGCTGACTTATGCCATGTACACACGGTCGGAATTTCCGACGGAAAAAGTCTGATCGGATTTTGTTGTCAGAAAATTTTAGATCCAGCTCTCAAACATTTTCTGTCGGAAATGCTGACCGAAAAAGTACGATAGAGCCCACACACGATCGGATTTGCCAACAACATAATCCGATCAGACTTTTTGAGTCGGAAATTCCGACTATGTGTACAGGGCATAAGTCAGCAGCTACACGTACTTTAGCTGCTGACTTCTAGTATTAGGATACTGTCATGGAAAATTTTATTAATGTATGTTGTCAGATGCCCCCCAGTGTCTGTTTTGCTGTAATGCGCTCATCTGAGCGTATTCGCACATAAAGACGTTGGCGGAAGACCATTGGCTGCGTAAACCTTCCTATGGACACTACAGATGTGTTTGCTGGTTTAAGGAAGTTAATTTGTGCCTCACCGGGAGACTGGCCACTTCCCGATGACAACATTGATAGCTTCAAGCAAACATCCCTGTGTACACTGGAACTTTAGCATAACGGTATAAATATTGTGGCCCACAGAGCCATAGTTTTATATCGTTCGTTGTCATTGAAAGCAGTTTAGACGGTTTGTACATCACTGTTTAGTCTGTTTGAATGTATACATCTGTGATTGGTTCTTTTGAAGGAAAACAATTGTCCCTGTATTGTAGTCCCTGTATTGTATTTCCTTATATGGTCATTCACATCCTGGGTGAATGATATGAGGCCACATCCTTTGTGGGAGGGGTTTAGCTGTTGGAGGCAAACCCCTGAGGGTGTGGCTTGGAATGTTTTCTAAATAAAAGAGTTCACTGAGCTGGGACAGGGGGATGATGCTGACCGAGGCTGAGATGAACATGTAAGAATACTTGCTGTTGATGGCTGTTTACTGGGCAATGGGAAGCCAGGGGCTTAGATGGGAAGCAGCCAGACTGAGGTGGTGATGAATGGAATGCTTGGCTGGTGAGGTTTTGGATGCTGATGATAAGAGGATGACGTGAAGCTGCTGGTAATGTCTGTTTTTGGGAGCTGGGGATCCAGGGAGGCATACGATCAGAGGGTGCATTATATCATAAGATTGAAAGGCGCTTATTAGCGCAAGAGTGTGGCGAAATAACCACGACAGTTAAAATGGCGGGTCAGGTGTTTAAGGGGCAAACAGGGCTTTCCCTCTACACAGGCAGAGAGGGGGAGAGAACAGAGCACAGTCCAATACACGTTTGTTGTCCTGAGACAAATGGGGTGCGTTTTCTCTGCCTGATGCGTTGGGAAAGTTTAGCTTTGCAAAAAGAACAAATGTTTTGTCTTTTGGTATAATGCCGCAATTTTGATCGTATGTGTGTATGTCTGTCTGTGTGTATGTATGTCTGTGTGTGTGTGTGTGATCGTGTGTATGTGTGTGATCGTGTGTATGTGTGTGAATGTATGTGTGTGTATGTGTGTGATCGTGTGTATGTGTGTGAATGTATGTGTGTGTGTGGGGAGAAGGATTGGCTTGTTATGGAAGTTGATGCCACAGTGAGTAACTTTAGGTGTTTAACAAGAAGTGTATGTTTTAAGTTGTGCTTTTTCATGTAACTAACACTTTCAAATGTGAGTTAGCCTAAAGTGTTTGTCTATGCGTTAAATGTGATGTCCCATTTGTGTCCGATTGTGTGGGGAGAAGGGTTGACTAGTAGGGAAGCTTGTGCTAGTTTTGGCGGGAACAACTGCTTTGCATGCGTTAACAACGCCATTTTGTACCCTGGCTTTCATCTGCCATTTCCTTCTGTTGTTGTTTCATTGGATAGCATATGTTACTAAGTGTGCATTCTCAATTGTGCGGTGAGATACTTTTTAGTGGAACTGTTCCTAAAGTGTATGTTTTAAGTTGTGCTGGGCCTTCCTATAGGGGAAGGGGCAAACATCATTCCTTTGTGTGTGAAACCATGTGCTAGTTTCGGCGGGAAAAAATCCCTCATGTTGTAGCCTAGCCTTTGTCTATTATAGGCTAGCTGTTTTCGTTTGGCGGGAAAAACTCCATCTTGCTGAAGTCTGGCCTTTGATATGGTTTTTTTCATCGGCCATCTTGTTGTATCTGCTGTGTTCAGCCTTTGGTGCAGATTTTCCTTTTTAAGTGAATTCTATTTTTTTGTACTTTTTACATATTTTTAAGTAAAGCTTTTGCGTTTTCTGTATTGAATTTTGATTTCCATTTGAATCTAGACTGGGTTTGTGTATAGTGAAACTAGCTTTGCAAGTGTATGGGAGTGTCTCAAATGGTTATTCATTGTTCTTTTTAGGCTTGTATTGTTTAAGCCTGCACCTGAAAATCTAGCCTCCCTCCCTCTTTCCTCTTCATTGATATTTAAATTAACCAGTTTGATGAGTTTTGATGTATCCACAGGAGGGGAGGGGCTTTTGATTGTTTGTGGCCTGCAATGGAAGGGAAAGGCTTTGATTGCACTGTTGTGTGGTATTCTGGTCTCAAAACTTGTGGTTTGATTTCCCAGGGGATATATGAGTCAAGGGGGATTTTAACATGGGGGTTAATTCCACCCACTCCAGGAAAAAAGGTTTTTTTATTTGCTGATGCTAGCCATAGATTTTTCTAATGTCTTGATAGACAAAATATGATGCTATTCAAGACTCCCCCTCCCCCTCCCTCTTCCTGTTCAGGTGTGCAACAGGAAGTTGACGGGAGGGGCCTGGGGTCTTTTGAATTAGGACAAAATCTTTTTGATTTTTAAAGTAAATTAAGGTTTATATTGTAATACAGTTTTGGGGAGGCATTAAAGTTATTGTAATATCAAGGTACAGAGAGAAGCCATAATATTTGTTTTGAATAGTGGAGGATTTCAGGGTGTTTTGTAGTTTGTCTGACAACACATTTATGGGGCTGCCGATAACCGGTAGTAGAGCATGTAAATGTGAGGATTAGTACGCTAGCACACCAGGAGGCCGTGTATAATAATCGGAAAACGCTGGGTGCCAGTACTGTAAAAATGAGGCGCTAAGCAGTACTGATCCGAAAATTAGTGCAAGGTGCCCTGGACGCAGGGACACTTCATAAGCGATTCGAATCGTCATGGGTAATGTTGGCCATCCATGCGTTGGAGATAAAAAAATAAGGCTCCACACCAGTCAGACAGCTGCCTTACACATGAGATCTGGGTTTGGGGCTCCGGACATGAGACCCCTTAAAGTGTGACCTATATGGTCAGAGGGTACAGTAAGGTGTATTCCTTTGGAAGGTATTTTTGATGTCTGGTAGTACGAGACCCCAGAATAAAAAATATTTTGGAAGTAGTTCAGTTTTGGCTTCAGAAATCTGTAATGATGAGTGGGATGATGGATGTGTAGTACATGATTTTGTGATTCTCAGAGGAGGAACTGTGCTTAAAATCCAGATGCCCATTCCAGAACTTTGTGTGGCTGGTCCATACAATATTCTGAGATGTTCTCATGTCTGTCCCATTGTATGTAGTTTTTTTTTTGCTAAGAGTGAAGGCAGAATTCCATCTGGTTGGTTTTAATTTTAATTTTTGATTTAGGAACTATGAAATATCTCCCCCACATTTGTATCAAAATGTTTGTCTAAAGTTTTAGTTGTGTCATGTTCTATGTGGTAACAAGAATAAGTCTGAACCTACCACGACAGTCGTGTTGTGGGTGTTGTATTTTAGTAAAAACGTGAAAGTAAGCGTTGTAGAGGGTTTAGCTATTATCGGTTTCGACGAATGCCATTGACAATTTACCAATGGACACGAATGTTGTATTGTTTATGATTGACAGATTAATAGCTTGTGTGTATAAGTGTCTTTTCAGGTCCAAGGAGTTTCTGAGGCTCTGCACCATTCTAAACCCTGAATGTTTTCCTCCACTTTGTAAAGATGAGGAAAAGGGGGGGAAGAGGATGGGCTGAGTGACAATTTTTTTTTAAACCAATGATACTAACCACTCTAATTCTAGCCAAGTTTGTGACAGGTGACAGGTGACAGGTGACAGGTGACTCGGTCGTTGCAGAGAAGATTGATGAACAAGACAACAAGGATGAGAAGTATCTTTATTTATATATTTTTTTAAAGTGTATTTCCTAACTAGCTAAGAAAGTGAACAGGACACATGGTTGGGTCTACTCTGAGTCTCCACGGAGCTCTGGTGCCCCAGTGATGACAGTGGTGTATGATATATAGATATATTGGTGTGAGGAGTTGTGACAAACTAGTAAAGACTCCAAACAGACATTTCTAAATGGAATTTTTCGATACATTTCTAGAGGGTAAAATTAATTATAACTTTGACAATAGCTCTGGTTCTCACCAGCTTTGGTATCGGGATAACTAGATAGCCCACAGTTTATAAAGTAAAGCTTCAGATCTACGGTTTATAAAGTAATTCCCCTAATGGAAGAGATTCATGTGTGCTGGTGAATCTCGTCCCAGCATCTTATGTCGCGGCCAATCGCGAGGATCTGATGGCGCGAGGGAAGGTAAGAATGACAGGGACACCTAGAAGGGAATTGCTTGTACACGGTGGGGACTTGAGCTTATGAAACGATTGAAAAGTGTATCATCCATTGAGGATGGGATGTTTTCATGTAACTGTTGAAGCTACAAGGAAGTTCCCACAATCCAAAGGGGGGTCCTGGGAATTCATAAGTAAAGATTGTTATACCTGAATCGGGGATACTAGTGACAAAGTTCAGGCCCATATGGATGAGGCTTGGATCACTGAGAGGCAAAGCCAGATCTATAGCTAGTGAAGGATGGAATTCTCTAAAGTCTGGGAATCTTTGGTGATTTAATTTTTATTTTTGCAGCGGATCATAGTTGAAGGAAGTAGGGGTATATGTACTCATGTTTTTGTTTCTATTCCTTATATATATCGTGATGAGGTGCTCCTGCTGCCTGATTTGGACGCGTGACCAGAGCCCGAGCAGATGACCACATTTTTCTCAACAAGATGCCCGACCTGCAAACAAGACACAGAGGATCCCAGACCGACCAGCGACTACAACAGCTCACCATGTCATCTCTACTGAAGAACAGAGTCTCCATGTCAAGCCGTGTTTTCCTTTTTATGGACTGTAAGGCCAGGTGTAAGAAGATCGAAATTCATCAAGAGACACATGGGAGGATATGACAAAAACGAGGGACTGTCATGGAAAATTTTATTAATGTATGTTGTCAGATGCCCCCCAGTGTCTGTTTTGCTGTAATGCGCTCATCTGAGCGTATTCGCACATAAAGACGTTGGCGGAAGACCATTGGCTGCGTAAACCTTCCTATGGACACTACAGATGTGTTTGCTGGTTTAAGGAAGTTAATTTGTGCCTCACCGGGAGACTGGCCACTTCCCGATGACAACATTGATAGCTTCAAGCAAACATCCCTGTGTACACTGGAACTTTAGCATAACGGTATAAATATTGTGGCCCACAGAGCCATAGTTTTATATCGTTCGTTGTCATTGAAAGCAGTTTAGACGGTTTGTACATCACTGTTTAGTCTGTTTGAATGTATACATCTGTGATTGGTTCTTTTGAAGGAAAACAATTGTCCCTGTATTGTAGTCCCTGTATTGTATTTCCTTATATGGTCATTCACATCCTGGGTGAATGAGATGAGGCCACATCCTTTGTGGGAGGGGTTTAGCTGTTGGAGGCAAACCCCTGAGGGTGTGGCTTGGAATGTTTTCTAAATAAAAGAGTTCACTGAGCTGGGACAGGGGGATGATGCTGACCGAGGCTGAGATGAACATGTAAGAATACTTGCTGTTGATGGCTGTTTACTGGGCAATGGGAAGCCAGGGGCTTAGATGGGAAGCAGCCAGACTGAGGTGGTGATGAATGGAATGCTTGGCTGGTGAGGTTTTGGATGCTGATGATAAGAGGATGACGTGAAGCTGCTGGTAATGTCTGTTTTTGGGAGCTGGGGATCCAGGGAGGCATACGATCAGAGGGTGCATTATATCATAAGATTTAAAGGCGCTTATTAGCGCAAGAGTGTGGCGAAATAACCACGACAATACTTACCTGTCCTGGAATCCAGCGATGTCGGCACCCCAGCCGATGTTTCTCGGATGCTGCCGCCGCCATTCATGGTATGGGAAAATGGCAGTGAAGTCTTTCGGCTTCACATCCGGTTCCCTACTGCGCATGCGTGAAGCTCTCAGAGTTTTCTGAATGTCCCGGCAGTGGGGGAAGGAGGAGAGGGGGCCAAACTTCTGATTGATCTCTCCAGGGCAAGATCTCTCGGAAGTGGGGACGGGTACCTGTCAAAAACAGGTGCCACATTTGGCCCCTTTCGGGTGTGAGGTGGCAGATAAGCAGAGATTCCATTTTTGGGTGGAACTCTGCTTAAAATCACCACCCTCTGGATGAGCTCTTGCAACCAGTTTTCTATCAAGGTACATACAATACCATAAATGCCAAAATTTGTAAATTAGGCATCTGTGGGGTATTGTATCAAATGCTTTGAAGAAATCTAAAGATAGCAGTTGGACTCTAATGAATACATAACCGTAAGGGTCCTGTTTCCTATTCAAAGCTGTATTCCTACATAGTACAGTGGGTTAATCTGCCTATCTCTAGGTTTAACTATGTGTCAATCTTGCTGATTCAGTTACATGAAAGACTGTCCTCAGCAGCAGGAACTCTCCACACAGCGATGGTGTCATAAAGTGGCTGACTTGCTTTCTCTGAGTCTTCCCTCTAAATTATGGATGGCTTGCCATTCAGGACTCTCTGCTATAATGATTCCTGAGTGACTCACCACTTAACAATTGGCTATTCCCAGAGCATTTGTTACACAAATCTCACGGTAATCCTGAACATGGAAAGAAAAAGCGGGGAGATAAAACAGACGTATAACATGCTTCAAGCTAAATGTTTCTGTTCCTTTGTCCGACTTCTTGTTTTTAGGCCAGCACATTAGAGAAGAACCGCCATCAATATGTAAATCACCAGGAAATTTGCATTACCTCAGGCTGTGTACTCTTTAGCTTGACTACAAACTGCAACAGTACCTTATGTGAAAATCCCTCACAGCAAAGAGCTTGACTCTAATAAATCAATTTGTCCATGGACTTATAAGGGAGTTTATTAAAAAGAGGACCTGGGTCTACAAGTCTAAGCTGATTAAGTCAGTTTTAGGCTGGTCATATGCAGCTTGAATTCCAGGTGATTCCTGCTGAATTGGATGAAATTCAAACTGTGGATGGTTGTCAGCACCACCCGGCTTGACAAAGTTGAGTTGCGTAGCAAATGATCAGCCAAGCAGTAATTGCATCCTATCAGATGCAGTCACTTGCCGGGTATTCAGGCAGCAGTGGGTGCCACAGTTACATCAATACATTATCAGGCAGTGGAGATGACTCCATCCAAACAGTTAAACGTGGATGGAGAAATAGATTGAATTTTCCTCATTCAGCCAGCTGGTTGAACAAGAGAAAATAAAACGTGTGGCTAGCTTACCAACTTATGTACCACCATACTTTTTTATACTATACAATTTTATTGAGAATTTTTAGTCCAAAAATACCAAAGATGGGCATTGTTTACTCCCACTGGACACAGCCTGGTCCCCTTAAGTTTCTTTAGAAAGTTTTGAGACCCCTGTGCTAGAGCAGTGGTCATCAACCCTGTCCTCAGGGCCCACTAACAGGCCAGGTTTTATGTATTACCTTGGGGAGATGCAGACTAGAATACTGCAATCACTGAGCAGCACATTATATAACCTGTGATGTATTTCAGTTATCTTTCAAACCTGGCCTGTTAGTGGGCCCTGAGGACAGGGTTGATGACCACTGTGCTAGAGGATATGATAAAACAAATCAATGTAAAGTCACTAACCTTTTTCATTACCTACAGCCATGGATCCACCAGTTTTTTAACAGCAAGTGGCGGGCATTTATTTCTGCAGTGCTGTTTATAAAAGCCACTGCAGAAATCACCTTTGGGCAGCCAGTGCGCCCTTTAATGGCAGTGAATTGGAGCTGTCATTGAATGGCTCGAGTCAGAGACACAATGTACATAGCTGATCCATGCGGCTCTGTACCATGTGAATGCTGTGATGACCAATCACAGATGTAAACAGTATAGTGGTTAAATGCTTTCACCTTTCCTCTTAGGGCTCATTTCCATTAGACAGGCATTTGACAGGCAGTGAGGGGGTGTTATATAGCCCCCCGCAATGCCTGTTTTGACCTCTAAAAACCTGCACAACCCATACACCACCAGCACCACCCTGTCATTGAGTAGGTTGCTTTTGGCTGGACTTTTGCAGCTTAGAGGGGAGTGGTTTGGGGCAGTAAAAATGCAGCTCAACCACATGTTTTTAGCCCTCCTCCAACCACAGGTAGAAAACAAGGCCTTACAATGGAGGAAAGAGGAACTAATGAGTGAAAGAATGAATCTTGCATTATGTCCAGATCAGAGGCTGCAGCAAATAAATTTTGGGATTGCATAGGGAATTCAGTTGGCATTGCAGGATAATTTTTTAATCCTTTCAGCCCCTCTTCTGTAAATATGATCACCATCCTTTTTCTATGTGACCTGCTTATTAACCCCTTCACCTCCCTTGTTCCATACATTTGTACATAACTCCTTCAGCTCCATTCTTCTAGTATATATGACCTGTACATTGGCCCCTTCACCTCCGCCCGCCTCAGCCTATGTTTTAGCATGTTTCTTAATTTACAAAAAACTGTGGCAAAAAATTTGATCACCTTGGGGTGCATACTTTCCAATGAGGAATCATTGGGGGCTGCCCTGGCATTTTTTTATTTGATATGTTTTATACAAAGGAATGGAAAGCAATTTTTTCCAGCAATTTTGTTATCTTTTTTACTTTACAGTAAACCCCCGCTATATTGCGGTTCAGTTATTGCGGTCCCGGTATATCGCGGTATTTTAATTAGGACCTGTTATTCTGATATTGTGGTAATATTTTGCCATTTTCGCAGTTATGTACTCTATTTTTTTACTGTACTGTACTGTTAAGACAATATTTTTGTGTTTTAAAAATCCTCTTGATCTCTCTCTCTATCTTTAATGTGTTTCTATTGCATAAAAGTGTGTTTAAAGACCTTTAAATGCTATTAAAAAATGAACAAAACATGCCTAGGGTGTATTTAAATAGGGTCTTTCTATTTCGCGGTTTTTCACTTTTCGCGGGTGGGTCCGGAACATAACCCCAGCGATGGAGGGGGGTTTACTGTATATAGTAAAAAAATTAAAGCCCAGTGTTTGTAGTACCACCAAAAAAAAGCTCTATCAGTCTCAAAAGTTATATATAATTAATTTGGGTGCAGTGTTGTGTGACAGAGTAATTGTTAGTTAATTTATCACAGTGCTGATAAATGGCTTGGCAGTGAAGGGGTATATACAGGATGGTACTCAAGTGGTTAAGAAAAAACAAACGTTATGTCGGTCATTACAATGTAATAGTGAGGGTGGGCACAGGCACAACATGGTGACACACCTCCTTCCCTCGCTGCCATTGCTGATTTTTGCCTGAAAATGCAAGTTGCTTGGCTTCTATATTGGTCCAGGAATCAGACAAAAGCTGGGTATACATGTACTGAAATTTGGCCGGTTCAGCACTCCCTGTTTAACTTCTAGGTTCCCTCAAACAGTCCTGCTGGAAAACCAGCATTTGATCAGTTCATGCAACCAATGGCTGCAGTGCTAATCAGTGTTTTCTGACAGGTGGGGAGCCTCCTCTGTCAGAATTGAATAGCACAACAGGGGAGATCCCTGCATCCACATTGCTTGAGTTTTTTGTTCAACCCACCGGTTGAACAATCTAGTATTTTCTAGTATTTTCAAAAAAACTTCTGCATTGGCAGTCTGAATAATTCTCTCAGCGTAGGATTGCTTTTATTAGCCATCTGGGTTGACTCCAGACTGTTAAATCATAGATTTTGAGGCACAGTAATCACAGTAATGGAAGGCGCTACATCCGCTTTGCTATATTGATCTCTGTCATCTTATCTAGTCTTGTTTCAACTAGTCCCTTAAGAATCATATTCAGTGTGTTTCCATCATTCTTTTTTTGTGAATACACACTGCTCTAAAGGGTAACCCCACATAGAGATTAAAAGTTTACCTCTAAGCAAAACCTCTCTGTTTAGATGTAAAGAATGGGAAAGGGTTCCCTATTATTATAGTGGTTTTCTGTTCTGCTCCTTGACTCCAAGAACAACTCCTAGTCCCTCTGACATACCTGGTTGAATGAAAACAACTGGAAGGACATAGAAGAACACAGGTATATATACCTTTAACCTGACTGTGGGTTTATACCAGAAAACAGACACAAGACTGTTTAGTAGTAGATCAACTCAATATATTGAGTTAGAATAATAGATGGTTAAACATATATGAGGACACAGCAGATACATTCAAATACAGTCTGCTAGACAGAGTCATAGCTATGCCAAAGTAACTTAGGATCAGGTTCTATATCTCTAAATAGGAATCAACTCTTAAATCAGCAAATTCAGCAATAGACAGTGCATAAAACATGTTAACTGCAATGTTAATAATAATACTACAACTGGGTCAGAGTGCACTCTAATGGAATGGCTAGGGTATAGTGTAGTGTCCACAGAGAGATACAGCCTAAAAAGTGGCAAGGGTCTCTGGCTAACAACTGTAAGGGCAATGTTTACTCCAGGCTCTTCAGTAGGCTAGCATCGGGGCCCAAAAACACTGTTGGTGTGCTTGAGGACAGTCAATAAGGCCTGCAGGCAGCATCAGAGCTATAAAGTAGTTGTGTAGTTGGTTCCTAAGGGCTCTGTCTCTAATGGTAGCAACAAGTCATGCCCACGAGGCCCTCTTACCAAACCCAGCGACACAGTAGCAGTGATCTCCCTGGTTAGGTGTCCACTCACTCTGGGTTGCCTGAAGCGACTGTCTGTAGCACAACAAAGTCTGTATGGTCACAGTGGCTCTGTCCCTCCACACTCAGATTACAGCTCTGTACTCTATGGTTTCCCCACACAGCAATACATAGTTACATAGTTAGTCAGGTTGAAAAAAGACACAAGGCCATCCAGTTCAACCACAAAAAAATAAAAAATAAATAAAAAAAATATATATATATATATATATATATATATATATATATATTGTGAACTTTGGGGACAATAGCTCCACGGGATTAAGTGCATAAACCGTCAGTTGTAAAATAAAAGACATTTATTTGAAAGAAAAATCAAAATAAGGCTTTCTTCAGCGCACAGGTAAAGTACAAAAACAAAGTCCGCTTATCTTCAGCATAACAAAAAAAGCTTATCTTCAGCACAAAAACAAAGTTAAGGAAAACACATACAGTTTTTGCAGCAGGTTCTTTTAGCAGCCTCCAGACATCCACACAGCTCAGCTAACAGGTGTAATCACCTACTCCTCCTCACACCAACAACTCTTCCCTACTTCCTGTCTTTTGAGCTGTCTTCCTGGAGGCCCTTAACCCCCTGTGCGCTGAATCATTGTGGTCAGGGAGGGAGGCTCTTTTCCCACCCGAATATCTCTTCAGAGCCTCCCAAATTCCGGGTCCCAAATAACTATTATTAACCTAGAGAGGACTGCGAGTCAGTCCTCTCCTGCTCGGCTACTCCCGGAACCCCTCACCCATTTTGGGTGACCCCCTGAGCAATGCTGCGACTCCTTTAAAGGGACCACAGCCCAAATACTGGTGCTATATAGCACCCGTCCAGGACCCAACCTTGGCGTCCTGTACATATCCCCCCCCTCTGCCTCAACGCGGAGGTGTTGGAGGCACCACTCGACATCATACAATGGACCCGGGAGAGGGCATCGGCGTTCTGATGCTGTCTCCCTGGTCTGTGCTCTACTACAAAATTGAACTCCTGGAGAGAAAGGAACCACCTTGTCACCCTGGCATTGGTGTTTTTGTTTTGTCTCATCCAGGTCAGTGGGGCATGGTCGGACACTAGGCGGAACCTTCTACCTAGGAGGAAATACCGTAAAGAGTCTAAAGCCCACTTGATGGCAAGACACTCCCGCTCCACCACCGCATAATTTTTCTCCGCTGCCATCAGCTTCCTACTTAGAAAAACTATGGGGTGCTCTTCCCCATTGATCACTTGAGACAGGACTGCTCCTAGCCCTTCACTTGAAGCATCTGTCTGTACTACAAAATCCTTAGAAAAATCTGGAGCCACAAGCACCGGATCCCGGCACAATGCCGTCTTAAGCTTCTGGAAAGCTTTTTCGGCATCGTCATTCCACTGTACCATCACTGACTTTCTGCCTTTGGTCAAGTCCGTCAATGGTGCAGCAATGGTGGCAAAGTTGGGGACAAACCTCCGGTAGTAGCCAACTATGCCCAAAAACGCTCTGACCTGCTTCTTGGATAGGGGGCGGGGCCAGTTCTGTATGGCTTCTACCTTACTCATTTGGGGCTTCACCAGTCCTCTACCCACAATGTACCCTAGGTACTTGGCTTCCTCTACTCCAATCGCGCACTTCTCCGGATTGATGGTGAATCCTGCTCTTCTCAAGGAGTCTACGACTGCCTGAACTCGGGGAAGATGGGACTCCCAATCAGTGCTAAAAATGACTATGTCATCTAGGTAAACCGAAGTATACCGTTGATGTGGACGCAAAGTTTTGTCCATGGCCCTTTGGAATGTAGCGGGGGCAGAGTGTAGACCAAATGGCATTCTTTTGTACTGGAAGTGGCCTTCCGGGGTCGAGAAAGCTGTTTTCTCCCTGGCTTTCTTGGTCAGGGGAATCTGCCAATACCCTTTTGTGAGGTCTAGCGTGGTTATATACCTGGCTGGACCTAACCTCTCAATTAGCTCATCTACCCGTGGCATTGGATAAGCATCAAACTTGGAGATTTCATTAAGTTTTCTGAAGTCGTTGCAGAAGCGGAGGGTGCCGTTGGGTTTGGGTACCAACACGATTGGACTCGACCACTCGCTCTGCGACTCTTCAATGACTCCAAGCTCGAGCATTCTCTTGACCTCTTCAGACACTGCCACTCTATGAGCTTCTGGGATACGGTAAGGCCTTAACCGGATTTTTACACAGGGTTCCGTCACAATGTCATGCTCGATGACGTTGGTGAGACCCGGCAACCCTGAAAACATGTCCCTATTTCTTTGCAGAAACTCTTTTGCTTGCTGGGTTTGGGGCCTAGTTAGGGTAGCAGCCACCTGCACCAGGTCGATTCCTGCATGGTCCCCTGACTGTACCGCTACCACAGCGGATACCTGTTCTCTGTCTCTCCAGGGTTTCAACAGATTTACGTGATAGATCTGGTATGGTTTTCTTTTCCCTGGCTGGTGTACCTTGTAGTTCACCTCACCCACTTTTTCTATTACCTCAAACGGGCCTTGCCACCTGGCCAAGAACTTGCTCTCCACTGTGGGTATTAGGACAGCCACCCGGTCTCCTACTTGAAACTGTCTAATTTTAGCCGATCTGTTATACACCCTTCTTTGGGCATCCTGAGCCTTCTGCATGTGCTCCCTCACCAGCGGCATCACCTTAGCCACCCTCTCTCGCATTTGAGAGATATGCTCTACCACGGTCTTGTGTGGTGAGGATTCACTTTCCCATGTTTCTTTGACTAGGTCAAGCAACCCCCGGGGCCTTCGTCCATACACTAACTCAAACGGTGAGAAGCCCGTGGACGCTTGTGGCACCTCCCGGATGGCAAACAAGAGGGCAGGGAGTAACATATCCCAATCCTTCCCGTCTTTCTGGACCACTCTTTTTAACATGGACTTTAGAGTTTTATTAAACCTCTCAACTAGGCCATCGGTCTGCGGGTGATAGACGGACGTCCGCAACTGCTTGATCTGAAATAGTCTGCACAAGTCCGCCATCACCTTTGACATAAAAGGGGTGCCCTGGTCCGTAAGTATCTCCCTGGGGAATCCAGTTCGTGAAAACATTTGGAATAACTCCTTGGCAATGGCCTTAGAGGAGGCTTTCCTCAAAGGAACTGCTTCTGGATACCTGGTTGCGTAGTCTAGGATGACTAATATATATTGGTGCCCCCTTGCCGACTTTACCAGGGGTCCCACGAGATCCATGGCGATCCGCTCAAACGGAACCTCAATAATCGGCAAGGGTACCAGAGGGCTTCTATAGTGTGGCCCTGGGGCAGTTAACTGGCAAATGGGACAAGATGCACAATATCTTTTAACCTCGGCCTTCACCCCTGGCCAGTAAAACCGGTCGGTTATCCTGGCCTCCGTTTTCTCTGCCCCCAAGTGTCCTCCCAGTGCGTCATTGTGGGCTAGGTCAAGTAGCATCCGCCTATATGGTTGGGGAACCAGTAACTGCTCTACAGTTTCCTCTCGGCTTTCAGCCACTCGATAAACCAAATCCCCCTTTAATGCAAAATGAGGAAACCTTTGATCTGCCCCTGGTATTTGTGGGACCCCATCAACAACAGAAACCTGCTCTCGAGCATTGACCAAGGTGGGATCCTGCAACTGGGCGGAGCCAAACGCACCCCTGGGTACGTCCAGATCTGGATGCACTGACCTTGAGGATGTTTCCCCTTCACCCTCCTCAACTGGGAACTGCAACGGGGAGAGCTCCTCATCATCCTCCCCCAGCATAACCTGTAATGGGAAGGCTTCCCCCCCCTCAGAAGTCAACTCGGTGTTGAGGCCTGAAACAGAAACATTGTCATTCAAATTAACATTCTCTGCAATATCCTTATTAGTGACAGGTATCTCTGTTTTAGAGGGGTGTGTTGTGGGGGTTTCAGACCTAGACCCCTCAGACTCCATCTCTTCCAGGCCCAGTGTCCCCAGTTCTCCTGGCAGCCCCATCTGTGCCTGGTTCCACAGTTCGAGGAATAGCGGACAGTCCCGCCCCACTATAATATCATGTATTAGACTATTTACTACCCCAACCTCTTGTGTCACTGAGGTACGTCCATAAGAAACCGTCACAGGAACCAGGGGGTACTCCCTGGTATCCCCATGGATACACACTACGCGCAGAGTTTTATTTACGGGGCCAAGTCTCCCAATCACCCTGGCATGTACCAGTGTTACCATGCTCCCGGAGTCTAGTAGGGCCCTGGCAGGAAGGTGGTTCACCCACACTTCACACTCGAACCGTCCTTCAGCCAGATCAAGATGAGCGGTACACGCTCTTTGCACATAGAAGGAGCTTCTCCGACCAGTCCCGCCATCCATCGGCTCCTCCTGAAGTGGGCATTGTGCCCGGGTATGCCCCAGGACCGACATCGCCAACACTGTAGGCCTCCCATCCTAGGGACAGGAACCAACCTTCGAGGTTCTGCAGAAGATGGTGCAGGGTTGCGGGTTCCGATGTCTAGCAGGGCTTCTCTCCTAGGTGCTGTGGCCGGTCTTGTCGCCCTTGGTGTGGGTTCCCGACGTTTGGCAGGCCCAAGCAGGTCCTCTACCACGGTGTATCTTTCAACCAACTCAACCAGCTGGTCAGCGGTTGCAGGGTCTCCATGGCTTACCCAGCGCTGTAGGTCATCTGGCAGGGACCGCAGGTACCAGTCCATCACCACCCGTTCCACCATTTGTGGGCCTGACAGTTTTTCTGGCTGTAGCCATTTTTTAACCAGCTGTATCAGTTCATGCATTTGGGACCTGGGTGGTCGGTCAGGTTTGTACCGCCAGCGACGCACCCTCTGAGCCCGGACAGCCATGGTCACTCCTAGGCGGGCCAGGATCTCTGTCTTCAGAAGCTCATAGTTGCTGATATGTTCAGTTGGGAGGTCAAAGTAGGCCTTTTGCGGGTCACCGGTGAGAAAAGGAGAGATAATGCCGGCCCATTGATCACGGGGCCACCCCTCTCTCTCCGCTATCCTCTCAAAGGTAGTGAGAAAGGCCTCTACGTCATCGCTGGGTGTCAGTTTTTGTAAGAAATGGCTGGCTCTCACAGACACTTGGTTGCCAACGGCAACGACCGATTGTTCTCGTCCCTGAGCCAGCCGCTGCACTGCCTCCTGTAAGGCAGTCACCTGCGCTTGAGTGGACTCCTGCTGAGCAGTAAACTGGGCGGCTAGCAACCGTGTGTTTTCCTGCTGTGCAGCTATAGCCTGTGCCAGGGCCTGCTGCTGCTGAGCCATCGCTTCCTCATGGCGACGGTTTGCATCTGCTGAAGCTTGCTGCTGGGTCACGGTGGCTTGCGCCAAAGCCCTGATGACCTCCTCCATGCCTTTACCTGCTGTTTGCAGCGTCTGAGCTGACTTCACCCACGACATGCCATTTGTACACTGTCTCTTTAAATGTCAGTTTAGTTTTAAACGGTTTTTGCGGCTGCAAATGCACTTTTGCCAGCATCCAAGACACCAGTTGTGAACTTTGGGGACAATAGCTCCACGGGATTAAGTGCATAAACCGTCAGTTGTAAAATAAAAGACATTTATTTGAAAGAAAAATCAAAATAAGGCTTTCTTCAGCGCACAGGTAAAGTACAAAAACAAAGTCCGCTTATCTTCAGCATAACAAAAAAAGCTTATCTTCAGCACAAAAACAAAGTTAAGGAAAACACATACAGTTTTTGCAGCAGGTTCTTTTAGCAGCCTCCAGACATCCACACAGCTCAGCTAACAGGTGTAATCACCTACTCCTCCTCACACCAACAACTCTTCCCTACTTCCTGTCTTTTGAGCTGTCTTCCTGGAGGCCCTTAACCCCCTGTGCGCTGAATCATTGTGGTCAGGGAGGGAGGCTCTTTTCCCACCCGAATATCTCTTCAGAGCCTCCCAAATTCCGGGTCCCAAATAACTATTATTAACCTAGAGAGGACTGCGAGTCAGTCCTCTCCTGCTCGGCTACTCCCGGAACCCCTCACCCATTTTGGGTGACCCCCTGAGCAATGCTGCGACTCCTTTAAAGGGACCACAGCCCAAATACTGGTGCTATATAGCACCCGTCCAGGACCCAACCTTGGCGTCCTGTACAATATATATATATATATATATATATATATATATATATAATACAATCCCATATACCCCATTCTATACCCACAGTTGATCCAGAGGAAGGCAAAAAAAAACCAGCAGAGCATGCTCCAATTTGCTAAAGCAGGGGAAAAAATTCCTTCCTGATCCCCCGAGAGGCAATCGGATTTTCCCTGAATCAACTTTACCTATAAATGTTAGTACCCAGTTATATTATGTACATTTAGGAAAGTATCCAGGCCTTTCTTAAAGCAATCTACTGAGCTGGCCAGAACCACCTCTTCAGGGAGTCTATTCCACATTTTCACAGCTCTTACTGTGAAGAAACCTTTCCGTATTTGGAGATGAAATCTCTTTTCCTCTAGACATAAAGAGTGCCCCCTTGTCCTCTGTGTTGACCGTAAAGTGAATAACTCAACACCAAGTTCACTACATGGACCACTTATATATTTATACATGTTGATCATATCCCCCCTTAATCTCCTCTTATCAAGGGTGAATAAATTCAGTTCCTCTAATCTTTCCTCATAGCTGAGCTCCTCCATGCCTCTTATCAGTTTGGTTGCCCTTCTCTGCACTTTCTCCAGTTCCCCAATATCCTTTTTGAGAACTGGTGCCCAAAACTGAACTGCATATTCCAGATGAGGTCTTACTAATGATTTGAACAGGGGCAAAATGATATCTCTCTCTCTGGAGTCCATACCTCTCTTAATACAAGAAAGGACTTTGCTCGCTTTGGAAACCGCAGCTTGGCATTGCATGCTATTATTGAGCTTATGATCTACCAAAACCCCCAGATCCTTCTCCACTACGGATTTCCCCAGTTGTACTCCCCCTAGTATGTATGATGCATGCATATTCTTAGCCCCCAAGTGCATAACTTTACATTTATCAACATTAAACCTCATCTGCCACATAGTCGCCCAATTAGACAGAGCATTGAGGTCGGCTTGTAAATTGGAGACCTCCTGTAAGGACGTTATTCCACTGCATAGCTTGGTGTCATCTGCAAAGACAGAAATGTTACTTTTGATCCCAGACCCAATATCATTTATAAAGATATTAAAAAGTAAGGGTCCCAGCACTGAACCTTGGGGTACACCACTGATAACCTTAGACCATTCAGAGTAAGAATCATTAACCACTACTCTCTGAATTCTGTCTTTTAGCCAGTTTTCTATCCATTTACAAACCGATATTTCCAAACCTGTAGACCTTACCTTACACATGAGCCGTGTGTGGGGAACTGTATCGAACGCTTTTGCAAAATCCAAGTATACCACGTCCACAGCCACGCCTCTGTCCAAGGTTTTACTTACCACCTCATAAAAAGAAATGAGGTTTGTCTGACAACTTCTGTCTTTCATGAATCCATGCTGTCTGTTGCTTAAAATATTTTTTTCCTGCAGGAACTCGTCTATGTGGTCTTTTATTAATCTCTCCAGTATCTTCCCAACTATAGAAGTTAAACTAACAGGTCTATAGTTACTTGGTAACTATATAGCAATGGGTTCCTGCAGATCAGTCTCCTCCTCTCTCTCTCTTACATAGTCCAAAAACAACTTGTCCCACAAAGAGAGAATGCCATCTTGTGGTCTGTGGTGAAACTAGCCCAATGGAGTTTGCCCTCATATAAAAATAGAATCGGATAGCTCCTGTTCCAGAGAGCTCAAATCTGAGAGCAGGGTGTGTAAGGTTTACAATGGGGAAAACACTTTATCCTGGGCTGTGCAGAACCACACACACCTTTAACAATGAGTTGGTTCCAGCAACAATGTCTGAAAGCTTGTTCACACAATGCCTGCCAAGTCGCACCCCTCCACAGATCGCCGCACATGCATAGCATGAGCAGAGCACATAGATAACAATTGGTCTTCTCATGCCCCGCCTACACCATAGATATGCAGTAACACACAGAAAAAAAAAATGCAGCCCAACAAACATGGCACAAACAGACCTCTGAAGGCTCTGGACCCAAATCACTGGAACATGCAGAGGTTAATGTCATTGTGGAGCCTGCGCTGTTCCCTCAACATAGGATCTCACAATGAAAATATTATGGGAAGGCAATAAGTCTAGTACTGGTTTCAGCATCCTGACGAATACCAAAGGTTCCATGCGAGGTCAAGGGACAGGCCTCCAAATTGGCAAAACTGGTAGTACATGGGCTGTAAACCAAGGCATGGTACTTGCTGATATGCTGCAAGATAGACACACAGCCACCAGTGCGTACCATGCGCACCAGTGCACAAAGCAAGGTCCATAAAGACACGGATGAGCGAGTTCGGGGTGGAGAAACTTGACTGGCCTGCACAGAGTCCTGACATTAACCCCATAGAACACCTTTTGGATGAATTAGAGCATAGACTGCGAGCCAGGCCTTCTCGTCCACATCAGTGCCTAACCTCACAAATGGGCTTCTGGAAGAATGGTTAAACATTCCCATAGACACACTCCTAAACCTTGTGGACAGCCTTCCCAGAAGAGTTGAAGCTGTTATAGCTGCAAAAGGTGGGCCAACTCAATATTAAACCCTACAGACTAAACACTGGGATGCCATTAAAGTTCATGTGCGTGTAAAGGCAGGCGTTCCCAATACTTTTGGAAATATAGTGTATATTCCTATGCATAAACTTGCATCTTAACTCAGAGCTCTAGAGCTACAAGATACAAAACAGGCTAATGCCTCTCCTGGGCTTTTGAACAAAGAACTGTTCTGTTAGAGGAAAAGGGGCAAAACCACCTTGACCAAAAGACCCTGAGCAGACTGTGAAGAAATGAAAAAGGAAATCACTTAGCAATTAGAGAGACAGAAGAATTGCATTCTGTACTCAAGGCTTCTTCCGTTGGAAATGAAGGCTGCTCTCACTCTAAGTAACATCTCTGATGCTTTTGTCCTGGGCTGTTTTCTAAAGGCCATGAAGTCTATTTTCCCTGTTGGGGGAATAATGTATCAGGTTTCTTACCTAGACCCCCTCTGGTGCTTCTAGTTCTTCTCCATACATAGTAAGCTTAAAGTGTTACTAAACCCACAACAGTAAAATCAGTCTGTATATGCAGCATAGCATGCTTGTTATACTCACTGTGGAACTTAAGGGGTTAATCCTCTGCATTGTGTAAAAACTCTGTTTTATCCTGTATGCATAGATCCATCCCCTTCTGCACTGTCTATCTGGGGAAGGCCAGCTAACACAGGCAGAGTAGCCGACCTGCACATGCTCAGTTGTGTCTTTTATGCTGGAGAGAACATTTACTTGTTGATCAGAGCTAGCCAGGTCACATTTTATTGACATCACACATGTGGGCATGTATACAGGCTGAAGTGGAAATCTCCTTCTTCCTGAACTCTCAGCACTGGAGAAACTGTGCGGTTTATTATGTCCACAGGGTATACAGATCATCCAAAAAGGTATATAGTGGCAGTATTTTAATGTAAAAAGATGACTTATAAGCTTTGGGCACTGTGGGGGGGGGGGGGGATGAACTATTTTCATTAGGGATGAGCTGGATGTTTGAATCGAACATAAGTTGCCTGTTCGCCGAACCGCGAATGTTATGAAGCGTTCGCGGGAAATTCGAGCGCCGCGGAATGCCCCATAATGCACTGCAAGATCGCAGTGCATTGCTGTATAATGATTGGCCAAACCATGCACCTGACCTGCATGCTTCGTGCAATCACAGCGCACTCTGCTGAGACAGCCATAATTGGCCAAAGGCCAATCGTGGCTCAGGGGGACTAAGTCCACGCCCCACACTATATAAGGCTGCTTACATAGCAGCCGTGTATAGTGTGTGGACGGAGCTAGTTTGAGTTAGATTAGGCAGGCAGGTTAGTTAGTGGCATTGTATTTGATATATATATATATATATATATATATATATATATATATATATATATATATATATATATATATATATACTCTGCATTTAGCGTAGACTAGATATTCAGTGTAGACTCTATATTCAAGTCAGTGCAGGCAGTGTATTTTATATATATATACACAGTATCTCACAAAAGTGAGTACACCCCTCACATTTTTGTAAATATTTTATTATATCTTTTCATGGGACAACACTGAAGAAATTACACTTTGCTACAATGTAAAGTAGTGAGTGTACAGCTTGTATAACAGTGTAAATTTGCTTTCCCCTCAAAATAACTTTTAAATGTCTAAACCGCTGGCAACAAAAGAGAGTACACCCCTAAGTGAAAATTCCGAAATTGGGTCCAAAGTGTCAATGTTTTGCGTGGCCACCATTATTTCACAGCACTGCCTTAACCCTCTTGGGCATGGAGTTCACCAGAGCGTCATAGGTTGCCACTGGAGTCCTCTTCCACTCCTCCTTGACGACATCACGGAGCTTGCTCATCTCCACCTTCCTTTTGAGGATGCCCCACAGATGCTCAATAGGGTTTAGGTCTGGAGACATGCTTGGCCAGTCCATCACCTTTACCCTCAACTTCTTTAGCAAGGCAGTGGTCATCTTGGAGATGTGTTTAGGGTCGTTAACATGTTGGAATACTGCCCTGCGGCCCAGTTTCCAAAAGAACGGGGAATCATGCTCTGCTTCAGTATGTCACATTACATACACATTAGTATGGTCTGAGCACTGACCGGCTGACCCCCCCACCCTTTCAACCTCTGCAGCAATGCTGGCGTCACTAATATGTCTATTTCCCAAAGACAACCTCCGGATATGACGCTATACACGTGCACTCAACTTCTTTGGTTGACCATGGCGAGGCCTGTTCTGATTGGAACCTGTCCTGTTAAACTGCTGTATGGTCTTGGACACCATGCTACAGCTCAGTTTTAGGGTCTTGGCAATCTTCTTATAGCCTAGGCCATCTTTATGTAGAGCAACAATTCTTTTTGTTCAGATCCTCATAGAGTTCTTTGCCATGAGGTGACATGTTGAACTTCCAGTGACCAGTATGAGAGAGTGAGAGTGATAACACCAAATTTAACACACCTGCTCCCCATTCACACCTGCGACCTTGTAACACTAATGAGTCACATGACACCGGGGAAGGAAAATGGCTAATTGGGCCCAATTTGGACATTTTCACTTAGGGGTCTACTTACTTTTGTTGCCTGCGGTTTAGACATTAATGGCTGTGTGTTGAGTTATTTTGTGGGGACAGCAAATTTACACTGTTATACAAGCTGTACACTCACTACTTTACATTGTAGCAAAGTGTTATTTCTTCAGTGTTGTCACATAAAAAGATATAAAAAAATATTTACAAAAATGTGAGGGGTGTACTCACTTTTGAGAGATAATGTATATATTTTCTGCATGTGTAGCCTATATATTCAGAGTTGACTCTATATTCAGTCAATGTAGGCAGTGTAGTTTATATAACACAGTGTATTGAAGTGGTTAAGGGGAACCCTGTACCAAAATTTAAAAAGAAAATGGCATGAGGTTCCCCCCCAAAACTTTTTTTAGCATTGATATATGTCCCCTGGGGCAGTACCCGGGTCCCCAAACACTTTTTATGGCAATAACTTGCATATAAGCCTTTACAATGAACAAAAAAATGAACATTCGTGTCCCATAGACTTTAACAGTGTTTGCATGTTGGCACACATTTTTTGTCTGTTCGCATGTTCTGGTGCGAACCGAACCGGTGGGTGTTTGGCTCATCCCTAATTTTCATGTTACTGAGTTTAGTAACAATTTAACTGCCATAAAAAGGCCTAGTAAGGGCAAAGTCACAGCTTGGATATATTTTATCAATTTCTCCTTTCTGCTCTTCTTTGCCAGCAGAAGACTGTCTGTGTCCTGCTGTAGGAGGCTCTGTGAAGTCAGTAGCAACAGTGATATAATGCCAGGGGTGAACAGCGGCGCTAGATATGGTGATAACATAAAATTATATAGCAACTGGAATATAGGTATACATAAAATGTGTGTGTGTATGAATAAGCACACATAATATTAAAACATTTGTTTAAAATATAATGTCCATAAATGATCCGAGATCTTGTATGATTATCACCTGGAGGCAGCTCCCTTAGAGTGAAGCGATGGGCTCTGTGTAGAAATGGGAACAGAGGGGCGCCAGACTTAGTGCAGTATAAATCATATATTTAATAAAAGCAAGTAGTAACTCACAGGTTAAATTAGATGAGTTCAGTATGTGGTGAAAATCGCCAGTCCTGGAGTCTCATAGATGTCTTCCCTTTGCAGCCTGGGGCACTGGGGTGATATTACAGAGATCCAGAGAATGCTGGGAACCAGGAAGCAGGAAACAAAAAGCAGCTGGTCGTGACTTCACAGGAGCAGGGAATGTGATTATTCACAGTGGCAAGGATTGGTAATGCATTTCGAAGCTACAGCTTCTTCATCAGACCAGACCTCATGGTCTGATGAAGAAGCTGTAGCTTCGAAATAAAAAAGTAATTTATTAGGCAGCTCCGGGGGTCTTCTTCCGACTTCGGGGGTCTCTTCCGACTTCTCCGCGCTTTCTAATTCTTCTCTTGCTCTCTGGCCTCTTCTCATGGTCTCCGGTTCTCCTCCGCTCTCTCCGGTATTTTCTGCGGGGCTCCTCCGCTATCTTCTTCTAGCTCTTCTAGCTCTAGCTCTTATTCCGCCGGAAAGTCTGGTCGTGTGTACGCAGCATTAGTTGAGAGAGCCCTGTCAGCACCCGAATGCATTCTTTTAGTAGTAAAATACCTACCTGGTCTGATGACCCTTATATATAGGAACTGTGTGGATTTGTTATGCAGTGAGCTTATAGTGCAGGGTAGCTGCAATACTGACTTTAGACCATAATAATAATGCAGCTTGGAGGCATGAGTAAGGGCATATACAATACTGTGCAAAAGTTTTAGGCAGTTGTGAAAAGTTGCTGTAAATTAAAAATGCTTTCAGAAATAGAAATGTTAATAGTTTATTGTCATCAATTTAACAAAGTGGAAAGTAAATTAAAAGAAGAGAAATACAAATCAAATCAATATTTGGTGTGACCACCCTTTGCCTTCAAAACAGCATTAATTCTTCTAGGTAAAGTTTGACACAATTTTTGAAGGAACTTGGCAGGCCAGGTAGGATGTTCCAAACATCTTGGAGAACTAACCACAGATCTCCTATGGATGTACTGTAGGTTTCCTCAAACTCTTTCTGTCTCTTCATGTAATCCCAGACAGACTCCACAATGTTGAGATCAGGGCTCCGTGGAGACAAAATCATCACTTCAGAGACTCCTTGTTCTTCTTTACGCTGAAGTTAGTTCTTAATGACATTGGCTGTATCAAAAGGGAAGAGCAACGGGGGTGGGACTTTAAATGAAGTGTGAAATTGCAATAAGATAAATTGGTGAGCAATTGGGAAGATTTATTGAGTTCATAAAAAGTATAACATGCACATAATTAAATCAGTTACAATTGATAAGAGATACTGACAACACATGATATCAACATATGTATACAATAATGTTATGTACATTGTAAAAATTCCACAGTACACCAAATTGGAGTTCATGTAAAACCATGATCATGTCTGCAATTATTAGATTATACTTATATCTCTTTCATTTTGGTTATCGCATACGCTTGCTCCTGATGAGTGGCGGTTTAAGCCACGAAACTTGTAGAGCTACCAAAGTCGTGTTTTCCATGTTATATACAAACTACCCCACAGGATATTGAGGCTACCCGTCATGCAGACATTACCTCATGTTTTATGGTTTTACATGAACTCCAATTTGGTGTACTGTGGAATTTTTACAATGTACATAACATTATTGTATACATATGTTGATATCATTTATTGTCAGTATCTCTTCTCAATTGTAACTGTTTTAATTATGTGCATGTTATACTTTTTATGAACTCAATAAATCTTCCCAATTGCTCACCAATTTATCTTATTGCAATTTCGCACTTCATTTAAAGTCCCACCCCCGTTGCTCTCCCCTTTTGATCATAGGGATCATAGTTTTCACTTAAAGTCCCAAGGGATGGAAATAGGTGGCCTTACCAGGCCACAATTTCCTTTGAAGTCCCTAAACCTTTCTCTCATTGACATTGGCTGTATGTTTGAGGTCATTGACCTGATGCAGAAAACATTTGGGGCCAATCACACTCCTCTCTGATGGTATGGTGGTCTCGGCCCGGTAGTCCCTGGAGTTTCCTGTCTTAATCTCCCTCCTTCTCAGCTTTTCAGGATCATTCGTGGTCTCTGGCAGTTTTGGCCAGGAGTTTGTGGCTGGGAGCTGGGGGGGGCGCATACTGTCACTGTGGTGTGCCGATACTGTTACTCAATATCTCCATATCTCCATATCACAATATTGGCAGCGGACAGGGCAGTGTGCTGAATAGGAGGGAGCAGGCTGATGAAGCTGCTTTGCCTCTTATGACCCCTCCTTCTTATCCTTGTCTGCACATGTCTATCAAGTTAAACCAAAAGACAAAAATATATTTATTAAAAATCTGCATCTCTAGAACCCTAAACTCACAGTTGATCCAGTGGAAGACAAAACACCTATCAAGCATGGTTCTATTTACTCAAAAAGGAAAAAAATATTCTGATCTGGGTATATGTGAATATTTGACTTACTCCCCCTATCTTTATTTGATAAACTTTTTTTATTCCAGTTTACTTTTATGGGTGAAGCAAGGTGTTAGCAAATGTTTTAAGCCTTTAAACGGCTGTTGTATG
Source organism: Lithobates sylvaticus (assembly GCA_028564925.1). Lineage (NCBI taxonomy): Eukaryota > Metazoa > Chordata > Amphibia > Anura > Ranidae > Lithobates > Lithobates sylvaticus. The sequence continues at coordinate 51,066,837 of CM053035.1, forward strand.
TCATTTTGAAACTATTTTAAGATTTTGTTTCCCCACAAGCCGACTGTATACACACACAATTCCCATAACAAGCATTTAGTGTTTAGGCAAGCAGCTAATCTCAAGAGATTGTTGCTGAAGATCCAAAGTATAATGGTACAATGTAAAAAAATGTAACAAGTACAGTAAAACCTTGGTTTGAGAGCGTTTTACAAAAGGAAACTACATTTTTTTAATACATTTTGATTTGATATACAAATGATGTCTAGATATACAAGTAGTGTCAAGTCACAACTGATAGGTCTTCAATCTCTGGCAAGGGTCAACTGGGGATTAGCAGTGATGAATTGACCAGCATACAAATTACTTTGGTCCACAACAGATCTATGGAGATCTTGAAAAACAGTGAATAAAAAGTGACATAAAATTAACTGTATCCACCTGAATTCTGGGTTGGCCAGTGAATGGGGGAAGTACGGGTGCTACAGAAGTGGTGGGATCCCAATTAGGATTGGCAAATGCATCAGGAAGGGCACTATGGACTCGACGAGCCTGTGTTTGTCTTTTTGGTGGCTGTGGGACACTACTTGTGCTAGCCACAGCACCAGCTTGAACTGCACTTATGGGACTCGCAACGTCACCACATAATACTGCAGTGTTGGATGTACGAACAGGGTGTACTAGGCTGCTGGTGCTTGCTCGATCCCTAGAAGGATGAGCGGCACTAGTACTGGCTCTCTGCTCCATACGAGAGCCCTGCGGTTCTTGCACCTCAACAACAGAAGAGGAACGGGGTCGGGTACGCCTGACCTTACCAGGGACCACTACTTCGTCGTCAGAGCGATCTGTCAGGGTGCCGCTGCTGTCTACAGGATCGTATTCTGAGACTGAATCTGACAGATGACTTCCTCTTCACCATCTGTCATGCTCAGAAATGTGTAGGCCTCTTCACTAGTGTGCCTTCGATTGGACATTGTGGCCTCTAAATTTACTGGTACGACTAGTGAAAAAAACAGGAAAAAAGGAGCACCTGATTGTCAGCAACTGCTTCAATCGCTGCAAAAAACTGTAAGCGTTCTCATGGATTAGGCCTGTCTCTGCGAACGCGGCAGTTATGTGTTTTGTAAGTGACAGTAGTTGATTGATACTGCACTTGGGTGGGCTGGGCTGGGTGGAGGGGCAAAACACAGGTGCTAGCAGGTATCTGGGCTGATCCCGCTAACGCTGCATTTTTGGGAACCCTAAACTACTGGGGATACTAGCATAGATCTGATCCAATCAAAGATATTGATCCGTACAGACACTATACTACTAACGGAGGTGTATGGAGCGTGCGTGGGTGTTAGCGCTACTGGCACTGATCTGATGATGCCTGGGGCAACGCAGACCCTAACTGACACTCAAACCTCACTGATGTCACCCACTGGGTGATCAGTGGGTTAAACCTTTATTTAGGTAATATACAGCGGGTACCCTGACGCTATAAAAAAAATAACTAACCAACTCCCCATGACACTAATACGGAGATCACTAGTGACAGCGGTTGAAAGGGTTAATTAGGGGGCAATCAGGGGGTTAAAATCTTTATTAGGTAATATATGGGGGGTACCTGACGCTATAAAAACCTGACGGTGAAACTAATCAACTGGCTAACTAGCGTCACCGGTGACACTAATAGGGCGATCAGAAAAAAGATCTATTAGTGACACTGAGACAGGGGGTGAAAGGGTTAACTTGGAGGATGATCAAGGGGTTAAATCTTTATTAGGAGGGTTTAGGGGGTACCCTAGACCTACCTGGGCCTACTATTAACTGCCCTAACACTGATTAGAGTCACAAGTGACACCAATGCAGTGATCAGTGAAAAAAACTGAAAATTGCAGTTGGTGACACAGTGCATACCTCCCAACTTTTTGACATGGGAATGAGGGACACCTATCAGCAAAAGTATGCAGGCATAGGACACACACCTGGCCACGCCCCCTTAAAGGAGAATTTTACAAAAAAAACATGATTGGTTAAACCCACCAGTGCTTTTTTTTACCACTACTATTCCTTTATATTGGCTTTTGGAATTTACAAATGCAGCAATTTAGAAATCAGATGAAAGGTTTAGTGCTGGAAAACACTTTTTGATAGATAAAGATAAAGATCAGACCAAAATGAGGGACAAATGAGGAGGATTGAGGGACAGAGGGACATTGCTCCAAATCAGGGACAGTCCCTCGAAATTAGGGACAGTTGGGAGCTATGCACAGTGACAGGGAGTGAAGGGGTGGGGGCGACAACTGTGCCTACATGTACTGTGTCAGTGTAGTGTTGATGCAACTCACTGTAAGACGTCCTCTCTCCTCTCTCTGGAACGAAAAAGAATTCTAGAGAGGGGGATGACATCACTTCCCCTGCCTGTGTTTACACTTACAGGCAGGGGAAGCATTTTCATTCGCCAGAACCGATCAGCAGGTCCAGGCCAGAAATCATTGGCCTGGACCTGAAGACTGATCGGTTCTGCAATGAATCCGATCGTCCCTAGCCCGCGAGCGACGTACAGGTACGTGGTTTTGTGCACCTGTGCCACTTTCCCAATGTATATGGGCGTGAGCCAGTCGCCAAGTGATTAAAGGGTAACTCCCCTTTCGTGAATAAAATAAATACAATTTTATATTTATATACACATACACATACATACACACACACACACACACATGCATATGCATATACATACAATAGCGACACAAGTCTTATTGTAATTGAATGTTATTACAAATGACCTTTCCTTTTCAATCTGCAGCTCTGTAATTCTCGATGTCCGCCGCAATCGTGGGAAAGAGGCAGAACGGCACCTGATTGACTACAGCATACAGGGATATACAGGTCATTGCCCCCCACATTCAACAGGAACACGTCCGGGGGCCTATCAAGTCGGAATCGTGATGTACCTCTAGCAAGACCCTGGACCATAACATCCCCAGGACCCAGATCCATTTGATCCTGATCTGTCCCCCATGAAAACCTGTTGACCCTCAGGCCTAACCGCAGCCCTTTTAGCCCCCCAAAAAAATAGGAATGGCTAAGGATCCACACCAAACTTTCTGAACTAAACAAACATAAGAATAAAACCAACACAAACCCTTTTTTAACACACACAGACAACATTGACTAACGCTACTGAAACTGATGGACTCCCACCACACACACAGGACACATCACAAACATAGACAGGCAAACATATCAACCCCGCCCTGAGCCGTGCACAGGCCGGCACCCCACCAAAGAAGGACCCGAACCATTACTGCAACAGGTGGGGCCACAAGCACAAACGATCGTCATCGTCACAACAATCGCCTACCTCATTCACCAGGACTTGCCATTCCCCCAAACCTTTTCGTAGGAAATCCAAGTGGCCGGGCACACCGGTAGCCCAGCTACCGTTCGAAGGAGACGTCCCACAAGTGGTCCGGGCAAGGCACCCCATGATGCTCCGTTTCCAGTGCCAACATACGGAATCTGTCCCACTGCAAGCGGGACAACGCATCAGCCACATTGTTGTTCACATCCGGCACATGCACCGCACAGACATAACAATTCAGACACAAACATTGAAGCACCAGGTGTCTAAGGAAACGCACCACCGGTGGAGAAGAAGCGGAAACTTTGTTAAGCTGTCACAATGAAAGCGAACCCTCTTGTTCTTGCATTCCTGTCGCCAAATCTCTACTGCCAGAACTATTGGAAACAATTCCAATAGAACCAGGTTGCCCAGCAAATCTGCCTCGCGCCACAACTCCGGCCATCTGCCTGCACTCCATTGACCCCCAAAAAATGCCCCGTTTCCCACCGCATCTGACGCATCCGTAAACAGCTCCAAATCCCAGTCGGAAACCATCGCCTCCATCCACAAGGACCACCCATTGTACTTCTCGAGGAACAGCTGCCACACCCATAAATTGGCCTTGTGTGCTACAGTCAACCAAACATAATGATGTGGCGACCTGATACCCACCGTAGACAACCTCCTGCAAAAAGCCCGCCCCATGAGCATGATTCGACATGCGAAATTCAGCTTGCCCAGCAGTGACTGCAGGGAACACAACTGAATATTTTTGCTGCCAAAGGCAATGGACACAACCGACGCAGGTCCTCCACTTTCTCAAGTGGGAGGCAGCATTACATCACCTCTGTGTCGAACATAATACCCAGAAATGTCAATGCAGTGACCGGCCCTTCCGTCTTTTCAGCTGCCAACGGCACTCCGAAAAACTCAAATACATGTTGCAGGGTGGCAAACAGAGTATGACACACCTTGCTACCCGAAGGGCCGATCACCAAAAAGTCATCCAGGTAGTGGATTATGGACCGCAAGCCCAACACGTCCCTCACACCCATTCCAAGAATGAGCTAAAACAAGGAACAAGGAACAGGAAACAGAACACCCCATACACAAGCATAGATGCACAAAATATTGACCTTCCCAGGCGCAGCCCAATAGGCGGAAACTGTAATGCCCCATACACACGGTCGGAAAATCCGACCACAAAATCCATCGGATTTTGTCCGACGGATTTAGTCCGACACTGGTGTTGCATACACACGGTCGGACAAAGTTGTCGGAAAATCCGATCATTCTGAACGTGGTGACATTTGTTGCCTACAACGGGACTACGTAGAGGCTAGTAGCCAATAGCTTTGGTCTTGTAATGTGATTTGAGCATGCGTAGCACTTTGTCCATCGGAATTCGCTACACACGATCGGAATTGGTGTGATCGGACTTTGTTGTGGGAAAATTTTTAGAGCAGGAGATACAACTTTGTCCGTCGGACAACCGTGTGTATGGGGCTTAAGAATGAACCGGAAGAAGGCGAAAAGCTGACTCTATGTCAGTCTTAGCCAACAGAGCCCCTTTTCCAAACTTCCAAACCCATGCAACCGCCTTTTCAAATGATGCATAAGAGACGGCACAAAATTCACGGTCAATGGCATCATTTACCAAATTGCCTTTAGGATGAGAAAGATGGTGTATCAGCCAAAAGGAATTGGGTTCCTTCTTAGGAACCACTCCCAGCGGAGAGACGACCAAATCATCCAGGGGAGGTGCAGCAAAAGGACCCGCCATCCTCCCCAAGGCCATCTCCTTAGACAGTTTCGCCGACACCAGCGAAGGTTGGAGCCTTGCAGGTTGCAAGTTAGTGGGGACTGAAGGAATGCTGGACAATTCGCAATGTATCAAGAAACCCTCAGAAAAACCCCAAAAAAGAAGACGTGCTGCCGCCCAGTCGGGATACCTACTTAGGAAGGGAGACAACTTTTCCACCTTCACCGGAGTCCTCCCTCTTGCCAGCCTAACAGGACTTAGCTTTGCCATGTTTGAAGCACTTTGTGAGTGGATGGAAACCTCCGCAGCTGGAGCATTCATGACAAAAACTACAGGATCTCCCAAATCTACAGGTCCCCTTGTTGAATTGCCAACAGAAACCTTTGTGTTTTCCAGCCGATGGTAATAAGGCTGCTGGCCAGAATATTAAATGCCTGGAGCCAATGACCAAAAGTCCTGGGAATAAGCCTATAACGCTGTCTCTCCTCCTCTTCTTTTTTACTCTCATCTGGCTTAACCTTATCTAGATTTAATTTTTCCAGGGGTAAAAGGGAGAATATTTCTACATACTCACCTTTCCAGATCCGACATCTCACTTCCTGCTTCAAATGAGCACCCAGTGGACCCTTGAAGCACACGTAGACATCGCACTTGGCAGAATCCACCAAACGTATTCCATACCCGTCCCCCATGGCCTTCTTGCCCTCCCTCGCCACCTTTTCTTGTGCAGGCAGTGGCGCCTCCGTGGAAGTAGTCGCCTCACTGCGCTGCCCAGTCCCTCACATAGAGGAAGTCGATGACTGAGCCCTGACGTCCTGGCCCAGGGTACCCATAGCCCCCCCCCCAGGCTGGCCGCAGCCCCTGACTGTGTTGCGGGAGCCCTCGTAGCCGTCCATGTGGTCACCAGGGAAGTCAATGCCGCCGAACCCCCACCCGGATCACAATGAGCCAACACCTTGCTAAACCCAGCCATGAACACCTGCAATATGGTGTTCATGCAACCCCCCGCAGCTACCACCACCGGCACTGCCCGCTGAGATACCCCCGTAGCCGGAACCCCCCTTAGAGCCTGACCTAGCCCACCACCCACACTGTCACCGTACACAATACACAGATTAAGGGACACGACAGGAACACAGAGCTGACTTCCCAGGCTGCCCAGCGACATCTATCAGCACAGCAGTAGATCTGGATCCCTGTAGCCCACTCCTGAACCATGCAGAGGGTCGTCCCTGGCATCCACCTCTCCGTGCTCTGAGGCGGTCAGCTCCCCTTTCGATCTGTCCTCCACAGGCAGCCCACAGGATCGCTGTTCCGGTACCCGGCGCTCAGTGATGATGTCACTGGCGGCTGCGCCTGAGCTCCTGGCCTGTACTTACGGGAGGGTGCAAGAATTTTGTAATCAGTAGCGTAAGTATGCACCATGAATTTCCCAAGGTTCACCTATTAAAGTGTAATGAAGGTCTCCTGGGAGGACCATATTGCTGACATGCAAATAGCCTCAGGAAACTCAGCACTGAGCTGTCCACAGAGCTGGCACTGCCCTAGTTGAATGTGTTCTTAAGACCTCCGAAACAGGAAGGTCTTATGAAGAGTAGGCTCTTTTAATTGTCTTAACAATCTAGGAGGTAACTGAACGTGTTGATGCTGACTGACCCTATCTTAAGCCACGCTGGAATCAAGTACAGATTTTTTTTTTATATATTCTTTATTTTCACAGTTTTCTTCATATACAAAATTCATCACGTTTGTAATCAAGTATTTAGACAAATACATCTATTCAAATTCGAATTACATTTTTCCCCCACGGCCCCACCACCCCCCCCCCCCCTCTAAAGAAAAAAAAAAAAAAAAAAAACCTACCCCGTCTCGCTGACCCTCCCCCGTTCCCCACAGTATTTCCTTCCATTATCCTAAAATATTGTTCTGTTTCCCTGAACTCAATCCATTGTTGCCATATCCTCTGATATTTTTCTTCTAGATTCTCTAAGGTGTATAGCGAGAGTTCTATTATTCTTGTCCTCTCAACCCTCTCTACCCACTCTTTCATTGAGGGTGTCTCCTGAAGTTTCCAGTAGCAGGGAATTAGGGCTTTGGCTGCATTTAATAGATAGGGGGTGAGGTTCCTAGCGTGTCTTCCCTCTCCGCTCTCTGTATCATGGAATAAACATACCCATGGAAGCTTCTTCACCCTTAAGCCCCATACACACGCTCGGACAATCCGCGGACCAGGTCGGTCGGACTTTGTCCGACGTACTTTGTCCGATGTTGGCGTTGCGTACACACGGTCGGACTACGTTGTCGGAATATCCGGTCCGGAAGAACGTCGTGACGTAAGTCGTCGTCCACGAGATTACAAAAGGGAAGTTCAGCACCACGTCAGGCACCCGTTGGGCTCCTTCTGCTGATCCCGTGTTTATCGAGAGTTAGTGGAAGTTTGGTGACTTAAGATTCGCGCTTCTCAGTTTTCTGACTCAGATCGTTACTGCTCTTCAGTTTGTGCTTGTCGTGCGTATCTGTTTATTAGTGCGTGTAGTCAGTTCGCATTTGTTGGTCATTGCGGCCTATATCTTGATATAGGACGCTTTGATTTGCACTGCTTATTGTCTGCTCGTTGCTGGTATTCACTTCGTTCTTTCAGGCCTTGCTGTTTATCGGTGCTTTCTGTTTGTCCGTTCTGACCAGCCGACCTTTTGTGACCTTCTGAGCGATGTTTCCCGTGCGTACTCGTCGCCGAGTTCGTGCTGTACGCGGAATTGGTGTCGGGCTTTTAGCTTTGACCCAAGACCCGTCCATGAACAGAGTGATGAGGAGTATGTGGACCAAGAATTGGTTGCTTCAGCGTGACCAGTTCTCGCACATGCCTTTGCTTCGTGAGATCCGGGAGAATAATCCTGATGATTTCAGGAACTTTCTCAGGATGACGGACCCCGATTTTCACCGTCTTTTGGCTTTGCTGACCCCCTTTATCAGCCGGCAGGATACCTGCATGAGACAAGCCATTACTCCGGAGCAGAGGCTTGTTGCCACGTTGAGGTACTTGGCGACAGGGAGAAGTCTTCAGGATTTGAAGTTCTCTTCAGGTATCTCTCCCCAGGCCCTGGGAATCATTATTCCAGAGACCTGTTCTGCCATCATCCAGGTCCTGCAGGAGGACTATATTAAGGTAACATTTATACTTTACTATTCTCTTCTATGTATGCTCTGTTTGCTAATGTCTTCTATTTTTGACCTCCTTCCCTAATTACCATGATTGCAATATGTTCTAATATGCTGTGCCCCTTTTCTCCTTCATGCATTTTTCCCTTCACTTACCTCACCAGCATGCTCTTCTGCCCCAATAGACACCTATGGCCTAGTCACTTAAGCAATGTCTTTTGTCTGCTGCATAGTATTGTTTGCCCCAAAACACCCCCTAAAATATGCACAAATGTTTGCTGTGTGGTTTACTTCATGTAGAGCCCCCTTTTTTTGTTCTTTTGGTGGGGGGGGGGGGCAAACTCATTAGGAACCCCCTCCCCCAACTGCTCTGTCAGATGGTACCAATCCTTTATCTGCTGGCTTTCCCAAGGTCAATACACACTATATACCTACCTCTTTATAGTGCGCATCTTTAGGGATGAATTCAGCAAAGCATGTAGTGCAAGGGGCTGCCTCCATACATTCCATTTCCTAATTTTTTGTCTTCTTTCCCTCCTATTAGCTTGCTTGGTAATTTAATAATGTCACACTGTGCCTGCCTTTTTTGGGGGGGGGGGGGAAATGTTATTTGATCTTTCCTGTGGCCTGCCAATAGTGTTAAGTACAGAGGGTCTGGCCAAACTAGGCCACATTATTGAGCCATTTGCCAATCAATGAAGTGCAGAGGGTTACCTGTCCACCACCCCCCCCCCCCCCCAAAACCATAGTTATTGCCAATGTCCCATCAGAAGTGGGGGGATTGATGGGGGGGTGAGTAATCTGTGAAGGGGAGCCTCTACTTTTCTGTGTAAATACTTTCCAGCCTCCAATTTTATACAATGCTCTTGTTCCAAGATGTTGATTGTCTAATCTGCTTGCAATGTTTAGGTGCAAAGTGACTCATTTTTTTTTCTTGTTTCACTCCACAGTTCCCTTCCACGCCACAGGAATGGCAGACTGTGGCCTCCCACTTTGCCAGCCGTTGGGACTTTCCTAACTGCGGAGGGGCAATTGATGGGAAACACGTCCGCATCGTCCCACCGCCCAACTCGGGGTCCTACTATTATAATTATAAAGGGTTTAATAGTGTAGTGATGTTGGCGGTGGTGTCGGCAACATACGAGTTTATGTATGTGGACGTGGGGATGAACGGCCGGATATCGGATGGTGGGGCCATTACGCACACGGAGTTCTACTGGCGTCTCCAAAGTGGCAGTCTGTGCTTGCCACCTCCAGAGGAGAATGCCGAAGGACTCCCCTTCGTCTTTGTCGCAGATGAAGCGTTTGCGCTGACTCCCCATGTGATGAGGCCGTTCCCGATGAGGACCCTCACCCCGGACCAGAGGGTCTTCAACTACAGGCTGTCCAGAGCCAGAAGAGTGGTGGAGAACGCTTTTGGCATCCTGGCCAGCCGCTTCCGCCTGTTCCTGACGGCATTTAACTTGGCGGAATACAAACTGAACCACATAGTTCTTGCCTGTTGCATATTGCACAACTTCCTCAAAAGACATAACAGGAACTATGTGGTGCCCGTTGGCCCAGATGTGGAGGGCCCTCCAAATGCGGACCTCACAGCCCTTCGAGTGGCACGTCCAGGCTTGCCCCCTCTCAATGCCCGCGTGGTCCGGGACCAATATATGGAATACTTTGTGGGTAGGGGGGCCATTGCTCTGCCTGACGATGTGTGAGAGGCATTTTTTAATAAATCTGATATTTTAACCAACCTCTGATTTCTTGTCATTTCAGTCTTCTTTTTAGCTTATTTTACTTTGTCATTTTTTCCCTTTGCCTTCGACAGTGGTAATGCACTTTCTGGGCAAAAGGAGGTAACAGTCTCTTCTTCCCAAAAAGATTATTCTCATGTGTGTTTGCTACCTAATCTTTGGTCTAGAGAAGGTTTCTCCTGCATAACTGACACCCAAAATACTCCTTTTCAGCACCAGGTCTGACATGTGTGTATTCTCCAAAATGCTGTGCTCCGTGTTTTCGTACAAAGCACTGTGGGTGTCATTTACATAAGTCAAATCCGCTATGCTCTACAAGTGCATTGAAAAAGTTCCCTGGGAAAGGAAATTGCAGTGCAAAGTGGATTTGCCTTTAGTAAATAACACCCATTGCCCCCCATATCCTTTACATTTTACATACATAATGCATTGTTTTATTTAAATAAGGAAGCCACACATTTGGAAAAATAAAAAAGTTTACTTGGAAAACATTCACAAGTGCGTTTACAATCTTCACGCCAAAACTGACAACATCTTGGTTATTTACAACATTATTTACAAAGATTACGCAATTTGTAAAACCAGGCATGGAGCTAAGCAGAACCTATGAAGTAGGAAAGTTCAACTTTGTAAAGTGAAGACAAGATCAGACATGACTATATGTTCAAAGTGTGTTTGATCTTGCCTTCATCACATGGGGGGGTCACCCCCGAAAAGTGGAAATTTGGAACATGCACACAATTTGGTTATGAAAATGGTCATTAGATGGTAAAACACATGCCTAGAAGCTTCAAAAGTGCCATTTTCCATCATGGGGATGAATGGACGTTTTTTGGGGGTGCAACCCCTTCACCACAACCACTTTCGTAGTTCGTAAAGTGTTTGCACCCCCAAAAAAACGTTGCCATTCACCCACCATGATGGGAGCTAGCACATGTGGACACAATGTGTGCATGTTCCAAATTTCAGACAGTTTTTAAGTTGCAAATGTGTTCAGAAGCTGGCACAAATGTGTGTAAATTACTTGTTGCTTTTTCATATTTTTCCTAAAACATCAATGATGTTCTTCAATTTTTGTTGAACATCATTGATGTTTTGCTTTATGTAATCTAGATCTCTATTGCAGACCATTATCTCTCCGATGAGTACGTGGGCACTCTCTGTGGTAAAGTGCGATTTTTCTTCCACAACATCCACGTCACCTAAAAACCACAAACAAACAAAAATGGGGTGTTGGAAATGAGGCAGCCATACATGGATTAGCTTACCAGTAGCTGTGTTCTCCCACACTCACCTGTTGTGGTGACAATTTCTCCAAGTTCGATGATCTCTCCTTCCTCCTCCTCCTCCTCCTCTGCTTCTGCTCTTTCCCCTTTTTTGGTAGGTGTTGGTTTGGGGGTTTCCTCAGACGGCCCAAGTTTTCGCTCCCCTATGAGAATGTCCAAAAGGAAGATTTAGCAACACAAGCTATTGAGGGCAGAAATAGGAAATGACAAACATTGCTTGAAAGTGACGGACACTATTTTAGTTTGGCCAGTTACAAATGTCAACTACATGAATGAAGTCACTTTGTAAAGGTGCTAAACTGACTAGCTTTTTGGTAGAAGTTTGTGTGATGGAGACCCCCCTCTAGTATCCACTGGAGCACATGTGTGGAAAAGCATAATAAAAAGGGGGTTTGGTGTCCCAGCACTAGTGCTCTAGAGTCCAGATGGGTAAACAGCTACTGAGTGACCTCTCCTTTACATTGAATAAATTGGCTTTACATTCTTGATGACATTTCTAGTGAGAACAAACTTCCTTTCCCCAAAAAAACACCAAACATCGTATTATAAGTGGCCGAACGATCGAGGTTGCGTACGATCGAATGCACACACACACGACCATGACAGTGGCAGAAAGATCGAGGCTGAGTACGATCGAATGCACAGACGAACCTGAAAGTGGCCATTTTGGAAGGTACAACTTGGTAAAAATCAAAACACAATGGAGCAGTATGCAAGCAAGAAATCAAACACAAAACACAACTACTTACTTTTTTGAAGAATTCTCTTGATCTTTCTGTACTGATCGGCCTCCCTCAGTTTCAGGTCTGACCAGCGTTTCCTGAGTTGCTCCTTGGATCGTTGTACCCCAAAATTATTGTACAGCCTTCTCACAACTTTAGACATGATCTTGGCCTTGCGGACATTGGGGTTGAGGTAAGGCCCATACTTCCCATCATAGTCGCTCCTCTTTAATATGTCCACCATCTCCAACATTTCTCCAAATGACATATTGGAGGCCTGGAATTTCAGGTTCCGGGATCGGGACGTTTCTGCCTCCGGACTTTCCTCGTCCTCCTCCTCGTTGGTGGGATATTTGTGGCGCACCTGCTGTGTCCCCGCCATGTGCTCTCCCCACTACGCCGTAAAGAGAAGGGGTGGGGAATAGACGAGAAAGATCGTCAGGGGCGGGCGGAGTTTGAAGCATGCGCAGTGTATATAAAACGTCACACGCCTGTGTCGTAGCCACGATCTGGGAGACGAGGGGAGAGAAAACTCACACGAGACGATCGCTACAAACGAAGGTACAATTTAACGTTGGTACATAACTAGCCTAGACTGATTTGAACTTGAGGCTTCTTTATGGAGAAGATTAGGAGAGTTTAGCCTGACATAATTTTGAGGGTTTTGTGTGTTGTTGTGTCTTGCAGAGATTGATATGAAGGGATTCAACGACATGAGTTTTCTCCCCCTCTTCATTGCCAAATACAGGGATTTTCCCATATTGTGGCAGGGTATACACCCACATTACACCAACAAACCAAAGAGGCACGCAGCCCTGGAGGAACTTGTGGAATTTGTCAAGCCAAGGTTCCCCACGGCAACTGTTGATGATATTAGAAAGAAAATTGGCAGCCTGAGGAGTGCGTATATCAGGGAGAGGAAGAAGGTCGTGAAGTCTGAGGAAACTGCAACTTCAGCAGATGAGGTCTATGTCCCCAAGCTCTGGTACTATCAGAGTCTCCATTTTCTGAAGGACCAGGCTGATGTCACGGAGCCAACCTCAACTCCTCCTTCCACGCTTCCTTGCGCACAGCCCACCCCTGATGAGGCTTCCGAGGAGCAACCTGGGCCTTCCAGTCTGGAAGAGGTGGAGGAGCCCAGCTTGTTCCAGGTATAGTAGTTTTGCTACCATTTAGGGGAATAATGAATGATGTTCACTTAATTCAGGATCGCCAATTGCTTAGTTCCTAACGTGTTTGACATATCAACAGACAGTGGTGTTGGAGACATTTGGGGCCAGAATCTAAACTGCTGGGCTGAGAATTGTATGGTTTTCTATTTGTAAACATTTTGCAACAGTCACTAGATGAGAATTGTGTGTGTTTGATGAACAAATAACTGAAACTATGTCCCTTTTTCCTACACAGGAAGACCTCAGCCAGGAGGTGGCTGTGGAAGGTGGCAGTCAGGAGGAGGCAGGGGTTAGTGGCAGCCACCAGCTGGGTAGTGGCAGCCAAGAGGGGGCTAGGCCTCGGAGCCTGACTGACACCCAAACCCCTCCCCTCCGCCCTCCGTACAAAAGGGCGAGAAGGGGGGGTTATGCGGCACAGTCAGCGCTCCGGATGATAAGAGAGGCTTCAGACTCCCTACATGCCACACCCGCCGATGAGGAGACCTTTGGCTCGGTGGTTGTCACAAAAATGATGGGTATGGAGGTGAGGCAACGCAACATGTGTGAGGGGCTCATCCTCCATGTCCTAAATAAGGGTAGGGCTGGGGAGATGACCCCAGTCACACATGTTTGCCATAGCTACCATGCTCCACCTCCTCCTCCTCCTCCTCCTCCTTCTGCCACCCCACCAGCACGACAGCCACAGCGTGCAAGGAAGCGTGGAAGGAAGACCTGAGAGTGACGACCTGCAATCAGTCTGGTCTGAGAGAAGATGGAGCCTCTCGTAGTACCAGAGCCTGGGGACCTAGATGGCATCTGCTGCAGTTCCGGATACTTTGGACTTCACGACCAGATTGCACTCCCCTTAATATACGTACTCCTCAGGCCCCCAATTTTCTACGCTTGAACAATGATGGTTGCCGTGGGGGGCCAAGGCTTTGCAAATTCCCCAAGTTTCACCATGGCTGCGTTCCTCTTTGGTTTGTTGGTGTGACCTAAATAAAGGTTTTTTGGATTTGAAATAATCATTGACTATTGTGTTTTACTTTGCTACAATGACAGTTTTTCTTTGAGTAGGCTGGTACATTTCACTAATCCTAAAGTAGAATTAACAAGGGGCAACAACAACAAACAACCTCCTAGTAAATTTAAGCAAGAAATACAAATGTAAATAATGTGTTTTTGGTAATTTGAGACACACAACCCCCCTCCAAAAAAAAAAAAAAAAAAAACATTCAAATATGTATTCCCCCCCAAAAAAAAAAAAAAAGACAAATCATGGTAAAAAAATAACAAAGATTCTTTTCCGTTCAGAGTAAAAATAAACATGTAGTGTATAAATGGTGCAAAGTAATAAAGAAGTAAGTTTGTGAGAAGTGCGGGTGAATAGGAGCAGCTAAAAGATGTCATTCTTGTTGCATTGTAAAGAAAAAGAGAATGCGCTGCATTAAAGACATTTTAACATTGCAGCGTGACGAATGTGCTGTGTCGATTAGGAAAGGTAGTTTTACCTGACCGAGCGCTTCCGTCACAGAATTTCTTCTGAGCATGCGTAGCACTTTGTCCGTCGGACAAGCGTACACACGCTCGGATTTGGTGTGATCGGACCGGGTTGACGGCAAATCTTTCCAGCAGGAGATAAGACTTTGTCCGACGGACAAACCGACGAACACTGTCCGATGGTGCATACACACGGTCTGATTTTTCAACAACCTTGTCCGATCGGACCAAATTGATGAAAAAGTCCGACCGTGTGTATGGGGCTTTACTTGTGTTATTTTAAAAATTATTTCTATTATTTGCTCCCAATATTCCTTTATTTTCGGGCAGTACCACCACAGGTGTGAGAAGGAACCCACTGCCTCGCACCCTCGCCAACAATTAGGAGAAATATCTCCGTTGTAGGCGTTCGCTCCTTGAGGAGTTACATACCACCTAGCTAGGAGTTTATAGGACATTTCTACTGAATGTATGTCTTTTGCTGTTGAGAAAACACGTCCTAAGATCTTGGTCTTCTGATCTTCGCTATTTAGTGGGCCGATCTCACTTTCCCATTTACCTAAATATGTGGGGTATTCGTGTTCCGCCGCTCGCAACAAGATTTTATACGTCTTTGAGATTCTTTTCTCGCGGTTGTTGGGGGAATCCATTAATTTTTCTAAGGGCCTAAATTCTCTCTTACCGCGTAGGGGTTTTGGGAGTGTCTGTGTGAAGTGTTGTATTTGAGTGTAGCGCCATTTGTCTAGTGCTCTATGTCCCCATTTCGTAATAATCTCATTGTAAGTGCTAATTCTATTCCCTTCCATCACATCTATCAACCTTAAATTCTCTCTATTGGACCATCTACTAAAATATATAAACTCCTCCTTACCTGGAGGAAAAAAATTTGTGTCTAATAATGGAATTAGTGGGGAATTATAATCCCAATTGTGCCTTTTGTGGATAGCATCCCAAATTTTTAGTGAGTGCCTTGTGAGTGCTGTTGTATTTGGTGCTAAGTGTCTATAGTGAGGGGGTATCCATATAATTTCTCCTAATCTTGTTCTACTTAACTTTCTTTCGAGTTCCACCCAACTTTTATCCTCATAATTGTGGCTCCAGTCTATTATTCTAGCGATTGCAACCGCTTCGTAATACTTTTTGAAGTCCGGGGCAGCAAGCCCCCCTCTTCCTTTTTCTCTTGCTAATGTGTCGAATGCGATGCGCGCCCGTTTACCCGCCCAGATGAATTTTGTTATTATTGACTTTATTTTCTTCAGGTATGACTGAGGGAGAGAAATTGGGATCATTTGGCAGGTATAAATGAATAAGGGGAGAGTGAACATCTTGACCGCGTTTATCTTCCCCATCCACGAGAGGACTTTATATTGCATTCCTCTAAGTTGCTTTTTGATTTTATTGATCAGCGGGATATAGTTGTGGTTAAAGAGGTTATCTACTTGAGACGTTAATTTTATTCCCAGATAGTTGAGCTCCTTTTTGCACCATTTAAATTGGAATCTAGATTGTATGGCGCTCTGTTCTTGTATTGGTAGGGTTAGATTTAATATCTCGGATTTAGACATGTTAACTTTAAAGTTCGACAGTTTACCGTATTGTTTTAATTCTTTCATAGCCATTGGGATAGATATTCTGGGGTTGGAGATATAAAGCAACAGGTCATCCGCAAACGCCGATACCTTATACTCCCTATCTCCAGCTCGAATTCCCCGGATATCAGGATTCTTACGGATCGCTGACAATAGGGGTTCTAGGGTAATTATAAATAAAAGAGGGGAAAGTGGGCACCCCTGTCTTGTCCCATTAAACAAGTCGAGGGGAGAAGACAGGGTCCCATTGACTCTTATTTTTGTTGTCGGACGTTGATAGAGGGCCCCGATCCATTTCATCCTTCTTTCACACAGTCCCATATAGTTCAATGTTTCAAGCAAGAATACCCAATTGACCCGGTCAAAGGCCTTTTCGGCATCAATTGACATTAGGACTGAAGGCGCACCTCTTCTGACGACTTCTTGAATCAGCATTATTGCTTTCAAAGAATTATCTCTACCTTCCCTCCCCTGCACGAACCCAGCTTGATCGTTATGTATCCATTCTGGCAGATATGACTTCAATCTTTCGGCGATTATTTTTGCAAATAGCTTTATGTCCGAGTTTAATAAGGAGATTGGCCTATAGCTTTCTACTGCCATCGGGTCTTTCCCCTCCTTTAAAATCAGAGTAATATGTGCCAGTAATGTCTCATCTCTAAATTTCTCACTTATCCCTATTGCATTGAAATATTTGCATAGTCTAGGTGCTAACTGCTTGGAGAACTTTTTATAATATATAATAGAGAATCCGTCCGGACCCAGGCTACCTCCTGGGGCTGTATTGGCTATTGCTCTTTCTACTTCTTCTACCGATATCGGTACTCCAAGTGCCTCCATTTCTTCCATTTTACCCTTTGGGAAGTCTATGTGCCGAAGGTATTCCCTGATTTCCTCCCGCCGTTTCCCTTCGTTTTGTTTGTGTTCAAAATTGTATAGGGTACTGTAGTATTTATGGAATGTATTTGCTATTTCCGGGGATGATATCAAGATCTCGCCGTTTGCATCTCTAATCTTCTCTATGAACGTCCTGTTCTTTTTTTCCTTGACCCTATTGGCCAGCCATTTACCTGCTCTATTCACCCACTGATATCTCTCTCTCTTTAAAATGTGAATTGCGGCTATCCTCTCTTGCTCAACGTATTCTGTTAGCTCTCTTTTTTTGGCAATCAGGTCTTGTTTCTCCGGGATTCCTTTAGGTCTTGTTTTCTGCTCTAGCTCATGTATGTCCTTATATAACTCCCTTTTCCTTTTTACCCTTGCTTTTTTTTTTCCTGCTCCGATGCCTATTAAGCTTCCCCTTATCACCGCTTTATGAGTTTCCCAGACTGTTGAGGCCGAGACCTCTGGTGACTCATTTAAAGTGAAGAAAGTTTCTAATTCATGTTCTATCTTACTAATTGACTCTTGGTCTTGCAACAATGTGACATTGAGTTTCCAGTTTGTTCCAGGTCCACAGTCCCCCTTTATATCCAGATGGATTTTCACTGGGGCGTGGTCAGATAAGGTCATTGTTTTTATTTCTGCTTTCCTGAGTAGCGGGACCAGCTGATGTTCTATAAAAATATAATCTATCCTGGAGAAGGAACTGTGGACCTGGGAGAAACAGGTGTAGTCTCTATCTTTTGGATGTAATATTCTCCAAGTATCTTGTAACTGCCAATCACCCAATGCTTTAATGACTTTTTTCTTCCTTTGTTCTGTAGCTTGGGACCTACCTACTGAGGTGTCTAATTTTGAGTCTATGCTCCAATTAAGGTCTCCTGCTAGAATAAGTTTACCTTCTTTAAACCCCTCGAGTTTACTTAATACTCTCCTGAGGAATTTATCCGGGTTTTTGTTTGGTGCATAAACATTCACAATTGTACATTTCATATTGTGTAACATACCTTTTATACATAAGTATCTTCCCTCCGGGTCCACAAGACGCTCCTCGAACTTAAATTTCATTAACCTACTAAAGCCGATTGCTATACCTCTCGAGTAAGGCGATGAGGAATCCGCATAATACCATAGTGGGAAATGAAACGAATTTAATCTAATACCTGAACTGTGGGTTATATGTGTCTCCTGTAGGCATACAATGCCTGCCTCCAGGAAGAGAAGTTCGTCATTTACCCTATGTCTTTTTTTTTTGGAATTTAGCCCCCTTACATTATATGTAATGAAATTTATCCCCTCCATATTAGTTTTTTAGAGAGGTAGTCTGTAGAGCGTCTTGTGGGGCCAGGGTCGATTTCTGTACTGTGTCGGCGGGGGGTGAGCGAGACCCGAAAAAAAAAAAAAATAAAAAAAAAAAAGGAAAAACCCCAAACATACATAAGCCCCCGCGTCCCCCTCCCCCCTCCCAGCCCTCCCCTCTTCTGAAACGATACACCCAGATGGGTTGGACAGAACCCCCCCCAATCGTTTAATATATGGACCGGGCCGACTCCTTCACGATGTCGCCTGCATTCCATATTCTCCATGAGGCTCATTTCCGTAACCGTGTAAACCCGTCCCCGTCCCCCACCCGCTCCCCCCCCCCCCCCCCCCCCTCGCTCCCCCCCGCCCTCCATATTTCATCTTCTAATAACCCTTTTATTGCTTAGTTGCCGCCGGGCACTGAGGTTCCATCAAGTTCCCTCTTCCCTCCCCCCTGCCTCCCCTCACCCGCCACCCCTCCCCAACCGTTCATTTTGGGGGGGCCAGATGCCCTCCTCCTTTCCCCATTCCAATAAAGTTGGGGGTGGGTCGATATCTAGACGCTCGCAGAATCTACCCACATCCTCTGGGAAACGCAGGACTGCAGATCGCCCTTCCTTTTCACCCACCAAACATGCTGGGAATCCCCACTGATAAGGGATCTCTGCTGTCCTCAATAATGAGGTCAGGGGTTTTAATCGCCACCTTCTTCTCAACGTCTCAGGTGCAAGGTCTGCGTAGATCTGCAGCTCTGCTCCCTCATAGGATACCCCCTTGAGTGTTCTAATTCTGTTCATAATCAAGGCCTTCTCTTCTACAAAATGGAACCGTATTATTACATTACTGGGGGAGTCTGATCTACCTCTCGGGGTCCGGACCAGCCTGTGAATTCTATCGATTTTCAGAGTTTCTGTAGCTTCTCTGTCCAGAAAAGGGTTGAATAATTGCTGTGCTATACTTCTCAACTCTGTATTGCCATATATCTCAGGGAGACCTTTTATGCGTAAATTCTTCCTGCTACTCCGATTCTCCTGGTCTTCTAATTTATATTGCAATGACCTATTGGCTCTCTGTAGGACATTTATCTGCTCTGATATTTCTACTAACTTTTGGTCGTAGGCTACTAACCTGTCCTCCACCTCTTCTACTCTCCCCAGGATGAGTCTGATATCTCCCCTTAGGGCTCCAATTTCTCCTTTCAGGGATGCTTCCAGCTTTGAGAACATCTCTGAGAGCATCTCTTTAATTTGTGGCGTTTCCTCTTGGGGTGTAGGCTGCATAGTTCTTTCTATCTCAGTGCCTCCTCCCTCCGCCCCCCTGTCCATCCTCCCGTTCTGTGTCTCCTCGTGTCCTAGAGTGATACTTTGTGGGTTTTTATCGTCCACTTTTGGCCCTGTTCTCTTTACTCCGTTTACTTTCCCTCCTTTACTATCCTCCGGGCCTCTCTGCCTATTTAGGCCTGATCGTAGGGGTGCACCTCCCTGGCTCAATCTAGGTCCTCCCTGTCCTTCCTCGACTGTACTCGTATTAGTGGCCATATATCTCTGAATGCCACCCGGGCTTTAAGATGGGGGAATCGGTTTAACAATCTTATTTGCTTTTCCTCTCATATTTGTTATAATCCTTTTTTCTATTTAAAGTCCTCCAACTGTTACTTACGGGGATCTTTATTATCCCTTCTCCCCCCTGCAATACCGACCTTTGCGTTATTTAGTTTAATTTAATTTACCTGATGAGCGACAGGGGCGACTTTATAGATTCCTGCTGTAACTACTTTCCTGACCCCTTCCCTCACCTAGGTATCCAACAACCTCCTGTTAAGGCTTATAGCATAGTCTCAAGTACATTACCTTTGCATTACATTTACATTGCATTTACCCCCACATTTACAAGCACAGATACCATTGTTCTACATTTTATAGGGAAGTTCAGTCAACCTGCTAGAATGTCTCTTGACCTTGCCTCTCACTCGTCCTTTCTAGGGGGCAGTGAGGTATACAGGGGGAAGCGCAGGGGCAGGTACAAATGCCTCAAAGGTCCCAGGGACCTGGGGGGGCTCTTGGGGAAGGGAAAAAAAAAAAAAAAGAAAAGAAAAAAAAAAAAAAAACAAAACAGAAAAAAGGGAAGGGGGGGGGGAGGGGATCAGTGCACTCCGAGTCCAGAGTATTGGTAAGTATTTAGTGAAAGTTCTTCCAGCCTTTCTTGTTCTCTATTTTCAGGGATATACCTGGTTGCAATAGTATTTTGGCAGGGACTTTTGCGGGGCAATGACTGTCACCTCAATACTCTAGTACACCACCATATTCCACCAAGTTATTATTAGTGTTCCTGAGTGTTTCTGAGTCCTGAAAAAAAAAGCGAGAGGAAAAGAAAAGAAGCGGCAGCATATAGGAGCGTCCTGAGGGGGAAGGGGAGAGGCACTTTCCTCCGTAGAGTATCTGCCCGATCTTCCCTGTGCAAATTCTCCTGGCCCTGGAGTAGTGACCTCGTGGGGATTTACTTCTAGGTCACTGTCGTCCCATCTGCTTATTTACCCCATGGGGTGTCCTCCCCTTCTCTAGCGTATAATCTGGCATGTGTTGCTCTTCGGGATCACGACTTTGATAGGGCTTGGGGGTTTTGTATCCCTGGGGTAATAGCCCTGAGGCCAATGGGGGTATCCACTAACTCCTTGATGTAGATCTAGGGGCGTATCCAAGTCCGGCGGTGCGGGATATAGAGTACGCGTAGTGTACTTGTTTTCTGGGGTATTGATCAATTCCTGCCCCCGATATAGGAGATGGGGTAAAGACTGTATAGGGCCCTTCAATGGTTTGAGTACTGGTTTAAGTATTGTATTACCGTGCAGCCCTCTTTTCTTCTCCTTCCCCTTCTCCTTTTTTTTTCCAAACGATCTTGTTATACCTTATTGTGGGTCTTCCATTGAGCTCCCTTTGATATGCTAGCTGGGTGAGGAGATAGGTGGAGAAATCGCAGGAACATCCCTGCAGCCTTTCCAAAAAAAAAAAAAAAAAAAATTTGCCTAGTGAATTTGCTGCAGTGTCCTGTAACTAAAGTTCATAAATTGACTGTCGGGTAAGATTTGTGTAACGATTATTTGCAATTTCTACTAGGGGCATATATGCATTTCACATCCACTGAGCAGCTCCTCTCCAGTGCAAAAATACAGCAGGGAAACACGTTTATGGCTGGCCCAGGGGCCACTCACCGCTCCTGTCGTGGGGTACCAGCTCAAGGTTCAGTCCACTATCTGTGTACTTCTTCGGAAGCTTTCCCCTCTTTGTCTTGGGGTTTCATACCTCAGGGCCGGGTCTTTGGCAATTCCGTTTGATCCTCCGCCTGCACTGACAGACGTGTCGGGGCGCGCGCCCACAGTGCGACACCAATTTCAGCACCTGAGTGACTATCCTCTGCCTTGTTTGTTCCTGTGACCCGGCTTGCCCTTTTGGAATTCCGTGATCTCCGCCTGCCTGACGATGCGGCACTGCGACACCAATTTCGCAGAGGACTATTTGGATGCTTCTCCTGGACCATTCACGTAAGTGTTGTCTGCCTCTTCTTTATTATGCTTGTCCACACTTTTGTGCCTGCGCCTACAGGTGAAGTTCTTTTTCTTCGGAACCGGCTTCGCTCCTATGCCTGGGGACTGACTCAGAACTCACCACCAGACCTAAGGATTACATAACGAGAATCTGAAGGGCTTGATCCCTATTGAGAGCTTTCTCATCTGCATTCATCCACAGACAAACGGCCAGACCGAGAGAACCAGCAATATCTAACGCTGTTTTTCTACTTTCCCAAGATGATTGGCCTCCTTTGCTCCCCAGGGGCTGAGTTCTCTGCACTCAAGTATTAACCAAACCCGTCTTCGCCAATTATGGGTTTCACCCATCCTTTTTACCCAGGTCAATCCAGGAATGCTCCTACCCGCAGTTTCAGAAACACTTGACTTTCTTCTCCCACTAACAACAAGTTACTACAGGAGACCATTAAGGCACAAGTTACAAGAGGATCTAAGAAACCGGAGAACTCATCCTGGAACTTGTGAAAATTAGGCCCTAAGTTCTTGGGTCCCTGCTGTCTTCCTGTTTACTCTTTTAAAACAGGATTGACCACGCCTAAGGAGGGGGGCACTGTCACAAAAACCGCTATTCCAACAGCGGGTGGTGCGCGCCGCCGCGCGCGCCAGCGCGCGCTAGTGCGCCACTCCTGTGCCGTTCCTGCAGGTGCGGGCTTGCGTTGCCGCGTGCACGTGTCCGGGCGGCGCCCACCTTCATCTGTTGTACCCCGCTTCCTATTCCACGCCTCCCTTCATCTGTTGTACCCCCATACCTACAGTCCCAACAAACATAGTTTCAGATCGTGGTGTCCAGTTCACCTCAAGGTTTTGAAAGCTCTCTGTCGATCTCTGGAAATCGAGTTGGCTTTCTCATCTGCATATCATCCACAGACAAACGGCCAGACCGAGAGAACCAATCAGACATTAGAGCAATATCTACGCTGTTTTTCTACCTTTTCCCAAGATGATTGGGCCTCCTTGCTCCCCATGGCTGAGTTCTCATACAATAACTCTCTGCACTCAAGTATTAACCAAACCCCGTTCTTCGCCAATTATGGGTTTCACCCATCCTTTTTACCCAGGTCAATCCCGGAATGCTCCATACCCGCAGTTTCAGAAACACTTGACTTCTTCTCCACTAACAACAAGTTACTACAGGAGACCATGACTAAGGCACAAGAAAATTACAAGAGGATCTTTGATGGTAAGAAACGCGGAGAACTCATCCTGGAACCTGGCAATCAGGTCTGGTTGTCTACCATCAATTTAAAGATGGCCTGCCCCTCCAGAAAATTAGGCCCTAAGTTCTTGGGTCCTTTTTCCGTGAAAAGAAAAATTAATAATGTCGCCTACGAATTGGATTTACCTACTTCTCTAAGGATACATCCAGTCTTCCATGTTACTCTTTTAAAACCAGTGACTCCTAATCCTTTTGCAGGCCGCAGGGTTGGTCCCCCCAAACCCATTATTGTCAATGACGAAGAAGAATTCGAGGTGGAAGCAATTCTGGATTGCCCAGCTCATGGGAACCTGAAGACAACCTGCATGCGGGTGAGTTATTACGGGCTTTCAAAGACTCACACGCCTCCAAGTTAACACGTGTCCAGTGGGAGGCGTCCCAGCTCGTCCAGATCAGCTGGCAGGAGCCCTCCGGCAACTCTCCTGAAGGAGACGGGGATGCTTCAGGATACTTTCAGGATGGCGAGCGGGCGGGCAGGCGAGGGGACACGGAGGGAGAGGTCCCTCAATGGTAAGCTGTACAGCGGGCAAGTCGGTTCCACACCTTGCCAGTCATCCCTCCTCCGTACACCAACTGTGGGGGATCGGGCAAGCCAGCGTCTTCAGCGTGGAAGTGGGAGCGATGGTGGAGCGTGAGCAGGGTCGGGCGCGGGCTCCTGACGCGCGGCGCACACGGAATCACGTCATGACGCCTCCACCCCAAGTACAGATTTAAGCTTTCCTGAATGAAAAGGTAGCTGCCAAGCAGGTCACCAGAGTTAGCTTAACATCCAGGGGATATGATTCACTCACTCGCATCCCCCAACCTTTTGACTATCTGGAGGTGCTCTGTACACAGAATGTGTACAGAACACCCCCCCTGAAACATAATTTCCTGCTTGTATGACTGGCGCACTGATTTTCCCAGAAGTCTGCATCAAGATACAAGTTAGATTTTTGGCATCCACTGCAACAAAAATGTAATTTTTAATAAGATACTCCCAAAAGGAAATCACTTCTAAAGGGATGCAGACCCTGCCACTTTCCTCAGAGTCCTGCAGGTGCAGCAGCTGGTTGATAATTATGAACCACTCCCATTAGATTCATTCAGCACTAGGGATGAGCCGAACACCCCCCGGTTCGGTTCGCACCAGAACATCCGAACATGCAAAAAAGTTTGTTCGAATGCGCAAACACCGTTAAAGTCTATGGGACACGAACGTGATAAATCAAAAGTGCTAATTTTAAAGGCTTGTATGCAAGTTTTTGTCCTAAAAAGTGTTTGGGGACCCGGGTCCTGCCCCAGGGGACATGTATCAATGCAAAAAAACATTTTAAAAACGTCCGTTTTTTGGGAGCAGTGATTTTAAGAATGCTTAAAGTGAAACAATACAAATTAAATATTCCTTTAAATATCGTGCCTGGGGGGTGTCTGTAGTATGCCTATAAAGTGGCGCAGTTTTCCTGTGTTTAGAAAAGTACCACAGCAAAATTTAATTTCTAAAGGAAAAAAAGTAATTTAAAACTGCTTGCGGCTGTATTATTATTATACAGGATTTTTATAGGGCCAACAGTTTCCGTAGAGCTTTACAACTTGGGGGTAGGCAGTACAAATACAATACACTTTAATACAGTAGGAATTAGAGGGTCCTGCTCCTTCGAGCTTACAATCTAAGAGGGAAGGTCAAGAGATACAAGAGGTAATAACTGTGGGTGATGTGCTGATTGAGAAGATAAATGTACAGTTGTTAGGTGGGGACAAGATAGGCTTCTCTGAAGAGATGAGTTTTCAGGGATCGTCTGAAAGTGGATAAAGTAGGAGAAAATCTGACAGATTGGGGTAGAGCATTCCAGAGGATGGGAGAGGCACTGGATAAGTCCTAAAGGGGAGCATGGGATGAGGTGACAAGGGAGTTTTAGAGCAGGAGGTCTTGGGAGGAGCGAAGAGAACGATTAGGTTGGTATTTTGAGACTAGGTTAGTGATGTAGCTGGGGCCAGGTTGTGGATGGCTTTCTAAGTAATAGTTAGTATCTTGAATTTAATTTGGTGGCTGAGTGGCAGCCAGTGGAGGGATTGGCAGAGGGGTATAGCAGATGCTGAGCGGTTTGTGAGTCGGATGAGCCTGGCAGCAGGGTTCATGATGGACTGAAGTGGGGATAGCCTTTTTAGAGGTAAGCCAATGAGAAGGGAGTTGCGGTAGCCAAGGCGGGAGATGACCAGGGAGTGGATTATAAGCTTTGTGGTGACATTGGTTAGGAAGGGGCGTATCTTGGATATGTTGCAGAGGTTGAGGTGGCAAATTTTGGACAGCGATAGGATGTGGGGCCGAAAGGTTAGTTCAGAGTCCAGGATTACACCTAGGACCTTGGCGTGGGGGGACAAGTTGATAGTTGAGCCGTTGATATTGACAGAGAAATCAGTGGCACCTGAGGGAGGAAATATCATGAGCTCGGTTTTGGATAGGTTGAGTTTGAGGAAGTGATGTGACATCCAGGCTGATATGTCTGCTAGTAAGTTGGTGATGCGTGAGGAGACAGATGGAGAGAGCTAGGGGGTAGAGAGATAGATTTGGGTGTCATTAGCGTAGAGATGATATTTAAAGCCGTGGGAGGCAATCAACTGACCCAGGGAGGTGGTGTCGATTGAGAAAAGAAGAGGTCCAAGAACAGAACCTTGGGGGACCCCAACGGAGAAAGGAAGAGGAGAGGAGGAAGTAGAGTTGTAAGTGACACTGAAGGAGCGGTGGGATAGGTAGGATGAGAACCAGCGAAGAGTACAGTCACAGAGACCAAAGGAGTGGAGTTTATTGAGGAGGAGGGGGGGGTCCACTGTGTCAAAGGCAGCAGAGAGATCCAAGAGAAGTAGTACAGAATAGTGTTCGCTGGTTTTAGCCGTTAGTAGGTAATTTGAGAGTTTAAGGAGAGCAGTTTCCGTGGAGTGTTGAGGTGCGAAATCTGGACTGAAGGGGATCAAGAAGTTTATTCATGGTTAGATGGTCGGCTGTAGACCAGTCTTTCAAGAAGTTTGGAGGAGAAGGCGAGTAAGGAGATGGGACGTAGGTTGTTAAGATTGGTGGGGTCCAGTGAGGGATTTTTAAGTATGGGGGTGACTAGTGCATGTTTTAGAGAGTTTGGGAAGATGCCACAAGAGAGGGAGAGGTTGAAAATGTGAGTTAGAGATTGTGATTTATATGAAGGGGTATGCCTCAGAGTACTGGAGGCTTTATCAGTATATCGATGAAGGAATAAGAAAGAGTTGGTAGGAGCAGTAGTAGGCAGAGGACAGAAGGCAGGGTGATATGTAAAAGCAGGGGGTGGAGAAGAGGGGTGAAGGTAAGAGAGTTTGAGGAGAGAGGACACGTGTCAGAAGGAGTGGTAGGGAGCGCATGTTACAGAGTGGAAGGAGAGCTTAATAGAGAGACAGGCTCATCTGCAGTCTGTTGCTTTCCAGTGCAGTTTGCTCTGTATGTTTGCTTTGTGCAATCGCTGAAGTGCAGAGATTGAAGTGCATATCACTTGTAGAAAGAATCACTGCAAGAAAGAAGCCTTAAGGATAGAAGCCCCTGCAATGTGCTCCTCCAGCAATGTACTGACCCCTTAAGGGTGCTCACGTTTATACTGTTATAAAGGTGGGGTGGAAGTTCGTTAATTAATCATGAGTGAATATAAGAATGCCTAACAATCAAAGTGGACCTTTTGCTTCCTAAGTCAGAATAGCAAGAGGCCATAGGCCAAGATAGGGTTAACACATAAAACTTAGGTAAGATAGTCCAGAGCGACAAAAAACAACATCATGGTTATGCACACATGGAAACAGATAGAAAAGGCCACATACCAAAGACACATACACAGAAACAGCAGGCTGATCCCAATTTCATTTAAAGGTGGAAGATGTGATTGAGCTGACACATACCAAAGACACATACACAGAAACAGGCTGTAATGTATTGTCGGGTCCTGGCAATATAGATGAAAATCATTGAGAAAAACGGCATGGGCCCCCTCCCCCCCCAGCCCATTACCAGGGTCTGGTATGGATATTAAGGGGAAACCCACATCCAAATTAAAAAAAAAATGGCGTTGGGGGGGCCCCCAGGAACTATATACTCTGAACAGAAATATATATACTATACAGCCTGTCCTATATACTCTGCAAACAATTGGGCCTTAGGTGTTGGTGGTGCCAGAACACTGTAACCCCTCACAGTTACTCTTGTTGTGCACAGGAACAGGCCCTGCTGTTAAATATTATTAAAAAAATTGTAATTACATGAAAAATTGGGCATTAGGCAGTGGTGGTCTGCCTTGTTGGAGTTGTGCCTCCTCCTCCTCCTCTCAGGCACCCAAGTAGAGTCAGTGATCTCATCATCTGTCTGCTTGCCCTCTTTTAGTGGCCTGTGAGCGTCTGCCTCTCCTTGGTGGCCTTCCGGACATGATGTATATTTTGTTTTGCAACACCACACTGCACTGTATTGTGTACACCACCAGAAGTGTAGTAGCAACTGCTCTACGGCTGCACTGTATTGTGTAATGTGTACACCACCAGAAAAGTAGTAGCAACTGCACTTCGGTTGCACTGTATTGTGTACTGTGTCCAGAAAAGTAGTAAAAACAGTACACCACGGAATGCACTGTAGATATAGGCTGCACTGGAAGCTGCAGAGATATTATATATATATATCTATATATATATAGATATATATATCTATCAAATACACTGCCTGAAGTAGATTAGAAATAGTACACCACTGAATGCACTGTAGAATGTAGATCTAGGCTACACTGACTGGATGCAGAGTATATATATATATATATACAGTATCTCACAAAAGTGAGTACACCCCTTACGTTTTTGTAAATACTTTATTATATGTTTTCATGTAACAACACTGAAGAAATTACACTTTGCTACAATGTAAAGTAGTGAGTGTACAGCTTGTATAACAGTGTAAATTTGTTGTCCCCTCAAAATAACTCAACACACAGCCATTAATGTCTAAACCGCTGGCAACAAAAGTGAGTACACCCCTAAGTGAAAATGTCCAAATTGGGCCCAATTTGTTATTTTTCCCTCCCCGGTGTCATGTGACTCGTTAGTGTTACAAAGTCTCAGGTGTGTATGGGGAGCAGGTGTGTTAAATTTTGGTGTTATCGCTTTCACTCTCTCATACTAGTCACTGGATGTTCAACATGGCACCTCATGGCAAAGAACTCTCTAAGGATCTGAAAAAAATGAATTGTTGCTCTACATAAAGATGGCCTAGGCTATAAGAAGATTGCCAAGACCCTGAAACTCAGCTGCAGCACGTGGCCAAGACCATACAGCGGTTTAGCAGGACAGGTTTCACCCAGAACAGGTCTCGCCATGGTCGACCAAAGAAGTTGAGTGCACGTGCTCAGTGTCATATACAGAGGTTGTCTTTGGGAAATAGACGTATGAGTGCTGCCAGCATTTCTGCATAGGTTGAAGGGGTAGGGGGTCAGCCTGTCAGTGTTCAGACAATACGCCGCATACTGCATCAAATTGGTCTGCATGGCTGTTGTCTCAGAAGGAAGCCTCTACTAAAGATGATGCACAATAAAGCCTGCAAACAGTTTGCTGAAGACAAACAGACTAAGGCCATGGATCACTGGAACCATGTCCTGTGGTCTGATGAGACCAAGATAAACATATTTGGTTCAGATGGTGTCAAGCATGTGTGGCGGCAACCAGGTGAGGAGTACAAAGACAAGTGTGTCAAGCATATAGTCAAGCTTGGTGGTGGGAGTGTTATGGTCTGGGGCTGCATGAGTGCTGCCGGCACTGGGGAGTTACAGTTCATTGAGGTAACCATGTACTGTGACATACCGAAGCAGAGCATGACCCCCTCCCTTCGGAGACTGGGCCACAGAGCAGTATTCCAACATGATAATGACCCCAAACACAACTCCAAGATGACCAATGCCTTGCTAAAGAAGCTGAGGGTAAAGGTGATGGACTGGTGATGGACTGGCCAAGCATGTCTCCAGACATAAATCCTATTGAGCATCTCTGGGGCATCCTTAAACGAAAGGTGGAGGAGCGCAAGGTCTCTAACATCCACCAGCTCCATGATGTTGTCATGGAGGAGTAGAAGAGGACTCCAGTGGCAACCTGTGAAGCTCTGGTTAACTCCATGCCCAAGAGGGTTAAGGCAGTGCTTGAAAATAATACAAAATATTGACACTTTGGACCTAATTTGGACATTTTCACTTAGGGGTCTACTCACTTTTGTTGCCAGTGGTTCAGACAATAATGGCTGTGTGTTGAGTTATTTTGAGGGGGACAGCAAATTTACACAGTTATAGAAGCTGTACACTCACTAATTCACATTGTAGAAGTGTAATTTCTTCAGTGTTGTCACATGAAAAGATATCATAAAATATTTACAAAAATGTGAGGGGTGTACTCACTTTTGTGAGATATATATATATATATATATATATATATATATATATATATATATATATATATAAAATACACTGCCTGAAGTAAATTAGAAATAGTACACCACAGAATGCACTGTAGAATGTAGATATAGGCTATACTGACTGGATGCAGAGTATGTGTGTATCTCAAATATACTGCCACTAACTGAATAACCTGCCTGCTTAATCTAAATCAAGCTATCTCTCCGTCCACGCCATCAACATCACACAGGGCAGCCGTGTAGGCAGCCTTATATAGTGTGAGGCGTGGACTTAGTCCCCCTGAGCCATGATTGGCCAAAGGCACCCTGCCTTTGGCCAATTATGGCTCTCTTAGCAGAGGGCACTGGGATTGGCCAAAGCATTCAGATCAGGTGCAATCATCATACAGCAATGCACTGCAATCTCGCAGTGCATTATGGGGCATTCCGCAGGTGCTCAAATTTCCCGCGAACGCCCCATAATGTTCCTTCTTCGGTGAACGGGCGAACACCCGATGTTCGAGTCGAACTTGCGTTCGACCCAAACATCAAGCTCATCCCTACTCAGCACATGGGCTGGTTATTGCTGGTCTGCCGACACCTGCAGATGCTACAGTATCTAGATCTAATTTTCGGACTAGAGACTCCTTGAATGTGACAGCAAGGTAACATGTTTTGCCAGCTACATTAATGATGCATCCACCATTGGAGGAGACTGCTGCAGGTTGAGCTTTAGCTTTTTCAGGGTATACAGTTTTGACAGCCTGTTTATACAGGCATTTTCTCTAACCCCTTCAATTCTTCCTGGATTAACTCCTCCAGTGAAGGGAATAAGTACTTTCTAACCTTGTGAAGAGTTTCCTCCACTTCACCCCAGGCAATTGCGTCCTTAGCTGCCCTTGCAAAAAGGCTCTATTGAGCAATCTTCAAAGCTTGTGAC
Source organism: Lithobates sylvaticus (assembly GCA_028564925.1). Taxonomy (NCBI): domain Eukaryota; kingdom Metazoa; phylum Chordata; class Amphibia; order Anura; family Ranidae; genus Lithobates; species Lithobates sylvaticus. The sequence continues at coordinate 51,097,390 of CM053035.1, forward strand.
CCCTTTAACGCTTTCTTCCCATGGCAAGCCTTCCAATTCGAACATCACCTACTGGCTCTGGTTGGAAGTGCTAGGCAATGCAGCCACCGACTGGGAAGTACAGGATTCATGCATCAACTCCTTGGCCAATTCTTTAATCAAGGCGGCTACTTTCCAGGCATCCCCTTCTTTGCTCCAAGTGGACTTGACATGCTAGCTTGTCAAGCAATGACTTTCCACCACAAATGCAGCAACCATTAGGGCTTGTAATCTGTGGTGTTTGTAAACGGGGAGCAATAATAATGAGAGGTGAGATGAAGACATTGATCAATGTTGCCTGGATGTCTGCACTTGAATGGTGACTGTTCTGGCTTTTAGCAGGCTCCCTCCATCTTGAGGACCTTGCAGGGCTGTATAGAGCTTGTTTTAGGCAGATTTGAAATACTAGCTTGGCAGGCAAAGACTTTCCACCACAAATGCAGCGACTATTAGGGCTGGAAACTTGTGATGTTTGTAAACGGGGAGCAATGATGATGAGGGGTGAGATGATGACCTTAATCAACATTACCTGATGTCTGTTCTTAGATGGTGACTTGTCTTGACCTTCAGAAGGCTCCTTCCATCTTGTGGTCCTTAAAGGACTATAGATATTGGCTCTCTTTTTATCAATCTTCACTACTTACCTAACCCCTATAGCTTAAAAGCAATGGGTGGTCTGACTGGGCAGCGTTCCCCATAGAAACAGAGCAAAGCAGCAGACTAAAATGAATACCATCATAAGGCTAATGCCGCGTACACACGATCTGACTTTTCGATGGACTAGGTCCGACAGTCTTTCCGACAGACTTTGCAGCGGAGGTCCGCCGGACTTTTAAATGAAAGTACTTGCCCACACACGATCAAAAGTCAGACGGATTTGAACGTGATGATGTACGACCGGATTAGAATAAGGAAGTTCATAGCCAGTAGCCAATAGCTGCCCTAGCGTCGGTTTTTGTCCGTCGGACTAGCACATAGATGACCGGATTTTTTCGACAGGACTCGAATCCGTCGGAAAGATTTGATATATGTTTTATTTCGAGTCTGCCGGAAAGTCAGATGGTGTGTACGCGGCATTAGTCTCCACTACTGCAAAATGAAAGTCGTACGATTTTGCTGCAAATTTGATGTGACTTGAAGCAATGCCTGTGTATTTTTGAAGTCTATGGACAAAGATATGAACGGTACTCATTGGAAATCATGGGGTACGACTTGTCATGCGACTTTGCAGTGATAAGTCACACTGGTGGAAACTGAGCCCAACACAGTGATCCCAGAGCAAGCATTGAGAAGGAGATAGTAAAAGCCCAGGTAAATGTCATAAAGAGCACAATGATCCTAGAGCAACACTGAGAAGAAGATAGGAAAAGCCCAGGCGAATGACATAAAAAGATAAAAAACACCTGCAAACAATGACCACATAAGCATCCAGCATGCATGAGTAGAGAGCTCCACCATTTGTTGCCCGAAAATTCACATTTGCCATCAGTTAGGATATCAGTGCCTGATCATGCTCAGATTGCCATCCTGGAAAAGCTCTAGCCAGGAAACAAGATGGCTGGTGATGCTAGGAACCAACTCTTTTAAAATGTAGAGCCTGGCCCATACATTTATAAGGATTATTGGCTCTTAGAGACTCATCTGACCAGGAGCAGAAGTTATGCAGTGCATTATCTGTTTGGGTGCAAATCATGAAACGATGAGATCCACATCAAACCCAAATTGGCTCTGAACCTGAACCTTATCCCTTCTGTTCATAAATATTGGTTGCCCTGGACTTTTTTGGCTTCTTATTCCAAGTTGTAACCCTGATGCTAATGTTCCTAAGAAGAGGACATGAAGAATATTTCCCTAGTTGGACTTGTTGAATTGAATTGAATATTTCCCTAGTTGAATTGTATATTATGTTCAAGAGTCAAACATTTTTTATTTATTCATGTACTTATTTATTTTCTTTATTTTCTTTTTTTTCAAATACAAATTTTATTCAACTCCAAAAAGGGGTGAGGACCCCATAGTACAAACATGAGTGTGTATATTGCGAGGGTTACATCAAATATACAACAAATAAAATGTATTCAACATAAATTACAGTTTATCTGCTAGTAAGAAACATTGGATTAAGTGTTTATCTTCAGCAAAGTATATATTCTTCAAGAACAACGTTCACTTGGGTAGTATAATAGCGGGGCTCCCCTCTCCTACTTTTCCAACTTTTCCTTAGTGGGGGGAGTCTGTAGTTACCTTAAGATTTGTGTAGGTAGGGGAAGGAGGGGGATAGATGGGGGGTGCAGAAAGGAGAAAGGGAAAAGGCAGAAAGAAGACAGAAAGACGCAGCATCATTTCTTAATTTTCTATCCTTATGTTCTATACTCTTCTCTGCGGGAGATCCAGGGTTTTGTCGAATAATGCCCTCTATCAAAAAATGGCCACTCAGAATGGCATAACAGCTGATTTCTCAATCAGCTGTTGTGATGGCGCATGCGCAGTGCGTCGAACACAATAACCGACAAGCGCAGAGGGACAGAATTATTTTCCGATTCTGCCTCGCATTTGCAGGCCATTTTCAGTGTTGTGAAGGGTGGGTTTTTTCTGTGTTGATGGGCGGGTTCAGTGCTGCAAAAGGATAATGTTATTCTCCGGTTCTGTACACAATGTATGTAGCACTGAACCCGCCCATCAACACAAATAACCCACCCTTCACAACACTGAACACGCCCCGCAAGTGCGAGAATAATTCTGTCCCTCTGCGCTCGTCGGCTATTGTGTCTGACACACTACACATGCGCCGTTACAACAGCTGATCAGGTAATCAGCTGTTGTGCCGTTCTGTACTGCGCATGAGCGGTGAGCGGTGATATCTGAATGATGCCTGCAGCTACAGGCATCATTCAGATATCTTCTTTTAGAGCCAGCGATTCCCTGCACAATCATAGTGCTTTTTCAGTCGCATGATCGTTCTTACAGGTGGAGGAATGTGACGTCCCCCCCTCACCCTTGCGATGGGTGTGCCGGAGAAGGGATCCGTTGGCGACGGATGTTGATCATAGAAATTTCCGGCTGGCCAGATAGTCCCCGGAGTCTCTATGATCGTTTCGGAGGCCAGGCACGATGTTATGACATCACGTCCGACCTCTGCATTTGAAGAAACGCTGCCGCCTCGGCTGGGAAGCCGAGATCATTTTTTTTTTTAATCTCAGGCTTCTCAGCCTAGAGGTGAGATCTGGGGACTTATTGACTCACTCACTGTAAAGAGGACCTGTCATGCTATATCCCTATTACAAGGGATGTTTACACTCCATGTAATAGGAATAAAAGTGATAAAAAAATGTAAAAAGAAAGCATCAAACTAGAAAAATGTAAGTAAAATTAACAATAAAAAAAAAAATGTGAGAGGTTTTACTGTGAACGTTAAATCGAGAGCAATACTTCTAGCACTAGACCTCCTCTGTAAAAGCATTACCTATGGGGATTTTGAAGCGTGACATGTTAGGTATCTATTAACTCGGCGTAACATCATCTTTCGCAATATACCAAAAAATTGGGCTAACTTTACTGTTTTTTTTTTTTAAATGCATGAATGTACGCATTTGAAAAATTGATGCGCATATACCGTGCGAGATAAAAAGTAGCAACGACCAATATTTTATTCTCTAGGGTCTCTGCTAAAAAGACATATATAATGTTTGGGGGTTCTGTGTAATTTTCTAGCAAAAAAATTATGATTTTTACATGTAGGAGAGAAATGTCAGAATTGGCCTGGGTAGCAAGTGGTTAAAATGAATCAAAACAATTCTAGTTTCTTTTCTGTAGTGTAGCATTGTCAGTTTTTAATTCATTTTTACTTACAACATGGCAGATAAATGTTTAAATATGTATGCGTTTTTTTAGTTTTAGACCATTTTAAAGAGCAGAGTAGTAGACTAGAGAGTATTAAATGTCAGCGGCTGTCTGGAAAGTTTATAGTCCCAGAGGGTAGGCCTCAAAGCTGTGCGCAGGGCGGGAGGGTTAATTATGGGCAGCGCTGTCAAGCTTAGTAAAATGCTCAACTTATCATGCAGAATTGTCTTGAGGTTTTCTCTTGACCACAAGTCAATGGTGGCAGATATAATTAGGACCCAATAACTTATATAACAACAAGAAAAGATATTAGGAACTAAAAGACAAACACCTGCTTCAGAAGTATCGCAATTCGGTAATAATCCTGCAAGTCATTACTGAATCCCGAGTTCAATTAGCAAAATCCTAAATTTACTTACAAAATATACCTGCTCTCCAACATAAAACACCAGTCTATCTTTTATAATGTACTATAGACCATAATCAAAACTTTTGTACCACAGCTAAGAATACTTACTTAATTATTTGTATCTTACAATGTTTCATATGTAAAACCTATTATTACTGTCAATGTTTCGACATATTTTTGTACTCTTTTTGTACCACCTTTTGCACCCAATAAAATAGTTTGTAAACAAAATATACCTGCTCTGAGGAAGCAATTTGCCAGGCTTGCAGCATCCATGTTTGACCCTCCCCTGCCCCTCTCTGTCAACACTGGGGTCACATTAGCTGAGTGATGGAGAGAAACTGAGGGAGAGGAGAAACACTGGAATACTGGTCAGTACTAGTGTGGAAAAGTGTATTTGATTCAGAAGAATAAATCACCTCTAATGTTGGGTGTCCTACATGTGTCGATGCTGCCGCATTATGTAAAACTATTAGAGTATTTTTTTTTACATTTTAGAATCCATAATTTTAAAAGGTGCCTTGACTGAAAAAAGGTTGAGAAACACTGCTTTAACTGAACAAGCTGAAGTTAGGAGTGGATTGGCTACCATGCACAGCTGCATCAGATTCTGAGTGCTCCAGTTTTAGTAAATCCCCCCATGTAATGTCTCTCTAGAGTAAAATACACTTACCTGCCGGTTCGCAGAGTGCCCCAGCATGTAAACTAAGCTTTGCATGTGCAGCTCATCTTACAGTGGCTGGCCTGATCCCAGTTTGTGGCTTCTTTTAAAAGGGTATTTGACGCTCCACTTCTGCTGCCAAGTTCCTTGCTTGGAACAATGAGGCCCTTGTAGCTGCTTTTTTTCATGGTCTCTCGGATACCATCAAGGATTAGATAGCAGCCCGAGATATACCCACTGAGCTGGAGAAGTTGATCATGTTTGCCATCCTCATTGACTCCAGACTCAGAGAAAGACTTCCTTTTAAGGAGCGCTTGCGGAAGCCACCTGTACATTTGTCTCCTAACTTTGCAGTCCCACCCTTGCTTCCCTCACCTCCTATGCCTCCTGGTAAGGATGGGCCCGGTGCTCGATGCGAACCCACGTTCGCATCGAGCACCGGGCGTTCGCTTGCTCGGCGAGCCCAGAACTATTTGGGCCGTTCGCATCACATTCGTGTGATGCGAGCGGCCCCGCAATGCATTGCGGCCGGCGCGGCCGGCGCAGTGCATTGCTGGCTGATGATTGGCCAAGCATGCACTGTGACCCCGCATGCTTGGCCAATCACAGCGCCGGAAAGTAGGAGAGCAATAATTGGCTACAGGCAGGACGCCTGTAGCCAATTAAAGCTCAGGGGCTTTAGTACACGCCCCACCATTTAAAAGGCCGCCACGCCGTCGGTGCCGGTCACATGAGTTCCGGCTTTAGGAGAGATCAGTCTGCTGATTCTGTGTCTTAGATTGATTCATTGCTCCAGAAAGATTTGCTCTTCTTTGCTAAACCATTGGCTATTTCTTTGCTAAACCATTGCTACCTAAGTCATTGATCGTTCATTGCTGCTGATTGCACAGTTAGTGTGTTATTAGCTGCTGCTGGGGATTAGTCTGGTGCGTGTTTTACTGTTAGTACAGTATTTCAGTAGTACCAACCGCAGTGCTGTTAGCACAGCACTGCACCCCAACAGCACCCATAGGACTTCTAGTGTGTTAGTGGCAGCAAACAGAGCTCCTATATTTTCCTCCCAGAAGCACCCATAGGACTTCTAGTGTGTTAGTGGCAGCAAACAGAGCTCCTATATTTTCTTCCCAGAAGCACCCATAGGACTTCTAGTGTGTTAGTGGCAGCAAACAGAGCTCCTGTCAGGGCTCTAGCCGCCCTGGGCACCCTAGCCGGAGGGTGCGCGGGCACCTGGGCAGCCCTGGTCCCTCTGAGCGCCGGCGCGCGCGTCGGCGCGCGCCGCGGGCGCGTGCACGCGCCCGCCGGACTCGTGCGCGCGCTCCTGTGCGCGATTAGCGGGCGCGCGCGCCCCCGTGCGCGTGCACGTGCGCGATCGGCGCCGCTTTGGCGCCAGTGGCCTATTTAAAGGGGACAGCTGCCTGCATGCGGCGCTGTCCGTCTCAGCTCCCATCTGTGACCCCAACCTGAACCTGTCTGAGCTTCCTACCTGTGACCCGGCTTGTCTGACTCCGCTGCCTTCTCCGTTCTTTGACCCCGGCTTGTTTGACCCTGCTTTGGACTGAGTTACTGTTGCTGAACCCCTGGCTTGCCTCCTGACCATCCTTCTGCCTGCCGTCCTTACCTGTCTGCCTTACCTGTTGTGACCCGGCTTGCCTGACCATCCCTGCTTCCAGTGTCCCTGCACAGGTCCTCGCTGCTGCCGTCCTCTGCTGATCTCCTGCCATTGCTGTCAGCTACTTCTGCCGTCTGCTGCTGCTCCTGTTGCCGGTCTACCTCCTGCCTCCTGGTCTTCTGCCGAACCCTCACCTGCAGACCTACCTTCCGAGCAAGACCTGCATCTACCCAGCATCGGCCATCTGCATCCACACGGACACTCCTACCCGCTGTGTTCACGGCTACGCTGTCCCCAATCCAGCAGGCCCTGAACCAGAGTTGTAAGAGAGGTCTCCAACCATCAAGTCAGGCTCAGCCCTACCAGGTACCTAACAGTACGGACAGCAAATATGACTGAGCCTGCGGATGGAGCCTCAACCATGCGGGAAATGTGCTCCCACCTGGCAGCCCTTACACAAGCAGTGAAATCCCTGCAGGAGGGATATACCAAGCTGGAAGGCCAAGTTCAACAACTTGCCAGCCCCATGGCTGCTGCACCTCCTCCACCATCAGTGCAACCTGCTTCCCAACCAACAGTGGTGATGCTTCCCCCCGAACCTAGAGTACCTGTCCCAGAAAGGTTCTCAGGCGACCGCTCCAAGTTTCAAGCCTTCCGAGATGCCTGCCAGCTTTACTTTGCCCTGCAACCCCGGACCTTCTCCCTGGAGGTCACCAAAGTGGGGTTCGTGGTGTCCCTTCTACAAGGAGAACCCCAGTCCTGGGCCCACCGTCTTCTGGGAGCCAACAGTGTCATGACCCAGTCCTTAGCCGCCTTCTTCCAGGCAATGGCACAGTTGTACGACGACCCCCAACGCACGGCTACAGCTGAATCTGCCCTATCCGCGCTCCAGCAGGGCCGCAGGACGGCTGAGGACTATATCACGGACTTTAGGCGTTGGAGCGCGGATACTCAATGGAACAATGCAGCCCTCAGACACCAGTTCCGTATGGGCCTCTCGGAGGGGTTGAAAGACGAACTGGCCCGTGTAGGAGTTCCTGAGGATCTTGAGGACCTTGTCACTCTGACAATCCAGTTGGACCGTCGCCTGCGGGAGCGCCGAGCTGAACGCTCTGCTTTACCCAGTCGCCCAGCTTGGATGGTCGCTAGGGCTCCTGTTCCTGCTACCCGCTACCTACCGGCTCCTTCTACACCTCCCGTGGGACCTGCTTCAGATGGTTCCGAACCGATGCAGATCGGTCTTCTACGTGCCCCCTTGACACCCGAGGAACGGGCCCGACGTCGCCAGTTGAATCTGTGTCTGTACTGTGGGGGCTCTGGACATTTCGTGAATGGTTGTCCTGTCAAGACGCGTAAGTGCTTGTCATCCGTTTCTCCTCTCTCTGCACCCTGCCCAGCCAGTACTATTCACCTTACCCTTCCTCTGTCGTTGCAGTGCCAGGGAAGGACAATACTCACCAGCGCCATCATTGACTCCGGGGCGTGCAGCTGTTTTGTGGATGCCACATTCGCCAACACTCACGCTCTGCTGCTCCAGAAGAAGACCCAAGGACTTTCTGTGTTCCTGGCGGATGGGTCCCGTATTAAGTCTGGCCAGGTGACCCAAGAGACTCTGCCTTTACCCGCTACAATTTTCCCTCAACATCAGGAGCTTCTAACCATGGACGTGATCTCCTCTCCCCTGTTCCCAGTCATCCTGGGTATGCCATGGCTCCAGGCCCACAACCCGCTGATCCATTGGTCCACCGGGGAGGTAGAATTTCAATCCCAGTACTGCCAGGAACACTGCCTACCTGCAACCCCCGGAACATCCTCTACCTTGCTTTGCCTAGACGCGGATCAAGACCTGTGCCAGTCTGTACCCCAACCTTATCATGATTTCCTGGACGTTTTCAGCAAGCGGGGGGGCAGACTCCCTTCCGCCTCACCGTCCCTATGATTGCCCCATCGAGCTCCTCCCTGGGGCTGAAATCCCCTTTGGTCGCATTTTTCCTCTCTCCGAGAAGGAACAGGAGGCCCTGAAGACCTACATCTCCGAAAACTTAAAGAAGGGGTTCATCCGCCATTCCACCTCTCCTGCTGGCGCAGGCATCTTCTTCGTCACCAAAAAAGATCAGTCCTTGAGGCCCTGTGTGGACTACCGGGAGCTCAATAAGGTTACGGTCAAGAACCGGTACCCCCTGCCCTTAATCCCCGAGCTCTTTCAAAAACTAAGATCGGCAACAGTTTTCACCAAATTGGACCTCAGGGGTGCATACAATTTGGTCCGCATTCGGGCCGAGGATGAGTGGAAGACGGCCTTCCGGACTCGCTTCGGCCACTACGAGTACTTGGTCATGCCCTTCGGGCTCTGTAATGCCCCGGCCACGTTCCAGCATTTCATCAATGACGTACTCAGAGACTTTTTGGACATTTTTGTGATCGTCTATTTGGACGACATTCTGATTTTCTCCCAAACCCTGGAACAACATCGTGGGCATGTGGGCAAGGTACTCCTTCGACTCCGACGGCACGGCCTGTATGCAAAGGCCGAGAAGTGCGAATTTGAGCAGCAGGAAATCCAGTTTTTGGGACTTGAAATCTCCCCGGCAGGCATTAGAATGGACCCTCAGAAGGTGTCCGCCGTTCTTGACTGGCCAGCACCTGTAGATAGGAAAGGAATCCAACGGTTCGTGGGATTTGCAAACTTCTACAGGAAGTTTATTAAGGGGTTCTCTGCTATCATCACCCCCATCACCCAGCTGACCAAGCAGGGCACACGCTTCCACTGGGGCCCGGAGGCTCAAGGGGCCTTTGACCAGCTTAAAAGACTGTTTACCTCCGCCCCCATCCTCAGTCACCCCGACCCTGCCCTCCCTTACATCTTGGAAGTCGATGCATCTGAAGTGGCAGTTGGGGCAGTCGTGTCACAACGACAGGGCAATAAAGACACCATGCACCCAGTGGGGTTTTTCTCTCGGAAACTTTCTCCAGCCGAGAGGAATTATGATGTCGGGGACCGGGAACTCTTGGCTATCAAGTCGGCACTAGAGGAATGGAGGTATCTCTTGGAGGGAGCTAATCATCCAGTACTTATCTACACAGACCACAAGAACCTTGAGTACTTACGAACTGCCAAGCGACTCAAGCCCCGACAAGCCCGCTAGGCTCTGTTTTTCTCAAGGTTCTGCTTTCATATCACGTATCGTCCCGGTTCCAAGAATGTTAAACCTGACGCCCTTTCTCGGATGTTTGACAGTCCCAAGGACTCCACCACCCCAGACACCATCCTATCTTCCGGAAACTTTCTACTTTTACAGCCAGATCTGCTATCTCAAATCCGGGAGGCATCCGCCAGTTCCCAGGGACCCCATGGGGTCACCCTAACTTCCAGTGATGGACTTCTCTGGAGGGGGAGTCAAGTCTTCGTCCCCGAATGTAAGAGTGAAGGTCCTGACCCTTCTACACGACCACCCACTGGCAGGACACTTCGGTAGCCGTAAAACTGTGGAGCTGGTGCAACGCACCTTTTGGTGGCCCAAGCTGAAGGAATTCTGCAAGTCTTATGTTGACTCCTGCCCTGTTTGTAACCGCAGCAAGACGTCTAGGAACCGAGCTTGGGGACTTTTGAAGCCTCTTCCTGCCCCTGATCGACCTTGGCGAATGTTGTCTATGGACTTTATAGTCGAGCTCCCGTGCTCAGAGGGGTGCTCTGCTATCTTCGTAGTAGTGGACCGGCTGTCCAAAATGGCCCACTTTTTGCCTTTAAGGGGAACACCATCTGCCACAGAGACTGCCCACCTTTTTATTAAAGAGATAGTCAGGCTACACGGGGTTCCGGCCAATATAGTCTCAGATAGGGGGGTCCAGTTCACGTCCCGTTTCTGGAGGGCCCTTTGCGAGATCCTTAAGATTGAGCTGGCCCTTTCTTCTGCATATAACCCCCAAACTAATGGGCAGACGGAACGCACCAACCAGACTTTGGAGCAATACATAAGGTGCTTCACGTCCTTTGTGCAGGACGATTGGGTGTCCCTATTACCCCTAGCAGAGTTCTCCTATAATAATGCCAGCCATTCTGCCACAGGACAATCCCCATTTTTTGCCAACTACGGTTTTCATTTGTCTTTTCTCCCTGACTTTCTCCCAGAATCTTCAGTCCCGGCAGTCCAGGATACAGCCTCGTTCCTCAGCCGCAACAACAGGATTCTTCAGGAAGCAATCACCAAGGCACAGGAGGACAGCAAGAGGTTCTTTGATCGGAAGAGAAGGGGAGAATTGAACTTGCAGGTGGGCGACCAGGTATGGCTAGCAACAACTAACCTTAGACTTGCTTGTCCCTCTAAGAAGCTTGCTCCCAAGTTCTTAGGACCTTTCCCTGTGAAGAGGAGGATCAATGAGGTTTCCTATGAGCTGTCCCTGCCCGACTCTATGAGAGTCCACCCAGTTTTCCACGTCTCCCTCCTGAAACCCGCTGTGCCCGATCCCTTCCCTGATAGGGGTACAAACCCACCCGGACCTGTCCTGGTCCAAGGTAATGAAGAGTACGAGGTGGAGGCCATCCTTGATTGCAGGAGACGTAGGGGGGAGAGGCAGTTCCTGATTAAGTGGAAGGGGTATGGGGCCGAGAGTAATTCATGGGAACCGGAATGCAATCTTCATGCCAAGAGACTAATCCGCACTTTCCTTTCTTCCCATCCAGAAAGACAAAGCCTAATGGGCACCCGGAGGTTGCCTCTTGTGAGGGGGCAATGTCAGGGCTCTAGCCGCCCTGGGCACCCTAGCCGGAGGGTGCGCGGGCACCTGGGCAGCCCTGGTCCCTCTGAGCGCCGGCGCGCGTGCACGCGCCCGCCGGACTCGTGCGCGCGCTCCTGTGCGCGATTAGCGGGCGCGCGTGCACGTGCGCGATCGGCGCCGCTTTGGCGCCAGTGGCCTATTTAAAGGGGACAGCTGCCTGCATGCGGCGCTGTCCGTCTCAGCTCCCATCTGTGACCCCAACCTGAACCTGTCTGAGCTCCTATATTTTCTTCTCAGCAGCACCCACAGGACTTCTATTGTGTTAGTGGCATCACACAGAGCTCCTATATTTTCTTCCCAGAAGCACCCATAGGACTTCTAGTGTGTTAGTGGCATCACACAGAGCTCCTATATTTTCTTCCCAGAAGCACCCATAGGACTTCTAGTGTGTTAGTGGCATCACACAGAGCTCCTATATTTTCTTCCCAGAAGCACCCATAGGACTTCTAGTGTGTTAGTGGCATCACACAGAGCTCCTATATTTTCTTCCCAGAAGCACCCATAGGACTTCTAGTGTGTTAGTGGCATCACACAGAGCTCCTATACTTTCTTCCCAGAAGCACCCATAGGACTTCTAGTGTGTTAGTGGCATCACACAGAGCTCCTATATTTTCTTCCCAGAAGCACCCATAGGACTTCTAGTGTGTTAGTGGCATCACATAGAGCTCCTATATTTTCTTCTCAGCAGCACCCATTTTTTATACTATATACACTACCGACTACAATGGCTGGAAGACCGCCAAGGAGAGGCAGAGCGTGCCGAGGCAAGAACACAGGGCAGGCAGGCTCTGTTTCTAGAGACAACAGTGCTGGCCGTGGACGTGGTCGTGCATCGTCATCATCACGTGGCCATGGGACACGCTTGTCTTTGTTTTCGGCAGCTGGACATGTGGAGCCGCATCATGCTGAAGGCTTGGTAGAATGGATGACCAAGCCCTCCTCATCCTCCTCATCCTCTCTCACCCAGGCTCAGGGTACTGGCAGAGCACCTGCCAACGCGTACTCAATGGCATCATCAGCCACCCCTTCCCTAGACCCACCATGTCCTCCTGAGGAGTCCCCCGAACTCTTTAAGCACAGTGTTGGGTACATGCTCCAGGAGGATGCCCAACGATTCGAAGGCTCGGATGATGATACCCAGCTTGAGGAAGTCAGTAGTGTGCGCGCAGAGAGAGGGGATGCTGAAGGACAGCAATCTGGCAGTACTGTTCCACCAGCTGCAGCTTACTGCCAGGTTTGCTCTAGTGGTGAAGAGGGAGGGGATGATGAGGTCACTGACTCCACGTGGGTGCCTGAAGGGAGAGAGGAGGAGGAGGAGGACGAGGAGGAGGAGGATGCGGCGTCACATGTCCAACGAGTCAGGATGCCCCCTGGAGGCCAGCTAGAGGCCAGCACAGCAACTGTACCACACCGCAGAGCTCCGCCTGTGCAGGGCGCTGCCTCTGCACGTTATCAGAAAAGTTCTTTGGTGTGGGCCTTTTTTGAGACGAGTGCATCAGATCGCACCACTGCTATTTGCAATATTTGTCTCAAGCGTATCTCGCGTAGCCAAAACATCAGCCGCTTGGGCACCACAAGCATGAGCAGACATATGTCGACCTGCCATGCAGCTCGTTGGCAAGCACACATAAAAGACCCACACCAAAGAACAAAGCGGACCTCTCCTTGCTCCTCATCAGCTGGGATCTCCATCCCCACTATATCTTCAGTCCTCTCTGAAAGCTGCTCTGAGAGGACTGAAGGTGTAGAATTAGGTGTGTCACAACCAAGTACTTGCAGTACACTGACGTCCGATTGTAGCAGGCAAATTTCCCTGCCCCAGCTGCTGGACCGTCGAAAGAAGTATACTCCCAGCCATCCACATGCCCAGCGGTTGAATGCTAGCTTGGCTAAATTGCTAGCACTTCAACTGCTGCCTTTTCAGTTGGTAGACTCAGCCCCCTTCCGTGAGTTTGTTCAATGTGCTGTTCGTCAGTGGCAGGTTCCCAAACGCCACTTTTTCTCACGGAAGGTGATTCCGTCTCTCTACCGGCATGTGGAAGGCAATGTCCATGCCTCGCTGGACAGGGCGGTCAGCGGTAAGGTGCATATTACCGCTGACTCATGGTCCAGCAGGCATGGACAGGGACGTTATCTTTCTTTCACGGCCCATTGGGTCACTCTATTGGCAGCTGGGAGGGATGCAGGACAAGGTGCAGTAGTGTTGGAGGTTGTTCTGCCAACACGCCTCCAAAATGCTACTACTGGTTGTGACACACCTCTCTCCTCCACCCCCTCCTCTTCTTCTTCCTCCAGTGCTCTGTCCTCGGAACCAGCGGTGCTCCGTAGGCGTACAAGGGGCTACGCGAGTACGCAGGCAAAAAGATGCCATGCCGTGCTTGCGCTGGTGTGTTTGGGGGACAGGAGCCACACTGGGCCAGAGCTTCTGGCAGCTCTGCAGGGGCAGGCCGAGAGGTGGTTGACGCCACGCCAGCTTAAGCCAGGAATGGTCGTTTCTGACAATGGCACCAACTTCCTCTCCGCCCTGCGACAGGGGCAGCTCACCCATGTGCCCTGTATGGCTCACATCCTCAACCTGGTGGTGCAGCGGTTCTTGGGCAGGTTCCCAGGCTTACAGGATGTCCTGAGGCAGGCCAGGAAAGTCTGTGTGCATTTCCGCCGATCTTATAATGCCAGTGCTCGGCTGACTGAGCTGCAAAAGGAGCTGAACCTGCCCAAGAACCGCCTAATATGTGACATGCCCACCAGGTGGAACTCAACGTTGGCCATGCTGCAGCGACTGCACACGCAGCAGAGGGCCATCAATGAGTACCTTTGCGACTACGGCACCAGGACAGGGTCAGGGGAGCTTGGCTTTTTTTCCCCACGCCAGTGGAGCATGATCAAGGATGCATGCACTGTCCTCTCACCATTTGAGGAGGCCACGAGGATGGTGAGCAGTGACAGTGCATGCATCAGTGACACTGTACCTCTTGTCCACCTGTTGGAGCATACGCTGCATGGGATAATGGAAAGGGCACTTGAGGCAGAACAGAGGCAGGAAGAGGAGGACTTCCTTGCCTCTCAAGGCCCCCTTTATCCAGACAGTGTTTCTTCTGTCCCACCCATCACACAGGAAGAGGATGAGGAGGAGGAGGAGGAGGATTGTGTGAGCATGGAGGTGGAGCCTGGCATCAGCAGCAGCAGTCTTTTAGGGATGATGTACAGTCCCAACAAACCAGTGGATTTGTACGTGGCTGGGAAGAGGTGGCTGGCGATCATGTCATCCTCAGTGACCCAGAAGACTCCGGACCGAATGCCTCAGCTAACCTAAGCTGCATGGCCTCCCTTATCCTGCAAAGCCTGCGGAAGGATCCTCGCGTTCTTCGGATCAAGGAGAGGGACCATGGCTGGCTGGCCACTCTGCTTGATCCACGGTACAAGGGTAAGGTTGCGGACCTTATCTTGCCGTCGCAGAGGGAGCAGAGGATGAGACATCTCAGGGAGGCCTTGCAGAAAGGTCTGTGCAACGCGTTCCCAGAAACTAGGAGGTTACAAACTCCTGGTCCTGGACGACGAGTTGCTGAGGCTTCGGTCAGTAGCAGAAGGAGCGGTGGGGAAGGTGGACGTCTGACCGATGCGTTCAAACAATTTTTTAGTCCGCAGCCCCAAGGTATGATCGGTTCCAGCAACCATCGCCAGCGTCTGATATACATGGTGCAGGAATACCTAGGGGCAAGGTCAGACTTGGACACCTTTCCCACCGAAAATCCTCTGGCTTACTGGGTCCTGAGGATGGATCACTGGCCAGAGCTTGCACAGTATGCAATTGAGCTACTGGCCTGTCCTGCATCCAGCGTTCTTTCCGAACGCACATTCAGTGCTGCTGGAGGATTTGTCACCGATCATAGGGTGCGCCTGTCCACTGACTCGGTTGATCGACTGACCTTCATAAAAATGAATCAGTCTTGGATCACCACCAGCTACCAGGCACCTGAAGCGGATATAACGGAATAATTTATAATGTCACATCCCTTCAAGACTGCCTATGCTGATGCTGAGTGACTGTCCTGTTATGTTCACTGACTATCTTCTTCCTCCTCCTCAATGATCCATTCCACCACACCAGTGCCTAAGGCACAATTTTTCAGCCCCTGTATAACAGGGGCGTGTACTTACAATTTTTTTAAAAAAATGCTTCGAAACAGGTGTGACTGCTGTGCTCCAAGTACAGTATCTGTGAGGGGTTGCAGTCTTGTGGCACCAGCACCAGTGCCCAAGGCACAATTTTTCAGCCCCTGTTGGGCCGTGTAATTACAATTTTTAGGCAATGCTTTGCAACAGGTCTCATTGCTGTGCTCAGAGTACAGTATCTGTGAGGGGTTGCAGTGCTGTGGCACCAGCACCAGTGCCTAAGGCACAATTTTTCAGCCCCTGTATAACAGGGGCGTGTAATTACCATTTTTTAAAAAGATGCTTCGCAACAGGTGACTGCTGTGCTCCAAGTACAGTATCTGTGAGGGGTTGCAGTATTGTGGCACCAGCACCAGTGCCTAAGGCACAATTTTTCACCTCCCGTTGGGGCGTGTAATTACAATTTTTAGGCAATGCTTTGCACAGGTCTCATTGCTGTGCTAGAGTACAGTATCTGTGAGTGCAGTGTTGTGGCACCAGCACCAATGCAGGCACAATTTTTCAGCCCCTGTTTAACAGGGGCGTGTAATTACAAATCTTGATCTAATAGTTCACAGCAGGGCCCATTCCTGCGCCCACCAAGAGTAACTATGAGGGCCTACAGTCTTGTGGCAACACCGTCCACCACCACCACCACCGCCAAAGGACCAATTTTTCTGCCCTGTTCAACAGGTGCATGCAATTCATAATCTTGATCTAATAACTCACAGCAGGGCCCATTCCTGCACCCACCAAGAGTAACTGTGAGGGCTTACAGTCTTGTGGCAACACAGTCCACCACCACCACCGCCAAAGGCCCAATTTTTCTGCCCTGTTCAACAGGTGCATGCAATTCCAAATCTTGATCTAATAACTCACAGCAGGGCCCATTCCTGCACCCACCAAGAGTAACTGTGAGGGCTTACAGTCTTGTGGCAACACCGTCCACCACCACCACCACCAAAGGCCCAATTTTTCTGCCCGGTTCAACAGGTGCATGGAAGTACAAATCTTGATCTATTAACTCACAGCAGGGCCCATTCCTGTGCCCACCAGTCTTGTGGCTACACCAACATCTAATAGGGCAAATTTCTGCAGAGTATATACGGCAGGCCCCTACTTTCAAACATCCAACTTACAAACGACTCCTACTTGCAAACGGAAAGAGAAAACAGGAAGTGAGAGGAAATCTACCCCTAGGAAGGGAAATTCTGTCCTGTTAGATTTAATTTGGGAAAAAGGTATCTCCTCTCTACTGATGCTTTATCACGAATCCTTGTTTCAATTAAAACCCCACTTTTCCAAACACATTTGTCATTGGGACGGAAAGTGAGGTGACATGTTCTGAACAGATGTGCAAAGACAGCAAATGTTACAGGGGTGATAACCCCTCCCTATGTTCTCCAAAAAGCTTAAAAATAGATTTTTTTGGGATGGAGCTACACTTCATAATGTACCTGTTCAGATTCTACTTAAGAACAAACCTACAGTCCGTGTCTTGTTTGCACCACCTATATAGTGCTGTTCAGAGTATATAGGGTTGTAGGTATAGGGTTTTATTTTGGGTGCGGGGTCCCCCTTAATATCCATACAAGACCCAAAGGGGCTGGGGTGGGGGGGGGGGGGGGGTGATGGGGTAGCCATGCCATTTTTCTCAAGGATTTTCAGCCATATGGCGGCCAGGACAAGACATGACATTAAAGCCGCAAGTGGTTTTAAATGGCTTCTTTTTTTCCTTTACAAATGTCATTTTGTGCAAGGACAGTTCTAAACACGGGAAACACATGCCACTTCACAGGCATACTTTAGACACCCCCCAGGTACCATATTTAAAGGAAAATTTCACATTTTTTTTTTCACTTTATGCATCATTAAAATGACTGCTCCCGAAAAAACGTTAGTTTTTAAAAGTTCTTTTTGCATTGATATATGTCCCCTGGGGCAGGACCCGGGTCCCCAAACCTGTTTTATGACATTAACATGCATATTGGCCTTTGTAATTAGCAATTTTGATTTCGAACGTTCACGTCCATTATAACGAATAGGGTTCGAAAATTCGCGCAAACTTTCGGTCCGTTCGAAGGTTCTGGTGCGAACCGAACCCGGGGGTGTTCGGCTCATCCCTACCTCCTGGTACTGAGTCGGTCTTCAGAACCCATGCACTCGGGCTTCATGCATCTCTCTGTGGATGAGAGAACCCTTAGGAGGCAGGAGAGATTTTGTGGCCAGGCAGGTCACTTTTTGAAGTCTTGTCCTACCCGTCCAGGGAACGCCCGGACCTTGAGGTCCTATCATGGACAGACCTTAGGTGGCGTTGTTTCATCCCCAGTTATCCAGAAGGATAAGCCCTTGGTTTTGGTTACCCTTTCTTGGGCTGATTCGTCCATCGAGATACAGGCTCTAATCGACTCTGGGGCTGCAAGGCCTGTTCATTGATGCTGCCTTTGTATCGAAGCACTCGATTCCGCTACAGCTGTGTGACACTTCACTTGACATTGAGGCTCTTGACAGGAGACCTCTACAGCCTGCCCATGTGACTCATAAGACTGTTTTGTTGTCCATGGCCGTAGGGGCTCTTCACCATGAGATAATCTGATTCCAAGTTATTTCCTCACCTAAGATTATCCATGGTTACAGAGGCACAACCCCTCTTTTGATTGGCTCCATGCTGAGGTTCTCTCGTGGTCACCACAATGCAGTAAGTCATGCTTCAAGAAGGTAGTCAAGGTCCTGTGCACCTCTTAAACTCTCCTCCCTGCCGGAGGAGTACCGCGATTTTAGCGTTGTCTTTGACAAAGGTCAAGCCGGTAGTTTGCCTCCACACCGGTCGTATGATTGCACAATTGACCTTCAACCTGGTGCCATACCCCCTCATGGCCGGGTTTACCCTTTGTCGTTCTTGGAGGATAGGGCCATGGAGGAATATGTTGCAGACGCACTTTCTAGAGGTTTCATCCGCAAATCCTTGTCTCCTGCTGGTGCTGGTTTCTTCTTTGTGAAGAAAAGTGGTGAACTGAGATCTTGTACTGATTTATAAGGGTCTCAATCGTTTCACGATTAAGAATGCCTATCCGATTCCGTTGATTGCGGAGTTATTTGACCGCCTCAAGGGAGCAACGGTTTTCACAAAGAGAGGGGCATACAATGTCGTGAGGATTAAGGAGGGCGACGAATGGAAAACTGCGTTTAATACCAGAACAGGCCATTATAAGTACCTCGTAATGCCCTTTGGCCTTTGTAACGCCCCGGCAGTTTTCCAGAAATTTAATAACGATGTCCTTCAAGATTTGTTGCAGTTATGTGTGGTGGTTTATCTCAATGATATCCTCATATTTTCCAAGTCCCTGGAGAGCCACCACACAGATGTCTGTCATGTGCTTCAGAAACTAAGAGAGAAAATCTCTATTGTGAACTGCAGAAGTGCGAGTTCCATCGTGAACAGGTTAAATTCCTGGGCTATGTAATTTCCACTGTTGGTTTTTCGATGGACCCAGAGAAACTTTCAGCAGTCCTACAGTGGCCCCGACCCATGGGTTTACGTCCTCCAACTATTATCGGAAGTTTATTTGTAACTTCTCGTCTCTGGTCAAGCCCCTGACTGATATGACCAGAAGCACGGTAACCCACAGAGTTGGTCTCCGGAATCAATTAAGGCCTTTGAGAGTCTCAAGGCTGCCTTTGTTTCTACTCCTGGGTTGGCACATCCTACGTTACCTTTTTATCCTTGAGGTTGATGCTTCTGAGACTGGAGTTGGCACCCTTCTGTCTCCACGTCCTACCTCTGAGAACGCTATCTTGTGGCCACTTTTCACAAGAAATTGTTACCTGCGGAGTACAATTACGAGATTGGTGACAGAGAGCTGTTAGCGATCATTTTAGCCCTGAAAGACTGGAGACATCTCCTCGAAGGTGCCACTGTGCCGGTTCTCATTCTTACTGACCATAAGAATCTCACATTCTTGTCTGAGGCGACAGGGAGTTTAACAAGACTCGTGGCCACTCATTAAAATTAGAAGAAAACTGGTTTAACCTTAAACTACGTAGAGGGTTCTTTACTGTAAGAGCGGCAAGAATGTGGAATTCCCTTCCACAGGCGGTGGTCTCAGCGGGGGCATTGATAGTTTCAAGAAACTATTAGATAAGCACCTGAACGACCGCAACATACAGGGATATACAATGTAATACTGACATATAATCACACACATAGGTTGGACTTGATGAACTTGTGTCTTTTTTCGACCTCACCTACTATGTAACTATGTAACTATGTAACATTGTCTCATTCGGTACTAAGAATGTAAGGGGTGACGCTTTGTCACAACAATTTTCCTCCACTTCCAAGATGGAGTCGGTTCCGGTTCCTGTGATTCCTCCTGATCGTATTCTGGCTACGGTTCGCACCAGTCTCACTTCTTCTTTGGGTGACAAAATTCTTGCCGTTCAGGTCCATGCTCCTCCTGAGAAACCTTGTGACCGCTGTTTTGTCCCAGAGAGTCTCCGTACTCCAGACTTACCATTCTCCCAAGGCTGCTGGCCACCCTGGGAAGAATCAACTTTTTTGTGCCATTTCCCAATAATTCTGGGGACCTAGTCTACGTGCTGATGTAACCGCCTTCGTAGCTGCCTGTTCCGTGTGTGCTCAGAGTAAGACTCCACAACACCTTCCAGTGGGCCTCCTACAACCCATACCTAATGGAGAGAGGCCCTGGACCTACCTGTCTATGGATTTTATTGTGTAGTTACCCAACTCCCAGGGCAACAGAGTTATCCTTATGGTGGTTGACCGGTTCTCGAAAATGTCCCATTGTATTCCACTTAAGAAGTTGCCCAGTTCTAAGGAACTGGCTTGCATTTTTGCTTGGGAGATCTTTCGCTTCGCTACCAAAGGTGATTGTCTCGGACAGGGGTAGTCAGTTTGTGTTCCGGTTCTGGTGAGCCTTTTGTGCACAGTTGGGAATTCAGCTTACTTTCTCCTCTGCGTATTACCTGCAGTCTAATGGGGCTGCAGAACGAGCCAATTGGTCCTTGGAGCAATTCTATATTTCTGACCATCATAACAACTGGTCAGACCTCTTACCGTGAGTGGAGTTTGCTCACAATAGTGCCTTGAATTCTGCTTCCCAATTGTCCCCATTTATGGCGAATTGTGGTTTCCGACCTTCCATGTTGTCTGACTCGTTTGTTCCGCAGAGTATTCCTGCATTAGAGGAGCATCTCTGTGGTCTTCGTTCCACTTGGGTACAAGTGCATGAGGCTTTGTGACATGCTAATGAGGTACAGACTTCATGCTGACCGCAGATGCCTGCCTGTGCCTTCCTACCAGGTTGGGGACAGGGCCTGGCTGTCATCTAGCAACCTCCGACTTCGTGTTCCCTCTCTGAAGTTCGCACCTAGGTTCATTGGGCCTTTCCGTATTCTTTGCAGGATTAACCCAGTGGCTTACGCATTAGACCCTTTTCTAATATGCGTATCTCAAATGTATTTCATGTCTCCTGAGTAAAACCTTTGGTCTGCAACTGCTTTACCCTTTACCACCTCTGTGCCTCGTCCTCACCCTTTACAGGTTGAAAACCATGAGGAGTATGAAGGACAGTCCATTATTGACTGCCGTAGGTTCCGTGGGCACATACAGTACCTGGTGCATTGGAAAGGGTACGGTCCGTAGGAACGCTCTTGGGTCTCATCCTCGAACGTACATGCGTACGTAATCCTCCTCCGTGATTTCCATAGACGTTTTCCCCCGAAAGCCTGGTAGTCTTCCAAGGGGGAGGGGTCATTGAGGAGGGGGCACTGTCAGGGCTGGGTTCAGCCCTTTCTTCTCTTCTGGCCGCTCAGCTGTCAGTTAATTGCCAGCTCTCTCCACAATGACTCACCTGTTGATGATATCCTGCTCGTCAGTCCTGCCTACTTAAGCCGTCCAGCCCAGATGATCTCTGCCTTCGCCTTGGTCACATCTCTAGAGACTCTCTCCTGTGTTCCTGTTAAAGACTTGCTTGGCTGACATTCCTTCTGTCTCCAGATCCTGCTTGCTGTTCTACTACGCTCATCTCTGGGTCCCTGATGTTTTGGCTTGTCTTACTATCCATTTTGATTACGTTTACTCTGTTTACCTTTTTATTATTAAACAAGTGTGATTTAACTGTACTTCTGTCTTAAGCTCCATACACACGCTCGGATTATCCGAGGACCAGGTCCGTCGGATCATGTCCGTCGTACTTTGTCCGATGTTGGTTTTGCGTACACACGGTCGGACAAAGTTGTCGGAAAATCCGATCATTCTGAACGTGGTGACGTTTTTTGCCTACGACGGGACTACGTAGAGGCTAGTAGCCAATAGCTTTGGTCTTGTAATGTGATCTGAGCATGCGTAGCACTTTGTCTGTCGGAATTCGCTACACACGATTGGATTTGGTGTGATCGGACTTTGTTTTCAAAAAATCTATCCAGCAGGAGATAGGACTTTGTCCGTCGGACAATCCGATGGAAACTGTCCGATGGTGCCTACACACGGTCGTAATTTCTGACAACATTGTCTGATAGGACAGAATCCATCAGAAAATCCGACCGTGTGTATGGGGCTTTAGTCTAATTCATGGTTTCGGAGAGAGAGAACATTTCTTGTGCATGTCATTGTCACATTCAGCCAATCAACACTGGCCAGGAAAAAGGGTCGGGGGTCAGTTACCATCACTTACCACTTCAGAGGAGAGTGAAGTCTGTTTCTACAAGAACCTTCAGCGTTCGGCTGAACACTGCTATATGTCACGTAACCGCTGTATACCGATCATCAGAAAAGTTATACAGCAATTTTATTCTAAAGAAATAGGAACATATAAGGGTTGTGTGTGCTGTGGGGGTGTGGATGGATCCTTTATAAATTCAAGGGTTTAGTAACGCATTGACAATACAATAGTTTTAGTTTAAGCATTGACAATACAACTTGGACCTGATTGGTTTCTGTGCAGAGCTGCACCAGATTTTGCACGCTCCAGTTTTAGTAAATCTCCCCATGTCTTTTCTGCAATAAAAGTAACTGCTTGCTTACAGTGTACATCAGCAGAACTTAAGCTCCATTTTAATTCTTGCAGTGTGTAATAATTCTTACTCTATGAGCAGCGTGGTGGCTTCATCAGCTAAGTCCACCCAAACACTAAAATCCCTACATCTACAGACATTCTCAATCTAACACTAACATATATAGCCCTGTAAAGAAGAAATCAGTATACATACCTTTTTTGAAGCCTATCGGATCTGGTCTCCAGCGGCGGAAGCTCTGCAGAGGACACAGCCACAATGGCTGTGAAATGAATGGGGAGTGACATCACCCATAGACTTACTTTGGGGCTTTCCTTGTCGGCTGTGTCCTCTGCACCCATCTCCACAGTGAAGCCGCAGCTGACAGCTCAGCATGGGATCAGTTCCATTGAAGTTGCACTTTACACTTGTATTGTCAAATGAATGTTTAGACTTCAGAAAGAAAAGTCAGTTGGTTGTAGTACCACAGCTTGGGTTATGTATATTGATTTCTTCTTTACATGGCTAGATAGGTTAGTGTTAGATCGTGCATGTCTGTAGATGCAGGGATTTTAGTGTTAGGGTGGACTTTTTCTTTAATCTTTTTCTTGAAAGTATTCACAAGAACTGAATAGAAATATTTTACAAAAAAAGAAAAGAAACAGAAATGTCAAGACCCACGTAATATATATTTCAATTTTTAAATGTATCTTACATAATGTCTTTTCCCTGATGGTGGAGGCATGAATGAACGCTGACCTTAATGAGGCAAGTGAGGCCTGCAGTTCTTGGACGTTGTTGTGGGGTCTTTTGTGACCTCTTGGATGAGTCGGTCGCTGCGCTCTTGGGGTAATTTGGGCGGCCCGGCCACTCATGGGAAGATCACCACTGTTCCCTGTCTTCGCCAGTTAGTGGATAATGGCTCTCACTGTTGGTTCGCTGGATTCCCTAAGGGAAATGGCTTTAACCCCTTTACCAGACTGATTCTCACTCTTGAATTTCTTTGGGTCTCGGCATGATGTGTAAGCTATTTAAGGATCTCTTCTGGTGGGACCTTCCGGTGTCAAGCAGCTCCTATTTAATTGTCTTGAATTGTGAACTGGTGTGGCAATAATCATGCCTGGGTGTGGCTAGAGAAAATTGAACTCAGGTTGGACAACACACAAAGTATGTTTTTAACAAGGGGGGGGGCAATCAATTTTCTCACGGGCCATGATGGTTTGGATTTTTTTTCATATAAAAAACACCTTTTCTTGATTGTTTAAATTGGTTTTTTGATGTTCCGAAAACACTTAAGTGTGAAAAACTGCAAAGGAACAGGAAAATGAGGAAGGGGGCCAAACACTTTTTCACACCTCTGTATTCAATTTACTGCTGTAGTAAGGGTTTTGTAATCCTCAGGGGACTCCAGGAGGCGGTTTTGGGGTGCGGGGGGTCTCGTGCATGATGTGTTGGGTACTTTTTAGGATCTGGGGGGGTGGGTGGACCTTACTGTGCAATCATGATGCCTGGGCGGGGGGGGGGGGGGGGGATTGTGAAGGGGGTTGGGGAGGTGTGGCAATAATCAGGGCCGGGGGTGTGTGGCTTAGGATCTGCAAATTGTAAACTCAGGTGTAGGGACAATGAGCGGAAGTTTATTTTTAGTTATAGTATTGTTTGTTTTTACACAATGTTTTGGGGGATCTTCTAACAAACTGGCTTTGTTCTTTTTCACTTTTTATGTTTCAATCCGTTTTGGGCCAATTATGTTGGTTTGGACTTTTTTTGTTCATTAGCCAAATAACTACGTCATCTCTAAAATACTGTAGGTTGACCTTCTAACTTTTTACTAAATTAGTACACTCACCTGTCCATCTGTTTGTGTTTCCAGAACACAGATTGAGGCCAATGCATTAGGACGGGTTGTGTTGTCCTTGTGACTATTTGTTTATACTGTCTGTGGGAATGTTCCTGAAACCTTATTGGCACAGTATCACCTGAGACTCTCAAGATGCAGCAAATGTCAAAATAAGAAGCTCAAACTTCAGTGTGATTGCATTTCAGTAATGATTTAATAAAGGACATTATATGAATAAGCACTATAATAAAAAAAATAATGTTTGCACAAATTCAAAAATGTGTGGCTTCTTCTTTTTAAATACTACCAGTTTGACTAAAACATGTTGTGGTTCATTGACAAAGGGGCTTATTTACTAAACGCAAAACAAGTTTGACACTATTAAGATGTGCACTAGGACAACATATAAAACAGGCCAAATTAAAAGCAAAACAATACGAAACTACCAATATTTCAAACATAAATAACTGTATTTATTCTTTGTAAATCAAAAAGATGGTTTAAGGGTCTGCTGCCATTTCAATGGCCCCCCTACCATTAAAATACTGTAAATAAAGGTCCCGCACTTGCTGGGCTGATTGTGGTGCGGAACCAAGAGGGCGATTATCCAGCCCTGTCATGTTGCCTTCCACTCCGGCCTCAGGGCCAATTGGTAAGGAGTATGTTCCTGAATGTTTCCGTAAATAATTGTGCATGACACAGCATGCAAGAATGATAGTATTGAGTTTGTACTCTGCCAGATGTAGGGATGTAAGGAGCAATCTGAAACGGTTGGCCATAATACCAAATGCATTTTCCACCACCCTTCTTGCTCTGGCCAACCGATAATTAAAAATCCTCCTCTCAGGGGTGAGGGATCGTTGGGGAAATGGCCTCATCAGATGGTCACCCAGACCGAACGCCTCGTCGGCAATGAAGACGAAGGGGAGTCCCTCCACATTATCTTCATCTGGTGGCAGCTCCAGCCCACCAGTTTGGAGACGATGACCGAACTCCGTGTGGTTGAAGACTCCTCCGTCCGACATCCGGCCGTTTTTCCCCACATCCACATACAGAAAGTCATATTGTGCCGACACCACCGCCATCAACACGATACTATGGAACCCCTTATAATTCCAATAGTATGACCCCGAATGGGGTGGGGGCACAATTCGCACGTGTTTGCCGTCAATCGCCCCTCCGCAGTTGGGAAAGTCCCAACGGGCAGCAAACTGGGAAGCCACAGTCTGCCATTCCTGTGGCGTGGAGGGACACTGTGAAGTCAAACAGAAAGATACAATTTAAATTATAAACCAGGCAAAACACCAAACTAAATGCAACAAATTAACAAACAATTTGGAAGAACATATGTATTTATTTAGTACATCCTTGAAATAAAGCCAAAAGATTAAGGATAAAAGGGACAAATCTCTGATTGATGACCCCTCTGATGGACCAGAGAAGATAATAATGGGGATGTGGGTGGGGAGTAAATAATTGTAAGGTCACACAATACACATGCAATTAATTAAAGGTGTGTGTGGGGGGGGGGATAATTACAAGCTGACCCAAACCACATGCTATTAATTATCAGGGGGTGTGGGGGGGGATAATTACAAGCTGACCAAAACCACATGCAATTAATTATCAG
Organism: Lithobates sylvaticus; assembly: GCA_028564925.1. Taxonomy (NCBI): domain Eukaryota; kingdom Metazoa; phylum Chordata; class Amphibia; order Anura; family Ranidae; genus Lithobates; species Lithobates sylvaticus. The sequence continues at coordinate 51,123,336 of CM053035.1, forward strand.
GGGGTGTGGGGGTGGGGATAATTACAAGCTGACCAAAACCACATGCTATTAATTATCAGGGGGGTGTGGGGGTGGGGATAATTACAAGCTGACCAAAACCACATGCAATCAATTTTAAAATTGAGGGTCAAGGGGGGTGAAAGGGGGGGTGAGTAAAGCTGTACAATGGAGCTGGTAATATACATTTTTAACCAAAGAAAGTGACTAGGCTAGGGGTGTTTAGGGGGCCAAGCTTCCATGCTGGGGAGGTTGGTGCAAGCAAATATGCATGTGACCCACTAAATAATACATTATTAAAACTATTTCGATAAGTCAACCATAAAATACTAGACAAAAAAACAAAATCCAAAAATAAAAGGAATAGGGGACATTCATAGAATAGTCCTATCATGGTAATTAGCTAATGATGACATTGATGCACTACATTAACAAACATACAAGACATAGGTAATTTTAAAAGAGAAGACTTACCTTAATGTATTCCTCCTGCAGGACGTGGATAATGGCAGAACAGGTCTCTGGAATAATGAGCCCCAGAGCCTGGGGGGAGATGCCTGTCGTGAACTTGAGGTCCTGCAAGCTTCTCCCCGTCGCCAAGTAACGCAACGTGGCGACTAGCCTCTGCTCCGCACTGATGGCTTGCCGCATGCAGGTATTCTGCCTGGTAATATAAGGGGACAGCGAAGCCAACAGACGGTGAAAAATGGGGTCCGTCATCCGGAGATAATTCCTGAAATCATCAGGATTATTCTCACGGATCTCACGGAGCAAAGGCATATGCGAGAATTGGTCACGCTGGCGCAACCAATTCTTGGTCCATGAACTCCTCCTCACCCTGTTCATGGACCGGGCTCGTGCCAAGGTGTTAACCGCAACACCGAGCCCCTGCACAGCACGAACTCGTTCCCGAGTACGTCCACACTCCATGGCTTCAAAACGGTCGGCTGATCAAACAAACAACTTAACAGAACGCACTGAAGAACAGCAAGGCCTATGAAGAACGACCTGAAAAACAGGAACGAGCGGACCAGAACGGCCTGAGAACAGGTAGGAACTGATCCACACGCACTGAAAGCCAGATACAAACCTCACAAGCACAAACTGAACGGCAGAAGCGAACGAATTAAGCAGAAGTCTGAGAAGCGCGAATCGTCTCTAACCAAACGTCAACTAACACGCGATACACACGAGATTAGCTGACGGGGCCCAAAGGGTGTCGTTTGGGATCTCGAGCTTCCTTTTTCTAGTCCCGTCGTACGTGCGTACGTCATCGCGTGAACCGCCGGACTTTTTGCGTGATCGTGTGTGGTCAAGTCCGTTCGCTTTTTAGTCCAGCGTACCTAGCGGGAAAGTCCAGCGGATTGTCCGCTGGACTTAGGTCCGCCGGGAAAAGTCCGTACGTGTGTACGAGGCAATAGACTTACTTTGGGGCTTTCGTTGTCGGCTGTGTCCTCTGCACCCATCTCCACAGTGAAGCCGCAGCTGACAGCTCAGCATGGGATCGAGTCAGATCGGCTTCAGAAAAGTTATGTATATTGATTTCTTCTTTACAGGGCTAGATAGGTTAGTGTTAGATCGTGCATGTCTGTAGATGCAGGGATTTTAGTGTTAGGGTGGACTTTTTCTTTAATCTTTTTCTTGAAAGTATTCACAAGAACTGAATAGAAATATTTTACAAAAAAAGAAAAGCTGCTTTTATTTCTGAATTCAGACAACAAGAAACAGAAATGTCAAGACCCACGTAATATATATTTCAATTTTTAAATGTATCTTACATAATGCAGAAGTCACCTGAGACTTTCAAGATGCAGCAAATGTCAAAATAAGAAGCTCAAACTTTAGTGTGATTGCATTTCAGTAATGATTTAATAAAGGACATTATATGAATAAGCACTATGTAAGGGAAAACACTTAAGCCCCATACACACGGTAGGATTTTCGCATGGATTCTGTCCGATCGGACAATGTTGTTGAAAAATCCGACCGTGTGTATGCACCATCGGACAGTGTACGTCGGATTGTCCGACGGACAAAGTCCTATCTCCTGCTGGATAGATTTTCCGACAACACGGTCCGATCACACCAAATCCGATCGTGTGTACCGTTGTCCGACGGACAAAGTGCTACGCATGCTCAGATCACATTACAAGACCAAAGCTATTGGCTACTAGCCTCTACGTAGTCCCGTCGTAGGCAACAAACGTCACCACGTTCAGAATGATCGGATTTTCCGACAACTTTGTCCGACCGTGTGTACGCAAAACCAACATCGGACAAAGTATGACGGACATGATCCGACGGACCTGGTCCTCGGATAATCCGAGCGTGTGTATGGGGCTTTAGAATTCTTATTTGTACTCTGAGTCAATCTGTGGATAATATAGGAAAGAAAATAAGAAACAGAGAACATTGACCTGAGGTGTGTCGGGGTCACGTGGTCAGTATGCCTAAAAGGGGGCATACCCAAGTATGAAATGAAGTGAAAAGTAAAAGAAAAGGGGAATGGGTGGGTGGGACACGAGAGCCTACGATCACAAGGGGAGGAGGCAAAGGAGGGCAGGCTTTATGCAGCCTGACTCCTACAAAAACAGGCTTACACTTGTACTCGGAGTCAATTTGTGGATAGTATAGGAAAAAAAACAAGAAACAGAGAACATTGACCTGAGGTGTGCCGGGGTCACGTGGTCAGGATGCCTAAAAGGGGGCAAAAATAAACACAGTAGGATGACAGCATAACAAAAGATTTATTACAAGCTAAATTACCATTCAATCTGCCAAACTGACAAACGCTTGTGACATCTCTGAAAATGGCTCTGGGATATACCCAGAGAAACAAGACGACCTCCACCTAACCAATTCCTTGATGATATGGGCTGGGACCCATTGGCGCAAAGCCGCTCCTATCCTGAATAAATGGCCAGAGTATGCCTTAGAATCCAGACCTAGATTGGCCAAAAAAGGCTACGGCAATGAAGTATAAATTGAGCTGCGGAGAGGAGAGCACTAGGAAAAGGCAACAGAGGACCTAACCCTGGGTATACAAGACATGGCACTGACGAGCTGGTCTAACACCAACACTGGGCACCACGCTTTGCCAGTCTCAAAGAACCTGATGTCGATTGCTGCGTCTAGTAAGCATCCCGATGTAAACAGTGGCCGGGTACCTTACCAGTTGATTGGCCAAAGGTATGGGAGACCCTGGTCAGAAAGCATAAACTCTCCTGGCCTCAAAACCATAAAAGGCCAGATATATCATTGCCTTGAGCACCAAGCTGGGTAACAACCCAAAAATATGACCCGTGATGGGAAGTCTGCTGAGCACAGCAGGAGGGCTATTCTTCCGGATCCCTTTGAGGATGGCTTTAATAGGGTGTGCAGAAAATAAAGAAAAGACCTAACGGGGTCTCCCAAAAACATGACATGCTGGGTCCCAGCCAGATACGTCCTGATGATGCTGTGGGCCAATTCGTGTTGGGAGTGGCTAAAAGCATAAAAAACGAATAGGCACTGGATGTTGTAACCGTCAAGACTAGGAAACCTCCACCAGAAAGCCTGGAAAACATTCCAAGCAGTGTCAAAAGCCTTCCTGGTATTTGAAAAATAAAGATTTAACGATCAAGGTTGCTGCGTCAGCCCAATGGCAACCTAATCCCTCACTAATTGCTGGAACCGAGGAGAAGGCGTGGCGCAGGCATCTGCGTCCGGGACCTGGGCCTACCGGTACCGGCCTAGGCACAGAGGGGGTTCCGGAATCCACTAAAAGCCCGTGAGCCAGAAGAAGCCGCTGAAGCTGCATTAAGCTGACTTTCCAACAGTTCCACTCTATTGCGCAACTCCTAGCAGGACGTAGCGAGGGAAGTGAGCTGCAAAATAGATAAGTAATTTAAAACTGCTTGCGGCTGTAATTTAATGTCTGGTCCCGGCAATATGGGTGAAAATTATTGAGAAAACCGGCATGGGTAACCCCCCAGCCCATTACCAGGCCCTTTGGGTCTTGTATGGATATTAAGGGTAACCCCGCACCCAAATTAAAAAAAGAAAAGGCGTGGGGCACCCAGGCCCTATATACTATAAACAGCAGTATACAGGGGGTCCCTGGGTTACAAACAAGATAGGGACTGTAGGCTTGTTCTTAAGTTGAATTTGTTTGTAATTTGGAGCAGGTACATTTTTAAAGCTTTTTGGATAACATGAGGAAGGGTTATCACCCCTGTAACATTTGTTTTGCTTTCTATGCCCCTGTTCAGAAGATTTCACCTCACTTTCTGCCCCAATGTCAATTGGTTTTTGAAAATTTGGGTTTTTTAGGGAAACCAGGATTGGTGATAAAGCATCAGTGGAGACACCTTTTTCCCATTTTAACTCTTATGCCACAGACACGCCATCGGAAATTCGGCCAGCAAAATTCTGATCGTCTGTAGCAATTCCGACGCGTAAAATTCCTACGCATGCTCGGAAACAATTTGACGCATGCTCGGAAGTATTGAACTTTATTTTCTCAGCTTGTCGTAGTGTTGTACCTCACCACGTTCAGCAAACTTTTGTGTGACCGTGTGTATGCAAGCCAAGCTTGAGCGGAATTCCGTCGGAAAAACCATCCAAGATTTTTCGGATGGAAATTCCGCTCGTGTGTACGTGGCATTACAGGAGAGAATTTCCCTTCCTGGGTGCTGGAACGGGCCCTGCTGTGAAATATTAGATCAAAATTGTAATTACACGCCCCTGTTGAACAGGGGCAGAAAAATTGGGCCTTAGGCACTGGTGCTGGTGCCACAACACTACAACCCCTCACATATACTCTAGTTGAGTGCAGGAACGAGCCCTGCTGAGAAATATTACAGCAACAAATGTAATTACACGCCCCTGTTAAACAGGGGCAGAAAAATTGGGCTTAAGGCACTGATGCTGGTGCCACAACACTGCAACCCCTCACAGATACTCTAGTTGAGCGCAGGAACATGCCCTGCTGCAAAATATTACAGAACAAATTGTAATTACGTGCCCCTGTTAAACAGGGACAGAAAAATTGGGCTTTAGACACTAGTGCCCAGAACCAAAAATGTTCTTAGAAGCTATCAACATGAACATTGAGGAGGAATAGGATAGTCACTCAGCATAACATGATAGTCACTCAACATTGGCATAGGCAGTCTTCAAGGGATCTCACATTCATAAAAACATTTATTGGTTACATCAGCATCAGGTGCTAGGTAGCTGGTGATCCAAGACTAATTCATTTTTATGAAGGTGAGCCAATCAACCGAGTCTGTGGACAGGCGCACTCTGTGATCGGTTACAAAGCCTCCAGCAGCACTGTATGTGCGTTCAGATAGAACACTGGATTCAGGACAGGCCAGTAGCTCAATTGCATACTGCGCAAGCTCTGGCCAGTGATCCATCCTAAAGACCCAGTAACCCAGTGGATTTTCGGTGGGAAAGGTCTCCAAGGCTGATCTTGCCCGTAGCTATTCCTGCACCATGTAAATCAGACGCTGGAGATGGTTGCTGGAACTGATCAGACCTTGGGGCTGCGGACTAAAAAATTGTCTGAACGCATCGGCCAGATGGCCACCTTCTCCACCGCTCCTTCTGTGACTGACCGAAGGTCCAGGAGGACCAGGAAATTGTAACCTCCCAGGCTCTGGAACGCATTGCACAAACCTTTCTGCAAAGCCTCCCAAAGATGTTTCATCCTCTGATCCCTCTGCGGAGGCTGGATAAGTTCCGCAACCTTACCCTTGTAACGTGGATCAAGAAGGGTTGCCAGCCAGTACTGATCCCTCTCCTTGATACCACAAATCCGAGGGTCCTTTCGCAGGCTTTGCAGGATTAGGGAGGCCATGCAGCATAGGTTTGTTGAGGCATTCGGTCCGGAGTCCTCAGCACTAAGGACGACATGATCCGCAGCCACCTCCTCCCAGCCACGTACAAGTCCATAGGTTTCTGGGGACTGAAAACGATCCCTTGAAGACTGCTGCTGATGCTGAGTGCCAGGCTCCACCTCCATGCTGACACAATCCTCCTCCTCCTCCTCCTCTTCCTCCTCCTCCTCCTCTTCCTGTGTGATAGGCGGGCCTGCAGGAATACTGTCTGGATAAAGGGGGCCTTGAGAGGTAAGGAAGTCCTCCTCTTCCTCCCTCTGTTCTGCCTCAAGTGCCCTGTCCATTATTCCACGTAGCGTATGCTCCAACAGGAAGACAAGAGGGACAGTATCACTGATGCATGCACTGTTACTGCTCACCATCCTCGTGGCCTCCTCAAATGGTGACAGGACAGTGCATGCATCCTTGATCATTAGCCACTGGCGTGGCGAAAAAAAGCCAAGCTCCCCTGCCCCTTTCCTGGTGCCATACTCACACAGGTACTCATTGATGGCCTCTGCTGCGTGTGGAGCTGCTGCAGCATTGCCAACGTTGAGTTCCACCTGGTGGGCATGTCACAGATGAGGCGGTTCTTGGCAGACATGGAAGTAAGTCACACATGTGCAAGTCACAAGCAAGTCTCAAGTCTTAACCTTCAAGTCTCAAGTAAGTCCCAAGTTACTGTGGCAAAAAGCAAGCAAGGCAAGTCGAGTCCCTGCTAGAAGTCAAGCAAGTCAAGTCAAATCATTTATTTTGGTCAAGTCACAAATCAAGTCAAAATACTGATCTACCCCATTTCCACCTTTAAATGAGTTAAAAGTCAGTGTTCAGGGAAGGTTTTGTTTTATTTTCAACATTAACAAAACTGCTTTGTGCTTTTTTTCTTGGCATATTAAAGAAACACTTTGAATGCCCAAACAGCAGACAAGGAGCAGAACACTCAGCAATTAAATGACCAACAAGCCTGAAAAAAATGTAGTCCTTGCTGAGGAGGAAAATAACTAAGTTCAAAGTTTGAACTTCAAACTAATAAAGTATTTTAACATCTAAATCAGTGGACACAATGCCAACATCTGGACACTTGAATGGTGATGAGAATAGCCACTTAAAATGCCAGATATGGGGGTGTGCAATTGATCAGTTTTAGGGTTTTAATATACTTTGTAAATAGCACCCTATACATTTATAGTCAGTGGTAGTTGTATTCTCTGCATTATGCCCTGATAAAATAACATTTAATTACAGTGCAGGTCAGTGTGATAATCACTGTGATTGCATCAGCTAGCACTTATGTACAAGTTTCATATATAAACACAATTTTTAACATATGTAAAACAAGTGACCTAATGGACAATTCTGAGTGAGATTCTTTTTGAACCAAAGATGTGGGCTTTATTTTTTGATTGTGCATTGTACTACAGCAGAATTAAAAAACATATTATATAAAAATATACTATGGATATACAATATACTAAACCTAGTATTGACAAGATATCTTCTCTATTAAAGAAGAGGATATGTAGAGGTGGTTGTCCATATAAAAATGTCATATATATATATAAAATTACTTTATATTGAATTATACAGTATATTATATTATAAACTTTATGGTCAGGCAGCCGTGTACCTGATCGGCAGCGTCCCGGCGGGCGGCGGCCATTCCAGTATTCAAAAGCCACACCTCCTCCTCGTCTGTGATAGGCAGAACACTCAATTTCCCAGCATTCAGTGTTCCGCCTATCACGGACATTTGCTCATCCTCATAACACAGACGAGGATGAGAGGATGTCCGTGATAGGCTGAACACTGCCTGCTGTGAAATTGAGTGTTCCACCTATCACAGACGAGGAGGCGCGGCTTTTGAACACTGCAATGTCCGCCGTCTGTCTGCATGACATGCTGATCAGGAAGGCAGACGGTGGCTTGCGGTTAGTGTGTTAGTGGTAGTGTTAGTTAGTGGTGGTAGTGTTATGGTGCCAACTTGCCAAGTCATTGCAAGTCATATAGCCCAAGTCAAAGTCAAGTCGCAAGTCAGTAGTGACAAGTCAAAGTCAAGTCGAGTCATTTATTGAATTCAGTCAAGCAAGTCGCAAGTCCTCAAACAGGTGACTTGAGTCACATGACTTGACTTAAGTCAGACTTAAGTCCCCCACCTCTGGTTCTTGGGCAGGTTGCATTCCTTTTGAAGGTCAGCCAGCCAAGCACTGGCATTATATGACCGACGGAAATGCCCACAGACTTTCCTGGCCTGCCTCAGGAGATCCTGTAAGCCTGGGTACCTGCACAAGAGCCGCTGCACCACCAAATTAAGGACGTAAGCCAAACAGGGAACATGGGTTAAGTGTCCCTGTCAGAGGGTGGAGAGGAGGTTGGAGCCATTGTCGCAAACCACCATTCCTGGCTGAAGCTGGCGTGGCATCAACCACCTCTGAACCTGCCAGAATCTCTGCCTCAGTGTGGCTCCTGTCCCCTAAGCAGACCAACTCAAGCACCGCATGGCATCTTTTTGCCTGAGTGCTTGCGTAGCCCCTAGAATGCCTACGGAGCACCGCTGGTTCCGAGGACAAATCTGCACAGGAAGAGGCCATAGAGGAAGAAGAAGAGGAGGGGGTGGAGTAGAGAGGTGTGGCAGAATCACCACTATCAGCATTTTGGAGGCGTGGTGGCGGAACAAGCTCCAACATTACTGCACCCTGTCCTGCATCCTTCCCAGCTGCCAGCAGAGTTACCCAGTGTGCCATGAAAGAAAGGTAACATCCCTGTCCATGCCTGGTGGACCATGAGTCAGCGGTAATATGCACCTTACCACTGACTGCCCTGTCCAATGAGGCCAAGACATTGCCTTCCACATGTCGGTAGAGAGCCGGGATGGCCTTCCGAGAAAAAAAATGGCGTTTGGGAACCTGCCACAGAGGTAACACACATTCCACATATTCTCGAAAGGGGGCAGAGTCTACCAGCTGAAAAGGCAGCAGTTGGAGTTCTAGCAATTTAGCCAAGCTAGCATTCAGCCGCTGAGCATGTGGATGGCTGAGAACAAATTTCTTTTGACGGTTTAGCAACTGGGGTAGGGAAATTTGCCTGCTACAATTGGATGTAGGTGTACCGCTAGTGTCATGAAGATCCTGCCAGAAATCTAAACCCGGGCCGTCCTGGCCCTCAGATTCCATTGCGCATGCGCATGCGCGCCCGGGCGCGGGCACGTGCACAACCGCGCACAGGGAGACGGGCGCGCGCCCTAGTTAGCACCAGCCGGCCTATTTAAGCCTGACTTGAGCAGACGGTCTTTGCTGTCTGCTCTACAGCGTTGTGGTGTAGTAAAGTGAAACCTGATCCTGTTATACCTGTTCCTTTGACCCGGCTTGCCATTAAGACTATCCTGCTTTCTGCCTGTACCCGACCCCGGCTTCCAGTGACCATCCTCCTGCCTGATCCATTGTACCCTGCCCTGGTTCAGATCTATTACCTGACTTTTGATGAACTTTGGTTCCTTGTTCAGCCTTGTCCAGTCTGCAGTCTGACCCTCTGTAACGAGCCTGTTCACCTGTTGGTTCCAGTCCAGTCCGTGGTTCCGTTTCCTGTGTCCAGTTCCTGTCAGCTCTGCTATCCAAGCTTACCTGTGAACCTGTTTGCCTAGCCATTGTCCAGTTCCTGTCAGCTCTGCTATCCTAGCTTACCTGTGAACCTGTTTGCCAAGCCATTGTCCAGTTCCTGTCAGCTCTGCTATCCTAGCTTACCTGTGAACCTGTTGCCAAACCGTTGTCCGGTTCCTGTCAGCTCTGCTATCCAGTTTACCTGTGAGCCTGCTTTCTGTGATCCTGCCAGCTCCGCTATCCGGTTTACCTGTGAGCCTGCTTCCTGTGATCCTGCCAGCTCTGCTATCCGGTTTACCTGTGAGCCTGCTTCCTGTGATCCTGCCAGCTCTGCTATCCAGTTTACCTGTGAGCCTGCTTCCTGTGATCCTGCCAGCTCTGCTATCCAGTTTACCTGTGAGCCTGCTTCCTGTGATCCTGCCAGCTCCGCTATCCAGTTTACCTGTGAACCTGCTTCTCAGAGATCCTGCCTGCTCAGCTAACCTGTTTCCTTCCCACCGGTCTGTTGATCCTGCCAGGCACCCGTGCTCCTCCTCACTCCTGTCTCCCCTGTTCCCACACCAGGGGACCAGGAGTGGGAGACGCAAGGGAGGCCTCTCCCTGCAATCTCGGGCTCGCACCACCAGGTACGTGACAGCTAGCCGATTCCCCACAAGTGCTTGGGACACCTAATTCTACACCTTCATTCCTCTCGGTGCAGGTGTCTGAGAGGACTGAAGGTATAGTGGGGTTGGAGATCCCAGCTGATAGGGAGCGAGGAGAGTTCCGCCTTGTTCTTTGGTGTGGGTCTTTTAAGTACTGTTGCCAACGGACTGCATGGGAGCTTGACATATGTCTGGTCAAGCATGTGGTGCCCAAGCGGCTGCTGTTTTGGCCACGCTTGATACGTTTCAGACATATGTTGCAAACAGCAACGATGCAATCTGCTGCACACGTCTCAAAAAAGGCCCACACCAAAGAACTTTTGAAAAAACGTCAGAGTCAGCAGCGCCCTGCACATGCGGAGCTCTGCGGTGTAATGCAGTCAGTTGGCTGTCTTTAAGCTTGCCCCTAGAGGGCATCCTGCCTCGTGGGAGATGTGCCTCCTCCTCATCCTCCTCCTCTCTTCTATCAGGCACCCACGTAGAGTCAGTGACCTCCTCATCCCCTCTCTCCCCGCCACTGGAGCAAACCTGGCAGTATGCTGCAGCTGGGGGAATTGCCAGTTTGTTGTCCTTCTTGGACACCCCCTCTCTCTGGGCTCACGTTACTGCCTTCATCCTCAACCTGGGTACCATCATTGGAGACTTCAAAATGCTGCGCATCCTCCTGCAGCATGTACCCGACACTGTGGTCGAACAGTTCGGGGGACTCCTCAGGACATGAGGGTGGGGCTAGGGAAGGAGTGACTGATGCCACTGAGCCGATGGAATAGGCCGCTTTGGCAGCTGCATTGACAGCCAAACTTCTCTTAGCCTGGGTGACAGAGGATGAGGAGAATGGGGACGGCTTTGTGATCCACTCTACCAACTCTTCTGCATGTTGTGGCTCAACACGGCCAGCTGTCAAAAAAAAGGACAAGCGTGACCCACAGCCACATGCTGAGGACCGTGCACCGTGTCCACGACCAGCACTCTTGGCTGTAGACACAGAGGCTGCTTGCCCTCTTTTAGTGGCCTGTGAGCGTCTGCCTTTCCTTGGTGGCCTTCCAGACATGCTGTCAAATTGGATTAGCAAAACACCACCTGAAGAAAATTACACCAGGAAAATTACACCAGGAATGGCCTGCAGTCAGGTATAGGCTTGGCTAGACTATAATGCAGTGGATATATATGTAGGAGACTGTATATATATATATTTAATGCACTGCAGATCACTGAATCACTTGCCTGCCTGAATGTGAATTTGAAAACGTACACCAGCAATGGTCTGCAGTCAGATATAGGTTTTGCTAAACTGGAATGCAGTGCATATATATATGTAGCACTAGCCCCCGAAGGAGCTGCTGGTTTAATTTGGGCTTACTCATGTTCGACTCGAACAGAAAGCTCATCCCTACTAGTCAGTGGTCACTGGCAGCCCTAATCACTTGATTATAATATGCAGCTATGAGTCCAGTCCAGCATACTCCGACCCCTGACTCCTGACACTGGAGACCCCCAGCCCTGAAGGTAACAGCAGAGCCAGCCAGAGTGCAGCCTGTTAGCATAGCATAATTGTAAGTGACTAACAGCTCCTGGGGAACCGTATACATGTATCAGTGACACACACAGTGGCAGCCTTTGTGCTGGGGGAGTGACTACTGATTGAAACGAGAGGCCATATTTCACCGCCATGGCTCCACAATTCCCTGCCTATCTGCTGGGGAAAGATGTGAAACAGAGTGACAGCAGCATAACCTGACTGTCCTACTCCAGGTGTTCTACATACATGTAGAGGGCTGCCTGAACCCCCGAGCCACCCCCTGCTGCCAACATCTCAAACCAGCCCCAATCAGCAGTCTGGTGAGAAAGGCGGGAAGACAAATTTCCCTTTTACCAGAGCCCGCATCGCACAAGACCCTTTCAAGAAGACCGCCATAACCCGGGCCAGAAAGGAGGCAGGGGGAACAAAGCATCTGTTCGTCTTCCTCGTAGCACCCCCAACCCAGAAGTGACCTAAGAGACGCGCCGGAAATCACGTCACACGAGAGCATACGACCACAAGGGGAGGAGGCAAAGGAGGGCAGGCTTTATGCAGCCTGACTCGTCCTACAAAAACAGGCTCACCTACGGTCAGCCTTATACTTGTCTGCCATGTCCTTCAAGGGCCCATCCACAGTATGTGTTGCGTTAATCCACATGTATTAATGCATTTGGTTACCATACATTAAGGAATTCTGTTTTACAGCAAACCATTTATTTCCAATGGGCTGGCAGCACACCTTTAATAGAAAGTCAAATATAATTACACCTTTGAAACCATGTTTTATATTACACCCATGTCGGGACTGGCCATAAGGCCCACCGGGCAAATGCCCGGTGGGCCGCAGTCATTTGGCTGCATGTTTTAGGCCTCACCTCCTGCTATATGGGCATTCCTAAAGCAGGGCCGGCGCCAGCACACTTACAAGGTGCAGAAGGAGGTGGGAGAGAAGGCTCCTGTGACATGCAGGAAGCGCCTGCAGTGGACAGACAACTCGCGGGTCGGCCGCGCTGGAGGTATAGCTACACTCAAGCTGACAGCGGCCTCTCTCCTAACACCGGCCGGGACACTGTGATGTCTGCACAGGGAGGAAAGATGAGTGCAGCAAAAAAAAAAAAAAAACGAATATGTTTCAATGTGTTACATCCAAAATCCCGCTCTGTAGTGGCGGGAAAAAGGAGTGGATTGGGGCTGTCTATTTACTGGTATGGGGCTATCTTTATGGGGCTATCCCTTTACAGGTATGGGGCTGTGTAATTACTGGTATGGGGCTATCTATTTACAGGTATGGGGCTGTCTAATTACTGGTATGGGGCTGTCTCTATATAGGTATGGGGCGACTGTCTCTTTACAGGTATGGGGCTGTCTATTTACAGGTATGGGGCTGTCTGTATCAGGCTGTCTCTTTACAGGTATGGGGCTGTCTCTTTACTGGTATGAGGCTGTCTCTTTACAGGTATGGGGCTGGCTGTCTCTTTACAGGTAGGGGGCTGTCTCTTTACTGTTATGGGGCTGGATGTTTCATTACAGGTATGGGGCGGTGGTCTCTTTACAGGTATGGGGCTGTCTCTTTACAGGTATGGAGCTGGCTGTCTTGTTACAGGTATTGGGCGGCTGTTTCTTTACAGGCATGGGGCGGCTGTCTATTTACAGGTATGTAGCTGTCTCTTTACAGGTATGGGGCTGTCTCTTTACAGGTATTGGGCGGCTGTCTCTTTATAGGTATGGAGCGACTGTATCTTTACAGGTATGGGCTGCTGTCTCTTTACAGGTATGGGGCTGTCTATTTACAGGTATGGGGCTGTCTCTTTAAAGGTATGGGGCAGCTGTCTCTTTAAAGGTATGGGGCAGCTGTCTCTTTACAGGTATGGGGTTGTCTCTTTACAGGTATGGGGCTGGCTGTTTCTTTACAGGTATGGGGGGCTGTCTCTTTATGGGTATTGGGCTGTCTCTTTATGGGTATTGGGCTGTCTCTTTATGGGTATGGGGCAGCTGTCTCTTTACAGGTATGGGGCAGCTGTCTCTTTACAGGTATGGGGCAGCTGTCTCTTTACAGGTATAGGGCTGTCTGTATGGGGCTGTCTTTTTACAGGTATGGGGCTTTCTGTCTATTTACTGGTATGGGGCTGTCTATTTACTGGTATGGGGCAGCTGTCTATTTACTGGTATGGGGCTGTCTATGTACTGGTATGGGGCTGTCTATTTACTGGTATGGGGCGGCTGTCTCTTTACTGGTATGGGGCGGCTGTCTCTTTACAGGTATGGGGCCGTCTCTTTGCTGGTCTGGGGGCGTCTTTTTGCCGGTCTGGGGCTGTCTGTTTGCCAGATTGGGGTCGTCTCTTTGCTGGATTGGGGCCATCCCTTTGCTGTATTGGGATGTATCTTGGGATGAATATCTGGTCACCAATCACCCCCACGAACATGGTACTATTACCCAGCCCCTACCCCAAAACTGCTCCCTCACTTATCTTGATTATGGGGTGCTTCTCCCCGCAAGCTTCTGTTTAGTCTTGAATTTGGCGTGGCTTCATCCACATCATATCGTCATATCATCCATTCACTGCAGGCTCCAGTTCAAAAATGTAATTTAAATGCATTTTTGTTTTAACGTGGGTGGATTTATTACGTTTTTAGAAAATGTGGAATTTGGGATAACATGGGACAGTGCAATGCCCTAGGGAAGCATGTCGTAAAGTTTGTTTTACCATGAGTAACTGCAATGCATTATTGTGAGCTAAACTGTGAATTTCCCCCATTCTTCATCCACAACCATTATTAAATAATATCAAAACAAGATGATTACACTCCAAACTTGATGTTCAGTAATTATTTATTAAGGGATAAGTGCTCTTTCAGGTGCTAATCTGGGCAAAAATCCTGCCCCCTTTCCACCTTGATCACTAATATAGAAATTATTACACCAACCTCAGATCAGTAAATTATATAATGGGATACCAGCTGTGCAGCAACCACACAGTAACTAAAACATTTGATGTGGAAGAAAGAAAAGATACTGTAATTTATAGGTAATTCTTAAAATGAATCACTGCTCTAATGTCTATTCAGCAGCTAGCATAAAATATAGGTAACAATATTAAAACATGTATAAAGATATGCAGCACTAGAAATGCAAGCATGAATTATGTAAATAAAAATCTACATTGAGCATAAAGATTCCATGTTCCATAAAATGGCATCACGCACAGTGTAAATATGACCAGCTGAGGTGAACTATGAAATCTTCCACTGCACACCAACAGTCCTTGTACTGCAGAAAATGGACCACTAACTTATAGGTGGTCAGATAAGCATGATATATCTACTATAGCAGCCCTCAAATTTTCCACTCGGCTACTCGCATTTTGCGAGTGGAAAATGAGGGCTGACGAGGAGCTGGGCAGCCTGGGAGTAGGGGGGCAAGCACCGCCAGCAGAGTTGATTGAGAGCCGCTCTCCCAGCGATCGCCTCGGTGGAAGAGAGCATGAAGAGGAGAGCCGTGAGATCACAAGCGGTATAGCACGCTGGAACAACTTACATTGATATTGCCTCCACTCTGCTCGCCATCACACACAGCCCCACCTCCTTCTAACCCCCTGCCTGCGATAGACAGAATGCGGGTCCAATGCTGGGATGTATTCTGTCTATCACAGGCACGGGGTTAGGAGGAGGCGGGGCTGTGTGTGACGGCGAGCAGAGTGGAGGCAATATCAACGTAAGCTGTAACAGCGTGCTATTCGCACTCTGTGACCCTGTGGCTCTCCTCTTCCTCCAGTCATGATCCGGCCGCCCTCTCTCTTCCTCCGCCCTGGCGAGGCTGCAATGTTGGGCACAGTGAGTCTGCAATGGGGGCACAGTGAGACTGCAATGGGGGCACAGTGAGTCTGCAATGGGGGCACAGTGAGTCTGCAATAGGGACACAGTGAGTCTGCAATAGGGACACAGTGAGGCTGCAATGGGGGCACAGTGAGGCTGCAATGGGCACAGTGAGTCTGCAATTTGGGCACAGTGACGCTGCAATGGGGGCACAGTGAGTCTGCAATGGGGGCACAGTGAGGCTGCAATGGGGGCGCAGTGAGTCTGCAATGGGGGCACAGTGAGGCTGCAATGGTGGGCACGGTGAGGCTGAAATGCACAGTGAGGCTGCAATGATGGGCACAGGTCACGCTGCAATATTGGGCACAGGTCACGCTGCAATGATGGACACAGGTCACGCTGCATTGCTGGGCACAGGTGAACCTGCATTGATGGGCACTGGTGAGGCTGTGCTGAGGGGAACTGATAAAGTTGTGATCAGGAGCTATGATTAGTGATGTGCCGCACGTAGCAACGCCCCTAACAGTTAGAATCACTCCCTAGGACACACTTAACACCTTCCTAGCCAGCTAGTGGTTAACCCCTTCACTGCCAGTGTCATTTTTACAGTAATCAGTGCAATTTTATAGCACTGATCGCTGTAAAAATGACAATGGTCCCAAAAATGTGTCAAAATTGTCTGATGTGTCCGCCATAATGTCGCGGTCACGATAAAAATTGCAGATCGCCACCATTACTAGTAAAAAAAACGAATTATTAATAAAAATGCCTTAAAACTAACCCCTATTTTGTAGACGCTATAACTTTTGCGCAAACCAATCAATAAACGCTTATTGCGATTTTTTTTTACCAAAAATATGTAGAAGAATACGTATCGGCCTAAACTGAGGGAAAACATTTTTTTTTATATATTTTTGGGGGATATTTATTATAGCAAAAAGTTAAAAATAATGTGTTTTTTTTCAAAATTGACGCTCTATTTTTGTTTATATCGCCAAAAATGTAAACCGCAGAGGTGATCAAATGCCACCAAAACAAAGCTCTATTTGTGGGAAAAAAGGATGTCAATTGTGTTTGGGAGCCACGTCACACGACCGCGCAATTGTCAGTTAAAGCAACGCAGTGCCGAATCGCAAAATGTGCTCTGGTCTTTGGCCAGGAAAATGGTCCGGGGCTTAAGTGGTTAAGTGTCATTTCATGAGAGAATTTATGAGGGCGTGATTAGGGGCAGAATTAGGGGTGGGGCAGGGTAGGGGTTGGGTGGGGCAACTGGTGGCAAGTAATCCCCTTGAGGCCTGGCTAGTAGCTCTGGACTTGAAATTTTGAGCCCTGCACTATAGCAGGACTCCACTCTGGTACCAGACAGCTGAATCTCATAGGGTCATAAAATGGAGTGGACTTGTGTCTTTTTTCAACCTCACCTACTATATGGAGTGAAACCACAGGTTCAAATGTAGGATAAAAGAGAAGCAGCTCCTCATAGTATAGTATGTTAATTCAAGATGATTTTATTAAGTAAAAAGCATGCAGGGTACTCACATTTGGAGAATCAAAACAAGCATTTCAGGAACACAGAAAGTCCTTGGTTAACATTTGTTTCCAGACAACAAAATGGCCGCGGTCAGTATGTGTAGTGTCGTGACGTCAGAGGAGCCCAGAGATCTGATGTCACGACACTACACTTACTGACTGTGGCCATTTTGTTGGTTGGAAACAAATGTTAACCAAGGACTTTTTGTGTTCCTGAAATGCTTGTTTTAATTCACCAAATGTGAGTACCCTGTATGCTTTCTATGTAATAAAATCATCTTGAATTAACATACTACACTATGAGGAGCTGCTTCTCTTTTATCCTACATATGAACCTGTGGATTCACTCCATGTTATGACCCTATAAGATTCAGCTGTCTGGTACCAGAGTGGAGTCGTGCTATAGTGGCTATATCATGCTTATCTAAACGCCTATAAGCTAGTGGTCCATTTTCTGCGGTAAGAGGCTCGGTGTGTTGGTGTGCAGTGGAGGATTTCATAGTTCATCTCAGCTTGTCATATTTACACTGTGGGTGATGCCATTTCTAGGAACATGGACTCTTTACACTCAGTGACAGTGGATTTTTATTTACATAGTTCATGCTTGGATTTCTACCGCTGCATATCTTTATACATGGTTAATTCTTACCAAGCTTTTTCACCTTACATTTTTGAGTGTCCTTACTTGGATGTGAAGTTCTGAAATCTTCAAGCCCACATTCCTCTACAGATGTGCCAACTCTCAGTGCATGTCTGTCGCCATCTCCACGTAGAACAGAAGTAAAAGCAACATTAAACCCCAAAGCTAAAATTCACTGTATTGCATTTTTACCAGTTCTATGATGTGGAGGCTGCTTTAATTTTACTTTTATTTTCCCCTGTTGATCCAGCTAGTAAGTCCAGCAAAAGTGACAGAGGGTTGAAACAAACCATTTACCACTGACATGGTTCTTACAATGGTCGGTTTTTATATGAAACCTTTATCCCAAAGGGAAAACAAAAAAAACAACAGTTTGCTGTAACTTCTTAAAATATGTTAGTTGTCCACCTAACATTGGAAGGTCTCATGTTAGACTTTGTTTTTGTAACTTATATCTTTGGAAAAAATAAATAAAAAACTAATAAACATATTGAAATCTTAAAAAAACAGTTATATTATCTTAAACTGTTTGCATTCCCACCTGAGGACTCTTGTATATTATTGTCCTAATGTTGGGACTCAGGAGGTGTCCTGTTATTATTCATTTTTTTAACATACCTTTTTGAAAGAAAACGATTAAACATATTGAAATCTAAAATGTTTTAGTTTGAGTTCAGCGTTAATTTGTTGTGGATTTTTAGTACCTCATAATAAATGGGATTTTTAAGGCAATGTAGTCAGCGACTAAACAATATATAAAAAATAGAAAATTTATTCATATATCAAAACAAATACAAAGAAAAAACAGAAAAAATATCTCAACAGGTATCTACAAATAGTGGAGGTGTGTTTACACAAGAGCTGCATACATATCATACATCATATGTGAGTGGCCATTTCATGCTACAATAAAAATACAATACAGAGACATGAACGAACATTGGCTCTGGATGTACAGTAGTCTGAAAATCCAACGCGTTTCGAAATGTGCATATGTATGTAATTTCTTCCTCAGGGAAGCCACTCTTTCTACAAATAGAATATGACATTAATGCAATGCAGCAGAAAAGAAAAAAATGAATATAAAATTAATGAAAATATAGAAAATAACAATCTACCTATATATCCGCTCAAAAGTTCCAAGGGTTGATGTGTATATTCTTTCGCCACCAGACACCACCAATGGAAATCAAACTTGTTATCATCGCATAAGGAGCGCTAAAGAACCAAAGCTTAATATTGATGCACCACATGCTCCGCCCATTGCATCCTATTATTACCCCAAAAGGATCTGGGAATAGTAGGAAAGAGGACCTATGAAAAATAGTAAAAAATAAAAAATAAATAAATAAATGATTACATATGGGGGCCCATTTTCTAAAGATCGGCCATATTCCCAAATTTTTAGTATATATACTTACGGGGATTTTGGTGCCTAAATGGCTAAAGTTCAATCCTCAGCTAAACCAAAAAAGAAAGTCAAATCTTGGAAAGCCGAAGTAGAGAAAATCTCATAGGTCCTGCAGGTAGGTAGGAAGCGTGCATACTAAGTGCTCCTGGTGTTTGTCTTTTTATATAGCCCTCTGTGTTTAAAAACGGCGCCAAATGAACATAATAGAGGATTTAAAACAGCTGGGAAAAGGCTGACGTGAGTATGTATTAGTGGGTGGACCTTTGTATCAACAAAGGGGGGAGTGAATTGCAAAAAGAAAGAAACCAATCAGAGGAGATTTCCTCTCTCTGCGTGTTTTAGAATGGAAGGGTGCGTCTCCGCTGTCATGACAACGACGTCTCTGCAGCGGCATCACCACTGCCCTCTGAACGGTATAATGTTGGGAATTTGTGCGCCGACGTGATCATAGCGGCGGCGCTCCTGCTATTGGCTCAGGTAGGCAGCGCCTCCATCCATCTGGAAACTACAGCTGCCTACACTGTGCGTGGAGCGAGAGGAGGGCGCCGCAAACAGAAAGGCGGCGTCCTCATCTCCAAGGTAACCATCTCAGGAGATGGCGCCCCCGCCCACCCAGAGGCCGCGCCTCCAGTGATGTAAGTGAGCAATGGGGGAACGCTGATATTGTAAAAGAGGTGTCCTGATCACCAAGGCAACAGCAGAAACAAAATAGCCTAAAGGGGAGAATGCTAGCAAGCCGTTAAACCGGCAAATCATATGTATAAAGTTAGCTGTTATTCCGGAGGTGCCTTTATCCAAGAAAAGGCGTAGCATTTTAGTAATGATCATATTGATATCCCATAATGGTGCAAAAATTGTATTTATAATATGCCCTTGCGAGGGGAAAACAGATGGAGCCGTCAAAGAACTACCCAGAGGGGAGGGGGTTAGATGGAAACCTCCAAATTGACTACACTTCACATAAAGGACCCAAAATATGCCAGTCTAATGTGATGAGTGTCATAAGACAGAAAACTAAAAACCACCCGACACAGTATATAACCCTGCTGTCCAACTTATTGGAAAAATGGGGATCACTGTTGGAAAATCCCCATTCTAATCCAAAGCTGCAGAGAACAGGGATGCCCAATCATACATATAGAGTATAGAGTGGGCTTACGTGTGCCAGGAATGCGATGAAAGTTGGTCAACCATTGTGGTGTATCTGGAGGTTTAAGAGAGCCACTCAACCTGTAAGAAAAAAATGAACGGAAAAAGGATATATAAATCATATATAAGCCATACAAATATAAGAATTTATATACCCCAGATTTTACAGGGGTCTACACGTGAACTGCCTTTGTATTCACTTTGAGTCAAATTTATAATTTATTATATTTGTATGGCTTATATATGATTTATATATCCTTTTTCCGTTCATTTTTTTCTTACAGGTTGAGTGGCTCTCTTAAACCTCCAGATACACCACAATGGTTGACCAACTTTCATCGCATTCCTGGCACACGTAAGCCCACTCTATACTCTATATGTATGATTGGGCATCCCTGTTCTCTGCAGCTTTGGATTAGAATGGGGATTTTCCAACAGTGATCCCCATTTTTCCAATAAGTTGGACAGCAGGGTTATATACTGTGTCGGGTGGTTTTTAGTTTTCTGTCTTATGACACTCATCACATTAGACTGGCATATTTTGGGTCCTTTATGTGAAGTGTAGTCAATTTGGAGGTTTCCATCTAACCCCCTCCCCTCTGGGTAGTTCTTTGACGGCTCCATCTGTTTTCCCCTCGCAAGGGCATATTATAAATACAATTTTTGCACCATTATGGGATATCAATATGATCATTACTAAAATGCTACGCCTTTTCTTGGATAAAGGCACCTCCGGAATAACAGCTAACTTTATACATATGATTTGCCGGTTTAACGGCTTGCTAGCATTCTCCCCTTTAGGCTATTTTGTTTCTGCTGTTGCCTTGGTGATCAGGACACCTCTTTTACAATATCAGCGTTCCCCCATTGCTCACTTACATCACTGGAGGCGCGGCCTCTGGGTGGGCGGGGGCGCCATCTCCTGAGATGGTTACCTTGGAGATGAGGACGCCGCCTTTCTGTTTGCGGCGCCCTCCTCTCGCTCCACGCACAGTGTAGGCAGCTGTAGTTTCCAGATGGATGGAGGCGCTGCCTACCTGAGCCAATAGCAGGAGCGCCGCCGCTATGATCACGTCGGCGCACAAATTCCCAACATTATACCGTTCAGAGGGCAGTGGTGATGCCGCTGCAGAGACGTCGTTGTCATGACAGCGGAGACGCACCCTTCCATTCTAAAACACGCAGAGAGAGGAAATCTCCTCTGATTGGTTTCTTTCTTTTTGCAATTCACTCCCCCCTTTGTTGATACAAAGGTCCACCCACTAATACATACTCACGTCAGCCTTTTCCCAGCTGTTTTAAATCCTCTATTATGTTCATTTGGCGCCGTTTTTAAACACAGAGGGCTATATAAAAAGACAAACACCAGGAGCACTTAGTATGCACGCTTCCTACCTACCTGCAGGACCTATGAGATTTTCTCTACTTCGGCTTTCCAAGATTTGACTTTCTTTTTTGGTTTAGCTGAGGATTGAACTTTAGCCATTTAGGCACCAAAATCCCCGTAAGTATATATACTAAAAATTTGGGAATATGGCCGATCTTTAGAAAATGGGCCCCCATATGTAATCATTTATTTATTTATTTTTTTTTTTTTTACTATTTTTCATAGGTCCTCTTTCCTACTATTCCCAGATCCTTTTGGGGTAATAATAGGATGCAATGGGCGGAGCATGTGGTGCATCAATATTAAGCTTTGGTTCTTTAGCGCTCCTTATGCGATGATAACAAGTTTGATTTCCATTGGTGGTGTCTGGTGGCGAAAGAATATACACATCAACCCTTGGAACTTTTGAGCGGATATATAGGTAGATTGTTATTTTCTATATTTTCATTAATTTTATATTCATTTTTTTCTTTTCTGCTGCATTGCATTAATGTCATATTCTATTTGTAGAAAGAGTGGCTTCCCTGAGGAAGAAATTACATACATATGCACATTTCGAAACGCGTTGGATTTTCAGACTACTGTACATCCAGAGCCAATGTTCGTTCATGTCTCTGTATTGTATTTTTATTGTAGCATGAAATGGCCACTCACATATGATGTATGATATGTATGCAGCTCTTGTGTAAACACACCTCCACTATTTGTAGATACCTGTTGAGATATTTTTTCTGTTTTTTCTTTGTATTTGTTTTGATATATGAATAAATTTTCTATTTTTTATATATTGTTTAGTCGCTGACTACATTGCCTTAAAAATCCCATTATGAGGTACTAAAAATCCACATTTATCAGGGATGATGGCAATGACATGCCCTTCTTCATGAGTCCAACTCTATTTTCAGCGTTAATTTGTTAGTCAACTCTATCTAAATCTGCTAGTTTTATAGACTGACAATGCTGCTGTCCAAAGGTGTCTCCAATACGCCTCCATCCAGAGTCGAGAAATCCTTAGACAGGAAGTGTGTCACTGACCAGATCAGCAAGTGAAAAGAAAAGAAAAAAAGCCTAAAATAAAGCAAATGCAGACACCACATCCAAGGATTGGTAAGTGGCAATGTATGATTTTAGTTTTTGGGTTTTATACTGCTTCAATGCAAGGCAAAATACATAAGCTGACAGGCATGGATGTGTGGGGCAATGCTTACATGAGATGTAGTACCCTCCACAATTCTCAATTCATCAACTACCTATTCAGAGGTCCTTGTTTCATTCAACGTGTTTTATATATTTATAAAATCATAAGCTCCCAATGAAATGTTACAATTGGAAATGAGCAAATGCTGAACAGTTCACTAATCAGTCTTATCTAATTGTGAGATCTATTTTAAGAGAATCGAGTTTTTAACTCACTGGATCAAATTGGACCATGCTTTATTGTTTCTTTTTTCTTTCTCTGGATCAATTGTGGGTATAGGACTGTATTTATGGGGGTTTTCTATTTGTTTATTTTTTTTCTATTGGTTGAACCTTTGTCTTTTTTGAACCAGACTAACTATGTAACAGAATTGGGCAGGATTGGATATATGCAGATCTGCTGTTTTGTAAACCCCTCCCATTGTTTATTTAAAGCCAGAACATTTTTCTTCCACTAGCAAGAGAATAGTATAGAATGGTTAAAGCCGTGTCAGTTTTATTTCCATCTGTATTTTTTATTCGGATATTTTCCTTTACTTCCTGTTCTGTAAACATAACAGGAAGTGAGAGGGAATTTCCTCAAAAGAGACAAGGGGGGTTGATTTACTAAAGGCAAATAGACCGTGCACTTTGCAGAGTACAGTTGCACTCTAAAAGAGCAGTTACTCCAGAGCTTAGTAAATGAAATGAGAAGGAGTTCTGCTGACTTTCACCATCCAATCATGTGCAAGCAAAAATGCATTTTTTTTTTCCTTGCGCGTAATTGGGTATTCTTTGTAAAGTGAAGCTTTACCTTATTTTTAAGCTCTGGAGAAACTGCCCTTGCAAACTGCACAGTCTATTTGCCTTTAGTAAATTAACCCCAAAGTTCCATTCTTATTTTCTTCGTTCTTCGTTCTTTCTTCGTTATTACTGATACAAATATCCCTATTGGAAGGTTACCCCTTTATTCCTGCTCTAGTGACAACCTAAAATTTTGGATTAACCTTCACTTTCAGTCCTGGTGACAATTGTCACAAACAGAGAGAATGGGGACAAAGACACTTTAACTGCTCATGAGTATTTCCAGATTTCCTACTAGTTCCCCTAGCCTCCTGGGCCCAGCCTCTCTGTGACTAGACCATAGAGGTTAATTTCAGGAGCAAAGAGGAGCTAATCAGTTTGCCTAGTAGATGAGCTAGATTAATGAACATTTAGTTTAGACTGTGAATCTATTTATTATTAACGTAAGTAATTCTCCTGTCCATATTTTAAACACGGTATTAAAGAGGTTATCTACCCAAATACTAAGTTGTAGTTATTGGTGGAGCCTGGTAGTCTGCTCCTGGCTTCTTATATGCATAGCTCCCAACTGTCCCTGATTTTTAGGGACTGTCCCTGATTTGGAGCAATGTCCCTCTGTCCCTCTCCCCCCCTCATTTGTCCTTCATTTTGGTCTGATCCATATAGTTGTATATAAAATGCACTTTTTATCTTTCAAAAAGAGCTTCCCAGTGCTAAACCGTTCATCCAAATTCTAAATTGCTGCATTTGTAAATTGTAATAGCCAATTTAAAGGAATAGTAGTGGTAAAAAAAAGCCCTTGTAGATTTGATTAACCTTTTTTTGGTTAATTCTCCTTTAAGGGGGTGTGGCAGGGGGCGTGTCCTATGCCTACATATGTTTGCCAGTAGGTGTCCCTCATTCCTATCTCAAAATGTTGGGAGGTATGTTATATGTTTTCGATACTTAAACAGTAAACTGATGAATAGGTAAAGGTACTTCGCGCAAACTAAAATACTAATAAAATTGTAAGGCAGTAGTAATGACTAAAATCCTCAGGGGGCACTAGTCCAAGAAAAGGGAAGAGTGCAAATCCAGAGAAGGTGGTCAAAGGTGAAAACAGTGCAAGGGTGATATAAATAATTAAACAATAAATAATTGGGTAATTAGTAGGTGATTGAATAACACTGTATCTCAAATCAGATGAGAGAAATGTGCATATATAGCGATAAAAGTGAATAAAAATAAATAGCCAAATCGCTAAAATTCAGAAGTCACAATAGGTGCACATCAACCTGAAATAAATAATCATGAAATAAAATAATCACGAAATAAAAAATAGAAAATAATCCAGTAAGCAATAGAATCCTGTGGTAAAAATTGAGTGATAAATGCAATAAGAATAAAAATAAAAATGTGACAGTGTATCACATCAAAGTGACCTGTGCAGAATAATAAATCTATAAAAAATCTGTGAAGGTGAAATCCTGTCATAAAAACTCAAATAAGAACCTAAATAGCAAGGTGAAATAAAACCTGCAATAGTGGATCACACGAAAAAAGTGATAACAAATAAATAAATAAATAGATGAATAAAGGCATATGAATAAAAAATGTCACAGACAATTGATATAGCAATGTTCAGCTCAATAAAAGAGATGAGACCAAATTCACAAATAATGTATCCTGTTGGTGTGTATATAGTTTTCAGTTTTTTTTCTGACCTATTTATCTACTCACAGTAGCGCGAGAGACATCTCTATACTCATTAAACAGTAAACTCCCTTTGCCATAATTCCTGACTCTGTTCTTATCCACCTGGGAGTTTTGGATGTTGAGACGGGTTTGGAAAGTGGTGGAGGCATTCCCCATCTCGCAACTGCACTTATACATGCTAGGTGTATACAGTACTTGTTGCTGCATGCCTCCACGATTGGCTGTCTGCAGTGATAACTTCTTGACAGGATAGCTCAGACACGTTCGCACTTATTTTTGAACACACTTGAGCTCATCCCTTTTGCCCACCTTTGAGTAAATGATCTGGCTTCTTCTGTAGCATTTTCCATCAACAGGAAGAGCGGGAACCCCTCCTTAACACCTCTTGAATATGCCGCGCAGTTCTGGTCACCAATCCTCAGGATGTGCTGGAACTGGAGAGAGTCCAGAGAAGGGCAACAACGCTAATAAGGGGGGTCGAAGGACCTCAGTTATGACTTACGAGCAATGACCACAAGCATTAAACCTATTCTCTATGGAGAAGAAAAGCTTAAGAGGAGATGTGATAGCAATATACAAATTTCTGAATGGAGATTCTAGTATAGGGAGAAAACAAATTAGTCTCAGGTAGCTTAAGAAAACACGTGGCCATCCAATTAAGTTGGAGGAAAAGCAGTTTAACCTTAAGCTGTGTAAGAGGTCCTTCACTGTCAGAGCGGTAAGAATGTGGAACTCCCTTCCACAATCAGTGGTGTCAGCAGGAAATGTTGATCATTTTAAAAACTCTTAGATGGACATCTTAACAAATACAATATACAGGGATATGGCAAATAGTTTGACATAAACACACCCACACCGGTTAAACTGGATTGATTGGTGTCTTTATTCAACATTACTGTCACGCTTAGCACAGGTAGTCAGGCACTATAGCTGGCTTCTCGTTTCTTCACTTATAACAGGTCCTTTTCTCATAGGGCAGGCAGGCCTACCAGTACCCAGTTGTCCCCAGATCTTATACCCAATGCTATGATGCCTGGCTACCACGCTGGGGTAGACCTGACCTGAGCACAGCAAAAGGGGACTTGCCCTTGGCAGACAGGCAGAGTGGTTCAATGACAGTTCGGGTACATGCAGTCATAAACAGGGAAATCAAACAGCAGGGCGGGGCAAACAAACAGGGAGCTTGGAGCATGTGTTACAGACGCTATTGCAAGCATGAGACTGCTGGCCTCAATCAGGTTTGGCCTTCACCCAGAGACTGGCTACATCAATCACCTTGCAGGTGTACAGACAGGCAGGGAGAATGCATGACAGGCAAAACCAGGATGCTGGAATGTGATACAGGAGCGCTACCCACTCCTGACACTTGCCTATTATTTAACCATGTAACACCACAGCAGGTGTGCAGATGTAGGAACTCAAGTGCAGATACCTCACAAATAGAGTTCCTAAGAGAAATAAGACCCTGTCAGATGGGTTAACTTTCCAGTATCAAGCACTAAAATACAGATGTAGAGATCTGCAGAGATTTTTATTGCCATCATTTTATGTGGTTCTACAATGTATTGTATTTATTTATTTCTCCCCGGGTGGCTTCCTTCTTACATTTGGTTCAACTGCTTATGTGGACTAAATTTAAGTGTACGGTCACACTGTTGGAGTTGGAGGTGAGCGCATTCACATGGGGGGGGGGGGGGCATGTGTGTGAAGTCACCCTCCTCTGATTAGGCTTATCATCACTAGAGTCACTTTTTGGACAGTAATACGTATAATACCCCAATTTGCACTTTTGTCTCTGTGGATTGATTAAAATTTGTTGGACACTTGATATTAAGGAATAATACAACACTTCTTTCACTGTGAGCTTGCTTGTTACAAAAAAGGAAAAACAATTGTAAAAAAATAGTAATATTGATTTTCATTGTTTATGGCACTATCTATGCATTTGTAAGGTTCAGTATCACACAGCGCTGCATTTTTTTTTTTTTGTATATATGTTTTCATAGATTATGGGATTGTGATCGATTCTTAGCAGCTGTGAATTTGCACTTTGTTTCATAGGAATTGTTATACCACACCTGACGCTAGGTTGTAACCTCGGGTTACTTTATACCTGACGCTGATTGCAGTCTCAGGTTACTCTAGAGTAGCTAGCAAGATTTATATATTTTTACTAAAATAGAGTTGGCTGGACCCGTTACTGGGTTTACATTGCATTTCTTCACTGAATAAGGCCACAAAACACAAAAAAGTTACAATCATATCAACAAGTTCCAATGGAAAAGTATACCACTTACCTTTATTTTTTACACATGAGTGTAAAATTAGCGACCCTCACTTTTGGGGAAAGCTGTGCTCGACACAATGCTGCTGGAGGTCTCCTTGCATAAAGAGTCAGTTTAAGAGATATCAGAGAGAGTCCTCAGAGCTGCTAGGATGCTTGCAGACTATAGTAAACGTCAACCATAGATAAATATACTGTATGTGCATTAAGAACGGTGGGGCCCTCCGGTTTGCCTCGTATCAGATTTTTTTCAGGATTAATTGCATTCATTAGGGATGATAATAAGCCCTACAACCTCTGCCGATTAAAGGATAACTAAACACAAGTACAAAAATGCAATATATTGCAGCTTACAGTCCATAGATATAATGACTTTGTTTTCTTTTTTGTTTTAAGCCAAGAACATTTTCAGCAAATACAGAATATACCTCTTGATCCTGCCAGAATTGCTGTGTCTTTGTCACTTCCTGTGAATGGCACTAAGTAACATCTTCATTCCTAGCTATCTTCTGTAAACTACCAACTGCCCTGCCCCCATGTAATAAAGATGAAAAGACATGTTTGTAGTCCATATTAGGAGAACAGCCTAGAGTAACCATGGCTTCCTCCATAGATCAGTGGAGGAGTGACGCAGCCACCCAGGGACAGGAAGTGTGTTATTTGCAGGATTACAAAGGAAAAAGAATGCAAAAGAAGCTTGAAAAAGAGCAAATGAGTGTAGTCATTACACCAAGGATTAAGCTGCAATATATTACATTTTTGGTTTGGGGTTTAGATACACTTTAAGCTCTACCCACCCATAATCACTAACCTGAACCTCATGTCAACAAACTTTGTTCAAAGAACCACATTAAAGAGGTTAGGCTGTGGGAGTTTGTTGTCACAGTAATGTTTTGATATGGTAGTCAGTCCTACCTTTTTAAGTCTGAGGCTATAAGAGCAAATAAATCACTTCTGAAAGATTTAACTACTTGTCAGCCATCATCACATTAGCAGCACATTTATTTTATCATAAAGCGAATGAGTTGGCCGCCAACAACTTGTTAAACCTTAGTAGCAAAGAGATTTAATTGTCTTTGTAGCCATGTTTAGTACAGTATGGAGATACAGAATGTGGCTGACTTGAAGGGCACTTTTGGGAGAAAGACTGCTTTTTTTCAGTGTCGTCTGTTGGAAACGTAAACTAGGCAGCTTCAGGTTACAGTGATTGAAACAAGCTGTTCTCTTCAACACAGGTACCCCATCCCATTTAGGCCCCTTTCACACTGGGGCAGTGGAGGCGTCGGCGGTAAAGCAGCGCTATATTTAGCACTGCTTTACCGTCATTTTACCCGCAGTAATCGGCCGCTAGCGGTGCGGTTTTAACCCCCGCTAGCGTCCGAAAAGGGTTAAAAAGCTGCAGCGGCGCTTTGCCAGTGGTATTGCCGCGGTATTACCGCGCTGTCCTATTGATTTCAATGGGTAGGAGCGGTATAGGAGCGGTGAATACACCGCTCCTTCACCGCTACAAAGATGCTGCTAGCAGGACTTTTTTTACTGTCCTGCTAGCGCACCGCTCCAGTGTGAAAGCCCTCCAGCTTTCACACTGGAGTGAAAGGACCCGCTTTCTTCAGGCACCTATACAGGCGCTATTTTTATAGTGGTAGCGCCTGAAAAAACGCTTCGGTGTGAAAGGGGCCTTAGTGTTTTTAGCAGCTGCAGAGACATGGCCAAATAAACATTTTTGCCTGAAAGTGCAGTCACCCTTTAAATCTGCTCATGTCTTTTCTGTGCATCTGGGGAGCCCATAAACCCTGAGAAAACACCTCCTGGAATTCTCTTGTTAGCTGTCATTTACAACATACTTTAACCTCCCTGGCGGTATTCCCAAGTGTGGCTCGGGTAAATTTTCATTACCTAAAGCGGTAACCCCCGAGCCACACTCAGGATTGCATTGCAGGATCCAGGCAAAGTTACTTACCTTTTCCCCAGGATCCTTTTCCCCCCACTGTGTCTGCGGTCTGTCTCCTCCGCCCGATGTGCTGTGTGCCAGGCTCCATTCCCTGCGTTGCAACGCATGGGGGCGGATCCCTGCGGCAAATTTAAATTAGTAAATAATACATAACACATACAGTACACTGTAATCTGTAGGATTACATTACTGTATCAAATCATTTCACCCCCCTTTTGTCCCTAGTGCTTTGCCCAGTGCCCTGCCTGCACTTTTATATTATACTGTTCTTTCTGCCTGGAGACTTGACTTGAGATTGTCCATGGCAACCAAAAAGTGTCCCTTTATGTCAAAAGTGGTTTAAGACCACTAAATTAGTAGTAAATAAGAATCACTTGCAGAATTGAGTGATAGTGATTTGTGGGGAAATTCCTCATCAAACACTGAAAGGGACGACAGCAACAACTGAGCAAATTTCTGTGTTTTTGATTTGATTACATTATTGAATACATTTTATTATTATTATATTATTATTTTTGATAATTATTTATAGTTATTTATTATATTATAATTTATGATTTTGTGTTTCAAACTTTATCATACCCATCTATTAGACTCTTGTTTGGACAGATTTAAGTGAGTTATTCCTAAGAATTCCTAAGAATTAAAGGCCTACAATATAAAACGTTGAATTTCTATGCAAACAATGTACCGCTTTGAGACGCAAAAATCTGACATAATCATAC
The DNA here is from genome assembly GCA_028564925.1 of Lithobates sylvaticus. Lineage (NCBI taxonomy): Eukaryota > Metazoa > Chordata > Amphibia > Anura > Ranidae > Lithobates > Lithobates sylvaticus. Next base: position 51,153,518 of record CM053035.1, read on the forward strand.
CAGGGCGGTTAACTTTCTTAGTTACATTGCTTTCTTAGAGACCCTTAAATTGCACTTTTGGATAGGGGGTTGTGTCGGAATAAAGAATTCCAGAAAGGAAGTGATTTGATTTTGAAGATGTCCACAAAACTGAACTTCATGTTGTATATGGGAACTGTTTTACTCACCAAAGACTTTGCAATTTTAGGCAGGTAGTTTTGTGATACAATCACTCTTTTTAGGCAGCACAGTGAGGTCAGTGAGCACAGTGAGGTCATCAAACTTCATTGCACATGCAGCAAAGCTTGGTTTAGAACACTGGGTCAAGCACACCCGCATGCTTATTGGATGATGAAGTATCAGCTGCACGCTAGTGAGTCATCCATCTGCTCAGCAGCACACTAGTGCTGCATCCCTCTGCTCTCCCCCATTTCTCCTTGTGTAAGCATGTACCCCTCCTTCAGCACATGTCTGTGTGTTGCTGTGCAGGGAAGGCTGATATTAAGACAATTCAGGTATTTATCCTTGTTACATTTAAAACACATGTATGTTTTTTTATTAATAAATACACAATACATTTTTTATATCTGCCTGGAGTTTAGTTTTAAATAAATCACCTTAAGTAACAATCATTTTAAAGTTGAACTGTGGTAATCTGATAAAAATCTCCCTTTGAAATCCCCCCCAATCCATAAAATAAGGGTCTACAGCTCATTTAGTCTAGGGGGCATGTCATAGACAGAATAACTTACTCAGTTTCTCCCTACTGCAGGCTTCTTCAGTGCCAGATGACTATTTCTGGGAGCTTGCTCCTTTTCACCTGTTGTGCGGCCAACGGCTTGCCGATATCCTCATGTACAATACAGGACTTGTAGTTCTGTAATGCGTTTAAGGTCGTCAAGGGCCACCCACATTACGGGGCTGCACATGGAGCACAAAACAGCTCATGCTGCTGCAGCGAGGAAGAAGGTAAGCATTCCTCTCTGTTATATCCTCCTAGAGCAATCTTTTTCAAAGTTTTTTAACACGAAGTAACCCTTGAAATAACTTTCTGGTCTCAGGGAGCCCCTTCTCATAATTACTGTAGCTCCAGCTCACTGTAAAATAGCTTGATAATCAGTGGAAAGAATCCTCCCCTTTACAGATGACCAAAGGATCATTGTTGTCAGTGGTTACTCATCTAAGAGGAAGAAATAGCTCATTGTTCAAAGAACCCCTAGCAAACTCTGTAGGAACCCTAAGGTTCCATGCAACCCTAGTTGAGAAATGCTGCCCAAAATTTTAAAGTGTTACTAAACACAGGACCCTTATTCCCTATATCTGGTCTCCCACAGTACCAGTACACAGAACAGGGGAATGCAATTATTTTAGTAAATATAAACTGCTAAATCCCTTTTCTCATCTATCAGTGTCTGGCCAAGCACTGGTTAAAGCTTGTAGGAGGAGTTTTCATTCTCCTCTGACTGTCCTATAAGGCTGCATGAATCCTGACCCTCTGTCTGGGTAGTGCTGATTGGCCCTGTGCCGATCACATACACCCTCCAAAAAACACACCAAACTGAGCCTGTGCAGAGTGCTCCCAAGGCTCTCTACTAGATGGATTGGAGACTGTGGAAGAAGGGGGGGGGGGATCAGAGTAGACAGAATCAAACAGCCTTTTTATACAATGTGGAGTATTAACCCCTTAGATCCCACAATGAGTATAACAAGCATGCTTTAATGCATATACAGACTGATTTTACTGTTGTGGGCTTAGTAACACTTTAATTCATAATGAACCCTTACTATAGAGGAGGAGAGGCTATTAAAATGATATCAGTGTACCAGAGTTCACCTTTACTAAACAACTGCCTATGCAGGTAAGGAGCTTATATAGATAAAAACAAACGGTGCAGCTTTGACCAAAGGTAAATAATGCCCTTATTATATGTGTAGGCCATTTATGTACCTCCTGAAGCCTGAGGAGCCAGAGGAGATAGTGGACTACACATGTGCAGGGGTTTCAGAGCTTGCTCTTAAAATGATGCGGGTGAGCAGTAACAGCTGGGAGTGGCATAGCAATATCCTATCAACAAGGCAAGATGGGATGATGCCATCTCTGGGACTTTTTTGGCCAGGCTTTTGGAAGTAGTCAAAAGTCAAAGCTGCACAGTTTGTTTTTATCTATAGGGATACCTTACCAGCATAAGCAGCTTTTTGATAAAGGTGAACTAACCCTTTAAATAATATTGAAATTCCCAATGTTGTATAAGAAAAACACAGAAATTGCAGACAAATAACCACAGACACACTTGGAGTAAAGGTTTCAATTAAAAAAGAAAGTTTATTTCATGCTGTAACTCCCTGCATGTCAATTTCATGCACACGGTTCCTGCAATTCTAAACTTCAACATTTGTACTTGGATGACATACAAGAAACAGGAAGAACAAACCTTGCAGAAAGAAATATTTTACATAGGGACAGAACTAAAGCATAATTTCCTAGGAGCAACCCATCTCCCAGCCTTCAAACCAAAGCAAAACATGAGCTTTATTTAGGAACTGCAAAATATAGGTTTTCCCCACATTGGGCAATCTGCTAAATTGTAAGAACTAAATATCTGAGGTAAGAAGACCTCATTCCACAGCCTGTAACCGAGAGGTAAGAATCTACGTTTCAAAATGTAATTTAGCACCATTGTTATAAGGCAAAAAAAAAAAAAGAAGAAATAATTAGATTAGAACATAAAGGTATATTAATAAATGAGGATGACAGTAGCTTTAATAGGATATTCAGTTTAAATAAGTATTTAAAAATGCATTAATTTGACAGTACTATTGCCTTGAACAGTTATTGCAAAATGTTTGCTGGGTCTTTGGACTAGGAAGTGTAGTGGATAAGATAATCATTGACTAATGACTAATCTAATTCGCCATGATGGCTGGTTTCTTGCGGGTCAGGCTAATTGCTGTCATAAAGCAGGACATGTGGACAAGAAGCCTCAGATTAAAGCTGCCATTCGACTCCTGGCCTGCATGTCAGATCTGAGGTCTCTTCAGCTTTACCGCTAGTCATATTGCTGCCCCGAGTTGGAGTGCAGTGTGGGAGTCAGAGGATGGCATCCTCCTACTTGAGGTTGCTCAAACAGGCATTTGCCTTTACAACAGATTCCCTTTAAACTCCTGCTAAAATATTCTTTAATCTAAATTAAAAAGAAAAAAACAGAGGACCCTACTGTTTTTATTTAAAAATTAGAAAATCTAATTTAGAAATCTAAGCTTACACCTGCTTCCATTCCCAATCTATGCCCTATACTAACTACCCTGTAGAAGTAACATACTTATACATACTTATTCTGAGGACGCTCTGGTCGAGTCACATGATGGGCTCCCAACGCTCAGTGTAGAGGAGGGGCAGCCAACAATGAATGCCCCATAGTAAGCCTATAGGTGACGATAGCGCATAGGCATTGCGGACGTTGTAGGTGATCTCTCCACTTCACTGAAGCTGGCTGATGGGGAGATCATGTGACCAGACTGGAGCACCCCTACAGAATAGGTAAGTATAAGCTTTTTTCCTCTACAGGGTAGTTAATAATAGGCTTAGAATGGGGAGTGGGAGTAGGTTTAAGTTTAGACTGGGCTTTTACTTTAATACAACAGTGTAAATGGTAATGGGCAAAGTGCCATAACTTGAAACAACCAATCAGATTTTATTTTACCAACGTCATATTAGAGGAAGATTGGCAGTGACGGGTTATGGCACATTGCCCTTTGTCTTAAACCTGGAAGTGTCTGAAACATATGTATGACCTCTGGCAACCAATCAGCTCCTCTAGTTACCCCTGTAAGTTACCCTGGAAACATGAAGTGCAGTAGCAGATTAATCGCTAGGGGCAACACAGTCTATTTCAGACACTTTTGAGGTGTTGAGTATCTATTAAGCCTACGAAATGCTTACTTTAATTTTATTTAGTGATAGATTTGCATATGCAGAAGCAAGAATGTTTTTTGTGTGTTCATATTGAAAATAATTACATGATGTGATTTATGCATGTGGAGACCATTTTTACAAAAATATAGAAAATAAAAGGAGTATGGAATAAATTTCTATGTGCAACACTGCAATTAATTTAGCAGAGGACATACTGAATTTGAACATGAGCTAGCATTATATTGTAGGCCTAGCAAAGCATTATCATATATGTATGTGTGTAGATAAATAAATAAAAATATATATATATATATATATATATATATATATATATATATATATATATATATATATATATAAATATATTTATTTACAGCTTTCTTTTTTCTTGAAGCTGACTATCTGGTGATCACGTATTAGGGCTGACACATATTATCAGTCCTTCTGTGTCTCTGAGACATCTGATTTCTGCAATAATTAGAGATCTACATGTAAACCCAACTTTATTAATTACAGGTTGAATAAAATTCACTATGCATGCAAGTTGGAGATTTTTGGTGATAATATTTGTTAGGTAGCAAGACTGTAAATATGCAATATTTTGCAGGATCTGTATGAAACCTAATTTAATATTTATTATATTTTTAAATGGGAACAAGAAATAGGTATTGGGTAATTGGGAAACAAATGTTTTTTAGGCTCAAAGGGATGCTTATTCAACAGCAGTCAGCTTCGAAGCAAGACTAAGAAGATGAAAGGCAATTTGATAGTACACACCTGTGCTTTTTGGCAAATGAAGGCTGCAGTGCACCTGCACACGACATGTTAAAATAATGTTCTGTACCATTATAGCCAATAGTATGTTCCACATATCTGTGGCTACATGCAGTGCGTTGTGACAGAGCACACCCAAACCATTGCATGTAGCTCAAATCACACTTCAAAAACACCAAGTTTTCTGCACAGATATGTAAAACTCAGTTATTTTTCGGCAATGTTTATTTTTATTTAAAAAAAGGGTTGTCATTCAAACTTCCAAAATTCATATAGTTCATGTGCTAGGTGTACTCTACAATTTTCCAAGCCTCACTCTGCTTCTGTAGGGTTTTAAAAAAAAATGTATGCTCAAGGTTTATCAGCGACTTTTTGAAAGAGTGCATAACCTCATCACTGGGTCACTGACACTTAAAGAACCCGGCTTTGTTCCTCTACGGACATAGCACACACAAATCAGATCTCACACTATATAGAAAGTCGATGACAAGTGCAAGATTTCCAGAGCTTCTTCCTGAACAGAGCTGGGCTTAGAAACCGTAAATCCAGCCACTCTGTAAAGGTTTCAATTTTTGTCTTTTGTTTTAAAATGTAGCATTTTCAAATGAAATTTGTAAAATTGGAAATGTTTCCAATACAATGTGGAAGACCAAAGTTCAAAGATAATAACTACAGTATGTTCAATGATTCAGCAAAAAAACCTAACAAATAACAAAACAATAAAAACATGGAAAGGCAGTAGATCTGTAGAGTGCAGATCTACTAAAAGATTGCCTTTCATATTTTTTTAAAAATCTAAATCAATTTGATAAAGATATTACGTTTACGCGCATAGATTTAATGTATTTGACAAGGAAGGCTTCAGTTTATAGTTTCCCCAAAATCATTTGAAATTAAAACAGGCATGTAGAGGCAATAAAACTCTTTACTGGTTGTTCCCCTGTTCCCATCGAAAATAGAGCATCATTGTAGTTACAGCATAATAGACATGCCCCCCCTCCCCCAGCTTGGTTTAGCCCTTGCAGCTTCTAAAACAAATATGGAACAGCCAAGTATCATGATCTTGTTCAATTTGCAAGCATATCTCCTGTTTTTTTTTTTTTTTTTTTTTTTTTTTTTTTCTCCTTCTGGATTCTTAAAATGTGGCATTTAAAACATCTCAGGTACAAAATACATGTTTGCATTAAGAAATTTGTATTATATGGAAAACACCACAAAAACATTCTCATTAATTTCCACTCCTTGCAGTGCTCTAGTAAGCACATTAGTGCACTGCAGGCTGGCCTATGAGCACTGGAGATCTCTGCATCCTTATCAGCAGGTTAATCTAGTAGATGAGGAAAATTTACAAGTTAAGGCTAAATTAAAATGAAGCTGCCCATGTTCCACCAAGCTTGGACAAATCCTAAATGGCAGGGAGCATTTAGCAAATGACAGTTAAAACAACAGTCCTAAGTATCTAACAATGAAGTGTTCCAGGCATATAACGTTTCCACCCATACATATTACATTGTATATAAAATAGTTTCATTATTTGCACATACACTTTGAAAATAGTTTTTTTTTTTTTTTTTATAATCACATTTTTAGTTTTAATACAAAAAGCCTCTGTTCTCTTATTAGTAGCAGTGGTAGTGCGCTGAGTCCAATCATCATGACCCATCCACTCAATTGTCCATATTTCATTTTGTTTGCGAGCTCAGAGCACACTAATACAGCAAAAATGACAATAAATTCCAAGAGGTTACATACAAAGGTACAAGTGGAGGTTACTTCTACCTTTCTCACATGGCTAACCAGCTTGATTTCACCATGGCCATCAGCGAATGACAGCAACCCTCATAGCTGCAACTATGGCATGATCAGTGTGCAGCATTCGAGTTCATCTTTGCAACAATGCTTCTTTTTTTTTGTATGGTTTTGTCATGACCGCTCAAAAAACCCTTAATAATCTCTATTTTAATCTATACAAATATATATTTAATCTTTTTACTAATGGAGTCACCAGTGGGCATTATAATTCAGTAGGCCTAAAGCAAGCCACATGCAGTAATATTTATCAGGGCTCTTACACACTGACATTTCTTTGATTTGTTTAGTGCAGTGTTTAAAACGAATGACAGCACATGGTAACACAAAGTCAACTGCTTTCTATGGTGCTACGATTGCTGCTTATTTACTATGTGTTATATGTCCTGAGTTTGTGCCAGCAATGTTTATAAGCTCTTTGCTGCTTTCTACTGCTTTCGAAAGCTGCTTTTTAGCTTTTACTTACATCAACACACATAGATGAAACACGCAAAAGCATGTAAAGCATGATCACAGCTCATGTAATTACCAATTTTTAGGAAATGCATATAGAAAACACTAGTGTGTAGGAGCCCTAGGGTTATATCCATTTTACTTCAGGAATACGAGAACCATCCAATGGAACTTACAGTAAATTGAATGGGTTGCTTGGGATAGACCCACACACAGGTGCAGGTAAACTTTATTGAATTGAGTAGTTAGAATTTACTGCATAGAACAAGCTAAAGGTTGGTTGACTTTTCTTAATGTAATATGATTTATTAATAATATATAATATTAGATTCAACATATCAACATCAATGAACTGAATCAACCCTTTAGGTGTCATGCAGAAACTTTAAAGGCAGGTCTTCTACAGAAACGGTCAAATTGGTAGATATTTCAAACTGGTCACCATGTTGGAAAAAGTAGACGTGATACCTGGGAGTTCTTATTACATTAAAAGGCATCAGACCTCTAAAGGCCGCTACATGCACACATTGGACAAATCTGCTGTGTTTGGCCTTTGTTTTAACACATTGTTTTAACAACAATAAGGAGTGTTTAAGTCATGTGACATGATGGCATATACATACAGTATTGCATATCAAAATCCTATTGCTACTGTATCGGTCAACTTTTTTTTCTTCATTTATCATCATAGTTAATGCAAAGCAGCAACCCGTAAAAAGCAGTAGGAAGGACCATATAGAAAGTAATAGGCTTGCAAAATGCATAGGCTAAGACATGCAGCATGAGCAGGGTGGATTCTACAGAAGTGTCCTTTTGAAAAAAAAAAAAAGAAAGAATAAAAAGCAATACTTAAAACACTTGAAATGCCCTAATAGGTTTTCCATGTAGGGTGGCCTGAGAAGCTTAAATATCTACCATGTGGATCAATGAAATTCTGGACTAATCTTACATTATTTTAAGTTCCTTATTTTTTAAATTGAATATATACATCTAACAGTCTCAGTATCTGTCATGGAGAATAAAGTCTATATTCTAACTTGCAGTTGGAATAAATGGAGTGGCCAGATGACCCTGACCCTGCATGGTGGACCCTAACATATCTTATGACATGGGTTGTAAATTCTGCCAATATAAGTATGCCATAAATCTCTATTTTGGTTCTGTCTGCCCATCATACGTTCTTAAAATAAAACATATATTGTCTTTAAACTCATGTATTTTAGATTTTCTTGTTTCACCATGTTTAAATTTGTAGTTTATTCTATTTCAGATACATAACACAAATGCCCTAACACTGTGCACTTTTTATTTCTGTCGCCGTATTGTTACACAAGCATTCTTTTCTTTACAAATTCTCACATGCACCCATGGGTGATAATGGAGTAAGGTGAGTAAGCTCTGCACTTGTGATCAAGAGGCTTTGCATTGTGGAACTTTGGGGGTTCTGGGATAAGTGCATACAGTCAGATAGGGAACCAAATATTATATAATTTCCAGGCTTTCAACTGTATAAAATTACTTGCTGTTTATGAATCTTTATATGTGGTATGCTTGAATGGTTGCTATATTTGAAATATTAGAGAGGAACTACAGCCAAAATGATTTTTCTTTGTTTTGGTAAATATGGTTAAATGTTACAACCTCTAGCAGTGTTTAGGACTGTCTATGATCCCATTGGGAAGATTTTCTCTTGTTTCCATTACAAGTAGTACAAGAAAAATAGCAGTGATACAGATATCATTAAAAGTCTGACAGAGGTTCCAAACCTCCATACTCTATACAAAATGATGTTAAACTTAGTGTTCAAAGGCATTAGATACAATTAGTACAATTTCAGCATGTTTCATCAACCTTCTTGATGTTTTTGATCACAAACAATCATTCCAGACACTGAAAACTGGACAATAATTTTTTTTTTAAATCCCCATAACAGTGATTTTTTTTTTTGTTAAGACACCGGCTTTCGGGAAAGTTACATGTGCATGTGAATGCTGGACTTTGGCAAACAATCTTTTGTATGAAATTGCATGTTTAAACTTTTCAGGGAAGATATAAAAAAAGTAAATAATGTTTGGCAATACATAGCTAAGAAAGCCGAATGTGTTTAGATGCATAGTTCACCATAAATGGTAGATAGTGGCTGGTATGTTTGCCGTGGCTCAGGCTGCAAGAAAAAGCCATTCAATACAAAAAAAAATTTCTTATACTTATGGGCACAAGTATGTTGTCATTAGCTAGATACTTCCACTAGTTAGCTATAGATGAATAATTATGACAGTCTAAGCTAATTTTTCATGGTTAGCCAGTTGTTGTTAAAGTAAAATTGTTAATAAGAAGGTCTGTTTTGTAAAATTTTAGATGACGGTGCAAATTTATCTGCTTTTTAGGTTGCTGACATTTGTCATATAATCTTAAAACTTAAGAAGCAAACCCTTCTACTGTTTCAGAGTGATCCCCAGCCTAGGGTTTGATTAAATACATAATTATTCCTTGCTAATTTGCCTAGAGGTACCAGAGTTTAGAAATGTTTCTTCCTAAGACTCCTAGAACTTGAGTGAAACTCCTGTCTTTTGGTTTTGTTTTGGGAGGGGTAAACCTCTGTCAAATTTGTATTGTTTTTTTTCCTCTGCTGGGGAGGATTGTTCTCACTTCGTGCACCAGTGGCCACTGAGACAAGAATTGAATGGAAATCTATCAAATAGGCTCACATGCAACAATAAAAACATTGATTCTTTAATAGAATGGAGTAAAGCAAGAAAAGGTTAGCAGCTCTGATAGATTCTGATTGTCTGCATTACCATTGATGAGATTCAGCTCTTTTCCTGTCCCAGTGATGGTAGTCACCAGGACATTGAGTGTCAGAATTATCATTCTCACAGATGTTCTAACTCTTCCTGAGTCCACAGATAAAAAGTTTTGTGTGGAGTAACACTTACATTTTTGTGATTTATTTTCTGTTAAGTTCAATCAGTTATGCAGCTAAAGGAGCCGCGATGATATGCCAAAGGCAGTAACCTATAGCAGCAAATCAAATACCACTTTATTGAAGTAAGATCAATGAAAGATGCACTCTGATTGGTTGCTGCACTTTGCATATTGCTTTTTGCCTTAATCAATAAGCCATTTTAAGAATGTATCTCTCTAAACTACCAGCCTTAGAATAATGTACTGTATACCTAAACATGATAGTTGCAAGCTGGGTTTCAAGGCAAGGGCTGAAATTATGTAGGGAGCATAACACATTGAGTTTCAATGCCTTATTGGTAAAGGGAGCAATACATATTTTATTCATACGTTGCCATATCAAACTAAGATCATTGCAGTGCCCTCTGTACTATTAAATATTTGCATATGTAACACCCACCTAACACCTAAAACCCTATGTTACCTGTGGAGGCTGTTATTGCCTTAACCTGGAACTTACACTTCTTCCTGTTTTCCTGAGGGCACCTCAAGGCCTCATATAAATCCTCTTATTCCCTTTTCCAACATCATGAAGGTGTTACAGAATACTGTCCTCCCAAATTATGCACAAAATCTCTAGTCTGCTGGTTATATCCACATGCAACGACTAACTTATCCAAAGGCTGACTTGCCCAAACTTCTTGAACCCTATTTTGTACCTCCACCAACAAAAATGTATACCATCAATGGTGCACATCAACTCTTCTGGAAAAAATGTAGACACATTTCTATGTTTTTTTTAATTGATGCCTTCTTATATGTAAGGTTAGGGCAGATCTGAGTGTGGCTAAATTGCCTCAATTTAGCCACATCACCACCAGCAAATGCTATAAAAACATCTTTAAAGCTACCGGAAACCAAGAAAGGTTAATGCAATCTAACAGTAGTCAATGCTTTGCTACATAAACATAAAATCTTTTATCTTCTACATCTGGAAGGATGCCCTATTGCTCTGAAATAAAATGCTTAGTTGTTCTGGTTTGGGAAACATATTGCTGTTCTTCTACTTAAATCAAGTCCACGTCCACTGGTTCTACAACAGATACATTGCTAGCAAGAATGAACCACTCCTAACCTTGTAAATGGCAGTCAAGTTAATTATGTGGATTAAAAAATTCCGATATCATTTATAAATATGTGTTCTAATTCTAATATCTGTAAGAGAAGCATCCAATCCATTATTAATTCCATTACGGATTCTTCAATTACTGCTTCATGAATTACAGGGTTCTATATTTTAACCACTCCTTGAAAATCCCTGTTTTCCACAATATATAATCCACATTCCTTTGTAATTTATAGGGTCACTGGAATTAAAAATTAAATTTTAAAATATTCATATTAGTCATGAATACCTTTAGACATCTTAAAGTGTTACTAAACCCACAACAGTAAAATCTGTCTGTATATTCAGAATAGCATGCTTGTTATACTCACTGTGGAACATAAGGGGTTAATCCTCTGCATTGTGTAATAAGGCTCTTTGACACTATATGGACAGATCCTTCCCTCCTGCACTGTCTATCTTGGCAAGACCATATAATATAGTGAGGGTAGCCATCCTGCACATGCTCAGTTTAGTCACTATTGCTGGAGAGAACATTTCCTGTTTCAGTTGAACTGTTTGTCACATGATATTGACATCACGCATGTGAGCGTGTGTACAGTCTGTAGTGGAAATCTCCTCCTACTTGAAAACTCAGCACTGGACAAACTGTGCGGTTTATCATGTGACCGTGGTATACAGATCAGCAAAAAAGGTATATAGTGGCAGTATTTTAATATAAAAATAAGATTTATAAGTAGTGGGCACTGTGGGGGGGGGGGGGGGCAGAGGAACTATTTTCATATTACTGGGTTTAGTAAGACTTTAATTACACCAGATCTTTGGGGTAAACATTTCCAGGCAAAACAAACCTGATTTGTTGATCTTTTCATTTATGAGCTCGAATATCCTTTTTTTTTGTTATGTTGTTGCTGACCTTTAATCTCCCATCTATATCTTCTTCCCTTTTTACAGTGCCGTGAACAGAATTGTATCCCATGTTAAAGGTGTGGCCTTACAAGTGATTTACATAGTGGTAATACCTTGAATCACGTTTTTACTTTTATTTCTCCACACATCAATATTTTATGCCCTCTCGCAGCTGCCTTTTTTGTTTAGTAAGACTAGTATTTTAAAGTCCTCCTCCAGCCCTTTTTTCAAACTGTATTTTGTTTAATGTTCTGCCACCACAGGTATTACTTACAGTTACATTACAGTGTATTTGATTAAGTTTCCAGTAGCACTGCAGTATAACAAAGTAACAGAATGGTGTATTAGTATCTCCGGGACAGTTCCCTGGTAAACATTTCCCAGGATCCATATGCTACATGCATTGTAAACTTAACAAATATGTTTGGAGGAGAAAATTAGCAAATCTGGCATACAGCAACAAAAGCAATATTTCAAACTAGCTAGACTGACTTTAAAGGATGTGTGCTGTTCAGACAGCAATATATATTGTATTATGCCATTCATTTAGTCTATGCAACTTAAATTATATACCATATGAATCGATCATATAATATTTCTGCATTAGATATCTGCAGTAGAAGTGGTAAGCTAATCTGTTACTACAGTTAAAATGTCTTTCAGGGTATTCAGCATAATAAAATAAATATAATATGTGCTCAAAATAAGTTTTTACTAGAACCCTTCTCACGTGGAGGGGATGGGGGTGTTGTTTAATAAAACAATATTGATTTTTTTAATGTGTATTTTTGTATTACACATTCATATGACATCTGTGACAAAGATATTCTGATAACACTCTAAAAGTTGCTTTGTTTACATTCACTATAAACAGCAAGCATTGGGAAAACCTTTACTACAAATGACAAAGCAGACAATATATAAAAGTCAGGGTAATAAATAATAATAGTAGGTTACAAAATCTTCCATTAAAGAAAAGTACATTAAGAGCCGGTTCCCCCTGGGGCGACTTGTCAGGCGACTTAACCGCCTGACAAGTCGCGTTCCGTTCTGTACAATGGAACCATTCTAATAGGAACGACTCAAGTCGCTCCGACTTAGAAAAAGGTATCTGTACTACTTTGGGGGCAACTTGAGGTGACTTGCATTGACTTCTATACAGAAGTCGTTTTGCAAGGTCATGTGCAGGTCGCCTGAGGCAGTCGTGCGGCAAGTCGTGCTGCCTCAGTGTGAACTAAATGGCCTATATTCCAGCTCAAATTAATTTGTGTTCATTCCCTTGTTGTTAGAGATATTTGTGATGGGCATGGGTCATACTGTGACCACTGCCAAGAGTAGCATAGATTTAAGAGAGCAATTAAAATAGTTCTGGCCATTGTTTTGGAGGTGTTTATATTCTAAAAAGTCAGCAAGATTTATTTATTTTTAAAGGAAGACAACAGCAAAAGTTATGACTGAAAAAAAAACAATGCATTTTCTGACGTGCTAATACATAATCTGATGGAGAGACTATCATTCTGCATTTGAATAAAGTTTTTGCATTTTTGTATCATCTACTTTAACACAGCCTTCCAACTGAGCTGGGCATATCTACATTTGCAACTCTGTCTTCCATATGGATCATTCTATTGGCAGGAACACTCCTTCCAGATACCCTTTCAGAGTGTGTTGACTACATGGGATCTCTATAGATACAAAATACAAAATTAAGTGCATTCAATGCAATCTATCACTGTTATAGTTCTATTCTACCCAAATGTATGCTATAACACACCCTTAGTTACCTACACCCTTCGACACTTGACATAAGGTACTTCATGCCCTTAGCTGCATTACTGAATTTTAATCCTCACAAACCTGAAGTGTTAAAATGAAATCCTCGAGACAGGGTTAATAAATAAAACATGGACAAGATCAGTAATTTGCCAATTGCAATGAGCAACAGATACTAATCAAAATTTACCTTTCATTATTTTAGAGCAGACATTCATAAGAGACCGCTGATTGTTTCTTATGGGTAACTGCAACTTACTGTTTGTCTTGTTAAATGAGTGATGGTAATTTTAGTTCATCCTATGTAACACCAATGCACATGCATTGCTCATTCCTACGAATCTCTTCACCACTTTGTATATTGGAAAATCTGTTGTGATTTGTGTGTATTTTACCCTTGTCCTTCTATTCTGAAGTAATTTACAGTTAGCCTGGTCAGTTTTCAGGCTTAAAAATATCCTGCATAAATATTACTTTTGTAGTATACTCTACAGGGGATGTTCTATAGGAGTTCTGGATGTAAAAAAAAAAAAAAAAAACATGGTCTGCAGTTTCCATATTTTATGTTTACACGTGTTCATCCAATAAGACAGGTGCACTCTATGCACATATTCAGTTGGGTCCTGCCCGTTTCCTCCAATTTGGTGATAACATGAATTTCTGTTACCACACAAAATAAAAAACTTTTATAGAATCCCATCATAAAGCAGCTACTAAACATAGCCTACATGCATAGCAGATGACGTAAGCTGGTATTACCAGCAGGGTTTGTTTTCTGGATCTACTCATTGAGCAGCAGAATATTAGCAATAAAGGAAAGCTGCTATGAGTAGAATCTGGGCACTTTCTGAAATAGTTGTGCCCAAACTTTCCTACTGTTTCTCTGCCTTTAGAACTTCTGACTTCTTATCTGCAAACTTGTCTAGGTCAAATCAGAAAGTCCTGAAGCCAGAAGAGTCAGCATAACAGCCAGTCATTTTTTTTTTTCAGAAGGAGATCAGCTACATATGCCCTACCTGTTTCTGTCCCAACAGGTTTCCTTTCAAGAACCTACAAGAATGTGCCCTACTGGTGGTGCTGGAGAATAGATTTGGTAACCCTGAGAGCAACTAGTGACTTAAGGACCTTGTCATGCACTGAGTTGACCAGATCAATCATTGTGAACACTGGGGATCATCAATGATTGTGTTTTGCATATGTGAGGTTCCCAATGAAGCCTCACTGAAGTGTGTTTAACAAATAGTACATTATTTTACTGGCTAGGGAAAAAAAAAAGAAACCAAGAAAAATAAAATTACTCTTTAATATAAGTTATCCTTTTTTTCAGTCATCCCGCAATGATCAATTGAGAACAAATAATTTTAAAAAATGTGAAGAAACAGCCAGGAATATGTTTGCAAGCATGAAATCAATCTGGCCAGAAAGTCATATAATACATGCACATAAAACACAAGATGCTTATTTTGTGTAAGGGATTTTGTCAATTGCCCTGGCACATACTAAGAGAGTCAGGAGAAGGAGAGAGGAGATCTGAAATTTGCATAGTATAAGTTGCATACAGGAAAAATCAAATTCCTTTCAATCTACGGCAATGAATTTATCAAGAATATATATTTTTTGCAGTTCCCTGACTTTTTTGTGGACATTGTAAGTGTGAAGAATTATGATATGGGTGTCAGTAGGAAAGCTGTTTATCACATGCGCTAATTATTATATCTAAGCCCTGTTAAGATCCATGGCCAAGGAAGGGTACGTTTTTATTTTTATAGTTAACTTGCACATAATTGGGTGTTCATATTAAGCACTGCTTCATTTAAGTGAATATTCTCTACTCAATAAATAAACCCAGTAGACTTGCATTTGGTGAGCACTCTCATTTAAATTTTTTTTTATTAATTTCCTTTTTTTTCCCCACAATACAAGCATCAATCAATATGCTGACTTGTATTGACTTTAATATTAAGTTCAGATGGAGGATTGTTCCCTAATTTCTTTGCGCAAAGTGTGCAGACCCTAAAAAATACAGTCAGTCCTTTACATTTACATGACAGCCGAAACCTTATTAGTTGATATGGCCTAGTGAAGATAACTATTGTTTGAGTCATATTATTAAATATTCTTGTATTTTTTATCATTGTAATAATGATCTATATTATGAATGTGTGGAAATAATGAAGCATCCGTCTGTATATTAGCAAATGCAGAGCCAAATTGCCGGCTTAGAAATGTGTAAAAGTGACAAAGTGCCAGGGTTCAGATGATGAAGTTGTTATCTGGAATTTGGCTCACTTTGGTTGTCAATTTAATACAGATACTAAATATTTAAAGTATTATTTATATTACATTATATTTTATATACAATCTTATCTACATATTGCACATTTACATTGACTGTATTAGGAATACTTTGTTTCAGTGCATTGCTTTGCTTAGATATGCAGATGGACATTGCAGAGATGGAATATGTGATAATTATATAAGGGTCACTGTTTATCAGTCCTTTAATGTTTGCTAATTAATACATCTAAAAAGTCCATGTGCATGGCAAAGTATTTTTTTTTTCTAATTTCCCAGCACAAAATTTGGTGTTTATATTAAATACAGCTTCACTTAATTTAACATTCTCTACTCCTTTGGTAAATAAACTCCCTTGGTTTGCACTTGGTGATCAGTCCATTTGACAGTGATCAACTGGCAAAATGGCATTGTTTAAGCGTTGCTGTCAATGTAGCCTTGAAAATAAAAAATATAAGGATCAAAGTCTGGTGATCTAAATGAATCACAGAAGCATTAAATAGCATTTAGTCAAGTGGTCATGAAGGGTCAACGCCTGCTAGGATTTAATTGTATTTTTTAGGTTTTTAGCCTGAAAACTGATTATTACATTTATAGACAGAATACTCTGGAGGGCAGAATCATAAATTGAATTCTTATAGTCATCCCTGCCAGACATGCTGGCCCTGCCATTTGTGGTCATGAAGTCTCACTACTTCTGCTGCATTTTCCATAAAGTAAAATAACTGAATATTTTCTTATAATAGTTCAGGTATAATAGAAATTATTCCAATACTCCATCAAATTTTCAGTAATGTACTGGAAAATGTGAAAGAGTGAAACAGATTAGATGCAATGTGCACCAGGAAAATATTTCAATCAAACTCTTTGATATATGTGACCAGAAGTCTGCCTCCCTTTTATTTTTGATACATTTTTAAATTAAATAGGTGGAAACTATTTAACATTATATTAAAGGGCAACTTAAAATAAGATCAGTGGCAATGGAAACTCAGCTAAGCACAACAGATAATCAAGCTGGGTCTTTTTAGATATTCCAACCTACAGATGATTTAGTTATCCATGGTGCTAGGCAAATATGACAGGTATGGGTGTTTGGCACTGGGGTGCTATCAGAGGCCACACCTCAGTCAACAACATTTGAAAGTCATCTCCAGAGTTATTTACTTACATGTTTCTTGACCCGGGAATGGCAATTCACCACATCCCCTAAACTGGGAAAATACTCTTTTGAATATTGAAGATTGGTGTTCTGTGAACAAGTATGTAAAATCCAGTGTCCTGAATTAACTGACTGCATCAGGAGCATGGTAGGGATGAGTATTACATCTAAGGAAATAGCAGCTTCTAAAATAAGTTAGCAATAACAGCACCCCTACTGCATGCTCGGTTTACTTTTAATATCATCCTAAACAAAAACTAGCAGAAAATAAAAGATAAAAAAAAACTGGCATGTAAACATGATTAAATCTAACAAGAACATTATATTTTTTATGCCATAGGTCAAAATAAAGGATATTACTTCTGGAAAATATTTCCAAGAGAAATCTTCAAAAGTATGACTGCCCTGGAAATCGGTGGTAGTAAACAACTATGAAAAATACATACTCATAAAAATGTGGCTCTTACATGACTTCCTCTTGTATCCCTAATGTTTATGTATTTATTTATTCAGTGGATATCTACCACCCTCCATATTAAAAGCAGCTGATCAGGACATGAAGAGAGGATCTGCCATTGCCATCATGTTTTTGTAGGTACAAGCTCAGGAGCTATTATACTGATGCTTGCTTCATTACTTGGTAGGTCACTTGGTAGGTTACTTGTAAATTGCATCTTAACATCAGGTATCTGGTCGTGTAATATCTTTAATCAATGAAGGCAATCTTCAACAAAGATGCATCAACAAGAGGCATCATGGGAGGCTAACTTCACTGACAAATTTAAGCTATTTAAAAAGAACATAATTATTTTTATTTTTTTTATGATCTGCATGTTGGGAAAGGGCTTAATGGTGGGGGAATAATGTGGTGCCTGCGTTGCCCCTTTTAAGCTTTTTTTTCTCAATATTTTAATTCAATTTTATAGGAAGTTGCATAGGGTAGAAAATACTCCAAAAAATACCAGTATACCATGCTCACCTTGAGTGAGTGACTCACCAAATAGTGAAACAGGGATCAACATGACAGCTCTGGAGCTTGCACTAGTAACACCTATTTTCTTAGTGAGATTGGTTCCTGTTGAGAGCAATTCAGTATCCAAAAATAACATTTCTTAGTCTATCCTCCTCTGCATGGGAACCTTTAGACAAGAATTGGCAACAAAGCCCAAAAGCAGAGCTGTTTATATGTCTGTTTTCGGTGTGATAAAATTGGTCTGGTTGTTTTGGCACCAACTAATTTATCATAATTAAAAAAGTAATGTATCATTGCCAAAAAAAACAGCAACAAACAAGTTTTCATTATTCTTAATGTATTTTGTAAATTCTAGAATAAAAAATATCAATGTAGTGCTTGCTAAGTGCTACATTGACATTCAAACAACGCTGCCAAATACGTTTTTAAAACAACTTTGTTGGTTGGTTTTACTCCCAGTTAAATACCCACACTACCTCCATTCACATACTGCAGCAGTGGCTGGAGCACCCTCACATCATATGACAAAGCCAGGAAAAAGCCCAGCATTGTCCACCCTCCTTATAACTGACAATAACTGGGCTATGCTGTGCCCATAATGTGGGAAGAGAGTGACAACACTGCTGGAAATTTTAGTACTGATCCAGCAGGGTTGTTGGACCTTTTTCCAGAAATGATCCATGGGGCTTAAAACTGACATGATCACCAGGTCAAATCAAGCATAATTACAGGAACAATATGAGAAAAATGTCTAATTTTAACATGTACAGGGCAATGTATTAATTTTATAAACTTTAATTTTAAGGCTTGCTAGTACTTTAACCTAAACCCTTTCCCTAAACGCGATCAATTGAAATGTTAGCTCTAATTTTGCACTTAAATGCAACACTGGGATATATCTGCAAATCTGCATCAAATACAACTGATCCAGAGAAAGGATACTTTTATGGTGCCATTCAGACAGAAGAAAACAGAATATCATGTCATTTATGGACATGTGCAGTGTTATATTTATTTCAGTCAGGGGACACAATGCACAAAAAAGAGCATAAGATGCATAATTCTGAAAAATGCTAGCAACTACATTCTACTGCTTTGCTTCTGTGTGCAAATATGTAAAAATAATTACTTTGTAGTAAAAAAATAAAAATGGATCTGACTGGGAGTATTTAATGGCTTCAGTAAAATGTATGTATGTGGCTTGTCCATGTGTGCATTCTAAATGTGCTTCAGAAAAGATCTAAATTTAGCAGTGAAGCATGGAAACGAGACTAAGTGTTGCTTGCAGGCATCACGTGAGATGCACAGTTCACCTAATTACTTTATATTTTTAGCCAAAGCCAGAAACTTATCTGGAGCATAAGAATGCTCTTTAGTGGCATTACTTGTCCCCATGCAGTTGAGGAAAACTGCCGTATATTGCTTTTTGAAGGTATCTGTTCTCTCCTGCAGTAGGTCTGAGCAAGTTAAGCTGGGATCCCAGGTGGAGGAAAAGATCGTCAGAGTTATTAGAGGTGCTTTAAATATATATATTTTTTTAACCTACTTACATTTCGTCAAACTCCCATAAGCTAGAAATGATGCCAGAAGACACAAAATTCTTTGGGTGAATTAACCACTGCTTCAGAATCCCACGGCGGCCACTCACATGACACAATACCCAGACATGATCTTGTGAGGCACTGCAAGGAAAATAGCAGCATGGGGCACTCACACAAGCTATCAGATAATTTGATGGCCATTGAACGTTTTGCATGTATCCAGACATTATCAAGGCATCTGCCCATTTGAGTTCTGTTGAAAGGGCAGATTAGTGCATCTAAACTCTGACTTAACCCTTCAGCAGACATCATGTGACTCGATGCCTAGGCCTTTGGTTCCTTTGACTGTATGCCTTGGGATCCGAAGAGAGGACTTTCTTCAGCCTAAGTATTTTGTGCATCCTGCTTCTGTTTATGAGTTTTATGGGAGAAAAATATGTTATTTTTATTGGAGATCTGTTATAACTTGATATAAGTGACATCTCATTACAGACTGTGGGATGGCATGGTGTCTCCATGAAAAAATGGCAGTCCAGTCACCAATGGCATTTGATATCACCAATGGGTCCATTGCGAGCTTTAGTTTTAGAAGAAGCTCTTCTTTCACATTAGTGATATTTACCTCCTATAAATTTTGACCCTGGCAATGTTTAATCAATGAAGATGCATCAAGAGGCACCATGGGAGGCTAACTTCACTGACGAATTTAAGCTATTTAAAAAGAGGGGGAGGGGTAATGTGGTGCCTGCAGTGTCACTTTAATTTTTTTTCCTCAATATTTTAATTAAATTTTATAGGACGTTGCATAGGGTAGAAAATACTCAAAAAAATACCACTATTTCACCTTTAAGTTAACCTTTCATGGCAGAAATACAGGTCCTGCAACCTTGTTTGAAGCTTCTAGTTTCTTTCCTGTCATAATCATCATTTGGCTTCTTCACTTTCTAAGTCACTGACCCAGAACAAAAATGTAGCCAGTAAAGTCGGAACTCTTGAATTGCGTACTTGTTCTATGTCACTGTCAAGTAACAAATATATCAAGATGAGTTTACTATACATAACATCAGGTCAGGTCAGGGAGGCTTAGGGACTAGGTGACAAAAGTTCAAGGAAGCAGTAAACCATTTTTTTACCACAATCTTTTTTCTTAAATAATATTTCATTAAATGGATTTGCACCAACATGTATTAAATTAGATGAAGGGCACAAGTTTACAAATGTAAATTTCCAGGGCTTAGGTAGTTTTTTCTCAGGTATTTATCTGCCTTCACACCAAAAAAAACTAATGATAATAACCTCCACATGACTGTGGTAGGAATGCAGGTATGGGGGGCATGGAGTGAATGCACTCTTAGCACACAACCTCATGCCACTGTGGATGCATTTGTGCAAAAGCCAGGCGTTAAAGCCCACATTTGTTTCTGTAATATATATATATATATATATATATATATATGTTACGTGGTTTGTTAGAGGTCAAAATTGTACAGCCACGGGGAGGAATAGTAGAAGTACTTACTTACCTATTAAAAACCCTTAGCTATGGGAAGGTTTAAATCAGATGCTTATGGACCATTGTGACTTAGTAGAGTTATTCTGAAAGCTTGCATCTCAAATTACTTAAGTTAGCCAACAAGAAGTATCACCTAAAACTCCAAACGTTCTGCATGTTTGTGCCTTATAAATGTTAAGGTGCTATTCTGCAAAAAAAAATAATAAGTTTTACTTTATTTTTCCCAAATTCCTTTTAAGTATAACTCCTTCAGTGTGATGCATTTCATTCATGCTTTGGCCATCATGTTTTGAGAGTAGAAGTTAGGGCAACAACATGACTGACCTTTTGCTACATTCTCTCCTTCTTCTGCTCTCCAAAAGTCCTACTGATTTTAAAGTTCTAGAATGAACCAACAGCAGATCAAAACCCCTTTCAAAGCCATCATTTGTGATTAACAAACAAAGGGCGAGAGAGAGAAAATACCCATTAGAACCAGTAACTTATTATCTAACGTTCAATAAACGAAAACACCAGAAAGCTGGTGTTCAGACGTGGAAATGCATCCCACAAGTATTACTTTGATTCTAAACAGCAGAGTATTCACACAGAGAAGCACCTTCAGAATACTTGTCTAATGCAATATTCAATTACTTACACTCCTCTTTTTTAAATAGTGCCTTTAAGGAACTCATCAAAATGGCTGGCTAAATTTATACGTTTTCAGATTTTGTAGTCTGGAAGGAAAATATACCTTTTTTTGCATATAACATTAAATATCATTGTTACAGTATAACATGCAAACACATGCTGGCTAGGAAAATGCAATCTTTAAATAGTATTTTAACTTTTTTTTTGTTTTGTTATAACTTTCCAGTTCCTTTTTAATATTGTTATTTTTCTTTTGATGCTTTAGTGCATCCATGGCAGATTGCTGCCTTTCAAATAGTCATAGATCAACACATTCTTCACTCGATTCCAGTGCAAGCCACTTGTATATAACCTCAATTTAAAAAATAGAAGAATCCAGTTTTTATTTATTTTTTCAATCCTTTCATTTTTCTTCTTGGTAGCCAACTTTACTTTGAAATCCTTATCCCACCTGCATGGGAACGTTGATTTGATCTGTTCTTGATGCCACAAACTGCTTTTCACAAAAATGTTCCACCTTTTCAAGACATTGCCTTTGTTGTAGTTGCGTTTTGTGTTTGTTTTAAAATTTCTGTTTAATTTGTTACATTTGTGTTTGTTCTGAAATCAGGGTTTGGAAGGAAGATTGTATCTAGGGGATCAAATCAATTAATTCACAGTGACTGCTTCCGCCTGCATATATCGGACAAGGACAGGACTCTCCTTATAATTTTCTGCGTGAGAACAAAAAAAAAAAAAAAGAAAAGAAAAAAAAAAAGAGAGAAGAGACAAAAGTGCGAAAAGGAAAACACAGAAAAAAGGAGAGAGAAACAGAGGGAGAAAGAGAGAGGAGAAGTGGACTCAGCTTTCTGACAAAAAAGGAAACCACAAGTCAATAGAGCCATGCACCAAAAAAGGTTAGCTTGCTATGGGAATGTCACCGTGTTACGCTACAATGTATACAGTTTTTAACCAATCGTCTTTTAGGAACATGCAGTCAGGCAGTCTTTTTATTGCTTGCAACAGTAGATCATGCAAACAAGGAAACGTGAAAATGTATAATATATATATATATATATATATATATATATATATATATATATATATCAGTTAGTTTGACTTATGGCTCATATTATCCTGAGAGTATGGTGGTGAGGAATGACCAGGAAGCACAAAGCAGCTCCATAGGAATAAGATCAAGGTTTTAATAAAGGAAAAAGGGACAAAAATAAAAAAGGGCACCCAAAAAAATAAATAAAAAAATCCATGTATTTGAAATAAATATATAGATATATATTTAGTAGGGTTTTAACAGTAGTCATTCTTTTGTACACACATATATATAGATATATATCTGTTTACCTTTTTTTCATCTTTTTTGCCTTCATTATTTTAGGAAGGAAATAAATAATTGTTTTTAGTAAAAAAAGCTATACCCTTGCATTCCTCTACTCCCTAATTTGACCTCCTTTTGGTGCTTCTGCCTCCATAGCGGAAGAGCCTTTTCTACTCCACAGCAGCAACTTCCTGGAGCACACCAATCCCATTCATGTTCAGTCATGGAAGTCTTTTTTTAAATATATATATTCCTCAGCAAAGTGCAAAATGTTTTTTTTTGTAATTTTTTTTTTTGTATTTTTTTCTTATTTTAAAAGCCAAAGATGTTTTCTTTTTAAATATATCTGCATATAATCTATATTTTTTGTCAACCTGTTAAAAAATAATAAAATTTGTTAGAGTCTCTTATTTGTTCATTTTGCCAGTGTCGATGTTTTTTCATGTTTATTACTAGTTTATGTTCCCCTTATTGGCTGGTTGAGTCCATGCTATAAGATGGAGGGAATGGGAGAGCGCGGGCGTCTCACTGCAGATGGTGACCCAAATGGGGTGGAGATAGGAGACAGTCTGAGCGTATTTCCACTCATGCCAGCTATGCTGTTTAGACTCCGGGATTTTTCATAACCTTGATATCCATGAGGTAAATGAAAAAGAAAAAAAAAAAAAAAAAAGATTATGAAGCGCACCTTGTTTTCTCCAAAAGCACGGACAGGGAAACGTCATACAGTAAAAGCCAACGTTGTTACTACTCAGAAGCAACACAAGCCCTATATATTCCCATTTCAAAGTAAAAACTTTTATGACAAAACTTGCTAAGTTTCAGGGACTGTTTATATGAAATAGTGAAATCACTTACTTGACTTACACTTTCAGTAAAGATAAACAGTAATTGCTTTTTGTCAATGTCCTAATACGTAATAATGTATAATATTATATTAATATATATATATATTTTTATATACCTTTATTTTTTTTAACAATCTTAATTATCATTCACATACTTTGTAGCAGCTACATTCACAACACTAAGATTGCAAAACATGCATTTCCTAATTGCTTTTTACCAACCACTGAAGACTGACTAATGGGTTACTTTATAACGAGAGTGGATATCACTATCCACTTCACATTATATCCTACTTGGCTCTACACCCCATAGCCCACATTGTATGATTCATTCATAAGCTGTGTGTCAAGGTGTGGCGCGTCTGTATTCCCACAGAGCCTTTTAAAATAACTCTGCACGAATACATAGAGAACTCCATGATTGGGGGATAGCTGGTCATGTGACAGGTCCCATGACTGGGGTTCTCCACCCAACTTTTTTTGTGACTTCCAATTAATGTCTTTTGTACTTTGCTGGCTTTAGACTTCTAAAGCCGGCAAAGTGCAATGCACATTTGTGAAGCACACCACTGTGCTTTATAAAAGTGCAATGCTTTTTTTTTTTATAAAGTAGCAGTAGCATGGCTGTGGTATGACTTTACTGCTGCTTAATAAATGTACCCCTAGAACTTGATCTACTCTGTTGTTTAATTCTGTTTGCTAGTGAGAGATTTAAAAAAATCTAATTATTATGATAAGCAGCACATTGATTTAAATGTTGCAAGTCAAGATACTGCCAACAATATTTAAAAGAGAAGTTCTGGGAATGTTTTATTTTTGTTTTATTATACTTACCTAAGTGGATGCAGCATCGGTTCGGCTCTAAGACTGAAAACCAAGCAATCAAAACACTGCCAATCGCGTGATTGTCAGAGCTCCCTGAGCAGAGAGCTGGTGACTGTCAGTCAGCGGCTCTCTGCTCTGCCCCCCCGTGCTAACAGCAGCACTGGGCTGTGGAGGGGGCGGAAGCAACCTGGCGCAAGCTCTTAGCGGCTCGCTGAGGGCCTGAGCCAGGTATTGGACCAGGCATGTGGGCAGATCCCAACCATATGGTTGCAATCTTTCCCTGAGCCTGAACCTGCTCTATGACGTCAGCCGACAACGTGCTTCAGTCTGCTGGCTACTGAAAATGGGTCATAGGAGTGAAAAATGTACTGCACCCCTATGATCCACAGGAGAAGTACATCCAAATGAGCTTTGGCTGTACTTTCCTTTAAATCTCTTAGTAGCAAAGTACAGTGGAGCCCTAGGATAGGATATTCATATCTCTGCTAGGAGAAAGAGAGGGGACAGTGTTGCTCCTCTTAGTCATTCTTTTTCTTAACACAACAGCTGTAAGGAAAGCCTACAGGAAACATGGGCATTACCTACAGCTAATTTTCTGATTCTGCAAGTATAGCTACAAAATATTTGTAATATTTAATATTTACCCAATTCAAAAGAAAATAAGTACTTTTTTTTTTTTCGTTTTCGTGAAGTGTATTTAGTTCTAATAAGTAAAGAAAACATTAAAAAAATAGATTTTCTTTAATTTTGGTACTGTCATGGCTTCATTTGTGACACTTTTTAAGGCTAAATAGTGTGTTCACTTAAAGAGCATGTACATACTAACAGTGTGGTCTCTTTTGGTCTGCTAACATACATATGAAAATGTGAAGGTGCTTCGTTATATCTGTTCATTAAGTGCAAAGAATACCCATCGATCTTGCCAAAAATCTTGTGAGCTGATAACTTCCTGTGTGGTAGTCTTATTAGTTGCACTGTTCTATCTCTGAGGGCCCCAGAACCACTCCTATGTTTGCTAAGGAGTGGGATATGTTCCGTGGTCCGATCCTAGGGTGACAATGCTTCTAGAGTACAGTGAGCGTGTATGGTCACTGTGTCCTACTGCAGATAACACTAAAAGAAAAAGAAAATTTTTGTTCTTGGGTTTAATTACAATTTAATATTGTATTATTCATTTTATATTTGATTATATTAAATTGAGAATATTTACAAAGGCTCAAAATGAAGGGGTTACTTAAAGAGTGATTTTACCCTGTCTCACAAAAGAAATCTTGAGTGAATATTTACAAATTTGTGAGACCAGTGTGCAAATAAGTTTTAAATACGCTCCACCTCTGAATTTTTTGACCATTGTTTCTGATTTATCAAAAATAGAGGACAAAAAATATCTGTGCCTATTGCAGGAACTAATCAAATTTCCTCTTGTTTTACAAGGTAGGCAGGGTAAATGATATTTAAATAAAACTGCGTGCAGTGGATAAGACTTTTTCTTTTCACCATTTTTGGAAAATGACCGTGCATTTCATTAAGTGGTTATTGATTGTTATTTGGCAGGAAAACAATATCCACAAACAACAACATAATTCAATTTGCCTCTCATGTATTGTGTCTTCCTTTATGTATTGGTTTGTGTCAGTCTGTTTACCAATTTCATAATGGGTTTGTAAGTTATTTTCTTAGCGGGGCAAAAACTCTTGTTCTCATCTATTCAAGTTAAGAATTTTTCTAGTTGTAAAGCAGAATTCTTGGCAAATAGTTAA
Source organism: Lithobates sylvaticus (assembly GCA_028564925.1). Taxonomy (NCBI): domain Eukaryota; kingdom Metazoa; phylum Chordata; class Amphibia; order Anura; family Ranidae; genus Lithobates; species Lithobates sylvaticus. The sequence goes on from CM053035.1 coordinate 51,180,020, forward strand.
ATACACGTGTTCACTGTTTTACCTGCCAAAATATTTGTAGCGCTGTACAACCAAATTTGAAATTCCCGCACCTCTGCCAGACTCAGCGAGGTCCGTTTAAACCCAGCCACCCATAGAGCTCAGCAGGGTCTGACCCATGTCTTCTCTGCAGAAAATAAGTGGGCACAGATGTGACATCCGTGCAGCTCACAGATCCTCTGCTGATCAGAGCGGGCTCCACTCCATGTCAAAGGAGCCTTATATAAACTACTTTTTGCTCACTAAAGCCGATTTCTACCTCTATTGCCATTGTAACAGTAACAGACTTTTTTACTTGAAAATGATAATACTGTGTATGTGAGCTTTTCATGGTATACATTAGAAGCTGCAGCAAGTCATAGCCTACCTAATTTTCTGTCTGGAGGACACCCAGCTGCATCTAGCTATTACCTTCCTAGCCTTACTGTCCCTGGGCCACATTTTTCATTCAGTGGACCTCAGTTCTTTCAAATGGGAAGGTAAAGCATCATATTTGGGCATTCTCTAGAGTGCGGCCCTGCCCCCTCTCTCTCACTTGCTAACTGACTTCGATTGACAGCAGCGTGAGCCAATGGCGCTGCTGCTGTGTCTCAGCCAATCAGGAGAGAGAGTCACGGACGACCAGGGGCTTTGTGGACATCGCTGGATTGAGATGGGGCTCTGGTAAGTATTAGGGGGGCTGGGGGAGGGGCTGCTGCACACAGAAGGTTTTTTCTCTTAATGCATAGAATGCATTAAGATAAAAAAAAATCTTCTGCCTTTACAACCACTTTAATGTTGCCTTAAATATTGACTAAACAATATAATATTGATCATTGTTGTTTTTTGCAGGAACAGCAGGGCTATTGGGAGCTCTATTTTCAGTATGGTCTTCTTAATTGCTAATTAAATAATTTTTTAATGATGTTCTTGTAATAAATATATGTTCTTGTAACAAATATATGTTCTTGTAATAAATATTGTTTTGTGGTTTTAATTGATATGTTGTTTGTGAAGTATATGACTGTACCCAGTTACCCGGTGTCAAAAAGCTGGGATGTAGGTACCATCTTTATTATGTGTTTAAGGCACTTAGATTTTTCAATGTTTTGATATTTGTGTAAATATATCCAGGAGGCCGCCCACTACTTGCATTAGGGCTGAGGGTTCTGAGAGGGGTTCAGGGAGCTATTCATAGCACCCTGGTGACCCTTTCCACTAGTAATGTTCTGCTTGCAATACATAATAGCAAAGCACAGAGACCCAGTGATGACAGCACTGGTATGTAATGAAGGCAGAAAGGTTGTATTTAAAAATGTCATTAGCATGTTAAGGAGGGGGGCTTAACCAGGGAAGGCAAAATATAAACAGGGTAAACTTCCACTTTAAGACCCATGCTAGGTTTTTTCTTTTTGCTGCCTCTCGCTGTGATGCATATTTACCTTTATTTCCTGTGACACAAAAAAAAATAGGTGTAAGTCCCCCCTAAAGTAAAAAGGAAAATTCCTCCTAGACAGCTGTCACCGGAGTTCCCATTGGAAGATCTGCGCTCTATTCCTGTTACTGGGACAACTCAAACATTTTGGAATTCTAGTAACTTTCTATAACAGAAAAAATGGTCACTAGATCCAACAGAGAGAGTGAAACTCCCCAGCAAAAGCATGGACAGCAATAAAACTCAAACAAAACTGTGCAAAAGCATTGTACAGTTGCCACAGACAAAATACAAAAATGATATTTTAGGGCTGTTACTGATTAAAATTTTCATGTTCGATTAATCAATTTTTAAAAAAATCGATTAATAGACTAATTTTGATTAATTATAACGCACAGTAAACTCAGTTAAATAGTGAAATACAGTACTTACAACTCCATCTGACTACTTAGATCTTGAATTTTAAAAGCAGCGGCAAACCCTGGTCATCTCACAGGTTTGCTAATCTGACAGAAGTTCGCTGCTTTTAATCTAAGCAGTCAGATGGAGTTCTAAATAATGTATTTAACTATAGAAAGTGACTTTACTGTTATAAATACGTAAAAAATGCAAGACTCCGGTGGGTGTAACAACATGTGCGCTTTCCCCCTTCTTAGTGTATCCTTACTGTGGACGAGTGTTGGGTGTAGCAAGATGGCGGCGACGGAACGTCACTTACGTAGCAAACTGCGATGGATCGCCGAATATGTCGTTACAGAGGCACTTGGGGAGGGGGGGAGAAGTCCGGTGACGTCGATATCCGTCACCGGATCTCCGACAGAACTCCCTGAAGACCCGGAAGCTGGCGGAGAGATGAGTACAGAATTTTGATCGATCAAAAAAATTTACGATTAATCGAGGAATTAATCTTTAAATTCACCAGCCCTATGATATTTAAATGCAAATTTTTATTTGTAGTCTAAAATTTAAATATCAAAAACATCAAAAATGCACATATATAAAATGTATAGCGTGCTCACAGGTCCAATCCAATTTATTCCCACATGAAAATCTACTCTTATTGAGTAAATACAAAAGAGAATTTACAGACGGACAGCAACCACAAATCTAAAAAAATCTCCACAAAGATATTATGAGTTGAGACATAGCCAAATGGATTCTATAATATTTAGAGCTAGAATTGCAATGAAAGCTGCTCCCGGAGTTCAGTCACTTTGTCTTTCATGCAGAAGTTGATAGTTAACATTAAAGTCTTAACCAAACTGGCTCCATATAATAATCATTATGTAGAATAATTAATTTTAGACTCAAAGTGAGTAAGACAACCATCTTTAATTTGTAATCCACATAGAGATTAGCATCTAGAGGCACATCAATATAATCTTTGGCATATTTCCATAGAGATTGACTAAAACTGGCAATATTTGAACAGATGATTTGGCCATGCTCTAGAGGTAAGTATGTGGTTGCAGGGTCAAATTGAGACATCTTAAATATCTGGATCATTTTTTCCCAACCAGGGTGCTGTGGCATTTGTTTTGGGTGTGGTGGGCACGAGAGTTTGCCCTGGATCAGAAATTGATGAGGGCTCTATAATCTGTCAGGGACTCTGCAGTGATAAGGAACTCTGATGTGATAGGGGTCTTTTTTTATGGGGGTACTTTGATGTGGGACTCTGACCCTGTGATGGGTGGTGTCTATTGTGATAGGGAGCCTCTGATTTATAGGGAAGATATTGATGTGATAGTGATGAGGTGACTCTGACATGTAGGGGGAATTCTGATGTTAAGGGGAGTCCTAATGTGAAGTTAATTTCATAAAAGTTGTTATGTGCAATTTATATCAGTCAACTATGTACATCATCCATACTGTATAATATGTGTAATATATATATGTGTAAGAACTTTTTGTATACTCTTGAGGTACCTTCATATGCAGAGGTTGCTGTTTGATGTCTATTCATTTGCAACAAGATATACATTTAAGGGAATGCAAGACAAAATGTAAGAATGCAAGAATTTTCATTGCAATTTTAGCTCTAAATATTATAGAATAATTTTTGGCATGTCTCACCAAATTGGAGTTAATTTACCAAATGCAGAAATGCTGTTCACTTTGCAAGGGAAGTTTCACTTTGCAATAGAATTCTCCCCAGAGCTTATGGTAAAATTTCACTTTTGCAAACAATACCCAATCACATGCAAGGAAAACAAAAAACAATTTTTTTTCCTTGCACATTACTGAATGATGAAAGTCAGCAGAGCTTCACCTCATTCACTAAGCTCTGTGGGAAATTCTCTTACAAAGTGCAACTTCCATTGCAAAGTGAACAGCCTTTAGTAAACCAATCCCTTTATATTTTCTTAATCAGAATAGATTTTCATATAGGCTAAATTGGATTGCCTGCGTTTAGTACTTAATATATATGTTTATATATAAATAAATAAATTATATATATATATGATATTTTAGCTTTGGGATATAAATAAAATTAGAATTTTAATAACATTTTAATATTTGGTCTGTGGTAACTGGACAAGTACATTTTTCTTTGAATCAATACGAAGCTACCAATTTCCACAGATATTGATTATACTGGAATCTAGCAAAAAAAAATAAAAATCTTGCCAGAGATTTTAACATTTCCACACGCTTTTCAGAAAAAAACAAAAACACTTTAATGTTCTAAACTATTGCAAGTGCAAAGTAAAGCTGGAGGTAACACATGTACCAAAGGAAAGAATAAAATGAAAGCAGTTAACTATTGCTACTGCATAAATTAGCCTTGGACTAAGTGAAAAATAATAATCCAGTTTTTGAAACAGAAAACATGAGAAATAACAGCGTATGTAAAAACCATAACATTTGTTAGCTAATATTAGTACCTAAGATACTAATAGAATAAGCAGCAAGGCGAAGGGGCAATAAACTAAACCTGCTATTTTGCACTGCATTGGGAAATCACGGGTCACATCTTCATTGCCTTTGCTGCATTTCTCAAATATAACAAATTAATACTATCTATCTATCTTTATTATCAATTTTATTTTTAACAATATAATAATTGTAATACACTGCATATTGGAATTTATGCAACTGATATTTTTGTAGTAATCAATTTATAAACAACGGTAATGAAAGGACATATATTTGACTTTGAAGCTTCTGAGTAGATTATCTTGTCAAAATACATAAACAGCACCATGCAAAAAACATTTAAGGTAGCAACACAAGCAAGTCAGAATATAACCAGATGGTTGGCCATGTAGATTAAATCACTAATCCCGCACCCACCCAGCTTTAACATAAGAAATGCCTTGTCAAACGTTTCTGCTTTTTCAGCTTTCTTTAAACTACTGCATGTGGTTTTATGTAACCTTTTTGTACTCCAATAGAAGTTTGGACATGAGGACTCGGTGGGGTGGGACTTCTAAGATAATTTTGGCCCTACTTTCATGCCTTGGAACATACATCTATTCTACGTTATTGGGGCATTGGAATTGCATGTATTAGAGAAAATAAGTTTTGTGCACCTCAAAGGTGCCACGTTTTTTGCACTGCAAACTTGTGATGAGCTTTTTCCCTTTGGATAGTTATATCCACAAGGCTTACCGTTTTGTTTAAGTATTTTTATATGTGAGTTTAAGACTGACTGCTTCCTAACTCCAGAAAAGAAGAATGGGTGTGGACAACTAATGGCAGAGGTGACCTGACTTTCACACCTTCACTTACTTGTTGATTATTGCTGCGTTTTATAAACTACAAAAGTTCCTTGGATCAATCATCTGTTTCTCAGGGATTTTTTATTAAAATTCCTGCTTATAGCCCAACTGAAGTCCTAGAGATAGATATCCAGTCAGATAGAAATTGTTATTATAGCCTTCGATTTCGTAGTCTTACTTCCATTGCTCTGTTAAAGCTGTTGTGTAGTCTGATAAATATGACTACACAGTCCAAAAAGTTACCATCGTTTGACCTAGCACACTTGATTAATTCAATGGACCAGGTCAAACACCCCCCCCCCTTCTGCTTCTGCAAAACAAGTCTGGGTGATAACACTAGTGTTGAGGGTTGTGGCCATTATCTGTGTCAACATAAAGCACTGGCATTGGCTGGCAAGAAGTGCATTTCATATGGATAGAATGGGTATTTTTAGGAATTATATCAGTTAAAAATCATAACATTTAGTGATACAGGACTATAACAAGAAGAAAAAGGCATTAGACTTCAACTGGGCTTTAAGGTGGAGTTAAAGACGGTATTAAACCCAAAACCAAAAATGTAATATATTGCAGCTTACCGATCATTAGATGTGGTGGCTGCATTAGTTTTCTTTTTCTAGGCTTTTTTCCCTCTGTTTTCACCTGGTGATCTGTCCAGTAACACACCTTCTGTATTAGAGTGCCTCCACTCTGGATGAAGGAGCACAGGGGGCACCTTTGGATAGCAGCATTGTTAACCTGGGGGGAGGGGAGTGTTAGATGGACTAGCAGATTTAGATACACTAACAAATTGAAGCCAAACTCCAGCTCACACTTTATAAGCAGTTACAGCAAACAGTTTTTTTTTATCCTTTTTAGGATAAAGGTTTTACATGAATAAATCAAAGCTGATCATTGTAAACTCCCCTGCCAGTGGTAAATGGATTGTCTCATCCCTGTAAACTGATACATCTGGAAGAGAGCTTTTGAAAACAAAACAGACTTACTGGCTGGATCACCAGATGAAAATAGAAGAAAGAAAGCCTAAAAAAAGAAAACTAGTTCAGCCATCACATCTAAGAATTGGTAAACTGCAATATAATAAATGTTTGTGTTTGGTTTTAATACTGCTTTAATACCCAATTTAATCCTAACCTATGCCACCTTGCAACTTATAACCTAATTTATGAGGCACAGATCATCTGGCTTCTCTTGAGCTACCACTACCTAAACACAGCCATAGTGACAGGAAATATGGATGGCTACCGGCACAGGGTGGGATCTGCATTCAGACAGAGCTACCAATCAGTCAAATTATTTTATGAATTTCATTTGTTGACCTGCTAGGCCACAAAATGAGGGTGGGAGGTGAAGAAGCACTTTACGTCAAGGGTCTCCAAACTATGGCCTGCAGGCCACATCCAGCCCACTACAAGATTTTATACAGCCCACAGCTAGCCTATCCTTGTGCACAGGTGAGTGAGTATTCAGATCAGCAGAGGCTGCCTGTGGTCTCTTCTTTGACCTGATGTAAGAGGTACTCTGACGGGAACTCTGATGGGTACTCTGATGGGGGTAATGATATAAGAGGTGACTCTGAAGGGGATCATGATGTAAGGGGGAATCCATTGGATACCCTGATATAAGTGGGAACTCTGATGGGGACCCTAATGGAAGGAGGGACTCTAAAGTAAAGGAGCTCTCATTCATTTACAAAAGAATTTTTTTTTACGGCCCTTGAATTTTTGTGAAATATACGATGTGGCCCTTGTACTGAAAGGTTTTGAGACCCCTGCTTTAAGTTAGTCTTTGAACAATTGTAGTGACTTATAAATTTCTGTAAGATCGGTTACTTTTAAAAGTCTTACCTGCTTTTGGTAAGGTCAGATCTGATTTATATATTTGCACTGGTAGAGAAAATCAGTAAAGCAGTCACTTTGCAGGACTAATAATCGGGAAGCAGATTCTGTTTAAGCAAATATGGCTGCTGCCATAAACAGTGCATACTATATACATTTGCAAATAACACACAAAAAAATATTTACATTAAAGTAGTTGTAAACCTCAGACATGAAATATGAACAAAGAATATCCCTCCATGGTGTGTACTTGTCTCAATTAAGAGCACAAAGTGACATTTCTGTCTGCTGCTTCCTTCCAGATAGACAGGTACAACTTTTGTAGGAGGATTTGTTTCACCCGAGGATAGTCCCTTCACTGGGTATATGTAGGGGTTTACAACCACGTTAAGCTGATAACATTATTTTGCAATTTGCATTGCATCAGAGTGACACAGGTCCCTGCACTGGAGTGATTTGGAGGACCATGTGAGCCTTTGCAGATTTTGTTATGGGGTTCAGATACACAGCTTTTGGTAATATTCATCTGTAGCTTTTAATTATGGTCTGAATTTAGAGTAACCTTTTATTTAATTAATGTATGCATTTATTTGTTTACCCTAGATTGTACAGATTGCCTTACGTGGGTGTGGATATCTTTTTTAAAAAGCTTTAAGTTTATCAAATACAATTTTTCCTTTCTTTGGATAGAGTAGGGTTTTTTATTTCTATCTGTGTCCCACTGATGGGATTTCCTTTTACCTATGTCATAGCTACATTATGGCTACTTTCACACTGGGGCTTTGGGATCGTCGGCGGTAAAGCGCTGCTATTTTACTGTGTTAATTGCACACAAGTTGACACTGTGCAAAGGCACTGATGTCATATACTGGTCATTCTTTCTTGCATTATACTGTTTACCTGTCAAACTACTATTGTATCATTGGTCTGCGTACCCTGTTCAGGTTTTATATATCTTGCATTGACTTGCCATGTGCTATCTTGTGAAGACAATACTAATTATTAAACAGAAAAAAAAATTGCTAAATATAAATTAGTAAGGTATATATAAAAAAAAAAACACTATATAATCCTATTAAGCGACTACCTCTTTTTATATTTTATGTTTAGAACCCTGTGGATGCACTTACTTTAAATATATATTGTCCCTACAGACTAAACAGATCAAAATTTTCTTAGAAGACCTGCCCCAGTTGTCCTATACAATCCCTCATGCCAATCATGTAATCCAAATCATGAATCTTTTTCATAAAAATGCTTTAAAAACAGATTATTGTGTTTTAGAGAAGTTTTCATTTGTTAAACATTGACTTTGGCTGCCTTCGTATTGCCCAAATGCAACAGAACTGAGACACGTTTAAAAAAAAAGTAGATTGAAGAGCAATGATAATACGCAGTGCAGTAACCCATATAAATTGATCAGTCTGAAGTTCACTGAAATAGGATCAATGAGATATAAATTCTAATTAGTTGTGCTGAGCAAATGCACTTTGTATTGTACAAGAGGCACAGAGAAGGTTTAAGAAGTTTATCAAGAAAGATTTAAACTCTCTGCATTTGCTCCTGCAGGTCAGCTGTTTAGTGATTTATTTCCCTCACCTCCTTAACTTTGGGAGAAGCAAGAACTGATTGATCCTTCTCTGAAATCAACTGAGATATAACACATAAGCCAATGGTTGTCAGGGTAGGTGCTGCCATATATGCCTTTTTAGTTAAACGTCCAATAGCCTTGGTGAGATATAGTAATCTGAATGCCATAAATAAACTAGCAATCTGGCAAAAATGGGTGGTGTGTCTTGACAGTATTCACTTGCCAGTGTAATATCTTGTTGGCCGATCGGTACCAACTAATTTAATCATACATGTTCTTAATTATTTAGGTTTGATCATGGTTCCACCAAGTTTGGAATTTGTGCACTAGTGATTTATTGTGCCAGATATGTTTTTTGCAGCCAAGGCTTTAACTCACTAAACAGCCCTGAGTAAGTGTAAAGAGGTTACCTCTTTCCTGGTGAACTGAGAAACTAGGAAGCAGTCAAGAATTGCCAATCTCTGTACTGTTTTTCAATTTCAAAGTAACTAGCAACATTCATCTCATACCTTCTTAATGTCTCTTGTTGGCAGTAGTTTGAAATTTAGCAACCATAGCCCACAATACAGATTATTCATCTGTGTGTAACGTGTACCTTTACAAATTTGTAAAAGTTCAGGTCACTTTTGTTTTATTCAACATTGTGCCTGGTTCTCTTAGACTGTCCCACAAGCCTGCAAACGTGAGGACAAGCTAACAGGGTAATTCCCAAAATACAATAAACCATGGTGCCCCATTTTTTAGGCTTAAGAAGGGCAGAGAAAGCACATAAAAAATACATGCATCCTAGAGTTTCTGCGGGCCAAAACCAAGTCCTTGGTGTCTCGGTGCCATATTTGCTTAGTGCTACCTCATTCGCCAATAAGCATGGAGAAGAAGCAGGCATGCAGCAGAGTAGCAGAGACGCACAAGTACTGGACACGCGCACACGCACACAATCAAACAAAACATGGACCCAGTAGCAGGAGGATTATCAAGGTTGTAGGATTTAAATCTCTTTACTGTGGACACATGCAACTTTCTCCTGCCAATGTTGGCCACACAGACAAATCTTTAGTTGGTCAATTCAGCAAATTTTACTAACAGAAATGTGATTGTTAGAACCCTCCAATGAAGTGGATTTAAAATAACCAGATGGTCAATGGTAACATCTATTGTTGAGCTTGTCCACCAAGGCTGATATCTTAGGTGCAGGAAGCCACTGGCAGGCTGGACCACTTTATTTGCTTGGCGAATCCAAGCAGTGAAATTTTCCCATCATATTTGCCAACTGTACCTTTGCTGTAACTGGAGGAAGAGGTGCTTTGCCATTACTGTGGTCACCATAATGTATAATGATTAAAAACTCCAACAGGGAGCGCAAGACCTTCTCCTAAGAAATGTGGCAGTTAGGTGAAGATGGCCGAACAAATGGGAAGGCTTGAAAGGTACATTTATCTGATAGGTGATTCAGCCCACATGCATCAGTTGCAACCCTGAAATATCAGCTTTGGGTGGATTGACCTTTTAAACTAACCAAATGAAATCTGAGTATGGCACTGACTGCTTGTACAGTACTTTCATTTCATATTCCAATGATACCTGTGACAAGACTTGGCTTTTTGCTTTACGGGACAGTTAAACCCACTAGATGTCTGCTAAAACAGTGCTTCCTTTGTTCCCTAGTTTACTGTTCTTTGGTCAGGCTCTGATCTCCAGAATATATAGCACAGAAAGAATGCATACTTCTCACAGTAATGACGTATCCACCAACCTGATCCACTATCGTTCTTTAGTAATTACAGGGGTCACCACACTATATCCAATATAGACTACTTAAAGCATGTGATGTTAGCTACAGTAGGTGGACCTGACTTGCCTCGAATGCTGGCACTGCTAAGTCAGCTTCAGGGATTTATCAGAGCTAAGAAGAAACAAAATAAACAACACACACACAAAACACACAAATAAAGAATGAAAAATGATCTAAATATCAACATTTTCAAAGGATAGAACAAATACTGAGTTTTTTTAATGTTATGGTTATATCAAACAACTGATTTTACTATGTATTTGGTCACATTTGCAGCTTATTCAATAAGGCGAAGGGCAAAGTGCAGCAACCCATAGCAACCAATCACCTTTCACTGACCTGACTTTGGTAACCTGAAATGCACTTGGTTGTTATGGGTTACTGTACATTATCATTGCTCTTGCACTAATTTACTGAATCAGCTTGTTCATTACTTATAATATATATATATATATATATATATATATATATATATATATATATATATATATATATAAAAGGTCAGCAAATAACTGAAATACAGTAACCCATAGCAGCCACAATGAAGTAATCTCTAGATTTTTTTTATGATAGCCAGACAGTAAAAGACTTTGGATATGTCCACCCACATAGTCCGCCAGGATCATATAAACAAAGCATGTATACATGTTTATGTGATCAGCAGACAATCTAAGATCCAAATCAAATTTCAAGTAAGCCTCTTATCCAGAACCACTTTGAATTCCATGGAGAGAACTGTCTCGATCAAAAGGCAAGAATGGCATTTGCTTTGCGCTTACATTGTGTATATACCTTTTCACCATCATCCACCTAACACCATAAAGTGACTCACATATTAAATATAAATGCCATAATCCCCATATATGCTAGACAAATTGACAAAAATTTAGATTTTTTAGGAATTTTATAATACAACAAAATATAGAAAAAAAGTCAAGAATATTTTATTCACACAAAGTCCTCAAACCATAATAAAATAACGGGCTAACATTATGACATACAGTATCACATTACCAAGAAGTGTTGACTCCAATTATCCTGGACATGACTGAATATCAAATCAGTACATCCACTATGATTGTGGTAGCACATGTGGAATTTTTCCGATGCATCTCAAACTCTTCCTAAGGGGCAGGAGCACATTCTTGCAAATATGTGAATGCAAGACAATCAGTCTTAAAAAAGCAATCCTCATCTTGGGACCTAGGAAAGACCCAACTGACCACAGGAGGATCAGCGTGACCCACAAGGACCTTAGTATATTGGAGAATCACTTGGGCAGAAAAACATGACACAACCACAAGATGTGAAAAACAACAAGATCGTGGTTTCCAAAAATGCTGGAAAAAATTGTGGGCCCTGATGATGTGAGTCCAAATACGAAATTCAGCAACATTGCTCCATTCTCCCGGGACCATGTAGGACCAGAATGACTTACTATTTTTAAGGACTTTGGTAAATAAAATATGTTTTACCCTTTTATATAGTTTTTTGTATAGTAAAAGTCCCAGTTTTCTTTGAGGTAGTCTACTTTTTCACCATTGTGTCATAGCAAAGGAGCCAAGAAAGTAAAGGTATAAAGTTCAACTCAAGCCAAAACCAATTTTTTGTTTTTTGTTTTGGGTACATAGGTAATGGGATACAACATCTTTTGGGGTTGTATTGACCCAGTTGAGGGATATTTACTCTTATTTTGTGGCCTGATGACCGCAGTCATCATAACAGAAAGTGAGGGAAAATGTAAAATTATGCAGTTGTCACCAATACAAAAGTAGTGGGGAAACCTACCTATGAAGACACCAATTCTAGCTCCAACTTTCAGAGAATGAGTTTCCCCTCACTTCGGGAAGATTTTACTTCCATTTTTGTTTCTTGGAAAAGAAGGGAGTGAAAATCTATCTAACAGAAATACTACAGTAAAAAAATAGTCACAGCTGCTAACCCTTCCCTATTCTTTCCAAAGGTAAAAAAAAAAAAAACTTTTGTTTGGATTTCCACTAAAAATGTATTGTTATCTTTAGCTCACCATGCATGGCTCAAATTTTGTTTGATTTCTACTGAATTCTGAACTGCTTGATGACCAGCATAATAAAAAATATAACAACATAAAGCTATGTACAGTATAATATTTGGCTACATTATTAGAGTTCTGAAGCTTATTGTAAAGTTCAATATCAAAATAATTTTTTTCTTTCATGAGAACACTTAGTAGGGATTAAAGCTGACCTTGCATTCAAATTTCATTAAAATTTCAGTAAAAAAAACTGTCTGGGATTTCCCCCTTTACAAATTACCTACTATTAGTAGGTTGATTAAGTCCAAGAAAATTTAGAGGACCTTGCATGTTACTGCAAGGTCCACTTGAAGTCTTAAAACAAAGGCTAAGTTGACCTTTACAGAGAAAAATAATTAACCACTTGCCTACTGGGCACTTTTACCCCCTTCCTGCCAAGGCCAATTTTCAGCTTCCAGTGCTGTGACACTTTGAATGACAATTGTGCGATCATGCAACGCTGTAACCATAAGTGGGATAGATAGTTCCCATCTGATAGGTGACACAAAATAGGTGACACAAAATTATTATAATTTTTTTCCACACAAATAGAGCTTTCTTTTTGTTGTATTTAATTACCACTGGGGTTTTTTTATTTTTTTCTAAATTAACAAACTAATTACCAAATGCACTGATGGGCACTGATAGGCTGCACTTATGGGCACTGATGGGCTTTAATGGGCACTGATAGGCTGCACTGATGGGGTGGCACTGGTGGGCACTGGTGAGGAGGCACTGGTGAGGCTGCACTAATAGGTGGCACTGATGGGCACTGATAGGCAGCACTGATTAGCACTGATATTTGACACTGATGAGGAGGTACTGATGGGCACTGATTGGCAGCACTGGTTGGCACTGTTGGAACTGCACTGATAATCAGGACACTAATAATCAGTGCCCTGATTATCAGTGTTCATGTCCTTTTTACACAAGCTGGTTACAAGCTCTCTTCTCCTCATGCTGTCAGCATGAGGAAAGGAGTGCCGATAGTTGGCTTCTGTTTACATCGTTATCAGCTTGGATTGAACACAGCTGATCATGTGGTAAAGAGCCACTGATTGTCTCTTTACCTCAATCTGTGATTAGCAGTGTCGTGGGCATGATCACGGGATGACGTCATATGACAGCCTCCCAGAACTGGTTGACAAGTGGTTAATTTTTTCTTGCAGGGGCCTGGAAGGCATTGCACCCCCGATCAAAGCTGTAACTCCTGCAGACATTTCCTTTAGCTTTCAGCCTGTACCTCTGTACAGGCTTTCTGTTTGAGAAGACATGTCATTGGACTACAAGAGTGCTCATCAGCGCCCCCGCAGCCCATTAAAACTCCAAGTCCATCTGCCGCAGTGTGAAACTGTACTTGTAGTTTATTCATTCACAGGAATCTGTGAATAAATGATGCAGTTGTATGGGCGGAGCATTAAAAAGTGACAGTGTGTACAGGGAGAAAAACCCCCACCTGCTGTCACAGAGGGGGGCAGCAAGAACTGCAACATGTTACATGCTCCTACATGGTCCAAACAAACTATTTGCTTTACTAACAGAGGCACCTTCTGGGAGCACTGTATAAACTGCATGTAGCATCATCTCTGTTTGGACAGCAGGATGGGAACTACCTATCCCACTTCTGGAACAAAATCGAGTCTGGCTGAGCGCTACTTAGCCATTCACAGGAAGCTCCCCTTCAATGATCAGGCTTGTCCTGACATGCAGAAAGAGAGAGAGATAAGGGTGCTCTGGTGGAAGTGGATGGCTGGTGCTGGGTGTTGGTGTGGAGGTGGAACTCCAGGCAGCACTTTTGTGGAGGAGAAGAAACTCTGGAAGATTTAGAAGAAAGAAAGGCGCCTCTAAGTGCAGTATTAACAGATTTAATATAGCGCACAAGGGGTTAAAAACCCTTACATTGTTACATTGAATCCATCCCTGCGAGTTTCCCCGAGCCAGAGAGATTCCAGTGTCTCTGCCAAAGGGAAAAATACTGGCTATATTCCCTAGATGTACTCTTAGCCGGAGGTATCCACAAAGAACTTGATATAAACACACAATCCCAACGGATACCCATAACCTAGTGTATACCATTATCTGTTATCTTGGTTTCTTTTCCACCACAATGCACTCTGCACCTAGTCCTTTATGTAATTCGTCCCCCAATATAAAACTCCCTCATTCTGGATCATTATACTATGCATACCATATATGCTCCCATTCCCTAACCCTGAGTACCAACCTTTATTATCATTGCTATTATTGCTCTCATACCCCAACCAGGAGTACCATTCTTTATTATCATTGCTCTTTTCTCACCATATTCTTAATTTCACACCAGTATTAAGCACGACATGATCTGTGCATGTATCGCCATGCAGGCTGCACCCGCAGCATGTCTCCAGCAAGACAAATCCAACTGCCATCTATCACTGCCATCTATCATCCATTTACCCACTGCTGTGCACCAGCCCTTTAAGAAATGCATCCCCCAATAGACAACTCCCCCATTTCACATTATACCATGTATGCTCTCATATTCTAGCCCTGATTACCACCATATGATTACAACAGTATCGAGCATGACTTGATCAGAGCATATATCGCCATTTAAGCTTCACGTAGCGTATCTCCAGTCACACAACTCCGACTGCCATCAATCATCCAGCCCACTCTCCTCCCCTTACTGCTCCACCTCACCTCTCATAAGTCCATTCAGCTATCATGGGTGGAGGTCTGAATGCTCTGAAACGCATTACCACCCTCCCCTAATGGCCTTGTGTGCTCTAGCATCAATCCGGAACCCAGGCCATTGTCTCCTCGCACTTGCACGCCATTGGGTAAAATCTGACAGCTGCTGGATGTCTTTCCCCACTCTCCACTTGCAGACAAATGAAGGACGACAAACTTATATTAGGACTGGACACTACATGCCTGATTGCACCTACAATCCTGTAAGTGTTTTTAACCTCTAGTGCACCACACTAATCTGTAAAAACTGCACTTAAAGGTGCTTGTTTTTTTTCTTCCTAACCTTCCAGAGTTGCTCTTCCACTAGCAGGAAGGACAAGGAACATACATTAGGACTCACAGCCTTTCACTGGGAAGATCTGTGTGCTGCTGCTTCTCCTCCCCCAGCTCGTATGCAGGTGAGAACAGAGGGAATGTAACCCCTTATGTTTTTATAATTCCTTTTGTATCTATACACAAATGTTTTGCCTTTTATTTCTATTTTTAACTGAATGGGTTGTTTTCACAAGGTGAGGGTTTACATATGGTTTAAGGGGTGTTCCATCTGCTTGTTTTACTTGCATTGCTGTCAGTTGAAATATACTATAAATGCTTTGAAAAGTGAGGAACAATGCATTTTAAGAGCTTCTACCTCCATACCCGTGTAAAGTTAATGTTTTTTATTTTTTGCTTTTGGTTACACTGATGGGGATTTAGATGTGCACTACTAGGGAGATTTCCTTCATTTCCTGTCCTGTACACACAGAAAATCACTCCAAAGTGATAAATATGCAATATAATCCATACAGCAAAATCTATATAGATAAAAAAATATGATAATTTCATTTATTTCATAATAAAATTCATAATAAAATGCAATACTAGAAATTTGTTTGGATTACTGTATATTCTGAATTACAACATGGGACCACTTATGCATATATGTTATATTATTTTTAAACCTATTTGCTGATATTATGATATATTTACTGTACACAGATTATATTACATATTTTTAAACCTTTTTATCATTGATATTACCAGTTTCTCGCACCTTTCCAATATTTATCAAAATTTTTCGGTCTTTTATTTTTTTAGCCCCTGTTGTTGTTTTTTTTAAACATGTAAATAAAAAATGATATTGGCTACAACTATCTGGTGCTTTTATCTTTATATTTGCAATTAGAGTTCTTTAAGGGCCTGGAAACAGCCCCTAAGAGCAGCCAGGAAAAGGTTTTCAAAGTGACAACACATATAGCCAGGATTTTACCTGTTTAAAAAAAAACAAAGCTCTTTAATTTTACCACTTTTATGATAAATAAAAACCTAACCCTTTCCCACTCCCAATATCCAAAATAAAAAAAAAAAATGGTTTTACATACACTTTAATTTAATTTCTTTACGTTAATGAAGCCTCGTGTTGCAGCATTTTTGCTAAATTTCTTAAAAATTTAAAGGGGAATTCGGACTGATGACTACAATTTTGTATTTTGTATTTTCACATTTTCACATTTTTAAGAACCAACCCAGCAAACATGAGTAAGATATGCAGAACCAGGAATTCAAGGGTAGAGGTTTCACCAATGAGGACCTCAAAATAGTAAAGAAAAAAGTACGTGATGTAAAATAACACCATCTACCAAAAATTGTACTTTCTCTTTTTTATTTATTTTTTATTTCGAGCTGCAAACAATTAATTAGTTGCTATGGGCAACATCACTTTTTTGTTAGGCCTCAACAAAAAGTATATGCCCAGAATAAAAAAGGAGTGTGTGCCAATTGATTAGTTTCATTAATTAATTGATAAAAGAGTTCTATGCTATCTCAAGGTGTCTGAAAGCTGATTTCTCTGTGCAGAAACATTTGCGCATCACACAGTCATCTCACTCTTCAAACTGATAAACAAGACATAATAACGCCATCTGTATAGTACTTGAAATAACCAACTTTCTGCACCAACTATTTATAAGTCATGTTATGTGATTCTTTCTAAATGTTCATGAGTACACCTGAATACACTTCTCTCTAACCTACTGCAAAATGTAACATACTAGTACCACATATTTACCCCATGGGTTCTTATGTTTTAAGTGATTAGTCTATTTATAACTGACATTTCAGCTATAGACAGCCTTTCTCAACCTTTTTACCCTAAAGGAACCCCTAAAATTATTTTTAGGTCTCAGGGAACCCATTGGAGTTAGTATAAAAAATGCTTTTAGATTGGAAGTAAATGGGAAGAATGCCCCCTTACAGTGATGGTAAGAGTCATGATGCCCTGGAACTATGCAGGCCCCAGCAAAAGTGAGGCCAATTAACCACAATCCAAGGAGCCCCTAACAATTTCTTGAGGTACCCCAGGGTTCCACAGAACCCTGGTTGGGAATGGCTAGCCTATGGATAATTATCAACTGTAGGTTTACGTCCACTTTAAATAATTAGAAAGGCATAAGGGAGGATTGATAAATGTTTTAAAATAAGAATAATATTACCTGTCCGCTACGATAAGGAAATCCTGCAGCTTTCCAATTCCTCTATACATGACCTAAACCTGGTTTTAGATCACGTGGCTTGCACCAGTTCTGCACTGTAGGTAAAGAGGTCAGCAGAGTCTTTATTCAAATTGACTGAAGAGCCCCAGTGCATTACTTTTGCAGCATTAGGTCATCTGACCAGATAAGCAGCAGGGTTTTACTGTTAGGACAGACAAGTTAGCTTATGCTCATTTAAATATCTCCCTCTATGCTTTAGAATTTCTCTCAAGTTGTTTAGAAATTTTGGAAGTTTTAGGTTTTATTCTGCTGTGAGGATGGCAAAACATCTTAGACAGAGTTTTTGGCTTTGCCTTTTGCCAACACAGGGTCTTAAAGTGAAGTTTTGCTTTGCAGCCTCTCCAGCTGTACCTACTCCCCTACCCTTCACACTTCAGTCATTATGTTTGGCATGGAAGCAGGTTGACCTATACGTGATACTTCCATGTAAAAGAAGCATGTTACTTTCTCTCCTTCCTCGTATATGCTTGGCAATTGGTTGCTGAGGCACACAGAGATTGTCACATGACAGCAGACAAAGAACCTTTAGCTTGGCGCTTACACAACTCTTCCTCACTTTTCTCTTGATGGCTCATTGGAATAGTAGAGGACAGCAAGGAATATGTGTAGGTAGAAGGGTGGCAGCTAAAGTACATCTTTCATAAGAGATGTGAGATGGCTGCCGCTTATGGCCTCCTTCCTAAAAAGCTAGTTGCCTGGCACAATACTTCAGACACAAATACCTGGAACAAGCATAAAGCAAATAAATACATTTTTCTAAGGTAGGATTTTTTGAGTGAACCTGTTGCCTTGCATGGGCAAAGCACAGGCTCACGTCACAATCTCATTATGTTTTTTTCATAGAGGACATTTTTCTTCTCCTGTACAGTTTGACACAGGTCAGTAAAACATGACGTAAGGCTATATTTCAATCAAGGGGACAAAGGCTACAATATAATCCTATGAAAGGCCCGAAGCCTTCTTTGTTCTAATAGAAAATGTGTTTATTGCTGACTGTGTCCTTACTGAAGGAATTACTTATTTAGTGGCCACCAGTGCATAGGAGGAATCCCTTCAGTTCTCCCACATAGAGGAGTTTGGCTCCCATGGTTGAGACACAGGATCTTTCATTCTATTACTAGGGTAGGACCCACTAATTCGGGGTACTTTGTCGCAGTAAGTGGGCTTAGCACTATATAACCATATAGTGTGACCAAACCCCCGTATTTTTGGAATATGTTCAGGTGTTTTTAACTAGCCCTGCAGGAAATATTATTCTTGAATGTGTGCGCTGTAATATGTTTGCTATTGCTATTGCTTACTGAAGGAATATCCCTAACTTCCTGTTGTGTTTGACACCTGTCAAATAGACAGAAAGTTAGGAGAATGTTCCCAAATGAGCACAAGCTGACAGCAGTTCAATCCTTTCTTGATCTATCCAAAAGAAACTGCAAGTTTTGGCTGGAGTTGTGCTTTAATCCTCTGGCTGCAAAGGCTGTGAGACTCTCAGTACTTAAATTGTGTTTTTGTAACGTAGTATGAATGAAAATCAATTAACAAAAGTAAAAATGCTTCATAATTGCTGTATCAGGTTGGTGGACCTCAGATCTCAAATGAAAAGTTTTCTCCACTAAAAACCCTGAGACTAAGAAGCCTGCATTTGATTCAAAATCTTCTAGAAATACAGTTTAGGGTGGACTGACCTTTTATCATTCATAACAAATAAACTGTAAACATTTTGCATAGTTATAGATGGAGTGGTTCTTTACCAAGAAAGATAGATGACAAGGAATCTGTCTACCTTTGCAACTGGTGCCAGATTTAATGTACAACTAAAGGCAAAACTTTTTTTAGTTTTAGATAGAATGGAGAGGGATTATAATTTCAACCTCACCTACTATGTAACTATGTAATCCTTGTCAGTTTTTATTGCTGTATGAGCCCCTGTTGAGCAGACTCACCCTCTCTATTTGTCCTGTTTACCATTAACATTGAAAGTGAAAGTAAAAGAAAATTCCAAATCTTGGGTTGTCCCCAGAAAAGTAATAGAGGGGAAATCTTCCAAAGGGGACACTAGTTCTGGGGACCTGGGGGTCACCAAGAAATTCCTTTAATTTGCAGGGATTTCCTCACACTTCTTGATTGGCTATGGGACAGGAAGTGAAGTGAAATCTCTGCAATGGGACGCAAGTGGCGTAAAAAATCTGACAGGGGTTACAACTCTCCCTTGCTCTATCCAAAATAAAAATAAAATGTTTACCTATAGTTTTACTTTAACTCTTTACAAAGTCAACAAATGAAAGTAAAACATGTACAGTGAAAAATGCCTTTCTATGCAGAAATTGGTTACAGAGAACCTTTGCATGAAATAATGAGGGCTTCAAAGGTGCTTCTTAATGACTCATTATTGACTCCTACAGGCCTGGCTGTTTTATACAGTGCACAAATCTGTTGCATTATTTGTAGCTACTTAGCTTGGTAAATTCCCCATATAGTAAGTTGATATATGGCTATATCTCAACCTATCCTTACACTTTCCTTGTTTAACATACAGTTCTTTATTCTTACCTTAACAACACCATGGATTTGTAATGACCCATTGTTAAAATTGATACATGGTAATCCTGAGATTTTATTGTTGATCTCCAGATATGCCAATTACAGCAAGTCGATAATATCAAATGAGCGTTGTTTAGATATTATCACATGGTGCCTTGGCTATTGTACAATGGTAACTTGAATCAGGAAGACAGATGGTGCTGCACTGCATCTGTTTCCATCTACAACTTGCCAACATTGAGGGTTATTGAGGAATGATCTGAGCTAGTTATATTGCATCCAAAGGCTTGCTAGATACAACAGTTCCTAAGCAGCTCAGCATGCACTATTAACATGTTGCCTTTGAGCATCAGATCATTGGATAACCAGAACTTAGTAAATGAAGTATGAGGGAAATGAAGTTTGGATCCATACTCAGCTGGTGCCACTCGGGGCTTCATAATTAAGTGTCTAAATGAGGAACTGTGTTGCCCATAGCAAAGGATGTCAGATTTTCCCAATTCAGATGCTCAGAGCAGGTTATAAAATTAAAGGGAGAACCTGATATGTTGCTGCAGGAAAACAGATAACTATGATTTCAGACACTTTCAATCAAATAATCTGTTTTAACAGTATGTATGCATGTTTAAAGAGGCTCTCCAACAAATTACACTCTTTCCACAGAGAGGCCTTGTTCAGCAATGTAAAGCCCTCAGCTCGGGACTGTTTGGATCCCCATGCCTTATTTGAAAAAAAGCCATGCTAATACTGATTTAGGGAGGTGCTATTATTCGTGTCTATTTATTTATTTCTACCTCTAATATGGGTACCTACAGCTGTACTTTAGGTAACAGCCAGTCCTCCTCATGGCTGATTTCACATAAGGGTTTTGAATTCTCACAGCTCTTATATATCCTGTAAAAGTTAATAGGTTGATAGTTGTAAAACACTGAACAGCCTCTCTGTGAAAAAAAATAAACTTTGTCCTTGAGAGCACCTTTAAGGGTCAGTACATCTAGAACAGATATTTCAGTTTTGGGTAGAAGCTGGCCTGCTAAATAACCCACCAGCACTATATGTCCAATGGAGGTAGATCTCTACACTCAAGTTTTCAGCTCTGTCCACTTGCCATGGCCTTTACATGGGGGTCTTGCTTCTTCCTGGTTTATTTTGTATTTTGTGCAGAATGCATTGGGGGGTAAGACTCCTTCTGCAGCAAGATGATTGAGGCGCTGAGGCAAAGATTTTGCTTTAAACGCATGTGATATAAGAGGCAGGTTGCTAATTTAGTGACTCCAGGGGCACCCATAACTAACATACCCTAGCCCTTAGATGCACTGACCTTTTAGGTATCCCCAGCCAAATAATCACTGTCAATATGGATCTAGGCAGTATGGGAAAGGTTATTTGGTGCATTGCAGAAACAGAAGTGAGCCAGGTTTGTCATTCAGGAGGGTGAGAAAAGGGCATTCCCCTTCATGCTACTCACCCCTAAGGCATCATGCATCCTACTGCTTGATCCATGTGGCTGCATTGGCATTGAGGTCATGCAGGAGGTCAACGTCTTGTTTGTACCAGTCGTCGTGCTGAGGTGATGGAGTGCAGGCGTTGACAGCTGAAGAGCGAAGGGCGCAGGCAATGACAATGAAACATGGATGAGAATGAACATAAACAAACAAAAAAAAAAAAAGAAATGCTTTAATGTAGATGACTTCATAAAAGATGCCCTGTCCCCCTCCTCCCAGCATGTGTGTCAGCCTCTGTAAGACTGCTACATTCTATCTGTTAAAAAATCCTATAGGATACACAGGATCACATCCTTTTAATAAAATTAGATATGAAGGAAAAAATACACCTCCATTAAAAGTTAAATAACTTACACAACTACTACAAAGCTATTGTGTCATTTATTATCATTGTATTTAAAATTACCTTTCCATTTCAGTTTTTTTGCAGAGAGGATTTCCCCAAGTCACCTCTAGGTCAGTTATTTGTTGAGCAGTAGTGTTACCCTGTTAGTGCTTTTACACATATATTTATATGCAGAGTCCAGTAGGTAGCGGGTGGCACAAACAGCTGGCATGAAGCCAAAGTAGAGGGGACTCAAAAGTGGGTAAGTGAAGGGGAAATACTGATATATTAAGGGATCCCTGACACTTTTTGTGAGGCTGCAAGTTAGGAAAACCCTCCAGAGTAGGAATTAACTATATCTTGGAATTAAACCATCTATTCTCCCAAAACTGGTATTTAATGTATACTTGGAGACTAAATCACCCACTGGTTCTTATATCTCTTGGGTCTCAAGTTTTAGGAAATAGGTTTTACATGTAACAAATGTCATGATTGTTGTAGCAGGTGTTCCTTTTCCTAAATAAAATGTTTATTGTGAACCACAAGCAGATAAAACCACAACTGCTAACAAGTTGTAATCATAGGACCAGGTATGGTTGAAACACATTAGTGGTTTTGGTTTTATATGTTTGAGATAATCAATAAACATAATTTTATTCAAAAAGAGATATGCCTGAGCTGCTGTGTCAGATATTTCTTGTGACAGTGAGAGCACGTGGTTTGCACACTCAGCATCTCTATTTGGTGGTTAGGCTCAGGACATTGGTGGATCATGATAAAGTTATCTACATTTGTAAGATCTCCTGCCTTTAATGGCATGGAACCTAGGGGTCTTACTGACACATTTTCCACACTGCCTGAGAGATGAGAAAGCCAACAAGAAAAACAAAAACCACTATAAGCATTGCAGAGGATAGGTAGACTAGGTAAAGAGATCTTGAAGCCAAAGTCCCCAAGATATATTAGAAGCTGCTAAGGGATTTTAATATAATGGCATTTCTTTAAAGCTACAATATCAGGGTTCAAATTCACTTCTTCATTTGGCCAAAAAGGACTTCAGCAACCTTACTCCTTAAGAAGTATGTTACAGGAGAAAATGGTACAGACACTGAGTATTTGACACAAAACTGATATTTCCATGTTGGGTTGATGGTGGAAATTAAACCTCTAATGATTTATTACAGCTCTCCAAGACTTTGATGGTGACATTTTCGTGCTTGGTTTCCCAGTTCTGCACGTCTTCCATGGCCACAATGTGTGTGTATCTTTTTATTGGACATTTCTTTATATTACAGAGAATTTGACAGAAGTAAATGACCTAAGACTCCAGTTATGTGGGAGCAGAGCAAAAAAATATGGAGACACTGCAGAAACTAAGAGGGGTAAGACGTCAGAAGATAAATTAGTCCATTACACTCCACCTATAAATTAAATACCAGTTTTGAGCGAATGCTAAGGCATCAGAAAACGTAATTTGTATATGGTAATACATGGTCATTCAGAGTAGTGTGGGTCTGATAGGAATTTTTAGTTAGAGAGGACATGCAGTGAAATAAATAGCATTTATGGTAATCAAGTAAATCTCCAATTGGTCATAGAACATTTCTACTGAGGACCAGTTGTACACTAAAAACCTTTCAGTATCAAAATAAGTAAAAGTCCCATCCATATAACTGCCCAGTTGGCCTGGTTCAACTGAGCTTACACTAAAAACCCTTCATTATCAGATTAAGTAGGAGTCCGATCCATATAACTACCCAGTTGGCCTGGCTCAACTGAGCCTACACTAAAAGCCTTCCAGTATTAGACTAAGCAAGAGTCCCATCCATTCAACTGCCCAATTGGCCTGGCTCACCTGACCTTACTAAATAAGGCAGAGCAGTGAGCAATGATGATGCACAGAGTGCTGCCACTAATAGCAACCAATCAGATTAAATCTAAATCAGGGAAACAGTCATGCATTCTTAACATCCATATCTGTTTTTACGTTATTATTGTGAAATTTGACTGATGGTAATTTTTTTTCACATAACTAAATGGTTTATATGCTACTTTTCCACATTTCGTATATTAATCCTGTTGACAAATCTCTGTCCATGAATTGAGACAACATAACAACGACGATAGAGGAATTAAGTTCCTCTCTATAGTAAGCAACTGCATTATATATATATATATATATATATATATATATATATATATATATATAAAATTTAAAATTAAAACTGTAGGCAGATTTTTGAAAACATGAGCAAAAGTTTGTAAATTGGTTTACATTAAAGTATACCTGTTTGTGAGAGCATGCCTTAATAGCCATGAGCCTCCTAAGAGACTTGAATGCCAGGATTTTCTACTATGTAGATCTGTTTTACTGCTGAATCTCAAGTCTCAGAATCTCAGAATTGATCAGTCAGGTGTTCCATTAAAGCAATGTGGGAGTGGAGAGGAAGGTGGGCATTGTCTACTTCAGAAACTGAAGCCAAAATCTACCGATCAGAGCACCATGGGGTTTAAAGTTACTGGGACACACTGGCAGATATCCAAGGGTGCCACAGACAGTTCAAGGTATCTAATTTGCAGTGCTATATTTGTCAGTTTAATTTCACAAGTATTCTGTAAGCTGATTGTTTATAAAAATGTTGTCTAGAAAACCTTAAGGAGGCTAGGTTTCTTCAAAAGTGTTGAGAACTTTGAAAGATACCTTCTGATTGGTTTCTGTGGGTGATCATACTTTGAACATTGCTACACAGCTTATAACAGCAAAAAAGAGTCATCTCTTGGTCTTTAGGATTTGCACAGTAAACTGGGAAATCTGGAGGAAACTGGCTTTTGTAGAGCACCTCCGTGTCAAGTAAACAAACATACTTCCCATTTGCATACAGCTACATATAAAAAACATGCACCATGTACAGGTATAAAGAAAAAATTTCAAGCACACAAACAAGCAGAGCTTAAATACATAATGGTTCACACATTGGGACAAATGTATTGGTCTGAAATTTGGGATGAAGTAAGCACTATAAGAAATACTTGGCTGGCTGATATCATTTGCATTTTTCTCTTTTTTTTTTTGGTAAATAAATTATCCCCCATCCGCCTTCCCTTCCCATACAAAACCAGCCTGTTTCGTCTGTGGCTGGGGTGTTTGTATAAAAATACAACTGTTGCTGGAGAGATATGTGACCATTCTCAGTGGATGGGAGTAAGTGAAAACTTTTTCCAGCTTTACCTTAAGCAGCGAGGAGATATAAAAGATGGGACTAAATACTAGCAGATTTGGTTAATCCGTTGTGTGAAGAAATCCAAATCCAATATAATGTTGAATTATGTTATTTTAAAACCTGTGTGTTTTGGTTTTGCTCACATCTGTTAGCACTGTGGTATGGGGACTTACCAGTTTGGTGGGAGAGGGATGGCAACTTACCTGCTTCCACAAGAGGGTATGTAAGTGACTATGAACCCCTTCACTTTCCATATCTCCTTTGGGGAAGCTAATGGTTCAGTAGTGGTTGATGTCTCTCATTTTATTTGAAAGAGATAACTTGTGGGATTGGACATTAATAAAGCAATGTCTGTGACTACCAAAATTGTTGAGAATTCTTCCTGTTGTGTTACACGTCATTGTACATCAACTGTACACACTCACTCATTTTGGCTAATTTAGTAACATAGCACAATTAGAAATTATATGCAGTAAACCACAAAAGCAAATCACATTTTAACAATGTTGGTTAGTCTAAAGAAAGCTGACTTGTGATTGGTTGCTTTTGGCTACTGCACATTACTGCTCTGAGCCCTTTGCTTAAAATGAAGCCAATAATGCAACTCCCAAGTTGAGCTTATTTGGTAGGTAGAGTAATTTCTTTTTTATCAGGAGAGGCTTAATGGGTATGGCTCATGGCTTGGCCATGGTAAAGGCTTACTGGAAAATATGCTGTGTGATGAGTAGATGCAAACACACACACTTACACGCTCACTCTAACACACATATCCCACCTGGGCATACAGTCATATCCATACTGGTCTCTTGCATAAAAGCTCAACCTACCATGCTGGTAACAGCATGACAAAAATATGAGTATGCTGCCTGACGTAGCTGTAGTGCATATAGAAAGATTTTGATACAAGTAGCAAAATCTATTGGGAATGCATATAATGACAATAATAAAATATACAGTAGTAAAACCTCAGTCAGATATCGGGCCATTATGATCTGTCACATGAGCTGAAAAACAAAAAGAGCAAAAAAAAAAAATACACAAAGGTCGAAGGACATAACACAGAACATGAACATATGAATGGCTTGTTTGGCATTTCTTCTTTTTTCACATATAAACATTGAAACAATAGACAATACGTTGTATGAACATGTTGTCCCACCTTTGGGTACTGCTATGGAATTCACACAATTGTGTTATAGCTATATGTACTCATTTGCTGTCGATTTTAAACACTTGTTGCTTGCATCTCGATAATCCTATTTCACCTCAAGTCAGACTTTGTGCAAGCCAAGCCAACTTTCAGTGAAAATGCAGTAGTGCCTAGCAAACATTGTGGTCGTTTTGCACCACAAGACTAAGACAATTCATGATACAAAATCTTACATGCCAACAATCCCAGAGAAAATGAAACCCCACCCCTGAGGTTCCCAGTTCCTACCCAGAAGCACTACCTGCTCAACAAAGCCTTAACTTTTCCCATTTTTGTGTCAAGTCCCTCCTGTATGGCCAAAAGAGCCTGAAGTTAGGATCTGCTGGCAAGTGTGAGCTATAAAAAAGTTTTGTTTTTGTTTTTTTTTGAGCAGCAAATTGAAAAATAGCTTGCTGGATGCTTTAAACATGCCCAATCTCAATTGTATAATGTCTTCCTTACAGTAAAAAATTAGATATTGCATGTTGCTTTTTGTTGCTGAGCTGCTTCTGTTTGTCACAGATCTCCTCCAAGTTTCCTGACCACCATGGCATATATACAATCCAACAGATTACAGAAATTGAATGTACTATTTGTATTAGAACAAACTACAGGAAGCAAAACTGCAGGGAAATGTTTGACTATTTATACCAAAACGGCCTGTAGCTTGCATTGACACATCCCACTGGCGGACTATGGATGTGCTACAAAGAAGGCAAATGGGATTTGAACCAGCAAGATCAAACTTGTAGAAAGCAGGCCAAAGATATTTACTTTGAAAAGGAGATTCAAGGGGGATTCATATTTGTTTCAAGCCTTGCATTGGTGCAGATAGCTGTATAAATGAAAGTGAGCGATGGAGGTGGAGCAGTATGCATCAGAGGCAAATACCTTTGCGGATGTTGCCGTCTGGAGAATGTGCAAAGTCTCCGGTGGACAACAGGAAACAAGCTCGATCACGATTGTATCTCTCTCTTGCACCTGGGGTAACAGGGGACTTTTCTTCTGGGGAGAGAGCCTGGTCTATTGTTGGGCAATCCTCGTTAGCCAGTGCAGCATTGGCAGCATCACCGTTCTGTTTGGAGTCTTTAGGAACAGATTAAGAGAAGCAAATACATGCAGAAAAAAAGTTAGTATCACAAGGTAAGATAGGTACATGCAAATATGTGTTTCCCCTTAAATTCATCATACTGAATGCTTTCTCCATTGTGTGATAAGGTGCATCTCCTATCAAAGTTTTTTTATTATTATTATAAAGTGGGGAAGGGTTGTAACCTGTTGTCTATGTCCTTACTCTCCAACAGGGCCACAGCAACAAATCCATGACCAAGGTTTTAACCCTTTCTCACTCTATTGAAAACACTTAAAAAAGTTTGGCTTTAAAGTAAATCTGCCATAAACCTAAAAAAACGACCTATATTGTTGGATCGCTAATCGTTTTGATGGGCAGTTTTGCCTGAAGGTAACCACTGATTTTGAATATTTTTTTTCAAAGGTTCTGTTGAATTGCTAAGGCTTATAACAATTTTTTTAAGGAACATAACAAACAAAAATTAAAACCTTTAGCTCATCTATAATTTTTCAAAAAATGACAACACCATGGGGAGTTATTTACGAAAGGCAAATCCACTTTACACTGCAAGAGCACTTGAAAGTGCAGTCACTCTAAATCTAAGGGGTAGATCTGAAATGAGTGTAAGCTCTGCTGATTTTATCATCCAATCATGTGCAAGCTAAAATGCTGTTATTTTATTTTCCTCGCATGTCCCCCTCAGATCTACAGCGACTTTACTTCCAAGTGCACTTTCAGTGCAAAGTGGATTTTACTTTAGTAAATAACCCCCAATATCTTAAATAACATGAAATTTGTCTTTATTTTGAGTTGGTACAAATCAGCTAAAAAGACATGCAGTGGACTTCCAGCATATATACTGATGGCCCAGAGAAGATGTACTATTTATGAAAAGAGCTCAGGGAACAATCCATGGTCTATTCACATGGATGGGTGTACTCTTAGAAATAGGAAATGTAATAAGTATCCAAATGTACATCCAAGAGCACAGTGTGATAATTCTCAAAATGAACAGTTTATACAATAAATAAAGCATTTAATGTCAAAAGTTCCGGTTATCAAAAAGGATAAATGACAACGAAAAAAATAATATGCTTTTCAAACAGATAAAAACACTGCCACCCCGGACAGTTGGGAGTGTATAGGCTTGTGTATACAGAACTAATTTTCTTGCACTTGAGATACTTTTGTGGTGCTCCTGAGTTCCTTCTGAGTTGATTCCTCAGTTGCATCAAGCTGCTTTTGAATTCACATTTCCTTGTAGATGGAAGAAAAGCAAACAAATGCCTATGTGCACAAATTGTAAAATTTGATCTTAGAAGTTTGACTACTGAACAATTCAGTCTATATCTCAGGTTTTACATTCCTCGTTTGGAAGATTGGCACATTATCTACAATATTGGGAAATGCAGCTTGTTCTTTGATAGTGGTATATACCCTTACACACTCCAGTCTATCAGTCAGTGTAGAGGGCAAGGGGAACGAAATGAGCACTGCTGGAATATTCTACCAATGTTGCTTATCACAACCAAAAGCGATAGAGTCAAGTATTCTAATCAATCAATTAATCATCCCAACAGCTGTCAGCCAATGGTGGTAACACATAGGACCACTGCCATTTCAACCAGTAGTTACAAAGATAAATGTTTTACAGTATTTATCCTTTCATATATACAGTTTATACACATGTGAGTAATTTAATTTTATTAGTTAAATGAAAATAATCAAATACTTTACATGGGGGTGCCCATATTTGCTCAATCATTTCTGCTTAGCAGTATGAGGGCAGGAATATTCTGCAACTGCATTTAAATATGCACTTTAGGTGTGTGAGGCTGACTAACCTTTAATAATTCCAGCATTCCATGGGTGGCAACATATACAAATTTTGATTCAAAATACCAGTCTATAAGGAGCACATTAATTCTTGGTTATGATTCATGCTTCAATATTCATTACACTGTGTAAATAAATGTTCCAGTATGACTGTTGTAAAGTATAAAAAGAGGTAGTCTGAGTATATCGAGACCTCTGCAATTTTTTTTGGTTCTCCTACAAATCTATTTTTAGTTTTCATTATTATTTTGAACTAAATCAACAGCAATGGAATAGGTGGTGGTCTCAGTCAAATAAAATATACTGTAATAATGGTGAATTGTGGAAGTTGCTTATATTTACTAGGAATTTTTTGTATAAACTATGTGTATTAAATAAAGTCTGACTAAAACCACAGTTGTTCTCCTATAGAACCCCTGTTTTTGATGGTGGGCTTTCTAAAAGCTCCTGCCATTTATTCTTTGTGTGTGTGTGTATATATATATATATATATATATATATATATATACACACAGTATCTCACAAAAGTGAGTACATGCCTCACATTTTTGTAAATATTATATCTTTTCATGTTACAACACTGAAGAAATAACACTTTGCTACAATGTACTGAGTGTACAGCATGTTTAACAGCATAAATTTGCTGTCCCCTCAAAATAACAACACACAGCCATTAATGTCTAAACCGCTGGCAACAAAAGTAAGTACACACCTAAGTGAAAATGTCCAAATTGGGCCCTAAGTGTCTGCCAGCACTGCCTTAACATCCTCTATGACAACATCACAGAGTTGGTGGATGTTAGAGATCTTGCGCTCCTCCACCTTCCATTTGAGGATGCCCCACAGATGCTCAATAGGGTTTAGGTCTGGAGACATGCTTGGCCAGTCCATCACCTTTACCCTCAGATTCTTTAGCAAGGCAGTGGTCGTCTTGGAGGTGTGTTTGGGGTCGTTACTATGTTGGAACATTGCCCTGCGGCCCAGTCTCCGAAGGGATGGGATCATGATCTGCTTCAGTATGTCACAGTACATTTTGGCATTCATGGTTCCCTCAATGAACTGTAGCTCCCCAGTGCCGGCAGCACTCATGCAGCCCCAGACCATGACACTCCCACCACCATGCTTGACTGTAGACAAGACAAACTTGTCTTTGTACTCCTCACCTGGTTGCTGCCACACACACACTTGACACCATCTGAACCAAATAAGTTTATCTTGGTCTCATCAGACCACAGGACATGGTTCCAATAATCCATGTCCTTAGTCTGCTTGTCTTCAGCAAACTGTTTGCGGGCTTTGTGGTGCATCATCTTTAGAAGAGGCTTCCTTCTGGGACGACAGCTATGCAGACCAATTTTGATGCGTATAGTCTGAGCACTGACAGGCCTATTCAACCTCTGCAGCAATGCTGGCAGTACTCATACGTCTATTTCCCAAAGACAACCTCTGGATATGATGCTGAGCACGGTCTTGGCCACTGTGCTGAAGCTCAGTTTCAGAGCCTGGACAATCTTCTCATAGCCTAGGCCATCTTTATGTAGAGCAACAATTCTTTTTTTCAGATCCTCAGAGAGTTATTTGCCATGAGGTGCCATGTTGAACTTCCAGTAACCAATATGAGAGAGTGAGAGCGATAACACCAAATTTAACACACCTGCTCCCCATTCACACCTGAGACCTTGTAACACCAATGAGTCACATGACATCGGGGAGGGAAAATGGCTAATTGGGCCCAAATTGGACATTTTCACTTAGGGTTGTACTCACATTTTTTTGCAAGCGTTTTAGACATTAATGGCTGTGTGTTGAGTTATTTTGAGGGGACAGCAAATTTACGCTGTTATACAAGCTGTACACTCCTTTACATTGTAGCAAAGTTTAATTTCTTCAGCGTTGTCACATGAAAAGATATAATAAAATCTTTACAAAAATGTGAGGGGTGTACTCACTTTTGTGAGATACTGTGTATATATATATATGTATATATATATATATATATATATACACACACACAGTAGGTACACTGGCTAATAGAATTGCACATCTATGGGAAAAGCTACTAAACCAACACCAGTGATGGGTAACTATCAGCTGTAAGCATGCAACCCTTAGTATAGTCCCTCCAGTGCTGTATGAAACTCTCCCACAATATCTTCAATTACACATAGAGTATATTAGGTATTCTTCCATCCAACAATGCAATGCTTGGGGCCTGTGGGGCCTGAGCAATTTAAAACCAGGACTGGGCATTATCATCAGAGGATTGCTATGTGCTTATACTTTATAATTTGAGTTCTCCACAGGTTAATTTAAACCACCAGCTTATTTGCTGTGAGTGCGTATACAAAATGTACATGTGCTAATGTATCCCTTTTATTCATTCAGGATCCACAATGCTGGATTCTATAACCCTTCTGGTATGCTGAGCAGTCACTTGCTGTGTACATACATTATAGAAGCAATAAGGTCATACATACAATGACTTAAAGCAAAACTCAATTTTTCCTCCTATCTTCTATCCTCCCCACCCTTAAAGTCTCCAACAGATCTTTTTTCCTGCATTCTTCAGGCTGATCTAGTGACATCATGAGCCCTTCCTCTTCTTCCCCAGTGGCAGCAGTGGGTGATCCCTCCTCCAGGACTTAGCACCACTCACATAAATGCTACTTAGCCCAGGAGTGAAGGAAGCCCAAGCTGCGTAATGAAACACCCCAGGGGGTCCAAAACAGCCTGGGCCCACAGGCAATAAGTTGGATGATACTGGCTATCATTCAACCAGAAGATCAGTGTCGGCAGTAGGACAGAGTGAACCTGCTGTGCAGGACAGCGCTGAACTGAATTGAACAAGATTATTGCAACCAATGTTTTAGCAAAGTTTTTCATTTTTGTATTTGCTAAGAAAACTGGAGTTTCACTTTAAGTTGGCCATATAAAGAATCTCCAACTCTACATTAAGCTAGCCAGGATGAAACTGTCCCTAATGTTTAGAATAAAAGCAAAGTTTTTAGTGCATACTTTTGAAACACAGGTAAAGCCACACTGCCATGCCAAGATATCCCTGTGAGAGGTGGTCCTGTTCTAATGTTTGTGGACAACCAAACTAGGATGTATACGTAGCAATAATTAAACTGGGAGCAGACCTAATTTGGAAGTAAAGTACATAAACATGCTAGAAGTCCAGATTGCCTCTCTAGATAGTTGTGTATCTACTTTAAATACAAAAAAAATTTAAAGTTGTGTTAAGTCTATCTGCCTCACTCACATGCACCTTTCCTATGCTAGTTATAAATTGATTTGAGTCACATCCATTTTTTGGTCCATCTTCTTGTTCTGTCAAATTTTATGGTGTAATTATGTCTATGGCAGCATCAGATCAGTCTAACCATATGACAGGCCTTTGAAGGAATGATTGATCAAATAGGTTAAAATACCTTGTTTAGTCTCTATCTCCCCCCTTTCCTCCCCTATCACAAAATAAGCAGCTCCTAAAGCATCTGACCCTTCTTAGCTACTCCTATCGCCATATATAAATGTATACAATAAGCCAGCCTTTATGAACTTTTTCAACACAGAGGAACCCTTAAAATAACTTTACAGTCTAAGAGAACCCCTGCTAAAAATTACTATATCTAAAACACATGATACATTAGTGTGATGGTCAGTAGGAAGAGTGCTCCTTACACCTGTGGTCATTGTGAAAAAGATCAATGGTGTCAGTGGGAACTTATCTGAGGGGCAGAAATTGCTCATGGATTAAGGAACCCCCAGCAACCTCTGGAAGAACTCTAGTGTTCCATCGAACCCTGGTTGAGAAACCCTGCAATAAGCCAAGGCCACAGTTCATATTAATAAAGAGATCTGAAGGTGTATTGGTTGGCGTCTGCATTGCCCTATCAAATCTATTACCAGGCAATGGAAGGCAATATTATAAATGATTTCCTAGCAATGAGTTTAAAGAACAGTGCTATAAATGTACTATGTGTATATGCATTTCTTATTTTCACAGAATCGCAATACAGGCCTACCATTAAATATTTTCCAGTCTCTGAACTACTCTACCAACAAGCATATTATAAAAAGAACAGCACATGCTATGCTGGAACTGGGATTGACTTATTGAAGAGGACTGCAGCCATAGATAACTGCCAATTCTTTTTGCTATATGAAATGAAAAGCTCAATGTATAGCAATAACGTTATTGCGACCTTGAATTATATATTCCTTTGATAAAAGCATGCAGTTAAACTCTTCAATGGCAAGAGGATAATTGAACCTACTTCCAGCCATACCCAGCCTATAATTTATTGTAGAGACTAGGGAGCGCAACAGTTTAATCATACACATAATGGAATTGGTGTGAACCAGAAAATACACCATCATTTTAATCTGGTACTGAATTTGCAATGCAATTGTGAAGACGGTACTCAGTATTATTAAGTGCCTTTTGGGTACATCTAGATGCCTGCATGGCATCAGGGCAGGGCAGGCTTTGTAACTTGAAATCAGTGTATAATGCTGTGTAATGTGTACTGGAATTAACAAATGTAATCTATATCAGGACAGATTATTGTTACCCTATTATAGAAAGTGCCCGAATAAGCACCTTCATAGCAGGATTACCAGGTAATAGCTTAAAAAAAGCTGCAGGTTTAAAAATATTGAAAACTACTTTTGAAATCACATTAATATGTTAAAATTTATATGAGATTTAGTGATGGGGTTTACATATACTTTAAGCAAAATTTAAATGAATTGAAATTGAAATCATGAAAAACTAGTGCATATTAGTTTTTTTCCTGGTTCAGACCTGCTTCTTAGATATGACATCAATAGGAACCAATAGTTGCCACACATAGATAATGTTTTATTTATTTTTTGTAATCCTTTTTTTTACGTAGATGTAGGCATATAAAGTCAAATTTTTTTCCATTTTAGAAAAGAAAAATTCTAAAATTATAATGTTTGTGCCCATTTTTCAAATAGAAAGGGTTTGGTAGTGCTCTTACTGTATGTAAAGGGTAAGTCCACCGTGAACCAACATTTTATTTTGCTGGTGGACACCAGTTGATTAAATATGCTACTGACTTTGTCTATCTTTGAAGGACAGACCATATTGGCCACATAAAGAATGAGGAAGGACATCTGGTTACAAAGGATGGGGAGATGGTGAAGGTATTGAATTTATTCTTCTTCTCAGTCTTCATGAGGGAATCAGGGGCTTCAGTAACCAAAACTACAGGGTTTATCCTAAGTTATGACACATCACAGGAAGCGCCTCTATGGTTAACAGAGGACAGAATTAAAATTAGACTTGGGAAACTTAACATTAATAAATCACCGTGACCAGATGGCTTGCATCCGAGGGGACTTAGGGAACTCAGTCAAGTAATTGCCAGACCATTGTTCCTATTTTTTTTTTTTTAAATCAAAACTTTTTTATTTATTATGCTGCTCAAACAGTACAAGCATATCCAGTGGATATACAGTGTGACATATTGCAATCAAGATGACATATCATATCCATTTACATGAAGAAATCGCGCAATAACAGGGTAACACTGCACATTAATATCACTTTACATTTTTCCCCCCTGTAAACCCCCCCCAAACCTTGTAACATGAACCAGCACTTATGACCTATGTATACTGTTTCGAGTCATCTCTTTCCTCAGACTTCGGATTGTCAGTGGTCCAGTGCTAATCATAACAACAACCTTTCGCCCATCTCCCTTCTCTCTCTCTCCCCCCCTCTCCCTCTCTCCCCTGTCTGCGTGTCCGGCTCCTCACATTAAAAGTCTGTCCATAACTAGCTGTGGCAGTGCCAGGCTGGGATCCTCCAGCCAGGGCTGCCATATCAGGTCAAATTTACCCATCGCTTTTCTATGTTTGTATGCCAGCCTCTCCCTGAGCAGCAATGAATTGACATAGCTGATCCATTGCTTGCTCGTAGGAACCGTGGGCGCCATCCAATATCTGGCTATGAGTTTCCTGGCTAAGTACATCAGTCTGGTAATCATAAGATACATTCCCTTCTGGTACATTTCACTATCTATGGCCCCCAGTAGGTACACCAGGGGGTCTAAAGGGACCGGCACCTGTGCCAGTCTTGTTATGTGTTGGGATATTTCAGTCCAGTACCGATGTAGTTTTGGGGACCTCCATATTAGGTGTATAAAGTCCATTGTTCCTAATTTTTACTGACAGTCTACTGACTGGAATGGTACCAGGTGATTGGAGAAAAGCCAATGTAGCACCAATAATTAAAAAGGGCCCAAAATACATCCCTGGGAATTACAGACCAGTTAGCCTAACATCAATAGTATGCAAGCTCCTGGAGGGGATGGTAAGGGACTATATACAAGATTTTAGTAACGAAAACTGTATCATTAGCAGTAATCAGCATGGATTCATGAAGAATCGTTCTTGCCAAAACAATCTCGTAAACGTAGTATATCTGTATTTTGCAAAAGCATTTGACACAGTTCCCCATAAACGTTTACTGTACAAAATAAGGTCCGTTGGCATGGACCATAGGGCTGCTAACAAAGCAAACAGAATATTGGCATGCATTAAAAAGGGGAACAACTCCAGAGATAAAACAATAATTCTCCCGCTCTACAAGACTCTGGTCCGGCCACACCTAGAGTATGATGTCCAGTTCTGGGCACCAGTCCTCAGGAAGGATGTACTGGAAATAGAGTGAGTACAAAGAAGGGCAACTAAGCTAATAAAGGGTCTGGAGGATATTAGTTATGAGGAAAGGTTGCAAGCACAGAACTTATTCTCTCTGGAGAAGAGATGCTTGAGAGGGGATATGATTTCACTTTACTGTACTGGTGACCCCACAATAGGGATAAAACTTTTTTGTGGAAGGGAGTTTAACAAGACACGTGGTCACTCATTAAAATTAGAAGAAAAGAGGTTTAACCTTAAACTATGTAGAGGGTTCTTTACTGTAAGAGCGGCAAGGATTTGGAATTCCCTTCCGCAGGGGGTGGTTTCAGTGGGGAGCATCGATATGTGAATATTTCTCTTGTTGAGTCCAGTGGGCTGAACCAAAGAAATTCATAGATTTCCCTAAACAGCATGAATGGACGAATCTCCCGCTGATGGCTATTGTATTCTGACAGCAGCGGGTGAAAAGTACCTGAGTAGTGACTGCAGATGACTTTTTAACACCTTAAACCTTTTATACCATGTTATAAACATATTTTAGGATGTAACATGGTGCCAAGTGGACACTATACTCGTAGCCTATTGACACTTCCTCCAACTTAAAGGAGCTGGAGGATGAGATTGCAGGAGCATGGCATTATACCCACAATCCCCTGGTCACAGATGCAATGCTTTGCAGGCTCCTTTAAAATAAAAAAATAAATGCACATTTTCCTGCAATAATATAATCACTTATTATAATTTTTTTCAAAGGTGGACACTGCTCTTCCCTTCTAACTTTGGGGACCCTATTGAAAGGGAATGGGCTCTAGGGATCATGATGTAAGGTCGCTTTAGGGACCCTCATGTAAGGTCACTTTAGGGACCCTAATGTAAGGTCACTTTAGGGACCCTAATGTAAAGTCGCTTTAGGAATCTTTTACTGTACAAGCTAAGGTCTGCCGGCATGGACCAAAGGGTGAGTACCTGGATTGAAAACTGGCAACAAGGACGAGTTCAGAGGGTAGTGATAAATGGGGAGTACTCAGAATGCTCCAGTGTGGAAAGTGGGGTCCCTCAGGGTTCTGTCCTGGGACCAATGCTGATTAATTTATTAATAATTGATCTTGAGGATGGGATAAACAGCTCAATCTCAATATTTGCGGACAATACTAAGCTAAGCAGAGCAATAGCTTCTCCGCAGGATGAAGAAGATCTGAACAAATTAATGGGGTGGGCAGCTATATGGCAAATGAGGTTTAATGTAGAAAAATGTATTGCATTTAGGTGGCAAAAACATTGATGCAATTTACTCACTAGGGGGAGAACCTCTGAGGGAACCTAGGGTGGAAAAGGACCTGGACTGGAAAAGGACCTAGATGACAGGCTCAGCAATGGCATGCAATGCCAAGCTGCTGCAAGCAAAACCAATAGAATATTGGCATGTATTAAAAAGGGAATTAACTCCAGAGATCCAACGATAACTCTCCCACTCTACAAGACTCTGGTCCGGCCGTACCTGGAGTATGCCATCCAGTTCTGGGCTCCAGTCCTCAGGAAGGATGTGCTGGAAATGGAGAGAGTACAGAGAAGGGCAACAAAGCTAATAAAGGGACTGGAGGATCTTAGTTATGAGGAAAGATTACAATCATTGAACTTATTCTCTCTGGAGAAGAGATGCTTCATAGGGGATATGATTTCAATGTACAAATACCATACTGGTGACCCCACAATAGGGATAAACTTTTCCACAAAAGGGCATTTAAAAAGACTAGTGGCCATTCACTAAAATTAGAAGAAAAGCGATTTAACCAGAAACTGCGTAGAGGGTTCTTTACAGTAAGAGCGGTAAGAATGTGGAATCCTCAAGCAGTGTTTTCAGCAGGGAGCATAGATAATTAAAAAAACGATTGGGTAGGCACCTAAACGACCATAACATACAGGGATATACAGTGTAATATTGACATAAAAGCACACACACGCAGGTTGGACTTAATGGACGTGTGTCTTTTTTCAACCTTACCAACTATGTAACTGTGTAAGTATTTCCCCCTCTGGTATCGTCAATGTAATTTCTAGCTGACTGTGGCAAACTATCTGGTAAACAACTGCTGACCACACTTTAGATATACAATATTCTATGTGCACCCTATACCAACACATTTGAATATTTAACTCTAAGTACAAAGGCACAAATTAGGTAAATATATAAAACATACTTCCCAATATATTTATTTACTGTGATGCCCAATAATATAAAGTTTGTCAGAATGTTTAACCTGGGTTTAAAAAGCACTTTTTATGCCTTATTGGACTTTTACAATAAAGTAGGGATGTCCTATTTCTGCATTACTGTTATCTTTATATTACTGATCTAATGCAACTGATGAATTTTGCTAAGCACTATTTACAAAAACTGGCCATCTAACAAAAGTCAAAATAAATATTAGAAAAAGAGCAACCTATTTAGGGAATTTTTTTCAGTATGATCTTCTGGACTATGTGGGCTCCTTGAGGGTAGGGACTGATGTGAGTGTGCAATGTACAGGGATGGGGACAATTGTAGACACTCGCTCAGGTTGAACTGGATGGACTGATGTCTTTATTCAACCTTACTAACTATAACTATGAAACTATCTCTGGATGAACACTTTAGGGCCTCGTATAGCAAACATTTTGCGCTTGTCTTCTTCAAGAGTGTCCTGGGAGCCAAGAAACCATTAATGAAAATAAAGGTTGTGATTGAGGGATCTAGCCTGCCCCATCCCACCACCTTCTATTAGTCAGTAAGGCTGCCCATCACAGTGATAGAGCAATAGCTTCCAGGGCCCTTTTAAAGAAAGTGCCATTTTCAGCCTGGAACCTGCTATGACTATGGTGGCAATTAGTATTTTAAAGACCTGGCTAGTAAAAATGGGACTTGATGCCAATTAAAAGGAAAACGTTCATAAGGCTAGTATAATTATCCAGCAATGGAGCCGATAGGGGTGGTATTTTAAAAAGGTTATTATGACCAAAAGTCCCCCTTAGGAACACACGCATACACTAATAGAGTTCCTGGCTCCGGTAGGATCCAGAATTGAAATGTTATAACTATATGACATAGCTTTGTTCCCTAAAATATAAAGTCAAATTCTAGGCAGTTAATAAATGATAAATATTGTGCCCCCCAAGCTGATTTGGAATATATTGCTTGTTTTTCAAGGGGCTGGATTTAATCCCAATGTAAAATATTTTTCCTGCATTCCAATTCTGGCAGCGATGACTGGTTCTAAGAAGTCTTTCTTCTTGCTGGTCTCTGTGATCCCTGTCACATTGCCTCTCTCACCAATGTCATCTAGTACAGTGCAGAACTAATGGCCAAGGCTCGCCCCTGCATTGCACATGGTGATGTCAGAGTGCCAGCAAGGTGGGTGTTTATTATTATCCAGCATTATCCAGCAGAACATGATGTCTCAGTGCTGCAAAAGAAAGGTAATGTTGGAAGATTTGCCAGATACTGTGATTACAAGTCGGAACATGGAGTAGGTAGCTACATAATGCCAAGCATATGTCACAGTTCCGATCTGATCAATGTCTGAATTGTAAGTATTTTCACTCTGGGCAACCAGCCCAACATATCTTACTACTACAGGTCCAAGGAACAAATGACCCCTGCCCTCCATCCCAGTCTTCCTTGGTCCTTAGGACTTCCTGTTCCCTCTGTTAACAAAAGAGGACTGGATCTGTGAAGCCTCTAATTGGTACACCATATAGGGACACCCAATACAGATGTATTTGGAGGGTTGGGGGGGGGGGGCTTTTTTTAAAGACTCCTTCTTTATTTCATTTCTTTAAGGCTTGTATCAGTTTAAGGCTTGTATACTGCATAGAGCTGTTTCAATTTCCTTTTGGTTCTTTTTATCTCTTCGTATCCCCGCATTTACTCTGGAGAGTATGTCTACAATAGTCATCTATTGTCCAGGAGGGATTGGGAGACTGCACAACCATTCTGGTGTAGTTGGTTCCAACAAAGTTTAACTTTGTTGGAAACGACTGCACCAGAGTGGTTGCGTGGTCTCCCTCATTCCCCCTTCTTTTTGTTTTCACAGATGGAGTCCCACCTCCTTGATGACAGTGGCACCCCTAGGTTGTTAGTTAATTTTGTCTAGTCATAAGGGCTACCTGTTCATTCGCCCCCCCCCCCCCTTAAGTTTTGGCTTTATTATTGTTTATTGGATGTCATAGTATTCCATTCACCTTCCATAATTTCTTACATCACCCATGAGTGGTTGAGCGCTGGTAGCCTAGCGCCACCCTAGGAGTTAGGCAATTTTTTCGTTTTGGATCTATTTTCCAAGGAAAACAATACAAGTCATAATTTGGTAAATGCAATTTTGTAGCTTTGCGTGCTTGTGTCCATAACAGTTTACATTAAAGAGGAATGTCTTGCTCTCATTTACATTGAGAGAATTTACATTTGAGAGAATATCTGTTTTAAGTAGGATTCACATTTACATAGCCAGAGATGCTTCACGGAGGGATATATGCCAACGTAAAGTACCTTGTCATGCCTAAGAAGTGCATTAGATCTTCTTTGTCCTACAGTGTTGGCAGATTTTGTTGCAGTTGGTTTGCCATTAGTCATTCAAAAGTTACGGTAAGTCCCATGTATTGAATTTTATTCGTGTTGTTGACGTTTTTTTTTTTTTTAGATCGTCCTATGACTTTTCACTATCCTATGATCTTTCCTATGACTGTGCACATGATGTTTCTGGTGGTCAAGTCTTCTGCTATGCCTTTAATGTCCTCACATTCTTCTGTATTTTTTATTTTTTTTGCTGAAACACATCACTAGCAGGTATGATTCCAAATGGTATTTGAATGAAGTTGAGTTATCCCTTAGGTCCTATGGTGGATAACTTATAATAAGATAAAAAAGCAGCTTCCTTTTGCCAGTCAATCTTTCATCCTTTAGAATACACATTTCAGCACTGCAGGCTATTGCCTTCAGTGCTGAATGAGCGTAAATATACCGTCATGGTGATTAAACAGAAGTTGAATGGTAGATCTACTTCTGTTCAATCATAGTGGCCTCACATGGTTCAAAATTTGGCTGGTCTCCGCTGAACCAAACTAATTTCTATTCATGTATGGTCAGCTTTAGGGCTCATTTACACTTGCTTTGACTTCAAGACACATTAACAAATTACTGTTTCAACATGCTTTTTTGATGTGTTTTTGATGCTTCTGCAATGCTGATGCTTCGGTGGTGCTTCGATGATGCTTCGGTTGTGCTTGATGATGCTTCAGTGGTGTTTTTTTGAAGCTTCAATGAAGCTTGGCAGGTGCCCTGTGTGTGCGTTGATATCTTATACCTGCAATTTTTGCAATTTCTCCAAAACAAAGTGAAACTAAAGCTGAATTAAAGACTCTCAAAGGCTTCAGGTGCTTCAAGCGAGCTTTGCCCTAGACTTCTATGGAGGCACTTTGAAGCACCACTAAAATGACATGGGGTATAATTTTAGAAGCCAAGCCGAAGCAAAGCAAAGCAAACACAAGGTGTAAACAGGACTGTAAGCTAACCATTTTATTTAGTGACAGGGGTTTTGACCTGCGTTCAGAGAGCTTTAACAATGCCTGTCCATAGCTATGTTCTGATGCAAGTGTAAACCAGCCCTTACTGTGCTTTTCTGACACATTTCTGCCACATCCTCCATAAGCTCCTGAGCTTCTCCTCTTCTCCCTCACTTTGAAACGAGCAGTGCACGTTAGTTGCTCTAAGCACACTACACATCCTATAGTCCTTAGTTCATGTTGGGAGCGAGGAAGAAAGGGTGGCTATGTTCCTACATACAGTGGGACCATGGAGAAAAAATGTAGCCACCCTCCAACGAGAAGGAATTTGGAGATTTGGAGGAGGCTGAGAGCAATAGAAGGTCCTTTTTTGAGTTAAGAATACAATGTGCCAATGGGTTTCCTTACTAAAATACATCTTCATTTTGGTGCCTCCACTCCTTTTTTAATAAAGTGTAATTGTAGGTATAAGAAATTACCCCTTTAGAAAGCATGATTTGAAAAAATAAATTCTGATGTGAAACCATTCAGCCAGTAAAAAAATGTGTGTGATGTTTCACTGACTCCTTTGTATTCAGTGCCAAGCGCATGGTCGATTTAGTTTGCTCCTGACATGTTTTGGGAGAATTCTCATCATCAGTGTATCTGTAGCATTCTGTTCTTGTTGCTCTCATGATCTGTGGATTCTCAGCGTCACTCACAGCAAAGCCCCAGGTTGAGCCCTGCATGGATACTGTTGCTATGGCCGTTACAAGTCCTATCACAGCAGCAGTTATGCAGCGTGGCACAAGAGCCTCCCTGCAGGTTATTACCGCCACAGCTTCACACTCCTGTCTAATTAACTCCCTGGTTCCTTTGAAAGCCACACAGCAGGGTTGAAAAGACGTTAGTGGAGGATATTATGTGGAGGCTAAGCTGCTTCATCGTGAGAATAATCTTCTAAATATCATGAAGCGGCAAAAAAAAAAGACAAAGGCAGAGTCACTCACTTCATACTTTGATAGATCTCGGCAAAATTGTTCAGCAGTCTTGTCAAGCTGAGGAAAGTCTTCCAGTGAAACATGGTTATTTTTTCCCTGGGATAGAACGCCTTTTGTTTTGGTGTAATGGTTCCTCTCACCCCTTTAAATATTGATTTTGTAACATTATAGAACACTGGAATGTGTAGTCCCTAAGATGCAAGGAGTACACAACAGCCCCAGAGGGAGACTGGGATTTCAGAGCAATAAAAGGCTTGTTCTATCTGATGTTTACAGGATTGATGAGTGTGGTACCCTCAAAGATAGTTTTTACATTCCCTTGAGGTCTATCCCATCCCCTCTGAGTCCTTTGTTAGTTAAAGACAAGAGTGCTAGTTCCAGCAGCATTTGTGTCTATATGTCAAGCTTTTACTCTAAATGGTCCCCTCCTCCACTGTCATTTTTTCACATTTGTCCTGCATGGTTGATGGGCAGA
This sequence comes from Lithobates sylvaticus, assembly GCA_028564925.1. Lineage (NCBI taxonomy): Eukaryota > Metazoa > Chordata > Amphibia > Anura > Ranidae > Lithobates > Lithobates sylvaticus. Next base: position 51,223,063 of record CM053035.1, read on the forward strand.
GAGAGTGAACAAGGCTTGTCATGAAGGATTTCTGAAAATGAATCTGTACTATGCACATACTAGGCAAAATAATAGTTTTTTTTTACAGGATAATCCTTAACCATAGCACTTACCATTCCCACACTTCCCCACCAATCCCCACAAATTGAAATTTATGCAAGACTTTGCATGCTCCTACCACCCTCATGGGAAAGCACACAGGTCTAGCATTTTGATACTCAGAATTTACTGCTTGGCAGGAATGGGTCAGCGGGGTCCTGCTACAACTGACACCAATGATGGTAGGCCCTTTTTTACCCTGGCACCCGTTATGGTGGGCCTTCTACCACTAAAACCAACATAAGGGGGGCATTTAAACTTCCACCAGCCCCCAGTGTAAGGGTTTCTTCTCCAACTGATTACCAATACAAAAGGGCATTTACACTGACCACCAATTAAGGAGAAACCTTTAGGCTACATTCACGCTTAAGTGTCACATATTCAAGAGTTTTTTCAAGCGTTTTTGAGTGTTTTTGGAGCAGAAGTGCACATTTTTGCAGCTTTTGTCAAGGCGTATTTCAGCGAAAAAAAGTGTGGAGTGCTGCTGAAAAAGGGGCAGAGAGCTGCTGTTTTAACAGAAACATGTAAAAAAAAAAGCTAGAAAAAAAAAGCTCATGGCGCGCTTTCTAGGCATTTCCATCAAAGTCTAAGGGGACAAAAACACCCAAGTCTGCCTGAAAAGTAGCTCATGTAGTGTGAAAAGGGTCTTACAATGACCACTAATATAACAGAAGCCATTACAGTGAGCACCAACAGCGTTTTTTGCACCTATAATAATAAACATAACAAGAGGATTCTATCCTGTTCACCAATATAAGAAGGGGATTCCACAATGATCAGACCACCAATGTAATGGGGACATTTGCAATGACCATCAACCGAACAAAGAAGCTATATACAACAAAGGTGTAAAAAGGAATTTAAATGTACTGCCAATATAATAGGAGAATCTACAAAGACCACAATCGTAAAAAGGGCATTTACACTAACCACCAAATTACAAAGGATTCTATTAGGGCAAATACATTTACTGGATGAATTTGATTAGATGGAATGGTTGTGGTTGAACATGAAGGGGCTTCATGCTGTAGTGGAGCTGTTGATGGTAAATATTGAATATGATTAAACTGCTGGTATTTTAATATCAGGGGTTTTAGTTTAGGGAGGAGGTCTGGTAATGATTGAATGTGGAGGAGTTGCACATTATGGGGGCTTGGGGTGTATGAAGTCTGAATATGAGGGTACTGCAAATGAGATGAACTGATGGTAGATCATTATGAGAGGAGCTGCATCAGAGGAGGTTATGGATGCGCTACCTTGATGTAATAGCATGATGCTGTGTAGTATAATGTGATTCTGCTGGGTGATATCATTTGCTGTTGCAGTGAGATATGGAATGCTTATGTAGCATGATTATATTTAGACTTAGTTCACTAAGATAGATAAGTTATTTTAATCCCATTAGTTATATTTCTTTATCAAAGTTTTCTCCTAAGAAAGCTGAAAATAACATTTGTTATTGCATTTGTTATTACAAATAGGAACTGAGCACTTAATTGTAAGGAAGAAATGTAAGCTTTCAATGTTCCACCACTCCCAAAAATACCAGGTATCTCTCTGGTGGTCTGGCAAAGGGGTGGGGAGGTGGCAAAGGTAAGTACTAGGTGCTTGTGGCTCCTCCTTGGAAAAAAATACTACCGGTATTCGCCTAGAATGGTAGAAAAGTACAGGCTTGCTTTAAAAACCCAGTGTCCACCTTCTAATAATGCTTCTTAAAAGACATTTTCAAAATGTTTCCCACTAACATTTTCCCTTCTCTGAACATCATCTTTCCCAAAAAAATCTTCGATTTCTGAGCCTGAAGGGCATTTACACAAGCATTTGGAATGCAACTACTGCAGTTGCAGTCTTTTTACGAAAGACTTTGTTAAAGAACATAATAATATTTTTGAGCTCTGAAGATTTGCAAAAAATAGAACAAATTTATGGCAGGTTTAGTCAATGTATAAAAAATCAATCAGTGCAAAATTAAGTATGCATAAAAGACATAAGCAGATGAACACTCTACGTCAAAATATCAAATCCCAGCGTTAAACATATAAAAGGTAGTGCAGCACTAAAATTGAAAATAATAAAATATATGAATCTATAAAAGTTCATATGCGCAAGCAAGTCACCAATGGGTGTTGCATGGACCCCTGTATTAGTCAGGTCAAATGCGCTTTCCCATACAGGGTCAATGAAAGACTTTCCCTTCAGTCAAGATCACAGACAACACTGAAGCGCTCCACTCATTATGATTTCCTCATGGGGGTTACCAGAACTTCACACAGATAGATACATGGAATAAAGGAACAAATATAGTGCTCTCTGTGTCCAACTTGATTAATTAAATAAAAGAGTATCACTTACAAGCAAGGCACTATACCCTAGTGCCTGGGATACAAATAGGCCAACAATACAAATAGGTGGGTGGTATGACACGATCCCGTATCTGCTGATGAAGTCCCGCCCACAGAACGTAACACGTACGGGACGTAAGGGTCACATGATGTCACCCATGGCCGCCATTGTGTTTAGTACACAGAACGCTCACATACCAGGCACTAGGGTATAGTGTCTTGCTTGTAAGTGATACTCTTTTATTTAATAAATCAAGTTGGAAGCAGAGAGCACTATATTTGTTCCTTTATTCCATGTATCTATCTGTGTAGCTTTCTGGTAACCCCCATGAGGAAATCAGGACGAGTGGACCATGTCAGTGTTGTCTGGGATCTTGACTGAAGGGGGAAGTCTTTCATTGACCCTGTATGGAAAAGTGCATTTGACCTGATTGTTAATACAGGAGCCCATGCGATTAGGTAAGCGGCTAGAATCATCAGTGGTGGAGGTTCTACACGTTGTCACCTGCATGAATATTTTGCATCACGAGTGAACACCCATTGGGAACTTGCTTGCGCATATGAACTTTTATAGATTCATATATTTTATTATTTTCTATTTTAGCGCTGCACTACCTTATATAAGTTTAGTCAATGACCAGTTGTAAGCAGAGGGCTGCACTGTAAAGGTAGGGTCAAATAAATGTTTTTAGCATAAGATTCTCAACCTTTTTACCTTGGAAGAATTCTTGGCAAAAAGTTTGGAATCTCGGGGGGAACCCCTAAAATAATGTTCACATCTTTAGCTCACGGAACATTGGTGTGATCAGTAAGCTGTTAATATAAATAGCATTAAATAAGGGAATCAATATTAAAATGTACCTATTTAATTTGAAACTTGTGCTTGCTTTCCCTGCACAGATGCTCATTCTGGGTCCAACTTGAGATAAACAGTGTACAGGGGGGCAGCGGGGCAGGGTACAGGGGGTCAGGAGGGCACAGTACATTGAGGCAATAGGACACACTACATGGGGGAAGCAGGGAACATTTCATGGGAGGGCAGCAGGGAACATTACATGGTAGCAGGACACATTATGTGGGTGAAAGTACATTACATGGGAACAGGGAACATTATATGGGAACAGGGCATATTACATGGTAGCAGGGAACATTACATGGGAGCAGGGCCCATTACATTATTTTTGTGAACAAGGCCGTTGCGGCTGAAACTTGTCTACCTCTGCTGTACTTTTATCAGAGCCTAGCAGGGAAGTGGCTGTGATGAGTCCTCTTCTGGCGTGCTGTTCTCTGCTGGCCCCTACCCACCTCCTGTCCATACCAGGTGATGTCACATACAAGCTCCTTGGATAGACAGGATGGAAAAAGGGGCCAGGAGGGAACAGTGCACCACAGCTAGCACTATTACAGCTGCTTCCCTGCCTAGCTCTGCATGTGCCGGCAGAGGGGATTCAGTCTTCCAGTCAGCTGGCTGTGACTGTCGGGTATATTACGGTGGAACCTCTGGGGACCTCTCTCAGAACCCTAGGGTTGAGAAACCCTGATCTAAGTGTTATGTGTTTGGGTACAGTTAAAGTCTGTGCTTGTTTGTTTGTGTTTCCATTTCTCACAGGGCAAGAACAGTGATCCGGTGCTTGTAGGTTGCCTTGAACCTTACACGGAGTACATTTGCCTGCTCACATGAATGTTGTACTAGTTAGGTATTTTCCAAAATATTCCCAATAACCAGGTTTTAGCTAACAATAAAACAAAAGAGGGTACAGTTATCGTGTTGCTTCCAGTGTCAGCACTAGGGTATGACTACAGAGGGTGACGATGGTGCAACCAATGAGGTCATGTGATCCTTCTGTTTAATTAACAGCTGTGAACCAAAAAAACATGATGTATTGAACTGCTTTTTTTAACCATGGTCTGTGGAACCCTAGAGTTGCCCAAAGGTTGCTAGGGGTTCCTTAAGCTGTAGCTGATTTACCTCCCCATTTGATGATGCCTGCTTAGTTATGGGACAATGGCACTTGAAATAGCCAGCAGTATGACACCAATGATCTCTTTAGCTGTCTGTAAGGGTGGCATTCTGACCACCAATGTAAGGGGGGCATTCCTTCCACTGGCCCCCAATGTAAGGTACATTTTCCCCACTGACCCTTGATTAATTGCTTTTAGCAGGAGTTTCTTGGGGGTACAAAGGCTAAGAAAGGCTGGTACAGAATTATGAAATATACCTTTCTTACTTGTATTTGTTCAACAACTAAGAAATGTTCTGTTTTCCCCTTAGTTGTGCTGTTTCAGCTTGAAGCATACAGATCACAATCAAAAGCCTAAGATTCATAACACTGCATGTACTAACCTACTACATGAGTAAGTAATGAGTAAGTAATGTTTGGTTGTCTAGGGTGTCTTATACAATGTAAATGACTGTCCAAAGAGTGAGTATTAAAATAAACACCTAGGGATATCCACTCTAATGCTGCTGTATAAGAGGAACTTTACTACATATTATTTATGCTTTGAATTATATTTTGCAGTTTCCCTGGAAGTTGCGAATTCTGACAAGGGCATGCCATTTTCTCCTAATAGAGACTGCTGCCCCACTTGTCAGCAGACATCACAACCACCTCTCCCTGGATATTTTCTTACCCATTCTTGTCTTCATTTGTGAAGCCACATGAACACCCAAGCAGTACTGTAAGTGAATAATAATTGAGGGGAAGAACAATGGCCTTGCTGCAGGGGAGTGCAGAGTCAGCATTCAAGGGCCTGCCATGTTCATACTAACTATATGATTACCTTCCTCATACTAGTTACGTAAATTATTACCATCTTCATACTAGTTATATGGCTGCCATCATCATACTGTACTAGCTGCATGGCTGTCATCCTCATATTAGCTATATGATTGCCATCTTCACACTAGCTAAGTAGCTATATGATAGCCACTCTCATACCAGCTACACAGCTGCCATTCTAATACTTGCTACCCCCATATTAGCTACAGGACTGCCATCGTCATACTAGCTACATGGCTGCCTTCCACATACTAGCTACAGGGCTGGCATCCTCATACTGGTTACAGAGCTGCCATCCTCATAGTAGCTAAATGTCTGCCATCCTTATACTAGATACAGAGCTAACATCCTCATACAAGATACAATGTTGCCATCCTCATAGTAGCTTCAAGGCTGCCATCCTCATAGTAGCTACAAGGCTGCCATCCTCATAGTAGCTACAAGGCTGTCATCCTCATATTAGCTACAGGGATGCCATCCTTATACTATCTACAGGGCTGCCTTCCTCATACTAGCTGTATAGCTGCCCTTCCCATACTAGCTATATGATTGCCATCCTCATACTAGTCATACGCTTGCCATCCTCATGCTACCTAAAGGGCTGCCATCCTTCTAGCTGTATGTTTGCCATCTTCATACAACATACTTGTTATATAGCTGGCATTTCCTTTACCAGCTATATGATTGCCATCCTTATATTAGCTACATGACTGCCATCTTAATTCTAGCTACAGGGTTGCCGTCCTCATACTAGCTACAGCACTGCCATTCCCAGCCAGAAAGTCCATAACTCTAAACCTAAAAACCAGGGCAGCAGCACATTGGGGCTGGGTTCACACTGATGTGAATTGGATGCCGGTTTCCCTGCATCCAATTCGCATGACAGGAGAGTGTGACCGGCTCTCAATGTAGCCAGTTAACACAGCTCTGGGGTAGCTGTGGTATGCATTGGAAAAGGGTCCTGTGCATCTCTCGCTCCGTTTCAGATTCAAATTCAGGCAACAATTCAAACCCGATTCACACCTGAATCGGTGAACAGGGACTCACTGGACCCCCTGCTGTGACCCACGGCCACATCAGTGTGAACTCAGCCTAAAGCAGGCAGATAAAAGACTAAAAAAAAACAGTTCTCTATTCATTAATACATTATAAAATTTACTGTATTTTTTTAATGCAATCAGTGTAGTACCTAAATTTGATCTTGTATTAGCCTCTTGCAGTCCCTGTACAGCAGAGTTCAGACTGGGGGGAAGGCAAGAAAATATGCAAGAGAGAGTGTGATTCCCCACACTGCAAGGGTTAAATGCTTGTTTAGCCTATGGGTGTAAGCATAAAGTGTAGTAGTTACCCTATCTCCTGGTCCAGTGGCAGGTTCCATCGCGGCCCTCAAGCTCTGGACTATTACCCTGCATTGTACATGCAGAGTGGAGCATGCAATAATGGTGCAAAACTTCTAATGCCGCGTACACACACGGTCGGAATTCTCGTCGGAAAAAGCTCTGATGGTTTTCCCGTCTGAATTCCGACGGAATTTCGCTCAAACTGTCTTGCCTACACACGGTCACACCAAATTCCGACGGTCAATAACACCACGCCTTAAAAAACATTCGACTGCACTATAAAAGGGAAGTTTAATGCTTCTGAGCATGCGTCGAATTGTTTCCGAGCATGCGTGTCGGAATTGCATACACACGATCGGAAAATCCGATAGAAAGGTTTTCCGTCTGAAAAATTAAGAACAGGTTCTCAATCCGAAGTCTGTCTCAAATTCCGACAGAAAAAGACTGATGGGCATACACACGGTCGGAAAATCCGATGAAAAGTTCCCATCGGACTGTTTCAATCGTGTACGAGGCATAAGAGACCATGTTGCGGGGGACCGGTTGCATGGATTCAGGAAACCTGCTGGAGCCAAGAATAAGGTAAGTATTACATCTTGTCCATGCACCCCTAGACTAAATGAGCATTTAAAGCTGAACTCCAAGTATGATCCTAATTGCTTACTTACATTGATCCAGCTTGGACCAAGGTAAGTATGCTCATACGTGTGTCGATTATGAAGAACAAGGAAATGCTCCTTAAACGCTCCTAAGCATTTATGTGTTTATAATGCGATTTCATTGTGTTTACAAAGTATTAAAAACCATTCAAGAATGCTTGATAAATGTCCTTGGAAATGTTGCTTGGGAATTGCCTAAAGGAGAAGTCATGTAGAGGATATGATCTACTTTGAGGTGTGGTTAGGTTGCAGTGTGATAGCAGGCACTTTTGTGAATTCTCTGCGATGTGGATTTGTATACTTTGATCTCTCTGACACTTGGCTTGGTCCAGCTCAGCTTTGTTGAAACAAAAAGCTTTGCCTCTGACTATAATGCCCAATGCCCCTGCTCCTGCCCGGCTCTGTCAGTATTGCTGGCTGGTTTGATGATTTTGCCTGCACACAGAAGCAAATGCTGTTGTTACCACATGGCTTCTCTGTACAAACAGGAAGTGAATGAAGCTGCTCTGTCCTAATTCTCTATTATTTCCCAGTGCATTATGGGATACATTCTGGGATACAGGAACCTTCACTGTCTCCCCCCAATGCCCAGCTAACACTTCATAAATGTTTCACTAACACACCAGAAATGTTCTAGGTGCTGTAAAGGTACAGTTACTGTACAGAGCATTACTACTGAAATTAATGGAGGTGGTGTTAATGCCTCATAAAGTGAAATGCTGCTTTTTAACATGACAAAATGTGTCTTCTCCTGTATGTACAGCACTGTGTTACACCTGCCAGAGGGGTGACACCAGGGAACAGAGTTCTGTCACTCCAGCGCTGCCCTGTGTTTTCTGCTCACTACTGTCATTTCTAAACACAGAAGCCAGGCTCCTGTCCGGGTCTGACCGCAGCATCTCTCACCGTCGGCTGTCACACTTTTGCTCTGCTCTTATGTGTCTTATGACAGGTCATGAGGAGGTGCCTGGGAGGAGGAGATTCTCCTGTACTGCACAGTGCCACGCAGTATCTGAGGTCTGTGTTTGAAGGGGAGAAATTAAAAGCATTTAGTGTGCTAAATGGGGGATGGGGGTTTGTGCTGGTAGAGGGAAGACAATCCTGTCAAGGATGGTGATTTGGGGGAAGAACTCTGCACCCTGCACCCACCTGAACTCTGCACCTTGCACCCACCTGAACTCTGCACCCACCTGAACTCTGCACCTAGCACCCACCTGAACTCTGCACCTAGCACCCACCTGAACTCTGCGCCTAGCACTCTCCTAAACTGTGCACCCTGCACTCACCTGAACTCTGCGCCTAGCACCCACCTAAAATCTGCACCCTGCACTCACCTAAACTCTGCACCTAGCACCCACCTGAACTCTGCACCTAGCACACACCTGAAATCTGCACCCTGCACCCCCCTGAACTCTGCACCTAGCACCCACCTGAACTCTGCACCCTGCACCCACCTGAGCTCTGCACCTGGCACCCACATGAGCTCTGCACCCTGCACCTAGCACCCACCTGAACTCTGCACCTAGAACCCACCTGAACTCTTCACCCTGCACTAACCTGAACTCTGCACCTAGCACCCACCTTAACTCTGCACCCTGCACCCACCTGGACTCTGCACCCAGTACCCACCTGAACCCTGCACTCTATACATAGCACCCTCAGAACCCTGCACTCTGTATGTAACACCCTCCTGATATTTAATGTCTCTTTAGAACCCTCCCACACCCAGTTGCTGTGGCACGCTACACCCCCCGCCCTTCTCTGGGGAAAGGTGTGGGGCATTGAGTTCCTGCACCTATTCTCTGAGAGAAATGCCCTGGGTGACACTATCAAGTAGCACTGTGGCAGGCTGGGGGGGGGGGGGGAGGTGCTAGCCTGCCCTTCTGCCTGTCCTGCTGTAACTCCATAGGGGCAGGACAGAGCACTGCAGCAGGCTAGCCGGGGAAGGGAGGTGTCACCATGTTTTACTGCACCAGGTGACACCAAACCTAGTGATGCCACTGACTGTCACTTTCATGCAGGGCTGCTGGTAAGGTAGTACTAATGGTCCTGTTGTACTGGGCCCAGACCTCATAAGCTAAACAGGGGGACAACGTTATTGTTAATTTCTTCCTAAATGAATTAATGTATTTTACTAGACCACACCCTCGCTCCTTCTTGTTTACCGGGGCTTAAATTACATTTCCCTGGGCCCCATCATTTCAACAGAGGGGCCCAGAAAGTAGGACTTTTTTTTCCTTTTTTGAGTCAGTGTCACTGTTTCGCTGCATCCCAGGGGGGTGGGGTGTAGGAGAGGTTGAGGAGCCCAGTCAGGAAGGCTGTAATCCCCATAATTTCTAACAGCAGCCCTGCTTCCATATGCTGAAACTTTCTGGTGAGGTTTCCTGCTGACACAAAAAGTGTTTACACTGGCAATAATACTCAACGCCTCTTCTTCTGATCGGCACTGTCAGTATTGCTGGCTGGCTGGATGCATTTGCCTGCACGTAGAAGCAAATAATGTTACCAAACGGCTGCTTTGTACAAACAGGAAGTAGCTGGAGCTGCTCTGTCCTAGTTCTCTATTATTTCCCAGTGCATTCTGGGATACAGGGACCTCCACTGTCTCTCCACCAGTGCCCAGCTATCACTTTATAAATGCTTCACTAACATGCTTTAATGGAGGCGGCTGATAACTGTCAATGCCTCAAGAAAGCAACATACTGCTTAATTTTTAACGTAACACAACACTACTGCTCCTGTGTGTACAGCACTGTGTGGTGCCCATTGTATTATTCATGGCAGGCATTTGAGGACGGTTTTGAGACTTTAAAAATGCTGCCTAAGTTCTGCTGAAACACAGGGTATTGACACACGTGTGAACAAGCCCTAAAAGTGTCTGCTTTTGCCAACTGTACCAAACAACAAAAAAAATATGAAATGGAAGACCTTTCACTGGCCACCATTATGCTGCTGCATGGTAAATCCAGGCCATTGTTTTTCGTAGCACTATAATATGTAGGTAAAAAAACAGGCCTTCTTGCATTCTGCAGCAGCTGTAGGGCTGTGATAGCATTTAATAATACAATATAAATACTGTATAAAATATTTATACTATAAAATATTTACATAATTTCTCATTTCTGTAGGTTTTTTTTATATTTGCAATTATATGAGCAATGTTGCTATGTTTTTATCTTACTGGATTATTTAAAAACAGTAGGAAAAGGTGAACGTTATAATAAGGTGTACACTTTGTCCACTGTATCCAAAATACTATTTGATGTTAAAAAGCCATTCCAGGCAAGATATAAAATCAGTCAATAAATATTTGAAGTGTATGTTTCCCCAACATTTTATAATACTGATGATGATGTGCCTGTTGTACCATGTTCTTGCATTAAAAAGTATCCCTTTCCCTTTGCATTTCTTCCTTTATGTGAAATACCTGGTGATCTTGGCAGTTCCCCTGCTTTCCTATTGCACACTGACCACGCTATAAATGAAAAGGCATCCATCCCGGCATGATCAGTTTTCTGGCTGTGCTGGGAGAACAGCCTGTCTATCCTCCAATGGCCAGGCCAAAGGCCACCCTGCACAGCTGTTCACTGGGAAGTGATCAGTGTTGCTGTTTCTCTGCAGATTGCAGACATACCTCCTTGTAGTCTCCATCCCCACATCTTTAAGCTTTTTTTTGCAGCTGAGAACCGCTGTAAAATGTTATCACTTACTAAAAAAAGTATCTATAATGCTTTCTTTATGAATATACACAAATGCTTTGCCTTGCATTTCTATTGTAAACTGAATGGGTTGTTTTAATGGGTAAGGGTTCACATATACGTTAATGCCATACAGGAAGCAATAGCTAAAGTGTACCTGTAGTGATAATCAATAATAAAGCTGTGAAATATACCAGCACACAGTTCTATAATAATATTGACATCACACACCAGACTCATATACACCCAACTGCAGGGTGCTGAAACAACTGGTGGATGCTGTTGATTAATGCAGTTCTTATCAAAGAAGATTGATCTTTTTTTCACTCATAGCACAGTTCCAAGTGTTCCCCCAGACATGAAGCATTCTGTTATGTAAATTTCTACTTCATCTAGGAAGAGACCATCTGAATTGTCCCCTTCTTGACTACCTACTGGTATATCCATGTGATGGGCAATATTACTGACCATAAGGTATGTGGATGACAGAAGGGACACAGAATTGCTTTGACTTCCCAAGGAAGTCAACATTTGCATATCAGAGCAATACTAGGAGTTGGGGCTTGCAGGGTAATGTAAAGCAGTGGTTTTCAACCTTTGTGGAACCAGGGCCCAATAAATTCTTTCAATTTCAATAAATTCTTTCAATTTCAATAAATTCTTTCAAAAAAAAATCCATGCCCCAACAGTAAAAAAATGCTCATATATTGTATGACTTTGATAGAAAGGATTGATTGATTGTTGATTGAATGGGGCAGGATTATGTAGAGCAGTGGTTCTCAATTTAAGACCACAGCCTGGTAAATTATGGGAGCCCAAGGACAATGTGGGAGGTTTAGGAGCACAGTGAGCCACTATAAGAGGTTGGGTGGCACAGTGGTTGCTGGGAGACAGTGTAGGAGGTTAGGGGATCTGCAGCTGGCTGGAGGCTCAGAAGAAGGGAGACCAAGACCTGGTGGTTTGAGAGCCATTGCTGTAGAGCAGTGGTCATCAACCCTGTCCTCAGGGCCCACTAACAGGCCAGGTTTTATGTATTACCTTGGGGAGATACAGACTAGAATACTGCAATCACTGAGCAGCAAATTATATCACCTATGATGTATTTCAGTTAACTTGCAAACCTGGCCTGTTAGTGGTCCCTGAGGACAGGGTTGATGACCACTGCTGTAGAGGATACCTGGAACTGTATGTAGGTACGTATGGGTAAGTAATAACTAGATAACCTCTAGAACAGTGTGCACTGTTGTTGCAGAATCACTAGTCTGTTTTTAAAGGGTCATGCCTACCTAAAGTGATATTTTCGTTATAAGTGAGCCTAGTGGGCTGAGTTAGCGTCTTCTTTTTTATATGTCTTGGATATTCCAATTGTGAGACCCCCACCCACATTTGTATACTGTATATTACATCTCCTCTGGATTCTCTATAAAATCAAATAAAAAATACCCAGCAGTGGGACCCCTCATAATGGTGACACAGAGACCCAAGAGTAGGGTTCTTACCAATTTTATCCCCAAGAAACATAAGAAATTGTCGGTGGTTTAGCTCTCCAGCACCTACTAAAAACTAAAATACCAATTTTGGTTAAAATGATCCTTTAAAGTGGTTGTATACCCATTTGAAATTTTTTTTTGGGGCCCCCGACGCTGTGTTCTTCTCCCCCTCCGGCCGCATCCATAGCTAAACAGATACCCTTCCGGGTATCGCCGTTCCGGCCAATCACAGAGCCGCTGCGGCGCTGTGATTGGCCAGAGTGGCGAGGACGTCGCTCCGCGCATGCGCGCGTGACACTTCAACTGCGGCTCACCGCAGTTGAAGATGGGGATTAACCCTCTAAATGCACCGTTGTCTACGGCGCGCATGCGCCGTAGACAACATTGTAAAACGTTCTTTTCAAATATCTCCTAAACCGTGCAGGTTTAGGAGATATTTCTGTACCTACAGGTAAGCCTTAATCTAGGCTTACCTGTAGGTGCAAGTTAATTTTTAGGGTATACAACCACTTTAAGGGTAGAAAATTAAAAATCAAGTGGCTTATTTTCACAATAACTAAAATGCAGAGACCAGTGTAAAGTTACAAATGTCCTTCTGTCAAATGGCAGGGTTGTTAACCTCCAATGTGTCCTTCAGACAGACAGAGTTGTGACTGCATGACACAACCTCATACTACAGGCAGGAGCAGACGCAGCCCATTGTTCTTCTGTTTACGTTCCAGAAAGCAAAGAGTGTGTCAGAGGATTTGCATTTTCTAATTTGCATACTATTCAACTGTGGAAAACAGGAGAACCAAAAAAAATAAAAAATGAAAAGGCCACTACAAATAACGTCTATGCTATTTTTAACCTGGCAACCTGTAAAGAAGCTTTAAACATTTTTTTGATTTTTTTAAAAATAATAAATAAATACGTATGTTCATTTCACTTGGGATTATCAGAAGACAGAATAAATAAAATTAAACACCAGGCTTTACTGTTGCTTGTGTCCCCATTCTGGAGATTTTTCTCCCTACTTCCTGTTCTGTTGACACCTTGGACAAGGGGTAAGAACACGTCTCCTTAACAGGGTCTCAGACAGGAATAAAAGTTGTGAGATTAGTAGCTCAATGGAGAACCCCCACTGGTTAGAAAAACCTAAACCAAAAATTCATTCTTAAAAAACAATAAACAATTTAATAGGAGACTCTTATTTTGAAACAAAATAGAATTGGACATTGGCATATACAGTAATGTGTCGGGTGTTACACTCAAAGCTTTATATGCCAATGTCCCATTCAGTACAATTCCTTTCGAATACTTGCAAATAAAATTGTTGGCTAGAATTTAATTTGAAAGCAAATGAGTAGAAAGAAAAAACACTAACCTGCTACGATGTGAAAAGCACCCCTCCATCAACCCAGTACAAATCCAATCTCTTTCAGGTATGGGGCACAGACCCAGCCCTGACATACCCTGCCCTCTTACAATACAGTGCCCAGTGCCTAGGTAACAAATCACTAGGACAGAATTCCAATATTTTATTGCAGGGGGCACATCAGGGACTGGGGTGACAGTCAGAACAGTGCCTTGAAAAAATATTCATACCCCTTGAAATGTTCCACATTTTGTTATGTTACAACCAAAAACGTAAATGTATTTTATTGGGATTATGTGATAGACAACACAAAGTGGCACATAATTGTGAAGTGGAAGGAAAATGATAAATGGTTTTCCAAATATTTTTCAAATTAATATCTGAAAAGTGTAGCGTGCATTTGTATTCAGCCCTTTTTACTCTGATACCCCTAACTAAAATATAGTGGAACTAATTGTCTTCAGAAGTCACCTAATTAGTAAATAGAGTCCACCTGTGTGTAATCTAATCTGAGTATATATACAGCTGTTCTGTGAAGCCCTCAGAGGTTAGAGAACCTTGGTGAACAAACAGCATCATGAAGGCCATAAAACACACCAGACATGTCAGTAATAAAGTTGTGGAGAAGTTTAAAGCAGGGTTAGGTTATAAAAAATATCCAAAACTTTGAACATTTCATGGAGCACTGTTCAATCCATCATCCAAAAAGGTATGGTACAACTGCAAACCTACCAAGACCTACCTAAACTGACAGGCCGGGAAGCAAGAGCAGCCAAGAGGCCTATGGTAATTCTGGAGGAGCTGCAGAGATCCGCAGCTCAGATGGGAGTATCTGTCCACAGGACTATTAGTCACGCACTCCACAAATCTGGCCTTTATGGAAGAGTGGCAAGAAGAAAGCCGTTGTTAAAAGAAAGACATAAGAATTCACATTTTCAGTTTGTGAGAAACCATGTGGGGGACTCAGCAAACATGTGCTCTGATCAGATGAGACCAAAATAAACTTTTTGGCCTAAAAGCAAAACGCTATGTGTGGCGGAAAACTAACACTGCACGTCACCCTGAACACACCATCCCCACCGTGAAACATGGTGGTGGCAGCATCATGTTGTGGGGATGCTTATCTTCAGCAGGGACAGGCATCAGAGTTGATGGGAAGATGGATGGAGCCAAGTACAGGGCAATCTTAGAAGAAAACCTGTTAGATTCTGCAAAAGACTTGAGACTGGGGCAGAGGTTCACCTTCCAGTAGGACAACAACCCTAAACATACAGCCAGAGCTACAATGGAATGGTTTAGATCAAAGCAAATTCATGTGTTAGAATGGCCCAGTCAAAGTCTAGACCTAGATCCAAATGAGAATCTGTGGTAAGACTTGAAAATTGCTGTTTACAGACACTCTCCATCCAATATGACAGAGCTTGAGCTAGAAGAAGAATGGGCAAAAATGTCCCTCTCTAGATGTGCAAAGCTGGTAGTAACATCTCCAAAAAGACTTGCAGCTGTAATTGCAGCGAAAGGTGGTTCTACAAAGTATTGACTGAATACAAATGCACACCAAACTTTTCATATATTTATTTGCAAAACCTTTTGAAAATCATTTATCTTTTTCCTTCCACTTCACAATTACGTGCATTTTTGTGTTGGTATATCACATAAAATCCCAATAAAATACATCAATGTTTTTTGGTTTTAACATGACAAAATGTGGAAAATTTCAAGGGGTATGAATACTTTTTTAAGGCACTGTAAGAATAAACTACCTGTATTGTACTTTTTTCGCTGTAGATCTGAGGGGGATATGCAAGGAAAATAAAAAACAGCATTTTTGCTTGTACATGATTGGATGATAAAATCAGCAGAGCTTCCCCTCATTTCAGATTTTCCCCTCAGATCTACAGTGACTGCACTTCCAAGTGCACTTGCAGTGCAAAGTGGATTTGCCTTTCGTAAGTCAACCCCATTGTGTCAAGAAATCTCATTGAAAACAAAATTGAAGGTATTCTCTGACATCTTTCTGTCCATCATGACATCTTGGACATAATCCAACTCTGAGTTTATGCACAGGTGTGCTGTTAAATAAACAGCTGCAAATGCCTTCCAGCATGCTGTCATTTGGATATATCAGGCATTCCGTATGTGAGAGACAGTTTTAGCCTACAGTCGGTGTATTTAGAAATACATATTTTATTACAGGCAAGTGAGCAAGATATGTTCCCCGATCAACAGACTGCCATCAGAAGTGAATGGAGCAGGCAGTCACACTATAGTCCCAATAAACTAGACTGTGTTCCTTGTACACTCTTTATGGATGGATGTTCCCTTTAAGGCTCTATGCACACTGAAGCTCATAAACGACCATTTTTGGGAGTTTGGGTGTTTTTTTTAACAGCTCATAAACTCCCCTCTATGTTATCCTATGTGTCCATTTGTTTTTGGACATTTATCAGCAGTGGATTTTATGGGCTGTTGTCTAAAATCGCATTCAGGAGCTGTTTTTCTGACCACAAAAATGCACATAACGCACATAAACACTGATAAACGTCCATAAACGCTCAAACACGTAGCTCACCGGTGTTTTTTAAAGTTTTTAATCCATTGAATAAAGAATAAAAAAAATTCTTAATAAAATAAAATTAAAACACTAAAAAAACTCTGACGTGGAAAAACACTAAAAACGCTAATAAACGCTATTACAAAAAACGTTAAAAAACGTTGAAAGACTCACTGCAAAGCTACTGCCGTTTTTATAACGTTATTTTAACGTCAAGTGTGCATGGAGCCTAAAGTAAAGATCCAGACAAATATATATATATATATATATATATATATATATATATATATATATAAAATGTTTAGTTCACTTTTTTATTTTTACCTTTGCAGTCAAGTTTGGGAAACACCTACTATATGTTTGTTATGTGTTCTCATTCATTCAACGATCTCTACATAACATAGAAGGAGAAAGCTAGGTAGGATTTTTTAGCAAGTAAAACGGTAAGCAGCAATTTTTTAAAGCAGACCTGCACCTTCATCATTGAAGTACATTCATGGAATCTATCTGTAGCTCACCCCTTTAAGGGCCACAAGTAACTGGGATCCCCCACCCTGCACAGCCAGGCACATTGAATTTTCACAGTCACTCCAGAGTCAGAGAACACTGCAGAACTTTTTTTTTTTTGTTTGTTTTATTAAGGGGTTTAGAACTTGGATAGGGATTGGGAAAATTATAGGATGCCCACTTGACTTTAAAACAACTTCAGGGGCAACTCTTCCTATATACGGCCTATATGCTCTCCACTGCTTCCTCCAGCACTTACTTACTTACAGAACTCCACTGGCACACTGTTAGTGAATCTGACAAGGCACTTAGTCAAATCAGAGAAAAAGTCTGTTATAGGCAGGAACCCGAGGCCCCTTAGATGTGTAGCAAAAAGTCAGTGTCCAGCATACATCCCGGTTGCTACTGATCCCAGCAACACCTATTCAGGCGCTGCAGCTACCCCTTTCACTAGCCCTCCAAGCTAACTTTTCCACAGTCCTCCAGTCTGACACTCTCTCCACAGTCCTCCCAGACATGCTGACCTGCTCCCGCTGTCCTCTCTCCTTGCTCCTATGCCTCCAGGAAGGGTTTTCTTCATGTGCTGTGGGGGATCCTTCTAGTACTAGAGCCCCAGACCTGAGGTCACCCCTCCCCCAGACAAGGAAGCGAGGGCCTCTGACAGCCTCCAAAGCACTCTATCACTGTCTTCCACCTGACTTTCCTGCTGACATGGGTATTTATCAGGTGAGCGCCCCTTTTCAGCCCCTTTTCAGCCCCCTTTTGCTGGGGATTGTCCAGGGTCCTCATAAATATTCCAAACAGCTCCTCTTAGCCTCCACCCACTACATCTGTAAGCTTCTCCAAGGTTCCAGAAGCAGGGGAAGGCACCAGCAGAGCTGTCAGATGAGTCATCCAGCCTCCCTGCGTCACTCAACCCTGACCCACATTCAGCCCAGGCCTGGCTCCCAGCCAAACTAATTTACATACACTAACAACTAAACTATATACACCTAGCACACTAGCTAGAGGGTGCTACATATTTATTAAAAGTAATAAAATTGGTAGTACTCATTGCCTTTTGCACTCCTTCCTCTGTCTCAGCGCTCTGTCCCCTCCTTTGGTCTGTAACCAGCAATGCCATTAAAAAAAAAGAAAAATACCTCATTGGTGGCCGACTTCTTTCGTCTCTTTTGAAGACCCACCAATGAAATCTGCACCTCATATTGTGCATGCACCATAACACGTTAGATTCATCTGGAAAAAAAGCACCTCTTGGAAAATCTTTTGTTGGAATCAGTTTTTTCCCCCCAACAAATGAGTGTAATTGCATATGGTACATGCAGATGAGGCACAAATATCATGCGCCTGCGTCATATTACATTATATTTATTTATTAAAAAGAAAAGGCATTTTTCCCTCTTCTTTTATGTGATTTAGGGAGGTTTAGGGAATTTAAAAAAGCCCCCCCCCCTTTATTTGACTTAGGGAGGTTTAT
The DNA here is from genome assembly GCA_028564925.1 of Lithobates sylvaticus. Classification (NCBI taxonomy): domain Eukaryota; kingdom Metazoa; phylum Chordata; class Amphibia; order Anura; family Ranidae; genus Lithobates; species Lithobates sylvaticus. Next base: position 51,241,369 of record CM053035.1, read on the forward strand.
AGATCAGCATGCATTGCTGCATGCCCCTATAATTGTTAGCTTTGAAGGGGAAAGATCCACTTTAAATGTTTTTTGTTATGCCCTTCGGATGGGAACATGTAACAAATATAAACTAGGTGTTATCCCAATTGGGCTGCAAAAGTGGAAATTCACTTTAATTTTTAATTCCACTGGTTCAATTAACTGAAATTGCTCATTAAAATAAAATGATTGTAAAGATTTTTTTTTCAGTAAAATAAAAAAGATGTTATACTTACTTCCTCTGTGCAATGGTAGTGCACAAAGGTCCGTTACCTCGCTTCTGGAGTCCCCCGCGGGCGCTCTCCGCTCCTTCTTCTTTGAGTGCTGAGTGGGCACCCATGCAGTCGTTCGCCTGAGCTGGGCTGTGTGCATCCATAGACACACATAACACAGTTTGACCACACCCCCCGCTCCCTCCTCGCAGGATTTTACTGACAACCTATGGCTCCCGCTGCTCTTAGAGTCTTGTGTGAGAATAGGCAGAGGGAGCAGCAGTGCTGCAGATGGGACGGTGCCGGGTGGGTGGAGGAGTCAGGTAAATGTTTAAGGAGTAGAAGGGGCACAACAAATAGTGGGATTTTTTTACATTAATGTAGGGAATGAATTAATTAAAAAAAAAAATCCTTTAGAACCACTTTAAACTTCCACATGTGCTGTGCGTCAACTTGCATTTAACTGTTTCAGCATAGATGCCCTTAAAATTAACCTGTGGCCAGACTATGAACATTTAGGGCTTTATATATCATTAAAAAGTGGTAAATTAGTTTCAAAGCAACTCTGTCAAGGAATTAAAAAATGAAAATTAGCAAGACCTACAAAAAAAAGAAGGTTTAAATTCACCTGCCCCTGTGCATTACTCCAATCTTTGCTCTTGGGGTGCCTTTTCAGGTGGAAGATAATTCTGGGTCCCCTGTTGTGCTCTGTGGTTCCTTTTAACAGTACAGGACACCAGGATGGAACCAAAGTGCACAGCAAGGAATGCAAGCTTCCGAAATTCTTCAGGCAACCGTAGCTCTTGAACTGAGCGAAAGTTGGAGGAATGGTCAGTGGGAGAGATGAGTATAAACCTTCTTCTATGTTAACCCAACATTCCATATTTCTGATATTTGCCTGCTGTACCATGTACTTTTATGAAAAAAGTATTCTGTTCTCTTTGTATTGCACCCTTTCTGTGAAATACCTGGTGATCCTGCCAGCCCCTCTGCTTTCTTATTAAAAACTGACCACAATTGACATGCTCTCCTCCATTGATTGCACTTGTGTTGACACATACAGCCATTCACTCGGAGGACAAGTGTCCTGCTGTTTTTCCTCCCCTAGCTCTCTAAGATCCCATAGACACACCCTAAACCTTGTGGACACCCTAAACCTTGTGGACAGCCTTCCCAGAAGAGCTGGAGCTGTTATAGCTGCAAAGGGTGGGCCAACTCAATACTGAACACTATGGACTAAGACTGGGATGCTATTAAAGTTCACGTGGGTGTACAGGCAGGCATCCCAATACCTTTGGTAATATAGTGTACGTTAAATAATGGATTGCTCCACAATGCTGTAGCTACAGAGGTCAGTAAGAACATGTTTTTTAAGCTAATTTACTCCTTGTTAAGACTATGAATACCCTTCTTCTGGCAACAGATTCAGCTAAAAGGGAGGTACAAACCCATTCTTGCTGCCTTTTTTTCAGAAAGTTACCTTGATTGGAAATCACTAGGCTTACCATAATAAAATTAAAAAATATATAGCTATATATATAATAGCTCTGAAGAGACAGTGGGGTTGATTTACTAAGGGCAAATCGACTGTGTACTTTGTAAAGCACAGTTGAACTCTGCAAGAGCAGTTGCTCCAGAGCTTATTAAATGAGCTGAAGATCTGCTGACTTCCATCATCCAATCATGTGCAAGCAAAATGCATTTCATTTTTTTACTGGCACATGATTGGGTATTCTTTGCAAAGTGAAGCTTTACCTCATTTACTAAGCTCTGGAGCAACTGCATTTTGCAAAGTGCACAGTCTATTTGCCTTTAGTAAATCAACCCCATTATTCTTTCTGGCTAGAAATGCCTAATTATTACAGAATTAATGTATTAATATTCATGGTTGTAAATATTTTATCAGGCTATACTCATTAATGAAGCCTGTAGATGTAGATGCTACTTTACGGTATAGTACATTACTGCATATAACTCTGCATTACATTTTAGGTGATTCAAATTCATTTTTGCCACATAAAATAAGCAAACATATAACACATCTTGCCTTTGTTAATACATTATGGTTCAAGCAAGTTTGCAAATATCACTTTTCACATTTTTCTCTTTCTCTTGCTGTCCCCTGGGGGCTACACTGGAGATCTCAGGTGTCTGTCAGTACTTAGCAGTGTTTAGCAACAATTTTTAATACAAAAAAAAAACTGTGAAAAAAAGGAAAAACATTTTGCAAAGGAAATAGGTTAAAAGGTCTGCCAGTTCAAACTCTGTGTCTGGTGCTTGGGAAAAGCTATTTACAAATGTCTAGAGTGTGCCATCAAAGAAAGCTTCCTAGCATTGCTTTATATTTGCATGCTCCTAGGTTACAGCCCCATGCAGAAACTGACATAGCATATATTATAATAAATGGCACATCTGTCCTATCACAACAAACTAGAATACTTTATTTGCATTTAAAATACGCGTTTGAATATTAACTTAAAAAGCTGCATTCCAGGCAAACCTCTAAATCCACTGCTGAAATACATACAAGGGAGCTGCCAAAGGATTTGCATTTCCATCAATTCAGTCCTGAGATTTAAGCTGCCTTGCTAGAGAGCTCAGTAAGGAGAGTGACAACACTTTCTCGGTTACAATTAAGGAATACACTGTTGAGACCACCCTGTCCATTGGACAGTAAAGAGGCAGCAGCAGACTTGATAAGGTCATTCATCTGCTCACTCTGCCTGCTCTAACTATCAGCAAACTCCTTGCCATCACATTTACATGAAGCGCACTTGATTAATTCCAAGTGCTTCCCCTCTTTCTCCCAGTCTGAATATTGTTGTACAATGGATTACAAAAGGCTGTCAAGTCAAATTCAGGTACTTACATTAGTTGCCTGTAAAAAGTAAATTCATTCATTTATTAACATAGACAGCTGCATTCATTTGTATCTTTTTATGTCTTCCATAAAGTGCTATTGAACCTAAAAGCGAACATGTATTATACTGCAGCTTAGCAATTCTTAGTTGTGACAGTTGCATTAGTTTCCCTTTTAGCCTTTCTCTCTTATATTTTCATCTGGTGATCCAGCCAGCAAATCCGTGGTTTTTCAACAGCACAAGCTCTCCAGCAGAATTTATCAGTTTGCATGGATGAGACAGACCATTTAACACTGGCAGGGGTGATTTAATTGATCAAATTGTATTTATTCATGTAAAAACTTTATACCAAAAGGAAAAAACGGTTTGTTGTAACTGATTATAAAGTATGTGCTGAAGTTTGGCTTCAAGTTTCTAGAGTATTTAAATCTGTGATTACATTTAACACTACCCCCCCCCCCCCCCCAAATGACAATTCTGCTGCCTGCTGGGCCTGCTGTGCCTGCTGTGCATATTCATCCAGAGTAGTATCTCGCTAATACAGGAGGTGTGTTACTGGTCAGACCACCAGGTAAAAACAGAAAGGAAAAAGCCAAAGAAAAGAAAACTGATGCAGCCACCACATCTAATGATTGGTAAGCTGCAATATATTACACTTTTGGGTTTGATACCTCTTCAAGTGCAGCTTGAAAGTGTTTCTATACTAAAAATGTTAAATTTCTACAGCCTTGCTGGGATCTTTGAATAAAGAGTTATTCCCCGTACACACGATCGTATTTTCCAATAACAAATGTTGGATGTGAGCTTGTTGGCGGAAAGTCAGACCGTGTGTATGCTCCATCGAACATTTGTTGGCGGACTTTCCACCAACAAATGTTGGCTAGCAGGTTCTAAAATTTTCCGCCAACCAATTTTTGTTGTCGGACTTTCCGATCATGTGTACAAAAGTCTGTCGCACAAAAGTCCACACATGCTCGGAATCAAGTACGAAGCGCTCAGTCTTGTAAAACTAGCGCTCGTAATGGAGATATCACATACGTCTTGTACTTCACTACGTTCATAATTGTTGGCCAACATTTGTGTGACCGTGTGTATGCAAGACAAGTTGGAGCCAACACCCTTCGAACAAAAACCTAAAGTTTTGTTATCGGAAAGTCCGATCGTGTGTACGGGGCATAACACTTACTTTACAAGGAAAACTTGTGGATTGAACCTAGAGTAGCCTTTTTTCCCAGGAAAGAGAAACCTTCAGTCCTACTTTTTTATTTAGCCATTCTGACCAGACTTATTACATAGATTTAGGTTAACAATTGAGTGTAAGTCACCTTTAAAGTAGAACTAAAGGCAAACCTTTTTTTCATTTTGGATAGAGTAAGGGAGGGTTATAACAACTGGCAGGTTTTTCTGCCATCTGCATCCCATTGGAGAGATTTCCCTTCACTTCCTGTCCCATAGCCATAACACGAATTGAGAGGAAATTCCCCCAAACGTAAGGAATCCATGGTTGTCACTGGGGTCACCAGGACTAGTGTATCTATTGGAAGATTCCCCACTATTCCTGTTCTGGGGACATACCAAAATTTGGGATTTTCTTACACTTTCACTTTAAATATGACAATAGAGAGGGTGAATTTCCCTAAAGAGAGCACAGACAGCAATAGAAACCTGACAGGTGTTCTAATCTCTCTCCACTCTATCCAAAACTAAAAAACTGTTTTTTCTTTAGTTATACAGTATTTTAGGACCCCATTCACACTTGAGCTGAGCATCTGTGATTGTTCTATGGGTGTTTCTGTTTAGTGTTTGTTCAGGAGTTTTTGTGTGTTTTCGCGTGCATTTCAGATTTTTTTTTCTTTTTCCCAATGGAAAGCTAGTAACTAAGCAATAAAATGCAAATTTTTTAAGGCCCTCCCTTACAAGCCTATCGGTGCCAAAGTACACGACTCTGTCCCAAAAGGAGCTGCTTTACTTTTTCCAATTTAAAAATCGACTTTTGTCAAGCCGGATGGTGCTGACAGGGCCACCCACAGAATAAATTTTGACTGATTCAGCAGGAGTTGGCCAAAATCAGATCCGAGAATGGCTAGCTTAAACCAGCATCTAATGGGTTGAAGGTACCACTGGAAGAGCTAGAATAGTGAAGAAGACTGTAGCCAGGCAGTGGAAAAAACATTTAAGGGTTCTTTCACATGGACGTGTCCATGTACGGAGCCAGCTCTGCTCAGCGGGGGTCGCTCCATCGATCCCCGCTGAGCAGGAAGATGACAGGTCTGTCTCTGCACTCCGTCCCTGTGCAGGGACGGACCTGTCAGAGCGCCGCTCTCCCTATGGGGGATCGGATGACAACGGACTGTAGAGTCCGTCGTCACCCGATCCGCAGACGGATGGAAAAATAGGGTTTTCCTCCGTCACGCTTTTTTGGATCGGAGCGGGTCGGATGTCAGCGGACATGTCACTGCTGACATCCGACGCTCCATAGAGGTCTATGGAGTGTCCGTTCAGGTCCGCTTAAAAAACTGACAGGCGGACCTGAACGGACCGTCCGTGTGAAAGGGGCCTAAGTCTATGTGACTACTATTACAAATTTGCTGCAGGTGAGCTTCTGAGATCTTGCTATAAGGGTCCCTTCACTTGGGTGATTAGCACACCATGTGATTTCCAGTGGCCAAGATCTGCATATTCCTGTGTCTATATAAAACATAAAATGAAGCGCTTTTCATAAAAAATTTACAATGTAAATCAAGTCCTTTTCCCCTGAGAGAAGTGACAACTTGATATGGTAAACAAAATCTAAGGTATTATAGATCATACATAGCACATATAGAGTCCTTTGGCCTTTAAGAGAGTATGCATTTTAACAAGGTGAACAGGAACACACAGCCTCTTACCCAAAGTAGTTGACCCCCTATTACAGATGGTCAAACATGCACATATGTGATCCTTAAGGCAGCTCCCAGGACGGTCCCATTCCTCTGATATCTCGTCAAATATGGTTCCTTCCAAATTCTAAAGCCACACCATGATTAACTCTCCCACAAGAGCACCCAGATCCGCAAGGTGTATCTCTCAATGAAACAAATAGAGCCTCTTCATAGCATGATATGCTTTAAACGCCATTTAATAAATATAAAGAAAGCTACTCACATGAACTTTAGTAAAAAAGTATATCTTAGAAGTATAAAGGACAGTGCCTGAAGGCAGAAAAAAATCATCCTTCAATTTTGCAGGCTGGAATTCAGGGTCATTAAGAAAATCAGGGTTACTTCAGTCAGAGGGACTATCATATGGGGAAGCCAGGTGAATGTCAAGATGAGCCACCAGTTAAAAGGATGTGTCCTCGCTATCAAGCTAAATGCAATGCATGTTAAACCTAGAGCAGGGGTGTCCAACCTTTTAACCTTCCTGGGCCACATTAGAAGAAGAGGAATTGTCTTGGACCACAAATAAAATCCACTAAAAATAAGGATAGTTGGTGAGCAGAAAAAGTCAGACAGATCAAGTTAATTTTCACTGATATATATATAATGCACATATTTGAGTAATACAACTTAATTTTTTTTCATTTTTTTACTATAAAAGGAGGGCAACATAAAACCAGTGCAATATTTGACATGTTTTTGATAAACGAACACATTAATATCTGGTTTGATGGATGTAGTAGAAACTCTCAAGGTGATCCTCAGATATTTTGGTTCTAATTTTGCCCTTCTTGTGCTTCATCCTTGAAAATAGTTGCTCACAAATAAAGGGGCCGATGACATGAATAAGGAGTGATTGTGAAGAGTGGGATATTCTTCTTTAGGAAGATAAAACGTTTAAAAGTCCAGTAAAGAGACACTGTCAAATTTTTCTTTGGCTGCATGTGTTCACTAAGTGTAAACGCATTTTTACAAAAAAAAATCCCCCCAAATAATCAACATTTCTAAGTAAGTTTACGATTTTTGGACACGCCTGGCCTAGAGTGTACCTTTGAAGGAAATGTATAGGTTGCCTCAAGCAGTGACAGAGCAATAGAAGTCTCAACTGTGATCAGGCCCCTGATCCAAGGGGGCCCAGGGCGATACTGCTGGCACGTCCACTGTAGCGCTCATTGTTTATTACTATCATCATCAAACCTGTTAAAATGCATATGTGCTGGGCAGATTCCTGCAGCCATATACATCCAAGGAAAAACCAGTACTGAGGTGATACACCTCCATAATGGCAATGGCGCAAGAGGTAATGTGGTCATCCATTTCATGTCAGGGGACTGATAGTAAAGTCAACAGCAGGGTTTTATTTCACCACCCCCAACCCTCATCAGTGCTTGTGAAAACATGAAATTGGTTTGTGTGGCCTAGGGCAGTGATTTATGTTCTAATTATTGTATGTTGCCAAAAAAACTCAAAACTATTCAGCAGCTAGTTTGGGTGACAACCAAATATCTTCTTTACATCCTGAGGTTTTTGCTGTAGTTCCTCAGTTCTCAGAAGCAGCCTGCATATCACCCAGGGGCACTAGTAATGCAACTTGGATAAACTAAAATGTTACTGACCATTATTTTAAGGTTCCAAAACCATTAATCTGCTATATTAAGCATCCATTAAAGTGGGGGAGGCAGCAGTAGATATTCCACAACTCAACTTTCTGAACTGAAGGTTTCTAACTGAGTGCACCAAATCCCATGGCTCCTCTGCAATTCAGGTGGATAGCTAAAGGTAGGTTCAGACTACCTTAGGTGCCTGTATTTCAGTCTTGATAGCAATTTAGTAAGTCTGATGTAAGGACAAGTACTAAAGATGAGCTCTAGACAGAAATGTATAGCAAAAGTTATGGCTCCTTTACACTTGAAGTTGGGTGCGGGGTGGAGGTCTGTAAAACATGGAGTTGAGCCGCATTTTTTACTGCCTCCGAACTGCTCCCAGAGAAAAGTTAGGTCACTAGCCTGTCTGTGCTCTCTGGCAGAATTGTGTAAATCTCAGGACATGATGAACGTAAATACAAATCCTTTGGCTTGCAAGACAACCTTCATATACTGTAAGTATTTCAGTTGTGTATTTAGTAGTTTGCCTGGAGTTCAGCTTAATAATTCAGGCAGTAAGATCTCTAAATTCACTGCTAGCACCTCCAGAACTGCCATTATGATGGTGTAACATTCTCACTACCGTGCTTTCCTTGTATCCTACATTACATAAAAGGAAGCAATAACCAAATTATCTTTCCTGGCTTAATCATGGAATCCATGGATCATGGAAGTGGCTGTACAGCAGGCATATCATAACTTTTCAGAGAAAGAAAACAACTATGGGTTATACAGCCCAACCAGATATGAAATATCATCTTTTGGAATCATGACTTGCCATGATATTTTGCACAATAGTACACATCTGTTCGAGATGCAGTATTTTTACTGCTTATCTTCATTTATTCATTCATACAATCTTACCTGCTCTGTTGATCTCAATGATTTCCTCCTGAGCTAAGGGACAGGCATCTCCTTGAGCACTTCTATGGGGAGAATTCATGTCTGGTTTACAGTAATTAGGTGATCCAGGTTGAGGTGCCCGCGGAATATGTTTGTTCTTTTTCTTTGGTAGCTTCTGCTTAGCCATAGCTAGGGAGTAGTACATTCCAAAATTGTTGACAATGACAGGGACTGGCATAGCAATTGTTAGCACACCTGCCAACGCACATAGGGCACCCACCAACATGCCTGACCAGGTCACTGGATACATGTCCCCATACCCCAAAGTTGTCATTGTTACCACAGCCCACCAAAACCCTATGGGGATGTTTTTAAAGTTGGTGTGTGCACTGCCAGTAAGGTCACCTGGCTCTGCCCCGATCCTTTCCGCATAGTATATCATGGTGGCAAAAATTAAAACCCCAAGTGCCAAGAATATAATAAGGAGGAGAAACTCATTTGTACTGGCTCGTAGAGTGTGGCCAAGGACTCGGAGTCCAACAAAATGTCGAGTGAGCTTAAAGATTCTCAGGATCCTGACAAATCGGACAACTCGAAGAAAACCGAGGACATCCTTGGCTGCTTTGGAAGACAGGCCACTCAAGCCGACCTCCAGGTAGAAAGGTAAGATGGCCACAAAGTCTATAATATTCAAGCTGCTCTTAATGAATTCCATTTTATCAGGGCAGAATAAAACACGCATCAGAAACTCAAACGTGAACCATATCACGCACATGCCTTCTACATATGTGAGAAAAGGTTCAGTCTCCACTTCTAGTATAATCTCCGTCTTGGTGACGTTGTTTTGTGTGGTGGTCTCAGTCTTGTTGATGATCTCATTGAATGCCTCGTGGGTCTCAAGGCAAAACGTTGTGATGGAGATGAGAATGAAGAACAGGGAAGCAAAGGCGATATACTGCCAAACAAACACAGAGAATACAGTTATACAAGCGACACAGACTCAATGTCAACATACACAAAGGTACAAAATACAAAAACAAATTAATTACCTCTAACACTGTGTCCAGTATACCTACTATACTATATTATTCATATTATATTATGTTATATTGTATTGCATTATATGATACATTATGATATGATATACAGTATGATATGATATATGATATGAGTCACTGCAGGATTTATGTAGAAGACAGTCTTGTGGGAGAATACTTATTCTAGTGTTAACTGACTCTAGCAGAAACTGGAAGGAGCACATTAAACTAGCAGGCCTATTGTGTCTGCATTTTTGGGTTCCAGGGTCTTTCGGAGTTTGGAGAGGACAATGTCCTGACTGGATGCTGACTCTCATGAGGGGAAGAGTATTGCCAATTTAGGGACAGGTAAAATGATAACAATGACAACTTATTGGTTATGTCTAAAAAACATGATCCACTTAATTCACCAGGGACTCCTTCCTTCCTCATAAAAAATTATGGCATTAACATAAAGACTAAATAAAAACAAATAAAAAACAAAGAGAAAGTAAGTAAATAAATATACTTACCTTACTACTGTCTGTCAGCCGTGGTGTCTAAGCAAGGGTGATGTCACAAGCCTTCCAAAATATCCTGGGGAAAGCCGAGTATCCCAACTCCCACGAGAAGATGCCCCTGCACCGTGCTGCAGTGTGAAGTTCGGGCATAAGGCAAGTGTTTTTACTTTTGTTGCAGGTTATTTTTCTTTAATGCCATAATTTATTATTTGAGAGGGGGTCCCTGATGTCTTAAGAGGATCTTGCCTGTTAAATTCATTTTAAAGCAAGTAAGCACTGACACAACTTAGCATGCCCCTTCGGGCACTTGCATATCAGGTTAATTTTGCTCTTCAGAGCCTTAGGACCCCTAGATCCCAGGCCCTTCTAGCTTGTCATTAGGAATCCAGAGTCTTGCCTCATCCCTATCACTTGTTCTTTACCTATGGCCCCTGGAGCCAACCGTCACAGAGATTGGCAAATAATAAGTCTTAGGAAGCTGTGGGGGGAAAATCAGTCAGATGGCAGTTAGTTTTTTGTTTTGTTTTGTTTTGTTTTACATTGTATCTCAGGTTCGCATTAAATTGTATCTATAGCCAAAACAATTAAACTTTTTTTTTTTTTTTACTTTGGCTAAAGTATGAAATGGATAAATACTCAACCCCAGTTTTTTATTGTTGCCTGTGTCCTGTTTGGAAGATTTCTCCTCATTTCCTATCTTGGAGACACACCAGGAAGTGAGGAGAAATCTCATTGGAAAATTTCCTCTCACCTCCTGTTCCAGTGACAACTGCAAATTGTGGATTTGCCATTACTTCCTGCACATGTGATAACAGTCACCAGGAAAATTAAAGAGTGGTAATTCCCAATGTACTTTCCCAAGGGTACACAGACAACAAAATAAAAATCAGGTTTAAATCATTCCCTACTCTATCCAAAATGTAAAAAAAAATTGGCTACAAAAGTCAATTTTTTTTTTTAACCTTAATTCATTCTATGCATTAAGATAAAAACTGCTTCACTACCTGTCCTAGCCCCCATGCTCATAAACACATACCTGGTTCCTCTCACTGCTCCAGCATTGTCCCAACTGGAGCACTGCTTCTCTACTTCCTGGTCTCACATATGCACAGGAGACACAGGCAGCAGCAGGGGGCCGAATTCTCTGTGCAAAATCATTGCATAAAGTATAACATTGTTTTTATTTTAAAGGGAAGAAAAAAACATAATAATATACAATATATATTTATATATATATATATATATATATATAAATATATATTCTTTGCTATTACTTTAAGGTTCAAAGTAGGGAGAGGGTTACTGTACCAGCAGGGTTGAGAGATGTTAGAAGACTGATGCAGAACAGAGGTATGTAGGAAATACATCCTAAAATGGACATGGTACGTCACGTTCTCAAATGAAAATTAGACTAATGCCCCGTACACACGGTCGGAAATTCCGATGGAAAATGTCCGATAGGACCATGTTGTCGGAAAATCCGACCGTGTGTGGGCTCCATCGGACTTTTTCCGAAAAATTTGTGATCCTGCTCTCAAATTTTCCGACAACAAAATCCGATCAGACTTTTTCTGATCGTGTGTAGAGAATTCCGACGGACAAAGTGCCACGCATGCTCAGATTAAATTTGGAGACCAAACCTATTGGCTACTAGCCTCTACGTAGTTCCGTCGTACGCAACGAACGTCACCACGTTCAGAATGATAGGATTTTCCGACAACTTTGTCCGACCGTGTGTATGCAACACCAGTGTTGGATAAAATCCGTCAGAAAAAATCAGACGGATTTTGTTGTCGGAATTTCCGACCGTGTGTACGGGGCATAAGGCTGGGTTCACACTGCTGCATGGAGCGGCTCACAACAGGGGTCCAGTATGTCCCTGTTCACCGTTTCAGGTCCAATTTCAGTACAAATTTTTGTCTGAATTCGGACCTGAATTGGACCAGAAGACGCACAGGACTCCTGTGCAATTCACTCCGGAGCCATTCTGGAGATGTGTGAACGGGCTCCATGGAGAGCTGGTCACAATCTCCTGACATGTGAATTGGATTTGGGGAAACCCGCATTAAATTCGCACTAGTGTGAACCTGTTTCTGTTAAAGGCTAGCCAGCTATTAAATTGCAATTTTTAGTGGTTTGTATCAGGAAATTTCTTGCTTCCAATCAAACTATCTAATATATTTGAAGAATAATATATCAGATATATAAGAATGAAAAGTTGGAGGTACATCTGAAACTGTTTTCTCAGTTTTGCTAAATGCTAAATCTCTCTTTAGCTCCTTATATCCTAAAGGATACACACACTGCTGATTGCTCTGCTCCCTCTCTCCCCTTTTCCTTTTTTATGTAGTTCTTTCAACTGAGGCTTGGGTGACAGCCCGATAGAATTCTATGGGGAGCTACTGCACAGGTTCAGACAGCAGTAAGAATATCCTGGCCGGTATGTGGTTGTGGAGGGCGTATCTGGATGCAAAACAGTGGGTTATTCGGGGTCAGGAATTTTGTTCAAAAGTATACTTACCCTTTAACACAACTATCATCAACCAGAGCTTGCTATGGTTTCCTTAAACTGTGAATTATAAACCTCCCATTTGATGGTGCCTGCATAGTTCCGGTCTCTTTAAATGGAAGCTTTCTTAAGGCAATCGGATGCCTTGAGAAATCTTGCAGTAAACAAGTGAAATGTTTGTTAGTCAGATGAGTTTTGGTTGCTTTAAAATATGCATTTTTTTTTGCTACAGATTAAAAGAAGAAGAGTGGGTGAAGCGTGTGCCCTTGTAGGATTTTATTTTGTATCTCAAATTGCCCAATCTGGCTGGTTTGTTTGGATCAGATGACATTCTCATATCTATTATGAAAAATCATTTGGCAGGTTAACAAAAAAATTTACATCTATGTAAGAATATTTTTGATGACTTTTTTGTTTTTTAAATTGCACGTGTGATCACCCCCTGAAAACTAAGGGCCAGCATCATATATCGGTAAATGATACTGGAGACACTTGTGTAATGAACTGATCTATAGGACCAGACATTACCAGTACAATGTGTTTTAGGGATTGCATCTATTTTAGTTTCTTTTTCAAAGAAAAGAGAGGACAGTTTAATAGCATCAAATTATAAGTGCTGGAACCCAAAATAGTATTTCAAGTGCACATCTATGCTTTTTCGCCACTACAATTCAAGTCAATGGAAGGCTGAATACCATTTTATTGTATCTTCCGAATTTAAGCACTGGAAAACTGACATAATCAAGTCAAAACATGAATAAATAGCAAGCTACATTGTGTTTCTGATTATAGGGCTTGTGTGGAGCTGGCTTTAGCATACAAGGACAACTTGAATAAAGAAGGTAATGTAATCTGTTTCATTATACCTGCATTGTCAGATTAGGATAACAAAAGAAAACACAACTTTGAAAACATCTTTTGAAGGGCATAGTTGAACATTTCATTGTGCCTATATACTATATGGATGTAAATGTATATAGCCAAGTCCTGGACTACAAGAACATGCAGGAAGGGACATTGGGGTTGATTTACTAAAACTGGAAAGTGCAAAATATGGCGCAGCTGTGCATGGTTGCCAATCAGCTTCTAACTTCAGCTTGTTCAAATAATAAAAATAATAATAATAACACATTTTATTTTTAGGCGCCTTTTAGAACACCGGTCACCATACAAGAATAGCAACAATTAAAGTGATACTAAAGTCTCAGGTTTTTTTCATTAAAAATAACAAACATGTTATACTTACCTGCTCTGTGTAATGGTTTTGGACAGTACCCTGAAGAGGAAGTGGCAGAGATGGATAACTTTTAATGAGACTGAGTGGAGGACTTCACTCTCTTGGCACCAGGGAACTAATGGTGAAAACCAACAGGCCGAGTAAGTGAAGCCTCGATTTCAAGACCGGAAGGTGACAGCAGCTGAGAGAGAGAGAGACCACGTGGGAACGTGGTGATCACATCGCACTTGTCTCACAGAGAGTGGAGCATCATCTCATCCTTCCTTCCTCACCGTTAATCACTTGAACCACCTACATGCAAACATAAAGGGGCCCCTACTGCAGAAACATTGCATCTCTGTTGCAAGGATTGGTGAGAGAGCAGATCGCCCACCTCTATCATACTGTTAAGCAGAGACTTAATGAGAGCAGGACATTAGGACAACTAGTGCCCATACTTCAGTAATACTGCACCTGTATAATGTCAATTCACAACAACACCATACCCAAACTGTGGCTACATCGAACATGGACTGCACCTACACTGTATCCTGGGCCATCTAGACTGTTGTTAAGTGCACAAACATTATTAAAGGGCCCCAATTATAGCTGGCAGAAGAACTTTATAAAAATACTTTTCCCTAGTTTCTACCCTTTATTCATCGAATGGATATTCTCGCACCATAATCTAAGGCCTAGCAGTGTCACACTTAATGCGATCTGGCAGTATAGCCTCCTAAATGCAATTATAACGAATCTTTTATCTGTCCACTGTAGCACTCAGAGTGATCTGCTACAGTTTATGCTGATCCCGGTATATAGCGTTATCATATATTTGCCTCTAATTACTTTTGTTACCATACATTGATCGGTGCTACTACTATTATTTGCCAAGTTTTATGCTTTTACTGTTATCATTCGCAATGTATTTTCATATATTGAGATTTACCTCTATCAATCTACTTGATGTCTGTTTCCTGATGCAGTATTCATTTTGTGTTTCTGGTATAGCCTGCAGTGAGGACAGCAGTATTACACATTATGTGTTTATTAACCTTGAGTGTCAGAGGGGTTGAAGTACTTGTGAGGTTGTGGCAACTATCAGAGAACTCATCCTATCCAGCAGCTCCTACAGGTGTAGCACTATATGTATATGAGGGCAGACGCATGTGCATATTATATATGCAGGCAATGCTTCCTGATTAGTAGTGTTGCGCAATGGTTGTGTAATACAATGGCCAGACATGAGAATGACAGGCAGGAATTTACCTACCCGTCCTCAAAAGGGGCAGGAGTTGGGACCTGCCTCAGTGCATTGCACAACCCCACCATTGGTGTCTGAACAGTGCAATACTTGCTTGACTCTTTTCAATTAGAGGAAACCGTTGACAGCAAAGAATTCTGACAGTCCAAAACACTCATTAGTTACTAGGGTAGCCAAAATGGGCCACTGCTAGCATAGGCTGGACATGACAATGTCATATCTGTAAGAGAGCTGCAATCTCCCTAGCTGGGGGAAAAACAGGATTTTTCTGTTACTCATCAGTTCATTGACAAACACAGCTTCTCTTCATTCCTGACCATAGGGTTATAGCACCATCTACAGGAGTAGGACACTAGGCAGAAAAAGAAACAAAGCACCATCTATGGGCAGTCCTAGCTGATATATACCCTCTTTCTGCTATAGGCCAGCCAGTTAATCACAAAGCAGTACAAGAAAAGAACCAAAGGAAAAGTGGGTACTGTGTCCATCAATGTACGTAGAGAAAGGGATTTTATGTGAGTAACAAAAAATCCTGTTTTCTCTTACATTCCTTGACAGGCACATCTTCTCTTCATTCTTGAAAATAAGGACATCCTAGAACAGTGCCTTAAAGAGGGATGGGAAACAAAGCAGGAGCCACACACAAAACAGGCAACCCACCTGACACAAACTCAAACGGCCGCCTGCAAAACTTTTTGGACAAGGACACAAGTTCCAAAAATGCAAAAACATCCTTGTAAAATTTTATAAAAGTATGTGTAGCGCTACCCCCATAAGGGCTGCTGGATGTTGCTTGTCCTCTTGTGCTGCTCAGACAGTATGTATACTCTTTTAAATGAACCACAGACACAATGTAAACTGAATTCAGCAGACTTCATGTATTAACCAAACAAACAGGAGGTGCAATAAAGTGTCAGTCAGCCAAACCCTGGGACAGCACCCAAGACTGGTTGAATTGAACAATCGGCAGTCAGGTATGTACAGAATAACAAACAGACAGTAATGAATACTAACACTTGAATGTTCAGGGTAATCATAGACATTGAATAATTGTATGGACCCAGATAGCTCAATTGTGGTGGGCTAGGACTAAGGAAAGGGACTTTCCTTCAAGGACTCTAACCCTTGGGAGAGATTAAGCAGTATTTGGGGCCAGTTACATTTCCACTCAGATGATGGGATAAAAGTAGTCCAAGTGTCAGGCCTGAACACAGTCTTCATGGGCAGGTTGGAGCTCAAAGGTGTAGAAAAAAGCAGGGTAAGAATAGAAGGTTCAGCGGTCAGCAGGAAAATAGTGGGAATGGCAAAAGTGGCAAGTTCCTTGGCACTCCAGATTATGATGTCTGCATGCAGTGTCCATATGCTGTATGTTACTGACAAGAAAGGGATTTGGGCTTTAGCCCGCTCACCAAATCTTGAAGGCAGTCGACACACACAGGCAGTGATACAAAGTCTTCACCTCCTGACAGGCAAAGATGGATCTAGCATGGATGTGGATTTACGTTCAGCGTGGAAACCCTCGGCATGGTCCCTCGTCTGTCATCCACAAGGATAAGAGTTCTCTGGTGTTGCTCAATGATGCGATCCCTCAGAGGCAGGGACACCGATGTCTCCCAGGCTCCTGGCAAAGAAAAGCCAGGACCTGCTGGGAAATTTCTTTTATAGAAAGGGGGGGGGTGGCTTGTTGGGAAATGTAGTCTAAAGGGGATTTTTAGCAATCCAATAATGGCTAAACACAGAACTACAAATCTCATGGTCCTTTGCTTTCTGGCTCAGAAGTGTGATGCAAATAATCTGAGTGCAGCACTAGCGGGAAACAGGAGCAGCCTGCTGTAATGAAGGTAACGGCTGCTATATTTGCTACAGTAGCCTGCGCCTGGCTACATCTGTACAACCTGGCTTTCAATAGCCCATCCGTCAAAGCCAGCGATGCAAACGAGGGTGGAAGATCGGCCCATGGGACAGATGATTTTCCTGTAAAGGCAACCATCATGGAATGTCCATGACCTACCATACCCTGTCCGTGTACCAGTGTTTGCAAGGCCAATCCAGATCCACCAGAATGACTGGAATTCCTCCTTCTTGCACAGTAGATGAGGGAAAAGCTTGAGAGGAGGGAATGCATAAATGAGAAGCCAGTGGTTCCAAGACATCCGCCAAGGGATCCCTCGCCTTTGCCACAAACTGTGAAACTTTTCTGTTGAGACCCGGATGTCAAGAGCTCTACAACGGCGTGCCCCACCATAACCAGTTGAGTTGTCAAAAGCACTTCCTGGTGTAGCAACCCCTCTTCTTGATCCAGCGGCAGACAACTCCACTTGCCAGTTTTCCACACGTAGAATATACTGTACACAGTAGGGAGAGCCAGCACATGACGCTCTGCCTACTGAAGGATTCTGGAAGTTTCCAGCGCTGTTGTCGAACTTCTCGTGCCACCCTGATGGTTGCCATAGGTCACTGTTATCTGACTGAATCCTGACCAGTCACCCAAGAGGAAGCTCTGTCCACTGTTCTAGACACAGTCTGATTGCCCAAAGCTCCAGAACATTGATTGGTAGACGAGCCTCACCCAGAGTCAAGCAACTGTGAGCCGACTTTGGCTCCAAGACTCTTCCCCAGCCGGAGAGGTTGGTGTCTGTAGTGACTACTGTTCAGATCAATGGAAAAAAAGACTTCCTGGGTAGAAGCGAGGGATAATGTAGCCACCAAACCAGAGAAGCCCTGCCCCCCAGGGCCAGCCAAATATGAGAGTCCTGTCAGAAACCATGAATCAGACTGAGACAGAAGTACAGTTAAATCACACTTGTTTAATAATAATAAAAAAAGGTAAACAGAGTAAAAGTAGTCAAAACATAGCCAGAGTTCAGGAACCGGAACGGATAGTCAGACAAGCCAAAATGACAGGCAGCCAAAGAATAGCGTAGTAGAACAGCAAGCAGGATCTGGAGCCAGAAGGAATGTCAGCCAAGCAAGTCTTTAACAGGAACACAAGAGAGTGTCTCTAGAGATGTGACAAAGGAGAAGGCAGAGATCATCTGGACTGGATGGCTTAAGTAGGCAGGACTGATGAGCAGGATATCATCAACAGGTGAGTTACTGTGGAGAGATAGGAGCTGGCAATTAGCCGACAGCTGCGTGGCCAGCTCAGAGAAGGAAGGGCTGAGCCCAGCCCTGACAAGTCCAAGGACAGGAAAGACTTTACCCACTTGAAGAGGATTTCTTTCTGCAGATCCCTTGGCTGGAATGGCACATATGAAAACCAACTTGAAGGTGGACACCATAAGACCCAGAACCTGCATGCGGAATTGCAGGGAAGACTGCCTGCGGAACAGTAACAACCGAATAGCCGACTGAAGTTTTCAGAAAATAACTGGCTTGCCTATAGTAGAGAAGGGGTTATACCAACTAGGACTGCCCATAGGCAGTACTGTGTTTCTTTTTCTGCCTAGTGTCTTACTCCTGTAGATAGCGCTATAACCCTATGGTCAAGAATGAAGAGAAACTGTCCTTGATTGAACATAAGAGAAAGTCAGATTAAAAAACCTGCACCAAGCACTACTGTTAACCCTACAAGAGCTGCTCATCTCCACCCCATCCCATCTGCATCCAAGTGAACAGAAATATTCACAGGGGGAAGAATGTTCAAGCATTCAGGGCTGACAAATGGCCCACAACTGTAAGACTGTACTAGCATGGCCGTCATGCCCTAAGGGCTTGTCCACACCAGTGCTTGGGGTAACCCCTGGTAAAACATGTCTTGTCCACACACCATGCATTCTGTACTGTGTTTCTATCCATTTTTAATGACACCCCAGTGTATCTCCAACAGCTGCATTACACTGCACCACAATGCTTGGGCTGCACAACACAGCTCAATGCATGAAAATATATTAACACACTGTATTCTAGTAATTCTATAGGTCCTCTGCTTCCCCCCTCCCTAGAAGATTACAGCTGTGGGGGTTAAAACAGCTGCTGGACCTGTCATAGGCACTCGTCAAGACTGACGACTTTGCCTCTACATTTTCTGCTCCCGTCCACCATTTATTGCAGCTTGCCTCAATGAAAAGCACCCTATGAATAAATGGTCTACCTCCAGTCATAGAGCACTTTTCCTTGATAGAAGGTATTGTAGCCAGGGGCTGCCTAAGATTGCCTGCGCTGTCAGGGGACATTCTGTAGCACTTGCTACAGTGCGGTTGTTCACTTTAGTGTTCAGCCTGGAACCTATGTTGTCATGTCCTGAAGACAGAGTGGAGCAAAGGATCTTGGGACATGAAGTCTGAAGAACCATGTTTATGCTGAGATCAGACTGCCATGGACTACGAGTACCAGCCAGCTGGGGAGGGAGAACAGAATGCTGGCAAAGGTAAAATAAAGCCTGTGCAGGTGTGGGATCACTCTCTTGGGACCAGGGCCTGGATCTGCAAGTAGTGACTCAGAGTGTAGGTTGTGCTGCAGCTGAGTTGTCGCCTGTGCTACAGCTATGCTGCCAGCAACATTTGATCATTTGGTGGCAGCCTGGAGGCCACCCTCCTCAAATCCACTCCAGATCCAGTTGGACAATAGTGCGGTGCAACACGGGGTCGAGCGCTGTCCCTTGAGCCACACTTTGCAGAGGCCTGCTGTGGAGCCCTCATTCCCCTCTCCAAAACAGAAGGTCGCTGGGATTGGTGAGCGGGCACTTGCCCATTCTCTTTATACCAAAGGACACTGCATGTAGACACCAATGCTTTATTCACTCCATCATACCCTGCAAGGGGACTTTTCCTACACTTTATTTCACACTGAGAGAATCCAGTGTTTATTTAACTTGTCAGGACACAGATGGGCCCATCTTAAAGAGCTAGCTGGAGACTCAAGTCTTTCTCTTCAAAGACTACAGAATATCCCCCCACCCACAAGGGATAAGAACATTTGGTGCCTAGGCCCACACAGCATCCAATGACTCTACTTATTAGAGAATATGGATAAGGACTCTAGAGTGTTTGCTTAATGTGAATTTTGAGTTTATACATTACTGGGACTGTGGTGTCAAGAGATTAAAGGGAGAGGTCTGACAGAAGTCTAGTCATTTCTCTACCCTTTTTGCCTGTAGCTATAGACCCTATTCAGGGTTAAATTCTGCCTATATGTTCTTAAAGTGTTCTAATTCTCCATTTTCTTAATTGGCTTTGTTATCAAGATTACTGACCATGTCTTATCTCCTGCATGTTACAAACTCTCTGCTGCTGAATTAATTTGCCCTTAATCTGGCAGTAAATAAATCTGTTTTACTTTGCATGTGTGTGTACCTTTAAGTTCTTTTGTTTATAACAAAAATGTCGGAACCCAGAATATCAGAGATGTCGGAGGACTTGCAAGGCCAAGGCAACCAGTGAGGTACAGAATCTTTAAGTGGCCCTCACGGTGGTAGCGCTACAGTATAACACAGCTTCTATAGAGGAGGGGAGGCAGAGAAGGTTTGAATAGTTGGCACTATTGATGAGTGCCTATGTTTTAACCCATGCAGCACTGGAAGATTACAAGGGTATGGGGAAGAGGTTGAGGACTAAACAATTCAACTATGAGATCAGCCAATAGCACAGGACATAGGACACTTCTCACTGAATGCAAGTACCATCCCTTGTGCTGATTTTTTGTAACTAAGCTGAGGTATTAAACCTTTAAATTAATTGTGTTGTTTGCGCGGAACTTGGTGGATAAAGAGAGGGAGAGAAAAGAAAAGACATATAAATGTAGATAAAAAAATAAGCACCATCATTCTATAGTAAATAATAAATTCATCATTAGCATCACATTGATAAAAAGTACATCTCTATGGCCATTATAGACCTACTAAGCAAAAGGTTTATTTTTCTAGATGCAAGGAAAGCTCCTATTGGCGGTAACAGGAGATCACTTACTAACCAGAAAATATAGATGTGAGGCTCATATTTTAAATACATCAGCTGAGGATTTATGGCAGGGAAAATATATAGGTGTATGGGGCACTTTTAATCATGGTCTGCTTCTGCTTTATTGCTTTGTCTGAGAGCCTGCTCTTCTCCAAAGAACACAACCTTCTCTGAAAATCTATTTATTAACCATTTAGGCTGAAACTAGCATTCTTGAGCTGTCATGTCCTAGAGTATATTTAAATCTGGTTGCCTGCTATTAGGCAATACAATACAATTTTTATTTAAAACACTAAAATGAGACAGAGAGTGAAAAAAAACACCTTTAATTTGGCAATGTTAAACAACTTGATAACAGCAAGGGAAGCTCCAAGTGTTGAACATTCCTTGTGATCATTTTGCTCTTCCTGATCAGTAGTTAGACATGCTCATTATTGAACAGGTAGATTTTTCAGTTTGTTGTGCAATCTGTCTGCTAGTCTGTCCAAACAATCACGTGTCTATATAGTCAAGGATCAAAGTACTATGTTGCTGTCACCATTGGGAAGGTAGTGTAGTCTAAAGCCTAAAGTACACACGATCAGATTTTCCGCAGACAAAACCTCAGACTTTTGTCCGAAGGCGTGTGCCTGGATTTTGTCTTGCATACAAACGGCAAAGAATTGTCGGCCAACAAACATGAACATACTGACGTACTACGTGGTTTTTCAGCCCTTTACCGCCACCCTTTGGGCTCCTTCTGCTAATTTCGTGTTAGTAGAAGTTTGGTGAGTGTTGATTTACACTTTTCATTTCGCGCTTTTCATTTCGCACTTTTCATTTAGTGCTTTTCAGTTTGCGCTTTTCATTTCATGCTTTTCAGTTAGTTTCTGAATGTCCGTTCGTCAACCAGACATGTTGCGGAATCGGAGGATATAACGTGTTATTTATTATTGGCCTTGGAGTTGTTGCTTTGACCCAAGTCCAGTCCAGGAACAGGAGGAGTTCTTGGACCAAAAATTGGTTGCTTTATTAATCGTGACCAATTATGTCATATGCCTTTGCTGCGGGATCTCCAGGAGAATAATGACGGACCCCTGCTTTCACCAACTCTTGGCATTGTTGACCCCCTATATTAAGAAGCAGGACACATGCATGAGGCTTTTATTACATTTTTTGGTAGAATAATAAAGATTTGATTTGTTATATTTTCTATATTTTTGGAGGCATAGAATGCCCTTTTTGGTTAAATTCTATTGGCAGATAGCATGTCTAAATTTATTTGTTTTCTTTTTTGAATGCACAATAAAAAAATTGTGTAGAAAAAATTCATAGCTATGTTTTTTACTTCAAATGATAGTTTGGGAGTAGTTACATTTAAAATAATACAATGTAAAATTGACAAGGGACACCAACATAGTTGTATCTTTGATCTTAAAAACTACGGGATAATGGTGTTGTGGTAACTTGTCCAAATAAAAAAAAAAAATTTTTTTTATATTATTCTTGATATCACTAGAAAAAAAAAGCCTTTGAAAATTTGTTTGCAATAACTCCATCAGTATCACCAGCAAAGCAGCTTCATTATTATCCCATTAAAGAAGAGAATGTGCGCTGCATTTCAAGACTTCATAATTTGCCACGTCACAAATGTTAATTCTCCATTACGAACGCTAGTTTACAAGACTGACCGATTATGGCTCATTCTTGCTTTCAAGCATGCGTGTTTGTACTTTGGATTTTTGTTCGACGGACTTGTGTACATACGCTCGGAAAATTCGACAACAAAAATTTTCACGCAAAAAATTTTAAAACCTGCTATCCAACATTTGTCCGCGGAGCATACAAACGGTCGGATTTTCCACCAACAGCCTGTCATCACACAAATCCCGTCGGAAAATCTGATCGTGTGTATGAGGCTTAAGTGCTCCAGTGAGTCGTTTAAGCACAATGTACCTCCCTTCTTGTTATCTTCATAAAAATATGTATTTGTGTATGGCTCCCTACAGATACACAGGATTACATAAAGTATACCTGTGGACAAATCTTTTTTTTTCAGTTTTGTTTAGAGTTGCTAATAATTATATCCCCTGTTGGATTTTTGTTCTGAAGGAGGTAAGAATGAGGCGCTGGACACAAACTTTCAGACAGTAAGGAGTTTATTCCAAAATTGTGTCTCCTGGATAAACTGTGGTCATCTAGATTGAGACATCCACATGTAACCGAACCACTGAGAGTGCCAAACAAACATTGGGGAGTCCAAAGCTTTTTTATTAATTCAACCAGTTGTAATTTATAAAACAAAATATCAGGGAAATGGAGAAAGTGCAGAGAAGGGCAACCAAACTGATAAGAGGAATGGAGGAGCTCAGCTATGAGGAAAGTATACAGGAACTGATTTTATTCTCTCTTGAAAAGAGGAGATTAAGGGGGGATATGATCAACATGTATAAAAACATAAGTAGTCCGTATAGAGAACTTGGTGTTGAGTTAATCTCTTTAAGGTTATCACAGAGGACAAGGGGGCTCTCTTTATGTCTAGAGGAAAAGAGATTTCATCTCCAAATACGGAAAGGTTTCTTCACAGTAAGAGCTGTGAAAAGGTGAAATAGACTCCCTCAAGAGCTGGTTCTTGCCAGCTCAGTAGATTGCTTTAAAAAAGACCTGGATTGTTTCCTGAATGTACATAATATAACTGGATACTAACATATATAGGTAAAGTTGATCCAGGGAATATCCGATTGCCTCTCGGGGGATCAGGAAGGATTTTTTCTTCCTTGCTGGAGCAAATTGGGTAATGCTTTGCTGGGGTTTTTTTTTGCCTTTCTCTGGATCAACTGTGGGAATAGGATTGTGTATATAGGCTTGTATGATTATTTTTTTTAAGGATATTTTTGTTCCCTTTTATTGATTGAACTTGATGTATTTGTGTCTTTTTTCAACCAGACTGCATTATATTTTCAGAACAGACCTCCGCCTGGGCCAATAAATTTACAAACAAGACTCTTATTAGACATATGCAATTTGTTTTGGTCTGAATGTAAATTTGGAATCATTCAGATATTCGGATGTATTCTAATCCAGTCCATACCCGGCCCTTTGGATTTTAAGGCGAGCCCGCCCCCCTCCTGAACCATACCAGGCCCCATTTCCTCAGCATGAAGGGGTGCTTTGGGGCAGGGGTGCACTGACCCCCACCCCAAAGCTCCTTGTCCCCATGTTGATGGGGACAAGGGCCTCTTCCCCACAACCCTGGGCAGTGGTTGTGGGGGACGGCGGGCAGGGGGCTTATGGGAATATGGAAGCCCCCTTTAACAAGGGGGGCGCAGATCCAACCCCCTGCCCATGTGAATGAGTAATGGTACCCCTACCCCTTCACCAAAAAAGTGAGTAAAGACACAACACAAGTTTTTGACAATTCCTTTATTACATTTCTTTTTAAAAATGTCCCCCGGTGTACATCCATCGTCAATCACGACGCCCGCCGCACCTGAAAAAAAGGGAAAGAAAAACCTCCCGCCGTCTGCCTGCTCCGCTGTCTGACATTTCTTATAGCTAAGGGGCTAAGTCACTCAGTGACATCAGCGGATGAGTCCGTCCCCTTGTAATGTCATCGTCAGTCTCCTATACTCACAAAACAGGGTCTACTTCTCCTTACACTTATCTCAAAGGAACTGCCCCTTCTATAAAATACCTCTCGCTTGCAAGCCCTCTGACACTGGGGACCTTTTTGTATTTATGCCCAATCAATATATTATTAGTTCACCTCTCCCTCTTTACATTCTGTACCTCCCCCCCCCCCCCCCCACTTTTTATTTTCTTCACTCTGAAAATCAATAAATTAATTCTGAACAAAAAAGGATTGTCATGCAATATGTACTGAAAAACACACGTATACCTGCTTTATGATACGCTTTTTAACTTAGAACAAAAGGAAACTTTCAAACTGCAATTTCTGAACATTCCCTCTGTTCTCTTCCCCACTGTGGCGATGCACATTCATGGAACGGGCACACTTTTGCAAGTGAGAATGTATGCCCCAAGTTGAGGCCTACATAGCAAACCAAAAGCCATCTCAGGTGTAGCACAGAGGAGGGTTTTCTGGATGAGAGAGGTAACAGAATGCATCACTTTGTTTTAGATGGGGAAAATGGAGGCAAGCTTAATTTAAAATTTGAATAAGTCAAATTGTCTCTGAAAGTGATATTAACCTCCCTGGCTGGAATTTTGTGCTGAAAGCGGTACAATTATTTTGCATGGAAATTTGGCGTTTTTTTATATTGTAGGCATGCAATTCTTATGAATAACTCACTTAAATCTGTCTGAACCAGAGTCTAGTAGACATCCCGGGTATGATAAAGTTTGAAACACAAAATCATAAATTATAATATAATAAAAATATATATAAAAATTATTCAATAATGTAATCAAATCAAAAACACTGAAATTTGCTCAGTTGCAGAATAGTCGCTGTCATAAAATTTATTGTTTGATGATAAATTGTGATTCTAATTTATTATCGGTGTTTTCTAGCTGGTCTAAAACCACTTTTGACATAAAGGGACACTTTTTGGTTGCTATGGACAATCTCCAGTTTCCAGGCAGAAAAAAAAAAATTTTTATTATATAAAATGACATGCAGGGCACTGGACAGACCACTAGGGACAAAGGGGATGTGTATTTTTTTTGTATACAGTACTGTAATCTGTATGTGTTGTGTGTTTTTAAACTTTTTTAAATTTGGCGCCGATCTCCGCTCCCGTGCGTCGGAACGTCGCAGGGAATGGAGATCGGCGGCACTCGGCACTGTGTGAATCGAGCGAGCGGACGGCTCCCTCACACAGTGGGGAGACATCGCAGGATCCAGGGGAAAAGGTAAGTAACTTCCCCCCTGTATCCTGCACGCAAGCCCGAGTCTGGCTCGGGGTTACCGCTCCTAGCAGAAAAAACTAGACCCGAGCCAGACTCGGGATTACCGCTAGGGAGGTTAAAGGCTTTTTAAAAAGAACACAAAAAACATGTCAATTGTCATACTCACCTGCTCTGTGCAGTGGTTTTGCACAAAGCAGCCTCGATCCTCCTTTTCTCGGGTCCTTTAATGGGGGCATCAAAGCAGGCTTGTTCCCAAGCCACAGTTCTGTGTGTCCATGCACCAACAGAGTTGCGGCTCAGTCCGCCCTCTCTCTCTCACCGGCTCACTGGATGTGATTGACAATGGCTGCTGTCTCAGCCAATGAGGACGGAGAGTCCCCAGGGAGCCAAGGTTCTCCTGTACATCACTGGGTCGAGTTGGGGCTCAGGTAGTAAGTATTGGGTGGGGGGGCTGCTGCACAGAGGAGGTTTTAGAACCACGTTAACCACTTGCCTACCAGGCACGAACACCCCCTTCCTGCCCAAGCCATTTTTCAGCTTTCAGCGCTGTCGCATTTTGAATGACAATTGCGCAGTCATGCAAAGCTGTACCCAAATAACATTTTTATAATTTTTTCCCCACAAATAGAGCTTTCTTTTGGTGGTATTTGATCACCTCTGCTGTTTTTATTTCTATAAACAAAAGAAGAGGGACAAGTTTGAAAAAACACAATATTTTTTTACTTTTTGCTATAATAAATATCCAATTATTTTTTTTTTAAAACACATTTTTTCCTCAGTTTTATGCAGATATGTATTCTTCTACATATTTTTTGCGCAAAAGTTATAGCGTCTACAAAATAGGGGATAGATTTATAGCATTTTTTTTTAGTTTTAGTTAGCAAATAGTACATAGTGATTATTTTTTGTTATTTGCCATTCCCAACCAGGGTTCAGTGGAACCCTAGGGTTCCTCCAGAAGTTACTAGGGGTCCTGTAACTGTGGCAGGCTGACTTCCTATTTGATGGTGCCTGCATTGCTCCAGGGCCAATGCCACTTGATGGAGCTAGTTGTATGGCACCAATGATCCTTTCAGCTGCTTTTAAGGGTGGCATTCTGACCATCACCTTAAGAGGAATTCTTCCCACTGACCACCAATGAACTGGTTAAAACAAGCGTTCTTTGATAACTGAAGGGTTTCTAAAGGGTAAAAAGCTTGAGAAGGGCTGCTCTGGTAAATTTGTAAGGGCCAGTTCACCATCTCTTTCTTTGAGCTACAGTTTTAAAACTTTACAAAAAAAAATAATTTAAAATTACCACAGCTCAAAACATCATGGAAACTGCTATAGTGTCAAAGCATCATTTAAAATGTCAAGGAGCATTGTTTACCATTCCAAATGTTGCTTCCATTTTTTTTTTTTAAATGGTGCCCAATAATTTTCACTTTGTATACTTATTAATACATTTTGCGTTTTTGTCTGAAGTTCTCCTTTAATACATTGGTTTGAATATGATTGCCTTCATTGTCTTTAGGCTTCTGTTTAAAATTAGGCACAGGAGGCTTTTTGGTCCTTCCCAGGAGGCTCATCGTGTACACTGCCAGGAATAAAGTGTTGCAATCCAAACAGATCAATGACAACCAATGTAGATTACATCCTTCAGTTCTGTTGTACATGGGCTGGCTATACAAGCCACCTAATTTTTAAAGCAAAACTTCACTCTCTCAAGCCACATCGTCTATTTTGAATCCTTATGCTGTTAGATTTGGTAAATAGAAAGGAAAATATATTATATTTATTTGTTTCCTTTTTTGTTTTCTTGTCTTGTTTTTTAATATTTCTCCAGTTACTTCTTGGTTTCCAGGCCTAGGCAAATGATGTCATACATTCCAGAAGTCTTCAGAAGGGGAGGAGGGGTTTCCTAAGGTTAAGCCCCCCCTCCTGTCTGTATGCCTGAGATGGATTCCAGAAACTAAATGCTACATGAATCATCTGCCCTAAGGCCCCTTTCACACTGGGGCGGTGCGGGGCGGCGACGGTAAAGCAGCGCTATATTTAGCGCTGCTTTACCATCGTTTTACCCGCGGTATGCGGCCGCTAGCGGGGTGGTTTTAACCCCCGCTAGCGGCCGCAAAAGGGTTAAAAACCTCCGCAAAGCGCCGCTGCAGCGGCGGTTTGCGGGCGGTATCCCCGCGGTTTCCCATTGATTTCAATGGGAAGGAGCAGTATAGGAGCGGTAAATACACCGCTCCTTCACCGCTCCAAAGATGCTGCTAGCAGGACTTTTGTTGCGGTCCTGCTAGCGCACCGCTCCAGTGTGAAAGCCCGCCGGCTTTCACACTGGAGTGAATGGGGCCGGTTTTTTCAGGCGGTATACAGGCGCTATTTTTAGCGCTGTACCGCCTGAAAACCGCCCCAGTGTGAAAGGGGCCTTACTGAAGATGGCAAAGCCAAAAATGTCAGTTAAAGCGACGCAGTGCCGTTTTGCAAAAAATGGCCTGGTCATTGAGCAGCCAAATCTTTCGGGGCTAAAGTGGTTAAGGACAAGAAGGCCCCGCTCCATAACAATCAATAATTGCTGCCATTCTTTTTCTTTACATTTCAGCTGTTAGCGGGGAAGTCCCACTGACAGCTGAAAGAACCGAGCACGAAAGTATTGGTTCTGCATATCAGAGCATTTGCACGAGTATCGATACTCATTCAAATGCTTAGTATTGGCACAGATACTGATACCAGTATCAGTGAAACCCTAGTTGTCACCCTAGGACAGGGTTACAGACAGGGTTACACCTAAAAAAATCATCTCCATAACATAGGGGAGAGGAATTCTGTAGTCCTCATAGGTAGTTGGAAAAATATTTCATTGAAAAGAGTGCAGCTCAACTCATTGAACAAATATAACAAAACCCTTTAGAAGGTACGTATGTTTAGGCCACATTCACAACTGCAATTTAAGCCAGTGCAAATTATAGCAGCAAGAATCTTCTGATTCCTGATGTGGCTGTGAGTGGCTAGGTGCAGCAGCCAGCCCCTTTCACTATAATGACAGTGACAATGAGTACAATGTTGCATGATTAATCGTTAGTCAAACTATCACAAAACAGAATCCTGAATATTGCCTATGGTGTAATATGGTGTAATATGTAAATATATAATATGTAAAGTATACCTAAAGGCAAAACTTTATTTTTCATATTGGACAGAGTAGGCAATTGTTTAAACATGTGAGGTTTCAATTTGCAAACTGTGTGCCATGGAGGAGATTTTGCTTCATTTCCTGTCCTGTACACATGACAGATAGTGAGAGGAAATCTATCTAAAGTGAGCGAAATCCTCTCTAATGCCCCGTACACACGGTTGGAAGTTGGACCATGTTGTCGGAAAATCCGCTCGTGTGTGGGCTCCATCTGACTTTTTCCATCGGAAAAAATTTGAGATCCTGCTCTCAAATTTTCCGACAACAAAATCCGATCTGACTTTTTCCGATCGTGTGTAGAGAATTCCAACGGACAAAGTGCCACGCATGCTCAGATCAAATTACGAGACCAAAGCTATTGGCTACTAGCCTCTACGTAGTTCTGTCGTACGCAACGAACGTCACCACGTTCAGAATGATCGGATTTTACGACAATTTTGTCCGACCGTGTGTATGCAACACCAGTGTCGGACTAAATACGTCGATAAAAATCCGACGGATTTTGTGGTCGGAATTTACGACCGTGTGTACGGGGGCTTAGGGTTCATTTACACATACAACTTTCATTGTGGCTCCTCTGAAAAGTGATCAGCGGTAGATTGTTTTTCAGAGACATTTGACAGGCAACTTGAAGGTGAATTCTGGCCTCTGAACACTTCTTTCAAATCTTGAAAGCTTGCATCACCACGCCGCAACGGCCCTGAAACCATATGTAATCTGGTGGCAACACTGTGCTGCAGTGCTTTCCTATTGACTTGAATAAGTCAAGTCTGGTGATGGCACTGCCCAGTGATGTGGAGGGGGGGGTTTGGGGGTGGCATAAAACCATGGCTCAACCACCTATTTCTACCACCCCCCAGCCTCCTGTGTAAACAAAGTCTTAAAATGTTGTCACCCTAACAATTATCCCCATTATAGGATTTTTCTACTAATCCTGCTGAATTTTCTCTCCTGCTAACAATGGTCACCAAGACAAACTGGAGGATCGATCTAAAACAGACAGCAATAAAAGCCGAAACCAAGGATCCAACCATTCCCCAACCATTCCCCACCAACCATTCAAACAAAATGGGATTTATATACACTCCAATCAAAGAGACAGGTGTACCGTGTGCTGTTTTATCTGCTGTTTAATCCAGGGGTCTCCAATCTTTCTAAACAAAGGGACCGTTTACTGTCCTTCAGACTTTAGGAGGGTCGGACTGTGGCTTATGGGAGTAGAAAATGTCCCAGTGTTAGTGCAATTAGATTTTATGCAGGTAAATCTGAAGACAAAAATCTGCAGAAAATCTAATAGTGTGTATGGGGTCTTAACAATGCTCCATCATTGGTATTAGTGGAAGGAATGATGGCCCATTGTTGGTATCAGTGGGAAGAAAAGTGTCCATCCTTGGCGTCAATGGAAAAAATAGTACCCCAAGGGCTGAAAATAAGGCAAGCAAAGGGCTGCATCTTGCCCAGGGGCCACACTTTGGAAACCACTGCTCTACTGACTCAATAGGTAGGGAATTCAGAATCAAGATGACAACGCCAGAACCTGCACCTTTAAAACCATAGGTAAGGGCAGTGCTCATATTTCCTGTCACACATCTTCCCTTTAAGCCACAACGCTCAGTTTTTATAGTGCTGCCGTAAAGCATCAAGTTAGAATCTTGCACCTCTTTTCCTAGACAGCACGGATGGCAAAACGTGGGCAGCTTCCTAATCATCTGAACCTGCTGTGCATTCAAGCAGCAATCCTTATTTTGTATTTAGCAAGTGTATGTCGTTGATAAAATGGATGATAATTCATGGGAGGCGAAGCAACAGCAGCAGTTGCATTACCCTCGCTACTTAACTATATTGCTTATTCCTATTCTGATCTCAGTATATTCAGCTACTATAAATCCTTCATATGTATGACCTATTTGTTTCTCAAAGGTTGCCTGCAGTGTCCTTCAAAAGTCTTACAGGAAAGGGAGATGTGCTGCTCAGAAGTGAAAAAGGAAAAGCCTTCTGAAATCAGTTCTTTCAAAAGATTCCTTGACATTTAATAAAGTGTGTATAAACCAAAAATGTATTATATTGCAGCTTTATAGTCCTTGGGGTGGTGGCTACATTTGTCTTTTTTTCAAGCATCTTTTGGTTTATTTTCACCAGGTAATCCTGCAAATAATACACATCCTGTCCCTGGGTGGCTACATCACTCCTCCCCTCTATGGAGGGAGCCATGGTTGTCTATCTAGGCTGCTCTCCTCACTCCTGATTCGGACTACAAACATATCCATATCTCTCCATCTCCATTACACGGGGGGGCAGGGCAGGGGCATACCTAGAGCATTTGGCAACCCTGGAGGATCCTATATCTGGCATCCCCCATCTGGTGCCCCCCCCCATAATCTAAGTGAAATACTGCTGTGCGCACACTTACCACAGGGGTTCTTGTTTGCAGGACAAGAAGGTGTGGTATGATGCGCCTGTGGTGACCTTGGAATCAGGATGTAAACATTTCTGGGGTGTTCGCTGGGGTGCAAAGCATGAAGAAAAATGTGGTTCTGCAACGCACGCCAACCACAGGGACCAGAAAAGAGGGCCGGAAATGTGTTCCAGCAGGCAATTCCTGCCGCCGTATGCATCTTTTCCTCTCCGCGGGCCACCAACATCTTTGCAGAGACCACTACTAGAGGTCAAAGCTCCCTATGCTCGAAAAGGGAAGCTGAAGCGCTGAATTAGCGGCGCCGGCCTGTGACACCCCTACGTGGTGCCAGCCTGACACCCCCCCCAATATGTGGCACCTGGGACGGACATCCCCCTGCCCCCTGGTTGGTATGTCACTGGGGCAGTGCAATTGGTAGTTAACAGAAAATGGCTAGGAAGGAAGAAATTGTGGGCAGCTCAGAGGAAGCGATAATGACGTGACATTTCTGGCAGAATCCACAGTTTTATTTCAGTTTTTCCTGATAATGTTCATAAATAAAAATAAAAAAAACGAAGCCATCACATATAGTAAACTATAATATAATGCATTTTTGTTCATAAGTTTATATCAAAAAAAGCTAAGATCGTCTATGACAGAAGATTGTCTAGAGCTTAACCTCCATTAGGCAAGACTTTATAGAATATATAAAAAATGAAATATATAATATATATATTTATATAAAAAATGAAAGATAAAACCTCCATATACCGAATCATATACCCAGAGTTGATCTAGAGGAAGGCAAAAAAAAAAATAAAACATGACACAGCTTGCTCAAATGGGGCCAAAAGTTTCCTGATCTCCTGAAGTCAATTGGATATTCCCTAGATCAACACTCCCTGGCATTATTACCTGTAAATGTTAATATCAAGTTGTATTTTGTGCATTTAGGAATCTATTTAGCTATTTTTTAAATCTACTGAGCTGACAAGAACTAGTTCCCGGGGGAGTCTATTCCACATTTTTACAGCTCTTACTGTGAAGAACACTTATGTGGAGGTTAAATCTCTTTTCCCCCAGACGTAAACCATGCCCCATAGGTTAGTATATCTAAAAGGCACAGTTTAGTCATAGGTGGATCATGGGGAGCTAACTAACCCCCTGACATCTTATATATTTCTTGTGGACTGCAACAGAAAGATCTCCCTGCCATCTACTGGTGATCATTTTTATGCATATTTGATTTACTTACTCAATGAAAACTCACAGGAGAATTCAAATAAGCACCTTTGCAGTCATGTGAAAAAGTACACACATGGAAAGTGTTGACTTTTTCCAAATATGTGAGCAGACAAACATTAGATCTTCATTCAAACAATACCAACAGATACATGTGATACACTTGAACAACTCACACATAAAATTGACATGGTGTATTTATTCTCATAACCTAAATTATTTAGAATGCTGGTTTGTTACATTGCAAAGGTAAGTAGACTCCTACATTTACCACTTTAAATCCATGAACATCAGATATCAAGAGTCTGGTCCTCTTTGGTGGTGCCATTACGCCAAGAGCAAAATAACTCTCTAAGGCTTACCAGCGGGTTGAACAAAAAAAATGAGCTGATTCCCCCATCCACATATTTGAGGTGGACAGGGGAATCCTTCTCACTGTGGTATTGTATGCACAGCATGCCCCGGGACTTGACGTCATAAGAGGTGGGGTCCCCGTGTGACATCACCCGGTGACCACGCCCCATGCCTATATAAGTTGTTGCGCACCTCACACACGGTATTACAGCGGGAGAGAGAGCGTCGTGTCAACATCGGAAGAAGAGAGAAGAGGGAAGGAGGACGGAGGAGACCAGGCCACCGCTAGTAAAAGAGCTGGAAGAAGATAGCGGAGGACCCCGGCAGAAGAACCGGAGAGCGGGAGAAGAGGCCGGAGAGAGCGGAGAAGAACCGAAGAGCGCGGAGAAGATGCCCGAGAGTGCGAATGAGTCGGAAGAAGACCTCCAAGTCGGAAAAAGACCCCCAGAGCTGCCTAAAAAATTACTTTAAAAACCTGTCTAGTGTGTTTTTTATTGACACTTTTTCCCCAGGTGAATGGGTAGGGGTACGATGTTCCCCATACTCATTCACATAGGGTGGGATCCGGGGGCTCCCTTATTAATGGGGGCTCCCATATTCCGATAAGCCCCCCGCTTGCAGACCCCGACAACCAACGGCCAGGGTTGTCGGGAAGAGGCCCTTGTCCTCATCAACAAGGGGACCAGGTGCTTTGGGGTGGGGGGGCCGCAGGGAGCCCCCCTTTTCCAAAGCACCCACCCCCCCCATGTTGAGGCCATGCGGCCTGGTACAGTTCAGGAGGGGGGGGGCGCTCGCTCATCCCCACCCCCTTTCCTGACCGGCTGGGCTGCGTGCTCAGATAAGGGTCTGGTATGGATTTTGGGGGGACCCCCAAGCCATTTCTTCTGCGTAGGGGGTTCCCCTTAAAATCCCTACCATACCTAAGAGCTTGGTATGCTCTTGGAGGGGAACCTATGCCGGTTATTTATTTAAAATTTGGCGTGGAGTTCCCCCTTGAGAGCTGATTATTCTGTGATTGGCCACGGCCAAAGTCGCATGGCCTGGGGGCGGCTTAAAGTCGTGTTGTAAGTCGTCCCAAGTCGTGTTGAAGTCGCGCTGTTATTCATACTCAAGTCGTGTCCAAGTTGCCTCCAAAAGTCGCGCTGGAAGTCGTGTTGCCCCTGTATGAACCGGCTCTTACAGTTTTATCTGTAGACTGTAGCTGTTTTAAATAAATATCCAATGTTTGTCCGTTCAAATATGTTGAAACTGTCAAAAAGTTCCATGAAGTGTACATTTCAGAATGTCTGTTGTGTTAGTATGACATACAACATTCTATGTGAAAAATTACAGCCTTCCCTTTAATAAAATATCTAATGGCTAAGGTAAAGCTGGTCTCCAGGCAAGCATGACATGACATGACATGCATGACATGCATATAAGGTTTCTATTTTACCTGCCAAATGATTTGAATCAACGAATGTGTGATAGAATAATAGATCAATGGGATAATTGATCATCTCAGTCAAAATAAATTCAAATAAAACTATTTTAGAAACAAAAAGATAGAATTTGATTGGCTACTAAAATGTGAATTCCCAGTGGGGATACTATATCAGTATGCACATTCTCATGTGGCTGGGAGAGTGATAATCTGCAGTACAAAGTGATCAGTACTAGTGCTGGAATAGCATTGTGATATTTAAGTGTTTCTTCTTGTTTAAGTAAAATTTTAATAAAATAGCTTGCACTATGTGGCTTTATCATTCTTGTGTCCTTCAATTTTGAACTTTGGAGTAACGAAAAGGATGGAAAATGCAGATCCAGTGAATGTACCTTTTAGAAAGCATTTGTTTAAACGTGTATGACCTGTTTTTATCTAAAGGGTCATTTTAGCTTGTTGAGTTTGTTTGCCGTGGGGTGTCATTGGATTAATGACATAAGAGCAATTTCAGAGGAATATTTTTGCATGTAAAATGCCACGTATTGAGCGGACTGCTGATGGTTTGAATTAGCTGTATGAATTTCTTGACATTGCGTATTTTTATATTGGCAAAAAAGGCACTTTATATGTATGAAATTTATGTTTTGTCATTTTGTTTTTATTGTAAACTATTAATGTAGCACTTTATTTTATTATTGGGTTGTAGGGGGGGGGGGGGGGAACTATATTGTATGGGCATTATTATATATATATATTGTATATTAATATTTTGCATTCTCTTTTTTTAACCAGCAGGAAGAGTTGTGGTCTCCTTTTTAAATTTTCCAAATTCTTGGCTTACTGCTTTGATGTAAAAAGCATGTTGCTTACAGGAACTTGTTGAGCCATCCTTTATCAGCTGTGAGATTTAAATAAAATAAAATGAGCTGTAAAACAAGTGGCTTTTACTGTGCTATTTCTTTAACTAACCTATAATGCTCTGGGAATCATTTGTCTTGTATTACAGGCATACCCCACTTTTAAGTACACAATGGGGTTTATTTACTAAAGCTGGAATGTGCAAAATCAGGCTCACTTCTGCATAGAAACCAATGAGCTTTCAATTTTTTTTTTATCAAAGCTTAATTGAACAAGCCGAGGTTAGAAGCTCGTTGGTCTCTATGCAGAAGTGAGCCTGATTTTGCACTTTCCAGCTTTAGTAAATAAACCCCATTGTGTACTTAAAAGTGGGGTATGCCTGTATATACTCAAAACCAATAAAACTAAAACTGATATTGTTTTGAACCACCACCACCAAAGTTTACAACACACATGGAGAATTGGCGCATATGCACCAAGCTCAGTGTCAGCCCACAGGACCAAAAGAGAACAATATGTTCAGAGCAGCAATGTGGTGTAATGGAATTTCCATTAAAATAGTCCATTAAAATAGTCCATAATGTACATACATCAGTTAAACTTAGAAGGCAGCTCCCTGAGAAGCAAGAAGCAGCTCTGGAACAACTGAGAAGGAAACACAAGCGCCAATCTCAGTGTAGTATGTAAGGTTATTTAATACAGGTAAGAATACTGGTACTGACAAGGTTAAAAAACATCAAGGCATTGAGCACTGTAGTGCAATAGTATCTGTAAGGCTGAACATCAGGATGGCTTCTGCGGTATGGTACTCAAGAGGACCGTGCCGGTGGGTTCCGACACTTCCTGGAGTCCTGGAACGCACAGGGAGCTGTGATGATAATTCCGGGGACCTGATGTGGCGGTAAGGCACCGCGTTTGCGGAGCATGCGCTCCTTTTGCAGGCCTAGCCCATGCCATTTTGGATAAGGGCTTATATAGAGGGCAGCCGCGGCCGCTAGGTCTTAAAGTCCTGCGGCTATATAGATAATGCAATAAAATTCATACATATAAAGTGCTTTTTTGTCGAGATACAAA
This sequence comes from Lithobates sylvaticus, assembly GCA_028564925.1. Taxonomy (NCBI): domain Eukaryota; kingdom Metazoa; phylum Chordata; class Amphibia; order Anura; family Ranidae; genus Lithobates; species Lithobates sylvaticus. The sequence goes on from CM053035.1 coordinate 51,277,662, forward strand.
TACGCAATGTCAAAAAATTCACACAGCTAATTCAAACCATCAGCAGTCTACTCAATACGTGGCATTTTACATGCAGAAATATTCCTCTGAAATTGCTCTTATGTCATTAATCCAATGACACCCCACGGCAAACAAACGCAACAAGCTAAAATTACCCCTTAGATAAAAACAGGTCATACACGTTTAAACAAATCCTTTCTAAAAGATACATTCACTGGAATGTGGATATGATTTCAATATACAAATACCATACTGGCAACTCCACAATAGGGATCAAACTTTTTCGCGGAAGGGAGTTTAACAAGACTTGTGGCCACTCATTAAAATTTGAAGAAAAGAGGTTTAACCTTAAACTACGTAGAGGGTTCTTTAATGTAAGAGCGGTAAGGATGTGGAATTCCCTTCCACAGGCAGTGGTCTCAGCGGGAAGCATCAATAGTTTCAAGAAACTATTAGATAAGCATCTGAACGACCACAACATACAGGTATATACAATGTAATACTGACATATAATCACACACATAGGTTGGACTTGTGTCTTTTTTCGACCTCACCTACTATGTAACTATGTATGTAACTATGGAACCCACCGGTGCGGTCCTCTTGATTGCCATACCACAGAAACTATCCTGATGTCCAGCCTTACAGATGCTATTGCACTACAGTGCTCAATGCCTTGATGTTTTTTACCCTTGTGAGTACCAGTATTCTTACCTGTATTAAATAACATTAAATACTACACTTAGATTGGCGCTTGTGTTTCCTCCTCACCCCCAAAGTTAACACTTACCCTAACGCCTTAAGAGAGCCCACCTAAAACTTAAGCTTAACCCTTAAGGGAACCCCTTAAAACTTGAGGGTTTTTTCCACAGGGGAGTGCTTTTTCAGATGCCCATGCAACTGGTAGATGTGGACACTTCCAGTTATGTGGAGCCAAACTGACATCACCATGAAGGGGTCAGTAGTCATGAGATAAAGAGTGCTGGATCACTGGTTTCCATTCTTAGGAGAGGTACCAGCAAGGGATACATGATGGTGGATTTAGGTATGCATTATGTGAATTGGAGGGCAGGGGTGGGGGCGAAAACAGTATTTGGTTGGAGGTGGACTTTAAGTAAGCCATTAACACTTAACCTTCCCCTCAATATATCCTCACCTTGTCCTGTGCCAAAAGCCTCTGTGCTGAAAGAATACAGGTCCCATGCTAAAATCATGCAGCAATACTAGCACCAGAGGAGATTCTTTTGTGAATTTAGGATAAGAAGATATTTTTGAAAAGCTGTATGTACGGCATTAGCAGAAATGTGCAGCTACTAGCCTGTAGAGCTGCAGCCTGTCACACGGCTGTAGTTAAGCATCCATCACTTTATGCCAAATGGCAGTTGTGCTTAAATAAGCACTTTTCTCACTGAATGTAATTATGTCACAGTCCTTTTAACACTTAAAAGTGCTTCTCCTAGCATCCCTGTTCTGGTACTTAGTTTACAGTATGATGATATACCCCAGTGGTGTGCAGCCATCTTTTTGGGACCTCAGTGTCATCCCTAACATTTCTTATGGATTACATACTATATAACAGGTGAAGCTTCAATTGATTTGGCACTCTAAAGTAATACTATGGGCAGGCTATGGACATTCAAACATTACCATATTCTTAACAAGCAGGAAATAATCTTAAAAAAAAAGCTTTCATTGACCCCTGTAACTGCAGGCACTATGCATTCCATCCTTAAAAGGATAGTTCGCCTTTACAAAAAACCTCCAGGTAAGGGATGTTTGTAGATTAAAACAAACTGTGCAGCTCAGACTAAAGATGAATTACACCCTTCCTATAGATGTAGGGCCTGTAGGCAATTTACATACCGGTACCTTATGAAGCCTGACTGGATTACTCCCAGGATGTTGCTAAGTGAGGCCTAGTCATCACTGCTCACCTCCACCATCACAGGAGTGAGCTCTTTCTCTGATTCAAACCTCCTCACATGCTCTTTCTCTGCCCTGATGCAGTAGCTCTGAGCTCAGCATTTGAGAGCTCACTCCTGTAATGGTGGAGGTGAGCAGTGATGACTAATGCCGCGTACACACGAAGGGACAATCCCGCGGGATTATCCTCTGGACTGAAGTCCAGCGGATAATCCCCTCGTGTGTGGGCGCCGGCGGACTTTTTGGCGCCAAAGTCCGGCGGACCAAAGTTTTAAGTTTGGTTTTAAAATTATCCGCTGGACTTGGCAGTCCGGCGGACAATCCCGCCGTTAGTGGGCAAGTCCGCGGGACTTTTGAAATGAACGGACTTGCCGCTCATCGGCAAGTCCGTTCATTTAGCACGTGACTTCAGGTTATGTAGCTAGCGTAGGCAGTTACTGCCGCCGCGCTAGCTTCGTGACCTGGCATGGATTTAAAGGGACTCCCCACGCCGAAAAAACGGCGTGGGGGTTCCCCCCAAATCCATGTCAGACCCTCATCCGAGCACGCAGCCTGGCAGGCCAGGAAAGGGGTGGGGACGAACGAGCGCCCCCCCCTCCTGAGCCGTACCAGGCCGCGTGCCCTCAACATGGGGGGTGCCCTGGGGAAAGGGGGGCCGTGCGGCCCCCCACCCCAAAGCACCTTGTCCCCATGTTGATGAGGACAAGGGCCTCTTCCCGACAACCCTGGCCGTTGGTTGTCGGGGTCTGCGGGCGGGGGCTTATCGGAATCTGGGAACCCCCTTTAATAAGGGGGCCCCCAGATCCCGGCCCCCCACCCTATGTGAATGAGTATGGGGTACGATGTACCCCTACCCATTCACCTAAGGTGTAAAATGTAAAGTACAAAAACACACACACTTTTGAAAAAATATTTTATTGCACTGCTCCGGGGGTCTTCTTCCGTCTTGGGGGTCTTCTCGCCGGACTCCTCCGCTCTCTTCTGCTCTTTTACCTAGCTCTTTCACGAACGGAGGAGTCCGGCTACCTTCTTCGTCGTCGCCGCCGTCGTCGTCGTCTGGGGGTCTCGATCCGCCTTCGGGGGTCTTCCGGGGGTCTCTTCTGTTCTTGCGGCGGTCGTCGTCTTCCGCGCCGCCGGCGCCTTCTTCTTCTTCTTGTCCTTCTTCTTGTTCTTCTTCTTCCGATGTTGACCCGACGCTCTCTCTGCCCGGAATGCTTGTGCCGCGCTGCGCTTGGACTTATATAGGGGCATGGGGACAGGGTCACATGCACATGTCAAATGGTGACCCCGCCCCCTTGTGTTGTCACAGTCCCGGAGGATGCTGGGACTGTGACATCGCAAGGGGGCGGGGTCACCATGTGACATGAACATGTGACCCTGTCCCCATGCCCCTATATAAGTCCCAGCGCAGAGCGGCACAGGCATTCCGGGCAGAGACAGCGACGGGTCAACATCGGAAGAAGAAGAAGAACAAGAAGGACAAGAAGAAGAAGGCGGCGCCGGCGGCGCGGAAGACGACGACCGCCGCAAGAACAGAAGAGACCCCCGGAAGACCCCCGAAGGCGGATCGAGACCCCCAGACGACGGCGGCGACGACGAAGAAGGTAGCCGGACTCCCCCGCTCGTGAAAGAGCTAGGTAAAAGAGCAGAAGAGAGCGGAGGAGTCCGGCGAGAAGACCCCCAAGACGGAAGAAGACCCCCGGAGCAGTGCAATAAAATATTTTTTCAAAAGTGTGTGTGTTTTTGTACTTTACATTTTACACCTTAGGTGAATGGGTAGGGGTACATCGTACCCCATACTCATTCACATAGGGTGGGGGGCCGGTATCTGGGGGCCCCCTTATTAAAGGGGGCTCCCAGATTCCGATAAGCCCCCGCCCGCAGACCCCGACAACCAACGGCCAGGGTTGTCGGGAAGAGGCCCTTGTCCTCATCAACATGGGGACAAGGTGCTTTGGGGTGGGGGGGCCGCATGGCCCCCCTTTCCCCAGGGCACCCCCCATGTTGAGGGCACGCGGCCTGGTACGGCTCAGGAGGGGGGGGCGCTCGTTCGTCCCCACCCCTTTCCTGGCCTGCCAGGCTGCGTGCTCGGATGAGGGTCTGACTTGGATTTGGGGGGAACCCCCACGCCGTTTTTTCGGCGTGGGGATTCCCTTTAAATCCATGCCAGCTTGCGGAGCTAGCGCGGCGGCATTTACTGCTTACGCTAGCTACGTAACCTGAAGTTACGTTCGAAATGAACGGACTGCTCCGTGTGTGGGCAAGTCCGTTCATTTTCAAAAGTCCCGCGGACTTTTGGCCGGCGGATTATCCGCTGGAGAAGTCCGTGCGTGTGTGGGCTAGTCCACACGCTCGGAAAGTCCAGCGGACCTAGCTGGAAAGTCCCGCGGGATTGTCCGCTGGACTAGGTCCGCCGGCAAAAGTCCGCACGTGTGTACGCGGCATAAGCCTCACTTAGCAACGTCCTGGGAGTACTTAGCAATATTCTGGGAGTATTCCAGTCAGGCTTCATAAGGTATGTAAATGGCCTACACCTATAGCAAGGGCTTTATTCAACTTTAGTCAGAGCTGCGCAGTTTGTTTTTATCTAAAGATGCCTCTTATCTGCATAGGCAGTTTTGTGGTAAAGGTCAACTATCCCTTTAAAATTCACAAGAGAACCAATGACATCCCTGTAGTCCACTCTAAACAATTCTGTTTTCTCCTTCTTCCTGGGCACTTTGGCCAACTATCAGGTGCCACCCACCTCTTACCCAAAACAGTTGGTTACCCTTACCCACATGCTGAGGTTAGGGTTGAAAGACTTAAAGTGTTAATAAACCCACAACAGTAAAATCAGTCTGTATATGTAGCATAGCATGCTTGTTATACTCACTGTGGAACTTAAGGAGTTAATCCTCTACATTGTGTAAAAAGGCTGTTTTATCCTGTATGCACAGATCTTTCCCCTCCTGCACTGTCTATCTGGGGAAAGCCAGCTAACACAGGCAGAGTAGTCGATCTGCACATGCTCATTTGTGTCTTTTATGCTGGAGAGAATATTTGCTTGTTAATCAGAGCTAGTCAAGTCACATGATATGGACATTACACATGTGTGGGCATGTATACAGGCTGCAGTGGAAATCTCCTCCTTTCTGAACTCTCAGCACTGGAGAAACTGTGCAGTTTATCATGTAACCTTGGTATACAGATCATCCAAAAAGGTATATAGTGGCAATATTTTAATGTAAAAGGAAGATTTATAATCTGGGGGCATTGTGGGGGGGGGTAGCTGAACTATTTTCATATTACTGGGTTTAGTAACACTTTAACTGCTTGCTGCCTGCCCACTGTCAAATGATGGAGGGGCGGTGCAGTTTGCAGCTCTCGTCCTGGAACGGCGTCATATGATGGCATCCCAGAACCAGCCAGCATATAGTGCCCACCAGTGGCAGCAATCAGTGCCCACCACTGCCCACAAATGCCACCAATCAGTGCCCATTAGCAATGCCGGTCAGTGCTGGCAATCAGTGCTGCCCATCAATGCCCATCACTGCTGTCGATCAATGCCCATCAGTGTATCCCATCAGTGCCCATCTGTACTGCCAATCCGTGCTGCCTATCCGTGCCCACCAGCGTTGCCTATTAGTGCCACCCAACAGTGCCCATCAGTGCTGCCTATCATTGCTCATCAGTGCCACATATCAGTGCCACCTATCAGCAGTGTTGGTCATCTTACTTTAAAAAAGTAATTAGTTAAGTTACAAATTACTTCTCCCAAAAAGTAATTGCGTTAGTAACTCAGTTACTACATTGGAAAAGTAATTAGTTACGTAGCAAAGTAACTGACTTTTTTTTTTAAATATTCTATACGTGTTACTAAGGGGCGGGTCTAGTATTACTGTAACCAAGGGGTGTATTTATTGTTATTGTTATATATGGTGTAACCAAGGGGCTGCTCTATTATTACTCTAACCAAGGGGCAGATCTGTTATAGCGTGTAAGCAAGTGGCGGGTCTATTATTATATCGTGTAAGGGGCGGATGGCTACAGAAGAGGGCGAATGTTAAATTAATGGGCAGAGCTCGATATATAATAATAAATGCGCCCCTTGGTTACAGTAATACTAAACCCGCCCCTTACTTACACGATAAGTAGCACGAGCATCAGGAGCGTGCGGCATTGACTCGTACAATTACATGTTAACTGCACCTGCGCGGTGTAGAGTTCACTCAGAGCTGTTTAGGTTCGGAAATTTTCAGAAGCTCCGTAGTCCTTCGTACTGCGCAAGCCCTGCGCCTGCGCAGTACAGGGGGGTCCTTATCCAGCGGGGGAACTTTTTCGGCAGGACACTGGAATTACACTACTGCCATCTAGTGGCGGTGGATGTAATTGGGGTAACTAAGCCAAAGTAATGGGAACTGAGTTACCATGAGGGGAAAAGTAATCAGTTAGATTACTCATTACCCTCTAAAGTAACTGCGTTAGGTAACTCAGTTTATTTTAACTCAGTTACTTACATCACTGCCTATCAGTGCCCATAAGTGCAGCATATTAGTGCCTCCTCATCAGTGCCACCTCCTCAGTGCCCATAAGTGCCGCCTCATCAGTTTCCATAAGTGCCACCTCATCAATGCCCACCAGTTCAGCCTATCAGTGCCCATCAGTGCCGCCTCATCAGCGCACATCAGTGAAGGTGAAAAATTAAATTTAAGCTCTATTTGTGTGAAGAAAATTATAAAAATTTGTTTCCGTACAGTGTAGCATGACCACGCAATTGCCATTCAAAGTGCGACAGCGCTGAAAAAAGGCTTGGGCAGGAAGGGGGTGTAAGTGCCTGGTAGGCAAGTGGTTAAAGAGCTAGCCATTCTGCATCTGTACAGCGTAAACCAATGAATGGAATAGTAGAGAAAGCTGTGTAAGAACATGGTAAATTATTCTACCAGCAAAAACTTGAATGCAGCTGGATTGCACTGTCAGCCAATAGCAGCGTAGCAGTCTGTTACCTTTGATTATAAATGGGAATATGTTCTTGTCTTGCCAAAATAATGTGGGGCTTTGTGCCACTCCCAGACCATGGTATATATTGACTATTATTGCTCTTATAGCTGCTGTGCAACATTTTGGGATTCCCATCCCCTTTCTCAAGTATAGATACCTAATGAATGAAATTGTTCATGTCCTGTACATCTCAGTGCAGAAGGGATAGTGTACTGATACTCCTAATACTATTTAACCACTTTTGGTGCTGTTGCACTTTGACAATTCAGAGACCCTGTCTGTACCATGTGATCACTGTGACCAATCACAATGATCAACACAATAGTACACAATGGATGAGATAAATGAAAGCCATCCACTGCATACAATTGTCATGTGATCTACTGCGATTGGTCACAGCGATCACATGGTACCAGCAGTGGTGGGTACACTGATCAGTCATCTCCTGTGTCCGGTGGACACAGCGGGTGACAGATCAAGCAGGTCGTGGGGTACATTCAGGGAGGGCATCATATGACGTCCACCCGGAATGGTGAATGTCCCACCCGGCCATCATTTGACTGTAGGCCGGACTGGGACTGGTTAAAACTGAACAACATGGTATCTGAGCACTACAAACTGAAAACGCTATTTAATTAATTTTTACTATTCAAAACAAATTCCCCAGTCCATCCATGTTTCTGTGCTTTATTTTGCTAGGAAATCAGTTTGAAAAACACCCCTCTAGCAATTCAAGGTGCAGCCATCCTTAGCTCAAGCATGCAGGCAGGAGGGTGTGCTTAGCTAAGAAAACCCCTCCTCCCCTTCTCTAGATAAAAATAATGCTCATGAGGACTCTTGGGATGTATGACATCATTTTGGCCTGGGCCAGAAACCAAGACGCAACTGCAGAAATGTAAAAAAAAAAAGTTTAAACAAGAAAATATACATACTTTCCTATCTATTTACTAATGCTAGCAGCATAAGCATTAAAATAGTCAATGTTGAGTGAGAGAGTTTAGTTCCACGTTAACTCCAAGCCTCAATGTTAGCATAACTAGCATACAGACATTGAAGGTCAAATCATGACAAGACTAACATTTATTTAGTGTATGACAATTTTTCTTTTTAATTTTAGATAGACCAGAGAAGGATTTGTTTTACTGCTGTTTGGGGTTCTCTTAGAAAGAAACCCCCTTACCTGTTGTTTCAGAGGGCAATCTTTTCACCAAACAGGAACTAAAGGAACCTATGCAACACCAACATGTACTCCTGCCTGTTATAATGTTGTCTCTGGATGGACTTGTGTCTTTTTTTCAACCTAACTACCGTATATACTCGAGTATAAGCCAAGTTTTTCAGCAAATTTTTTGTGCTGAAAATGCCCCCCTCGGCTTATACTGGAGTCAATCATATTCTGCTGCAGAAAATGACATTTTCCAAACCAACTTTGGGGCCCCGTATCTCTGGGTCACTTGGTATGCAAATCCAGTGGAACTAGCACTACAACATATCCAAAGCTGGGGTTCCTAGCACTATGTTGCCTAGAGATACGGGGCCCCAAAGTCGGTCAACTGTGTCTATCTGCAGCAATGTCATTTCGGGACCCTTTGGGTCCAGAAACCCCAAATTTTGGCTGCAGCTAGGGGGCATCTAGGAACCCTTAACTACTGAGTTTGAAGTTCGGGGAACCTATAGCTGCAAATGGGGGAAAATGAGGCATGCAAATGGACACAGTGAGGCTGCAAATGGGCATTGTTGACCGTCTTCTCCATTTACAGTAGCTGCGCATTTCTCACCCTAGGCTTATGCTCGAGTCAATAAGTTTTCCCAGTTTTTTGTGGTAAAATTAGGTGCCTCGGCTTATATTCCGGTCGACTTATACTCAAGTATATATGGTAACTATGTAACTATGTCTCTAAAGGAGAAAGTGCGGATAAATCTTTTCAACAGAACCCTGAATAGCAACAAACTGGAAGGAGGTTTTGACCTACCCTACCCCAAATTTATATCCAAAACAAAAAGGTTTGGATAAAGATATACAGTACTTTAGGCTGCATTCACGCCTGAGCGTTTCAAAGTCAAGCATTTTTACCGTGATTTTGCCGCGATTTTGTATAGGTCACCAATGTAAAAAGCTGAAAAATGCCTGTAATCTGCCCCAAAGAAGCTCATGTTCTTTTTTGATCTTAAGGCAATTTTCAGGCGTTTTGCTTCAGCTGACAAAACGCTCAGATGTAAACAGGTGCCATTGAAATGAATGGGATTTTGCTAGTTGGGCGTTTTTCAGAAATTTTTTCGGGCGTTTTATGAGCGTTTTATGAATTGAAAACGCTCAGGTGTGAATGCAGCCTGAAAGAAAAACAATTAGTAAATATACAGTATATAGCCCTGATACTTCTCAAAAACATTTTATCTAAATAAGAAAATAAGTTGTGAATATGGGCAGAGAAAAAAGATTGTAGGAGCAAACTAAATATATCCATCAATAAGGGGGTTACCTCATCACCTGTGTCCAGTCAAGAACATAATAACATACAGTGATTGCAATCAAGTGAATACTTTCTGCAGGGGACATGTGGAAAGAATGAAGCTCTCTGGTACAGAATTCTACCTTTCATTTCCAAACCATTCATCATTTGGGACTGATTATGTATTCATCAAAAAATAAATAAAAAAAAATAAACATTGGTGCAAGTTTTTAGCATTCTCCTACCATACTAGAGTCTGGTCAGACCACTTATATCAGAATGTAGAGCAACGAAAAAGGAAATTCCTTTCCAAGGATTGGTGGACTTCAAATGCCACGTACACACGATCGGATATTCCGACAACAAATTCCTGGATCTATTCCCGACGGATGTTGGCTCAAACTTGTCTTGCATACACACGGTCGCACAAATGTTGTCGGAAATTCCGAACGTCAAGAGCACGGTGACGTACAACACGTACGACGAGCGGAGAAAAATGAAGTTCAATAGCCAGTGTTGCTCTTCTGCTTGATTGCGAGCCGAGCATGCGTGGAATTTTGTGCATCAGAATTGTCTACACACGCTCAGAATTTCTGACAACAAAATCTAATTTTTGTTGTCAGAAATTTCAACAACAAATGTCCGATGGAGCCTACACAGGGTCGGAATTTCCCGACAACAAACTCACATTGAACATTTGTTGTAGGAAATTCCGACCGTGTGTATGCGGCAAAGGGCACCTATGAGGCACACTATGACGCCTACATATGACGCGGAGTGAACCAAAGTCACAGCATAATAATTACTGTATATACTTGAGTATAAGCCGACCCGAATATAAGCCGAGGCACCTAATTTTACCACAAAAAAAACTGGGAAAATGTATTGACTCGAGTATAGCTGATAAATGCAGCAGCTACTGTAAGTGGAAAAGAGGGTCAACAATGCCCAACTGCAGCCTCACTGTGCCCATTTGCAGCTTCACTGTGCCCATTTGCAGCTTCACTGTGCCCATTTGCAGTCTCACTGTGCCCATTAGCATGCCTCACTGTGCCATCTGCATGCCTCACTGTGCCATCTCTTTGCTTCACTGTGTCCATGTACCTGATCTCCTGAACACCGGTGCTGTGACATGCAGTCTAGTCAGTGGCCGTCCAGTGTAATAAAGCCCCGCCTCCTCCTCGTCCTCGTCAGTGACGGAACACTGATTCAGTTTCCCAGCATTGAGTCAGTTTTCCGCCTATCATGGACAAGGAGAAGGCGGGGCTTTGTTACACTGGACGGCCACCGACTAGACTGCATGTCACAGCACCTGGAGATGAGGTGCATCAGGCTGCAGATGGGCACAGTGAGGCAGGGAGACTCGAGTATAAGCCGAGAGGGGCGTTTTCAGCACACAAAAATTGTGCTGAAAAACTCGGCTTATTCTCAAGTATATACGGTACATACAAATAAGGTTAAAAATGGTGCAAATGCATAAACAGACTAAATCCTAACAAATCCCGATTGTGCCGACGTGAGATAAAGCATTTAACACTGATGAGTGTGCTTACAATGGTCAGCTATTATTCATTTGTGTAAAACCTTCTTGTCCCATAAGGAAAAAAATCTGTTGCTGTAACTGCTTAAAAAGTGTTAGTTGGAGTTCAGCCATAATTTGTTTGTCAAGTCTATCTAAATCTACGATACCGGTGATCTTTTTTAGCTTTTTCTGACCACCAGGAGGGTATTCTTCCCACTGGTCACAGAATTGGTTTAACCAATTCAGCTGTAGAGCAAATTTTTTACATATCGGCACACATGTAAAAATCTATATTATTGGCAATAAAATTACTTACACTCTAAAAAACCTTATATATTTTTTGAAAGCAGAGGCCCTGTAGAATAAAAAAATCATAGTTGCCAATTTTTATGTCACATAATATTTGCGCAACTGTTTATTAAACGCAATTTTTCAGTAAATAATATAATAAATAATAATATAATAAAATACATTTTAGTGCAAATACACACAAAATAATACCAACCTTTTGGTAAAATATAAAAGATGAGGTTGTGTTGAGTAAATAGATACCAAACATGTCAGGTCTTAAAGGATAAGTTCAAATTTTGTAACCACTTGCCAACCAGCCGCCATCATTATACTGCGGCAGGTTGGCTATATTGCGTGAATCGGCGTAGCTGTACGTCGGTTTGTGAAATAGACACAGTGGGCATGACGCCGGAGCCGATGTCCGCCGGTCACCTGCGATCGCTCAACAGAGAGCCAGAACGTGGATCTGTCATTGTAAACAAACAGATCCCCGTTCTGACAGGTGAGTAGAGAGAGATCATCTGTTCCTAGTGATCAGGAACAGGGGTCTCTCTCCTCCTCCAGTCAGCACACTCACCCCACAGTTAGAAACACCTCCCAGAGAACACATTTAACCCCTTGATCACCACTAGTGTTAACCCCTTCCTTGCCAGTGTCATTTATACAGTAATTAGTGCACTTTTATAGCACTGATTGCTGTATAAATGTCACTGGTCCAAAAAAAGTGTCAAAAGTGTCCGATCTGTCACCCATAATGTCGCAGTCCTCGCTAAAAATCTCTGATCGCCACCATTACTAGTAAAAGTAATAATAAAAATGCCATAAATATATCCCCTATTTTGTAGACGCTATAACTTTTGCCAATCAATACACGCTTATTGTGATTTTATTTACCAAAAATATGTAGAAGAATACATATTGGCCTAAACTGATGAAGAAATCGTTTTTTTTTATATTTTTTGGGGGGATATTTATTATAGCAATAAGTAAAAAATTTAGCTTTTTTAAAAAATTGTCGCATTGTTTTTTTTTATAGCGTAAAAAAATAAAAACCGCAGAAAAGAAAGCTCTATTTGTGGGGGAAAAAAGACATACATTTTGTTTGGGTACAACGTCGCACGACCGCATAATTGTGATTTAAAACGACGCAGTGCCGTATCGCAAAAATTGGCCTGGTCAATGGTCATTAAGGATAAATCCTTACAGTCCTTAAGTGGTTAAAAGAATAGTAAATGCACATCTTTTTGCAGGCAAAAAAAATATGCATTTATTATTTTTTTTACTAGGAGCCTGTAAAGCATTGCAGTCGCAATCAGCAGATTGCGGGTGTCATTCTGGACTCCTGCAGACTTGTCAGTGAATCTGTCTGCTCGTACCTCGTACGATCAGGCAGTTACTGAGTGGAAGAGACAATGTACTACCAAGAGCGCTCAACAGCGCCCTGATAGTTCATTGAGAACTACAAGCCGACAGCCAGAAAGGCTGTCAGTACTTGTAGTTTCCCAGTCATTGAAGTCTGTGAATGAATGACGTGGCCAGGCAGGCAGAGCCCCACACGAATGCATTTTAAAAAAAAAATAGTGGCAGCGAGTAGGGGGAGAAGAACCCTCGCTTGCTTTCACTAGATTCAGCGGATCGGGGAGACGCTACAGGAGTGGGAACATGTTACATGTTCCACCCTAAAAATGGATGGAACATGTAACATGTTCCCAAAAGGTGAACTTATCCTTTGAAACTGCGTGTGCCCATGGTATCGCAAAAAACGACAGTACCCAAAAATCTCCATAAGTACAGCTCATCAGTTTACAGTTAACCAGTAGCTCGTGTGCTAGAAATATTTCTCCTACTCTTATGTCGCAGGGATAAGTCACACGCGCGATGTGACCACGGTTTACATACACCCTAAATGTGTGTTTGCGCATATGTGCGTAGCAACGGGGATTGCAGCATTTTTTTTTTTTTTACTTTTTTTTTCAATGCATTTTATTATAATTTTATTTTTTAATGTTTTTCTTTTATTTATTTTTACTTGATTGCTTCATGCTTATCTGTAGAGCTTGGAAAAAAAACTAGATTCACAAGCACTAAAGTGCTGTCAAGGTTAGAGCCAACCTTCACTTTGTATAAAATGAAAAAATGCTTATGTGACAGCCTTCGAACTGAACTATAAAACTCTAATTTACATCTTACAGGAACATTCTGACTCAAAACCTAACTGTAAATTGATGTCATTTGTTTATAAATCAGATTTACATTTAAACTATTAGCCGTGTATATGATAATAGCCAAGGCAGTAAGGACATCGTAACATTGCAGGAGCTTCTACTGGCACTAATCTCCAATGTTCTATCACATTCTCTCTCTTTTCCCCACACCACCCTGGCATACTGCAGATCTACAGCAGAATGTGACGTTAGTTCTCTAACCCATCATGTACCGATAGCTAATGACTGTGCTCGCTGAGCCGCACTGTGCACCACACTGCACCACACGTGTCAGCAACTTCTGGGGAAGGGGCAGCTTTGCGCTAACACTGTAGGACAAGTCAGGTTATGCTTGTCATTTATAAAGAATTAACTGGAATTAACCATATATCCTACACTTAACCCCTATGAGGAAAGTTGTAAGCCTCCATTCACACAAGCAGCTGAAGGTTTTTGGCTAAACGCCACATCTGGATGCAGAAGACAGTGCCGGGACAAGGTCATCCAGCACCCAGGGCAAGGATGCCAAACTGTTCCCAGCCCCCCTTGCCTTAGGGTTAGGGATAGGGCCAGGGCACCCCCCCATCCCTGCAATAAATCATTGCGCCCAGGGCAGCCGACCCTCCTGCCCACTCATTTAATTTGTGTGCAGCAACAAATGCGGTCCCTGTGTTCCAGGGCCACTCAGAGCCCCTAACCACAGGTAACTGCTATGATGAGCATTCCACCTCGAACATTGATCATTACAGAGTATCAATCTGGCCATGCCGCTGTTGACTGCTGCTAATTGCACACAATGTTGCATGAGGTGAAGCTGCTCCGCTGGCCAGAAAATAGTCTATTTGCCAGAGATAGCCCTTGTGAATGAGCCCTAACACAGATAAGAACTAGAGTTCATGTTTTATGCATTTTATTGTACTGTACAACCCTGGACAGTCAACCTGAATACAGTTGTACTGTATACAGCCATTGCACTTTGCACCATGGTATTAGTTAAGCCTATATACTGTATATTATCTAATGTTCATTTTATAGAATAATTCCAGGCACTGGCATCTTATACATACTTATATTGATCCAGCTTGGATCTGGCGGATGCAACTTGAAACTGGAAATCACTGAAGCAGACATCGCTACTTCAGTGATCCCCACTAAAGGTCCCGCACAGTGCAGATGCCCTGCTGCATTGTGAACACAGGTCAGCCGCTAAGCATGGGCACCATTCAGAGAATGCTTTGCTTTTTATAAATACGTGTAAAGAGCGCTCCCATTATTAAACCTGATTTAGATAAATTACTTGTATCAATAAATATCAAACAGTTTCATAAACAAATTATTAAACTCATATCTTCAAATAATCAAACATCAAAAAAAAATCATCCTTATTGGTGATTAGGGATGGGCCAAACACCCTGGTTTGGTTTGCATCAGAACATGCAAGCAGGCAAGAAGTTTGAGCGAACATGCAAACCCTATTAAAGTCTATGGGACACGAACATGAAAAATCAAAAGTGCTAATTTTAAAGGCTTATATGCAAGTTATTGCCATAAAAAGTGTTTGGGACCTGGGTACTACCCTAGGAGACATGTATCAATGCAAGAAAAGTTTTAAAAAATTACAGTTTTTTCAGGAGCAGTGATTTGAATAATGCTTAAAGTGAAACAATAAAAATGTAATATTCCTTTAAATATCATGCCTGGGGGTCCCCTTAGTCTGCCTGGAAAGTGGCGCATGTGTGTGATGTGTAGAACAGTGCCGCAGAAATGAAATGAAATTTCTAAAGAAAAAAATGTCATTCAAACTAGCTCGCAGCTGTAATGTATTGTCGGCCGCCGGCAATATAGATGGAAAATCAAGGAAAAATCTTCTTGCCCCCCCCCCCCCCCCAGTCCATACCAGGCCCTCAAGTCTGGTATGGATTTTAGAGGGGACCACATGACAAAATCTTAAAAAGAATTGGTGTGGGTTCCCCCCCCCCAAATCCATACCAACCCCTTATCCGGATATATAATGGGTTAATTAATACCATGGTGCAAAGTGCAATGACCATGTACACTACAACTAGCCACAGCAAGAATCTGAAGGAAAATTAAAGCCAAATTAAACTACTGCTGTTATTCACTGCTAGTAGGCAGGCTCTTTATTGCAGAAGAGACATGTAATGTCAGAGAAGCAGACAAGAGGCCCATGGTAACTCTGGAGGAGCTGCAGAGATCCACAGCTCAGGTGGGAGAATCTGTCCACAGAACAACTATTAGTCGTGTACTCCACAAATCTGGCATTATGGAAGAGTAGCAAGAAGAAAGCCATTGTTGAAAGGAAGCCATAAGTGGTCCCATTTGCAGTTTGCCTGTGTCCGCTGGATGCAGCCAATGACTGATCAGTGTACTGACCTGCTGCCGGTACCATGTGATCACTGTGATCAATCACAGCCAATCACAAGACAATTGTAACAATCGATGGCTTCCTTTCATGCCATACATTGTGTGCAATTGTGTTCCTAGCTGTGATTGTTAACAATGATCACATGGTACAGATAGGGCCAATCCCAGCCCATCTGTACCATGTGATTAGATGTGGCCAATTACAGCTAATCACAACAAAATACACTGAATGAATCAGTTTCATTCAGTAAAAGTGGTTGCTTATACCAGGGAAATTCACTTATATAAACAATCATAATGTGTAAAAAAAAAAAGAAAAATCCTGATCACTTTCCCAGAGTAGAACGGTGTTACTATGGTAACACTATATTGCTCTGGTCACAGTGTGTTAACATAAATTGTAAAAAAAAATTAAATAAAATGTAATAAAAAAGAAATTGAAATTGAAAAAAATGAATAATTAATATTAGTAATTTTTACATACTGTCACCAGTCCTTGATTACCACCACACCTGTTATATGATAACGCTGTACTGCGCTTGCAAAAAAAAATGAATTTCTTCATTTTCCTAACAATTGTGACCTCAAGAAAATAGATAGGCTGTCAGTACATCGGGATTGATTAATTTTCAGTATACAATAGTTTATGGACTCTAACTTTCCTACAGACTAAATAAAATAAACATTTTTAGGTTATTTTCACCCAAAAATTTAGCAGAATACATTTTGGCCTCAATTTATAAAGAAAGACTATTCATTTGCAAAACTATAACAGAAACAAAGAAAAATGTGTGTTTTTTTTTCAAACTTTTCTGTCTTTTTCCATTAACCGTATTTATCGGCGTATAACACGCACTTTTTTCCCCTTAAAATCAGGGGGAAATCGGGGGTGTGTGTTATACGCCGATCCCCCACCGTTTGTACCATCTTCTGCCGCTCTCAGCGGCTTTCGGGTATCTTTGGCCGTTCCCGGCTATCTTCGGCCGTTCTCGGCTATTTTCGGCCGCCCTCGGCGGCTTTCGGAAAGCCGAAATCTGCCGAGAACGGCCGAGAGCGGCCGAAATCTGCCGAGAACGGCCGAAAATAGCCGAGAACGGCCGAAGATAGCCGAGAACGGCCGAGTGCGGCCGAAAATACCCGAAAGCCGCTGAGAACTACCGAGCGCCGCCGAGATACACAGGACATCCGCTCTGTATCTCGGCGGCGCCATTTTTAGAAGAAAAAAGACACTGACAAGGCTGCAAATGACATGGAAGGCTGCAAATGACTGACAAGGCTGCAAATGACAGACAAGGCTGCAATGCAAGGCTGCAAATGACACTGACCAGGCTGCATTAATGGGCATTTAAATGTAAGTTTTTTTTCCTTAAACTTCCCTCCTAAAAGTTTTTTTCTTTTAAATTCCCTCCTAAACTCGGGGGGCATGTTATACGCCGATAAATATGGTATTTAGCAAAAATAAAATAAAAACCCAATGGTAATTTAATCCCACCAAAAGAAAGCTCTATTTGTGTGAAAAAAAATGATAAAAATGTCATATAGGTACAGTGCTGCATGTTCACGCAACTGCAGTTCAAAGTGCGACAGCGCTAAAAAGCTGAAAATTGGCCTGGGCAGGAAGGGGGTATAAAAGTGTCTGGTATTGAAGTGGTTAAGTAACATACTATGGTGCATTACCATGTGTCAAGGCATGTTGCAACAAATGCACTTTTTTTTTAATGAATGGCAGCGATGGGCATTGCCACACGTTACCGCAATGCAATTGCGCGAATGCACCATAAATGTCTATAGGTAGCATTATACGGTATATTTACAGTGTATATATATATATATATATTTTTAATATATATATATATATATATTTTATATATATATATATATATATATATATATATATATACAGTATATATATATATATATATATATATATATATATATATATGAATATGTATGTGTATCTAATTTTTGTAGCATACAGTATTTTATAGATGATCATATGTTAATTCAATGGAGTAAGCTGGTTTTATATATTTCAAAGGGGTTTTAATTGGAATGGGGTGTTTTTGTTTTCTACCATATGTTATGCTAAAATGATAACGTTTTATGAAAAAATATGAGTTAACAAGGATTCATATTGTATAAGCTGCAAGTCCCCTAGAACACTAGATCAGCACTAATAGAGCTAGTGTACTTGATGCACTGCAGTGTATGCATTGCAGGTAATATTTCTCATACTGCAGTGGGGACACTGAATGGAAATAAACTGACAAAGAAAGAGACTGGGGTGATATGCGGCAGTTTGCACACAGCTAGCCAATACGTAGAGAGCAGCTTTAATCAGAAAGCCTCTCGTACTGTCCCTGAAAACTCAACATTAACCATATCTATTCCACACACATACTGTACTTGTATCTGGTGTAGATGCAGCAGAAGGAATATTCTGCAATAGGAGATTATCTGCAATAACAGCATAAGCTGACTGCTCGCTCCGTCAGAGGTCTATGTAAGAAGTATATAGAATAATAGAGAATAAATTGTAAGCTCTTTAGCCCCATACACACGGTCGGATTTTCCCATGGATTCTGTCCTATCGGACAATGTTGTCGGAAAATCCGACCTTGTGTAGGCACCATCGGACAGTGTACGTCGGATTGTCCGACGGACAAAGTCCTATCTCCTGCTGGATAGATTTTTCGACAACAAAGTCCGATCACACCAAATCCGATCGTGTGTATCGAATTCCGACGGACAAAGTGCTACGCATGCTCAGATCACATTACAAGACCAAAGCTATTGGCTACTAGCCTCTACGTAGTCCCGTCGTAGGCAACAAACGTCACCACGTTCAGAATGATCGGATTTTCCGACAACTTTGTCCGACCGTGTGTACGCAAAACCAACATCAGACAAAGTATGACGGACAGGATCCGACCGACCTGGTCCGCGGATAATCCGCGCGTGTGTGTGGGGGTTTTGGGTTGAATAATTTGCAAGTTTGAAGACGAAAAAAAAATATATAACATTTTGACAATTCTTTGTTACTGAAGCCACATCTAAGCAAATGTAGCACATTTTGCTATAGAATGGTTGGGAATTGGTTATTTAATAACAGAAACAAGCATGTTGATTAATCTAAAATATATTGAATATATTGAATATAAAATATTGAAAATGCAATATTGCAAATGCAGCAAGAAGGCTAATTCTTTAATTATAATTGCCCTAGGTGTATCTATACTAAACTTTCAGTTTTAGAAGGCATGCTGGTGGAACGCTGGACCCACTGATAGGTAAAGATTTGGTTGGCATACAGGTCCTAAAGGCAGTTCTCAACTAAGCAGTGGCGACCCCCCAATCCTTGCGTCCGGCCCCTAATCTACACGCAGGGCACCGGACGCATGGATTCCAATGTTTTTTTTTTAGAAGCTTGAGGCTCTAATAGGCTTCAAAAACGAGTGGGCTTGGGGCGCAGTGGTGCTTCCCCTCCTGGCCAATCAGGAAGCGTGACAACCAGATTGGCCGATAGTAGAAGCAATCGTATTGGCCGCCAAGAGAAGGAGGAGGGAAGCCACCGAGGATGAAGCCGCCGCCATGGAGGAGGAGGAGATGCAAGAAGGACCCAAAGCTGCTAGATGTGGTAAGAGCGGAGCTGGTGGAGGGGACGGACAGACGGACTGACCAGGGGGGTGGGGTGGCAACAGGTGTCTTGTTTGCCGCCCCCCTAAAATATACAGTACCAGCTGCCACTGAAACTAGGGCTTGCCCAAGGGTCCCTAGAGGGGTCAAAATAGTATATAGAATGAAAGTGCCACAGATTGTACAAAGTCCAGGTCACAGTTTTAGGATGAGAATCTTGCGATCATCATACCATTTGCACTATTACTGCCAAATATATTCAAAAATTGCCAGCACTCAAACCCTGATGAAGGGGGAATTATGAGACCCCGAAACGTGTTGGCTATATCCTCTGACCTGTTGTCAAGACTGGACATTGTACAACATGTGGCAGTCTTATCCTTTTATATACTATCTTAAAGGATAACTCCTCCTTCTTGGGAAAAATATAGCAAATAAAAAAAAAACTAAAACATAGAATAGCATATACAATTGCTAGTCAAGCCATATTGTATATTCATGTCCTCAGAAAAGACCTTTACTTTTCAATCTGCAGTAGCTGTAATTTTCTGTAATATTCAAAGCAACATTGCAACCTGCAAACATTAGTGTACGAAACAATCCCAGAAATGTCATTCCTGCTTGTGTGATTGTCTCACTGATTTTCCAAGAAACCTGCTCTACGATACAATTCAAAGACACCCATTGCAACTGGAAATTCAGCTTGGTGAAATACTCCTCACGAGTTAATTGCTTCTAAAGATATGCCAACAATGCAGCTTTTCCTATTAGAACACTGAGAGGGCACCAGGTGATTATAAGGAACCAGACCCTCCCAATCAGAATAAGTATCTTAAGGACATAGTCAAATAAACAGCTATTTATTCAGTGCAGAAACAGGTAGGAATCTGCAACAATATTTGTTAAAATCATTGCAATTGGCATAGATTGCCCAGAGGATTTTTTCTTTCAACAAAAGTGGAAAAAGTAGATCTTGCTTTGAAAAAAAAAAATGAATAAATAATTATACAAATAATAACTCACATATACAATTTTACATATTTGGTCTAACCATATTTGGTCTAACTTTTGCCATACCCACCCATTCCATGCTGTTGATTTAGTTTGCAGGAAAAGACATATGACAGAATACAAATGCATTCCAGTTCAGGAAACATTCTAAGTGAATGGAAAAGTAACATTTCCCAGAAACATTAGATGGCATCAACTTTGCAGCCACAATCAGACCACCAAGCCATTATTTTTTTCCCTAAATGATATTTACATTGTGGTGTATGTATCCTTTTCCTAAGGGAATCAATAACCACATGCCAAGAAATCACCCGTGGCTGTTTTTTTCTACTGATCATCAAGCAATGTTTGCCCGACAATTGTAATTATTTTAAGCTGAAAAAGGAAATAATTTATCTTTTTTAACTATGATCACAATGCAAATTTTTTTTTTTTGTTTCATATTTGACCAAACCTAATTCATCATAAGATCAGCTTTCCAGTCTTTAAATGTGGTGGCTGCAGTGACGGGACAAGGACATCCAGTGTCCAGGGTGACAATGGCAAAGTGTCCCATCTCCCATCTTCCCTTCATCCTGAGTAAAGCAAGGAATGGGTCTTACAGCGGTGCTTAAATGTATGTAATGTTTGTGGCATGTACTAAAATAGTCCCAATGGTTGTGATAGCGAACTCAAGAGTTTAATATTAGTGCACAAATATGGGACTAACAGTGGCAAAAGACAAAAATGATGTGATGTCACTGAAAGAAATAAAATGCCCCAGCATCCATGGTGTTACTGGAAGGAAAAATGGTCCTGTGACAGTGGTGTCAATGGAAAGAAAAAATGTCCCTATGTCTTTGGTGTCACTGAAAAGAAAAAATGTCTCAGCTTCGGTGGTGTCACAGGAAATAAAATGTACCAGCGTCAGTGGTGTCACTGGAAGGAAAAAATGTTCCCTCATCTATGGTGTCAGTGAGAGGAAAAAATGGACCTGAGTATGGGACCTGTGGTGAGTAAGCAAAATCTTGTGTTCATAATACGGCAAGGCAGCTGCTCAGGGCGGTATCTGGAAGTTAGTGGAGTTCACTGCAGTAACAACACCTACTATTTCCACCTTCCATGGGGATCCCACGGGTATGGTGCATATGTACTTACATTGGTCAGGTATGGCACATACGTACTTATATTGGTCAGGTATGGCACATATGTATTTACATTGGTCTGGTATGGCACATATGTACTTACATTGGTCAAGTTGGACCAATGCAACTATGTAAAAGTTGCCTTACCTAAATCTCATATTTTTAGAAGGACACTAATGCAACCCTCAAATATATATAGACCGGTAAGCTGAATTTAAAAAACGTAGATAATGTCATAGCTGAACAAGCCTAAAACAAACAAAAGTAAGAGTTGTTCTTTACATTTTTAGGTGAAATCCATGTAAATTTCCAGGTAAAATACAGGAAATACCGGTGAGGAAGATGGTGTGTGCTTACACTGAGAAAACATCCCACTGCAAACATCCTAACAAAAGCATAAATGTTTGTCTTGTTCCTCAGATGTTTGATTTGTGTAACTCTTACATGTGACCTTCTTTGCTTATGCAGATCTACAATGTCAGCACGAGAAATGATGATCTTGTAATTACATATGTTCAGCTTGTTAATAATTATTGGATATTAGACTAGGGAGAGGCGATCCAGCTGTTTCTGTGCATCCTGGGGGATGTAGTTCAATAGCAGCTACAGCACAGTGAACAGTGGCATCGGTGACCAGATGGTCAGGATTCAGCATGGTAGAACAGAGTTTTAGATACATGTAGATGATTGTGGTGACCACTGCAGGGCTTAATGAAAGGCATGGCGTAAAAGGCAGATACCACCAGCAACCAAGCAACTTCATTACTTGAAGCATGGTGGTAAAAGAGAATTTGTCATATGGGAAATAAGATCACAGTGGCTATCAATTTTTATGTTCCGATTGCCATTGCCAAGACATTTAGTGGTTAAATTGCATATCTTTCCAGCACAAATCCATGCAACCCCAGCAAGCAGAGGCCAGGGCAATGGGCATGGAAGTGAGTGCAGGAATGTGTTTAGACATCACACTGCTTTAGGAACATGGTATGATCTTAGTACAGATCAGGTGACCAAATGCCTACACAATTGACAATGTGACTGGCCACTGTTGCGTATAAGAGCAGCACTTTCTGCAACCAAGAAAATGGTGTATGGGTTTCTTCTAAGTTCTCCTGTTCCTCCCACACTCCAAAGATATGCTGGTAGGTTAATTGTCCCCTGAATAAATTGGCCCTAGTATGTGTGTACGAATTGGCTAAGCACACGTCATCACGTTCTGCATGCCAGTCCAAAGCCAAGCAATTGGGGAGGGTTCGGGAAAGACCTGTTGACTTCTACCAAGAAAATCCTATGGGAAAAGGCCCCATAGTATCACCAAGAGTCAAATATGACTGAACAGATATACAGGTAAGCATTTATAGTCAAAACACTTTATTTTGCATAGAACAGGGAAGAGTTAGAACCTCTCTCGGGTTTATATTGCTGTATTAATTCCCTCTGGGGACATTCAACCTCTCTGTTTGTCATGGTGACCAATGTCATCCAGACAGAAATTGATAGGAAATCAAAAATGTGACAGTTGTCACCAGAACATGAAATAAAGGGGACTCGTCCACCTGATCTGGTGACTTTTGTCTAAAATGGGATTCCCCTGGCTTTGGGCAGATTTCTATTCACTTCTTGTTGAAAGGAAGTGAGGGGAAATCTCCTCAATGGAACACAGACAGCAAAGAAAAAAATCTATCAATGGTTTCAGCCATTCCCTACTCCAGTTTTCTCAACTTTTTTAACATAGCGGAACCCTTGACGTAACTTTCTGGTCTTAGGGATGTTATCCATGCAATATGGCTACTTTACCTTGAATTTTAAGACTTTTCTAACGCACCAAATATATCTTTAACGGCTTTCAGCTGTTACTAGCTATTAGGTCTATGTTCTGTCTGAACGCTCTGTGCTTTTTCAAAGTGATCGATGTTAAAACTGTAAACTTTATCAAATACCTAAAAAGCTGGCACATATAGCTTTTCTGTATGTAATATGTGTATCTGAGCAATGCTTAAAATGGGTGCTCAGGGTACCAGCGCAAGTCACAGAAAAAAGGTACAGAGCCAATGAAAGAGGCTCTGTGCCATGTGATTGCTGTGACCAATTACGTAAATGAGAGGTTCAAATAGTGAGAAGGAGAGAGCTAGAGTTCGATCTCAGATAGTATTCCTGTATGTGCCAGTGCCTAATTACAGTCAGTACCAGTGCCAGCTAGTACCAGTGCCTGATTACTGCCAGTATCAGCCAGTAACAGTGTCAGCCAGTACCAGTGCCAGTCAGTATCACATTACAGCCAGTACTAGTGCCAGTGCCAGCCAGTAAAGGTGCCTGATTATAGCCAGTACCAGTGACTTATAACAATCAATACAAACAAACAATCAGCCAGTACCTGATTGCAGCCAGTATCAGTGCCTGATTACAGCCAGTACCAATGTCTTATTAGAGCCAGTACCAGTGTCTGATTACAGCCAGTACCAATGTCTTATTAGAGCCAGTACCAGTGTCTGATTACAGCCAGTACCAATGTCTTATTAGAGCCAGTACCAGTGTCTGATTACAGCCAGTACCATTGCTTTATAACAATCAATACCAGATTACAGCCAATGCCAGTGCCACTGCCTGATTACAGCAAGTACCAGTGCCTGATTACAGCCAGTACCAATATCTGATTACAGCCAGTACCATTGCTTTATAACAATCAATACCAGATTACAGCCAATGCCAGTGCCACTGCCTGATTACAGCAAGTACCAGTGCCTGATTACAGCCAGTACCAATATCTGATTACAGCCAGTACCAGTTCCTTATAACAATCAATACCAGATTACAGCCAGTGCCAGTACCTGATTACAGCCAGTACAAGTACCTGATTACAGTTAGTACCAGCTCCTGATTACAGCCAATGTAAAAGGCAGTCAGAACATCCACACAAACTAAATAATATATACTCATTCAAGTGTTTTTCTTTTATATAATAAAAAAATGAAAAGTGGTTATTAAATGCCACTAAAAGAAAACTGTATGTGTCTAAAAAAAATAATATAAAATCCATGTGGGTACAGTCGTGCGTGGCTATAGATAATTACACCCAAGAGCACACATTAGCCTAGTAATGTTGATTAATAAAAGTATTATTTTATTTCCACATATCTTTAAAGCTATTTGTGTATTACACTACCCTCTTTGGACTGCATACCAAATACAGTATGTGTTTTCAAAAGAAGGGAAGGTTTGCAG
This sequence comes from Lithobates sylvaticus, assembly GCA_028564925.1. Taxonomy (NCBI): domain Eukaryota; kingdom Metazoa; phylum Chordata; class Amphibia; order Anura; family Ranidae; genus Lithobates; species Lithobates sylvaticus. Next base: position 51,302,410 of record CM053035.1, read on the forward strand.
GGCTATAGCGGTGCAGAGAACGCTGCTGTCAAGACCAAAAGAAATCACCAAAGGGTTTCAAGGAATTGGGAGCCAGAAAGGACAGCTGAGGCCAATGTTAAAAAAAAAATCAAGAAGAGGCAATGCAGAAGATAATATATACAAATGGATAATGAAAAATAAGAATTAAAGTGCCAAACCATTGTTTAATAGCCCAGATACTTTATTTCAGTCAAACAATCAAAAGGGTAGCCGATGCATTTCAGGGCACCAAAAATGCCACTTTCATCAGGGTTTGCAATAGAAGACAATCTATAGGATTGTATAAAAACGAAAACTTGGATGGCATTTTCTGAAATGTGAGGATCTGTATGACTCTCAGCAGCAGCATGACCAAAGGAGACTGCTGGTCAGGGCTAGTAAAACTAGACACTTCTAAGCCCCCGTACACTTCCACTTCTGATTTTTCCCGACGGATTTTGTCTGACACTGGTGTTGTATACACACGGTTGGACAAAGAAAATTTGATCATTCTGAACGTGGTGATGTTCGTTGCGTAGGACGGAACTACGTAGAGGCTAGTAGCCAATAGCTTTGGTCTCGTAATTTGATCTGAGCATGCGTGGCACTTTGTCCATTGGAATTCTCAACACATGATCGAATAAAGTCCGATCGGATTTTGTTGTTGGAAAATTTGAGATCCTGCTCTCAAATTCTTTCCGCTGGAAATTCCGACTGAAAAAGTCAGATGGAGCCCACACACGGGCGGATTTTCCGACAACATGGTCCGATCGGACATTTTCTGTCGGAATTTCTGACCATGTGTACGGGGCATAACATGGGAGCTGGGAACAAAGTTGGGAAGATTATGACCAATAGATAATAGGAATCACCAAGGGGTATCCATGGATTAAGAGCCATAGAGAATTGTTAAAAGTGAATATCAAGCAGGAATAATGGGGAAAGGCAAACAGACACAAATAGATAAGGCAACATAAGAATAAAAATTGAGGTGCCACACACCGCTAGTGCTAATAGTCCAGATACTTTATTCCTGTAGGTGAACAATCAAAAGATTAGCCAACGTGTTTTGCGTCTACAGGGACCATAAAATTCCCTTTAATCAGGGTTTGCAATAGAAGACGATGTATAGGCCTAATATAAACTGAAACTTGGATGGTACTTTGTCAAATGTGAGGATCTGTCTGAATATCATCAGCAGCAGGACCAAAAGTAGACTGCTGTGCAGAATTAGGGGAGCTGGGCTGATAGCAGAGTGAAGAGGAATATGACCGTCCAATAGATAATAGAAACCATCAAGGTATATCCAAGGATTAACAGCCAGATAGGACAGCTGTGTGAACTGTTTTATAAAGCAGAGACAATGTGGAAAGGCAAACAGATGCAAGTGGAGGCAGACGTTGGGACTTATTTCTGTCTATAGCAGCCACCTTCTGTATGAAGTCCGAACAATCAACAGCACTTGTTTTTCTCCTTGGTCTAATTATTTGCTGTTCCTATAGCCTTAGTAGAATAGAATAGTGGGGTTAACAAAGTTCAAAACTAACCTTAGAAAATATAATTTTATTGAAAGTGTAGGAGATGCTTGAAACAGACTTTCAGTAGAGGTAATGAGTCAATCAACTGTAATTAAATTTAATAAGTTCAATAAGGATGAACCTAGGTCTTTACTCAAAAGGTTAAAAAAAACACCTGTGAGTTTTTGGTGTTCCTGCCCACCTCCTCTGTTCCTGCTCATCATGTTATATTCTCCATACCATAAAATAAATAAATAAATCCAGCATGGAGAGCGGAGACCCTTTATACATTATAAATATTGTGTGGTTTACTTCTCCAGTATATACAAAAAACAGAAATATCGCTGCCAGGACAGACGCACCTTTTAACGCTTTGGTGCACAACATGATTAAAGCCAGCAATAGATCATAATTAGAAGAGATTTGGTCCTGCAGAGGGAGCTGTGTTAGGTGTCCACTGACCAGACCCAACCCCCCCCCCCCCCCCCCACCCACCCCCCCCCCCCCCCCCCCCGTGAAGAAGAAAAAAAAATGAAGCACATTTGCTATATTAAATAAATTAGCTAAAAAATATCAAAATCCCCTTTTTCCCATTATCCCCAAGTTCCAAAAAACGCCCTTCCCTTAATAAAATCTTAAAGGGTTAGTTCACCTTTTCAACCTACTCCCTCCCTACCACCCAGTCCCTGCTGCATCTCCCTAGGTGATTAGATGTCCGTGCCCATGCAGCTGGTGGAGAAGTCTGGGGTTTGAATTCCCCACTCTTCCCCTTCTTTCTATAGGGTTTTTGGAATGCAAATGTGTAAATCTGATTGGACAGTGCTGGCGCGTTACCGCTTTGAGCTCATCATCCACGGAGTTAAATACAGCGGGGATGAGGGTAGGGAGGATGTAGGGCAGTGATTCTCAACCAGGGTTCCTCCAGAGTTTGCTAGGGGTTCCTTCAGCATTGGGCCACTTCTGCCTCTCAGATAAGTTCCCACCGACACCATTGATCTTTTTAGCTATCTGTAAGGAGGTAATTCTTCCCAATGACCACAAGTGTAAGGACCATTCTTCCCACTGACCATCACACTAATGTATCAGGAGTTGTAGATTTCTAACTTTTAGCAGGGGTTCCACAAGTCTGGAGAACTATTTCAAGGGTTCCTCTGTGTTGAAAAGGTTGAGAAAGGCTGATGTAGGGTGTTAGTTCACCTTTTCATTTTTGTGAAGAGGCAAACTTACACTTTATTAAACCTGCCTAAACACATTCCATACTTACATGCCTACTCTTTTCAGTTTGCAGTACTTACCTGCCTCCTCCTCAATGTTCCTCACTGGTTGTAAACCTGTGCTGACATTTTAATTAAAAAAATTGACATCGGCGGCCAGCCCTTCTTTGCCTACCCACCAATGATATCATGCACCTTGTGATGTACATGTGCAGTACTGCATGCACTGCTGGGACAAAATAAGGGCTCTTTTTAATAGATGACTGGCATGCTGTATGACACATGCACAAGCAAAAAATTACACTGCTAAGGAAAAAATTGAAAAACTGTAAATAGGTGATTGAAATGTCGTATGGCGCATGTGCAAGATGTACACTCATTTGTAAGAAACTATTTTTTTTACCACAAATCATGCATTTAAGAAATGTGATCTTCCTATATCCCAAGTGCCTCTGAAGACCAGGAAGTTGTAAACCTTTAAAGATAAGTATTAGACAATATATATATTTTAAAAATGGACCACTCCAGAAAGAGTCGAATCGCTTTCACGCTCACAGTTTTGTCGTGTCATAGCTCTCTCTTCTGGGAATGTCAAACTACTCTATGTGCTGCCGGTCACCTTCCTACATAACCTTTTATATAGCTGCCAGGGTAGGATTGAAGGGGAATACTAAAGAGTATCACTTGCCAGCTCTAGGTCTCCTGGAGCTGCTGGCATTATGTTTAAGATGGCAGCTCACAGCGGCAGTCTCAAGGCTCTTGAATGTGAAGTTTTAAGAAGTTAATAACATGTCTAAAAGATATTAAATGCACATATATTCTTATTGAAAGATTGTTGTTGAAATGAATAGTTTAATGAAAGGGTCTCTCTAACTTACAGTCAAAACATCCCACGATTCCTGAAACCAAGGGCACTCTATTGTACAAATGCCAATGCCAGTTGATTTTTTTTCAGTCCATGCCCTCCTGCACCAGCACTGATTCACTGGGCTGCACATCACAATAAAGGACCACCAGAGAGATAAAGAAGACTTGCAAAGGAATGGCAAAGTGCTGATTTCCTAACTATGATTAATACTAGCACTATAAAGCATCCTAGGTTTTGGGGCTCATACAAAGTTCTGCAGATATCTCAAGGCACCTCTGTGTTTTCTTGTTACAGCACTGGGAATAGTCATGCAGCTATACAGGCATACCCCACTTTTAAGTACACGATGGGGTTTGTTTACTAAAGCTGTAAAGTGCAAAATCAGGCTCACTTCTGCATAGAAACCAATAAGCTTCTAACCCCAGCTTGTTCAATTAAGCTTTGGTAATAAAACCTGGAAGCTCATTGGTTTCTATGCAGAAGTGAGCCTGATTTTGCACTTTCCAGCTTTAGTAAATAAACCCCATTGTGTACTTAAAAGTGGGGTATGCCTGTATTAAGTGAACTGCAGTGGCAGAATAAAGCACAGAATCTATAGAAGAGAAGTAAACTGTAAAGAACTGCAATACTGTTTGCTAAAATCCGGGTTGCTTTTATTTTGCTAAAATCCTGGAAGACCTGTAAAGTAGACTACAAGTAGACCTGTAGGGTCTTGTTTTTCTCACCGGATAAGGCATTTCATTTTAAGCTCACCTAAGCCACCTCCTTGTACTGCTGCATCAATCTATTATACCGTTTGTTACTCCAATGTAGATTTTTTTTTTCTATCTGTTCCTTTTTATCTTTGACACCTTGTGGGAAATTTCCTTCTTTAAATAGAGCACTCTGCCTGCAATCCTGAGAAATTCTGCTCATTTATAAGAAGATCCACAACCATTCCCATGATGACATAACAAACCTTCAGGCTGGTGCTAAAAATAAAAGGAGAGACAAAAAGGGAATGTTTAATTAGGGCGAGTAGAGGGCTTTATTTTCATGAGTTATGAAAATCTGTGCCAGGCCAAAGTCATTACACTTTAAGGTAATATTTTGATCATATTAACTTTTGCAAAAAGAAAATACATGTTTTTAATTAAAAATGATTAAAACACGATTGGAAATTGGAGGGCCAGCTAATTAATGAAGATGAAGCTTGCCTGGTCTCCAACTTTAGTATGCATGCAAGTTTTACTTAAGGCCAAATTGTGTCCTGATTCATAATTAATGTTTTACATCCACATTCACCGAAACATCTCAGATAGCAGTTTGAAGCTCAGTTTTGGCAAATTAAAATCCAAAGCAAAAATGAACATGAAACAGATAGTGGCTGATAAAAGTCCTTGTGGAAAGAAAAACATAGGAACCAAGAGAATTTTACTGCACTGATTACTATGTATGAAAAGTTAACTTCTTTTGGTTAATCTATCTATCTATCTATCTATCTATCTATCTATCTATCTATCTATCTATCTATCTATCTATCTATCTATCTTTCTATCTATCTTTCTATCTATCTATCTATCTATCTATCTATCTATCTCCTTACCTGTCAAATATAAATCTGTATTAATCATCTGTTACTTATTATGTCAATTATGAACCTACCTATCTATCAAAGTATTTATAACTATATTACTATTCATCATTATTATATGTCAATACATATCTATCTATCTATCTATACATCACTTTCCTTTCAAATATAAATCTATATCTACGCCTTATATACTTATGATATCAAAATGAACCTACCTATGTATCAAAGTATTTATAACTGTATTACTATTCATAATTATTATCTTCCAATCTATCTATCTATCTCCTTATACTTGTAAAATCTATCTATCTATCTATCTCCTTATACTTGTCAAATCTATCTATCTATCTCCTTATACTTGTCAAATCTATCTATCTATCTATCTATCTATCTATCTATCTATCTATCTATCTATCTATCTATCTCCTTATACTTGCCATAACAAAAATCTATCTATCTATCTCAATTCAATATTGTCATCTGTCTATCTATCTGTCTTTCTGTTCGTCTGTCCCTCTTTTCTCTATTCTCTGTGTTCTGTCTCTAAAATACTCGGTGCTGACATATGTGAATTTGACAACAGCTAAAAAAAAAAAAAAAAAAAAACTCAAACATTTACTGTACTAGATGTAGGTTTTAAACATGCATTTTCTTTTTTTTTTTTCAAGAAAAATTATCATATCCGTAGATTTTTCCTTCATCTGACCACATTTTTTGGTGCATGTTGTAAGCCCGGCTGGAACGATTCACGGTTTCTGAGAGATACTGCAATGCTGTACAATGCAGTACTCTACAGTACTTACTGAACTAACAGCAAGGTCTCCCTTCGCTACTGAACAACTGCTGTATTCAATAGTCACTGAAAATGTTTATTTAAAAAGAATAGGCTGCAAAAGTGGAAACAACTGCAAGATCGTCACAACATAATAACGCTCTCTATACTTATCTCCGAGTCACCAGTCCAGAGATCTGCAGTTACAAACTGAAGGGAACCACTCTGCACCTAACCAGCTGACTGGAAATCCTGATAAAACAATTTTTACAACAATTTAAATGGACCATAATAATCCAGACAGTATCTAGTGATGTGCCAATTCTGAGTATCACTGGGCACAGTCAGGCTGCTTCTGTTCTCCTAAAAGAAAACTGAGAACCTCTAGAGGAAACTCTTTGATGATACTAGAAAACTATTTGGAGACTTTACACCTGCCATATACATGAGAGGTGGAGTTTCCCATTCCTCGATGGAATGTTGGGTGGTTTCCTAAAATATTTAATTCCTTATGCTGAGGAACTTAATTGACAAGGCAAGTGATTACATTTCATAATTTGTACTGACCAGAGACCAGCAATGTCCTTGACCTTGTTATCCCAAAAAGAGCCTTACTTTGGTAACATGATGAACATGAAAAACATGAGAAAGCTTTCAAGTCATTCAGTAAAAATTCCTCAGCAAGAAGAGAAATATTTGAGTGCCACTGTGCCCCAACATCCTTATTAAAGTACATGCACAGGTAGGAGGTTGAGTATAAGTGCTTAGGGGAATGAAGAAGGACCCGATGATAGTGTCAGATTGCCACCACAGAATAACAAGGTGGCTACACTAAGAGAGTAGATCACATCTTTTTATCCTTTGCTGACAAATGCCCCGCACACACAAAGTTCTCTGACTTTCGACCGTCAAGAACGCGGTGACGTACAACACTACGTCAAGCTGAAAAAATAAAGTTCAATGCTTCCAAGCATGCATCCACTTATTTCCGAGCATGCGTAGGAATTTTGCGTGTCGGAATTGGTACAGACGATCGGAATTTCCGATTGGAACTTTTTCCGACCGAAAAATAGAGAACCTGTTCTCAAACTTTTGCTGGCGGGAATTCCGCCAGTAAAAGTCTGATGGAGCATACACACGGTCGCATTTTCCAACCAAAAGCTCTCATCGGTCTTTTGCTGGCCGAATTTCCGATTGTGTGTATGGGGCATAAGGGAGTCATGACCTAGAACTCTGGGAAGAAGGTAAGAAATCTCTTGAGCAATGCTGAGACTGATGGGTATAGTCCCTGATACCCTGTTCAAAGTGTCATTTGATCTCTGCTGAGAAAGTTGGAACACTGGCTAGTTGTGTATTCAACTTTACTGGTATAGCCTGATGTGAGTGAGAATTGTAATGGGAAAGCAAATATGAGAAGGAGATTTTAATATGCAGCAAAAGTGTGATGATTCCCCCAAACTTCACCCAATGATGTCTGTGTATGACCTTCAGAGGTTTTTCACCATTCATTAAAGGGCCACCCCTTACCCATGACTTGAGCTACCCTAACACCAACTTCTTTGGACTGGAGGCATGCAGATAAGTCTAAACATATAATTATATTCATCATACCCCAATCCAAAGACTGAAAGATTCGGAAGTTGTTCTTTAACAATGTTAACATGGTAACCCAATGCAACCTATCAATTCATCTTCATTTATCCTTTGTTCTCACCTCTAAAAATAAGATGGCATTGACGAGTTGACCCTTTGCTCAGGGATACATCATTTGTTTTCTGCATATTACACTTCTTTATTCATTCTATAAAATGCTTTCTTGTTTTATTTGCTGTCTAAGTAGCAAGGGTTACTACTGTATTACTATAACTCTCTGTTCAATAAATTCTTAACATAGTTGCCCACACAAATTTCAGAAAATCTAATAATTCTTCGTCCCTAGGCCTCTGAACATTAGGATTTTTAATTCATTTTGATTAAAGTTGTTGTAAAGGCTCAAGGTTTTTTTTTACCTTTATGTATTTTATGCATGAAAGTAAAAAACATTCTGTGTGCAGCAGCCCAGCCCCAGCACCAGCCCCCCCCCCCCCCCCACCAATACTTAGCTGAGCCCCATCTCAATTCAGTGATGTGCACAAGAGCAGAGGCTCTCTGGGGTCTCTGCCTCCTCATTGGCTGAGACAGAAGTGGGAGCCACTACTGTCAATCACAACCAGTGAGCAAATGAGGAGAGAGCAGGGGTGGGGCTGAGCCACGCTCTGCGTCTGAATGGACAGGCAGAGCAGTGACTCAGGAGCAAGCCTGCCATAAGGGGCACTCAGCAGGAGGGAGGAGCCTGGAGCACTGGCAGGGGACCCTGAGAATAGGAGAAATTCACTTCACAGAGCAGGTAAGTATGACATGTTTGTTGTGCGTGGGGTCCAAAGCCAAACTCAAGTCAAAGCTTTTTTTTAGGTTTGAATATTGTTTGGAAGAACCTGTAACAGGTTTTAACTGCCATTTGTACCTCCAAATAGGGGACTTTTCCTCATTTCCTGTTTTGATGACACCCCACTTAACTCAAGAAAAGATTAAAAGAAAGTATTTACATTTTTCACCATCCACCGCTTACTCCCAAGGATGTTTTAAGCTGCACTGTCGATGACAGGCAAACAGGTTGCGTTAGGGTTCCAGCAAATAGGTAGCGTTAGGGTTTCAGCAACCATTTGGTGCTATATACCTAAATACATAATGACTTCCTATATGTACAGAATAAAGTAAAGAATCATAGGATAAGGAAATGAGAAAGTTATGGTACGCGCCTCTGCCAGACAGTACATCCAGTTCCTCAACTGCAGTAGCATGACAACTGGGTCAAGAATAGACCCTTAGGTCATGTTTACACTTGTGCTGCTTTCACATTTGGATCACTCTTCAGAGAGCATTTGACAGTGAGGAAGCATTGTTTTAACCTTCTAAATGGCACATCACTGCAACGTAACTGCATGCGATTGAGGGGTGGTTGTGCAGCGTGGCCCCATTCACTTGAATGGGTTGTATTTTGCAGACTGTAGTGCCCACTGAACACAATGCTTTGCGGCTGCAGCATTTGGACACCATTGACCATTGCCTTTCCAGCTAAAATCGTAGCGGTTGAGGGGCGGCAAAAATGCAGTGGTTTTACCCCCCAACCACTAATGCAAATGAGCCCTCAATCTGCTAAATGGACAGTAAAGGAACAGCACACCGATGGGTGCAATCTGCTTTTTCCTACCGCACTGCTTTTTCTTATGTGCATTGCAGCAGAGCCTGATTGGCTCCTCCCCCAGAGTATTGCTATACAAAGGATAACAGGATTAAGATATCGAGACTCATATAGGTACTTACACAAGTTGCATCTAAAAATACATTTAATCATTATGCCTTCAATCTGCCTGATTTTCAGCTTCAACACCTTATTCATCAGATCGTTTGATAATTTTTTTTTTTGCATATTGTTCACGGTTCCATACCAATGGACAAAATAATATAGTTTTCCTACCATCTCTTTGTTCATAAGATACTATCAATGCATGCAATATGCAAATGTGATGGCTGATTTGTAAAGTTGTTCTGTATCATGTAGTAGCTTCCCTTCCATGTGATTGTGTGAGTTGACATCTGCCTGCATGTAAATACAGCAGAAGTGGGAAGCCTATAAAGCAGCATCTTCACGCATCTGTTTTTTTTTTTTTTTTTTTTTTTTGTACAAAGTACTGTCGCTGTAAAGACACATTCATAAATATTACAGGTACAGTTCATAATGGGACTTCAAGGACCTGTCTCGGCAAAATTTATTTTACCTAAAAAGCTTTTCTGCCGTGATTTTTTTTTAGAGAGCACTGAAGCTGTCACATTAATGAAGCTTATTCCAGCCATACACCATCTTTGTTCGAAAATCTTAATTTGTCTGAACATTTCTTTTGCCGCGTACACACGGAAACAGTCCGATGGGAGCTGTTCAACGGATTTTCCGACCGTGTGTATGCCCATCAGTCTTTTTCTGTCGGACTTTCCGACAGACTTTGGATTAAGAACCTGTTCTCAATTTTTCCGACGGAAAACCTTTCTATCGGATTTTCCGATCGTGTGTATGCAATTCCGACACGCAAAATTCCGACGCATGCTCGGAAACAATTTGACGCATGCTCAGAAGCATTAAACTTCCCTTTTATAGTGCTATCGAACGTGTTTTATGCCGCTGTGTTACTGACTGTCGGAATTTGGTGTGACCGTGTGTAGGCAAGACAGTTTGAGCGAAATTCCGTTGGGATTCCGACGGGAAAACCATCAGAGCTTTTTCCGACGAGAATTCCGATCGTGTGTACGCAGCATTTGATTTTCGAATGGTTAGTGGGATCAAATCGACGGTCATTTTTGACTGTAGAAGGAAAATTCAAAGGAGCAGGATGGAAAGCTCTTCTCAAATGAACCAAATTCTGAGAATATGGTTTACATTTAGAAAATATTTTACATATTGCAATGAAAACGGTTTAATATGTCTGGGATTTCACTCAAATAGCAGGTCTATATGAAACTTTATGGGTTTTCAAATGAAATTAGTTGACTCAATGATGGCAAGATTTTTCTATTTCTATGAACGTTCAATGAAAGTCTAACCATGTATGGTAGGACTGCCGCCTTTTCTTCAAGTCTAAGCAGAACACTTTAGCAGCACAAAGCTATATTTTTTTTTTTAGTTTTCCTACCATCCCTTTGTTTATAAGATACTATCAATGCATGCAATATGCATATTTTTTTTTAAGGGGGAATGCTGTGAACTATGTTGTAAAGGGGAATTCTGATGGGAGTTTAATTTCTCCACTGCAGGTGGCGCTCAACCATAGTGGCCCTGCAGTTGGAGGGGAAGCCATGAGGAACATGGTTCCTCCATGGTTTTCAGGGTCACTGGGGAAGCAATCTGGTTGGAGGCTGTTGCCCCATGTTGGCTTGGGTCAAAGCACTAACTCCAACTCCAATAATAAATAACACGTTATCTCCTCTGATTCCACAACATGTCTGGTTGATGAACGGCTGTTCAGAACGAACTGAAAAGCACAAAATGAAAAGCGTGAAATAAAAAGCGCAAATCAATACTCACCAAACTTCTACTAACACGAAATTAGCATAAGGGGCCCAAAGGGTGGTGCAAAAGAGCTGAAAAACCACGTAGTACGTCACTACGTTTGTGTTTGTTGGCCGACAATTTCTTGCCCTTTGTATGCAAGACAAAATCCAGGCACACGCCTTCGGACAAAACTCAGAGGTTTTGTCTGCGGAAAATCCGATCATGTGTACGAGGCTTTAGCCATTTTGCCACAATCCCCTTCCACCCACTGCATTGATATAAATAATGTCATTACACTGATAATGGTAAACACTGTTGCTAGAAATTATGATTTTGTCCATATTATCTAGCCCTGACAAGTGCTGGGTTCATATCCTGACATCCTTGCCATAGGCAACAAAACATTGTAACACACTCATAGGAAAGGGAAGTTTATTGATAGACACCAAGCTAGAAAAAGAGGTGTCATAGGGGGAGATAGATTTAGTAGGATGAAATATAACTACATCCACCCACACGTACCCTATGTCATTGTTAATATTCAGCCATACACATGTAAAGAACAAGCTAAGACTATGAAATTGTATTAAACCCCAAACCAAAAATGTAATATATTGCAGCTTACCAATCATTAACCGCTTCCCGACCGGCGCACAACAATATACGTCTACAGAATGGCACGGACAGGCATAAGGGCGTATAAATACGTCCCCTTTAAGATGCCGCCGTGCCATCGCCGGTCGGGACCCCCGTGAGGCCGGTCGCGGGTCCCGCGGACTCGATCGCTGCGGGGACACCCGCGATCGTCTCACGGGAAGGCTCAACGGGGAGATACGGAAATAAACAGCATCTCCCCGTTCTGCCTAGCAACTAGTGACGCCGATCTCTGCTCCCTGTGATTGGAGCAGAGATCAGCATTCACTAGCTGACAACCACGCCCCCCCACAGTAAGAAACACACCTCTAGGCATACTTAACCCCTACACTGCCACCTAGTGGTTAACCCCTTCACTGCCAGTGTCATTTACACAGGAATCAATGCATTTAAATAGCATTGATTGCTGTATAAATGACAATGGTCCCAAAAATGTGTCAAAAATGTCCGATGTGTCCGCCATAATGTCGCAGTCACAATAAAAATCGCTGATCGCCGCCATTACTAATAAAAAAAAAATTATTAATAAAAATGCTATAAAACTATCCCCTATCTTGTAAATGCTATAACTTCTGCGCAAACCAATCAATAATCGCTTATTGCGATTTTTTTACCAAAAATATGTAGAAGAATACGTATCGACCGAAACTGAGGAAAAAAAAATTTTTTTATATATTTTTGGGGGATATTTATTATAGCAAAAAATAAAAAAGAATGCGTTTTTTTTTCAAAATTTACGCTCTTTTTTGTTTATAGTGCAAAAAATAAAAACCGCAGGGGCGATCAAATACCACCAAAAGAAAGCTCTATTTGTGGGGAAAAAAGGACGTAAATTTTGTTTGGGAGCCACGTCGCACGACCGCGCAATTGTCAGTTAAAGCGACGCAGTGCCGAATCGCAAAAAGGGGCCTGGTCCTTTGGCTGCAAATTGGTCCGGTCTGAAAGTGGTTAAATGTGGTTGCTGCATTTGTTTTCTTATTTTTTTTTGCCTTTTTTCTCTCTGTTTTCACCTGGCCAGTAACACACCTCCTATATTAAAGTGCCCCCACCTGGATGAGGGAGCATCAAAGGGGAGTTTTAGCTGTACTAGCAGATTTAAATACACTAACAAATTGAAGCCCAATAACAGCTCACACTGCAATTACACAAGAAGCTACAACAACAGTTTTTTTTTTTTGGGATAAAGGAAAGGAATACATAAGAGCTGATCCTTGTAGGCACCCCTGTCAGCGGTTCATCCATATAGCTGCAACATTTGCAGGAGAGCTTGTTCTGTTAAACAAAAAAAACTTACTAGCCAAATCACCAGATGAAAATAAAACAACAGAAAGAAAGCCTGAAAAAGAAACCTAATGCAGCCATCACATTGGAGTATGTTTTATTTTGGGTTTAATACTGCTTTAAAATTACACTACACAATATGAGTAGTTCTTCAAATATTATCCATACACACCCACTACTTTAAAAACATGTAATTTATTTCTCTTTAAATTGTATCTTAAGCCTCGTACATACGATCGGATTTTCGTCCGATTTTTTTCGCTTGCCTAAAATCCGACCGTTAGCACACTCCATCAGACAATTGTTGTCCAACTTTCCGCCAACAAATGTTGGATGGCAGGCTAGTAAATTTTCGGCGGACAACAGTCTGTGTACACAAGTCCATCACACAAAAGTCCAAAGTACAAACACACATGCTCAGAATCAATGCTCACCAAACACGACATAAGCAGAAGGTGCCCAAAGGGAGATTTGAAGGAGGCTGAGAGCGAAAGAAGGGCCTTTTTTGTCAAGAATACATACTTGAATATATATTTTTTTCCTTTTCAACCAGAGTTTAGAGTAACTTTAAAGCAGGGGTTTCCAAAGTTTCTAAACAAAGGGTCAGATTATGATCCTTTAGACTTTAGAGGGGCCAGACTGTGGCCAGTCAGAGTAGAAAATGCCCCAGCATCAGTCGAAATTTTTTTGCTTCAGGCTTGGTTGAAAGTAAGAAAATTACGTATCACCCGTGGTCAGCATGAGGAGGAATAATACCCCATCACTGGTATGGTATGGTGGTTGAGCCAGTTGTTTTCAGTTGGAGGAATAGTGCACCATAGTTGGTGTCAATTAGGGGAATAGTGCCTCAAATCAATGGGAGGAATAGTACCAGTATCAGTGGTATTAGTGGAAGGAATAGGGCCAGTTGTTGGTTTCAGTGAGATGAGTAATGAAAAGCTGGCCAGATGAATCTTTCAAAAATTGTCCCTTGGGTAGCCTTACGGCACCACCAGCTCTACAAAAGCTCTACAAAGTTTTGTCAAAGGACCTGGGCAGAAATGTCTTGGATTGACAGCCACAGTGTGGCTGTCAGAATACAACATCCAGCATTGCAGATTTGTCCATCCACTATGGATGGCAAAATTGAGTGATTTTTCTTGTTCAGAGAGCTGTTATATACAGACTAAGGTGGTGAAGGGGTTCCAGTACTTCCCTCTCTCACAAAACACTGAGGAAAAGGCTGCAAAGAACAGAATTTCATAGACAGAAGCTATAGTTCTACCAAGGCCTTCTGAGAAAACCCTACTAATGCCGCGTACGGACGATCGGACATTCCGACAACCAAACCGTGGATTTTTTTCTGGCGGATGTTGGCTCAAACTTGTCTTGCATACAAACGGTCGTACAAATGTTTCGAGTCCGCGGGACCCGCAACCGGACTCACAGGGGTCCCGACCGGCGCCCGCGCGCATTCTTAAAGGGACGTACCTATACGCCCTTATGCCCTGTCCGTGCAATTCTGCAGACGAACAACGTCGTGCGCCAGTCAGGAACCGGTTAACAAGTAAGAGTGCTCCGAATGTGACGCATAAGATGGTGAAGAGACAGATTAAATTACTGAATCTACAGGAACAGGCTAATGTAGTATTTCCATGCTCAGTAAATAATAGGCACTTTTTTACTAGTATGTGAATTGTTTGCACTCTTTTTTTACACAATACTTTATTCCCGTTCATTTAAAAAGAATGTCAGAATGGTGCTTAAGACAAACAAATAAAGCTTGGCTTGTGCAAATTATCTGATACAAATGACTAAGTTTGAGGAAGAGATGAATTTAAAATATATTTTAGACAGCATTGTTGTTTTTATGAATGAGGCTGGATCTTATGTATGTCATCCGGACTAATAGAAGCTAGATTACTGACAATAGCTTTCATGTAATACATGACAATGTGAACCGCAGACCAGGGGCAAATTTTGGGATGATGAGGAACAATAGTAAATACTGACTTACAAATTATTCTTAAAGTATCACTAAACCTACATCATAAAAAACTATGAATAAATGGTGTATTACATGCTGTTCATATTCACTCACTCACTATGAGATTCGTTTTCTGTATTCTGCAAAAAACCTGGTTGATCCTGCTGCTCTCTATTTCCACCTTCTGTTCATGTCCCCAACTCAGCTAGGGATTTTTGTAGAGCAGTGTTGTCACTGGCACATGCTCAGATGTCAGTGAGTTTCTATGCTGAGCATTTCCATCTGAGCAGCCCATTTGACTATAGAGTAACACATGTGGGCGTATACACAGTGTTAAATGACAGCCCACTCCTTCTCTCCTCCATGCCCACTAACCAGATAAACACAATAAGGGCGGGATATTACTTGTAGATCAATGGTGGCTTCACCACCCTCTTATTCTAAGGTGCATGACACAGCCTGTGACTGGCAGAAATCCACCGACATCATGTTATTTCCACAAAATAATAAAGATTTGATTTCAAATATATATTTATATGACAATTTAACCACTTCCTGCCGGGAGGACATAAATGGACATCCTCCCGTTTCAGTGGTTATACCGGGTTGATGCCTGCACCTACAGGCATCAACCCAGTATTGTTCTTTTCAGCCGGCGATTTTCGGCACCATAATAAAAATCATAGTGGGTGTTCAGCCACTTGTTTATTCTTACAGGCGGCAGGAGGGGACACCCCCCTTTCCACTCTGGTTCTTCTACCGGCTCGCCTGTGCGATCGGCGAACCGGAGAAGGAATCCGCTGCTGGCGGAAGTTCACCATAGAGAATACCGGTGACCAGATGGTCCTCGGCAGTCTCTATGGCTCTCGGAAGCCCGGCCGCGATGTTATGATGCCACGCCTGGCTTGTCAGTTGTAAATATTGCCATGTACTCGGTTGGAAAGCCGAGATCGTTTCTTTTTTTTTTTTATCTCAGGCTTTCCAGCCTGGAGGAGAAATGTGGGGGTCACTCCAGATCTCTCCATAAAGAGGACCTGTCATGCACTATTGCTATAACAAGGGATGTTTACATTCCTTGTAATAAGAATAAAAGTGATCAAAAACCTTTTTTTTTTAAGGGAAAGTGTAAAAATAAATAAATGAAAATAAAGTAAATTAAAAAAAAATTCAAGTGCCCCCATCGCTGTGCCCACATCATCAATAAAAACAAAAACGCGTTTGAAAAATTGCTGCGCAAATACCATGTGACATAAAAAGTTTCAACGACCGCCGTTTTATTCCCTAGGGGGGTTCTGAGTGATTTTCTAGCAAAAAAAAATATGATTTTTATATGTAGGAGCGGAGTGCCAGAATTGACCCAGGTGGCAAGTGGTTAAGACAGTTTATTGATATTGTTTAATTTTTGTTACTCTGTATTCCAAAGGCTGTTTTTTTTATTTGAACATGTGACCAGCAGCAGAGGACTAGAAACTCTTCCTGCTTATGTTTCCTTGTAGACAGGCTGGGAAAGATCTGGGTCATATGACAGCTGTATATCGATTAGGAAAAAGGTACTTAGATGTTTTCTTTTATTAAAATAATTACAATGCCATCATCCATATATAGAAATAGAAGGGACAATGTAAATAAACAGTTTGTGTTTAGTATCACTTTAAAGGTAATCATATAAAATAGATTGATGGTCTTTAAGTGTCTCCATGGGGTCCTAGGGTTCATAGGCTTAGTATTTGCATGGGATGTTTGTAAGTGCTTGGGAAGTAATTGGGGCAGTGGAGAGGGGTGGAAAAGCTAAGTAAAGTTACCAAAGACCTTCTTTAACACTGCTGGAGGTTAGCATGAGCATGGCTTACAGTTACGACGTAGTCCTGCAATGTAAAATTGCCAATTTAAAAATAAAAGTTAAAAAAAAGAAATAAAAAGGAGCGCAGCAGTAGTATTTCCTGAATGCCTTCCAGCCACTGCTATACAACCTTCTGAAAAGCTGCAGGTCACTTTTCAGAGGGCAGTAAGGATTACCGCAAATGTAAAAGAAGCCTTATTCTGCTTTCTAGTGTTGTTGACCTCAAACTTCTTTATTGTTAGCCTAGTAAAGGGTGACTGTCCCCCTGCTGCCTCCTGGGATACCTACGTCACGTATTTGCAGTGGCTAACACAACCCAAAACTCCCTGATATTTTGCCCTGCTCCCATTAACAGAATAGCAAAAATAAAAATTGAAGCGCCAAACCACTGTCCTGTAGTCCAGATATAATTTTATGATCAAAGGAGAACGCGTTTCATGGACCTGAAAACAGCCCTTCATTGGGGCTTGCAATAGGAAACAATGTATACAAATTAAATATTGGCTGAGAATTGACTAGTATAGTGTGATAATCTGCACAGATCTCCAGATCCCAGGGGCCCCAAGACATCCATTTAAAGCAAGGGTCTTAAAACTTTCTAAACAAAGGGCCAGTTTACTGTGCTTCTGACTTTAGCGGGCAGGACCGTGGCCAGTGGGAGCAGAAAATGCCCTGGCATTAGTAGGAGTAAACAATGCCCCATCATTGGTATTAGGGCATTTATTAGTGCCCTGTCATTGGTGTCAGTGGGAGGAACAGTGCCCCACTGTTGGAGTCAGTGAGAGGAAAAATGCACCATCATTGATGTCAGTGGAAGGAATAGTGCACCATTGTTAGTGTCAGTGGGAGGAATAGTGCCCCAAGGGCCGGACAAAGGCAAGAAAACGGCCACATTCCGCCCTTGGGCCACAGTTTGGAGACCACTGATTTAGAGTATTCTAGTCTGACATGGACCTTGAATGAACGGGAAGAAAAATTGGTGTTTTTTAGGTGCTGTTCAGTTTTAAAAAAAAAGACACTCTTAAAGGCAAACTAATATATATATATATATATAGACAGATACAGTATATATACGTGTAATATGCACATCCAAGATATACAGTAGATATATTGTATATATAGTTATATACATATATAGAAATCTGGAAATTTTTATTTTTCCCCCAAGAATAGAAAACATCAGTTGTGTACAGCAAAGAAAGTGTTAGTATTAGTTTAGGAAGGGTCAGCTCTGCAAATAGACATTTTTGGGGCAAATGAATGTGTGATTAAAATATAAAAATCTGTAACTCCCCCCTTCCCTCCTAGGACAACATATATCAGTTGTATCCAGGTAATAAGTTGGAAGCCTCATCTTTAGATGAGGTCACCTCTGGTGAGAGTGGTTAAGCTGTGCAATGCCCTGTCCCATCAGGTAGTAATGGCAAAATCAATAAAGGAACTTAAGAAAGGAATGACTGATATCTACAGTCACAAAGCGTAGGATGAATGGAAATATTTGGATCCAGGGAATTCATCTACCTATATCTATGGGGTAAGAAAGGTACTTTTTCCTCCATGAGGCTAAACTGACCACAGTTGCTGCAAGATGGAGATAAGGAGGGGGTTAGTTCTGTCTTTTTCAGGACCAAAACTTAAGATGTCAGAATTTGATCTTGATGGACTTGGGTCTTTTTCAACCTAAAAAACTAGGAAAACAAAATTTTAATCTGGTCTGACTGACTGTTTATCATCTTAATATATCCTGACCTGATCTGTGCACTCAGAGTCAGATATTTGGTCAAAATGGCCAGAATTGTTTATCTCAATTAATCTTTTCTGCTGCTCCTGTGTACCTCAAATAGCATATCAACACTAACAATGAATTTATTTTATTTGGTCCATTTTTTAAATTAAATAAACAAATACAGTAATTGTATTATATCTTTTTGATATCTGCAAATACCTTTCAATCTCGCCAGAGAAGAAAGCTGATAACACCCCGAACTCTGCCCATGCTGCGGTCTTATCAGATATGCCGCGTACACACGATCTGACTTACCGGCGGTATTGTCCGCTGGACTAGAGTCCGCCGGACATTCCGACCATGTGTGGGGCTCCTGTGGACTTTTCATTCCCAAAAGTCCGTGTGTGGGTAAGTCCACACGTTCGGAAAGTCCGGCGGACCTCCGCTGGAAA
The DNA here is from genome assembly GCA_028564925.1 of Lithobates sylvaticus. NCBI lineage: Eukaryota > Metazoa > Chordata > Amphibia > Anura > Ranidae > Lithobates > Lithobates sylvaticus. The sequence continues at coordinate 51,321,359 of CM053035.1, forward strand.
ATCCGGCGGGTTGTCTGCTGGACTAGGTCTGGCGGACAATCTCGCCGGAAAGTCCGATCGTGTGTACGCCGCATTACACTGTCCCCAGTTATCTCTGAGGACTATAGACCCTTTCCTCTCTGAATTATGGTTCTTTAGTCCAGTTCTTGGGTCACAATGCTGCATAGATACAGTATGTAAGGTAACATTGGTGCCCTAGGATAGGAAATGTGTTAATGGCAGAAACACCAATGAGAAGATTAATAGAAGCAAAGAAAACAAATGCAGAAGTAGAGTCAGAGCCAGACACAGAACCTCTCCCCTCCACCAAACCCCTCTCCCAGCACATATTCTTTCCACCACAATCACCTTCCAGCACAATCACCCAATCCACCAGTACAGGGCCCATTTACACCCACTGTGTCTTCTCTGATCAGCAGGGGATCATGTACAGATCATCTGCCCAATCAGAACCAAACCTCTCCTTTCCACCAAATCCGCTCTCCTAGCACATATTATTTCCCCCAAAATCACCCTCCAGCTCAAATCCCCCCCACCCAATCCACCAGCACAGGGCCCATTTACACTCGCTATGTCCACTCTGATCAGCAGGGGGTCATGTACAGATCATCTGCCGAATCAGAACCCTCTCCCTTCCACCAAATCCCCTCTCCCAGCACAAATCCCACCCCTCCACTCCCAATCCCGGCCCAGCAAATCCATGTCCATTCAGTTATGTTATGCCCTCCTAGAGCTTAGCAGACCCAAGTTAGGTCTATGGGCAGGCAGATGTAATCAGACGTGCATCCGTTTACATCCAACTACCTTCAATCCATCACGTTTATGTTCGAAAAAGGATGCAAGCCTTTTCCATTTTGGTGGGGGACTAGACTACCTCAGAGGTAATCTGATTTGCCTGCCTGTGGACTAACATTGAGCTGCCATTCGGATCTGCCTGAACAACTAATGGGCAGATCTGAAGGGAACGGCTGTGTGAAAGGTTCAGAACTTTTCATCCTGCTAGTTTGATGTCATTCCCCTGTGTTCTTGATCTCTTTACTGAATGCTGAATTATTAAACTTTGAACCAAATATACTGTACTGCCCTCCTGAACCTTTTTACCACCTTTTAAGATTTCAGTAATCTGCCCTCTTTCCCTTCTTTCTTCATTTGTCTTATCAGTATTTTGTTTCCATCTCAAGACTCTTCCTTATCAATATCTTGTTGAGAGAAAGACACAGATTGCCATCTATCTTCTTTAAATACAGTTTGGCTGGCTTTCATGCTGACCCTCTTCTCTTGCTTCAATAATTTGAGTCACTGACCTGAAACAAGTATGTTTCTTCTGACTTATTTAATGCATAGTTGTTCTGGGTCTTGGCGTGACAGCTCGGCAACTAGCATCATCAGAAGGATGTTGGAAATGGCTGCCTCCTTATCTTTTTCATGAAAGGTTTAGTTTAAAGCAATAGCTAACACATAATATTAATTACTTGTCCTTCTATCTATATCTATATATCTACAGCAGCCTTTCTAAGCCATGGTTTCATGGAACCCTAGAGTTTCTCGAAAGGTTGCTAGGGGTACCTTGAACAATGAGCAATTTCTAAGTCTCAGATAAGCAACCAATGACCCCAATAATATTTTTAGCTATCTGTAAGCCCCCATACACACGGTCGGAAATTCCGACCACAAAATCCGTCGGATTTTTTCCGACAGATTTTGTCCGAAACTGGTGTTGCATACACACGGTCGGACAAAGTTGTCAGAAAATCCAATCGTTCCGAACGTGGTGACGTTCGTTGCATACTACGGAACTACGTAGAGGCTAGTAGCCAATAGATTTGGTCTCGTAATCTGATCTGAGCATGCGTGGCACTTCGGAATTCCCTACACACGATCGGAAAAAGTCCGATCGTATTTTGTTGTCGGAAAATTTTAGATCCTACTCTCAAATTTTTTCAGTCAGAAATTCCGACGGAAAAAGTCCGATAGAGCCCACACATGATCGGATTTTCCGACAACATAATCCGATTAGACTTTTTCCATTGGAATATCCGACCGCGTGTACAGGGCATAAGTGGGGATTCTTCCCACTGATCACAAATGTAAAGAGCATTTGGGACTGGAGAGATTGTTTTCAGGTTCCTCCATGTTAAAAAATCTGATCCACAATATCTATCTGTTAATTTCTATAGTGCCATAAATAATTTTGCTTATTATTACTATTTATAACAATATTAATCTTGACATACATACACATAATATTGAACTCAGTCATGTTTCATAGTCAGACTGAAAAAAGACACAAGATCCGTCTAGTTCAATCAATAGAAAAAAACAATTACATAGAAAACCTTCATATACCGAATCTTATACCCACAGTTGATCCAGAGGAAGGCAAAAACGTATAAAGCACAATCTAACTTTCTCTAAAAGTTTGCTTTCACAGATAAACAGTTGTAATTTTACTAAAATTACACTTGACCTCCGGAAAATTTACTCTTCTTCATGACCAGGCCATTTTTTGAGATACGACACTGCGTTACAAATGCGCAGTCATGCAACACTGTACCCAAATAAAATGTATTTCCTTTTCTTCCCACAAATAGAGCTTTTTTTGGTGGCATTTGAGCACCACTACGTTTTTATTTTTTGTGCTATAAAAAAAAAAGGCCAACAATTTTGGAAAAAAAACACAATATTTTTTACTTTCTGCTCTAAAACACATCGCCGGGTGCCAGGGGACATCCAGTGCCCGGCACCTGCAGAACGGATTCTGCCCCCTGCAGGCGGAAGTGAAAAATCACGTATATATACACGTGATTCTGCACAGGAGGGCCATCCTGTAGCAGTAAATCTGATATAGGGCAGTCCGGAACTGGTTAAAGTGTTTTTTCACATTGGCAATGAAATGTTAGAAAACCCCACTATATGTTTGTAACCATCACAAAGCATACCTAAAATTTTTTTACTTTTTTACCCTCTGCCTGCAGCCTGTCAAAGTCTACAGCAGACCGGGGCTGAATGTGGTACCAAGTTGTACTCCCATTTGGGGCCCTGTGCATTCAGGGGTGAGTCCCCAAAATGCAGGTCTTCCTTGTCACATATCCCAGGAGGTTACAGTAGTCACAGCGGCCATGGGCAGAGCTAGCTGGCATCATTGGAGGCTGGTTCCCTTAATCCAGAAGAGACACCAGCTTCTGATGAATAAGGAGATCCAAGATAGCAGCACAAGCTCTGGCCTGCTGGATGTGATCAATGGAACACAGAAGGCCAACTGGGCAGGTAAGTATCTGAATTGAGGACAAAGCTGGATAACAGGTAAGTGGAGATTACAAAAAAGAAACACAGCAGGGACTTAAGTTCCTCGTTAACCATTTGTTAGGACAAAGAGTGTGCACATCTAGATTACAACTGCTAATGAGATCTGCCAGCAGAGTCCAAACAGGGTAAAGTATGGCAAACACATCTTCCCAGCCCACAGATAAACCAAGAAAATTAAGTAGGCTTTTTCAGCAAAGAGCTGTCAGAAAAGAGCAGTAATTTATTTATTTTTTTAAGTTATGCTATGTGAATATGTAACAAATAATATAAGGCCTCATGCACAGTGGGCATTTTCTCAGCTCCTCCAAATGCCTTTTTTTCTGGTAGGAGAAAAGAAACTTAAAAAATATGCATAAAGCCGCGTTTTTCAAATGAATTTGGGCATGTTTAGGTTTGTCAAGTGTTTGGGTGTTCATTCATTCATTTGGGCAGAATATTCATTTATTAAAACACGTTTAGGTGCTTTAGGTGCGTCAAGTGTTGTTTCTGCTAATATGCTAGTCTCATGCTTGTGCTAGTCTCATGCTTGTGCTAGTCTCATGAACGCACAAGCCTATAAATGCTCCTGCCTCCAAATGCCTGTAAACACCTTATGTGTGCATGTCCACATAGACTACATAGAGGGACATTTGGAGGCTGAAAATAAAAAGTCAAATGCCCTTAAAGTGGTTGTAAACCTCTGATTGCCATTTTTACCTATAAGTAAGCCTAGAATAAGGCTTAACTATAGGTATTGGAAATATCTCCTAAACGTGCACCGCTTAAGAGATATCTACCGTAGTGCACGGATGTTGTCATCGGCGCATGCGCTGTAAAGAAACGGACCTCCATGATGTTTCTTCACTCGCAAGTGCCATGACTGACGGCTCCTGCACGCATCCGCGGGAGTGACGTCACGCGTCTCCAGACAGTCACAGAGCCAGAGTCCGCATCCACAGAAGGAAGAGGAGCAAAGATGGATGTGGCTACCAGTGGGGACAGCGCAGGCTTAGTTTGCAGGTAAGTGCCACATAATGCAATGCATACTAGCCCATTATGCTTTTACTTTGCAGGGGAATAAAGAGGAAGTAAAACCCATCAGGGTTTACTTCATCTTTAAAGAGGAAGTAAACCCTGATGGGTTTTACTTCCTCTTTATTTCCCTGCAAAGGTAAAGCATAATGCGGTGCATAGTAGCCCATTATGTGTCACTTACCTGAAAATGAAGCCTGCGATGTCACCGCTGTCCCCACTAGCAGCGAGTGTCTTTCTTCACCCCTCTTCCTTCCGGGGCTGCGAACTCCGGCTCTGTGACTGGCAGGAGTCGCGTGACGTCACTCCCGGGAGCCGCCAGTCATGGCATGACCCCCTTTAGAAATGGCACGATCTACACTTTCTAAAGCGTGCGTTCGCGGTAGACATCGGCGCACGGCTTTATTGTAAATATCTCCTAAACCATGTAGGTTTAGGAGATATTTCTTGGACCTACAGGTAAGCCTTAATATAGGCTTACTTGTAGGTAAAAGTGGTTGTACAGGGTGTACAACCACTTTAAAAGAGGCCTTTTTTATGCCCAGTGTGCATAAGATCTAAAGTAGGTATTATTCCAATTTTACTGTAAAAGTGGAAACACACTTTAATAATGACGGAACAAACAATAAGGCCTCTTGCACATTTCTGCCTAAAAACACAGCATTTTTAGGCATACAAGCATTTTTTTACTGATGAAAATGCAGACCATTGTTTTCAATGTGCCTGTACACAAACGTGCAAAAACATGGGCTGCATTTAGATCAATAAAAAAAAAAAAAAAATACAGAAATAGACATTGTCGGTCAGTATTTTTGCATGTATGTGTGCAAATAGGTACATATATGCGCATACAACACACTTTCTGCAACAAAACTAGAACAATTTTTGTTTGTGCACCCGTATGCGCAAATATGCACAAGCGCTTTTTTTCTGCCAGGAATATTTGAGGGTCATATTTATGTGTTTTTTTTGGGGGGGGGGGGGGGGGGGGGGTTTGCGCTGCTTTAGCTGGAAAGAACCAATTTCTTTGGAACTGTTTTGCTTTCTCCTTAATGTTATATTTGATTACAGCAGCTGCATAGTTTAATTTACTTCTTATCTTGAGCGCTGGATAAGTGACCCTGTTTGCTTTTACTTATCATACATCTATACTGTGTGTAAGAGGCCAAATACTTCTATTACTAAGATTATTTTTTAATAATAAAAATAATAACAATGATAATATTAATAACAGCAATAATAATAGTAAGACCAACTTAAACCAGACATGGCAGTTGATGAACATTTTTATCCCTGAATTTCAAGGAACAAAAAGTGAATACGTGAATTGGAAAAGAGTATTTTTGTCTTTTTTCCTGAACTTCTCTAGTAATGCTACAAAAATCGCCAGGACTATTGACATTACAAAATCTACTATCCATATGACCTATGTTGGTGAATACAGTAATAAGGACCCCTGTGGCCCCTGAACAATGTCTCCACGCTTCACTTGCGCTGTGGCATATGTGCTCATCCTACTGCAGGTCTGTGTACGCTATGTATAATTTATTGCACAAGTAACAATATGAATAAAAGATATTCAGGAGGAGCTGCATAAAAAATCCATCTCTATTCACAATCAATACCGCTGCTTTGGATAAATTCCTAGAGGCTGTTACAATTCCTGGAGGCAATTTTCTCCCACCGTTTTTTATCCAATGAGGCAGAGACAGCCTAATATCCTGTATCCAGGAATACTGCAAACAAAAATGGGAACATTTTCTGGAGTGGAGACCTTGACATTATGATAGCTACACTTTGCATTGCATCCTGCTCCTCAAATGCTCGGGTAATTAAAATGTGCTGCATGCTTCTGCAGAATATTGCAGCCATGCAAATAATACATCCACAAACATAAAGAGAAGGCCTCATGCACATGGATGCCTTCGGGCAGCTGATGTAAATTCTAGGCTTATGTCTGAACCCAGGATAAACAGCTGCAGCATACAGCTGCCCATAGTAATGAATGGCCGTAGGCTAGCTATATGCAGCTTGCATAAACTCACGCATGCGCACAGACTTTAGTCCTAGGGCAGCACAGTGGTGTAGTGGGTAGCACTCTTGCCTAGCAGTAAAAAGGGTCGCTGGTTCAAATCCCAACCACGACACCACCTGCCCGGAGTTTTCATGTTCTCCCTGTGCCTGCGCGGGTTTCCTCCGGGTACTCCGGTTTCCTCCCACACTCCAAAGACATGCTGGTAGGTTAATTGGCTTCTGTCCAAAATTGGCCCCAGTATATGAATGTGAGTCAGGGACCTTGGATTGTGGGCTCCTTGAGGGTAGGGACCAATGTGGGTGTTCGATATATGTGTGGAGCACTGCGTAAATTGATGACGCTATATGGGTACCTTAAATAAAATAGGGATAGTTGTAGACACACCAAGACTCACTCAGGTTGAACTGGATGGACTGGTGTCTTTATTCAACCTTACTAACTATGTAACTATGTAACAACAGCTGCAATTATTTGCAGTATTAGGCCTCTTGTACACGGATGCTGTAGTGCAACTTTTGTGCATCCAAGGACCTTTTCGCCCATGTACAGTACCTGCATGGAGAGCACAATCTAAGTGTAGTAAATGAATGTATTTATTGGAAAAGACAAGTTGGCAACTCACATGTAAACAAGAATTGCTTGTCATCAAAGTTTGGCCTGATGTGGTGGAGGTCTCAGTGAGGTGGGGTACCAGAGTCCAATCCGGGGTATTGTACACAGGGCTGCCCACTGGGTATGCCGGGAAACTGAGAAGACACCAGAGGGCGCCAAACTAGGTGCAGCATAGGAAGAAGTAATAGACTCACACATAAATGGCAACTCACATGAATGTTAAAAAATGGTGCATATTATTAGGGGTTGGTCCCTGCCTGCTGCACATGACTGCTGTGGAGTTGAGATCTCTGGATTTGGCGATACACTTTGCATGCTTAACAGTGTCATGGACTGGATTCCTGACAATTACATACACAATTTTTTCTAGTACATTGAGTTGCAAAAATAAATAGTGCCCCGCTATACACTGTTACAAAGATTCCAAAACGATATAAACAAAACAAAAAACAATAATAACTGTGCAATAGATGACTATTATAAATGTTAAAGTGAATATTGCATAATAGTGCATAAAGTGCTAAAGATGCATAAATCATAAAACAATAATATTTATCCTTCCAGTGAATCAATAACATCAACAATGTCCATTCCATACTATATAACTTTGTTCTTATGATCTATGCACCTTTAGCACTTTCTGCACTATTATGCACTATTCACTTTAACATTTATAATAGTCATCTATTGCACAGTTATTATTGTTTTTTTTGTTCATGTAGTTTTGGAATCATTGTAACAGTGTATAGTGCGGCACTATTTTTTGATTTTTTTTTTTTTGTAAAGCACGGACATATTGGATTGTGATCAGTGGTAGCAGCAGAAAGAGACAAAGGCTACTTTCAAACTGGGGCGTTGGGGGCGACAGTGGTAAAGCACCGCTATTAGCGGCGCTATACCATCGTTTTTGCGGCCCTCTTCAGCCGCTAGCCCCCGCTAACCCCAGCTAACGGCCGAAAAAGGGTTAAATGCACCCGCAAAGCACTGCTGCCGAGGCATCACTGCCCATTGATTTCAATGGGCTGGGGCGCTGTAGGAGCGTCTTGCAGGACTTTTTTTGCCGCCCTGCCAGCGCACCGCTCTTTACAGGTGCTATTTTTAGCGCTATAGCGCCTGTAAGGCGCCTCAGTGTGAAAGCAGCCAAATACTACAGATATTAATTCATTGTGGTAGCAAGACATTTTTAAGTTTATACACTGAGTTGCAATTCATGTGTTATGCCCCGTACACACGGTCGGACATTCCGACCATGGATTTTGTCCGAAACTTGTGTTGCATACACACGGTCGGACAAAGTTGTCGGAAAAAAATCTGATCGTTCGGAACGTGGTGACATTCGTTGAGTACGATGGGACTACGTAGAGGCAAGTAGCCAATAGCTTTGGTCTCGTAATTTGATCTGAGCATGCGTAGCACTTTGTCCATCGGAATTCTCTACAAACGATTGGAAAAAGTCGGATTTTGTTATCGGAAAATTTTAGATCCTGCTCTCAAATTTTTTCTGATGGAAATTCCGACGGAAAAAGCCCGCTAGAGCCCACACACAATCGGATTTTCTGACAACATAATCCGATCAGACTTTTTCCATCGGAATATCTGACCGTGTGTACGGGGCATAAGTCTACTTCTTCTTCCTACTCTACACTTAGTTTGGCGCCCTCTGGCTTCTTCGCAGTTTCAAGGCATACCCAGCCAGCATACCCGGACTAGACCCTGGTACCTTGCCTCATTGAGACCTCCACCACATCAGACCAAACTTTAAAGGCCAGCGATTTTTAGCTGTTTACATGTGAGTTGGCCATTTGTGTTTTCCACAATAAATATGTTAATTTACTACATTTATATTGCGCCCCCTGCTGTCCTGTTTTTATCTGTTACTTATAGAGAATTCTTCAGTCACCTAGAGGAGCTGCACAGAGTGTCCTGAGACCAGCAAGTGCTAACTCTGGATGTCCCAATAAGGACTTTTTGCTGGACTCATTATATATCCACATACTAGTTTACATTATACTTTTGCATCATATGAATTATTATCTGTAAAATGACCTTAACATATGTGTAGATGTATGTGAGATAGGGACCTTAGATTGTTAGCTCCTTGATTGCAGGGATTGATGTGAATGTAAAATATGTAAAGCGCTGTGTAAACTGACAACACTATATAAATACCTATATATTAAATGATAACTGCTTGTCTGTAAATATCAAATAAACCCTTTTAGTAGTTCTCTTTTTTTTTTTTAAAAAAGCCTTAAATTCAGCTTTTTCCATCCGCAGCATGCCATAGACTTTATCAGGCGGCAGTCAATGATACGGGTTGCTGTACCCCTCCCTCCCAGGCGCATTAAAACGCAGCGAGGGATGCACTGAAACTAGTGCAAATGGTGAATTATTTGCTTTAGCAATTTTAATAAAATTATAAACTGGCAACAATCAGGAGTGCTCTTCTTTTCTGCAAATGGTTAAAAGGGAACGTATAGAGCACCTTTACCACTATGAAGGATGAAGAGTTTGATCACATTCCAGAATATCACTGCTACCCATGTTGTATGATCTCCTCTAGAAATCTGGTAGAAGCAGTATAGTGGGGTTGATTTATTAAAACTGGCGAGTGCAAAATCTATTGCAGCACTGCATAGAAGCCAATCAGCTTCCAAGCTTTTTTGTCAAAACTTAATTGAACGAGCTGAAGTTAGAAGCTGATTGGCTACCATGCACAGCTGCACCATATTTTGCACGCTCCATTTTTAGTAAATCAACCCCAGTGTACCTTGTCAAATGGTGACGGAGGCACATACGTTCTTAAAAGTTTCAGTTAAAGGTGGATTTGCGCATTGGGAGAGCATGCTAAGTGCAGATTTCTTTTGACTTAGACTGTTTAAGTATTTGTAAACAATTTTTCCTTATTTGCTTCCTTTTGGTCTATTACATATGCGATTAAAAGAATTGTATTGCAGCTGTTGGAAATACAAATAGCTGTTCATCAAGAAATACTCTCTTCTTCCAGGCTGTTATCGGTTAGTATTGTTTCATGCTATCTCCATGGACTACAAACCACCTCCCCTTTAGACCCCATTCACACTTGCTGCGCTATGCAAGCGCCTCGATGCGATTCAGTTCGCAGTTGCAGCGCTATACAAATCATTCATTCATTCATATACATTGCAAACTGTGGGTGTCCATTGAGCATACAAGTGTGAATGTGTTACCATTCATTACTGATGACACCCTGAATGACCCCCCGAAAATGACAAGTAAGTGTGTGGCAAAAGCATACAAAGATGTGTGATTAATATACATGCAACGCTCAACACTTGAGCCTGTTTTGTCACGTATAGGACAGCCCAATGAAATAAATGGGCTGCCTAGATGCAATGCACCAAAAACACACAAAAAAAGCACAAAAACGCAATGCTCAATGTCATCCTATACAAATGTGAATGCATGACATTGGAGAAGAGAGGGAGATGTTATGTAGCCCTAACACCCTCCCTGTCCTAGGACGACAACATGATCTCAGTACAGTTGTCACCCTAGGATAGGAAGTGAATAAATGCCAGGATTACCAGGTGAAATAAAAGGGGAAAAAATTGTGAAAACGAATGCAGCCATCACATCTAAGGACTAATACACTGCAATACTAGAAATTGTTGTTTTTACGTTTAGATATTCTTTAGCCCCCCTGTCCACACTGAATGCTGCTTTGAAATTGCACTACATCAGCGCAATTTAAAAGCCGCCAGTCAGTGCGATTTCATGTGCGGCTTGCCGACATCTGTGGGATTTCATGCACAGATGTCAATGCAAGTCGCACAGGAAATCGCCAAAATGAGTGCAGGAACCTTTTTCAAATCGGTGCAAGTCGGAGTCACACCGATTTGAATGGTTCCATAGGCTCAAATAGGGAGCCACTTGTCATGCCATTTTGAACTGTCAAATCGCATGACAAGGTGCACCGGTGTGAACGGGGGCTTAGCTTTTCATAGACCATGGAATTGATTTACGTTGGCAATTGAGCTTTCACCATTTCACCATTTATGTTGCCTGTGTCTGGATCAGATAAAACGTGTCCGGAGATGGATAAAACATATCAGGAAAGGTACTTAAAACATGCAGTGTTTAGGAAAGCAGGGAAGGGGGAGGCATGACTGAAACCTTTGTGAATAGGGTTCATGAAAGGCAGAATTTATATTATTAAGCCAAGAACGCAATGGGGGTTATTTACTAAAGGCAACTCCACTTTGCACTACAAGTGCACTTGGAAGTGCAGTCGCTGTAGATCTGAGGGGGACATGCAAGGAAAATAAAAAACAGCATTTTTGCTTGTACATGAATGGATGATAACATCAGCAGAGCTTCCCCTCATTTCAGATCTACCCCTTTAGATCTACAGCGACTGCACTACCAAGTACACTTGCAGTGCAAAGTGGATTTGCCTTTAGTAAATCAACCCCATGGATATCAACTCAAACTAGCAGGAGGAACGTTCAAAACTAATCTTAGAAAGTTTTACTGAAGGAGTAGTTGACGCTTGAAATAGCCTTCCAGCAGAGGTAGTAAGTCAGATAACACTAAATGGATTAAAACATGCTTGGAACAAACACAAATCTATACTTTAAAACACATTCATCGATACATAAAAAATACCTAAAAACATGAATTTTTAAAAAACAAAAATCACCAAAAAAAAAAAAATTATTTTAAAAAATGGGGCTAAATGAATAGACCACTTGGTATTTTTTTTCTGCAGACATATTCTATGTTTCTATTTTGCTAGCACACTGGCTTAGTGGTTGGTACACCTGCTTTGCAGCACTGGGGTCCTTGGTTTGAATCCCAACCAGGACACTACCTGCATGGTGTAGATTGGACTAACAATGGTGTGCAGAATGCAGACTAAATATTATTAACCCTTTCTGTGAAATGTCTACTAGTATATGAATATGTTTGACTTTTTTTTTTGTATATTTTGTGATCCCGGTACCGCTTGGTAATTCTACGGTTGGATGAAAATCCCAATTAAAGCTACCTTTTTCTATCCAATAAGAGGAGTGCAGTGATTTCTATTTGTACATGCATGGCTCTTTCTGAACTGGGTTATGTCATGTAAATGGTAACTAACCAGTTCATGTCTTGTGGCATTACAGTGAAGCTGCTTTATCAACTACTGCTTTGGATAGAGCCTTTAGATGTATCAGCGTTCCCCCTCTAGTTTGTTTAAAGCTGACAGGAGCAGAATGAGAGGCGCTGAGCTCTAGGGCTACTATGGATGGCCTTAAAAGGAGCGGTGTATGCAGAGCTTGGAAAATGTAGCACTGCAGTTAACGCTTCAGCACCGCGGACAGCTCACAGACGCATTGCTGAACAGCAGCTCACTAACACAGGGGATCCAGGACAGATGGGGCATGTCCCCAATGACACATACAGCCATTGACTTGACTTGGCCCCAATCAATGGATGGTGCATGGACCCTATCCTGCTGCTTTGTAATACACCACAAATAGGCTATCATTAAAACAAAGCCATGGGACCTTATTTCAAAGGGGGGGGGGGGGGGGGGGGGGGGGGGGGGTAACAAAGAAAGCAACACAATTACTAATAAAGATGCTTCCATTATAAGAGTATAATATACTGTACATAGAACTGTATTTGTATATTATGTAATATATATATATATATATATATATTTATTTTTATTTTATTTATTTTTTTATTCATCATAATACACAAGTGTTTCTCTGCACTGTGCACATGATAATGGATCTTTCTAATGTTTTACTAAATTATATATATATATATATATATATATATATAATTGGGAAGCATCTTTATTAAAATATTTACCTTGCACTTCCTATATACTGCATATGTGTGTGTGTGTTTTTTATATATATATATATATATATATATATATATATATATATATATATATATAAACAAACACACACACATATATATATATATGTATATATTATATAATATATATATATATATATATATATATATATATATGTTTATATATATATATATATATATATATATATATATATATATATATATATATTATATGTATATATATATAAACAAACACACACACATACCACTCATTCAGTAGGGCATTACGATGATCCATTATGATGTGCAGAGAAGGATCTATGTATTATGATGCTTTATATATATATATATATATATATTTTTTTTTATATATATATATATATATATATATATATATATATATATATATGCAAAATACACACACAGGCTTATTCAGTAAGCCACCACCAATCTCCATTATGATGTGTAGGAAGCCATGGTAACCAACCACATTTCATCTTAGGGTTAGGTAGTAAGATCAGTGAAAGCTGATTGCTGATTGGTTGATATGGGTTAATACACTGTATATCTGCACTGCTACTTCCACTTCCCCTTGCAATCCATTCATTCACAGCACTCTCCTTTACAATACATCATTATAAAGAAAACACCATTGTGTTGTGCCGCCTGTGGGAAAGCTATTCGACTAAACAGTCATTGACTGGTATATTTTTAAATGCGTTTTTAATTTCCTTTTCCTGATAATTATTTAAGCCTAGTGCTGTAGACCTTAATCATTTTATGGTTTACAGGACAAGACAATGGGTAATTAAACTGAAAGAGACTAAGAGAGAGAGAAGAGAGAAGAAGAAGAGGAGAGAGAGAGAGAGAGAGAAGAAGAAGAGGAGAGAGGGAGAGAGAGCGAGAGAAGAGAGAAAGAGAGAAGAAGAGGAGAGAGAGAGAAATAAGAGGGAAAGATAGAGATGGGGAGAGTGAGACAAAGAGAAAAAGAGGAGTGAGAAACAAGAAGAGAGATGGGAGAATAAGAGATAGAGAGAGAGAAGGAAAGAGAGAAAAGGAGAGAAGAGATGTTAGGGAAAGAAATAGATGAGAGAGAGAAGAAAAAAAAGGAGATGGGAGAGTGAGAAAAAGGGAGATTGAAGAAGAAAGAGAGAGAGATGAGAATGTGTATGTAAAAGAGAGATGAAATAGATAGAGTGTAGGAAAGGAAAAAAAGAAAGCAAGGAAGAGTGAGCTATAGAGAGAAGGAGAAGACAGAGAGAGTGAGAGAGAGGGGGAGGTGGGGGCAGGGTGAATCTGCAGAGTTAGCTGAAATTCTTGCTGCAGTTTCCCACTTCTTTGACAGACGAGCGTCCTCTGCTGGTCACATTCTACATTGGCATTGTGTTGCTTTTTTTTTTTCTTGTACTGTAACAATACTTAACATAAATACACACACCACTGTTGTGATCACCAATGCGATCATAATCCTCTACAATGCTATGACAGTTCTAATGTGCTATATACATCTATAGATAAGATTTCCTATCAACAGCTAGCTACAAACTCTGCCAAACCTCACAAAAAAAGTATTGTTTTCTAGCTGGAGCTCCAACTTTCTCATGTCTATATGACAATAGGGTCAATGGAATGCTAAGTAAGCAGACCTAGAATAACAGAACATTGCTTTTTCTTCTTGCGGTTGGTTGATCAGATTAGGCCAGTCCTTTAAATGTCCAGCTCTTCTTTAAAAAGGCCAGCCTCTAGACAGCACACTGCACAAATCTAATTGTCCTAGAGAAATAAAGTGATGTTCCACTTGTATCACCAGATCTCCTAGGTAAGCTGAGATTTATACACTCCTAGGATACAGGAGCAGGGAACTCATCTTCCCTATCAGGGCTGTATTGATTTCAGGTCACTTTGCATGCTGAGCACTTAATGTCACCCTCTGGAATGCTGAATGGAGAACAACTCCATTGCCATTTTGTTTAAAACAAATCCAATGTTTGCATATATCAGGAAAGTCTTTGCAGTGTGCCCTTGTAAGCATGCATCTCTCAGATTGGACTTCATTGTGCCTTTCCAAGCTTTGCTGTGCTCCCCCTGCACTGCAGTCCTCCAGCCTGCCCCCCCCCCCCCCCCCCCCATTTACACTCCACTTTACTGCTGCAGCTCCTGCACATTTTACATCCGACTAGGCTTTCACCTTCACTTCTGCAATTACCCAGAGAATGCATGCACCACTACACCCCAGCATACTAATCAGTCTTCCTTTAAAACGTCCATGCATTGCGCATACTGGAGTTACAAGAGCGTTGTGATCTCTATAATCTGAATAAAGATTCATTAGGAAACTTTGATTCTGCAGAGCACATCAAGAGGGCGCCCTCTGGTGGAGCATGTAAGGAAGCGCATCCTAGAGACAATAGTATGTAACTAACTGTATGCGAGTTCACATGGACCTGAGCATGCCATTGCAACTGCATCTAGTTGTATTTATTTTTTTCTTTTCAAACTGCAACTTTAAGGTTACTGCCAGGGGATTTAAGATCACAAATATTTATTATGCTGTTTCCTGTATAACTATGGTGTGTATCCCAAGTGTGTGCTGTGTGTGTAGTACGATGCCCTAAGTTCTATCTATCTATCTCATCCTCTTTTACAAAACAATAGTATTACAGTATCATCATGTTTATACTGTATACAGATATAATAATATATTTTAGTATTTATAACTATGGGAGTTATTTACAAAAGGCAAATCCACTTTGCACTACAAGTGCAC
This sequence comes from Lithobates sylvaticus, assembly GCA_028564925.1. NCBI lineage: Eukaryota > Metazoa > Chordata > Amphibia > Anura > Ranidae > Lithobates > Lithobates sylvaticus. The sequence goes on from CM053035.1 coordinate 51,336,925, forward strand.
TTGTAAGTGCAGTAGCTGTAAATCTGAGGGGTAGATCTGAAATGATGGGGAAGCTCTGCTGATTTTATCATATAATCATGTGCAAGCTAAAATGCTGTTTTTTATTTTCCTTGCATGTCCCCCTCAGATCTACAGCGACTGCACTTCCAAGTTGCGGTGCACTTGTAGTGCAAAATGGATTTGCCTTTCGTAAATAACCCCCTATATAACCCCCTATATCACAATTCATCATTATTATCTGCCAATCCATCCATATTTATATTTGATTTACCTAATATGAGTCTACAGTATCTATGACACTTATTATAATATATATGTATTTATCTATATGTATGTATGTATGTATCACCTTACACGTTATCATAATGTATATCTATCTATCTATAGGATCCATAACTGTATCCCAATTCATCATTATTATCAGTCAGTCCATTCATATCTATCTATCTATCTATCTATCTATCTATTTGTCTATATATCTGTCTGTCTATCTGTAAAACTATCTATCTATCTATCTATCTATCTATCTATCTATCTATCTATAGGATCCATAACTGTATCCAAATTCATCATTATTATCAGTCAGTTATTCATATCTATCTATCTATCTATCTATCTATCTATCTATCTATTTCTATCTATCTATCTATCTATCTATCTATCTATCTATCTATCTATCTATCTATATATCTATCTATCTATCTATAACTGTATCACAATTCATCATTATTATCAGTCAGTCCATTCATATCTATCTATATATATTAGTATATATAACTATACCATAATGCATTAATATATCAATTCATTCATATCTACTGTTATAATATCTATAAATGTATCACAATTTATTATTATCTATCTTAGTATCTATAACTATATCAATAATCATTAAGTTCTGACAATCCATCCATATCTATTTATTATGATATGTATAACTGTATCACAATTCATATCTATCTATCTATCTATCTATCTATCTATCTATATCTATCTATATATCTACCACTGTATAACAATACACCAGTATGTCAGTCCATTCATTTCTATCAATTATAGTATCTATAACGTAACACAATTTATTATTATCAGTCTTGGTATATCAATTGTTCATTATGATCGATTCGATATAGCTCTGTAATACGTACAACTGTATCACAATTCGTATGTACTGTATGTTTGTATCTCCATCCAACAAATGAGCCCATAGAGATGAATAGAATGAATGAGCCTAGCAGTTTATATATTGCATATAGGAAAGTGAATGGGGATGCAGTAGTCCTGCAATAGTCCTGCAATTGCTGAGCAATGAATGTATACAGAGGATTGGGATACATTACCCTGGCAGCTTTGGAAGAATAGGGGTCCTCGAAGAGAGCCCAGACCTTGGGCCGGATTCGATTCCACCAGTTCAGCTTCCTGCCATCTTCCTGCAGGCACAGCCTTTTCAGATCCCCATCTTCCTCCTCCTCGGGCTCGGGGCTCTCAAAGCTATCCAAGGCTTCCTCGGCATCTCGATGCTGCCGGTAATTCATCCAGCAACAAGCCTCCACGTCCGTCTCATCGATACCCCAGAAGGCCAGCTCCTCTTCATAGAGGGGTCCGCACACATCTGCCGGGCAGTGCAGCTTGCCAGTCCTATAGTAATTCAAGACATAGGCGAAGACCTGGGGGTGCCTGTCGAAGAAGAACTCGTCTGTTTTGGGGTCATAGTCAAAGTTACTGAAGGCATCAGGCTCGGTGAGCCAGGACAGCCTGGTCCCGGGCAGGGTTTTGAGGGTACTCCGGTAGGTCTCATGCCTGATGCCCCCAACATTAATGACAATCTTGTCGCTGTCCTCGTTTTTGCCCATATCTCCTTTCAAACATGACTTGGAGGGAGGCTTGTTACCAGACTTGCGCCCGCGGAAGGAGGAAACACAAACTGAGCTGATCATAAGTGCCCTGGTTGCTTTTTTTGCTTTTCAGTTTTTTTTTTTTTTTTTTTTTTCCTGGAGAAATCCGCAAGTAGGGATCAGATTTCACCAGGACATCGAATCGGGTGCCTTCAAACTGGAAACGTCATCACCCTCTGCTTTTTTTTTTTTTCCTCTTCAGCTCACACACAATCCAGCCCCCCTGTGCTCCCCCTCTCCAAAAAAAAAAAAAAAAAAAATAGGACTAAGAGGTGTGAAAGCTGGAGGATCTCAGAGCTTCCCAAGTGCGGGACAAATAGACAACTACTTCTAGCAGCTGGAAGACCGAGGATAAGCTGGAGGATGAGGATGATGGGGACTTTCTTTTCTGGATCCTTTCCTTGTGCCCAGGTGCTGCTGTGAGCCTGAAACAGGAAACAAAAGACAGGTTCATTTTATTATTATTTACCATGCTTGTCATTCCATGTCACATCATTTCCCTATGTCCATCAGCCTGACCATGCCTTGCCAGCTCCTTTTTTCCACTTTTCTCCTACACTGCCTTGGGTTTCATGTATGTCATGGCATGGCATGGCATGCCACCGATCCCAAATTGCCGACAATTACTTTGTCTGGCTTTGTCACTTTCCCTGATTTCTCACTCTTCTCTACAAGTTCAGGCTCTTTAGTTCTATGTATGTGGGAAGAGATTGGATACAATGTACTGATCTTTATTTGTATACTTAACTATATTTATAAAATGTAGCAAAATGATAGAATTGTGTACACAATAATGACAAAGTCATTTATAACATGCACGTAAGAGTGGATGCAATCACATAATAAGCATAACAATGCACAAACTATTCTCACAACATAATGAAGGATTTTTTTTCCCCTGCTGGAGCAAATTGGATTATGCTGTGCTGGGTTTTTCCTTCCTCTGGCTGTGGGCATAGGACTGTGTATATGGGATTGTATGATTTATTTTTTTATTATTGGTTGAACTAGATAGACTTGTGTCTTTTTTCAACCAGACTAACTATGTAACTATATGTTTAAAAAAAAAGAAAAAGAAAAAAGAATATATATATATATATATATATATATATACACTGTATATATACTGTATTTATACTGTATATACTGAATATATATATATATATATATATATATATATATATATATATATATATACACACATACACATTCATTAATAATTCAAGTAATGTATAACATGCATAAGTAAATCACAGCATATTACACACTATTATACACAACAATGCATTATCCAGCATGCAAATGCAGCATTACACACACACACACACATACAGTACATACATTATTAATACAAGTCTTTTAAAACATGCATGTAATAGATAGCCTTAAATCACATGACTTAAATCACATCATATTACACACCACGACAATGCATTATCCAACATGCAAATGCAGCATTATACACACACACATACATGCATACAGTACATACATTATCAATCCAAGTCATTTAAACCATGCATGTACTGGATTATGCAAGACTAAAGGCACACCATATTACACACATCAATGCACTATCCAACATGCAAATACAGCACCAATACACTAGTAGTTTGCAAATGTAGTGTGTACATAGTAATACCAGTACCCATAGTATGCAGCATACAGTACCAGTACCCATAGTATGCAGCATACAGTACCAGTACCCATAGTATGTAGCATACAGTATCAGTACCCATAGTATGCAGCATACAGCACCAGTACCCATAGTATGCAGGATACAGCACCAGTACCCATAGTATGCAGCATACAGTACCAGTACCCATAGTTTGCAGCATACAGCACCAGTACCCATAGTTTGCAGCATACAGCACCGGTACCCATAGTATGCAGCATACAGCACCAGTACCCATAGTATGCAGCATACAGTACCAGCACCCATAGTATGCAACATACAGTACCAGTACCCATAGTATGCAGTATACAGCACCAGTACCCATAGTATGCAGCATACAGTACCGGTACCCATAGTATGCAGCATACAGCACCAGTACCCATAGTATGCAGCATACAGTACCAGTACCCATAGTATGCAGCATACAGCACCAGTACCCATAGTATGCAGAATACAGTACCAGTACCCATAGTATGCAGCATACAGTACCAGTACCCATAGTATGCAGCATACAGCACCAGTACCCATAGTATGCAGCATACAGCACCAGTACCCATAGTATGCAGGATACAGTACCAGTACCCATAGTTTGCAGCATACAGTACCAGTACCCATAGTATGCAGCATACAGTAATACAGCATATGGAGGGGTTGTGATCACCCAAACTGTTACATAAACTAAGTAGCTAATGTGTAATGCATCATAAAATTATCATAAAAATAACATAGTATACATGAAATAATAGTGTATATAGAATGTCACATACAGAAATGAAGCATTTGACAGGTACGTTAATTTAGTAGCTTATGGGAAATGTATGTATAATAAAATGGTAGTATATATGTAATAATAGTATAGAGTATGTATCATATATCTATGTAGCATATGCCAGATACATGACATTAAGTAGGTGAAGTGTAATATATTATAACATGTAGGTGTATAACATAGTAATAGTACATTTAGTATAGCAATTAAGCATATGGCATATTATGCACAATAGTAAATGTGTAATGTATCATAAAATATGATATACATGTTACAGAAATCTATGTATTAGATATACAATATATTTTAATATATAATCATAATACATAAAAGTGATTTATGTGTTATGTATCATCCAATATACATATTATAGAAATATATATATTAGATATTTGACATAAAATGCAATATGCTATTATACTATTATATATTGTGTTTATATGGGAAGTGTTGTATACTGTATTTAGTAGGCGATATTAATTGGTCATAAAATGGAATAAACCTTCCTGAGCTACATATAGTAAATCAGCCCTAACCCTGTCTTGTCTCTCTGCCTTCTGAAATGTTGCCAGCTATGTGGTATTGGTGTCACTTTGGATGATCACATCCCTCCCCTGTGCAGTGCTGGGCTGTACATGGAGGGCTCTGCGCTTGGTAAGTGTTTTAGCTCAGTGATTCTTGTAAAGACAATATAAAAAAAAAAAAATGCTGAGTTGACTGTTTTTGTCAGATCAATAGGCTGAGCTGTAATAAGGTAAGTGATCCTGAGCCTCTTGCCTGTATAGCCTGCACTGGAGCTGCTATTGCGCTTTACTATGGCTGCTGGAGAAAGCTGCATGGTGCTTTTTTTTTTGCTGAGGTTTGTAAATCCTGCGGTGCTGTACGCTTTCACAGATTACTAAAGCTAATTGACATTTTGCTACGTGCACACTATTCCCATCCATGGGGGCTGATTGATGGAAATCAGAGAAACGCACACAGCAACCAATCAGCTTCCATCCTTCATTATGTCAACCTGCAGTGCAAGAATGAAACAAGGAATCTGATTGGCGAGTTGCATCCATATTCACCCCATGGCTCCTTTGGTCCAATCTTCCCCACATGCAGGTTTATGCAGCAAGGCACTGCAAAGTCCATAAGCCCCTATCAACCAATCGGGTTGCATCTTTCATTTTGCCAACCTGCAGTGCAAGAATGAAACAAGGAATCTGATTGGCGAGTTGCATCCATATTCACCCCATGGCTCCTTTGGTCCAATCTTCCCCACATGCAGGTTTATGCAGCAAGGCACTGCAAAGTCCATAAGCCCCTATCAACCAATCAGGTTGCATCTTTCATTTTGCCAACCTGCAATGCAAGAATGAAACAATGAATCTGATTGGCGAGTTGCATCCATATTCACCCCATGGCTCCTTTGGTCCAATCTGCCCCACATGCAGGTTTATGCAGCAAGGTACTGCAAAGTCCATAAGCCCCTATCAACCAATCAGGTTTCATCTTTCATTATGCCAACCTGCAATGCAAGAATGAAACAAGAAATCGGATTGGTGGGTTGCACTATACTTCTTTTGGCCCAGGCTCGTTCAGCAAGGCACTGCACAGTCCAGAAACCCCTATCAACTAATCAGCTTTCATCTTTTATTATGTCAACCTGCAATGCAAGAATGAAACAAGGAATCGGATTGGTGGGCTGCATCTCTTGTCTTCCACATAGCTCTTGTGTAGTAAGGCACTGCAAAGTCCAGAAGCCCCTATCAACCAATCAGCTTGCAAGATCTTGCAGAGAGCAGTGGACAGGGGTTCTGATTGGTGGCTTTGGATTACTGCAATTTGCACGTTACTCTCTGCTTTTTTAAATAAACCCTTTCTATAAATTTAATGTGCAATTCTATAAGCAAAAGCCATCGAGTGGCACATTAATTCTGATTGGCTGCTGCAGATTAAATCATTGTATTCTTAACCCTTTGCCTTATGTCTTTGTATGATGTTCTTTTTACAGACGAATCGCCTTGTGGATTTTCCTCCATCAGAGGTCTGTTCCTAGTATTTCTTGCCTGCAATCATCCATTTCTCCTCCATCACATCCTCAGCCCTGTAATTGTGATTAACTTGGCGTTTTTTTGCAGCATCAGGACCTCAAGGGGAGCTGTAGGTTACACTGAGATGGGAGCACAGAGGGGGGAGATCTCCCCAGCCTCGTCCTTGCTCTGATCATTCGTCCTCACCATCCCTGCAGAATATTCATTATTATCACCAGCGCAGTCATTCTCATTCCAGTCCATGTGGGGGGTCACGTGACGCCCAAAGACTTGGGGGGGGGGGGGATCTAACGGATCACAGCCGGAATCTGACAGCTGAGACCGGGGGATCTGCCAGGCTGGGCCGGCTGTAAGGGGCCCGCAGAGTCTCCTATGATCCGCTCATCGCCATTACCGCAGTATGAGGACGGATTGTCAGAGCGGGGCTGCCATTGTCATGGTGGCTGGTGTAGAGGGGAGAGATGATGCTGGGAGCTCCTCTGACAGCTCAGTGCACCACACTGCACCATCCTCCTCCTACTGAGCACCTCTCTATGTACACTTCCCATGGAGGAAGATATAGGGAGGGCTCAGAGCACATAACACTCATCACACTGGGGGGTGCCAAAAATCCATTAGTCACTAGCCTTGATCCCCACATTCCTATTTATCTATCTATATACCTATCTATATACCTATCTATCTATCTATCTATCTATCTATCTATCTATCTATATCTATCTATTTATCCATCCATCTATCTACTATTTACCTTTATATCTCTCCACCTATTCATCTTGCCTACTCTATCTATCTATCTATCTATCTATCTATCTATCTATCTATCTATCTATCTATATCTATCTATTTATCCATCCATCTATCTACTATTTACCTTTATATCTCTCCACCTATTCATCTTGCCTACTCTATCTATCTATCTATCTATCTATCTATCTATCTATCTATCTATCTATCTATCCGTCCATCTATCTACTATTTACCTTTATATCTTTCCACCTATCCATCTTGCCTACTTTATCTATCTATCTATCTATATCAATCTATCTATATATCTATCTATCTATCTATCTATCTATCTATCTATCTATCCATCTATCTACTATTTACCTTTACATCTTTCCACCTATCCATCTTGCCTACTTTATCTATCTATATCTATCTGCCTATCCACCTATCCACCTATCTATTATTTACCTTTATATCTTTCCACCTATCCATCTTGATTACTCTCTCTCTCTCTCTCTCTCTCTCTCTCTCTCTCTCTCTCTCTCTCTCTCTCTCTCTCTCTCTCCCTATCCACCTATCTACTATTTACCTTTATATCTATCCACCTATCCACCTTGCCTACTTTATCTATCTATCTATCTATCTATCTATCTATCTATCTATCTATCTATCTATCTATCTATCTATCTCTGCCTATCCACCTATCTATTATTTACCTTTATATCTTTCCACCTATCCATCTTGCCTACTTTATCTATCTATCTAAGTATCTCTCTCTCTCTCTCTCTCTCTCTCTCTCTCTCTCTCTCTCTCTCTCTCTATCTCTCTATCAATCTATATCTATCTGCCTATCCACCTATCTACTATTTACCTTTATATCTATCCACCTATCCACCTTGCCTACTTTATCTATTTATCTATCTATCTATCTATCTATCTATCTATCTATCTATCTATCTATCTATCTATCTATCTATCTATATATCTATCTATCTATCTCTGCCTATCCACCTATCTATTATTTACCTTTATATCTTTCCACCTATCCATCTTGCCTACTTTATCTATCTAAGTATCTCTCTCTCTCTATCTCTCTCTCTCTCTATCAATCTATATCTATCTGCCTATCCACCTATCTACTATTTACCTTTATACCGCTCCACCTATCCTACTTGCCTACTTTATCTATCTATCTATCTATCTATCTATCTATCTATCTATCTATCTATCTATCTATCTATCTATTCATTTATCTATTCTTTATCAGCTATCTACTTCCATACCTTTCCAACTTTCCATCTACCCACTTATATCATCTATCTATCCATCCACATTTCTACCTAGTCATCTGCCTACTTATCTAACCTTTATTACATCATCTTTCTATCCATCTACTTTTCTATCTATCCACCTACCCACTTATCTAATCTGTATTATATCATATATCTATCTTTATATCCTTCTACCTATCCATCTCATCCACTCATCTAATCTTTACTATCTCACTTATGTGTGCATTATCTGTCTCATATCCTCTTTACAAAACTATAGTGTTATAGTACCATCCTGTATATGCTATATGCATTATGTATATATACTGAGCCTTTTATACAGGATGATGTACTAGGCTGTAGTTTTAGTCTATGTACTAAGCTGTCACTATGCATATTTGGGGTTATTTATGAAAGGCAAATCCACTTTGCACTACAAGTGCAAAGTGCAAAGTGCACTTGGAAGTGCAGTCGCTGTAAATCTGAGGGGTAGATCTGAAATGAGGGGAAGCTCTGCTGATTTTATTATCCAATCATGTGCAAGCTAAAATGCTGTTTTTTATTTTCCTTGCATGTCCCCTTCAGATCAGTGACTGCACTTCCAAGTGCACTTTAAATGCAATTTCAAATGGACTTTGCACTTGTAGTTTGCACTTGAAGTGCAAAGTGGATTTGCCTTTAGTAAATAACCCCCATTGTGCTCTATGGGAGACTATGGGGGTTATTTGGGAAAGGCAAATCCATTTTGCACTACAAGTGCAAACTACAAGTGCAAAGTCAACTTGAAATTGCACTGAAAGTGCACTTGGAAGTGCAGTCACTGTAGATCTGAGGAGGACATGCAAGGAAATAAAAAACAGCATTTTAGCTGGCACATGATTGGATGGTAAAATCAGCAGAGCTTCCACTCATTTCAGATCTACCCCTCAGATTTACATCGACTGCATTTCCAAGTGCACTTTCAATGCAATTTTAAGTGCACATTGCACTTGTAGTTTGCATTTGTAGTGCAAAGTGGATTTGCCTTTCGTAAATAACCCCCTATGTTCACCTACTGCAGTATCTGCTTCATACTCATCCTCTTTTATAAAAACTATAGTGGTACAGTAGTACCATCCTGCATATTATGTGTGCAGTGTGCATATGTACACTGCATTATATACAGGATGAAGTAGGTTGTAGCTTTGATCTATGTATTAAAGCGGTTGTATACCCAAATTTTACTCTTTTACCTACAGGTAAGCCTATAATAAGGCTTACTGTAGGTAAAATTAATATCTCCTAAACCTGTACAGTTTAGGAGATATTCCCTATGCATGCAGCCGCTGACGACAGCGGCGCATTCGCTCTGAATGTCCTAGCTGAAGGTCCGACAGCCCTGCCGGACCTTGCCAGGAAGAAAATTCCCACGCGCATGCACGGGAGTGACGTCATCGTGGCTCCGGCCACTCACAGCGCCGGAGCCACGCACCCGTAAGACACGCTGAGGGCAAGATGTCAGCTCCCTCGGCGAGGACTGGGCACCGATATGGGGGCTTCGTTCTGAGGTATTTCATAATGCGCTAGTATGCGCTGTATACTAGCGTATACTAGCTCATTATGCCTTTGTCTTGCAGGGTTTTTTTTTTTTTTTTGCCTTTTTTTTTATGTGCGGGTTTACTACCGCTTTAAGCTATCACTATGCATACAGTAATCTATGGGGGACTATGGGGTCTATTTACTAAAGGCAAATCCACTTTGCACTACAAGTGCACTTGGAAGTGCAGTCCCTGTAGATCTGAAGGGGACATGCAATGAAAATAAAAAACAGCATTTTTGCTTGTACATGGTTGGATGATAAAATCAGCAGAGCTTCCCCTTATTTCACATCTTCCCCTCAGATCTACAGCGAGTGCACTTCCATGTGCACTTGCATTGCAAAGTGGATTTGTCTTTAGTAAATCAACCCCATAGGGTTGCAGTATCTGCTTCATACTCATCCTCTTTTATAAAACTATAGTGTTACACTATCATCCTGTATATGCTGTATGCATTGTGTATATGTACATATCATTATATACAGGCTGCAGCTTTGATCTATGCACTAAGCTATCAATATAGATCCTGTGCTCTCTGTGAGACCATGTTCTCCTACATAATAAATGACACACTCTGCAGTGTTATTATCAGAAGCTGCATACAGTATATACCCCCCCCCCCCCCCACACCCTGGCCTTGTTCCTATAGGTGACATTTGCTGTCTGTAAAGAAGACCCTACTAAGGTCTACCTGAATTGCTACCCCTTGCTTGCCTGTGGCCTGCATCACTGCATAGCCCCCCATTGTGTTACATCACTGCATCACTTTATTGTAGTATTTAGCGGAGAGTGCCCATCAGTCCATGCAGAGGCTGTTGGTTGCACCCAAAACTTTTAGCAAGTTGAAGTTGCCTAATGAGGCACTGCATAGGGAGCCCAGAGCAAGGACAGGAGCCCAGGCTGCAGGAAGGGTCACCCAGGCACCTCCTAAGATTTAAGATGGGTCTAAATATTGCACAAAGCCCCCCCCCCCCCAACGTCTTAATCGATACTCTGCGTCGTCCACAACCTTAGAGGAATGCCAAAGCAGCCACCGCTAATTTAGTCTGCACAGCTGTGGGCAGCAATAGCAATGCCCAGCCATCAAAATACTGGCTTTTCCCTCCCCACTGCAAGGGCAATAGGTCATTATATTAGCTCTGAGTTTTAAATGGGGTTAAAGTAAAGAAACATAACCTGATGCGCTGATTAGGGGGTGAAAAATGGGCACCTTTAGTTGTAGAAGGGAAGCAGGCAGCACCCCATAGGCTTCAATGACTGCGCTGGAAAGTCAGGAGATCAGCAGGTGCTTCTGGTTCTGCCTTGCTGCAAGCAAGTAGAAAAAAAAAAAATCCCAACTCAGGAACAATCAATGGAGCTGCATCTTAACTGGTAACCTTAGAATTCTCCAAGGTGCAAGCTGAGGATTGCAATTTGCCTTGTGCGTGGAGAATCCTTTACAATGTCAGCAGCATAAAAAAATATATATATAAAAAAAGAATAAATGCAATAATTAAATAAAACACATGGGTGACCGTACACATCTCTCAACACCCGTTTTAATAATAATAAAAAAATAATAATAATAATAATGCAGTACTTACTTGTGAATGAGCACTTAAGTCTGTTTAGCTTTCAGACAGGTCCCCTTAAAGGCAGCGTAGTGCACCTTATCAAATAATAAATACATTCTCCTAATGTGTTCTCTCTGTATTATTCCCCACAGGATGATCATGGACTCCAGCACAGGCTTGTGAATGAGAATGGGGGAAAAAAAAAAAAGAAAATTATTGGTTAAAAAAATAGAATAAAAAAAAAAAAAAAAGAAAAATCAGCTTGATCGCAGATCGGATTTATATTGTTGCATTGCCTGGCCTGCTGGTTACAGCCGTGTCAAAAAAGAATGGGAGGTTTCAAAAAAAAAAAAAAAAAAAAAAACAAAAAAAAAAAAAAAAAAAAAAAAAAAAAACGAGAATGGTTTGTGCCTGAGATTGTAGCTCTCCCCCAGCTTGCAAGATGCAGAATGGGGTTGTGCCCAGTCTGCTGCAAACCGTGCTATGACATCATCGCCTCATTAAGGTGGAATATCAATCTTCCAGCTCTTCTTGATCCCACTTTGCCTCCTGTTGATGGCTGAGAACGGATCTGACTTGGACGGGGGTGACGTTGTCACGAGCGCAGGGTTGCTGTAAACTGCCCACACTGGTGCCCTCAGCGTCTCACACCTGTAGCAAGCCTGGGCATCTTTGTAATGGAGCTAAAGGCAGGGGAAAGCGAAGGCATGCATTTGCAGCAGATGAATGCAATCTGTACCCTGGGATGTGATCAGCTGAGATCAGGGAAGTTGCATTGCTGAAGCTCAGGGATCTCAGTGTAAGAAGAGCCTTGCCTGGAGCTGTGTGATGGAGGAGCCACCTTAAGAGGATGCTGTAGAGTTGTGAAAAGAACGTGTTGAGAGGTGCTGTGTGTTGGCCATGCTGCACACACACACACACACACACACACACACACACACACACACACACACACACACACACACACACACACACACACACACACACACACACACACACACACACACACACACACACACACACACACACACACACACACACACACACACACACACACACACACACACACACACACACACACACACACACACACACACACACACACACACACACACACACACACACACACACACACACACACACACACCACACACACACACACACACACACACACACACACACACACACACACACACACACACACACACACACACACACACACACACACACACACACACACACACACACACACACACACACACACACACCACACACACACACACACACACACACACACCATACCTTAGCACAGATATGGAGGCAGGGGAATGGGAGCATCCTTTAAATTGATCATCTTGTTCAATAAGCAATTCCACCAGTGGTGCCTGGGCATTCTGACACTTGATGCTGAGAGCTGCTAACAAATAGATCCTTTATGCTAGGCTATCTTCACTGCAGTGTGTTTGTAGATAGTACAGGTTATGTCATCACAAACCGCATAAAGCTAATTTAACCACTTCAATACCAGGCACTAAGGCCCCTTTCACACTGGGGCGGGGAGCCGCGGTGACGGTAAAGCAGCGCTATATTTAGCGCTGCTTTACCGTCGTTTTAGCCGTGGTTTTCGTCCGCTCGCGGTGCGGCGCTGTGCGGCGGTATTGCCGCAGTGTCCCATTCTAATCAATGGGAAGGAGCGGTATAGGAGCGGTGAATACACCGCTCCTATACCGCTCCAAAGATGCTGCTAGCAGGACTAGCGCACCGCTCCAGTGTGAAAGCCCGCCGGCTTTCACACTGGAGTGAATGGGGCCGGGTTTTTTCAGGCGGTATACAGGCGCTATTTTTAGCGCTGTACCGCCTGAAAAACGCCCCAGTGTGAAAGGGGCCTTAGACACCTTCCTGCCCAGAGCAATTTTCAGCTTTCAGCGCTGTCGCACTTTGAATGACAATTGCGCGGTCATGCTACATTGTACCCAAACAGAATATTTATCATTTTGTTCCCACACATAGAGCTTTCTTTTGGTGGTATTTGATCACCTCTGCAATTTTTATTTTTTGCGCAACAAATAAAAAAAGACCGAAAATATTGAAAAAAAAACAAGTTTTTCTTTATTTCTGTTAATTTTTTTTGTACATAATTATGTTTTCTTCTTCAATGACAGGCACTGACATGGCTGCACTGACAGCACTGATACGGCGGCACTGATGGGCACCGATGAGTTGGTACTGATGAGGTGGCACTGACGGCCACTGATGATGGGCACTGATAGGCAGCACTGATAGGTGGCACTGATAGGTGGCACTGGTATGCAGCACTGATGGGCACTCATAGGTGGCACTGATGGGCACTCATAGGCGGCACTGATGGGCACTTATGGGTGGCACTGATGGGTGGCACTTATAGGTGGCATGGATGGGCACTGATGGGCACTGATAGGTGGGCACGGATGGGCACTCATAGGTGGCACTGCTGGACACTGATGGGTGGCACTGATGACACTGATGGGTGGCATTGCTGGGCATCACTGGCATTATTGGTACATGATGGTGCCAGTCAGTGCCATTTGTGGGCACTGACTGGCACAGATTGGGCATCATTTGCACATGTGGATGGCCAGGGGGTACATACCTGGCCATCCACATGTTGCCCACTTCCCTGGTGGTCCTAGTGGAGTCCCTGGTGGTCCAGTGTGGGCTTCTGAGGGGGGGCTGCTCTGATAAACAATCAGCGCAGACCCCCCCTGTCAGGAGAGCCGCCGATTGGCTCTCATTTACTCGCGTCTGTCAGACACGAGTGAGGTAAAGCCGATCACTGAATTTTCCTGTGACATCGTGATCAGCCGTGATTGGACACGGCTGATCACATGGTAAAGAGCCTCCGCCGGACCATGGGGGTTATTCATGAAAGGCAAATCCACTTTGCACTACAAGTGCACTTGAAAGTGCACTTGGAAGTGCAGTCGCTGTAGATCAGAAGGGGACATGCAAGGAAAATAAAAAAACAGCATTTTAAGCTTGCACATGATTGGATGATAAAATCAGCAGAGCTTCCCCTCATTTCAGATCTTCCCCTCAGATCTACAGCAACTGCACTTCCAAGTGCACTTGCAGTGCACTTGTAGTGCAAAGTGGATTTGTCTTTAGTAAATAACCCCCAATCTACCCTGGCAATGGACACCCCTGCAATGCAAGGGTTAAAGCCTAACTAGGGATGAGCTGGGCATCCTCCGAACTCATCTCTAGCTGAATTATAAATGCGCTCGTAATCTGCGGGCTGGGTCATTCCCACCCCGCAGCTCACGTAAACAAAGAATGACCCAGCCTGCAGCTTACTGGAGTAAAAAAAAAGAGCGTGAGTTCATAGTTTGGCTAAAAATGAGTTTGCAGGGCAACCAAGCTCTTATCTAAGCCTTAAAAGAGACGTATGTTTTTTTTATATAGATTCATACTTACCTAGGTGGATGCAGCCTCAATCTGATGCTGCATTTGTCCCCCGGTGCCTCTAACACTGAGAATCAGCAGCTCTCTGCTCTGCCCCCTCCTCGCTCACTGGAGTGCTGGGCTGTGGAGGGGGCAGGAGCAGCCGGCTCAGGCTCTCAGCAGTTTGCTAAGAGGCTGAGCCGAGTGCCGGTCCAGGCCTGTGGGTGGATCCCGACTCTATGGTCTTGATGATGCCCGAGCCTGTAGCGAGTCTGTGATGTCAGCAGAGAGCGGGCTGAACAATAAAACTGACATCTCAGGAGGAGCCGCTGTACTGACATTAGTACAGCAGTCTCCCCTGCTGTACTATTGTATTCTGACAGGGGGACGGCCCCCCACCAGAAAACTCTGGTCAGCGTTCTAAGCCATTGGCTGAGAGTGCAGATTGGGAGCTGAAGCTGGCCAACGTATGTCGGACCGACTTCAGTACACATTTCTACTACTATTTCTTTTGAACCAGCCAATGCCACCCAACATACGGTCCGTGTGTACTAGGCTTAGTAAATGGCTTCTGTAGAACGGTCCTGCTGGAAAACCAGCATTCGATCAGAGCTTGCAGCAAATAGCTGCAGCGCTGATCAGTGTTTTCTGCAGGTGATGGGGTGGAGACTCCCAGCTGTCAGAATGCAATTACACAGCCGTTGAGATCTCTACATCCACACAGGTGGGTGTGAGATTTTGATAGAAAGGTTTGATCAGACTTTACCGGTACCAGTGAAAGACATTTAATACATAATTATAAATATTACCATTATTACAAAATGTGCTGTGCAGGGGGTCCGTGTACTGTGCAGGGGGTCCGTGTACTGTGCAGGGGGTCCGTGTACTGTGCAGGGGGTCCGTGTACTGTGCAGGGGGCAGTGGAAAGTTTTTCCCTGAAACTTCCCTCTTAAAATTAGGGTGCGTGTTATACGCAGATAAATGCGGTGTTTAAAAAAAATCTTTACACATTTTCAAATAAAACCAAAGGGATTGGCTCGGATCAATATGATCAAGATGATATTTAAACAATATATCTCTATATCTACAAAGTCAGGAGGTCGACATGTTTCACATCTTTGCTTCCTCAGTACCTCAATTCCTTTGACTGTAAATAGAGATCCTAATCAAAGAAGAACATAGCTATTAATCATATCTATATTATTATTATTATTATTATTATACAGGATTTATATAGCGCCAACAGTTTGCGCAGCGCTTTACAACATGTCATATTTTTGTCAGGTAAAAATGCAACATATATATCTTTTCTTATACCAGCTTATGTGTACAAAGGTAAATATGCATCAAAGACCACTTACAATTGGGAATAGCCTTCTGAAAGGTGGTGTGCCAGGTGTCACCAAGGAGCAAGCCACTAATTGATGTTGTATAATCAGAAATATATATATATATATATATATATATATATATATATATATATATATACAGGGGGTCCCCTACTTACAAACGACTCCTACTTACAAACGGGGGGAGACAACAGGAAGTGAGAGGAAATCCACCCCTAGGAAGGGAAATTCACTCCTATAAGAGTTAATATGGGAAAAAGGTGTCTCCACTGATGCTTTATCACCAGTCCATGTTTCCCTAAGAACCCCAAATTTTCAAAATCCAATTGTCATTGGGACAGAAGGTGAAGTGAAATCTTCTGAACAGGGGCACAGATAGCAAAACAAATGTTACAGGGGTGATAACCCTTCTCTATGTTATCTAAAAAACGTAAAAATAGATTTTTTTGGCTGGAGCTACACTTAAAAAATGTACCTGTTCCGACTTACAAACAGATTCAATTTAAGAACAAACCTACAGTCCATATCTTGTTTGTAACCCGGGGACCCCCTGTATATATATATATAAAGAAAATGGCCAGATAATCTTATGCAGAGAAAAATGAGCATGAGGTTGGTAAACTATGGAGGGGGATTATACCTGCAATAGAACAATGCCTCAACATAGGACAATATGTACTTACTAAGATTATAATCCCAAAAGGGCAAAAAGGAAACAGTCACCCTTAACTTAGACTAGGGAGCTATATAGCCAGTGCGCCCACCTACCACCTAGGGTGTCAGGAAAAAAGGAAAAACAATCAGACTACAATATACTAAATAAATGCCATTGTGATTCTCAGGATCACACATTTACCTCAATGATATTCCAGATGGCAAGCAATAATAATGATTAGTCCCAGGAATCCTGCAGTATTTCAATTGGGAGGTAAGTGTCTGCAAATAAAGATTTCAACATAAGCCACTAATCTTGTTTCCTCAATATACTTTAACAATCGCTTTCTATAAGACCTATTCAATCCAGCCCACAGTTATATTTGACACTTACCAGCCACCTTGCATCTCTGCAGACTAACACAATTTAAACAGATACTGGTGCCAAATTGGCTTCCTAACTGCAGATAGTATCAGATGTGATTAGGGGAATGCCTAGTTCAGCTTCCCCATGTCCTAAAGCAGGTCATGTAGTGAATCCTATTCACTGCAGCTACACTCGCGATGCACAGACGCCAACCACGTCACAGAACATTGAGCCGAAAGTACGTGCATGCGTGATAGAGTAAATCTCGCAAGCTCGGCCAGCAGCGCTAGAGCTCCCATATAGAAGATATAGTTACATAGTTAGTCAGGCTGAAAAAAGACACAAGTCCATCTAGTTCAACCATAAAAAAATAAATAAATAAATAAAATAAAAAATATCATACAATCCCATATACCCACAGTTGATCCAGAGGAAGGCGAAAAGATGACAGAGTGCATCTCCCACTGTAATAGGAGCGCTTCTCCTTATCAAGCAACCACAATGTCTATCTTTCAATTGATATATAGCAGACCCTGCCATAGTCAATATTATATAACGCCTACATATTCTGAGCGCTAACCACAATACGCCAAATTTAAATGTAATAATAGTGATATTTGCTATACAGTTCAAAAATGCCATAAAATAAAGTGGGAATCCCCATAATCCTATGGTCGAGGTAGGAGGTTATTTCAAGCCTATCTACCCCCCATATATTAACCATATATGGTGTCCCACTCAGAAACAGTGACATCAATTTGAATCGCAAATGAAAGACACCAAGCACATCACTCTAGCTCATCACTCATTCGTCAAAAATGTATTTAAAACACACAAATTTCCCTATTCCACTGGTACATATCTTGGAAATATAATATGCTGCACTAACCTCTGACATCTATTTTAGTTTCTATTTCTAAGATATTATTGCTCATGATATTGGCAGACAACAGGACACAGTGGGACATATGGACAAACCAGGAACAGATCTTGCTCAAATACCTGAACCAAATTAGATTATAGTAGAAAATTGAAAGGAGACAGGAAATTACAGTAATACCTTGGTTTATGAGTAACGCAGTATACAAGCGTTTTGAAAGACGAGCAACTATTTTTTTTTCGTCTTGATATATGAGCGCTGTCTTGATATACGAGCAGTAGATTTACTGTAAAAACAAAAAGATTACACTCACAATGTTAAGGAGTCTGGTATTCATCCATGTAAAACCCTTGTGTACATGTACAGTAAAGCTGTCAGAGACACCCAGAGACACTCCCAGCTGGGTGGGGCGGGCGTTCGGAGCACCTGGAAGTGATGTCAACAGTTCCAGAGTGTCTCCGAGTTCTTCAGGAAGCACTGGCTTCGATCTAAGGTGAGTATTTCATAACGAACTAGTATGCTATGTGTCATTATGACTTTGTCTTGCAGGTTTTTTTTTTTTATTGGGTTTTAAACGACTTGAAGGATAGGGTCACCGGTCAGAAGATGCCAATGTCTACCTATCATCTCCCTCACCATCCTATGATTATCCGAATAAGTGGTGACAATTCTTACAGTGTCCAGCTGTTTGTTTGTTTTAGTTCCAAACAACAATTCATGCCTACTCCTTTGACATGCTTTCTTATAAGCTTTCTTAAGAGTTAACCTCTGGTTACACAAAATCAATGGTTGCACACTGGACACATGAAGTATAGTGTTACCGGCCATAGGTTTCCTATACAGAGACGTGCCCAGTGTTCCATCCTCATTTTTGAAGATATCAACATCTTACACTGCATAGTACATTTATAATTATATGTGTTGATAGATAATTTCTCCATGAAGTTTCGCAATTCCACTTCACCAGAGTGCCATACCATGAATATATCGTCTATGTACCTAAACCAGCATATTATGCTGGATAGGCACACAGACAGAGAATCCCTGCAGCAAATATAGTTCGCTCCCACCCCCCCAGGTACAGGTTGGCATATGATGGGGCACAGCAAGTCCCCATCGCAACCCCCTGCACGTGGAGGTAGTGGGAGCCGTCAAAAGTGAAAACATTCTACATCATATTCTAACCACATCAGAATATGATGTAGCAGCCGTAACACAAAGGCATTATGTGGCCCCACTGCAGCATCCATCTTGTTCAAAAAACTTTCTACCACTGAAATTCCAGATTCATGCTTGATACTACAGTATAGAGCCTCCACATCAATGGAGACTAAAATACTGGCTGGTGGTATAAAGATGTCATGTAATTTCCTTAACAAATCCATCGTGTCCTGGATACATGATGGAAGTTTCAAGACATGGGTTCACAAGAATGCATCCACCAGATGGCTTCCCTTTTCTGTTTTAGCACCAATTCCTGAAATAATTGGATGTCCTGGGGGCTTCAGCAGGTTTTATGGGTTTTGGTCAGTGAATAAAAAGATGGAATTCTAGGGTATGGTACCTTTATTGCCTCAAAAATCTCCTTATCGATAATTCCTTTTACATATGCATCATTTATGACTCTGTCAATATCTCTGGTAAATTCCTGTTTACTTTCTTCTGAAATAAGAGCATACCAATCTCTATAAGAGGGAATATCAAGACACATTTCCTTATAGCTAGAGGTATCCATCACCACTACATTCCCGCCTTTATCAGCCATTTTAATTGTTAAATCTCTATTCTTTTGTAGTATATGTATTGTCTGCCATTGCTCAAATGTTAGATTGTTATCTCAGGGAACTCCAAAATGTAACCCCAGATGTAACCTGGGACAAAAATGTCCAAATATTGGGATTTGTTTTAAGAGGGGGGAATTTGTTGGATTTTTTCCTAAGTTTAGGGATATTCGTAGGGGACTGTGCTTGAGTGGAGAATCCAGGCTTGTCTTCAGGGAAACCCCCCTCCACAGAGGCCCCCATAGCCATCTCATTCTCATCTAGTAAATCCATTAAATCTTTTAGGGCCATAACATTTCTCACTGTAAATCCTTTTCATTGTTCACGTTCAATTAGTTCTTGTTTTTTTAGTTTTCCTTTCTTCATCATACATGTATTTGTATATTAGTCTTCTGGCAAAAAGATTGAGGTCTTTTATAACCTCAAAGTTATCTGCCGGTGAGGTTGGACAGAAACTCAGGCCTAGGCCCAAGACTTTAATTTCTATCTGGGAGAGTGCTTGAGAGGATAAGTTTATGACTTGTAACTGATTTTCATTTATTTTAATATATTTGATCTTGTATGCATAACGATCCAAATTGTGGGGGGCACAATGTTGGGCTGATCCTGAACCGGGGAAAACAATTGAAAACCCTTCTCTTTAGTGCTTTTAGGGATAGTCTCCACATTGCTGGGAGTACCCATATGTGTCTGTGTAGATTTCTGGGGAGTGATAAGTATCCGATTGGGACCCGTCAACATGTCAGATCCTACAACCCCCCTTGTATTCATCTGCTTTCCACCAAGTGACCCGTCACAAACCATACTGTCTGTGCCTACATCTAAATCGGAATGTTTGTCATATGTGTGCTCTTTGGGTTTCTTTCCCTTACCACCACCATTGTGACTATCACCGGGAGTACGGGTGGCTGTGAAAATTGAGAAATACGTGAAAACTGTGAAACATAGGAAACATAGGAGTCAGAATCTGTGCCATCACTCTCACTATTTTTTGTAGTCTGATATCCTCCCTGATTTTTCCTGGTTCTTTTGCCCCCTTGTTGTGGCCATTTATAGGCATATCTGCCATTAAATGCCATCTTGTCGCTAATAAACTTAATATCCTTCTTATAAATTAGATCTTTATTAAATTTCTCTAAATTTCCTTTGAGCAATTTATCCTTTTGCAGAAATGTATGGAATTTTTTAACTGTATAGCAAATATCACTATTATTACATTTAAATTTGGCGTATTGTGGTTGGCCCTCAGAATATGTAGGTGTTATATAATATTGACTATGGCAGGGCCTGCTATATATCATTGTGGTTGCTTGATAAGGAGAAGCGCTCCTATTACAGCGGGAGTTGCGCTCTGTCGTCTTCTATATGGGAGCTCTAGCCCTGATTTGCTTTATTGCGCATGCGCGTACTTTCGGCTCAGTGTTCTGTGATGAGGTTGGCGTCTGCGCATTGCGCAGGCGTAGCTGCGTTGAATAGGATTTACTACATGACCTGCTTTAGGACATAGAGAAGCTGAACTAGGTATTCCCCTAATCACACTTGATATTGGCTGCAAGTAGGAAGCCAATTTGGCACCAGTATCTGTTTAAATTGTGTCAGTCTGTTGTTTGGTGGAAGCATATAGAGGTAAGTGCTGCAGACATTTGGCTATGACAGTATATTATAGGAACCTTGTCCTTCGGATGAGATCATAATATAGTTTCATAGTTTCATAGTTAGTAAGGTTGAATAAAGACACCAGTCCATCCTGAGTGAGTGTCTACAATTATCCCTATCCCTGTACATTGCACACTCACATCACATGTCCCTACCCTCAAGGAGCCCACAATCCAAGGTCCCCATTCATATACTAGGGCCAATTTCTTTTTGGACAGAAGCCAATTAACCTACCTGCATGTCTTTGGATTGTGGGAGGAAACCAGAGTACCTGGAGGAAACCCACGCAGGCACAGGGAGAACATGCAAACTCCAGGCAGGAAGTGTCGTGGTTGGGATTCGAACCAGCGACCCTTCTTACTGCTAGGTGAGAGTGCTAACCACTACACCACTTTGCCGCCCTATACACCACTTTGCCGCCCTAATATGTCTCCTGTACTTCCCATAGAACCTTGGTGGATCATAAAGGAAATAAGGACCCAAAGGCAACTTTTTATGGCATAGTAAAGGCAATTTTGACACATGTTTTGATGCAAGGTGGCTGGTAAGTGTCAATAACTGTGGGCTGTATTGAATAGGTCTTATAGGAAGCGATTGTTAAAGTATATTGAGGAAACAAGATTAGTGGCTTATGTTGCAATCTTTATTCACAGACACTTACCTCCCAATTTGAAATACTGCAGGATTTCTGGGACTAATCATTATTATTGATAGCCATCTGGAATATCATTGAGGTAAATGTGTGATCCTGACAATCACAATGTCATTGATTTGGTATATTGTAGTCTGATTGTTTTTCCTTTTTTCTGACACCATAGGTGGTAGGTGAACGCACTGGCTATATAGCTCCCTATTCTGAGTTAAGGGTGACTGTTTCCTTTTTGCCCTTTTGGGATTATAATCTTAGTAAATACATATTGTCCTATGTTGAGGCATTGTTCTAGCAAAGGTATAGTCCCCCTCCATAGTTTACCAACCTCTTTCTCATTTTTCTCTGCATAGGATTATCTGCCCATTTTCTTTATATATATATATATATATATATATATATATATATATATATATATATATCTTTCTGATTATAAGACATAAATTAGTGGTTTGCTCTTTGATGACACCTGGCACACCATCTCTCAGAAGGCTATTCTCAATTGTAAGTGGTCTTCCATGCATATTTACCTTTGTACACATGAGCTGGTATAGGATAAGATATATATGTTGCATTTTTACCTGACAAAAATATGATATAGATATGAATAACTATGTTCTTCTTTGATTAGGATCTCTATTTACAGTCAAAGGAATTGAGGTCCTGAGGAAGCAAAGATGTGAAACGGGTCGACCTCCTGACTTAGTAGATATAGAGATATATTGTTTAAATATCATCTTGATCATATTGATCTGAGCCAATCCCTTTGGTTTTATTTGTAAATGTGTAAAGATTTTTTTAATCGGCGTATAACACACACCCTAATTTTAAGAGGGAAGTTACAGTAAAAAACTTTCCACTGCCCCTTGCACAGTACACAGACACCCTGCACAGCACATTATGCAGACCCCTTTCCCTGCACCGCACACAGACTCCTTTCATTATAAAGCCCTCCTGCACTCTCAGGAGACCCCCAGTCTCGTGGGAGAGCGCTGCCAGCATACTCTAAAGTTGAGAAAACATCACTGTCAGCCCCTTCTCATACACTGCTCCTCTTTTGTGACTCACATTGTAAATCATTACTGACAGCATTTTCTCATACAACGTTTCTCCTGTGTCACTCTCAATGTAAAGGGAAGCCTGTAATACCTTTGAAGCTGTTGCAGCATTAGTGACAGATACTAAAAGTGGCATGGTAACAACTAGGGATCGATGTTTGAGTCGAACGTAAGTTTGACTCGAACATCGGGTGTTTGTCTGTTCTCCGAGCAGCGAATATTATGGGGCGTTCGCAGCAGATTTGAGCCCCGCGGAAAGCCCCATAATGCACTACGCGATTGCAGTGTATTAATGTCTGATGATTGGCCAAAGCATGCACCTGACCTGCATGCTTTGGCCAATCATAGCGTGCTCTACTGCTAGAGCCATAATTGGCCAATGGCAGGGTGCCTTTGGTCAATCATAGCTCAGGGGGACTAAGTCCACGCCCCACACAATATAAGGCTGCTTACATAGCAGCCGGGTATAGTGTGTGACTGTGGACAGAGATAGATTGAGCTAGATTAGGCCGGCATATTAGTTAGTTAGTTGCAGTGTAGTTAAAAAAATATATATATATACAGTCTAGTATATATATATATATATATATATATATATATATATATATATATA
Organism: Lithobates sylvaticus; assembly: GCA_028564925.1. Classification (NCBI taxonomy): domain Eukaryota; kingdom Metazoa; phylum Chordata; class Amphibia; order Anura; family Ranidae; genus Lithobates; species Lithobates sylvaticus. The sequence goes on from CM053035.1 coordinate 51,360,860, forward strand.
TATATACACAGTATCTCACAAAAGTGAGCCACACCAGGCCAGCATGCCTGTGCCCACCAATGCAGCATGCTTTTGTCCACCATGCAGCCTACCTGTGCCCACCAATACAGCAAGCCTGTGCCCACCAATGCAGCCTACCTGTGCAGGGGAAGAGATGAGAGGAAGAGGATTGCTGGCCAGATGATCAGAGTGCCAAGGAACATCACTGGAAAAGCTTTCATTTAAATTGCTGTGTGTTCCCCGCACTCGCTGTCACATACAGCCCCGCCTCTTGGCCTGGGAACTTTGATATATGTCACAAGTCCCAGGACCAGGAGGCGGGGCTGTATGTGAGAGCAAGTGTGGGGAACACACAGCAATTGAAATGAAAGCTGTTCCAGTGATGTTCCCTGCGCTCTGATCATCCAGCCGGCTCTCTCTTCTCTCTTCCCCTCCGCAATTGCTGGGAGAAGGTCTCCCATTCAATCCCGCCTGCCGGCGCAGCGGTGCTCGCCCCCCCTCCCCCAGCGCTTCCAGGCAGCCCATCCTCGGCAGCCCTCATTTTCCATGCAAGTAGGTGAGTGGAAAATTTGAGGGCTGTGATGAGGATTAAAGAATATGTTACCCCAAAATGTCTTACTACTAATATATGTCTGTTGTACTATGTAAGTGTTAAAATGTATCCTGTTCCCTTTGTATTGCTTCCTTTTTTGAAATACCTATTTAATATATACACAAATGTCTGTTTTCATTTCAATTTAAACTGAATGGGTTGTTCACATATACTTTAACTAGTGAGTTACATAGCAAAGAACTTTATTACAGTTACAAGTTTCTGCAGCAAAGATTCATTTACAATGCAACAACATATTTACATTGTATCTTCTATGATTATTGTAGAAACTCTTTGTGACTATCCCAGAAAATGAGCTGTCACTGGCAGTAAGAAAAACTGGGACCTCGGGTGACAAACTCATAGCAGGTTCTAGTGTTGGGGACATGAAGGAAGGCATTATAGCCGCCCTTTTCAACCAGGGTGCCTTGAAGTTTATTCAGGGTTACCTTGGCATTGGCAAATTGCCTAGAAAATGCCCAAAAATTGTATACAAGGTGGTGTGTGGATGAAGGCTGCCCAAGCTGGCCATACACCTATAGATTATCTGAAGATTTTCTATGGTTAGATGGAAAAAGTGCAACAGATTTGCAACAGATTTCTCCATGTATGCTAAACTGTATGGATGGAGGAATCTCCCACTTTTTCCATCTAACCATAGAAAATCTGCAGATAATCTATAGATGTATGGCCAGCTTAAGGGGGTTATTTACGAAAGGCAAATCCACTTTGCACTACAAGTGCAAAGTGCACTTGAAAATGCACTGCAAATGCACTTGGAAGTGCAGTCACTGTAAATCTGAGGGGTAGATCTGAAATGAGGGGAAGCTCTGCTGATTTTCTCATCCAATCATATGCAAGCTAAAATTATGTTATTTATTTTCCTTGCATGTCTCCCTCGGATCCACAGTGACTGAACTTCCAAGTGCACTTTCAGTGCAATTTCAAGTTCACTTTGCACTTGTAGTGAAAAATGAAAATAACCCCCTATCTCACAGGTTTTCATTGTGCACCATTACAACCTTCTACTTGTGGATGTTGCTGTAGGTGTCCTAACGACCAATGGCATCATCAGTGGATAAGGATGATGTCAGTCGCATGCATAGCATCCTTGTTTGACCCTCCCTCAAATGCTCCACTTTTGTCCACTGGATGAGGTCAACAATTTTGCCCATTGCCTGCTGCCTCTCGCTCACAGACCAATCATTGTCCAGCGGCCAGTATATCAGGCTCCATCCACACCATTGAAGTGCGTGTGCAGTTCTGTACATTGCGTGTAGGGCAGTCCATTAATTTCAAAGGCCTGCCCTATGCACAAGAAACATTCAAAAGTAGTCCCTGACCCTTTAAGAAATCACACCACACTATACTGTACATTGGTGCACATTGAAAACACATGCGTTCACAGTTACATGGGGGTGCCATTAACACAGCCATTAACACCGCCACTTATCTGCAAAAAGGGCAGTGCATTTCTGTGCATTGCAGAAAGGTACACAAGAACTGTGAACGTAGCCTAATGCCGCGTACACACGATCAGAAATTCCGCCAGCAAAAGTCCGATGAGAGCTTTTGGTCGGAAAATGCGACTGTGTGTATGCTCCATCGAAATGTTGCTGGTGGAATACCAGCCAGCAAAAGATTGAGAGCAGGTTCTCAATTTTTCGGTCGGAAAAGGTTCCGATCGGAAATTCCGATCGCCTGTACCAATTCCGATGGGCAAAATTCCTACGAATGCTCGGAAACAATTTGACGCATGCTCAGAAGCATTGAATTTCATTTTCTTGGCTCGTCGTAGTGTTGTACGTCACCGCGTTCTTGACAGTCGAAAGTTCAGCAAACTTTTGTGTGACTGTGTGTATGCAAGCCAAGCTTGAGCGGAATTCCGTTGGAAAAACCATCCAAGATTTTTCAGATGGAAAATTCGTTTGTGTGTACACGGCATAAGTGACTTTGTCTTTTCCTCTCACTACCTACTAGTGTCTACTCACTGATTCTGACTCAGTCGCAGTGTCCCACATGTCTGTCTGACTGCTCAGGGTAGACTTGCCATGACCCAAATCACACAGATAGACAGTGGTAGCTCCCAACCTTACAGCGATGCCTTATTTTACCCTGAGCTCTGCATTATCTACTACTGAGCTCTGAACTCTGCATCACTTACTACTAACCCCTGAACCCTGTGTCTCCTACTACTAAATTTTTGCGTCACTTACTACAGAACCCCTTTACTCTGTGTTTCTTTAAGCCACAGCCAATATGCAGCTCAATAAAAGCCTCACCCAAATTTTGCCACGGTGAGATTCTGTAGCCATCCTTACTGAGCAGGTGGAAAGGGCACCATCTTGTGTCACTTTTGCAATTTAGGACAGCTGAACTCCACCCAGAAAAAAAATGGCCCTGGTCGCAACAAGGGGAGTGAGTCCCCTGCTTCCATTTTTGATGCAACAAATAATTATCCTCATTGCTTTATTCTAACCTTCTACTTGTTGTATGACTTTGCCTATCATGAAATAAAACTGATGACCATAAATTAGAAGTGACACAAATCTTATGGTCCATGTTTGTGGGAAAAAAACCCTATCCTTTATACCCACCCAACCAATCCTAGCCATTCAATATTAAAAAAATGATAAGGCCTTATTGTACTTATCTGAATCCACTGCCAGATCCCCAGCACCTCTTCTGGTAGTGAAGTGTGATAATTTGGATCTTGCAATCCAGGCCTGCCGACTGGTCTTGTTGCTGCCCATCAAGTTGTACCACCACTTGAAATATTCAGGACCTAGTGAAGACCTCTGTAGTAGACTCTACTGAGAGCAAATGTGCAATCTGCGAAGAAGGACCATCTCATACTACAGACCAGAAGCAGGAAGACCTGGAACCTGGTCAGTCACGTGACTATAATTTAAGGCAAGAAATCAGGAATTTTATTTATGAAATTATTTTAATAGAATCTAGAGATTAACTAATGTTGGATGGGTGGGCTACTGTTCTCAGAGATTAGCTTTACAGTTAATTTTAATGCCAAAACATTTTTTTAGAAAATAGTTAAAACCCTGTTAGGTTGCATTTCACCATTTCTGTCCCATTGGGAAGTATTCCGTTCACTTTCTATCCTGTAGACACAACAGGTTGTTAGAAGAAATCTCTCCAGAGCTAAGAAAATGCCCACTTAGACCGCTGTCACCAGAACAAGTGTCCCAATTTGAGGATTTCCTTGCTGTTCTTGTTCTGCCAGCAAATCAAAATTTTTGATTTTCCCTGACTGTAAGTCCCAGTGAGGGTAGTTACCAAGAGAAATAGAGAGAGTAAAGCTGTCCATAGATGAATTCATTCCTCTATCCACACGAGTGAGGTGAATTCTGACAGAGGGATTCTCCGATATCAGAATACACTGATCAGCAGCTGCAGCCACTGATCATGAAAAATGGTCCAACATTCTCATTCAACAGAAGTCAGTTTAATGATCAACTACTGTCAAACAGGGGTGGCCACACATGGATCGAAATTTGGCCAATTCCATCTATGGCAAGCTTAAATCTCTCTTAAGTCACGCACACACAATCGGATTGTTGGCCAACAAAACTGTGGAATTTTGTCTGAAGGGCGTTGCCCCAAACTTGTCTTGCATACACATGGTCACACAATTGTTGGCCAACAATTAGGAACGTAGTTACATACTACATTGTTTTTCAGCTCTTTGGTGCCACCCTTTGTGCTCCTTCTGCTAATTTTGTGTTAGTAGAAGTTTGGTGAGTGTTGAATAGCGCTTTTCATTTTGCACTTTTCATTTCGCGCTTTTCATTTTGCACTTTTCATTTTGAACTTTTCATTTTGTGCTTTTCAGTTTGTTTCTGAACAGCCGTTCGTCAACCAGCCATGTTGCGGAATCGGAGGAGATAACCTGTTATTTATTATTGGCCTTGGAGTTATTGCTTTGACATAATTTTTTTGGTTGAATAATGATTTGATTTGGTTTATTTTCTATATTTTTGGATGCCTAGAATGCATTTTTTGGTTAAGTTCTATTGGCAGATAGCATGTCTAATTTTATTTGTTTTCTTTTTTTAATGCAAAATAAAAAAAATTGTGGAGAATAATACTTGGCTATGTGTTTTACTTCAAATGACAGTTTGGGAGTAGGCAGTTACATTTAAAAAAAGGGACACCAACATAGTTGTATCTTTGGTCTTAAAAACTATGGGGTAATGGTGTTGTGGTAACTTGCCCAAATAAAAAATAAAAAAAAAGCAGAATAATATTATTCTTGATATCACTAGAATAAATAAAAGCCTTTGAAAATTTGTTTGCAATAACTCCATCAAATCATTAAATCTCTCTTAAGTCACGCACACACAATCGGATTGTTGGCCAACAAAACTGTGGAATTTTGTCTGAAGGGCGTTGCCCCAAACTTGTCTTGCATACACATGGTCACACAATTGTTGGCCAACAATTAGGAACGTAGTTACATACTACATTGTTTTTCAGCTCTTTGGTGCCACCCTTTGTGCTCCTTCTGCTAATTTTGTGTTAGTAGAAGTTTGGTGAGTGTTGAATAGCGCTTTTCATTTTGCACTTTTCATTTCGCGCTTTTCATTTTGCACTTTTCATTTTGAACTTTTCATTTTGTGCTTTTCAGTTTGTTTCTGAACAGCCGTTCGTCAACCAGCCATGTTGCGGAATCGGAGGAGATAACCTGTTATTTATTATTGGCCTTGGAGTTATTGCTTTGACATAATTTTTTTGGTTGAATAATGATTTGATTTGGTTTATTTTCTATATTTTTGGATGCCTAGAATGCATTTTTTGGTTAAGTTCTATTGGCAGATAGCATGTCTAATTTTATTTGTTTTCTTTTTTTAATGCAAAATAAAAAAAATTGTGGAGAATAATACTTGGCTATGTGTTTTACTTCAAATGACAGTTTGGGAGTCGGCAGTTACATTTAAAAAAAGGGACACCAACATAGTTGTATCTTTGGTCTTAAAAACTATGGGGTAATGGTGTTGTGGTAACTTGCCCAAATAAAAAATAAAAAAAAAGCAGAATAATATTATTCTTGATATCACTAGAATAAAAAAAGCCTTTGAAAATTTGTTTGCAATAACTCCATCAGTATCACCAGCAAAGCAACTTCATTATTATCCCATTAAAGAAGAAGAAGAAGAAGAGAAACTGCATTTAGAGATTTCATAATTTGCCACGTCACAAATGTTAATTCTCCATTACGAATGCTAGTTTACAAGACCGACCGCTTCTGGCTCATCCTTGTTTCCGAGCATGCGCGTTTGTACTTTGGACTTTTGTACACATGCTTCGAAAATCCGACAACACACATTTGTTTGCGGAAAATTTGAAAACCTGCGATCCAACATTTGACAACAATTGTCCGATGGAGCATACACACGGTCAGATTTTCTGTCAACAGCCTGTCATCGAACATTTTCCATCAGAAAATCTGATCGTGTGTACGAGGCTTAAGAGGGATAAAGATAGCAATGAAACCTGTCAGGTATAAAAACCTTTCACCACTCTACTAAGTAAAAAAAAAAAAAATTCTAGATACACTTCAACCCATATCTTTTTGCTATACAGTATTTGCTATGCACCATGTGAATGTACAATATGTAAAGCACTGTGTCAATTGAAATATACAGTAAATACCTGTAATAATAAATAAATAAACCCAGGAATACGTTGAACACCATGCTTTCATGGAGACCACATTTACCATTGCTGATACAGAAGGTCCATCTACAATATCTGGAGTGTTTGTAGTACAGTACATTATAAGGTTAAAGGTTATAATTAATAAGTGTCCTTCTGGTAAGTTTTGTAATTTACTCCCATTTTAGGATTACAAGGAATATTTATCCAGGTAATGTTCTGTTTTTGATTTAACTGCATTTACCTGGTATTTACAAAGATACACGTATATTAGACAGAAAGCGCATTGTATTGACCTTGCTTCAGCTTTAATTTGCTGAACCAAATACATTGATGTTGAAAGAAGAAAGGTCTTATTACCAAGGATTCAGATGGGTTCCAGTAGTAAGAGATTGGTGAATTGATTTGGGAAAATTAGACTTTTCTGTAGATCTTGCATGCTCTATTGATCCAAAATGGTTAGTCATATAATTTGATTACGTTTACTTGACTAAACAAGTAACAATGATGAGGGGTTGGCACTTCTGAACTGTCATCATTTTTGCTGAAATTATGCTGGTTTCATTTATTTTCTATTTTTTGTGAGCAAATAAATTGTAGTTTTATAAAGCTAATGCAAAATGTAATGCTTTTAAAAAAACACTTTTGCAGAAAATATAACCACAAGCACTCAACCATCTAAAATGTTTACATATTAAAAATTGTTCATATGGCTCTGTGCTTACATCGCTAAAATAAAATGTGTTAAGTTTGTGTAAAATCAAATTTTAATATATGGAAATAACCCAGGTCTACCGCACCTGTTCAAAGGTTGCCAGCCCAGATAGCAGCTCCAGAGCACACCTAGAAACTTCAGGCTCAGTCTAGAGGATGTGGTTTATTGCAGAGCTTGAACACAATCGGGTAGAGGGATGAGGCACAGGATACTCTATAACATACATAAGTATTAGAGGACATATTCTCAAGCAAAGTCCTTCAGTAGCAGCCTTAAAGAGGAGTTCCCCCCCCCCCCCCCCCCCAAAAAAAAAAATGTTTTAAGTCAGCAGCTACAAACACTGTGGCTGCTGACTTTTAATATTAGGGCACTTACCTGTCCAGGAATCCAGCGATGTCCTCACCCAAGCTGATTTTTCAATCAGCTGTCAGGTGCTGGCGCCGCCATCTTGACTAAGGGAAGCCGGCAATGAAGCCTTGCAGCTTCACAGCCAGTTTCCTACTGTACATGCGAGAAGCGCGCTGTGCTTTGTGAATAGGCCGGCTACGGGGGAAGGAGAGGGGGGGATAACTTCCGGCTCAGTTGGCTGGTCAAAACCAGGTATTCACTTCCCCCCAAAAGGTGCCAAATGTGGCAGCGGAGGGGGGTAGGAGGCAGACAATTGTAGCTTCCCCTTTTTTGGGTAGAGCTTCCCTTTAAAGGGGCTGTAAAGGTTCCTGTTTTTTCACCTTAATGCCTCCTATGCATTAAGATGAAAAAACATTCGGCGATTGCAGGCCCTCCAGCCCCTCCATTTACTTACCTGAGCCCTCGAAAGTCCCGCATCGAGAACGTGCTTGATGTCGGCCCGGTCTTCTCAGCTGTTCTCAGCTCTTTATTGGATAGATTGATAGCAGCGCAGCCATTGGCTCGCACTGCTGTCAATCCACTCCAATGATGCGAGGGTCGGGGAGCGGGGCCGAGTCCTGTAGTCGGCAGGTTATGGACGCCGGATACAGGATTCGAGAGCGCACCCGCAAGCTAAACCCCTTGGGAGAGTGCTTCCCAGAGGGGGTTAGCTGATGCGGGGAGGAGACGAGACAGCCACCGAGGGACCCCAGAAAACGTGGATCGGGGCCACTGTGTGCAAAACGAGCTGCACAGTGACGGTGAAGCCTCATACACACGATCGGACCGTGGACCAACTTTCCTGTGGATTTTTGTCCAAAGGGCGTTGGCCCCAAGTTGGTATTGCATACACACGGCAGGACTTTTTTCAGCCAACTTTCACCAAATCACTTGGTTTTTCTGCTCTTTACCGCCACCTTTGGTCAACTTCTGTATTGTTGTCTGATCTTTTGCATTGGTTCTGCATTGGTTTGTACAAAAGTCCGTTGGTTTTGTGTTCACACGGTCAGACTTTGGTCCATCGGACTTTTGTTGGCCGAAAGTTGGTCCGTTCGCACAGCCAACAAAAGTCAGATGAAACCTGGAAAAAGTTGGTCCGATGGAGCGTACACACGGTCGGATGTTGGCCAAAAACAGCTAATTTGCATGTTGGTTGTCAAAAAGTCCGATCGTGTGTATGGGCCTTAAGTATGACATCTTTGTTATTTAAAAAAAATAAAAAAAAGTGAAGCTTTACAATCCCTTTAAGTATTGCTGAAAGTAAAGGAGACAGCTAGCTAATCTGATACTCTGTATAATTAGTCACAGTCTTTGTAGCAAATTCTGTTGTCTATCTGTCAAAGCACATGCATTCCAGGAGCTCTAGGTTCTATTCACAATGTCCAGAGGCAGCTTCCAACCAGCTTCCCTGCAACACTCTTCAGTGAAAGAGGTAGCATCCTCCAGCAAATGTCTTTAAATCCACGTATCTCCAGGTCTTCAGCCAATCAGGCCTAAAAACAACCGTTTTTCAGTAACACAGACTGCCTCCCAGGGGAAAAAGAGAGCTCTGAACAGACATTTATCTTCTCCCTAGCCAAACCTTCTAGACCTACCTCCCAGGGATTTGTTGAGGTCAGGTAGATATTCATAACTCTGTAGATGACACTCCTACTCTATTTCTGGAAGCTACTTCCAGAGGAGGGCAGGAGCAATCCACCACCAGGCTTAGAGAGACCTGACCAGGCCTTAAAAATAAATTGCTGCTCACTTGGATACAGCAGAGCCAAAAATAAAATGTATCCAGCTTAGGGCAGGGTGCTACACTTTATTGTCAACACATGTAAAACAGTTTCAAACATGTGTCCTGGAATAAGCAATAAAGGGTACACATCTGCAGTCTAGTTTGGAGATCCTAAAAAGGGAAGAATATTGACACAGTAGGGAGCTACGAGTAGCTGCTCACCCCGGGTTTGAATGAAAAAAGAGGATTCTCCCTGTGTGGTGGGGTTTTTAGGCAGAAAGGGGTCCGGTAGAAAATTATCAAACGGATATATTTAGTGAGAGACAAAGTCCGTCCAAATCAGTTTACAATGTTTATTTAATGTTTATTTAAATTTAAAAATTAAATGACACATAAAAAAGTGTAAAACACAAGCCCATACAGAATAAAGTACAAATACAGTACACAAAGGTATAGCCAACAGATAACACCTAACACCTCGACTGATGTAGTCAGAGGAGGTGATTGTATAAGATGTGACAAAAAACTGACGCGTTTCGACCTGTTGTTTGTATCGGTCTTCCTCAGAGTATTTTTTGTCTGTTGGGATAAAGAGACAGTGTAACAGCAACTACTCAGTTATGTGTTTTGGTGTGTTGCACTCATGTCCATATGTATAGAGAGACAAAGGCATAACATTTTTTATCAATATAGTTACCAGTATACGTGTAGTGTATGGAATGGTCTTCTGCATGGGTATTCATAAAACTCCCATCGTTTTTCCCGGTGGCTTCCAAATCTGGCTCTTAATGGTGAATCAAAGCACGGCAGGTCATCCAGGCCGTATGTGGCTTGCAAGGAGTCACACTTGTGGCTGACTCGCCAGAGAGGAACCCCAAAACGGTCCCCCGGGGGAGCGGTGGGAGGGGGGGGGAGGAAAAAGGGCCAGCAGCAGGACACCCACAGCAACGGACTCCTGGAATATACCAAGAAATCATTCATAGGCACATTTATAAAAGATGGGAACAGACGGAAAAAGAGGGGATTCTTTTTGAGGAAGGGTCCCTTAATTCAAATTAAGAATAGTACTGTTATATATATATTATATATTATATATATAACAGTACTATTCTTAATTTGAATGGGCTTGTGTTTTACACTTTTTTATGTGTCATTTAATTTTTAAATTTAAATAAACATTAAATAAACATTGTAAACTGATTTGGACGGACTTTGTCTCTCACTAAATATATCCGTTTGATAATTTTCTACCGGACCCCTTGCTGCCTAAAAACCCCACCACACAGGGAGAATCCTCTTTTTTCAGTTTGGAGATCCTAAGCTGACCACAAGTTTTAAAATCCGATTGTACGAATCCCATTATATTTATCAAAAACTTTGTACTACAAGGCCCTGCCTGATTAGTACGAGCTAAATAAAAAAAATGATAGCATTATATATCAGGTGTCTTCAGCAGGACTTAATGAAATCACAGGACCTGCCCCCCCTTGAGATCAGTGAGAATAGCACCCAGAGCTAATTTTTTTATTTTTTGGAGCTGTGGGGATCAAATTCTTTTTTTTATATGCCAAAGGTAGAAATGGGCTTTTAGGCTGCACTACAGTTGGTGGTTGGGTTACTCAGATGCAGCTGAAAGATTGACTGGGCAGAAAACAAATTATTTTACAAAGTAGGCAGAGGCTATCCAAATAAAGAAGAAGAGCCTTAAGGAGAATTTGTAAAAGTAGAATTCATGAGAATTAATCCACTGGATCCATATATACACTGCTTAAAAAAATGAAAGGAACACTTTGAAAACACATCAAATCTCAATGGGGTAAAATATCATGCTGGATAGCTATACTGAAATGGACTGGGTAATGTGTTAGGAACGAAAGGATGCCACATAATTTGATGAAAATTAAAATTATCAACTTACAGAGGGCTTCAAAGACACCTTAAAAAACTAAGTGAAAAAATGATGCAGCAGCAAGTCCATTTTGCTGAACTTTCATTGCAGCAACTCAAAATGGTACTCAGTTTGTATTGCCCCAACGTGCTTGTATGCATGCCTGACAATGTCGGGGAATGCTCCTAATGAGACGATAGATGTGTCCTGGGGTATTTCCTCCCAGATCTGGACCAGGGCATCACTGAGCTCCTGAACAGACTTAGGTGTAACCTGGCAGTGTCAGGTGGACTGAAACATAATGTCCCAGAGGTGTTCTATTGGATTTAGGTCAGGCGAGCGTGGGGGCCATTCAATTGTATCAATTCCTTCATCCTCCTGGAACTGGATGCATACTCTCAATTGCTTCTTCTGCTTTCCTTAATATTGTATTCTTTAGGTCCCTCTAATTTCCAGGTCCTCCCCCTATACCCCTTGTTTTGGTATACATGCCAGTAGTTCATTTATGCCCTTACAAGTGCAGTTCACAGGAGCATGGTTGTGCAGGCTTGGGCTTCCTTTAAAATTGTAGTTTTTTCCACACGCTGATTACGTAAGTTCTCAGACTGACCTTGTTAATGAGCCCACTTGAATTTGTTCTTTCCTACTTTTCTAAACATCCAACTTTAACTTTGTTTTATATTCTGTCTTTCTTTGGTACACAGTTCCAGTTACTCAAGGTAACAACGTGTGAAGCTACCCCCCTGTAAGGGGGCTTATGATTGGCTAGATGTTGGCACCAAATTGTACAGTCTCCAACCTGCTCCTAATTGGATAGAGAGAGAGAAGAGCGAATGGCAGATATAATGCTTATTGTGTGCCACATCCAAATTTCATAATAGAAAAAGAGGGTTCCCCTAGGTGGACTTTTTAGGCAACACACATTTTAGATAAAGTAGTTTACAAAATGATATAGTAGAAAAATATTTATTAAAGTTTAGACATAATAAAAGGTAAAATAAAACATTGATGCACTGAACGCAGTCAGTTCATATCACCATGTAAGACATTTGTATGATATAGCCTCCTTACACCCAACACGTTTCGGGATAACCTATCTATTCCTTCTTCAGGGGTGCAAGGAAAAAGGAGGAGATCATCTAGAGCATAAAGTATGATGTCAGTAACTTCTAGATTAAATATTTATCAAAAGTAGAGTATATGTTATATTTTGACAAGTTTACTTACACAGTGCTGATAGGTGAAATATTTTTCAATGTTGCAATCGTTCACATTAAAAACATATGACAGCATGAGGTTGATGTGTCAGTGGGGCTACTGTCTCAGGGCAGATAGGGCATGAATTGATATTGGAGTCATTGGAGAGGTTAAACATCATTTCCCATACCTCATGACCAAAGGCCGCCCATATGAACACACTGGAGCCAAGTGAGGGGACCCCTAAAAATAGTAAACAAGAGGTATATATATATAAATCCCAAATAGACACAGAGACAGTGTCCAATGGGTTAAATAGTAGGAAAACATGTGCAATAAAATAAACATGAGAATACCTGTGGATAAGGAGTATGCTTGATCAGATGGTCATGAGGCATGGGAAATGATGTTTAACCTCTCCAATGACTCCAATATCAATTCATGTGAATAGACCTTCTCTGTTGCCCAAAGTCGGTTCGAAAAATGTCATTCTCTGTTGCAGAAAAGTGCTTGACATTTTCTGACCTAACTTTGGGGCCTGTATCTCGAGGCCACTTGGTGCTAGGAACCCCAAATTTGGTGTGAAAACCCAGTGGAACCAACAGGTGAAATCAGGGGCACAGACAGCAAAACAAATGTTACAGGGGTCATAATCCTTCCCTATGTTATACAAAAAGCTTAAAAATTTTAATTTTTTTGTCTGGAGCTGCACTTACAAAATGTACCTGTTCCAAATTACAAACAGATTCAACTTAAGAACAAACCTACAGTCCCTGTCTTGTTTGGACTGCTTGTATACTGCTGTTCAGAGTATATATAGGGCCTGGGGGCCCCACGCCTTTTCTTTTTTAAATTTGGGTGCAGGGTTCCCCTTAATATCCATACAAGACCCAAAGGGCCTAGTAATTGGCTGGGGGGGGGGGGACCCATGCCGTTTTTCTCAATAATTTTTATCCATATTGCCGGGACCCGACATTACATTAAAGCCGCAAGCAGTTTTAACTGACTTTTATTCCTTTAGAAATGTAATTTTGTGCAGGGACTGTTCTAAGCACGGGAAACATGTGCCACTTTACAGGCATACTATAGTCAACCCCCCAGGTATGATATTTAAAGGAATATTTCACTTTTATTTTTTCACTTTAAAACTTTTTTTTGCATTGATACATGTCCCCTGGGGCAGGAGCCGTGTCCCCAAACACTTTTTAGGACAATAACTTGCATATTAGCCTTTAAAATTCGCACTTTTGATTTTTCCCATTCGGGACCAATAGACTTTAACGGTGTTCGAATGTTCGCGCAAACTTTCGGTCTGTTCGCATGTTCTGGCACCAACCGAACCGGGGGGTGTTCGGCTCATCCCTACTTCTGACCACTGCACTCTGCATGCTGTGCTATGGACTACATAGTCCTGACACTTGCATGCTGATTGCTGTACTGTGTATACTTTGTTGTTCTCTGCATAGTTCTGACCCTTGCACTTGTTACACTACAGCATTGTTTCTTAAACTATAGGTCAGGACCAAAATTGGGTCATGGGTGTATATGTGATGGGTTGCCACTTGACTGTAGCCTACTTTGTCCATATATGAAATGAGTGGATTTGTGGCAAGTAATTTAGGACACTAACTATAATGACAGCACAGACAAATAAGGAGAACAAGTTTACCTGCAAGGGAGGGACCAAAGGGAATTAGAGGGGCTGAAACAGGATGATACCAAGTTAAAATTCAGGTACACTGTCTGTATTTAAATATTATATAGTATTGCACTTTAAATATTTTTAATATAAGTAGAAACATTTACAGACTGATGCTCAGATATCTATTATTCTAGCTATTATTATAGCTCTATATATTATTATAGCTAGTATTTTCTTAATTCACTTTTCTGATTTACAAACAAGACTACATCAGAAACTATGCTTGAATGGAAATACATGTGTTTATTGTTCATGCTCTTGTTTTTTAATTATACATCCATTGTTGTTTTTCTTTGTATGGCTTTGCTGACATTTTGGTAATAATTTTCTTCTTGGTCCCAGTGTGATAACAATTTTTTCATTATGTCATCCGATTAAAACCTTTTTAGAATAACTCAATTACATAGCCTCAATCAGTGCATTCTATACACAACAGCCATTCTCAACCACGTTTCTGTGGAAGCCTAAGGTTCCTCCCGAGGCTGCTAGGGGTTTCAAGTGTACCTTCATAGTTTTGGGGCCAACACCACTTGGCAGAGACAGCTGCAGGACACCAATGACCATTTAGTTGTCTGTAAAGTTAGCATTGTGACCACCACAATAAGAAGAGCATTTCCACTGGACAACAATATAGGGGGCATTTTTCCAACTGAGCCCTAATGAGTTGGTTTTAGCAGGGGTTCCTCAATACCTCAAAATTATTTCAAGGATTCCTCTGAATTTTAAAAGGTTTAAAATGCATGCTCTTAAAGGCCCTGTCACCAATATTTAATTTATCATAAAGCTATTACCTGGAAAAATTTAAATACTTTCATCTCATGCTGTCCATGCCACCAAATGCTGCATCCCCTGAAGCCTGCTAGGAATCCAACACTTCCTTAAGTTCATCTCACGCAGTGCTCAGTGGCGTAGCGTAGGTTGTCAGCGCCCGGGGCAATGCAAGTTATTTGCGTCCCCTAACCCATGGACTTTTAGCACTACCTGAGTCATTTCCACTAAAACAGTATTAAACCCCTTACCTAAGCACATACATTGTATATTAATGAAAATAAATTTGAGCATTTTATTATAAAATAATATATTGTAATGAAAATAAATTTAAGTATACTAGTATTACTGTACATCAGTGTTTTCTTAATATACATGTATTGTACTGTATATTAAGAAAACACTGATGTACAGTAATACTGGTATACTCAAATTTATTTACATTTTACTTTATTGAGAGTAGTGCATATAGTACCTATTTACAATGTCAGCCCTGAGGGACAGTGTGTCCCCCAGGAGCTGCAGAAAGATGGTGGCAGGAAAAGTGAGAGTGAGAGAGACTCACAGAGTGGAAGTCCCCTGGGCCTTGCACACACCACCCCAAATCCTTACCTTCCCACCTCAGATCACCACAAATCCTGTACCTTCCCACCTCAGATCACCAGAAATCCTGCACCTTCCCACCTCAGATCAGTCCAAATTTCTTCACCATCAGACCTCAGATCAACCCTAACACCTGCACCTTTACTCCTTATATCAGCCCAATTCCTACACAACAGACCTCAGAACACCCCCATTCCTGTACCTTTATATCTCAGATCACCCCAATTCCTGCACCTTCACACCTCAGACCAGCCCCCATTCATAGTTACATAGGTTACATAGTAGGTGAGGTTGAAAAAAGACACAAGTCCATCAAGTCTAACCTATGTGTGTGATTATATGTCAGCATTACATTGTACATTATCTCACAAAAGTGAGTACAGCCCTAATATTTTTGTAAATATTTTATTATATCTTTTCATGTGACAACACTGAAGAAATTACACTTTGCTACAATGTAAAGTAGTGAGTGTACAGCTTGTATAACAGTGTCAATTTGCTGTCCCTTCAAAATAACTCAACACACAGCCATTAATGTTTAAACCACTGGCAACAAAAGTGAGTACACCCCTAAGTGAAAATGTCCAAATTAGGCCCAAGTAGCAATTTTCCCTGCCCGGTGTCATGTGACTCATTAGTGTTACAAGGTCTCAGGTGTGAATGGGGAGCAGTTAAAGTGTTAAATTTGGTTTTTATTGCTCTCACTCTCTCTTACTGGTCACTGGAAGTTCAACATGGCATCTCATGGCAAAGAACTCTCTGAGGATCTGAAAATAAGAATTGTTGCTCTACATAAAGATGGCCTATACTATAAGAAGTTTGCCAAGACCCTGAAACCTCAAGCTGCAGCACATTGGCAAGACCATACAGCGGTTTAACAGGACAGGTTCCACTCAGAACAGGCCTCACCATGGTTGACCAAAGAAGTTGAGTGCACATGCTCAGTGTCATATCCAGAGGTTTTCTTTGGGAAATAGATGTATGAGTTCTGCCAGCATTGCTGCAGAGGTTGAAGGGGTGGGGGGTCAGCCTGTCAGTTCTCAGACCATATGCCGCACACTGCATCAAATTGGTCTGCATGGCTGTCATCACAGAAGGAAGCCTCTTCTAAAGATGATGCAGATGAAAGCCTGCAAACAGTTTGCTGAAGACAAGCAGACTAAGGACATGGATTACTGGTTCTGTGGTCTGATGAGACTAAGATAAACTTATTTGGTTCAGATGGTGGCAAGCGTGTGTGGCGGCAACCAGGGGAGGAGTACAAAGAAAAATTTGTCTTGCCTACAGTCAAGCATGGTGGCGGGAGTGTCATGGTCTGGGGCTGCATTAGTGCTACCGGCACTGGGGAGCTACAGTTCATTGAGGGAACCAATATACTGTGATATATTGAAGCAGAGCATGATCCCCTCCCTTCAGAGACTGGGCAGTATTCCAACATGATAACAACCCCAAACACACCTCCAAGATGACCACTGTGTTGCTAAAGAAGCTGAGGGTAAAGGTGATGGACTGGCCAAGCATGTCTCTAGACCTAAACCCTATTGAGCATCTATGGGGCATCCTCAAATGGAAGGTGGAGGAACGCAAGGTCTCTAACATCCACCAGCTCTGTGTTGTCATCATGGAGGGGTGGAAGAGGACTCCAGTGGCAACCTGTGAAGCTCTGGTGAACTCCATGCCCAAGAGGGTTAAGGCAGTGCTGGGAAATAATGGTGGCCACACAAAATATTGACACTTTGGGCCCAATTTGGACATTTCAGGGTGTACTCATTTTTGTTGCCAGTGGTTTAGACATTAACCACTTCAATACAGGGCACTTAAACACCTTCCTGCCCAAACCAATTTTGAGCTTTCAGCGCTGTCGCACTTTGAATGACAATTGCGCGGTCATGCTACACTGTACCCAAATTAAATTTTTATCATTTTTTTCCCACAAATAGAGCTTTCTTTTGGTGGTATTTGCTAAACAAATAAAAAAAGACCGTAAATTTTGAAAAAAAATATGTTTTTTTTTTGTTTCAGTTTCAAAACTTTGTAAATAAGTAAGTTTTCTCCGTCACTGATGGGCACTGATGGGGCTGCACTGATGGGCACTGATAAGGCGGCACTGATGGGCACCGATGAGGTGGCACCAATGAAGTGGAATTGATGGGCACTGATATGTGGCACTGATAGGCGGCACTGATAGGTGGCACAAATTGGCACTGATAGCTGGCATGGATTGGCATGGATAGGCGGCATGGATGGGCATGGATAGGCGGAACAGATGGGCACGGATAGGCGGCACGGATGAGCATGGATGGGCACTGATAGGCGGCATGAATGGGCACTGATAGGTGGCACGGATAGGCCATTACGGGTAAGGGAACCCGGCAGTGTAGCATTACGGCTTCAGGCCGGGTCCCTACTGCGCATGCACGAGGCACCGCTGCACTCTCCTACGGGCCCGGCGGTGGGGAAGGAGAAGGGAGGAGGAGGGAGCCGAGCTGTGATGTAATTCGCCACGGCCCGGACTCCCGGAAGTGGAGAAGGATACCTCAAGGACAGGTATCTGCTCCCCCGAAAGGTGCCAAATGTGGAACCGGAGGGGGGGAAGAGACAAATGAGCAGAAGTTCCACTTTTGGGTGGAACTCTGCATTAACCTTCAGTGTGTTGCACCCCCCCCCCCCCAGCCCCCCCCCCCCCCCCCCAGCCCCACTTACCTGATCCAGCAATGGACACACAGAGCAGGGCTCATCAGCAAGCACGCATGAGTGCCCCAATAGTAGGTAGCTTGCTGTGGGGACACTTGGCATGGGGGGAGCCAGGAGCATCGGTGGGAGACCCGAGAAGAGGAGGATCAGGGCTGCTCTGTGCACTAACACTGCACAGAGCAGGTAAGTATGACATTTATACCTCCTAGAGGGCCACTGGATTTTGAGTATCACTTTGTTCTGCACAGCCAGGCAACAAGCATTTTCCACAAGCATTCAACAGTCAATAAACCAGTCCCCGGTCTGTGTTCTTGTTGTTTTATTAGGGTGGTTAACCTGGGTGGGGTTACAGAAGAACTCTGAGGACAACTTCAACTGCTCCCAACTTTCAAAGGAGATCCCAGACTGCACTCCAGCAGGAATAATCACAAGTCATTCCACAAGTCTCTTCCTGTCAGCAAAAATGCCAGCTCACCTGGCTTCACTTGAGCTTTCCCCAAGCAGGGATGAAGGTAAGCTGTACAATGTCCCTTCTGTAGGCTAGCTAGATATTGCACCCGGTTGCTTTCTCCCTTTTTGGCTTTGGGGGTGAATAGGTAGAGATTATTCACTCAGTCCCTTGAAATCCTGCAACATGATAGTGACCACTGCCCAGGCCTTCTGCTGTACAGGTCCCACTTGCATGACAGGGTGTCCCCTGGACAGAGGCGGCTCTCTAATTAGGCAAATTAGGCGGTTGCCTAAGGCCCCGCACTCACAGGGGCCTCGCGGCCACCTAATTTGCCTATGATCAAACACCGTTTACGGCACCGGCGGATCACCGTACCCCTGCTGGGACCCCACGTGGCCTCATCATGCAGCCAGTGGCAGCAGGTGTGGGACAGCAAAGGCCACTAGGTGGCAGCAGTGTCTGGATGATGGCACCCTGGCTCCAGGTGCCATTTCCACAAGACGTGCGATGTCCAAGTGGGGCCCTAAGGCAGCTGGGACTGCTCCTGCAGCCCGCGCCACTCCCCACCTGCCTGGCCGCCTATTCTAATCAGCAGAAGAGGAAGGACGGAGCTCCAATATTTTTATGCTGCCTGGCTGACTCCTGCAACTGATGAGACAGTAAGTGCCTGTGCAGCGCCCCCCGTGACTAGATAGAAGGATTGGGGCGGCTGCATATAGAGGAATTGAGCTTTCCATATTCCTCCATGCAGCCGCTGAATGCTTGGAGGAGGGAGAGGAGAATCAAGCATTCAACGGCTGCATAGAGGAATATGGAAAGCTTAATTCTTCTATATGAAGCCGCCCCGCCGTTCCTTTTGCTTTCCCCTTTGTGCTCTCCGCCCCAGTGCTTTCCATCTCCCCCAGTGCTCCCCACCCCTGTTATTTCTGGCCCCCCATCACTCTCCAGCCCCCACCCTTGTGCTCTCCACCCCCTCCATGTGCTCACTGCCCCCCCCCCAGGGCTCTCTGCTCCCCCTGCTCTTTGCTCTCCAGCCCTGTTCTTTCTGGTACCCCAGTGCTCTCCAGTTCTCCCTAGTGCTCTCCGTCCCCCTCTCTGCTCCCCCTGCTCTTTGTCCCCCCTGCTCTTTGTCTCCCCCAGTGCTCTCCAGCCCCCCATGCTCTCCACCCCTGTTCTTTCTGGCCCTCCCAGTGCTCTCCAGCTCTCCCCAGCTCTCACCAGCCTCCCCCCAACCTCTCCCCTGTGCTCTCCACTCCCCCCAGTGCTCTCCACCCCTGTTCTTTCTGTCCCCCGATGCTCAAGCTCCCACAACGCTCTCCAGCCCACACCGGTCTGCTTCCCGCCCCCCAGTGCTCCCCAGCCCCCCGTGCTCTCCACCACTGTTCTTTCTGCCCCCCCCCCACAGTGCTCTCCAGCCCGTGATCTCCACCCTGTTCTTTCTGCCCCCCCCCCCCTCCACAGTGCTCTTGGACCCCTGTGCACTCCACCCCTGTTCTTTTGGGCTCCCCCCAGTGCTCTTTGCTCCCCACCCCTGTGCTCTTCACTCCCCCCTGCTCTTTGCCCCCACCCATGTGCTCTCCAACCCCGCCGACAGTGCTCTCCATTTCCCCCTGCTCTCCATTCCCCCCTGCTCTCCACTCCTCCAGTGCTCTTCACCAACCCTGTGCTCTTTCCTGGCCCCCTCACTCCCTGCAGCTCTGCAAGGTTTCCCCCTCCTTTTTCCCACCAGCTGCTGCAGGGGATCTGTCAGGATGGAACAGACCCTGCCTGCTGCTGGCCGTCATGGATATCCTACTGGCATGGAAGGTACCGTACCGAGCATCTCACCTACAGACAGGGACTGCAGACAGGGACTGCAGACTGGGACATGGGGAGCAGGAGGGGCTGCAGACAGGGACAGAGCTAGGGATCTCTCTCTCCCTCAGTCCCCCTCTCTCTCTCCCCCTCTCTCCCTCCCCCTTTCTCTGTCTCTCGCTCTCTCTCTCATCCCCCTCTCTCTCTCTCTCTCTCTCTCACCCCTCTCTCTCCTCACTCCCTCTCCCTGTGGATGTAGAATGACACAGGGACACCCCTCCTCATTCTGTCAAGGCACTTGGAAAATTCCTGGAGGGTTTGTCACCTTGCTGGGTCCCAGATGTTTTATTGGCTGCATATGTTTGATGGGTGAGGAGGGTGCCCTGGAAGTGGTGCAGATGAACTGTGTGCTATTTCCGTGCATCTTACTGTAGCCATTTTTATTGCTTGAATTTTTTTTCCCGATTATGGGCGTGAGTGGGACCTCATGTCTAAGTTTTGCCTAAGGTCTCACAAAGCTTAGAGCCGCCTCTGCCCCTGGATAAAACTGAATGGGAGTGAGGGTCCCTCTCTGGCTCCTTCTCTTCTCCCTCCCTTTCTTTCTCTCTCAGCAGCAGCACTTCTGCCTGGAGGCAGAGCCCCCCAGCACAGGGGTCCCCTCTGAATCCTGGAACCCGCTTTACACATAGCCAGGCTCCCAAATACTTATGGGGCACTCTACACCTACTGGGCAGTCGTTCCCCCATGGATTGGCAGAGTCTCCATGAATATTTGGGCTGCTTTCTCCCCCCCAAGTTCTGGAACCTTCTGGAAGCTTCCTGAAGCCAGGGGGGGTTGACTGAGACCCAGCCCTTTCAGCTAACTCTACACAAAGCAATTATCTCTGGCTCCGCTGGCTACAGTAGAGCCTAAACACAATTTACCTACTATACACTATGTACACAGGGGGTATGCCATGCATTGTACCAAAAGTGTCATTATAAAAGTGACATATTATAGAATAAAATGTATAATTTTATCTACAATAACAATACTTATTTTAAAATGAACATAGTCTTTTTGTCTATAGATTGCATTGAAAATAAAATATTTTTTTTCACAATGATTTTAAAAATCATTGTGGGGGGGGGGGGGGGGTGGGTACCTAGTTTGACAGGTACCCAGCTCCAACTTCCGCTGGTAGCACCATGGCACCACGAGCGGACGTTCTCCTCTCCCCTCCCCTCCCTCCCTGCAATCTTCTGGGACAAGTCCCAGAAGATTGTCCAGCTATTCAGGATGCGCTGCACGACTGTCACAGCTGGGTGCCCACACTTTCAATGCTGGCGTTGCAGAAAGGAGAGGGAGAGAAGCGAGGCTTTGGGTGGCCACATCGCTGGACTGTGGAACAGGTGAGTGTCTCTTTATTAAAAGTCAGCAGCTACACTTTTTGTAGCTGCTGACTTTTAATAAACACAGAAACAACTGTAACTCCTCTTTAATTTCCACTTTAAAGCGGACCTTCAATAATTTTTTTCAACTTTCCACCTATTAAAGCGGAGGTTCACACAAAAATTGAACCTCCGCTTTTCGGAACCCTCCCCCCCTCCGGTGTCACATTTGGCACCTTTCAGGGGGGAGGGGGGGTGCAGATACCTAAGACAGGTATTTGCACCCACTTCCTCTTCCTGTACTGGCGCGCTGTCTGCTGGGACACACGCGGATCCCAGAGACAGCACGGACCATTCCCATTGCAATGCGCGACTCACGCATGTGCAGTAGGGAACCCCGGAAATGAAGCCGCAACGCTTCACTTCCTGATTCCCTCACCGAGAATGGCGCCGGCAGCAGCCGAGAGCCGAGCGATCGCTCGGCCTCGGCTGCCGACATCGCTGGACTCCAGGAAAGGTAAGTGCCCATTTATTAAAAGTCAGCAGCTGCAGTATTTGTAGCTGCTGACTTTTTAAAAAAAAAATTTGCCGGACTCCCTCTTTAAATCTTCTGCACTTGTTTTGACTTTGAATAGTAAAACATTATTTTCCTGCCAGTAAATACCTTATACAGTCCATATACAGTTATAAAGACTTCCTCTTTCTTGTCTGGTCATTAGTCTAGGCTTATGACATCATGCACAGCTCGTTCTCTAATGCCACGTACACACGGTCAGAATTCTCGTCGGAAAAAGCTCTGATGGTTTTCCCATCGGAATTCCGACGGAATTTCGCTCAAACTGTCTTGCCTACACACGGTCACACCAAATTCCGACGGTCTGTAACACAACGGCAAAAAACACGTTCGACAGCACTATAAAAGGGAAGTTTAATGCTTCCGAGCATGCGTCGAATTGTTTTCGAGCATGCGTCGGAATTTTGCGTGTCGGAATTGCATACACACGATCGGAAAATCCGATAGAAAGGTTTTCCGTCGGAAAAATTGAGAACAGGTTCTCAATCCAAAGTTCGTTGGAAATTCCGACAGAAAAACACCGGCATACACATGGTCGGAAAATCCGTTGAAAAGCTCCCATCGGACTGTTTCCATCGGAAATTCCGACCGTGTGTACGCGGCATAACTCTCGTGAGAGTTTGCCAGGAAGGGAGGGGGGGGGGGGGTGAGTCATAAAACGGCCAAACAGAGCAGCAGAGCTGGAGGCCTGCCTCTGTGTGTCTGTGTAAATCCATAAAGTGAACAGGCAGCAGCTTCAGCTGCCCACAGTTAAAATGGTTGCAGCGGACAGTGCAGGGAGATTTCTGCAGCATATTTGGCAAGTACAAAATCACAGTATATATAAAATAATATGCAAAGTGGTTGGAGGGAAGCTTCAGAATGACAAAGATGTTTTTATTACAAATTACGTGAGCAGACTGTAGTTCCAATTTAAGTTATAACAAAATGTATTTATTATCTACTTATTAATAAATATTCCTGACTAAACAGGCTAATATAAATGTAAAAAAAATGACTCTAGTTCATAAGGGGTATACAGGTATAAGCGCTAAAGTGGTTAAGAAATAACAATGAATTTGCATAACACATTATATGGGTTACTTTTCACTTTTGAAAATGTAATGATTATTTATGGTTCAATACATCATTCTGCTTGCCTTGAGAATTACAAACATAGTCACTGACTAGTCCCATGATTTTTTCCCTCTCTATTAGGATCTTAGCCATTAGCCTCCTTTACGTAGGCGTCAAGGGTTATTGTTTAGTCTGTAGTATGCTTTCCTCTTTCTGAATTGAGGCTGAAACGTATTCTTGTCTGGTGGATTTATGAATTCACAAGGGTCTCAGTCACTACAGCTGTTCAGAACCAGCCAGGGCTTTGTACTTATCGGCACTTCATGTGGGAGGTGATATAGTCTAAATACAGCCACAGCAGGTTTATTATAAGTATTATACTCCAGGAAAAGAAGACACTCCTACATGTGACACTGCAGTGGCCCAGAAACTGCCAGGGGTTCACAAGAGATGAGATCTACAACAGTAGTTTATTATGGAGCCAGCTAACCAATAGACATGAATGCACTGCTGATAGGAAACCTAAGGAATTGACATATTTTTGTTAAACAGTTTTTTGTATTGACGCATATAAACAAAACATGGAGATGCATACAAGATATACCAATAAGGAATGTATCTTTAAAATCGGTGCACAAGAAAAGCACTACACTTAGTGAAGGACTGCAGGTATGCCGCGTACACACAATCAGAATTCTCATTGGAAAAGCCATGGATGTTTTTTCCGATGGAATTCCACTCAAGCTTGTGTTGCCTACACACGGCAAACCAAATTCAGACCTTCAAGAACGCGGTGACATACAACACTACGACTAGCCGCAAAAATGAAGTTCAAATTGTTTCCGAGCATGCGTCGGAATTTTGCACGTCGGAAATGCCACAGACGATCGGAATTTCCAATAGAAACTTTTTCCGTCTGAAAAATTGAGAACATGCTCTCAATATTTTGCTGGTCGAGATTTGGCCAGCAAAAGTCCGATGGAGCCTACACACGGTGTTGTAGATATTTCGCCACACTCTTGCGCTAATAAGCGCCTTTCAATCTTATGATATAATGCACCCTCTGATCGTATGCCTCCCTGGATCCCCAGCTCCCAAAAACAGACATTACCAGCAGCTTCACGTCATCCTCTCATCATCAGCATCCAAACCTCACCAGCCAAGCATTCCATCTATCACCACCTTAGTCTGGCTGCTTTCCATCTAAGCCCCTGGTTTCCCATTGCCCAGTAAACAGCCATCAACAGCAAGTATTCTTACATGTTCATCTCAGCCTCGGTCAGCATCACTGCCCTGTCCCAGCTCAGTGAACTCCTTTATTTAGAAAACATTCCAAGCCACACCCTCAGGGGTTTGCCTCCAACAGCTAAACCCCTCCCACAAAGGATGTGGCCTCATCTCATTCACCCAGGATGTGAATGACCATATAAGGAAATACAATACAGGGACTACAATACAGGGACAATTGTTTTCCTTCAAAAGAACCAATCACA
Organism: Lithobates sylvaticus; assembly: GCA_028564925.1. Classification (NCBI taxonomy): domain Eukaryota; kingdom Metazoa; phylum Chordata; class Amphibia; order Anura; family Ranidae; genus Lithobates; species Lithobates sylvaticus. Next base: position 51,385,540 of record CM053035.1, read on the forward strand.
GATGTATACATTCAAACAGACTAAACAGTGATGTACAAACCGTCTAAACTGCTTTCAATGACAACGAACAATATAAAACTATGGATCCGTGGGCCACAATATTTATACCGTTATGCTAAAGTTCCAGTGTACACAGAGATGTTTGCTTGAAGCTATCAATGCCGTCACTGGGAAGTGGCCAGTCTCCCGGTGAGGCACAAATTAACTTCCTTAAACCAGCAAACACGTCTGTAGTGTCCATAGGAAGGTTTACGCAGCCAATGGTCTTCCGCCAACGTCTTTATGTGCGAATACGCTCAGATGAGCGCATTACAGCAAAACAGACACTGGGGGGCATCTGACAACATACATTAATAACATTTTCCATGACAACGGTCACATTTTCCGACCAAAAGCTCACATCGGTCTTTTGCTGGCGGAATTTCTGATCGTGTGTACGCGGCATAAGACTATTGGTATTCTTATCATGTATTCCAGTGGTCTCCAAACTGCGGCCCTTTGCGTGTCTTTCTCCGGCCCTTGGGGCACTGTTATTATCACTGATACAAGACACTATTCCTCACACTGACACAAACAATAGGGCACTATTCCTCCCATTGACACCAACAATAGGGCACTATTCCTCCCATTGACACCAACAATAGGGCATTATTCCTCTCACTGACACCAAGGATGGGGTGCTATTTCCTCCACTGACACCAACAATAGGGCACTATTCCTTCCACTGACACCAAGGATGGGGTACTATTTCCCCCACTGACACCAACAATAGTGCATTATTCTTCCCACTACCAATGATGGGGCATTATTGCTTCCACTGACACCAATGATGGGGCACTATTCCTCCCAATGACGCCAACAATGGGCACTACTCCTCCCACTGACACCAACGATTGGGCATTATTCCTCTTACTGATACAAGGATTGGGCACTATTTCTCTTACTGACACCAATGATGGGGCACTAATCCTCCCACTGGCACCAACAGTGGGGTACAATTCCTCCAACTACCAATGATGGGGTACTATTCCTCCCACTGACACCAAATATGCGGCACTAATCCTCCCACTGACACCCACAGTGAGGTACAATTCCTCCCACTACCAATGATGGGTTACTATTCCTCCCACTGGCACCAACAGTGGGATACAATTCCTCCAACTACCAATGATGGGGTACTATTCCTCCCACTGACACCAACTATGCGGCACTAATCCTCCCACTGACACCCGTGGTGAGGTACAATTCCTCCCACTACCAATGATGGGGTACTATTTCTCCCACTGACACCAACAATGGGGTACTGTTCCTCCCAGTGACACCAATCACGGGGCACTATTCATCCCACTGACAACAGCGATTGGGCACTATTCCTCTGACTGACACCAATGATATGGTACTATTCCTCCCCCTGAAACCAATGATGGGGCACTATTCCTCACACTGACACCAACAGTGGGGTACAATTCCTCCCACTACCAACAATGGGGTACTATTCCTACCACTGACACCAACAATTGGGTACTATTCCTCCCACTAACACCAACGATGGGGCACTATTCCTCCCACTGAAACCAATGATGGGGCACTATTCCTCCCACTGAAACCAATGATGGGGCACTGTTCCTTCCACTGACACCAACATCCGGCCCTCCTAAAGTCTGAAGGACAGTAAACTGGCCCTTTGTTTAGAAAGTTTGGAGACCCCTGATGTATTGCATTACCAAAAAAATATTATATGTGATTGTTTTCATCATCAGATCCTCATACATGGGAGATGTAGGGAGTAGATGTCCATAGCTTTGGCATCAAGATGACCATTAGGGGGAGCATTTACAAATCAGTGTATGAAATATAATATTTAAAACGTGAAGTGCTAAGTAAAATTGTGAAAGTTTTGCTTTACCAAAAACTGGAAGCAGTTCTGGTTCTGAATGGGGAAAACCTGCAGGTACCAAAGAGTTTAACTACTTGCCTACCAGGCACAAACACCCCCTTCCTGACCAAGCCATTTTTCAGCTTTCAGCGCTGTCGCATTTTGAATGACAATTGCGCGGTCATGCAACGCTGTACCCAAATACATTTTTTATCATTTTTTCCCCACAGATAGAGCTTTATTTTGGTGGTATTTGATCACCTCTGCGGTTTTTATTTCTTGCGCTATAAACAAAAGAAGAGGGACAAGTTTGAAAAAACATAATATTTTTTACTTTTTATTATAATTAATATCCAGTTTTTTTTTTTTTTAAACAAATTTTTTCCTCAGTTTAGGCCGATACGTATTCTTCTACATATTTTTGGTAAAAAAAATCGCAATAAGCGTCTATTGATTGGTTTGCGCAAAAGTTATAGCGTCTTCAAAAAAGGGGATAGATTTTTAGCATTTTTATTATTATTTTTTTTTTACTAGTAATGCCGGGGATCGGCAATTTTTATCGTGACTGCGACATTGCGGCGGACATATCGGACACTTTTGACACATTTTTGGGACCATTCACATTTATACAGCAATCCGTGCTATAAAAATGCATTGATTACTGTATAAATGTGACTGGCAGGGAAGGGGTTAACACTAGGGGGCGCTGCAGGGGTTAATATGTTCCCTATATAAGTGATTCTAACTGTGGGGGGAGGGGACTGACTGGGGGAGGGGACCGATCGGTGTCCCTATGTACAAGGGACACACCATCGGTCTCCTCTCCTCTGACAGGACGTGGATCGGTGTGTTTACACACACCGATCCACGTCCTGCTCACTTACCGGGCAATCGCGGGTGCCTGACGGTCAGCAGGTCCCCAGCTACGTGGCCAAAAAGCGAGCGCCGTCATATGACGGTGGCCCGCCACAGTAGCTGTACCGCTCCGCCATCATTTGACAGTGGGCAGTCAGCTACTGGTTAAAGAGGATGTAAACCCTCACATATACCCAGTGAAGTGAACAGCCTCAGATCATACACAGGGATGAAACAAATCTCCCTACATAAGTTTTACATGTATATCTGCTGTCTTCAGCTTTATATATTCTTTAGAAAGTTCAGATGGTGTTAGGAGATTTTCTCTTCCTGGTTAGCACTGCAGTGAAGCCTGGAACTACAGCCAAGACAGCTGATTGGAGGAAAGGCACACACCCCCTCTCCTCATAGGTAGAGACTTTCAGATCTGTTCGTTGAATCGTTCGGTACTGCTAGTTTATTTATAGCATCCTCCCCAACACAAAACACAGGCTGGTTTTATCTCCTGTGATGGAGGACTTGTCAGTTCTCAGACTGATAACAGAAGAACAGAGCAGGAGAAAGCTACAGGACTTAGTGCTTTGAAGAGAGATAAGGAAACACCACAGATTTATGTGCCCAGCGCAAATTTCATGAAACCGGGTTACATCCACTTTAAAGGTTAACTCCAGGCTCATAACAAAAAATCATAATGATTATATAGGAACCCAATAACAACCAGAATGATGTGTACTGTATATTGGCATATTAATGTTTCCTTTAGGAGTTAAATATCTACTTTCATTGGAACCAGTCGCTGGCACTAGTTGTAGTAGCACTAAGTGATCAGCCTGCTACTCACCCCTCCTAGTATAGAACACCCAAGGCCTATGTATGGGCAGTCCCAGCTGCCCATGTAACAGCATCTCCTTCCTTAAAGTGATAGTAAGGTCTCCTCTTTAACTTGTACCTACAAGTAAGCCTATAATAAGGCTTGCCTGTAGGTACAGTGCATATCTCCTAAACTTGCACTGATTAGGAGATATTCACAATGCGGCACACTGCGGCATACCCATGCCGTCCCTTCAGAGCTCCATGCCACCGTGACTCCCGTGCACATGCCTGTGACGTCAAACGTGGCTGGGCCAATCAGATGGCCGCAGCACTCAAACCCGGAAGGAAGACCTGGTGAAGATAGAAGCCATGTCAGCCGTTACAGCGCGCCGCTAGAAGGCTTCGTTCTAAGGTAAGTATTTCACAATGTGCTAGTGTGCGATGCATACTAGCACATTATGCCACTGACTTGCAGGTTTTTTTTTCTAAAAAGGTGCGGTTTACTACCGCTTTAAGTAGTGTTGCGGTTGGCCACCCTGGCAGGTGATGCTGGCTCACCCACAGGTGCAAAATCAAAGTGACAACTTGGTCTTCTCCGGAGCACTCTGCAAGAATTGATGAGCCAGTGACCCTAGTGGCCACTGGGTTACTTACCTCAGGCAGAGGCGGCTCTAGGCTTTGTGAGGCCTTAGGCAAAACTTAGACATGAGGCCCCAATCACGCCCATAATTGGAAAAATAATTCAAGCGATACAAGTTAAAGCGGAATGGAACTTCCGCTTTTTGGATTCCACCCCCCTCCGTTGTCACATTTGGCACCTTTTAGGGGGAGGGGGAGCATATACCTGTATAATACAGGTATTTGCTCCCAGTTCCGGGCATAGATCACCGCAGGCTCTGTGGTGATCTACGCCATGTCACACAGAAGACAACAGGGACCAGTGAGGACACACAGCGTAACCGTGCATGTGCAGTAGGGAACCAGGCTGTGAAGCCGCAAGGCTTCGAGTGAGGACATTGCGGGTGCCCTGGAAAGGTAAGTGTCCATATTTTAAAAGTCAGCAGCTGCAGTATTTGTTGCTGCTGACTTTAAAAAGAAAATGTTGGCGTAACTCCGCTTTAACTGTATAAGGAGGGTACAGTACAGGGGGGAGCAGGAGGGCACAGTACAGTGGGAGAGTAAGTTGACACAGTACAGGGGCGGCTCTTAATTAGGCAAATTAGGTGGCTGCGATGCCCCTGTGAGTGCGAGGCCTTAGGCGATCGCCTATTTTGCCTAATTGGAGAGCCGCCTCTGCTTACCTGCAAGCTGACACCAGGTTGCAGCCCTCAGGATTGCCCAACCAATGTGTCACAGAAGCAAAATGGCTACACTGTGGAGGTAAAGTGTGAGATAACAGAGAGTCAGCACTGAGGATGAAGCAGGCAGCAGGCAAGAGAGTAGTCATGTGCAGGTAGAGGTCTAGGAAAACGACAGGCAAGAGAGTAGTCAGTGTTTAGACAGAGGTAGAGGCAAGCAGAAGGCAGGAGAATAATAGAAGCAGCAGAGTTGGCAACAAGGGCAGGAGACATGAATAGGGCAAGGCAATCTATAATGTTAGAAAATACCTAACTGCTGCACTTAGTATAGATTATAATAACATATAAACTATTTCCCTAAATCAGCTGCTAGCACAATATTGCTGGATGTCAACATAAACACATAAAGGGTAAAGATGCAGTGCTAAACATTACATAGTTACACATTTACATAGTTATTAAGGTTGAATAAAGACACCAGTCCATCAAGTTCAACCTGAGTGAGTGTGGGTGCGTGTCTACAATTGTCCCTATCCCTATACATTGTGTCTCATTAGGATGCTCATCTACTATTATTATTTATTTAAGGTACCCATATAGCGCCGTTTACGCAGCGCTCCACACATACATCGCACACTCACATTGGTCCCTACCCTCAAGGAGCCCACAATCCAAGGTCCCCAACTCACATTCATATACTAGGGCCAATTTTTTGGACAGAAGCTAATTAACCTACCAGCATGTCTTTGGAGTATGGGAGGAAACCGGAGAACCCGGAGGAAACCCACGCAGGCACAGGGAGAACATGCAAACTCCAGGCAGGTAGTGTTGTGGTTTAGTTTCTAAATTACAAAAAAGTCTGTAATTGAAGTCCATATCCATAAAAAACGCATGAAATGTCCAGAGAGTATGATGATGTTGTTAATGTGCAGCTAGAATGCGTGAGAAGACCACCACCGGCACCCAATCACACTGCCTCTTACCCTCCGCTCTGGACCCTCATTACAAAGGTTAGACAAGCAAATAGGCAGCAACCCAGTGGACTCTTCATTATCAGAGCTTTATCCCCAAATGGCATGAACGTCTTCCGCAAGATTCACTCAATCTCATGAAGGGACAAAAGAAACACTCCTCATAGTGCAGACATCTCAATGAAGTTTAATAGATAAAAAAAAGATTCCACTTGATAGAGGTAAAAAACTTGCATGTAATTTTAAAGTCAGCATTTCCAACCAACAAGATGGCCGCCGCGTCTCGGCATACACGGGCATCTCGTGTCTCCAGCATCTCCCTACATGTTTCGTCACCAAGAGCGTGGCCAGACAGACGCTTGGCTCAATATATATGCGGGACGGACTTGGGCAGCAGCTTTAAATTGCGTTCCATGGACCTTAACTTATAATATACCCTACAACCAGGAATTCTATGCTATAATTTCAGGTGCACTCCAGATATCGGAAGCACGTATTGAAGGCCTGCTTACGCAACCGGAAATGGCCTCAAACTGTATATAAGATAGATTCATCTCATCAAGTATTCAAACAATGATAGGAGGGATGAATCCAATGTTTAGTACTGTACCTTTACCCTTTATGAACCTATATTGGTAGCACGAACAATGACAATCTAACATGCAGGGTAGCTGTTAAGAAGACACAGCACTGGACACCTGTCAGAAACCATAAATCAGAGTACAGCAAGCAGGATCTGGAGCCAGAAGGAATGTCAGCCAAGCAAGTTTTTAGGAGGAACACAGGAGATATGTGAACAAGGCAAAGGCAGAGATAATCTGGGCTGGACGGCTTAAATAGGTAGGACTGACAAGCAGGATATCATCAACAGGTGAGTCACTGTGGAGAGATAGGAGCTGGCAATTAGCCGACAGCTGAGTGAGCAGCCATCTTTGAGAAGAAAGGGCTGAGCCCAGCCCTGACAGTACCCCCTCCTCAATAACCATCCCCCTCAGAGGACCACCAGGCTTGAGGGGAAAACGTCTATGGAAATCACGGAGGAGGACAGGGGCATGCACGTCCGAGGATGAGACCCAAGAGCGTTCCTCCGGACCGTACGCTTTCCAATGCACCAGGTACTGTATGTGCCCATGGAACCTACGGGAGTCAACAATGGACTGTACTTCATACTCCTCATGGTTCTCAACTTATACAGGGTGAGGACGAGGCACCGAGGTGCTAAAGTGGTTGCAGACCAAAGGTTTTAATAATGTGTAATCTACTGGGTTAATCCTGCGAACAATAGGTAAAGGCCCAATAAACCGAAGTGCGAACTTCAGAGAAGGAACACGATGTCAGAGGTTGCGAGATGACATTCAGACCCTGTCCCCAACCTGGTAGGAAGGCGCGGGCAGGCGTCTGCGGTCAGCATGAAGTCTGTACCTATTATTAGCATGTCGCAAAGCCTCCTGGACTTGACGGAGGTAAACGGGGACAAGCAGGATGCAGAATTCAAGGCACTATTGTGAGAAAACTCCGCCCACGGTAAGAGGTCTGACCAGTTGTTATGATGGTCAGAAATATAGCAATGTAGGAATTGATCCCAGGACTGATTGGCTCGTTCTGCGGCCCCATTAGACTGCAGGTGATACGCAGAGGAGAAAGCAAGCTGAATTCCCAACTGCGCACAAAAGGCTCGCCAGAAGCCAGCCAGAACTGGGACACAAACTGACTTTCCCTGTCCGAGACAATCGCCTTGGGTAGCCCATGTAAGCGAAAGCTCTCCCGAGCAAAATTGGAAGCCAGTTCCTTAGAAGTGGGCAACTTCTTAAGTGGAATACAATGGGACATTTTCGAGAACCGGTCAACCACCTTAAGGATAACTGTGTTACCTTGGGAGTTGGGTAACTTCACAATGAAATCCATAGACAGGTGGGTCAAGGGCCTCTCTCTATTGGGTATGGGTTGTAGGAGGCCCACTCGAAGGTGTTGTGAAGTCTTACTCTGAGCACACATGGAACAGGCAGCTACGAAGGCAGTTACATCAGCATGTAGACTAGGCCACCAGAATTGTTGGGAAATGGCCCAAAAGAGTTGATTCTTCCCAGGGTGGCCTGCAGCCTTGGGAGAATGGTAAGTCTGGAGCACAGCAGTACGGAGACTTTCTGGGACAAAGCAGCGGTCACAAGGTTTCTCAGGAGGATCATGGACCTGTGCAGCAAGAATGTTGTCACCCAAAGGAGAAGTGAGACTGGTCTGAACCGTAGCCAGAATACAATCAGGAAGGAATCACAGGAACCGGAACAGACTCCATCTTGAAAGTTGAGGAAAACTGTTGTGACAAAGCGTCGGCCCTTACATTCTTGGTACCGGGTAAGAATGAGACAATGTAATTGAAACTAGACAAGAAAAGAGCCCATTGCGCCCTTCTGGGAGAAAGGCGTTTAGCCTCAGACAAGAATGGGAGATTCTTATGGTCAGTAAGAATGAGAACCGGCTGTCTTCCTTCTTTCAGGGCTAAAATGATTGCTAACAGCTCTCTGTCCCAAATCTCATAATTGCACTCTGTAGGTGACAATTTCTTGGAAAAGTAGCCACAAGGATGCATAGCGCTCTCAGAGGTAGGACATTGAGACAGAAGGGCGCCAACTCCAGTCTCAGAAGCATCAACCTCAAGGATAAAAGGTAACGTAGGATCAGGATGTGCCAACACAGGAGCAGAAACAAAGGCAGCCTTGAGACTCTCAAAGGCCTTTATGGACTCCGGAGACCAACTCTGTGGGTTACTGTCCTTTCTGGTCATATCAATCAGAGGCTTGACCAGAGACGAGAAGTTACGAATACACTTCTGATAATAGTTGGCAAAGCCAAGAAAATGCTGCAGAGGACGTAAACCCATGGGTCGGGCCACTTTAGGACAGCTGAAAGTTTCTCTGGGTCCATCGAAAAACCAGCAGTGGAAATTATATAACTCAGGAATTTAACCTGTTCATGATGTAATTCGCACTTCTCCAATTTACAATATAGATTGTTCTCTCTTAGTTTCTGAAGCACATGACAAACATGGTGGCTCTCCAGGGACTTGGAAAATCGTTGAGAAAAAACACCATACATAAATGCAACAAATCTCAGAGGACACTGTTAATAAATTCCTGGAAAACTGCCAGGGCGTTATAAAGGCCTAAAGGCATTACGGGGTACTCATAATGGCCTGTTCTGGTATTAAATGCAGTTTTCCACTCCTTAATCTTCACGAGTTCAAGCTTCGTGAAAACCGCTGCCCCCTCCAAGCGGTCAAATAACTCCGTAATCAACGGAATCGGATAGGCATTCTTAATTGTGAAACGATTGAGACCCCTATAATCAATACAAGGTCTCAGTTCACCACTCTTCTTCTTCACAAAGAAGAAACCAGCAGGAGACGAGGGTTTGCGGATGAAACCTCGAGAAAGTGCATCTGCAACATACTCCTCCATGTCCTTATCCTGCAAGACCGACAAAGGGTAAACCCGGCCACGAGGGGGTATGGCACCAGGTTGAAGGTCAATTGCGCAATCATACGACCGGTGTGGAGGCAAACTACCGGTCAAAGACATCGCTAGAATCGCGGTACTCCTCTGGCAGGGAGGAGAGTGAAGAGGTGCACAGGACCTTGGCCTCCTTCTGGAAGCATGTCTTACTGCATTGTCATGACCAGGAGAGAACCTCAGCATGGAGCCAATCAATAGAGGGGTTGTGCCTCTGTAACCAAGGAAAACCAATAACCAGCGGAAACTTAGGTGAGGAAATAACTTGGAATTGGATTATCTCATGGTGAAGATCCCCCTACAGCCATGGACAATGGAACAGTCTCATGAGGTCTCCCGTAAAGAGCCTCAATGGCAAGTGGAGTGTCATGCAGCTGCAGCGGAATCAAGTGCTTCTTTACAAAGGCAGCATCAATGAACAGGCCTGCAGCCCCAGAGTCTATTAGAGCCTGTATCTCGATGGACGACTCAGCCCAAGAAAGGGTAACTGAAACCAGAGGCTTATCCTTCTGGATAACTGGGGACGAAATAACGCCACCTAAGGTCTGTCCATGACAGGAACTCAAGGTTTGGGCTTTCCCTGGATGGGTAGGACAAGACTTCAAAAAGTGACCAGCCTGGCCACAATAAAGACACAATCTCTCCCTCCTCCTAAGGGTTCTCTCATTCGCAGAGAGACGCGTGAAGCCCAAGTGCATGGGTTCACCTTCACAGACCGACTCTGTACCAGGAGGCATGGGAGGCGAGGGAGGCAAGGGTGGGACTGCAAAGTTCAGAGACATATGTACAGGAGGCTTCCACAAGCGCTCCTTTAAAGGGAGTCTTTTTCTGAGTCTGGAGTCAATGAGGATGGCAAACGTGATCAAGTTCTCCAGCTCAGTGGGTATACCTCGGGCTGCTATATCATCCTTGATGGTATCCGAGAGACCATGCGAAAAAGCAGCCACTAGGGGGCTCATTGTTTCAAGCAACCTCTGCTGCCAGAGTACGGAATTCAATGGCATAATCAGCAACAGTTCTCGTACTCTGTTTGATGGACACGAGGCACTTGGCAGCAGAAGCGGAGCGTGCAGGAACGTCAAATAGCCTTTTAAAAAAAGCCACAAACTCAGGGTAATTCAAAACAACAGGTTTTTGCATCTCCCATAAAGGGTTTGCCCAGGCCAAGGCTCTCTCAGAAAGCAAAGATATCACAAAACCTACTTTGCTTCTGTCCGTGAGAAATGCCTGGGGCAGCATCTCAAAGTATATCTCAACCTGGTTGAGAAACCCTCTGCATTGGACTGGATCACCCCCAAATCGCTGGGGAAGCAAAGCGGAACCAGACATACCTCTTATAGAGGTCATACTCAAGGCGGGTGCCTGCACAGAGACTGGAGCTGGAGCAGCAGCAGGGATGGCCTGCAACACAGGTTGTACTGGAGAAGCCACAGTGGGAGATTCCAGGTGAGCCGTGCGACTCAGGAGCGTTTTTAACGCCATGGCAAACTAATCCATGGGTTCATCCTGCTCATCCAATCTGGAAAAAATATTACCAACAAGTGGATTGACTGATTGATCTTCTGAATTCATGGCCTTCGCCTACTGTCAGAAACCATGAATTAGACTGAGACAGAAGTACAGTTAAATCACACTTGTTTAATAATAATAACAAAAAGTAAATGTAGTTAAAACATAGCCAAACACAGCCAGAGTTCAGGAACTTGAACGGATAGTGAGACAAGCCAAAACGTCAGGGAGCAGAGATGAGCTTAGTAGAACAGCAAGCAGGATCTGGAGCCAGAAGGAATGTCAGCCAAGCAAGTCTTTAACAGGAACACAGGAGAGCGTCTCTAGAGATGTGACCAAGGTGAAGCAGAGATCGTCTAGACTGGACGGCTTAAGTAGGCAGGATTGATGAGCAGGATATCATCAACAGGTGAGTCACTGTGGAGAGATAGGAGCTGGCAATTAGCCAACAGCTGAGCCCAGCCCAAACAACACCATAAGTTAAGGCATTTAAATTGGTATTAAAGCCAAAAACTTTAGATGTGGTGGCTGCATTAGCACTGCGCCCCAAGCCCACTCAGTTGTGTGACAATAGCAAATTAATATTATCTATTGTAACACTGATTCTCCTCCCGGCCAATCAGGAAGCAGGTCATGAGACCCGTCACCTGATTGGCCGAAAGGAGAACCGATCAGATTGGCCACCAGGAGGTGACTCAGGGGAACTGAGAAAGCAGCCAGCAGAGAAGCTGTGCTGCCTGCCGTCCAACGCGCTGCCCGCGAGATGGAGTGTGGGGCCCCAACTACCGACTAAACGACTAGGGGGGTTGCCGCTCGTGACCCCTGGCAGACAAACCTGGTGGGGGGGATGTGTGCTGTCTGTGACCCAACCGACCGGGGGGGGGTTGTGGTATTACAGGTGCATTGTTTGCCGCCCCCCCCCCCAAAAAAAAAAACACCAGCCGCCACTGCAAGGCACCGTTTACCTCTTTTTTCAAACAATTGCTTTTTTTGTACCCCTGTGATAACTGGCGTTGTTTTCAGTTAAGCAAAAACCCCAATCACAGCATATAGTGTAGACAGACACTAAATTGGATTTCTTAAAGGTCTTTTGGGGAGATCTCCTCTGACTTCATGTCTCGTAAATGGCTCGGTTTAGGTATTAACTGTTCGTGAGGATTTAAGGTGATATCATTAAAAGGAAGGTTTAGGGAAGAAGTTTGCCACTACCATGGGTTTAAGACAAATATATCTAGAAGGTTTGAGATTCGCATAGTTGCCAGTGTTTGAAAATGACTAGGAGGGACACCTTAATGCCGTCCACGGTGTTTGATTTGTAGTGTAGCATCTTTACCCCATTGTTTTGCAATGTTTTACAACATAGACAAAATAGGTCCTGAGGGTACACTGAAGAGAAAGTGGGAATAAAGTAAGCCCTATTATTGCCACTGCCCAGCATTGGTGTCAATGGATTCAGTAATAACCCACAGAATTGGTGTCAATGGATACAGTAATAACCCACAGCATTGGCATCCAAGGAAATCCCCAGGAATGGTGTCAGAATTCATGTCAGTGGATGCAGTAAGAAACCCTCATGCTGCGTACACACGGTCGGACTTTCCGGCAGAAAAAGTCTGACGGAATCTTTTCATCAAATATTCTGATCGTGTATGGGCCTCTATTGATTGACTTTTTTTTTTTCGAAAATTCTGACGGACCTAGAAATAGAACATGTTTTTAATGTTTCCGATGGAACCAATTCCTATCGGGAAAACCGCTCGTCTGTATGCTGTTCCGACGGACCAAAAACGATGCATGCTCTGAAGCAAGTACGAGATGGCAGCTACTGGCTATTGGACTTCCTTTTTCTAGTCCCGTTGTACGTGTTGTACATCACCACATTCTAGACCGTCGTACTTTGGTGTGATCGTGTGTAGGCAAGACAGTTTCAGCGGAACGCCGTCGGAAAAACCTTCGAAGTTTATTCTGACAGGAAAACCGGTCGTGTGTACGCAGCATCAGAATTGGTGCCAGAATTGGTGTCTCTGGGTGCAGCAAAAAAAAAAAAAACTCCTTGCAACTCTCAAGTTTTAAGTCTCCAGTAGGTCACTGTAATTTTTGGGCAATCGCCATCTAAACTTACTTAGCATTGCTGTTCAGCAGATTCACTTACCTAACAACCCGCTCCCACGATGCTCCCTCTCTCCAGCATTGCCAGCTCAGCCTAACAAGCTAACAAGCAGAGCTGTGACTTTACGAGTAAGAGATGTAGATATTCACCAGCACACCAAGGATCATCAATTTCGTCCAAAAGTTTTTTATTCAAGAAAGAACACATCACAAAACAGTGTAGTGGAACGTTTCAGAGCCACGCAGGACCCCTTTGACGAAGGGGTCCTGCGTGGCTCCGAAACGTTGCAGTACACCATTTAAAAAATGAGTTCCTTTTACGAATGACCAATCTAAGCCATTATCTTTGAACACCAGTTTCTATGTATGTATTTCCTTTATTATGGTATTTCTCAACCTGTAGTTAAAAGCATTTTTTTTAGATATTTGTTTCTTGCTTATAGTCAGGGACCCAGGAGCTGCAATCACAGTATTACAGTTCATTCATTTTCAGAATTCTTAATGTCAGTCATAAGGAGGGATAATATATGGTTATAGCCTTACTTTGCAAAAAAGTGTAATTACATAGGAAGGAAAAGACCTGCAAAGTTACCTACACTTGATATTTATACAGTAAAAGCTAAATAAAGGAGTAACCTACTTCTGTGAACACAATGTAATTTATTAAGGGCTAAATTCACAAAGGGAAACTGAAAAATGGAAGAAAGAGAGGTACATAATAAGCAGGTTGGAAAAATGACTGTGAAGTGACTCATTCATTAGTTAGAAAGTATGGGTAGAGGTCAGATCCAAATAAGTTTAAGGCAAAGTGGTACCAACATCCCTTAAAGTTATAGAGTACACGAAATGGAGAAATGGGATTTTAAAGGTACATGATATAAAAGACAGTACAAATTTATAATGAAAACATATTTACAAGATGTTTATTAAAGATTCAATAAAAGTAGTGAGCACAGTTACATTCAGAGTCATAGGTGTATATATACAAATTCCTAACCCTGACAATGAGAATACTGCATTCACATACGGATAGTTCTATATCCAAGAATTTCAACAAGTTTCGCCGGAAAAGGACAGGACTACTTCAATCATAAATTTAAAAAGCATGATATTGTTCAACCTTAAGTTTATAAGAGGAAAAAGCTAATTAATTAATATGTCGTTCATTGATAAATCACTATAGTGCATCATATAACAAGTGTAGTCGTACAATGCCCACAGCCCGCAAACAGACCATGAGTCCCCCACCCCCCCCCCCCAAAAAAATGCCCACCCCCTCCGCCACCCCAAAAAAGGAAGAGAACCCCTATAAACACACCACCACCCATAGATCCCCAACCCCCACACGGAATATCCCACAAAGCACAAACTCTCTACCTCAAGGAATAGGTCTTGGAGTGGGCACAATCGGGGGACTTCCAGGGGGCCCCACTATGACCTGCACATATAATCAGTCCAAAAAATGCTGAATATCCCATAGGGAGGGAATGTGGTATCAGTAATCTTAGCTATTTTAAACAAATACCACAGTACCTGTCATATATATTAAATATCATGGTAAATTATAAATCTTTAAGGAAAGGGGAGAGTACTGATCCATAGCAAAAAGCTAGTACATGACCTATACTCACCACATACATATTGGTCTGTTGATGGAATGATTACTTAAACAGGGAGCTCATGCAAACGGAAGCCATATGCAGGGAAGAGTAGTTTGGCAGCGGGTTAATTGATAAATTCAATACATCCATCTTTAAAGTTTGAAAAAGAAAAAGAGGAAAGAGTACACACAAAAATATGTATCAATGTCCAATTATAAAGAGATCCATCTCATGGATTCAATAAGCGGAAAAGAGTTCCTCACCTCAATATATACTATTGTTGTATGAAAACACAATCCAACCTGACCATAGCACTAACAAAACAGCAAGTGTATGGGAATCAGGAACTAATATGGAGCCAATATGAAGCCAAATACCCAGACTGCCATATGCTGAAGAACGGCTGACATCAACCTAATCAAAAATAGATGGATAAAGACTAGAATAAAAAAACTTTTTGAATGTGAGGTACACAGCATACAGCTGATCTGTCCTCCTTACAATCAAACAAAATTACCTGAAATGGCCGTCCGCGTTCCTCATGAGCTCCCAAAATCCCCACAACCTCATTGTGTTCACATGTGGTTTAAATATCCCTCCCCGTGGCGCCAAATCTCAGCGTGTGACGTCACACCGCAATAATGCCCCACGGACACAAAGGGGAGGTCCGCATACCAAGGACTGACACCCGGAACCCAGAAGTGAACCACTTCCGATGTGTGATCAGCTGTATGCAGACAGCTCCCAGACCGCAGTTGTATTGGCTGTCTTGGGACATGTGATGTAACTAAAGGCCACACACGCAATTCACAGGGGGCCCTGGCAAAAGAGGACCTCAAATCGCGCACACAGCGGGATAGCGCCATCCCTGAATTGATGGGACACTAATCCCACTGTGCACCCTTGGGTGTCCATACAGGAATCCATAGGCGAAGAACTGATACAGTACAAGCATAACAGGAGGAAAAAAAAAAATTCCGTTATTATAATAAATGTCCGTCTGAACAATTCACTTAAGCGGCTTAGTGAGCATTAATACGACCATATCTGTATATTATATCTGCCAACATAAGGCTAACATTTACAGTAAATTGTTACATAGAATAAAAAAAAAGATTTGTATATACAATACAATATGTCACTTGTCAAACACATTCTTCCTCACTCAACAAACAGTGACATTAATCAGGACAGTCCGTCTGACCCAGACCTATATGGCAACATAAATGATTACAGGAATGGATTCCAAGGGCAAGTGTATGACAAGGAAAACAACGTGGAGGCATGGGATGGAGTAAACCACTAGAGGCCAACAGGATACATTTTCAGCGATAGAGGTCACTGATTCGGTACAAGATGCAATCACCAATAACTGAGTGATGTCTACTACAAAAATGGTTTGTAGCTCATCCCCTCATTAAGGCCTGGATGTCGGGTCGCTTGTAATAAATAGATCCATCTTGTCTCTAACTGTAAAAGTTTATTGTCTAATCCCCCCCCCCCCCCGCACGTTCATGTTGAGGTAGGTGTTCAAGGCTAAAAAAGCCAATTGACTTAAGATTGAAATCATGATATAACCCAACATGTCGGCTTATTGGTGTTTCCATCCTGCGTTTAGAGATCAGAGATACATGATCTCTAATTCTGCAAAATAGTGGGCGCTTTGTCTTCCCCACGTAGAAAGCTCCGCAGCAGCATTTCATTAAATAAACAGAACCAACCGATTGACAATTGGTCCTGTGTTTATGGATCCAAATATTGTTGTTTGGGAGCATAATGCTTTTGCCCTCGATGATATAAGGACAAAAGTTGCATTTGCCACAGGGATATGTACCTGATGATTTCATTCTAATTGTATCCACACATCTGTGGTGACTGGTTACCAAGGTATCTCCGATTGACCGCGATCTCTTGTGAGTCATTTCTGGGTACGGTTTGATACATTTGGAAATCCTTTGATCAGCTGCCAATAGGTACCAAAATAGATGTTTTTGACTTTAGCATGTTGTCGATTGTACTTGGTGATAATACGTGTTGATGTAGATAATTTATCCCGCCTAGGTTTATATTGCAACGTCTGTCTGTCTTGATTTTTCACTCTATTAAACGCCTTTTTCAAGCAGGTACTACTATAGCCTCTAGTCATTAGGCGATCACGCAACAAGTTTGCTTCTTTTTGAATGTCAGAATGTTCAGTATAGTTGCGCCTTAATCTTAAAAATTGGCTATAGGGGATACTTCTAATCAGCTTCTCCAGATGTGAACTGCTGGCATGTAACAGGCTATTGCCCGCTGACGGTTTTCTGTATAGAGTAGAACTGAGCATTAAAATATTAAAATACTTAAGCGCTAGTGAGGATTAAAATCAGAGGACCATTAGTGTTTCAAGATGGCCAAATGATACAGCTGCAAACCCATAAGAAAGTGCTCCCACACGTGAGTGATATGTTAAAAGTACACAAATAAATGTGTGATGAGTGCGCTTGTATCAACCTTAAAACAAAATTCAAAAAACCTGTACAACACTTAGAATATATAGTGTATACACCGTGATTAATAAAAACCTGTGTAGTGCAGTGATTTAAAATACGCTTTTAGACCTCCAATTGTTGTTTGGATAGAGGGTTAAAATAATGGATATAAATGTGTCAAGTTTCTCCTATAGATCCTGAAACATTTTTGGTGATTATCCTGAGTTTATTTAATGAGGCACTTGAATGATTGCTGGTGAGAGGTATCAATTACCTATTGCTCAATGTAGAGCTGGTGCCAATAAATGAACAATTATTTGAGTATATAAAAATAGGGTAAATTAATGCATAAATAACTGCTGTCTTTGTTACAGCCGCCGATGCTCAAATTAATGAAGAATATTTCTATGCATTTACCCGGTATCCTACCAGGCTGAATCAATCTGTATCATTACATGCAGAAAAAGGAGATTGAATGCAGGAAGTTGCTGCTCACAATATGAATGGTGCACAAGTAAAAGGAGAAAAAAAGACAAAAGGAAAAAAAAAAAAAAAAAAAAAAAAAAAAAAAAAAAAAAAAAAAAAAAAACAGACACTTTCCTTTTCTGCTGACACCTCCAGGTGCTGTTCGTTTTCTGTCTTTTACGCTGTGTGTAAGGAGGAGGAGCCTAGTGACATCACCGCAGCACGCAGAGTGTGGACGAGCAGGGCATCCAGCCCTGTAGCAAAAAAGCCTGACAAGCATTCGGCTATCGCTGTACCATTACCGGGTGTATGTGAGTAGATTACCGCTCACTGGTCACAGCACACACACACATTTCTTTTTAGGAAATACTGCGCAATGGTGTATGTTTCTTTCTCTCCCCATATGCAAACTGACTGGAAGTGCCTGTAAGGGAGGAGGAGCCTAGTGACATCACCGCAGCACGCAGAGTGTGGACGAGCAGGGCATCCAGCCCTGTAGCAAAAAAGCCTGACAAGCATTCGGCTATCGCTGTACCATTACCGGGTGTATGTGAGTAGATTACCGCTCACTGGTCACAGCACACACACACATTTCTTTTTAGGAAATACTGCGCAATGGTGTATGTTTCTTTCTCTCCCCATATGCAAACTGACTGGAAGTGCCTGTAAGCACAGCGTAAAAGACAGAAAACGAACAGCACCTGGAGGTGTCAGCAGAAAAGGAAAGTGTCTGTTTTTTTTTTTTTTTCCTTTTGTCTTTTTTTCTCCTTTTACTTGTGCACCATTCATATTGTGAGCAGCAACTTCCTGCATTCAATCTCCTTTTTCTGCATGTAATGATACAGATTG
The DNA here is from genome assembly GCA_028564925.1 of Lithobates sylvaticus. Classification (NCBI taxonomy): domain Eukaryota; kingdom Metazoa; phylum Chordata; class Amphibia; order Anura; family Ranidae; genus Lithobates; species Lithobates sylvaticus. The sequence goes on from CM053035.1 coordinate 51,403,863, forward strand.
ATTCAGCCTGGTAGGATACCGGGTAAATGCATAAGAAATATTCTTCATTAATTTGAGCATCGGCGGCTGTAACAAAGACAGCAGTTATTTATGCATTAATTTACCCTATTTTTATATACTCAAATAATTGTTCATTTATTGGCACCAGCTCTACATTGAGCAATAGGTAATTGATACCTCTCACCAGCAATCATTCAAGTGCCTCATTAAATAAACTCAGGATAATCACCAAAAATGTTTCAGGATCTATAGGAGAAACTTGACACATTTATATCCATTATTTTAACCCTCTATCCAAACAACAATTGGAGGTCTAAAAGCGTATTTTAAATCACTGCACTACACAGGTTTTTATTAATCACGGTGTATACACTATATATTCTAAGTGTTGTACAGGTTTTTTGAATTTTGTTTTAAGGTTGATACAAGCGCACTCATCACACATTTATTTGTGTACTTTTAACATAGAACTGAGCATTCCCATCTCATTGACAAAGATTTCTATATCCAAAAAAGTGATCCTCATTTGATCGTAGCTATATGTAAATGACCAATGATCTCAGGCTGTGGCTCTTTAACTGAGAAGGCTAGTCAACTGATTAAAGAATACCTATACCCACATGTAAAAGGACTGTTTTCCTACGTCAAGGATACTATTGAATTACTAAAAACCTTGGATGGGCTGCACTTGCCTCAAGGATCATGGTTGGTTGCGATAGATATAGAGGCGTTGTAAAACTCCATACCACATACTAGGGGTGTGGGGGTTGTGAAAGAATTTCTGAAGGAGCGTTACATTGACTCATGGAAACACAATGACTTCATTATTGAGTTGTTAGATTTTTGTGTTTAAGGGTTCCCACTACCTCCAGGTACAGGGTGTCGCTATGGGGGCCAAATGTGTGCCCTCATATGCGAACCTGTACCTGGGGGGGTGGGAACGAGACATTTTTTCGGATGAATTGAGATTGCTGGACATTAGACAGATTGTATCATGGCATCAATACATAGATGATGTTTTTATGGTTTGGGCAGGATCAAAAGAAAATTTGATAAAGTTTCTGGACAGTGTACAAGTGAACACATACAATTTCAAATTTACATATAGCTATGATCAAATGAGGATCACTTTTTTGGATATAGAAATCTTTGTCAATGAGATGGGAATGCTCAGTTCTACTCTATACAGAAAACCGTCAATAGCCTGTTACATGCCAGCAGTTCACATCCGGAGAAGCTGATTAGAAGTATCCCCTATAGCCAATTTTTAAGATTATGGCGCAACTGTACCGAACAGTCTGACTTTCAAAAAGAGGCAAACATGTTGCGTGATCGCCTAATGACTAGAGGCTATTGTAGTACCTGCTTGAAAAGGGTGTTTAATAGAGTGAAAAATCAAGACAGACAGACGTTACTATATAAAAATAGGCGGGATAAAACTACATCAACACGTATTATCACCAAGTACAATCGACAACATGCTAAAGTCAAAACATCTATAACAAATTTTGGTACCTATTGGCAGCCGATCAAAGGATTTTCAAATTTATCAAACCGTACCCAGAAATTACTTACAAGAGATTGCGGTCAATCGGAGTCACCACAGATGTGTGGATACAATTAGGACAAAATCATCAGGTACATATCCCTGTGGCAAGTGCAACTTTTGCCCTTATATCATCGAGGGCAAAAGCATTATGCTCCCAAACAACAATATTTGGATCCCTAAACACAGGACCAATTGTCAATCGGTTGGTTCTGTTTATTTAATGAAATGCTGCTGCGGAGCTTTCTACGTAGGGAAGACAAAGCGCCCACTATTTTGCAGAATTAGAGATCATGTATCTGTGATCTCTAAACGCAGGATGGAAACACCAATAAGCCGACATGTTGGGTTATATCATGATTTCAATCTTAAGTCTATTGGCTTTTTTAGTCTTGAACACCTACCTCAACATGAACGTGGGGGGGATATAGACAATAAACTTTTACAGTTAGAGACAAGATGGATCTATTTATTACAAGCGACCCGACATCCAGGCCTTAATGAGGGGATAAGCTACAAACCATTTTTGTAGTAGACATCACTCAGTTATTGGTGATTGCATCTTGTACCGAATCAGTGACCTCTATCGTTGAAAATGTACCCTGTTGGCCTCTAGTGGTTTACTCCATCCCATGCCTCCATGTTGTTTTCCTTGTCATACACTTGCCCTTGGAATCCATTCCTGTAATCATTTATGTTGCCATATAGATCTGGGTCGGACGGACTGTCCTGATTAATGTCGCCGTTTGTTGAATGAGGATGAATGTGTTTGACAAGTGACATATTGTATTGTATATACAAATCTGTTTATTTTATTTTATTCTATGTAACAATTTACTGTAAATGTTAGCCTTATGTTGGCAGATATAATATACAGATATGGTCGTATTAATGCTCACTAAGCCGCTCAAGTGGATTGTTCAGACGGACATTTATTATAATAACAGAATTTTTTTTTTCTCCTGCTATGCCTGTACTGTATCAGTTCTTCGCCTATGGATTCCTGTATGGACACCCAAGGGTGCACAGTGGGATTAGTGTCCCATCAATTCAGGGATGGGGCTATCCTTTGAGGTCCTCTTTTGCCAGGGCCCCCTGTGAATTGCGTGTGTGGCCTTTAGTTACATCACATGTCCCAAGACAGCCAATACAACTGTGGTCTGGGAACTGTCTGCATAGCATGTATATGCAACAGCTGATCACACATCGGAAGTGGTTCACTTCTGGTTTCTGGGTGTCAGTCCTTGGTATGCGGACCTCCCCTTTGTGTCTGCGGGGCGTCATTGCGGCGTGCCATCACCCGCCGAGATTTGGCGCTATGGGGAGGGATATTTAAACCACATGTGAACACAATGAGGTTGTGGGGATTTTGGGAGCTCATGAGGAACGCGGACGGCCATTTCAGGTAATTTTGTTTGATTGTAAGGAGGACAGATCAGCTGTATGCTGTGTAACTCACATTCAACAAGATTTTCATTCTAGTCTTTATCCATCTATTTTTGATTATGTTGTTGTCAACCGTTCTCTAGCATATGACAGTCTGGGTATTTGGCTTCATATTGGCTCCATATTAGTTCCTGCTTCCCATACACTTACTGTTTTGTTAGTGCTATGGTCAGGTTGGATGGTGTTTTCATACAACAATAGTATATATTGACGTGAGGAACTCTTTTCCGCTTATTGAATCCATGAGATGGATCTCTTTATAATTGGACATTGATACATATTTTTGTGTGTACTTTTTCTTTTTCTTTTTCAAACTTTAAAGATGGATGTATTGAATTTATCAATTAACCCATTGCCAAACTACTCTTCCCTGCATATGGCTTCCGTTTGCATGAGCTCCCTGTTTAAGTAATCATTCAATCAACAGACCAATATGTATGTGGTGAGTATAGGTCATGTACTAGCTTTTTGCTATGGATCAGTACTCTCCCCTTTCCTTAAAGATTTATAATTTACCATGATATTTAATATATATTACAGGTACTGTGGTATTTGTTTAAAATAGCTAAGATTACTGATACCACATCCCTCCCTATAGGATATCCGGCAGGGTTTGGACTGATTATATGTGCAGGTCATAGTGGGGTCCCCCTGGAAGTCCCCCGATTGTGCCCACTCCAAGACCCATTCCTTGAGGTAGGGAGTTTGTGCTTTGTGGGATATTCCTTGTGGGGGTTGGGGATCTATGGGTGGGTGTGTGTTTATATGGGTTATTTTCCTTTTTTGGGGGGGGAGGGTGGGGGGGACTCATGGTCCATTTGCGGGCTGTGGGCATTGTACGACTACACTTGTTATATGATGCACTATAGTGATTTATCAATGAACGACATATTAATTCATGTGCTTTTTCCTCTTATACACTTAAGGTTAAACAAATTAATGTTTTTTAAATTTATGATTGAAGTAGTCCTGTCCTTTTCCTGATGAAGCCGTTCCGGCAAAACTTGTTGAAATTCTTCAATATAGGTCTATCCATATGTAAATACAGTATTCTCATTGTCAGGGTTAGGAATTTGTATATATACCTATGACTCAGAATGTAACTGTGCTCACTACTTTTATTGAATCTTTAATAAACATCTTGTAAATATTTTTTCATTATCAATTTGTACTGTCTTTTATATCATGTACCTTTAAAATCCCATTTCTCCATTTTGTGTACTCTATGACTCATTCGTTAATCAATGTGAATAAAAAAAAAAAATATCTCAGGTTTGCTAACATCAGATGCAGGCTTCTTTTCTGCCAGTGCAGTATGGGAGTAGGAAAGTGGTATTTCACTGGTTGCTATGAATATTCTCATTTCCAAAGTTTTAAATTTTTTTGTCAATGATTATAAGAGTAGTCAGTAAAATCCTGTGCCTCTCAAGTTCCCAGCTGCTGTATTTTGGGTTGAATATGTTTTTTATTATTATTATTATTATCAACTTTTTATAAGAAAAAAAGCACCAGCTGCTGTATTTTAATATTATCCTGATATCTACAATACTTAAAGAAATATTATACATTGCTATAGGATAATTGTGAAAACCAATCATGAATATATTCATGATTGAATTTTATAATTATCCTATAGTGTTGTATATTTTTTTCTATAAGTTTAAATTTTTTGGGCTCAATAAAGCTGACCAGGAATGAAGGGTACTATATTGTATGTATCAATAGCTTGTTTCAGTAAATTTAAACAAATTTCTGACTTTGCTGATTATATAATTCAAATCCATGCATAATTTCATGTTTTCATTTTATTACTCACTCTAATTAAAGGGGTTGTAAACCCTCATTTTAAAAAATAAATAACAAACATTTCATACTTACCTCCGCTGTGCAGTTCGTTTGGCACAGAGTGGCCTTGATCTACCTCTTCATGGGTCCCTCAGCAGTGCTGGTGGCTCCTCCCCGCATCGAGTGTCCATGTTGGAGAAGCGCTCTCTTTGGTGGACACCAATGCGGGCGTGCTCCCGGGTCCCGCATCTGTGTCCATTCACACAGAATGCAAGACTCGGCCCCGCCCCCCATGCCGCGTCATTGGATTTGATTGACCGAAGTGGGAGCCAATGGCTGCGTTTGCTATAAATCTATACAATCAGGACACGAGACACCAGCTACAGATGGTGTGCTCGTTCCCGGACGGAGGATGACAGGGGAGCTGGGGGGCTGCAGCATTACAGAAGGTTTTTCACCTTAATGCATAGAATGCATTAAGGTGAAATACCATGAGGGTTTACAACCCCTTTAAGCCTCCTTTCATTTGTTTTTTGTTTTTTTGATGGAATGGTCTGATCAGTGCTTCTCTCTGTATCCTCAATATAGAGTGACTAGGGCTTAGAACACCTTTCAGGTTTTTACTGCTTTCTGTGCCCCTCATTAGAGAAATTCACCCTCTTTATTTGTCCTGTTTAGCATTATCATCAAACGTGAAAGTAAAAAATATCTCAAATTTTGGGTTGACGTCAGAACACTAATAATACAGGACAAACCTTCCAATAGGGACACTAGTTCTGGTGACCCTGGTTACACTTCAGGGGGTTATAACCCTCTGTTACTCTCTCCAAAATAAAATAAAAATGCCTTTAGTTCTTCTTTAATTTAAAAAAATAATTAAAAGTAATTTTAGTGTAAATACCTAAATTGGACTTAATTACATAATTACAGTCCCCTACATTCTCCTGTACAATAGTATCCAAACTGGGAAAGGGAGGGGCAGATCTTTAAGCCAATCAGGTTTCCTACATTCACAACACAAATAGAAAGGAACATACAAACAAGAGGAGTGAACATATAGATCTCTGACCACATCAGTCTGTTGCTGCTCTCTCATCTTCAATCAAAGGCTGGAGGCAGGCAGGTGACCTGGCTGGGTTGCTTAATTGCAGCAGAGAAAAATTAGGTCACCAGGCTAGCTGTGTTGTCTACTAGGGATGTGCAAACCTAAAGACTGAATCAGGTGACCCACTTCCACAACAACTGCTATAAAGGAACATACTTACAGGAGTAGCAACCAGAGGGGTCGCTGACCTGATCAATCAGTTGTTGCTTTCTTACTGTCCAATCACAGGCTGGTGACAGGGAGGTGACCAAGTTGTGTTTCTCAAAGTCATAGTACAGCTTTTGCAAAATCTAGGGAATGCACCCAAATCAATAAAAAAATTTGCATTTATTAAATATTTGCATTGAGGCCTGCAAAGCTCTTGTAGACTGTTTCCCCAGCTCTGTAGAGAAGTATGGCCCTTTGGTTATGGGGCTTGTGATGGACCGCCTAGCACCCAGCCTGGGTGCCTCCATCAAGATACAACTTCCTCCACTCTGGAACCAGGAACCAGCTATTATGGAGGTATATTGCACCAAAAACAAGACAACACTAGCTTAGGTGCAAACTGGAACTGACTTTATTGTAAACTCACACAGAATATATCCCAAACAAAATCAGATAAGAGCTTGATCACATTATCTTAAATAATGCAAACTGTAAACAGTAATATCATCCATCCATCTAAAAAACAGCTAACATAAACTGTAATCCAATTAAATAGTAAGCTAATTAACAATTAGTCATCTAGACAAGCCTGGGTGATTCAAGTCAGTGCCCACTTAGACAATTCGCCAGAAAGTAGACCCCGGGCTGTCCAAATCTCATCTTAACCAGCTTTTACTTTTATAATCTGCCAACTATACAAGTCATTATAAGACAAAACTCATACAATGTGCTTCTCCAACCCAGTCTGCAGGATGTCCACCATATTTCCTCTGACCATTAACCTGTACAAGATTAATATTACACCTTTCCATCCACTTCAGAAGGGAAGCCTTACTGTCGTTATTCATTGAATTAATCCAAGACTCACTCTCAATGTTCCTCACGTTGTTGACCACCATTAGAGAATGATCTGCTTTCTCCATGGGATCAGAGGTTGAACTGAGCTCTTTCCATTCTCTGTCTGGGAGAAGCAGACAAAATCCCTGGTCTCTTTCATGGGCCATAATCAGTGGGTAGAAGGCTAGCCCCTAATCCCCTCCAAAAGCCCTTGTCCTGGTTGGGTCTGTCACGGGGCTGAAGGATGTAATCAATAGACTACAAGTGCAGCATTATCACCTCACTTTGGCTTAATTGTGATCTGTGAGTCCCTCTGCTCCAGTGGCAAATAGAACTTGCAATCTTGCACTCACAGATCCCTGACAAAGCTGTGTGTGTAGAGCATTGCAGAGCTGTGCTAAATTCAAATATCCAAAGGACCCTGCAATTAAGGAATGCTACACCCTAAATATGGGTGTAATGACTTATTTGACTTGCGGTTGAGGGGGGTTAAAACCATTTTTAACACCCTCCTTTAAGCTGCAAAGGCAGCCAGACAGCCGTACACTTGCCTCTGCACCACTTATTTTAACCCCTAAAGACCTGCAGCACCATGCCGTAAATGTGTGCATTGCATGTGGTTGTGGCACAGTCCTATTCAGTTTAATTGGTTGTGTTCAGCAGGTGGCATGTGTACACCTCCATCCACTGCCTTTGCAACTTAGCTGACAGATATAGAAAGTGCAGTCAAGGATGGTTTTCAGGATGAAGTACAAATCAGTGTGTAAATCGCCTTATCTGATTTAAGTTTCACCTATTTAACAATAGAAATTACTACAACATAGGACAATTTTGAATTCAACTTAATAAACTGTAATTAGTAGATTGTGATACTCTGGAAATTGCCTTTAAATGTACTGTACATGCCCTTCCTCAACCAGGAGGTAAGAAGCTTTACCTTCCAGAGGTTTCTAGGGGTTTGCCTCCCATTTGATGGTGCCTGCGTAATTTCAGGGAAGCCACCACTTGAAAGATCCAGCTAAATGACACCAAGAACCTGTTTAGCTGTCTGTAAGGGTGTAGTTCTGACCACACCTTGAAAGGGGACATTCTTCTTACTGACAACCAATGTAAGGGGGGCATTTTTTTCACTGACCAACACTCTAAGGGTTGCAGTCACTGATCACCATTGTAAGGGGGGCATCCTTTCGGCTGACCACCATTGTAAGGAGGACCTTCTCACTGACCACCAGTGTAAGGATCATTCTTCCTACTGATTACCAATGTAAGGGTCATTCTTCCCACTGACCACTGATGTAAGGATCGCTCTGCCCACTGACCATTAATGTTAGGGACATTTTTGCCACTGACCACTACTGTAAGGGTTGCATTCTCACTAACTACCAATATAAAAAACATTCTAACAACTGACCACCAATGTAAGGAGCAGTCTTCCTAATAACCTTTTAGCTAGGGTTCCCTGAGAGTTAAAAATAATTTTAGGGGTTCCTCTAGGGTAAACAAAAGTTGAGAAAGGCTGCTATACTCACAAAACTAACAAGCAAACTATTCCAAATATTGACAAATGTATAAAAATACAGGCAAAAAAATTGAGATTCTTGATTTTTTATCAGGGAATAAATAAATAAGTACACACAGTTGCCAGACATTAGAATGTATTGGTCAGGAATTGATGCAATGTTCTCTGTATATGTTGTGCAGGAAAATGTTGCTATACATGTTAATACATGTAATTCTGTAAATAATTTTACTGCGATAACTTGAGTGCAGGTTAGGTTTGTCAGGGAAGGTCAACAGGATCTCTGCTCCGTGCTCTGGCGAGCCCCTGCTGCCTCATTCTGTCACATAGGGTTTTGTCACTTTCTTACTCACCGGAATCTAATTGGATCTGCTTAGCAACTAAACCAGCTATGGCTATGCAAAATCAAAGAGCACAAATGTATGCAGTACCCATGCATGAGAGTTTCTGTGTGATCCATGTTTGTTTTTTTGCATTATACCATGCCATTAAGTCAAGTAAGTTTAAACACAGAAGATACTGAAAACTACCATTTGAAAGAAACAATAAGAAAATTGTGATGTGTTTAAAAACTATGGAAGAAAATATTTTAGGGCAAATACAGGCAACAATGAGGTCAATCAGTGAACTGCTGTTATCCAGGCAATATTGCGGCTTTGCTAAAGTAAAAATATCTATTTAAATGGATGTAAACCTTCACATATACCCAGTGAAGTGAACAGCCTCAAACGATACAAAGAGATGAAAGTTTTACATGTATATCTCCTGTCTTCAGCTTTATATATTCTTTAGAAAGTGTGTTACAGGTTTTCTCTTACTGTTCAGCACTGAGTGTAAAGTCTAGGCTTACAGCCAAGACAGCTGATTGGAGGAAAGGCACACACCCCCACTCCGCATAGGTAGAGACAGGCAGAGACTTGCAGAGCTGTGCTGTGAATAGTTTAGCTCTCTGCTAATCTATTTATAGCAACCTCCCACGACACAAATTTCAGGCTGGTTCTATCTCAGTTGACGGAGAGCTTTTTAGACGTTATCATGTTAAGAACAGAAGAAAGGAGCAGGAGAAAGCCACCGGACTTAGTGCTTTGAAGAGAGAAAACGCTGCAGATAATACCCAACTTTTTTAGATGAGAATGGGGGACACCTATTAGCAAAAGTATGTAGGCATTGACACACACCCTGCCACGCCCCCTTAAAGGAGAATTATACAAAACATTTTAGTTAAATCCACAAGTTCTTTTTTTCCCCACTACTATTATTTTATATTGTCTTTTGACATTTACAAATGCAGCAATTTAGAAATTGGATGAAATCTTTAGCACTGTGAAACATTTATTGACAGATAAATAGGGCATTTTATATGCAACTATATAGATCAAACCAAAATGAGGGCCAAATAAGGAGGAATGAGGGACAGAGGGACTTTGTTCCAAATCAGGGACAGTCTCTCAAAATCAGGGACAGTTGGGAGCTATGCTGCAGATATTCTGTGTGTGCCCATCTCAAATGTCATGAATCGGGTTTACATCCACTTTAAATTATTTTTGAAGCGAACCTGAAATAATAAAGTGGTGTTTTCCCATCTCATAGGGAATATGCAGACAGTTTAATTTTGCTGTACCCTTTAACATACCCATTGTTTAAAATTCCTCCTAAAAAAACAGCGTGCTTCCTGACATGTGACTGTACCTAGGCTCATCTGTTCTTTAGCCAAATAGCAGTTTATCTGCAGTTTGAGACCATGCAAGGCGCTGCTGCTTCTGGCTGCTAGTCTCAAGAGTTTTGGAGTGAAATTTGTTGATACCAACTATTGTACTGCTCACTGTTCTCCTGAGAACCTTCTAGAGAGGATCTGCAGTGCAAGGATCTCCCTGCCTCTTCTTCATTCTCTGAATTTGTAATTCTTCCACTTCTGCTCCTTCTTCATTTTTGCCTTACCAGGCATCAGATCACCAGTTATCAGAGAAGGGCAGCTCTCATGTGAAGAAGCAGGGCCCTGGTCCTCCACTAACATGGCCACCTCCACACAGAGACACAGTGCAGAACAAGGCATAGTAGGTCAATAATGGTAAAAAGGTCAGCTAAAGGGAGACCACAGGTAGTACTGATGACTGAATTCCCTAGGAGATAGCGAGCAGATAATATGTGATACATTTTTTTCTCTGAAGGCATCAACTAGTATTATGACATGTATTTGAATCTTGAACACTCCATCGTGTGAAAGATCTTCTGGTTCCTTGGTTTATGTACAACACTGTTACATTACTTGCTCTTGTCAGTATGTATTCTTTTTTGTATCCTGTAAAAAAAGTGCTGTTGATAATGTACTAGGCCTTTGCACCCTCTTGTTTGATTTTGTAGGTAGAATGTGATGCCTAGGTTAATTTGGGTGTACCCCGAATTTCCTCTCCATGAAATCTAAAAGTTCTCCCTTGCAGTGGGGTGAGGTCCACATTGCAAGGGTTACATGCTCGCTTCCGTTTAGGGGATTGGGTAAAGCAAATTTTCTTATCTATAAGCTTAATACAGTGCCAAGATGCGGTTTCCAAAGCAAGCAAAGTCCTTTCTTGTCTTAAGAGAGGTATGAACTCCAGAAAGAGAGATATAATTTTGACCCTGTACAAATCATTAGTAAGACCTCATCCAGAATATGCAGTTCAGTTTTGGGCACCAGTTCAAAAAAAGTATATCGGGAAACTGGAGAAAGTGCAGAGAGGGGCAACCAAACATTCTCTCTTGAGAAGCAGAGATTAAGGGGGGATATGATCAACATGTACAAATACATAAGGGGTTAATTTAGTGAACTTGGTGTTGAGTTATTCCCTTTAAGGTCATCACAGAGGACAAGGGGGCACTCTTTACATCTAGAGGAAAAGAGATTTTATCTTTAAATATGGAAAGCTCAATATATTGCTTTAAAAAAAATGCCTGGATTCTTTCCTAAATGTACATAATATAACTGGATACTAACATTTATAGGTAAATTTGATCAAGGGAATATTCGATTGCCTCTCGGGGTATCAGGAAGGATTTTTTTCCCCTGTTGTAGCAAATTGGATCATGCTTTGCTGGGGTTTTTCGCCTTCCTCTGCATCAACTAGGAGTATAGGATTGTATATATGGGATTGTATGATTTAAAAAAAAAAAAATTGTAATTGATTGAACTAGATGGACTTATGTCTTTTTTCAACCTAACTATGTAACTATGATACTCCACTTCTGCAGGCTCCTTCACGTTGGTAGACCAGTCCCTGCAGCCTCTTCTGCTCTATCCTTCGGCCATCCTCTGACATCATCAAGGCAATTGCAAAGACTGAAGCCCTGGATGGAAGCACAGCAATAAATAGTCCACTGCTGAAGCATAGGGAACATTGTCTGCTGAGGGGAGCTGAGAATTTAGTAAATACAAGTTCTTCTTGCAGTTACCTAATTGCAATTATATAATTAAGGGGGAATTTTTAGGTTTCCTGGAGTTGGGCTTTTAAGACAGAACACTCTTTATTGGTGGTGGCAAAACTGTGTTTCTTTCAATGATATTAACAAAGGAGTTTCATATTTTTGTATAATTGTTTGTTAGTACATACACCTAATTTTTTAGTCCCGAAGTGGTAAGTAGAACATATATATAACCTTTTCCACTGATCATTATTTGGCAATCTGAATAAAACACAACCCCCCTATGTTCCTTCTGGTGTGTTTCTTTACCTTTTAACCATCATGAGTATGAAATACAACCAAAGACGCAACAACAGTGTAAGGAAATTAATAGAAACCGTCTGGCGCACATGCGCACGCTTGTGGGCAACTGCGGATGCCCATGCGAGCTTATGCACATGCACGTGTTCGGCATCCTGCGCCCGCGCACAGGAACGCGCACTCAGCATCAATTGGCGCCAGACAGCTTACTTAAGGAGGTCCAGACCTCCGGTCTGTGCTGATTGGTCTTCAGCTGTTATCCTGCTGTTAACCTGTGTTGTTCCGTTGATTCCCGTTGCTGACCTTGGCTCCCGTTGACCCTGCCTCTGGACTCTGCCTATCTGATCTATGGTTCCTGATCCTGGCTTCCCATCTGACTCGTCTATGCCTGATACTCAAGTACCTCGCTGCCTGCCTGCTGATGATCCCGGCTTCCTCCCTGACCTGCTTCAGCCTGATGTGCCTGTACCCTGCTGCCTGCCCGTTGACGACCCCGGCTTTCCTTACGACCTTGCTTCTGTGCCCTGCTCGGCTCAACACTACTATCCGAGAGTCTGGCACCTCAGCCCCGCAGCCAGCTGTGACCTGCTCTGCAACTACAGTCCTGCGACCAGCTGCAACTTCCTGCTGCAAGTCTTCAGGTCTTCACCTACAGGCACTCGTGTACCTCCGGTCCTTCGGCTCCTTCTGTTTCACTCTCAGCGGGACCTGGGCTGGAGATACAATAGAGGCCGACCTTGTCATTTCAGTCTCCCTTCAGGTATGTGACAAACAGTCATAGCAAGAAAAAAAAAGGCTGGGCAGAGCCTAAAACAATAGAATACAGCATTGCACTAACAGACATACAGTACACAGCACACACATAAACATACACATACATTACTCTCTTCCTGTGTCAAAAGGAATGGTATGCACATTAACATGCAAATGCATTTGACACAGTTCCCCATAAATGTTTACTGTACAAAATAAGGTCTGTTGGCATGGACCATAGGGTGAGTGCATGGATTGAAACCTGGCTACAAGGGTGAGTTCAGAGGGTGGTGATAAATGGGCAATACTCGGAATGGTCAGTGGTGGGTAGTGGAGTCCCCCAGGGTTCTGTGCTGGGACCAATCCTGTTTAATTTGTTCATAAACAACCTGGAGGATGGGGTAAACATCTCAATCTCTGTATTTGAGAATGATACTAAGCTAAGCAGGGCAATAACTTCTCCGCAGGATGTGGAAACCTTGCAAGAAAATCTGATTAAAATCTGATAATGGGGTGGGCAACTACATGGCAAAGGAGGTTTAATGTAGAAAAATGTAATATAATGCATTTGGGAGGCAAAAATATGAATGCAATCTACTCACTAGGGGGAGAACCTCTGGGGGAATCTAGGATGGAAAAGGACCTGTGGGTCCTAGTAGATGATAGGCTCAGCAATGGCATGCAATGCCAACCTGCTGCTAACAAAGAAAACAGAATATTGGCATGCATTAAAAAAGGGATTAACTCCAGGGATAAAGCGATAATTCTCCCACTCTACAAGACACTGGTCCGCCCGCACCTAGAGTATGATGTCCAGTTCTAGGGGACCAGTCCTCAGGAAGGATGTATTGGAAATCCAGCGAGTACAATGAAGGGCAACAAAGCTAATAAAGGGTCTGGAGGATATTAGTTATGAAGAAAGGTTGTGAGCACTTAACTTATTCTCTCTGGAGAAGAGACGCTTGAGAGGGGATGTGATTCAATTTACAAATACTGTACTGGTGACCCCACAATAGGGATAAAACTTTTTTGCGGAAGGGAGTTTAATAAGACACTTGGCCACTCATTAAAATTAGGTGAAAAGAGGTTTAACCATAAACTACATAGAGGGTTCTTTACTGTAAGAGCGACCAGGATGTGGAATTCCCTTCCACAGGCGGTGGTCTCTGTGGGGGGTATCGATAGTTTCAAAAAAGTATTAGATAAGCACCTGAACGACCACAAAATACAGGAATATACAAGGTAATACTGACTTATAATCACACACATAGGTTGGACTTGATGGATTTGTGTCTTTTTTTAACCTCACCTACTATGTAACTAAGAAAATGTTCTTGGGCAGGCCCTACCTGTATAAATTATCTTATATTTTAGAAGTTTAGAGTTCACCTACAATACACTTGTTGTAAGGTTAGGGAAGCAGCATTTTTCCGTTTTAGAAGGAAAAACTTCTTTGCTTAAAAAATCTGAACATAGTGCAACTATGCGTACATGGAACAAATTTGTTTAGGATGCCCAAGAGAAAAACATTATGAGTATTTGGGGCCTGAAGGCCCAAGTGATTTCCATTATAGAATTATATTCCAGAAGGTCATTTGTAGCATGACCAGGACATATGCAACTCCTCTTCTGGAGCACTCATACACCTGGAACAACAAGCATGAGTCCCAAATCCCAACTAAAGTGTAGTGAAAGTTTTGGATGGACTTAAATTGTGTAAGCTTGTCTGCAGGACTGATTACATAATGAAACTGCATATCAGTAACGTAATGTATTGGAGCCATCTCCCATAGGAGGAATTGAATGGATCAGATCCCTTGGCTTGTAGACATTTGTAAAAGGTAGTGAGTTTAGTGTGGCTAGAGGCATACAGTACATTAAATGTTTCACTGGAGATATAGACAGTTCCACTTTCAATGTACCAAACTGAGCATTAATGGCATGACATAATAGGGGGTATTTTAGAAGGAAATGATTATGAATGTGATATTTTTCCTTAAAGCATAACACTTTTGTTGGGAAAAAAACATTTCCCCCTTGGTGATATATGTACATTGCAAGGATTTTAAAGAGGAAGTAAAGTCAAAAATTACACCCTGCAAGGCAAAGGCATAATGAGCATAGCATACTAGCTCATTATGAATTACTTACCTGAGATCGAAGCCCCCGCAGTGGTCCTCCTCCATTGCCGCCATGATACCCGTGATGCACACGGGAGCCATCAGTGACGGCATGTTCGCCTTCACTTGCGGCATGCTCAGTGCGCCTGCGCCGTTGTCATTAGTGAAGCTAATAGAAAGTACATGCAAGCACCTGGCAGTACCTCTCCTTCATTCACACTGCCATTTAACAGTCTGTTGACAATTAAGCCTCGTACACACAATTGGATTGTTGGGCAGCAAAACCATGGACTTTTGTTCGAAGGGCGTTGGCTTGCACTTGTCTTGCATACAAACGACAAGGAATTGTCAGCCAACAAACACAAACATACTGACGTACTACGTGTTTTTTCAGCTCTTTATCGCCACCATTTGGGCTCCTTCTGCTAATTTCGTGTTAGTGGAAGTTTGGTGAGTGTTGATTTGCGCTTTTCATTTCACGCTTTTCATTTAGCGCTTTTCAGTTCGTGCTTGTCACGTACCTGGTGGTTGAGCCCACAAATGCAGGGAGCGGCGTCTCGTATACCTCCGGCTCGGGAACCCCTGGTAGAATAGACAGGGGCTCGGAAGCACAAAGGGGCACAAGTGCCTGGCAGGTTACAGGTGTAGGGCTGGTCCGGACGTCTGGAGTACTGTAGGACGACCAGTAGAAGACTAGGGCAGGAACCCAGTAGTAGTAGGCAGGCAGGTGGAACTTGCGGATAGCCGGAAGAGACTGGAGTCCGGAACGGAAGCAGGTCACAGACAGGCCGGGTCAAACACAGGCAGGCAGTTGCGGTACCAAATCAGCAGGCAAGGCGTAGTTGTGAAGCAGGCCGGGTCATTAACAGGCGGACAGCAAAGTACCAAGGAACAGGCAGAAGAGATGTCAGGACAAGCCGGGATCGAGGACAGGCAGCAGGTACGGAATATCAGGAACAAGCCGGGTAATCAGATATCAGAAGTCAGGTAATACACAGGTAGCTGGTAGCTGGGGGTCACTGGAACGCTGTAGACCGGACAGCAAGATAGCATGGACAGGAACTTCCTTAAATAGCGCTCCTGGCGCCAAAACGGGCTCAAACAGCGTGCGTGCGCGCTCCCGCGCGTGCGTGCGCGCTCCCGTGCGCCCGCGTGCGGGCTGAGCGGCTCTTTTGCTGGATATGCCATAGCCGATTCTCCTGCTGGCAGAAAAAGATCCTGGACGCTTTTCTTGACAGTGCTTTTCAGTTCGTTTCTGAACGGCCGTTTGTCAACCTGACATGTTGCGGAATCGGAAGAGATAACATGTTATTTATTATTGGCCTTGCAGTTATTGCTTTGACATAATTTTTTTGGTTGAATAATGATTTGATTTGGTATATTTTCTATATTTTTGGATGCATAGAATGCACTTTTTGGTTAAGTTCTTTTGACAGATAGCATGTCTAATTGTATTTGTTTTCTTTTTTTAACCACTTGCCGACCGGCTCGGGAACCCCTGGTAGAATAGACAGGGGCTCGGAAGCACAAAGGGGCACAAGTGCCTGGCAGGTTACAGGTGTAGGGCTGGTCCGGACGTCTGGAGTACTGTAGGACGACCAGTAGAAGACTAGGGCAGGAACCCAGTAGTAGTAGGCAGGCAGGTGGAACTTGCGGATAGCCGGAAGAGACTGGAGTCCGGAACGGAAGCAGGTCACAGACAGGCCGGGTCAAACACAGGCAGGCAGTTGCGGTACCAAATCAGCAGGCAAGGCGTAGTTGTGAAGCAGGCCGGGTCATTAACAGGCGGACAGCAAAGTACCAAGGAACAGGCAGAAGAGATGTCAGGACAAGCCGGGATCGAGGACAGGCAGCAGGTACGGAATATCAGGAACAAGCCGGGTAATCAGATATCAGAAGTCAGGTAATACACAGGTAGCTGGTAGCTGGGGGTCACTGGAACGCTGTAGACCGGACAGCAAGATAGCATGGACAGGAACTTCCTTAAATAGCGCTCCTGGCGCCAAAACGGGCTCAAACAGCGTGCGTGCGCGCTCCCGCGCGTGCGTGCGCGCTCCCGTGCGCCCGCGTGCGGGCTGAGCGGCTCTTTTGCTGGATATGCCATAGCCGATTCTCCTGCTGGCAGAAAAAGATCCTGGACGCTTTTCTTGACAGTGCTTTTCAGTTCGTTTCTGAACGGCCGTTTGTCAACCTGACATGTTGCGGAATCGGAAGAGATAACATGTTATTTATTATTGGCCTTGCAGTTATTGCTTTGACATAATTTTTTTGGTTGAATAATGATTTGATTTGGTATATTTTCTATATTTTTGGATGCATAGAATGCACTTTTTGGTTAAGTTCTTTTGACAGATAGCATGTCTAATTGTATTTGTTTTCTTTTTTTAACCACTTGCCGACCGGCTCGGGAACCCCTGGTAGAATAGACAGGGGCTCGGAAGCACAAAGGGGCACAAGTGCCTGGCAGGTTACAGGTGTAGGGCTGGTCCGGACGTCTGGAGTACTGTAGGACGACCAGTAGAAGACTAGGGCAGGAACCCAGTAGTAGTAGGCAGGCAGGTGGAACTTGCGGATAGCCGGAAGAGACTGGAGTCCGGAACGGAAGCAGGTCACAGACAGGCCGGGTCAAACACAGGCAGGCAGTTGCGGTA
The DNA here is from genome assembly GCA_028564925.1 of Lithobates sylvaticus. Lineage (NCBI taxonomy): Eukaryota > Metazoa > Chordata > Amphibia > Anura > Ranidae > Lithobates > Lithobates sylvaticus. The sequence continues at coordinate 51,421,468 of CM053035.1, forward strand.
CCAAATCAGCAGGCAAGGCGTAGTTGTGAAGCAGGCCGGGTCATTAACAGGCGGACAGCAAAGTACCAAGGAACAGGCAGAAGAGATGTCAGGACAAGCCGGGATCGAGGACAGGCAGCAGGTACGGAATATCAGGAACAAGCCGGGTAATCAGATATCAGAAGTCAGGTAATACACAGGTAGCTGGTAGCTGGGGGTCACTGGAACGCTGTAGACCGGACAGCAAGATAGCATGGACAGGAACTTCCTTAAATAGCGCTCCTGGCGCCAAAACGGGCTCAAACAGCGTGCGTGCGCGCTCCCGCGCGTGCGTGCGCGCTCCCGTGCGCCCGCGTGCGGGCTGAGCGGCTCTTTTGCTGGATATGCCATAGCCGATTCTCCTGCTGGCAGAAAAAGATCCTGGACGCTTTTCTTGACAGTGCTTTTCAGTTCGTTTCTGAACGGCCGTTTGTCAACCTGACATGTTGCGGAATCGGAAGAGATAACATGTTATTTATTATTGGCCTTGCAGTTATTGCTTTGACATAATTTTTTTGGTTGAATAATGATTTGATTTGGTATATTTTCTATATTTTTGGATGCATAGAATGCACTTTTTGGTTAAGTTCTTTTGACAGATAGCATGTCTAATTGTATTTGTTTTCTTTTTTTAACCACTTGCCGACCGGCGCACGACGATATACGTCGACAGAATGGCACGTACAGGCAGGAGGGCGTATATATACGTCCCTCCTTTAGCCTGTCCGTGCCATCGGGAGCGCGCCGGGAGCGGCGCGCTCCCGCGCCGGTCGGGACCCCCGTGAGTCCGATCGCGGTCCCCGCGGACTCGATCGCCGCGGGGACCCCCGCGATCGTCTCACGGGGCGGCTGAACGGGGAGATGCCGAGATAAACAGCATCTCCCCGTTCTGCCTAGCAACTAGTGACGCCGATCTCTGCTCCCTGTGATTGGAGCAGAGATCAGCATTCACTAGCTGACAGCCACGCCCCACCACAGTAAAAAAACACACCCCTAGGCATACTTAACCATTACACTGCCCTCTTGTGGTTAACCCCTTCACTGCCAGTGTCATTTATACAGAAATCAATGCATTTAAATGCATTAATTGCTGTAAAAATGACAATGGTCCCAAAAATGTGTCAAAAATGTCCGATGTGTCCGCCATAATGTCGCAGTCACAAAAAAAATCGCAGATCTCCGCCATTAATAATAAAAAAAAAATTATTAATAAAAATGCTATAAAACTATCCCCTATCTTGTAAACGCTATAACTTCTGCGCAAACCGATCAATAATCGCTTATTGCGATTTTTTTTACCAAAAATGTGTAGAAGAATACGTATCGGCCTAAACTGAGGAAAAAAAAAGTTTTTTTTTATATATTTTTTGGGGATATTTATTATAGCAAAAAATAAAAAATAATGCATTTTTTTCAAAATTGTCGCTCTATTTTTGTTTATAGCGCAAAAAATAAAAACCGCAGGGGCGATCAAATACCACCAAAAGAAAGCTCTATTTGTGGGAAAAAAAGGACGTCAATTTTGTTTGGGAGCCACGTCGCACGACCGCGCAATTGTCAGTTAAAGCGACGCAGTGCCGAATCGCAAAAAGGGGCCTGGTCCTTTGGCTGCAAATTGGTCCGGTCTGAAAGTGGTTAATGCACAATAAAAACATTGTGAAGAATAATACTTGGCTATGTGTTTTACTTCAAATGACAGTTTTGGTGTAGGCAGTTACATTTAAAAAAAATACAATGTAAAATTGACAAGGGACACCAACAAAGTTTTATCTTTGATCTTAAAAAACTACGGGATAATGGTGTTGTGGTAACTTGAGCCAAAAAAAAAAAGCATAATAATATTATTCTTGATATCACTAGAAAAGAAAAAGCCTTTGAAAATTTGTTTGCAATAACTCCATCAGTATCACCAGCAAAGCAGCTTCATTATTATCCCATTAAAGAAGAAGAGAATGTGTGCTGCATTTCGAGATTTCATAATTTGCCACGTCACGAATGTTAATTCTCCATTACAAATGCTAGTTTACAAGACCGACTGCTTCTGGCTTGTCCTTGCTTCCCAGCATGAGTGTTTGTACTTTGAACTTTTGTCCGATGGACTTGTGTACACATGGTCGGAAAATCTGACAACAGACATTTGTCCCGCAGAACATTTTAAAACCTGCTGTCCAATATTTGTCCGTGGAAAATCCGACAACAATTGTCCGATGGAGCATACACATGGTCGGATTTTCCGCCAACAGCCTGTCATCACACATTTCCTGTCGAAAAATCCGATCGTGTGTACAAGGCTTAAGAGTACTTGCTCTATATGCAACATTCTTATATTTGACTGGTGTGTAGATTTAAATGGTTAGCTCATCCAAACAAAAATTTCAGGGAACCATTTATGTTTAAAGTTTCTAGACAGTTTTCACTGTTTACAGCACCCAACAGATAATTGCTTTTCCATTTTACTCAATTTGACTAGATTAGAGATGATCATCGTGTCTGTTCAATTATGGTTAAACATTGTTGGGCAAATGGTTGACTCGCTTAATTCAATTTTTTGTGAGATTGCTATTAATCCCCCAGGATTGGCTTGAGATTTGCACTCTTGGAGCACATAGGTTTGTCTGTTCATGCCTTGGTCACTTGATAAAAATCCATTGTATGATGGTCAACTAAATCCAGGTCTTTCTGCTATCTCATATCTATGGTTAATTTTAAATCTAGATGGAATAAAATATTTGTTTCTTCCTTTTGTTCTTTGATGTCAGGAACATTTGTACTGCTTTAAATTACACAAGAGACACAGCGTCTTCCTAATATTCTGTAGCAATTCTTTCTGTGATGAAATGAGATGCCTTTGAACTAAGCTGAACGCTTAGCAAAGCAAGTCATGTTAATGAGAATAAGACTGTGACAGGTACAGTGGAAATACTTTATTCTAGTGAGAGTTCTGTCAGTGTTCTCAACAGAATATTCCAAACTGGTGTGTGGAATAGCAGAACTTTAAAAATTAACTCCCAAGCAGGGCCTCTGATAAGGCAGTACAACCAGCCATGTTGTACCAGGCCTGGGCTCTATCAGTCCAGCAGAGGGGGGCCCGGGCAGCTTTTAAGTTATTTTTGCCTAAATAAATAAAACTTTTTTCTAAACCATACCCTGCTCAACTTGCTAATCAGATGGTAATTATAATTTCCTGGGCCCCATCAGGTCAACATAGGGGCCCAAGAGGTGACAACAGAGGAGGGGCTTTTTATTATTTTTCTGGGTGCAGGCAGACAAGCCCATACGCAGCCCATATTATAGTTCCGGCCACGGCCACCCACTGCCTATGGTTTCCCTGGCGGAGTGATTCTTCTCTACACTGCTCTTGTACACTTCTCCCTCAGTAAGTTCCATAGACGGAGGGAGAGACTGATGTTAGATGGGGAGGCTGAGAGGGTTCAGCAAGCTTAATCGGATGGCGGGTGGTGGGACACAGTCTCAGGCAAGTGGCAGCTCACACTGCACATAGCAACACTGACTACTAAGGACTCCCTCACTGTGTTTGCCTATAATGATGATCAGAGCACAGCAGGTGCTCTATGGCTCTGTCACAGTATTACATGGCTGTGGGGTGCTGATTTTGTTAACGTTATGGCTGGACAGCATTCAGAATACAGCTGTCAGCATTCAACAGCAATGTGACACTGTGACAGAGCCATAGAGCATCTGCTGTGCTCTGATCATCATAATGACGCTAATCATAAGCATGAGATGCTTGGTTACATTTCTGTTTGGGGGGCAGTAAATGGCTGAGCTGTGTTTTGAAGGCCCCCAACCACTCCCCATTTAAGAACTATTTGCCCAAGCTTTCCACTTAGATCCATTGGTCAATTTTTTGTGCAGACCTTCAAGTAGGTCTACAGGAGTCTAGATGTAAATGGACCTCTGTCTGTTTACATCCGCCTAATTGCGGCTCTGTTCCAGGGGTGGCAAACAGACCACCCCTGCACCCTGTATGGAGCGGCTGCCACTGGTCTGCTCAGTTCCAGAAAAAAAAAAGGACTGCATCCTTTTCTATTTTTCCAAACCTAAACATTACAGATCAAACATAGCATTTCACATTTGAAGACAAGGCTGCATTTTTTCGAGGGTCGGGGGCAGGGTCGGGGGCCTACCCTGTTAGGTAGGCCGTACAGGGCCCCATGATTTCTAACAGCGGTCCTGTTGCCCAGTCATTGTTTTTTTTTCCCGGTGAGTTGGTGAGGCAGACCTTGGGATTGACAATGGACTTACAATGAGGGACATTTTTCTGGGAGTTTTATTATTTTAATAAAGGATTTGTCAAACATTTTGGTGTCTTTTTTTCTAGGCAACAATTCTTTTTTTTGTGTGTGATTGAGTAGGGGTACTATTCCATGCTCATTCATGTGGGGGAAGGGGGGTGGTGGTATCTGGGGGCTCCCTGGCCATCATGGAGACAAGGTGCTTTGCCAAGGAGGGTCCCCCCTGGCAAGGCACCCACCCTTTACTGATGATATGTGGCCTAGAATGGTTTAGAAGGAGAGTTGCACAATCGATCCCTCCTTTTCTGACCAGCCAGGCCAAATACTGGGATTAAAGGTCTAGTACAGATTTTTAGGGGGACCTCATGCATATTTTTCTCCCCCCCCCCTTAAAATCTATCCAGAATCAAAGGGTCTGGTATGCATTTTTGGTGTGAGGACTTTATGCAAACTTTTTTTTGTTTTTGCTGTAGAATGTGCTACAGTAAAAATTTGATTTAGCTAGCAAAGAAAACTCCATTGATGGCTTCTTAAAAAGAAACTTCACACAGACCCCTCCGAAATTGAATCTTAAAAGCAAATATAATTTTGAAGTACTTATGAACGGCTTTTGGATCATGGAATGTACTGATCAGAATTTTCGTATGAACGTTCATTTGGAAATCTTCAAGTCTATGACAAGCTTTAGACTTGCACTGTAGCTAGGGTAGGGGTCAGCAACAAATGGAGTACATAATAACATATAAGCCGAGTTTTTCAGCACATTTTTTTGTGCTGAAATTGCCCCCCCCCCGGCTTATACTCGAGTCAAGCACTTTTCTGCAGCAGAAAATGAAATTTTCGACCTGACTTTGGGGCTGTGTATCTCTCGGTCACTTGGTGCTAGGAACCCCAAATTTGGCATGCCAACCCAGTGGACCTAGTACTACAACATATCCAAATGGGGTTCCTAGCACCAAGTGGCCGCGAGATACAGGGCCCCAAAGTTGGGTCGAAAATTTAATTTTCTCCTGCAGAAAAGTGCTTGGCATTTTCCAACCCGACTTTGGGGCCCCATATCTCGGGGGCACTTGGTCCTAAGAAACCCCAAATTTGGTATTCAAACCCAGTGGAACTAGCACTACAACATATCCAATGGAGTTCCTAGCACCAAGTGACCCCGAGATACAGGGCCCCAAAGTCGGTCAACTGTGTCCATCTGCAGCAATGTAATTTCTGGACCCCTTGGGTCCAGAGACCCCAATTTGGCTGCAGCTAGGGGGCATTTAGGAACCCTTAAATACCAAGTTTGAAGTTTGGGGGACCTATGGCTGCAAATGGGCACAGTGAGGTATGCAAATGGGCACAGTGAGGCTGCAAATGGGCATTGTTGACCCTCTTTTCCACTTACAGTAGCTGCGCATTTCTCACCCTAGGCTTATACTCGAGTCAATACGTTTTCCCAGTTTTTTGTGGTAAAATTAGGTGCCTCGGCTTATATTCGGGTCTACTTATACTCGAGTATAAACGGTAGTTCTAAAGAGTCAGTCTGTACGTCGGGTTACATTTGGGGTCTTCTTACACAGTGGCTTCGCTTTGAGGGTGCGGACCCACCCCCATCGTTGACCACACAAGGATCAGTGCGCCGGCACCAACCGCTACATTTACAGGGGCTGATTTGGGGTGGGCACCGTGACTGTTTGCTGCCAGCCCAAAACTAGCCTGAAGAGCACTGTGGCAGGCTAGACAGAACAGAGCTTAATACGCTAGCCTGCCCAGTGTCTACTGCTCTGTCCTGCGGTCTCTCCGGTGAGTGCCTTTCCTATAGGGGCACTGTAAAGAGCACCAGCACAAAAGATTGAAGAGCACCAGAGTCACTTTCTGAAGAGCACCTGTCACTTTTTGGGAAATATTTTTTTTTAGAAAAGTTTTTTCTTTAACAAGTAACATTACAAAATGCAACACGTATTCTTATTTCACATCTTTTACTTACACTTTTAATTACCCCCCCCCCTCCCAACCCTGCGTAACGACCATGGAGGTAGCTCAACACATTTCCCAATTTCAACCATGCACTCCCCCATACAATGTATACAAAGTATTAACTGGTGATCTCTAATACGTATCTCCAAGATTTTTTAAACTCGTTCCAGTCTAGCCACTTATCCTTCTGGTCTGTTTCTTCCTCCCCCTCCTCATCCTTAATTTCTATATTTTCCAATGTTTGTATTACATTTACACTAAATATCCAATCCCGAATCTTCGGGCTCTCAGTATCCTGCCATTTTTTAGGAATTACGTTTTTAGCTTCATTTAGGAGGATGGGGATTAATGAAACCTTATATTGTCTCGTTGGGATCTCAGTCCCATGAAACAGACACGTCCATGGGTCCTCCGGAATTACTTTTTTTTAGTAATTATTTTAATTAAATCGAGTACCTCTTTCCAAAATTTTCTAATTATGGGATAATCCCACCATATATGGGCCATCGTTCCTAAGGTTTTACATCCTCGCCAGAACTCTGGGGATTTTCCTTTTTGGTACCTACTTATTTTATCGGGTGTTATGTACCACCTAGAGAGGCATTTAAAGTTTGTTTCAACCGTTTTGATATCTAACGCCGAACTGTGTATAAAGTTTAAAAAATTTTCAAACTTGTATCTACTACATTGTGATCCTAATTCCTCTTCCCATCTCTCGACATATGGGAGTACATCCATTCCCTCCTCATTTATTAATATTTTATAAATTCGTGAGATATTGTTTCTGGTTGATACTCGTAAGCAGATTCTCTCCATCTGCGTATAATCGTCCCCACAACGAATTGGTTGAGGGAGATTCTCAACAAAATGTTTCAACTGGGTGTACCTCCAATGCGTCAATCGACATTAATTCTGTGTCTAAACTAAACTCGTGAAACGTGCATATTTTCCCTTTTTTAATTATATCTCTCAGTTGTACATTTCCTTTTTTGATCCAGTTTCCCCCTACTTCCCTTCTACCTGGCTCAAAAAAAATATTTTCTTTTAAATATATTAGAGGGGAGTATATACTTTCATTTATTTCTTCTATATAACCTATCCCATATATCAAGTGTAACCCGTGTTATTTCGTGTGCATTCAATCCCAATACCCTACATTTTGGTGGATTCCATATTTCGTGCCCTAAGTGCCTGTTACTCACTATATTTTCAATACTAATCCATCTCTTGTCGTTTCCTTCCTTTACCCACTCCATTACCCGTGATAGTGCTACCGCGCTAAAATACTTTTCAAAATCCGGTATGGCTAGTCCCCCTTGTTTTTTCTCCCTACTCAGAATCGTGGTAGCAATACGGGGCTTCTTATTATGCCATATAAACTTAGAGATAATTCCCTTCAGAGTTTTAAAGAAAGCTTGAGGGATCGCTATTGGCAGCATCTGGAACTTATAATAAATTTTTGGGGCCACTATCATTTTCACTGCATTAATCTACGGGAAATATTTTTAATATTTTTTTTTCATGCATTGAAGGACTGTATATATATATATATATATATATATATGCACATATTTACAAGGACTATATATATTTAACCATTTATTGAATTTAAAGGTTGAAGCACATATGAATAAGAACAATTGTCACTTTGAATTTATTATATTTTTTCATATGTCACAATATTTTCTATAAATTCTTTTGCACAATATACATATATTTTTTTGTACAATATTTAGCACCAGTTACTTTAATATGAGGAGTGTTTATCTATCCATACAGTATTTATTATATACTCAAGTTTATTTAAAACAACAAAAGTAAGCACATTGGGAACGCATACACTTTAAAAACACGTAAACAGCGCCATACCTACACCCTTCTCAGCTATATCTTGTACTCAAACTAGGTGTTTGTATCTGTAGGGGCAGCAGTTCTTTAATTATTCAGCCATTTGTGCAGAATCACCAACACATATTTTTCTTAGTTTTGGGCACCAGTTCACAAAAAGGATATTGGGGAATTGGAAACAGTGCAGAGAAGGGCAACCAAAATGATAAGAGGCATGGATGAGCTCAGCTATTAGAAAAGATTAGAGGAACTGGATTTATTCTCTCTTGAGAAGAGGAGATTAAGGGGGGATATGATCAACATGCAAAAATACATAAGGGGTCCATATAGTGAACTTCGTGTTGAGTTATTTACTTTAAATAGATAGAACAGGATGAATGGGGCTATAGCTTTGCAGACAAAATCAAAATCAAAAGGGAATATTATGATAAAATCTTTAAAATTGATTAACAAGATTATCTAAAAAGTCATGTTTAAAAAACTTAAAACCCATGAATGTGGTCCAAGAGCTGTTTAGAGCAGCATAGGCTTGAATCCCGACATGTTTCGCCCTAGTGTTGGGCTTCTTCAGGGGATGCTATCCGCTTGGGGTCTCAGTTTTCTAATAAACAAAAACATGCAAATAGCATACCATAATTATTGCATAAGAAATGTTTTATATATACAAGACATTTACATTTAATTGGACTTTATGTATATGTATGCAAATATCAGCCATCCAATATGCTTATCCTTTATACCAGAGATACTTAGAACAATGATCACAAATGTATGTATAAATGGTGAAGTGCTAAATCCACTGCAGAGCTGCAGATGGCCACAGGAGGCAGACACGGACCAGACTAAAATATAAACAAACAAAAGCAATACCAATAAATCGTACCAATGTTTATGTGCAAACCAGCACTTCTCATTTCAAAAAGAGGGGGGTAAAGGTAAACACACTTACTTAGGTTAAAGTGTGTAAGTGAATAACAGCGGGGGCAGAAGCCACAGAGCAGGTTTGTTCAGATTTTAAACTAGGAAAAAAGATAAAAGAGAATACACTTTGCTAAAAATGCTAAGCATCAAATCATTTGTGTCAACTCATGACACAGAGGGTGGTAACATGGATTAATTAACAGTTTAGTTCACCAGAAAAGAGAAAAAAAAACAAAAAACGAAAAACACAAAAAAAACAACCTGTGTCAAATCCTGTGGGCTGCGTGTGTCCCTGCATGTCTCCGTCAGCTTGTAAGCCGGAATGTTGGCCATTATATGCCTCCCACCCGGCCGACGTTAATCACGGCCAGGTGCGAACGTAATGACGTGTCACGCATGTGCCATCATTGCAATACCTCAATTTCCTTGAAAACTACAAGTTCTAGTGCTCTAGGACCCACGGGTGGGATGGACACCACGTGGAGGTGGGAGGAAAGCATCTCAAAAAGGAGAGCATTACCCAGGGCCATCAAGGCTGGTATTGATCGCTCTGTAAGAAGAGTAGGTGGAACTAAAAGAGGGAATAGGACCAAAGAACAGGTCCAAAAAAACAGGAAGGCACAAGGCTGGGTAGCACCAGGGGCAGCAGCACCTGGTAAATACCCCCAGGCGTCCGCGCAGTCACCCAATTGCTCAAGCTAGGGGAGAAAGCACTTCAAGTTATGATTAACACAGATAAAGGGGCAAAAAAGCACACCTAATCTAGTATGTGATAAAGGAGAAAACGCAATATTAATAAAGGAACTACTTGTTATCGGATGGCCAACACTGCAAACACACACATTTACAAAGGTCCAAAGGTTTTATTCAACCTGACTAACTATGTAACTATGTATAGATGCTGACCCTTGACAGAAAAAAAAATCCACACCCGACGAAGGCTCTCGCTATCTGACAGATCCGCTGTCTGACAGTTCTTAAATAACTAAGGGGCAGGGTCACTCAATGATGTCACTTGGTGACAACACCCTCCTTGTGACGTCATCGACTAGGGCATGCTGGGTCGATAACGTCACAAGGGGCGAGGTCAGCCAGTGACCCTGCCCCTTAATTACTTAAGAACTGTCAGACAGCGAAACTGTCAGACGGTGAGAGCCGTCGTCCTTTTTTTTTACCGGTTTGGCAGTAGCGGCGATCATCGTGATTGATGCTGGATTTACTTTGGGGAAATTTTTTCGTTTTTTTTCATAAAGGAATTGTCAAAAACTGTCTCTGTGTTTTTATTTATTTTTTACACTTTTTTGGTGAATAAGTAGGGGTACAATGTACCCCTACTCATTCACATAGGGGGATGTGGGGCCCCCCTTTTTAAAGGGGGTTTCCAGATTTTGATAAGCCCTCCGCCCAAAGAGGACCAACAGCAATGCTCCAGCGCAAGCGTGAATGGGCCCAATAGTGACTGTTCCACCATGCCTATGTGGATGTTACTCTGTATCCTTGCTGGCTGCCCTCTAGGACTGGGGTTGTCCTTACAGCACTGCAAAAATTAATAAAAGAAAGAGGGTGCACTGGCCTAGTGCATTATCCAACAGATATTTATTAAAAACGATAAACAATTAAAATCTACTCACAAACAAAGGTGATAAAAATGCTCATCAAGCCACGTGGCTGAACACTCCCAGGACATCTGGAACCACCAGTGAAGGTGGGGTGGGCCTAGCCTTGGTTCCTGCTGGCTAACACGATTCGAAGGCAAGTCTTTCTTCCTCAGAGCCAAATTGCATGGTTGCAATGGTTGTTTGGCGATCCTTACCTTAGCTAACAAGGCAGACACACTCATATCCATAAAGTGAGAGCCAAGGCCACTCCCTGAAGGGTGTGTGAAAAGAAGGGTGGGCATGCAAAACGACACCTAGCTGAATAAATTAGAGTGTGGTGTCCCCGGGCTGTGTTGATGTAAACACAGTAATAGACATATATGTTGTGCAGAAAGAAGATGCACATGAGATTGTAGTGCATATGGTGTGAATATGTCAAGGAGAGTGTATGTAACCTACCATGAAGGAAGCTTTAGTGGGTAAATCAGAGCAATGCTGAAGTCCTTGGTCCTACATTATTCCAGTCCCTGCTGGACCACAGCAGATCCCATGTGTGTCCAAAATGGCATGGTCCCATGGCCTGGAACGCACGCCTAAGGGGGGGAAGAGGCCCTTGTCCTCATCAATGTGGGGACAAGGTGCTTTGGGGTTGCCATGTTGAGGGCATGTGGCCTGGTATGGTTCAGGAGGGGGGTGCTAGCTTGCCCCCCCTTCATGACCTGCTTTTTTTTCTTTACTTTTCATTGCCGTCATTCTTTTGTTTACATTCAGCTGTCAGAGGGGAAACCAGCTGACAGCTGATGAGTCATCAGTTGTTAAAGCGGACTTTCAGTAATCTTTTCATCTTTGTATCTATTAAATCTTCTGCCCTTGTTGTTTTAACTTTGGTTAGTAAAACATTTTTTTATACCAGTAAATACCTTATACAGCCCACTTCCTGTTTCTTGTCTGGTCATTAGCCTAGGCTTATGACATCATGCACAGCTCTCTCTCACTCTTGTGAGAGTTAGCCAGGAAGTGAGGGGGGATGAGTCATAAGAGGGCAAATGAGAGCTGCAGGGCTGCAGAGCTGGAGGTGTGCCTCTGCGTGTCTGTCTAAATCCAGGAAGTGAACAGGCAGCAACTTCAGCTGCCCACAGCTAAAATGGATGCAGCCAGACTTAGTGGAGGAAGATTTATGCAGCATATTTGACAAGTACAGAATCACAGTATATATAAAATATTATGCAAAGTGGTTGGAGGGAAGCTTCAGAATGGCAAAGATGTTTTTATTACAAATTATGTGAGCAGACTGCAGTTCCTTCTTTAAGGACACGGCGGCCGACTTCCCAGCCCACTCCTTAACCACTTGCTTACCGGGCCTATTTTGGCCTATTTTCCTTCATGTAAACATCATCATTTTTTTGCTAGAAAATTACTCAGAACCCCCAAACATTGAGTACGTTTTTTTTAGCAGACACCCTAGGGAATAAAATGGCGGTCATTGCAACTTTTTATCTCACACGGTATTTGCGCAATAATTTTTCAAACGCCTTTTTTTGGGAAAAAAAACAGTTTCATGAATTAAAAAATAAGAAAACAGTAAAGTTAGCCCAATTTTTTTATATAATATGAAAGATGATGTTACGCCGAGTAAATAGATACCAAACATGTCACGCTTTAAAATTGCGCACAACCGTGGAATGGCGCCAAACTTCGGTACTTAATAATCTCCATAGGCGACGCTTTAATATTTTTTACTGGTTACCAGTTTAGAGTTACGGAGGAGGTCTAGTGCTAGAATTGTTGCACGCGCTCTAACGCACGCGGCGATACCTCACATGTGTGGTTTGAGCGGCGTTTACATATGCGGGCGGGACTTGCGTGTGCGTTAGCTTCTGATCGCGAGCTACAGGGGACAGGGGCGTTTTAATTTTTTTTTTTTATTTATTTATTTTTATTTTACTTCATTTTTTTTATTTTTACACTTTTTTAAAAAAAAAAATATTTTGGATCACTTTTATTCCTATTACAAGGAATGTAAACATCCCTTGTAATAGGAATGTATGTGACAGGTCCTCTTTATGGAGAGATGTGGGGTCAATAAGACCCCACATCTCTCCTCCAGGCTGGAAAGCATGAGATCGGTAAAAAAAATTTTTTACCGATCTCATGCTGACAGCCGCGATCGCGGCTTTGTTTACATCCGGATACCGGGCGTGACGTCATAACGTCGCGCCCGGACCTCCGACGGTCATAGAGATGACTGGTGACCATCTGGTCACCGGAAATCTCTATGCTCGTCATCCGGCGGCGAGCGATTCTTTCTCCGGGCCCCCGATGGCACGGGAGAGCCCGGAGAAGCACCGGATGGCGGCGGGAGGGGGGGGACGTCCCCTCCCGCTGCCTATAAGAACGATCAGGCGGCGGAACTGCCGCTATGATCGTTCTTATGGTGCACAGAATCGCCGGCCGGTAAAAATGATATCTGAATGATGCCAATAGCTGCACGCATCATTCAGATATCACCACTTAAAGTCAAGGACGTCATATGACGTGCTTGGTCGGCAAGTGGTTAACAACCAGATATTCTTCACACAGAATTCAGGTTGATACATTTTCGACCGTTTCTAATTTCAAATCATTCTGACAATTTGAAATTTGTTACAAAATGAATAAATAAAACAAAAGGAAATGAAACAAAATAAAACGAAATGAATTCCAAAACAAATCCACGAAACAGAATTAGTAACATAACAAATTTATCTGAAACAAAACTAAACAAATGTTTCCATTCTGCACATATCTACTCACTACCATATCAGCTGTTCCAGGATGATGTGTACTGTATGTGTCACCCAGACTTCTGCATTTTATCAGGTAGACTGGCTGGCTCCCTATCTTTTGGCTCTTTAGCAGTAGACTTTGGGATCGATTTACTAAAACTGAAGAGTGCAAAATCTGGTGCAGCTCTGCATTGAAACCAATCAGCTTCCATGATTTTGTCAATGCTTAACCAGTTCCCTACCAGCGCACTGTAAAATGATGCCGGCAGGAACACTGCCTCCCTCCGGGCGGCGTCATATCATCGTGCACCCCTGGGAGCACGTAGCACGGAGATCGTGATGAGGCGTGTCCCTCGGGACACAGCCCTTCCTCGATCAGGGTAAAGAGCCAATGAAAATTGCTCTTTACCACGTGACCGGCTGTGTCCAATCCAGTGTTAATTTCATCAATGAAAATCATCATAATTTTTGTCAGCGGCATTTTTACTGTGAACAAAAAGTACACCACATTTTCGTCCTCCAATGAAAACTATGACGGAAATCAATTCCGTTTTCGTTGAACGAAAACTAAACAAAAATGTCAGACAGGGACGTTTACCCTCAGAACTCCCGGTTTCCACAGAGCTCCTTCTTCCTCTGGATAGAGCCCGGTGTTTGTGGATAGGAGGCTGTCTGCAGAAAGGTTGGACGATCAGCGTCTGTTATCTGCAGCCTGCAGGGGGATGTTCTATTAGGATGGTGGGGACTGGGCTGTGTAGTTAACCCTCCCTCACACTGTCACACAATCACACTTCATACTTGTAGCGGTACACCCGTAGGGCTGCTAAGTGATGTGGCCCACCTCTCACCCTACCCAGCTCGGCATTCAATTCTCAGTCACTCTAAGACAGAGAACAGTCCATGTGCTTGTTTTTGCTTTTTTTTTTTTTTTTAGGAAATTTAACTTGGATGGGGTAAGGAAAATATGGAATGCCCGGTAATTTGTAAACAATCAATTGGTGAATTGTAGAACAATCATATGGGATGAACTATGTACACTCCCATTACACATCACTACTTCAGTCTCCTTCAGCACTTTCCTTACTTGCAGACTATTATTCTTCCTTCCTCCTGCACAACTCTTGACTCTCAGGATCAGCTAGCACCTATCTGCGGCTCATGCCTCATAGAATATACATTGGGGTGTTTACTTTCCTGGAGGTGCTACTTGGATGTTGGACCTCTGTATGAGGCTGTGTAAAAGTCTCACACATGTGGTATCGCCATACTCAGGGGGAGTAGAAGAATGTGTTTTGGGGTGTCATTTTAGCTATTTACATGCTATGTGTAAGAAATATCATATAAGTTTGTGTAAGAAAAAATAAGTTTTAATTTTCTTTCCACATTTTCTAAAAACGTGTGAAAAAAAATAACATGTTCAAAAGACTCATTATGCCTCATAGAATATATTTCGGGGTGTTTAATTTCCAAAATGGGGTCACTTTGTGTGAAAAAAAAAATGCATTTTAATTTATTTCCACATTTTCAAAAAACTTGTGGAAAAAAAGGAGACATGTTCAAAAGACTCACTAGGCCCTATATACTATAGGTTGGAGTGTTTGCTTTCCAAAATAGGGTCATTTTGTGGGTAATTCCACTGTCCTGGTGCTCCAGGGCCTTCAAATTGTAATAGGTAGTCAACAGGTTAGATATGCAATTTATGCTCCTAGAACACCTGAAAGTGCTAATTCAGTGTTGTGCCTCTGTGGCCAGGCTGTGTAAAAGTCTCACACATGTGGTATCGCCATACACAGGAGTAGCAGAATGTATTTTGGGATGAAATTTTTGCTATGTACATGCTATGTGTTGGAAATATCTTATAAATGGACAACTTTGTGTAAAAAAAAAATGCATTTTAATTTTTTTCCACATTTTCAAAAAACTTGTGTAAAAAAAGGAAACATGTTCAAAAAGCCTTATAAACTATACGTTGGGGTGTTTGCTTTCCAACATAGGGTCCTTTTATAGGTAATTCCACTGTCCTGGTGCTCCAGGGCCTTCAAACTTGTGGTAGGTAGGAATGAAATTAGATGTGTAATGTATTCTCCTAGAACGCCTGACAGTGCTCCCTGCATGTTGGACCTCTCTATGTGGACAGGCTGTGAAAAATTCTCACACATGTTTTATCGCCATACTCAGGAGGAGTAGCAGAATGTATTTTAGGGTGTAATTGGAAGTATGCATATGCTGTGTGTGAGAAATAACTTGTTATTATGATAGGTTTGTGTAAAAAAAAAAAAAAAATATATATATATATATATATATACATATTTCTTAATTTTCCCAAGAATTGTGGGAAAAAAATTACAACTTAAAAAAAACTCACCATGCCATTTACTAAATACCTTGGACTGTCTACTTTCCAAAAGGGGTCATTTGGGGGGTATGTGTACTGCCCTGACATTTCAGGGCCTCCAGAAATGAGATAGGCCTTTAGTACATCAGGTGTGATCAATGTTTAATGATTTACATCATAGCTTGTGGACTTTAACACAGACCAAATAATATACACTAATTTGAGTATATTTTACCAAAGATATGTAGTGGTATAAATTTTGGCCCAAATTTATGAACAAAAATTACTTATTTGCAAAATGCTATAAAATGCTTTTAAATATTCACTCTTTTTTTTACTTTTATTGCAAAAAGTTAAAGCCCCAGTGGTGATTAAGTACCACCAAAACAAAGTTTGTGTGAAAACAATTATAAAAATGTTTTGGGGTACAGTGTTGCATGACTGAGTAAATGTCATTCAAAGTGTGAGAGCACTCAAAGCTGAAAATTGGTCTGGGCAGGAAGGGGGTGATAGTGCCCTGTACTGAAGTGGATAAAGTGTTACTAAACCCACAACAGTAAAATCGGTCTGTATAAACAGTAAGGCATGCTTGTTATACTCAATGTTAAACCTAAGGGGTTAATCCTCTGCATTGTTTAAAAAGACTGCTTGATCTTGTATGCATAGAACCTCCCCCTCCTGCACTGTCCCCCTGGACAGGTCCGGATAAGACAGAGCCTTTGGAGTCAGGCTGCACATGCTCAGTTTGGTGTGTATTGCTAGAGAGGTTTTTTTTTTCTTTTGGCAGAGTACATGTGATCAGCACAGGGTCAATCAGCACTGCCCAGACATGTCCAGACAGAGGGCCAGGAGCCTTGCAGAATCATAGGACAGCTCAGTACAATATGAATGCTGATCAACGAAAAAATTTAACTGACAGGATTCTTAAACCAAAGTTCACAGAAGATAGAGAAGTAGGCTCTATGCAGTAATGTGACATAAAGGTATTAATGGAGGCCCATGAGGCCGCTTTGCAGATGACGTCGGGAGCCACATGCCGGGCTGCTGCCCACGAAGCCGCCATATCCCTGGTGGAATGTGCTGTCACGCCTCTGGAGGAGCCAAGCCCTTAGCCCTATAAGCCTGCTGAATAGACTGGATGATCCAGGCCGTAATCATTCTGGTCGTAGCTCACTTCCCTTTGTTAATGCCAGAGTGCAAGATAAACAGGTAGTCAATTGATTGTAGGTCCAATGAAGAGGACAAAAAAGGAACCAAGTCTCTAGCAGTGAGCTCAAATTTATGGGAGTGAGGTCCTATAGCATTGGAGAGAAGGCGGGGTTAACGTAGGCTGCCATGGAGTCTGTCAGGAAAAGGTATTTAACAGTTTCTATTTACTAAAACGATTACATTTCCAAGTTCTGTGTACTGTGGGAGACCTTATATAGTGAATGCAGCAGGGTCCTGTGTTTAGTAACAATTTAATTGAACAAGCTGATGTTAGAAGCTGATTGGCTACCATGCATAACTGCACCAGCATTTGCCCTGTCCAGTTTTAGTAAATCAATCCCAAAGTCTACTGCTAAACAGCCAGAAGATAGGGAGTCAGCCAGTCTACCTGATAAAATGCAGAAGTCTGGGTGACACGTACAGTACACTCCATCCCGAACCATGCCCTTGGCTAGCTGGGGCTGTCTGTCACACTAGCATTAAGCATCTATCAATGTAAACATGTTTTTATGTCTTTGCTAACCTGCATTCCAGGGGTGATCAATACATATACCACTTAAGAAACAATAATTAATAATGCAACTCACAATCAAATTTATAAGCATCTGTAATGTCTAATAAACATGCAACATTAATTAATTTATAAATGAATCTTTAATGCTCTGGGACTAGGAAACTATACTGTATATTTAATGTCTATTGAGTTCTGGTCCCTCGCTCATGTCAGCCATATGTATTTCATAAATCAGATTATAATACTTACCCTTCACAGCTGTACATCATTTATCTTCTATGTTTTTGTATGACAGAATACTTTGTCCACTAGTTGTCAAAGTAGAATTCCAGCCTCAACATTTTTTGTTTTGGTCAGGGTAAGGAAGAGTTAGAACCTCTGTCATTTCTGTCTGAAAGCCCTGGTTCACACTGAGCTGTGGGAATGAAGCCGTGCAAGTTCAGCTAAACTTTCACTTCTGCATGTCAGTCCCGATTTCAGCAGCGATTTCACACACATTTGTGCAGGTTTCTGCACAGATGTCAATGGAAATCGCACACCGAAATCGCAAAAAGTAGTACAGAAACGACTTTTTGAAATCGGTGCAGTGCCGCAAATGCAGCGTCGTAGGACGGTGCTACTGCTGTGAACCAGGGCTAAATCTGGGAAATTTTGCACTAAATTCTGTTTCAGAGGTTTTGACTTTGACTGCAGTCATCTGGACAGGTGTCCCATTTTTATTCTGAATAAAGCGGAATTTAACTCTAGGGAGTTAAGTTCTGCTTTATTCAGAATTGTTGGAAACTTTTTTTGTTTCTATTACTTTTTTATTTTTGGCTACACCTAGGCCAGAATGATGTGTTATGCCGCATACACACGAAGGGACAATCCCGCGGGATTATCCTCTGGACTGAAGTCCAGCGGATAATCCCCTCGTGTGTGGGCGCCGGCGGACTTTTTGGCGCCAAAGTCCGGCGGACCAAAGTTTTAAGTTTTGTTTTAAAATTATCCGCTGGACTTGGCAGTCCAGCGGACAATCCCGCCGTTAGTGGGCAAGTCCGCGGGACTTTTGAAATGAACGGACTTGCCGCTCATCGGCAAGTCCGTTCATTTAGCACGTGACTTCAGGTTACGTAGCTAGCGTAGGCAGTTACTGCCGCCGCGCTAGCTCCGTGACCTGGCATGGATTTAAAGGGAATCCCCACGCCGAAAAAACGGCGTGGGGGTTCCCCCCAAATCCATGTCAGACCCTCATCCGAGCACGCAGCCTGGCAGGCCAGGAAAGGGGTGGGGACGAACGAGCGCCCCCCCCCTCCTGAGCCGTACCAGGCCGCGTGCCCTCAACATGGGGGGTGCCCTGGGGAAAGGGGGGCCGTGCGGCCCCCCCCACCCCAAAGCACCTTGTCCCCATGTTGATGAGGACAAGGGCCTCTTCCCGACAACCCTGGCCGTTGGTTGTCGGGGTCTGCGGGCGGGGGCTTATCGGAATCTGGGAGCCCCCTTTAATAAGGGGGCCCCCAGATACCGGCCCCCCACCCTATGTGAATGAGTATGGGGTACGATGTACCCCTACCCATTCACCTAAGGTGTAAAATGTAAAGTACAAAAACACACACACTTTTGAAAAAATATTTTATTGCACTGCTCCGGGGGTCTTCTTCCGTCTTGGGGGTCTTCTCGCCGGACTCCTCCGCTCTCTTCTGCTCTTTTACCTAGCTCTTTCACGAGCGGGGGGAGTCCGGCTACCTTCTTCGTCGTCGCCGCCGTCGTCTGGGGGTCTCGATCCGCCTCTTCCGGGGGTCTCTCGCCGCCTTCTTCTTCTTCTTCTTCTTGTCCTTCTTGTTCTTCTTCTTCTTCCGATGTTGACCCGTCGCTGTCTCTGCCCGGAATGCCTGTGCCGCTCTGCGCTCGGACTTATATAGGGACATGGGGGACAGGGTCACATGTTCATGTCACATGGTGACCCCGCCCCCTTGCGATGTCACAGTCCCAGCATCCTCTGGGACTGTGACAACACAAGGGGGCGGGGTCACCATGTGACATGTGCATGTGACCCTGTCCCCCATGTCCCTATATAAGTCCGAGCGCAGAGCGGCACAGGCATTCCGGGCAGAGACAGCGACGGGTCAACATCGGAAGAAGAAGAAGAACAAGAAGAAGGACAAGAAGAAGAAGAAGGCGGCGCCGGCGGCGCGGAAGACGACGACCGCCGCAAGAACAGAAGAGACCCCCGGAAGACCCCCGAAGGCGGATCGAGACCCCCAGACGACGGCGGCGACGACGAAGAAGGTAGCCGGACTCCCCCCGCTCGTGAAAGAGCTAGGTAAAAGAGCAGAAGAGAGCGGAGGAGTCCGGCGAGAAGACCCCCAAGACGGAAGAAGACCCCCGGAGCAGTGCAATAAAATATTTTTTCAAAAGTGTGTGTGTTTTTGTACTTTACATTTTACACCTTAGGTGAATGGGTAGGGGTACATCGTACCCCATACTCATTCACATAGGGTGGGGGCCGGTATCTGGGGGCCCCCTTATTAAAGGGGGCTCCCAGATTCCGATAAGCCCCCGCCCGCAGACCCCGACAACCAACGGCCAGGGTTGTCGGGAAGAGGCCCTTGTCCTCATCAACATGGGGACAAGGTGCTTTGGGGTGGGGGGGGCCGCACGGCCCCCCTTTCCCCAGGGCACCCCCCATGTTGAGGGCACGCGGCCTGGTACGGCTCAGGAGGGGGGGGCGCTCGTTCGTCCCCACCCCTTTCCTGGCCTGCCAGGCTGCGTGCTCGGATGAGGGTCTGACTTGGATTTGGGGGGAACCCCCACGCCGTTTTTTCGGCGTGGGGATTCCCTTTAAATCCATGCCAGCTTGTGGAGCTAGCGCGGCGGCATTTACTGCCTACGCTAGCTACGTAACCTGAAGTTACGTTCGAAATGAACGGACTGCTCCGTGTGTGGGCAAGTCCGTTCATTTTCAAAAGTCCCGCAGACTTTTGGCCGGCGGATTATCCGCTGGAGAAGTCCGTGCGTGTGTGGGCAAGTCCACACGCTCGGAAAGTCCAGCGGACCTAGCTGGAAAGTCCCGCGGGATTGTCCGCTGGACTAGGTCCGCCGGCAAAAGTCCGCACGTGTGTACGCGGCATTACTGGTCCTTCAGCCTCCTGGGATATTTACATTACATATCACAAGAGGCTAGAGGATCGGCACACAGAGCAGCTAGAAGAAGCAGCCAAATGAAAAGGACCAAGCAGTGGGACAGTGCTGGAATTGCTGTGTATGTGTTTTGAAGAAAATAATATATATAAAAAAAAGGGGGAAATGGGGGTAGACGGGGCAATTGGGACTTTGTGTGAAACACCACACTAGGGCAGAATGAGTCATCAAATGTAAATAAAATAAATATTTATTAGATTTTATTTACATGTGATGACTAGGGATGAGCTTCGAGTTCTGGTCGAACTCATGTTCGACTCGAACATTGCCTGTTCGCCCGTTCGTCGAACAGCGAACAATTTGGGGTGTTCGTGGCAAATTCGAAAAGCCGCGGAACACCCTGTAAAAGTCTATGGGAGAATTCTAAAGTGTTAATTTTAAAGGCTTATATTCAAGTTATTGTCATAAAAAGTGTTTGGGGACCTGGGTCCTGCCCCAGGAGACATGTATCAATGCAAAAAAAAGTTTTAAAAACGTCAGTTTTTACTGGAGCAGTAGTAGTAGCAGTAATTTTAATAATGCTTAAAGTGAAACAATAAAAGTGTAATATTCCTTTAAATTTCGTACCTAGGGGGTGTGTATAGTATGCCTGTAAAGGGGCACATGTTTCCCGTGCTTAGAACTGTCCCTGCACAAAGTGTAATTTCTGCAGGAAAAAAGTAATTTAAAAGCACTTGCGGCTATAATGAATTGTCGGCTCCTAGTAATACAGAGAACAGTCATTGAAAGTCATTGATAAAAAAATGCGTGGGGGACCCCCAAATTCAATTACCAGGCCCTTCAGGTCTGGTATGGATATTAAGGGGAACTCCACGCCAAATAAAAAAATAAATGGCGTGGAGTTCCCCCCAAAAATCCATACCTGACCCTTTATCCGAGCACGCAACCTGGCAGGCCGCAGGAAAAGAGGGGGGACGAGAGAGAGCGCCCCCCTCCTGAACCGTACCAGGCCACATGCCCTCAACATTGGGAGGGTGCTTTGGGGGTAGCCCCCCAAAGCACCTTGTCCCCATGTTGATGGGGACAAGGGCCTCATACCCACAACCATTGCCCGGTGGTTGTGGGGGTCTGCGGGCAGGGGGCTTATCGGAATCTGGAAGCCCCCTTTAACAAGGGGACCCCCAGATCCCATCCCCCCCTTTTAAATGGTAACAGGTACATTGTACCCCTACCATTTCACAAAGAAAGTGTAAAAAAAAAAAAAAAAAAAACACACAGACACCGTTGGGATAAGTCCTTTATTAAAAATAAAAAAAAATAAAAAAGATTCCAGCGGTGGTAATCCACTCTTAGTATCCTGCGATGGGTGATCTCTTCTCCAGGGTCCAGCAATGGATGATCTCTCCTCCACGGGTCCAGGGTCCAATGATGATGTCCAGCGCAGCGCATCCTGTCTCCACCGGAGGCACAGCAGGAATCCTGGCAGTGGCACTGTCTGTGTGTTTTTTTACAATTTTTTACACATTCTTTGTGAAATGGTAGGGGTGCAATATACCCGTTACCATTTCAAACAGGGGGGGCTGGGATCTGGGGGTCCCCTTGTTAAAGGAGGCTTCCAGATTTCGATAAGCCCCTCGCTCGCAGACCCCCACAACCACCATGCAAGGGTTGTGGGGATGAGGCCCTTTGTCCCCATCAACATGGGGACAAGGTGCTTTGGGGGGCTACCCACAAAGCACCCTCCCAATGTGTAGGGTATGTGGCCTGGTACGGTTCAGGAGGGGGGGCGCTCTCGTCCCCCCTCTTTTCCTGCGGCTTGCCAGGTTGCGTGCTCGGATAAAGGGTCTGGTATGGATTTTTGGGGGGAACCCCACGTTTTTTTTTTATTTGACTCGGGTTCCCCTTAATATCCATACCTGAAGGGCCTGGTAATTGCATTTGGGGGGACCCCCACGCATTTTTTTTATCAATGACTTTCAATGACTGTTTGTATTACGGGGAGCCGACAATTCATTATAGCAGCGAATGCTTTTAAATGACTTTTTTTCCTTCCGAAATTACACTTTGTGCAGGAACCGTTCTAAGCACGGGAAACATGCGCCCCTTTACAGGCATACTATACACACCCCCTAGGTACGAAATTAAAAGGAATATTACACTTTTATTGTTTCACTTTAAGCATTTTTAAAATCACTGCTCCTGAAAAAAAGTCAGTTTTTAAAAGTTTTTTTGCATTGATACATGTCCCCTTTTTAGGACAATAACTTATGTCATATTAGCCTTTAAAATTAGCACTTTTGATTTTGAACGTTCAAGTTCCATAGACTTTAATGGGGTTCTAAAGTTCGCGCAAATTTTCAGTCCGTTCGCAGGTTCTGGTGCGAGCCAAACCGGGGGTGCTCATCCCTATTGATGACTCATTCTGCCCTAGTGTTGTGTTTCACACAAAGTCACAATTGCCCCGTCTACCCCCATTTCCCCCTTTTTTTTCATACAAATAGGGATGGAGACCCATGTACTGGATGGTCAGAGTCTCATAGAAAGTCCCAACATTTCTCTTTTTTCAAACATACAGGGATGGAAAACACACATCTATTTTACCTACTCTATGTATTGCTGGTGTCCTACATTTAAGTGCCGCTACATGCTACTTGCTAAATTGGGTGATCCTTGCCCTTACTGTAATTTTGTTAGGTCAGCACTTGGGGGGCGGATCCCATCCACTCCCGGGAGCTGCGATTCGCACCGGGCTGGCCCCCCACTCCCTCAATCTTTTTGGTTACGGGGTTGGGGGCCCGTTCCTGCTGCGCTTTGACGCCACGCCCCACACGCCGGCACGTCTGACGTCATATTGACGCCACGTGCTGACGTGTTGTTTGTCTTCCTGGCGTGCACATTGACGGAGTTGCCTATATGAAGGCGCTATTCGGCTGCATGTGGCTGCTTCCGGTTCCTCTCTCACAGCACGACCAATTGTGACGTTGGCGGGACCTCGCTGGCTGGCTGTTACTTTGCATCTCCAGGTATTCACGTACTTCCTATCTCTTGCACTTTGTCTCATCTATCTCCAACTTCAAATACTTAGGAAATTCATTGCTGCCTATATCTGCTAATTGGTGTTCTTGGTGGGTTGTCTTTTGTTTAAATTCTTTTAATCTTCTTGCATTGCTGCAGTTCGCACACTCTTGGGTGTCTTCTACATGCCCTTTCAATTTTTTCCTTCACTACATTGCCTACTTCATCCTTCAACTTGTGGTTTCTTAGTATAATACCCATTTTGTTTACTATGATACAATATTATTTATTACAGCTACACTTTGGGTTCATATTCTACAATACAGTGTTGGAAGGGTGACGCTCTTGCTGTCTATTTGCTCACGTGATCCCTGGTTTGCCCTGACTTGCTGCCGCTTGGTTACCTCCTCAGATCCCGGGGGATGCTATACCCATCCCCTGGTACCTCCTACCATTACGAATATTATCACATATGCTTTACTACTATCATCCTGTATATTCCACAGGTAAGAGTGCTAGGACCAGACATTCTGCTCCCTCTCTTCCTGTTGTAATTAAATATCATTAATTACCAATATATATTATATTATAGGGATTCTCAATTAGCTGCTCCTGATGAGTGGACAAACTTCCACGAAACGTGTCAAGAATTCATATTTGATGTCATGTCACAGCAATCATGTACTTATCATGGGGTCTCAATGTCTGAGTCATCGATTCTATTCCAATACAATTTTGATTGTGTATATACATGTTGGGTATAATGCTGATGTTACTATCATTTATCATGTGTTACAGTGTTTTTAATATACTACTATTTTACCATAATGTGATAAATTATCATGTTTTATCTACTCTGTACCATACCTATTGATTTAATGTTTGTATAATTTATTGCACTATCATGGGGTATCAATTAAATATTTATTTTATTTACATTTGATGACTCATTCTGCCCTAGATTTGTGTGTCACACAACGTCCCAATTGCCCCGTCTACCCCCATTTTCCCCTTTTTTTTTTCATACAAATAGGGATGGAGACCCATGTACTGGATAGTCAGAGTCTCATACAAAGTCCCTTTTTTCAAAAATAATATATAAATATAGGTAAGAGGGAGGGAAAAAAACATGGTGTGGGGGGTAACAACGTTAAGATTTTCAATTTATCACTTTCAACCCTGGTGATAAAGGTCACAGGATAGAAAATTAATCTCAACAGGGACACTGACAGCAATAAAAAGCTAAGAGGTAGTGGTAGAGGGGTGCCGAACACGGATTTTCACAGGTTATAAGGGAATTTCTTTGAACCCAATTGACCTATATTCGGCAGCTCACCACAAAGAAAGAGATCCCCTGGAGAAGACATCAAAGTGTAATATGTCAATGAGAGCACCAAGTTAAAATTCTGTAGGAGTCTGTATTATTCTACTGGTTAAAACAATGCAGTTGGGCTCACAAAATCTCATCAGAGCTGAGTGAGATGGCAGAATGTTAAATGGAGTCAAAGGTACTTCTAAGAAGACTGATCTGCAGGCAGAAGATGTAATAACCAACGGCCAGCGCAGGTGTTCACAGTAACAATGAAATACTTACAGGGGTTCTTCCCCAGTTTATCCAAAAGTACAGTACCTCAAAGGTTTTCGCTAAAATTCCACTTTAACTGTGCAGAGCAGGAGCCTAAGCTGCCTTAACTGAAAGTGACTATACTGACTACCTTAGGCCCAAAGCCAGAGAAGCCCTACATCATTTAATCCCTACTTATTGGTAGGGATGCGCTTTCTGTTCGGGTCGAACATTAGTTTGACTCGAACATTGGCTGTTTGCCCGTTCGTCGAAAAACGAACATTACGGGCCGTTCGCGCCAAATTCGAGCAGGGCGTAACGACCCATAATGCACTGCCGGAGCGCAGTGCATTGCTGTCTGATGATTGGCCAAGCATGCACTATGACCTGCATGCTTTGGCCAATCACAGCGCAGTCAGCAAAGAGAGCCATAATTGGCCAAAGGCAGGGTGCCTTTGGCCAATTATGGCTCAGGGGGTTAAGTCCACGTCCCACACTATATAAGGCCGCCTGCACATCGGGCCTGTGTAGTGTGTTGCTGGCGTTGACCGAAAGAGTGTAATTTCATTTAGATTGAGCAGGCAGGCGATTCAGTTAGCTGCAGTGTATTTATTATATATATATACATCCAGGCTCGTGTATATATATATATATATATATATATATATATACACTGTATCCAGTTTAGCTAGATCTGACTGCAGTCTGTTCCTGGTGTACTCTTTCTAATATACTTCAGAAAGTCAGGTAAAGGTAATTCAGTTAGCTGCAGTGTATTTAATATATAGATATACAGTCAGTCTTGTATATATGTATATATGTATATCCTCTGTATTTAGTTTAGCTATATCTCACTGCAGTCCGTTCCTGGTGTACTCTTTCTAATATACTTCAGGCAGGCAGGTGATTCAGTTAGCTGCAGTGTATTTAAATATATATATATATACACAGTCAGTCTCTTGTATATATATATATATATATATATATATATATATATATATATATATATATGAATATATCCACTGTATCCTATCTGACTGCAGGCCATTGCTGGTGTACGTTTTCAAATATACTTTCAGGCAGCCAGGCAGGTGATTCAGTGATCTGCAGTGCATTAAATATATATACAGTCTCCTACATATATATATCCACTGCATTCTAGTCTAGCCAAGCCTATATCTGACTGCAGGCCATTGCTGGTGTACGTTTTCAAATACACTTTCAGGCAGGCAGGTGATTCAGTGATATGCAGTGCATTAAATATATATACAGTCTCCTACATATATATCCACTGCATTCTAGTCTAGCCAAGCCTATATCTGACTACAGGCCATTCCTGGTGTACGTTTTCGAATACACTTTCAGGCAGGCAGGTGATTCAGTAATCTGCAGTGCATAAAATATATATACAGTCTCCTACATATATATATCCACTGCATTCCTGTCTAGCCAAACCTATATCTGACTTCAGGCCATTCCTGGTGTACTTTTTCTAGTAAACTTCAGGTGGTGTTTTGCTAATAAAATTTTACAGCATGTCTGGAAGACAACCAAGGAGAGGCAGACGCTCACAGGCCACTAAAAGAAGGCAAGCATGCTCTGTGTCTACAGCCAACATTGCTGGTCGTGGACATGGTGCATCCTCAGCACGTGGCCATGGGCCACGCTTGACCTTTTTTTCGGCAGCTGGCTGTGTTGATCCACAACATGCAGAAGAGTTGGTAGAGTGGATAACTAAGCCGTCCTCATCCTCTTCATCTTCTGTCACCCAGGCTCAGAGTACTTTGCCTGCCAATGCAGCTGCCAAAGTGGCCTATTCCTCAGCTCAATATCATCAGTCACTCCTTCCCTAGCCCCACCATCATGCATGGAGGAGTCCCCCGAACTGTTCGACCACAGTGTCGGATACATGCTGACTCATCAGCTGGGATCTCCAACCCCACTATACCTTCAGTCCTCTCAGAAACCTGCACTGAGAGGAGTGAAGGTGTAGAATTAGGTGTGCTAAGAACTTGCAGCAATTTGCTATCGCTACATCAATATCTGATTGTAGCAGACAAATTCCCATACCCCAGTTGCTAAACCGTCTAAAGAAATTCGGTCCCAGCCATCTACATGCTCAGCGGCTGAATGCTAGCTTGGCTAAATAGCTAGCACTCCAACTGCTGCCTTTTCAGCTGGTAGACTCTGTCCCCTTTCGTGAATTTGTGGAATGTGCGGTACCTCAGTGGCAGGTTCCCAAACGCCATTTCTTTTCACGGAAGGCCATTCCGGCTCTCTACCGGCATGTGGAAGGCAATGTCTTGGCCTTGTTGGACAGGGCGGTCAGTGGTAAGGTGCATATTACAGCTGACTCATGGTCCAGCAGGCATGGACAGGGATGTTACCTTTCTTTCACAGCGCACTGGGTTACCCTGCTGGCAGCTGGGAAGGATGCAGGACAGGGTGCAGTATTATTGGAGCTTGTTAAGCCACCACGCCTCCAAAATGCTAGTAGTGGTGATTCTGCCACACCTCTCTCCTCCACCCCCTCCTCTTCTTCTTCCTCTATGGCCTCTTCCTCTGCAGCTTTGTCCTCGGAACCAGCGGTGCTCCGTAGGCATTCAAGGGATTACGCAAGCACTAAGGCAAAAAGATGCCATGCAGTGCTTGAGTTGGTCAGCTTAGGGCACAGGAGCCACACTGGGGCAGAGATTCTATCAGCTCTGCAGGGGCAGACTCAGAGGTGGTTGACGTCACGCTAGCTTCAGCCAGGAATGGTGGTTTGTGACAATGGCACCAACCACCTCTCCGCCCTCCGACAGGGACACTTGACCCATGTTCCCCGTTTGGCTCACGTCCTTAATTTGGTGGTGCAGCGGTTCTTGTGCAGGTACCCGGGCTTATAGGATCAGGCCAGGAATGTCTGTGGGCATTTCCACCGGTCATATAATGCCAGTGCTCCACTGGCTGACCTTCAAAAGGAATGCAACCTGCCCAAGAACCGCCTCATTTGTGACATGCCCACCAGGTGGAACTCAACGTTGGCAATTCTGAAGTGGCTGCACACGCAGCAGAGGGCCATCAATGAGTACCTGTGTGAGTATGGCACCAGGACAGGGTCAGGGGAGCTTGGCTTTTTTTCGCCACGCCAGTGGCTACTGGTCAAGGATGCATGCACTGTCCTGTCACCATTTGAGGAGGCCATGAGGATGGTGAGCAGTGACAGTACATGCATCAGTGATACTGTCCCTCTTGTCTTCCTGTTGGAGCACACGCTTTGTGGAATAATGGACAGGGCACTTGAGGCAGAGGAGGAGGTGGCTGTGGATCATGTCATCCTTAGTGACCCAGAGGTCTAATGCCTCAGCAAACCTTCGCTGCATGGCCTCCCTGATCCTTCAAAGCCTGCGAAAGGACCCTCGGATTCGTGGTCGTGATTCAAGGAGAGGGATCATTACTGGCTGGCAACCCTTCTTGATCCACGTTACAAGGGTAAGGTTGTGGAACTTATCCAGTCTTTGCAGAGGGAGCAGAGGATGAAACATCTTCGGGAGGCCTTGCAGAAAGGTTTGTGCAATGCGTTTCTAGAGCCTGGGAGGTTACAATTTCCTGGTCCTCCTGGACAACGTGTTGCTGAGGCTTCGGTCAGTCACAGAAGGAGTGGTGGAGAAGGTGGCCATCTGACTGATGCGTTCAGACAATTATTTAGTCCGCAGTCCTAAGGTCTGATCAGTTCCAGCAACCATCTCCAGCATCTGATTTACATGGTGCAGGAATAGCTAGGGGCAAGATCAGACTTGGAGACCTTTCCAACCGAAAATCCAGTGGGTTACTGGGTCTTGAGGATGGATCACTGGCCAGAGCTTGCACAATATGCAATTGAGCAACTGGCCTGTCCTGCATCCTGAGTTCTTTCTGAACGCACATTCAGTGCTGCTGGAGGCTTTGTAACCGATCACAGAGTGCGCCTGACCACAGACTCAGTTGATCGGCTCAACTTCATAAAAATTAATCAGTCTTGGATCACCAGCTACCAAGCACCTGATGCTGATGTAACCGATAAATTTTTCTATGAATGTGAGATCTCTTGAAGACTGCCTATACTGAGTGACTATCCTGTTTTGCTGAGTGACTATCCTATGACTCCTCAATGTTCATGTTGATAACTTCTAAGAACATTTTTGTTTCAGGGCACCACCACCAGTGCCTAAGGCCCAATTTTTCTGCCCCTGTTTAACAGGGGCATATAATTATAATTTTTGCTGTAATATTTTGCAGCAGGGCTCATTCTTGTGCTCAACTAGAGTATCTGTGTGGTGTTGCAGTGTTGTGGCACCACCACCAGTGCCTAAGGCCCAATTTTTCTGCCCCTGTTTAACAGGGGCATGTAATTACGATATTTGCTCTAATATTTCACAGCAGGGCCCGTTCCTGCTCTCAACCACAGAATCTGTGAGGGGTTACAGTGTTGTGGCACCACCACCACTGCTTAAGACCCAATTTTTCTGCCCCTGTTTAATAGGGGCGTGTAATTATAATTTTTGAGCTAATATTTCACAGCAGGACCTGTTCCTGCGCCCACCAAAAGTAACTGTGAGGGCTTACAGTGTTGTGGCACCACCACCAGTCCACCGCCACCAAAGGCCCAATTTTTCTGCCCCTGTTTAACAGGGGCATGTAATTACAATTCTTGATATAATATTTCACAGCAGGGCCCGTTCCAGCACCCACCAAGAGTAACTGTGAGGGCTTACAGTGTTCTGGTACTACCAACACCTAAGGCCTCATTTTCTGCAGAGTATATAGGGCAGGCCGTATAGTATATACAGGAGGTCCCCTACTTTCAAACATCCGACTTACAAACGGAGGGAGACAACAGGAAGTGAGAGAAAATCTAACCCTAGGAAGGGAAATTCTCTCCTGTAAGAGATAATATGGGAAAAAGGTGTCTTCGCTGATGCTTTATCACCAATCCTTGTTTCCCTAATAACCCCAAATTTTCTAAATCCAATTGTCATTGGGACAGAAAGTGAGGTGAAATCTTCTGAACAGGGGCACAGACAGCAAAACAAATGTTACAGGGGTGATGATAACCCTTCCCTAGGTTATCCAAAAAGCTTAAAAAATCATTTTTTGGCTGGAGCTACACTTACAAAATGTACCTGTTCCACATTACAAACAGACACATCTTAAGAACAAACCTACAGTCCCTGTCATGTTTGGACCGCCTATATACTGCTGTTCAGAGTATATAGGGCCTGTGGGCCCCATGCCTTTTCTTTTTTAATTTGGGTGCAGGGCTCCCCTTAATATCCATACAAGACACAAAGGGCCTGGTAATGGGCTGGGGTGGGGGGCTACCCATGCCGTTTTTCTTAATAATTTTCATCCATATTGCCGGGACCTGACATTACATTACAGCCGCAAGCAGTTTTAAATGACTTTAATTCCTTTATAAATGTAATTTTGTGCAGGGGCTGTTCTAAACATGGGAAACACGCGCCACTTTACAGGCATACTATAGTCACCACCTAGGTACGATATTTAACTTTTATTTTTTCACTGTAAGCATTATTAAAATCACTGCTCCCGAAAAAACAGCAGTTTTTAAAACTTTTTTTTGCATTAAAACATGTCCCCTGGGGCAGTACCCGGGTCCCCAAACACTTTTTAGGACAATAACATGCATATTAGCCTTTAAAACTCACACTTTTTCACGTTCGGGTCCCGTAGACTATAACAGGGGCGGCACAGTGGTGTAGTGGTTAGCACTCTCACCTAGCAGTAAGAAGGGTCGCTGGTTCGAATCCCAACCACTACCTGCCTGGAGTTTGCATGTTCTCCCTGTGCCTGCGTGGGTTTCCTCCGGGTACTCCGGTTTCCTCCCACAATCCAAAGACATGCAGGTAGGTTAATTGGCTTCTGTCCAAAAATTGGCCCTAGTATATGAATGGGGACCTTGGATTGTGGGCTCCTTGAGGCTAGGGACCAATGTGAGTGTGCAATATACAGGGATAGGGACAATTGTAGACACTCACTCAGGTTGAACTGGATGGACTGGTGTCTTTATTCAACCTTACTAACTATGAAACTATGAAACAGGGTTTGAATGTTCATGCAAACTTTCGGTCCGTTCACATGGTGTTCAGCTCATCCCTACTCATTGGCTAGGTTCTAATAATGTTATCTAGACTAAAATGTCCATAATGAAGATCTTTGGTGGCTATCAATGACACTAGGGATTTATTGCTGCCAATGCAATACCAATGTTTGCTGAATGGGTGGAATGGCTCAGATTGGCTCATCCTCCTGTGGACAACTGCATTACCTTCAATTACATTTGTGTTTAATTGTAAAAAAAAAAAGGCTAATATGAGGTCATCTATAAAAGAAGCCTTTATATGCTTACCTTAAAAAGCTGCCGCATCTCTGCTCCACAGCTGCTGCTAAATTGAATGCAGTGCGTGCAATGGGATTTTTTTTACATAACCTCTACCGTAATGCTTACTATAGTGTTTAACTTGATCCAAGCATACGCATGTTCCACTCAGGGGCATTTATCAGAAGATATATATGGTTATTATGTTCTGCACCTCTATTCACAAAAAAAGAAAAACAATCTCCAAAACAGCGCATAAGGAACAAACATGACTGGAAGCAGCATACGCCTTCTCTATGGCTACCTTAAGCAAATAGTTATGATGTCCTGTATATATGTGTGGTGGTTGGATGATAAAACAGAGAATGATTTATAAAAGGAGATTTTATTTAAATGCATGCAAAGCTTGAATTAGAGGAAGCCTCCTTTGATACCATTATGCCGCGTACACACGTGCAGACTTTTGCCGGCGGACCTAGTCCAGCGGACAATCCCGCGGGACTTTCCAGCTAGGTCCGCTGGACTTTCCGAGCGTGTGGACTTGCCCACACACGCACGGACTTCTCCAGCGGATAATCCGCCGGCCAAAAGTCCGCGGGACTTTTGAAAATGAACGGACTTGCCCACACACGGAGCAGTCCGTTCATTTCGAACGTAACTTCAGGTTACGTAGCTAGCGTAGGCAGTAAATGCCGCCGCGCTAGCTCCGCAAGCTGGCATGGATTTAAAGGGAATCCCCACGGCGAAAAAACGGCGTGGGGGTTCCCCCCAAATCCAAGTCAGACCCTCATCCGAGCACGCAGCCTGGCAGGCCAGGAAAGGGGTGGGGACGAACGAGCCCCCCCCCCCTCCTGAGCCGTACCAGGCCGCGTGCCCTCAACATGGGGGGTGCCCTGGGGAAAGGGGGGCCGTGCGGCCCCCCCACCCCAAAGCACCTTGTCCCCATGTTGATGAGGACAAGGGCCTCTTCCCGACAACCCTGGCCGTTGGTTGTCGGGGTCTGCGGGCGGGGGCTTATCGGAATCTGGGAGCCCCCTTTAATAAGGGGGCCCCCAGATACCGGCCCCCCACCCTATGTGAATGAGTATGGGGTACGATGTACCCCTACCCATTCACCTAAGGTGTAAAATGTAAAGTACAAAAACACACACACTTTTGAAAAAATATTTTATTGCACTGCTCCGGGGGTCTTCTTCCGTCTTGGGGGTCTTCTCGCCGGACTCCTCCGCTCTCTTCTGCTCTTTTACCTAGCTCTTTCACGAGCGGGGGGAGTCCGGCTACCTTCTTCGTCGTCGCCGCCGTCGTCTGGGGGTCTCGATCCGCCTTCGGGGGTCTTCCGGGGGTCTCTTCTGTTCTTGCGGCGGTCGTCGTCTTCCGCGCCGCCGGCGCCCTGTCCTTCTTCTTGTCCTTCTTGTTCTTGTTCTTCTTCTTCTTCTTCCGATGTTGACCCGACGCTCTCTCTGCCCGGAATGCCTGTGCCGCTCTGCGCTCGGACTTATATAGGGACATGGGGGACAGGGTCACATGTTCATGTCACATGGTGACCCCGCCCCCTTGCGATGTCACAGTCCCAGCATCCTCCGGGACTGTGACAACACAAGAGGGCGGGGTCACCATGTGACATGAACATGTGACCCTGTCCCCATGCCCCTATATAAGTCCTAGCGCAGAGCGGCACAGGCATTCCGGGCAGAGAGAGCGTCGGGTCAACATCGGAAGAAGAAGAAGAAGAACAAGAACAAGAAGGACAAGAAGAAGGACAAGGCGCCGGCGGCGCGGAAGACGACGACCGCCGCAAGAACAGAAGAGACCCCCGGAAGACCCCCGAAGGCGGATCGAGAACCCCAGACGACGGCGACGACGACGAAGAAGGTAGCCGGACTTCCCCCGCTCGGTAAAAGAGCTTGGTAAATGGCGGGGGAGTCCGGCGAGAAGACCCCCAAGACGGAAGAAGACCCCCGAAGGCGGATCGAGACCCCCAGACGGCGGCGACGACGAAGAAGGTAGCCGGACTTCCCCCGCTCGGTAAAAGAGCTTGGTAAATGGCGGGGGAGTCCGGCGAGAAGACCCCCAAGACGGAAGAAGACCCCCGGAGCAGTGCAATAAACTATTTTTTCAAAAGTGTGGGTGTTTTTTTTTTACTTTACATTTTACACCTTAGGTGAATGGGTAGGGGTACATCGTACCCTATACTCATTCACATAGGGTGGGGGGCCGGTATCTGGGGGGCCCCTTATTAAAGGGGTCTCTCAGATTCCGATAAGCCCCCTCCCGCAGACCCCGACAACCAACGGCCAGGGTTGTCGGGAAGAGGCCCTTGTCCTCATCAACATGGGGACAAGGTGCCTTGGGGTGGGGGGGCCGCACGGCCCCCCTTTCCCCAGGGCACCCCCCATGTTGAGGGCACGCGGCCTGGTACGGCTCAGGGGGGGGGGGCGCTCGTTCGTCCCCACCCCTTTCCTGGCCTGCCAGGCTGCGTGCTCGGATGAGGGTCTAACATGGATTTGGGGGGAACCCCCACGCCGTTTTTCGGCGTGGGGATTCCCTTTAAATCCATGACAGGTGACGGAGCTAGCGCGGCGGCATTTACTGCCTACGCTAGCTACGTAACCTGAAGTCACGTGCTAAATGAACGGACTTGCCGATGAGCGGCAAGTCCGTTCATTTCAAAAGTCCCGCGGACTTGCCCACTAACGGCGGGATTGTCCGCTGGACTGCCAAGTCCAGCGGATAATTTTAAAACAAAACTTAAAACTTTGGTCCGCCGGACTTTGGCGCCAAAAAGTCCGCCGGCGCCCACACACGAGGGGATTATCCGCTGGACTTCAGTCCAGAGGATAATCCCGCGGGATTGTCCCTTCGTGTGTACGCGGCATTAGACTTATGTTATGATTTGCTACACAGAGTTTACAATCTATCTTTATTTTCTAGCATCTATTCATATTTGCAAAATGTTACATGAAAGCAGCTTGATTATTTAAAAAAATGGTTGCAAAGGGTCTGCAGCAGTCATTATTTTATTTTATTTTATTTGAATCAGTTGCCAATGACAAATGTAACATAAGCACATTTATTTTATCTTTGCCTTCATTTTGCCCTCTTCTTTCGTCTTGCCTTCAGTTTTTTTATACAATTTTCCCACCAACATTCTTTATTTTTTTTTGTAAAGCATATAACCACATCCCTATATTTCCAACTGTATACACATTTCTGTATACACATTTTCCCTTAGCTGGTACACATAACTATTGAAACAATGCATTTTAGGAGAAGCCAAATAGGAAAGACTTTAACAAGGCAGAAGCAGCATGACCTGTGGCATCAAATAAAGTGAACCTGAACTGGGCTTGAATTCTGTTCAAATTAAGATTAAGCCTCCCCTCCTGGAACCAATTTCAACTTCTGTTAAAGTATTAAAGGCAGCATAGGCTCTGGCATTCGACAGCGAAATAACAGAAGACGAGGCTTAGCATTCAGAGGGGCACACTTATGTAGTCCCAACTTGGAGACAAGACTAGGCCCTGTATATAGCCTGCACTTAAAATACAAGGTTATGCAAAACGACATAGGGATAGATGCAGTTTCCATTCAAGAAGCCAGAGCAAAAACAGTATATTCAGATTACTTGCCATGGTTGTCTGCTTCCAGGTATGAATTTTTGGGATCTTGATACTGCCATGGAGCATCTGGGGCTCTGTCAGCTAAGGGCTGCTCACTTCCCTGAAGTTCTCATGTAAAATTGTAAATAAAGAAGGTCCTGCACCATCATTTTTCATTAGGGTCTGAACTACTGTACCCATGGTGCTACTTATAACTTTATGAAGGTTTTCATGGGATTAGACTGAAGTATTAGCATATCTATGGACAGAACTGCCAAAACATGGAACTAGGGGCTCACACAAAATAAGAACCTAAGTAAATAGCTAAAGGCATGTGGGTTGGGAACAGAAAGACACATTTTGAAACAGAATATTTTCTCCCTTGTTATAATGTCGCTACTTTGGTTACAAGTACAAAAAATAAGACAATTACAGCTGTCTTTCATTCTGTCCATTTCCAACACAGTAGGTATTAAGCTTTTTATATTTCCAAATAAGCTAGTCATCTAAATTGATCTTGCAAAGCCAACTCTATTGGTGTCTCGGTCAAACACTGTGTAGTATCTCCCAATAAAGACATCCCCAATAATCCAGAATGGTCCCGCAGGTGGGGGGATGTCCAAACCCATGAATCCGCTGAGGCACAAATTTTTACCCATCTTTGATATCTATATGGAAAAAAAGAATGAATAGTAGTAATAAAATGATCACAGAAGATCAAATAGAAATCCACAATATATGGAAGCTGAGGTGACTATTCTGATAATAAAAATTTGGGATTTTTTAAAGGTAAATCTGTAAAAAAAAAAATTTCCTGACAGACTCCATGGCAGCCTACGTATGGGTTAATCCCGCCTCTCCTACCTCATAGGACCCCACTCCCATAAATCTTTGCTCCCAGCTAGGTACCGTGTTCCTTTTTTGTCCTCCTCCTTAGGACTAAAGAGGTAGTTCTTACCTTAAGGAGTAGTGGTCCAGTCCTGGCGTTTCCCCTTGCGTTGGCGGTGAAGAGATGGCGGTATTGGAAGTCCAGTTGCCCAGCTATTAGCAGGGTGGACACGGGTGATGTTGTGGTGCCCTGAAGAGCTTACTATCCAGTCATTGACTGGCAAGCGGCAATTTGGCCATTCGTCCTCGCTATTAGCAGGAGGCCTTCCATTTGATGCCCGGTCGTGCCCGCCTGTGAACTGCGCTTGGAGGGTCAGGTCGGATCGTTCCGTCATACTGGATGGGTATCGTATGATTACATATTCCATGGCAGCCGGTGTTTATATTTGTGTGTTTGTCCCTGTTTGTCCTCAGGTATGGCGGCTGGAGCACATTTGCGTTCCAGTCCGCCGCTGTTCGTCCCTACGGCGCGTGCGCACGGCCCCGAGCCAGATTGAGGCTTGGCTCGCGCATGCGCAGTCCGGGCGGAACGGCGGTGGCCGCGCATGCGCGCGGACGTCGTAAGGCGGCGCACGACGACGCTCGGAGCGCCGTGACGTCATCCAGGGCGGCAGATTTAAATAGCTGTCAGATACAGCTATGCCCTGGCTTCCAGAGGAATCTGCAGACGCCGGTTCTCTTGTTCCTATAGCGATATCTGTGGAAGGTAGGCTGAGCACCCCTTGTCTTATGCAGCAATATGTTACTTGCTTCTGCTATTATGGGATGTTTATGTATTATGTCTTGCCTGCAGTCTCTGCTGTTTTTTCCATTGCCATGGATGTGTCGTCGCCGCCTAGTGGTCAGCCCTTATGCCGCAGGTAGGACGGAATATTTTCCTCTACCTGTTTTGCATGGGTTGTCAGGGTTATTGGGGAATTATAAAATATTTTGTTTCCTGTTCTTTTCTCAGCCCTTCTAGGTCCGATCATCATCCAGTAGCACGTGAAGAGAAATCCAGGTCACAGCGTGACCAATCAAAGTCAAGATCTTCTTCTAAACATCACACGGACAGATCAAGGTCCGGCTCTAAACATGATTCCCGCCGCCATTCCGGTCGCACGGAGAAAAAAGCCTGCTGGGGGTGTAGGGCTTATGTCCCGGAGGACAGATCTCTCTGCGAAGCATGCTACTCTAGAGCTGCGAAAGAGAGAGGTGCAGGTGACCAGCAGGTGGAAGCACTGGTCAGGAAGGTTGTGCAAGAATCTCTGAGCAGGACAGAGTCAGCCAACATAACCATTTCCCCTTCAGCACCAGCCTCAACTGCGGACGCAGTCGAACTTGAAGTTCCGGGTCCCTCTCATGACTATCTCTCGCCAAATGGATCCTCAGATGAGGAGGTTGAGGTGGATGAATATGGAGCGGGATTCGACTTCTCTCAAGTCCCTCATTTGGTCAGGGCAGTTAAAGATGCGCTAAAATGGGAAGACCCAATAGAGATGCCCTCCAAACAAAAAAAGTATTTTAAACATCTGAAAAAAGAGCGCCCGAATTTCCCTTTCTTAAGTGAGCTTGGTGAAATCATATCTGATGAATGGGGGAAGGTTGAAAGAAAGAACTCTTTAATCTCCAAAGTGGCAAAAATGTACCCATTCAGGAGCGAGGAGGTGAAATATCTGGATTCAGCCCCCCTCATTGATGCGGCGCTCATGAGATTAGTGAGACATGTCACGCTTCCACTGGAGGACACAGTGTCATTCAGAGATGGTTTGGAAAGAAAGATCGACACTGATCTCAAACGGATATATATCACCGCAGGGATGGCCTGCAAACCGGCTCTAGCCCTTGCGGCTTTGTCAAAAGCCATAGAATCGTGGACAGATGACGTGGGTGCAACCCTGGAAAGTATATCCGATGACGTGGTCAGGAATTCCCCAGTGCACGAACTGAGGATGGCATCGGCTTTTCTGGGTGAGGCATCCCTGGACATTATCCGGTTGGTATCGCGTGTCATGCTATCCTCGGTCACAGCTAAACGGGCCCTGTGGTTGCGTCCATGGGTAGCGGATCCTGCCTCCAAACAGGCATGGTGCAAAATTCCCTTTGAGGGCTCTTCCCTCTTTGGGAACAAGCTGGACTCGGCCATCACACGCGCTACCGGGGGTAAGTCGGGTTTCCTACCCCAGGATCGTCGTCTCTTGAGTCAGAGAAGAGCTCAACCTAGACAGGATCAGGAACGTGCTAGAGACGCACGTCGTTACAGACCTGGCAGAGAATTCAGGAAAAACTGGCGAAGAAACCAACCTTCAGGACAGAAGTCCACAAAGGCCACACCCTCTGGGGGTCGGGATACGACTAAGTCCTTTTGATATGGAGCCTGTCCAGGTGGAGCAGGTAGGAGCACGATTACTCCGTTTCCAGCACGTCTGGGCAGCCTCTGTCCAAGATTACTGGACAATCAAAACTATCTCTACAGGTCATACCTGGACTTTCACCGACCCACCTACACACCGCTTTATTCCCACAGTTCTACCACAGTCGGAAGAGAAAAGAGAAATTCTATTATCCTATACGGACTCCCTGATATCTCAAGGGGCCGTCATTCCGGTACCAGTGGAAGAAAAATTTCAGGGAATATATTCCCCCCTCTTCATGGTTCTCAAAAAGAACGGGTCATGGAGGCCAGTCATCGACCTAACATATTTGAACTCCTTCATCCAGAAGGAGAGGTTCAAGATGGAGACTCTCTTGACCATAAGTCAAACGATTCAGCCAGGGGATTGGATGGTCTCAGTAGACCTGAAGGATGCGTATTTTCATGTTCCAATCGCGAAGAATTTTCAGCAATACCTCAGGTTCGCAGTGGAGCAGAGACATCTCCAGTTCACCTGTCTTCCTTTCGGGCTGACAACATCGCCTCGAGTGTTCTCAAAAGTACTACTGGCAGTGGTAGCCCTAATCAGGGACAAAGGTGTCCGGTTACACCACTACCTGGACGATCTACTCCTGCTCTCGCAGGACAGAGACCAGCTTCTTTTACATCGGGACCAAGTCATCTCGGTCTTGACGGAGCTCGGCTGGTTGTTGAACAGGGAGAAGAGTCAGTTGGATCCGACCCAGTCCCTGATATTCCTAGGGGCACAGTTCGACACGGTAAAGAGTACCATTTCCTTACCCATGGAGAAGATCCCAGTAATTCAAGACAGGATCCGGCTCGCCCTGGCATGTCCTCGCCTCAGGGCATCATATTGCCTCAGAGTTATCGGCACCATGGTGGCCACAGCTCCCATGGTAAAATGGGCACAGTGGAGGATGCGGCCCTTCCAAAAGGGTTTTCTTCAACAATGGATCCCAGAGTCACAAGATCACTTTGTCAGAATGACCCCGTCCATGAGGGAGTGTCTTCCATGGTGGCTTCATCAGGAGAATCTCCTCAAGTGCCACTCTATTGCACCAATCTCCTGGATCACGGTGACGACGGATGCCAGCAACAGCGGCTGGGGAGCCCTCTGTCTGTCAGAAGTAGCCCAAGGGAAATGGGACTTCCCATCTCAAGGGATAGTGTCAAATGTCTTGGAACTCCGAGCTGCCTTTCAAGCTCTTCAAGCCTTCCGTCACCTGATTTCAGGAGCTTCGGTTCTGTTGAGGTTGGACAACACGACTGCGGTAGCCTACATCAAGAGACAAGGGGGCACACGCAGTCTAGACCTACTAGAAGAGGTCAGTCCGATTATGGTTTGGGCCCAGGCGAATTTGTCGAATCTAACGGCAGTTTATCTCCCCGGAGTCCAGAATGTCCAGGCGGACTTCCTCTCAAGAGTAGCATTGGACAACAACGAGTGGTCCCTCCACACAGAAGTGTTCAATTGGATTCTGTCTCTAGGAGTAACACCGGAAGTGGACCTCTTTGCATCACCCTGCAATGCGAAACTCGAAAGGTATTACACGAGGAATCGTTGTCCCCAGGCTTATGGGATAGATGCGTTGACGGACCAGTGGAGATTTCTCAAGGCGTGTGCCTTTCCCCCAGTCCCAGTCATTCTCCGTTTTCTATCAAGACTCTGCTGGGAAGAAGCCGAAATAATAGCGGTAATTCCATATTGGCCCAACAGGCCATGGTTTCCTCTCCTGACGCAGCTCAGTTGTCGGGACCCAGTCCCTCTTCCTCCCAGGCCAGATCTCCTGCTACAGGGAGCATCGCTTCACCCATGTCCATCCCATCTCCACCTGATGGTCTGGTGGTTGAAAGGGAAAGGTTGACAGCCTTGGGGTGTCCTAACACAGCAAATGAAACCCTGATGAGTGCCAGGAGAGAGGGTACTAACAGAGTATACCAAAGAATTTGGGCAAGATTCGTGAGTTTCATCCCTACTGTTGGAGGTTCATTTAAAGACCCGAAAATATCGGACATTCTGGGTTTCCTGCAGACAGGCCTGGAGTTGCCCTTGGCCGTTAGCTCTCTTAGAGTTCAGGTCTCTGCGATTTCTGCATTCACAGGCGTTGCTTGGGCAAAACATCCTCTCGTCAGGCAATTCTTTAAGGGTGCAACAAGACTTAGAACTCAAAGGAGGCCAAGATTCTCCAAGTGGGATCTTCCCCTCGTTTTGGACTTCTTTTCAGGAGAAGAATTTCGGCAAATGGATCAATTGACCATCAAAGATCTTTTTCTCAAGACAGTGTTCCTGGTGGCCATAACATCTGCCAAAAGGGTATCTGAGATCAGCTCTCTGGGTTTCAAAGAACCCTTTATCACCTTTTTTCCTGATAGGGTGGTCTTGATCCCTATGTTGGGATCAAATCCCAAAGTGACGTCCGTCTTTCATGAGAATCAAGAAATAGTTCTCCCAACATTCCATTCACCTGACGATTCTAGTATCCATCCTCTAGATGTCGGAGAAATCCTAAGATTCTATTTGGAAGCAACGGCTCCCTTCCGGAAATCGGATTACCTTTTCATCTACTTCCAAGGGAAGAACAGAGGATTACGTGCTTCCTCCAGATCCATATCAGCCTGGATTGTCCAGGCTATTCAAAGGGCGTATACGGCTAAGGGTCTGGTCCCTCCAGAAGCGGTGACGGCACACTTGACTAGAAGTGTTTCAACGTCTTGGGCAGCTTCCCGTCATGTGTCTGCAGAAGTGATTTGCAAAGCAGCATCATGGTCATCGATAAATACATTTATGACACACTATTGTGTTGAGCCGGCGGCTCTTTCCTCAGTTAATTTTGGTTTGAATGTCTTATCTGTTGACAGTGCCAATTAAAACCTTTTTTCTTTAAACCAGCAATATGTCCCACCCGGGAGTGTATGGCTAGTTATTTCCCATACGTAGGCTGCCATGGAGTCTGTCAGGAAAATGGAAAATTTATATCAAATACTTACCGTAATTTTCCTTTCCTGATGGACTCCATGGCAGCAGGAGTTCCCTCCCATTGCTGGAGTAGGCTAAGTTATGGAACACGGTACCTAGCTGGGAGCAAAGATTTATGGGAGTGGGGTCCTATGAGGTAGGAGAGGCGGGATTAACCCATACGTAGGCTGCCATGGAGTCCATCAGGAAAGGAAAATTACGGTAAGTATTTGATATAAATTTTCCATTTTCTCTGTCTATTAAAAGTTAACATTTTCTTTACAGAAAAATTGGACAGAAATATTAAAAACACAACAAAGCTAAAAAAACACCTTTAACTTGAGGTGAAATCAAAGAGTTTGTCAGGTGTGAGCTATTGATTAATTGCATGTTTGATATTTAACATGAACAGTAAATGTTATTTGTACTCAAGGTTCATGTCCCAAAAATGTTTTGGTCAAATTTTTAAGAAACCAAAAACAGACTGAATGGTCCATCTGAATTGCCAGAGGTATAGTATGTATGGAGTTTATTGATTTTGGGTTCACAACAAACAGCAAAGAGAACATGTCATGCTAGTATGTCCTTGCAGATGCTTGTATTATGAGCCTGAAGATGTGGTATACCAAGATTTGTGTTTCCTAATATGAAACTGTCAATCCAATTTCAATATATGGAATACCACCAACAATTAAGCGGTGCAACTTCAATTGCTGTTTGTTGTTTTTTGGATAATTGGTTTAACCACCCCTATTTCTCTCTGACACGTTTCCCATTTTTTTGCCTGCATGCATGTTCCTCTTATAGACTTGCATGACTAGGATGCAGATCTGTAATAATGGTCCAGTGGCGTACATCTATGGCAAAAGCCACATATCCAACCCCAGATGATCTTGTATGGGTATAATGAGGTGACAGGTATAAGACAGGCAGGAAATGTACCTTTAGGACATACTCTTCTCCTGTAAGGTTGTACTGCACTCCTCCCAGAATGAAAGAAATAACAGGCAGCGATGGTATTTTACTGCAGTTTACCATATACTAAGTAAAAAAAGACACAACATAGTTAATCAAAATAGATTGGTAACAGAAATAATCTAAATACTCAGCAAAAGCGGGCAGTGCTCAGCCACTCTCTCCTCACTCTCAGCCTAAGCATATGGTAACCCCTACCTTATAAAGCAATTCATTCAGTTTAGAATATAAATGAAAGACAAAACATTTGTATATATATTTTATTTGTGTATATATATATATATATATATATATATATATATATATATATATATATACACATACACATTAAAAATACCTGTTTTTTTTTTCTTTTTTATAAGTCGTTACACAATTCCTGTTCTCAGCTGCTTAAGGGCCTTAGAGCTAGGGGTGGAGAAACAATTGTACATTAATCTTCCCAGTGAGCAGCTGTACAGGAGGGCGTAGCAGCACAAGTCTTGGCCATTGGAGGCCAGGCAGCTGTGCTCCCAGCACAACCTGAAAACTGACCACACTGGGATAGATGAAGTCTCATGCCTAGCATGGTCCGTTTAAAATAATACAGCAGTGGGACTGTCAGGATCACCATGTATTTCACACAAAGGGAGTAATACAAAGAAAACAGCATACTTTCTAACACAAGTACATGGTACAACAGACACATCAGGAATATGAAATGTTAGGGTAACATATTCTTTATAAGTAGTACAGAACTAGGGATGAGGCTTTGTTTTTTATTACGATAAACCCCATTTTTATTTCAGTCAGCAGCCAATTTCTAAAGCTGTACAATTTTCCTTTAGATTTACCAAAACCATACAACATGAGGTCAAATCTACACTTTCAATTTGTATGCAGTCAGCCAGGCCATTGCACTACATAGCTAAAGGTAAATCTAAAGGTAATTGAACAAGAAAATTGTATAATGCATAGCCAGCTAGACGTCAAATGTTGTTTACTTTCACCTTAGGGCATTCTGTATGCTGCACACTACTTTTTACAGATGTCTGCACAGAGCTTTAGGTAAAACTGCAGACATCCACTGCAACAGTAAATTCAACTACAGTGAAATATTTTTGGCAAGTCCTCAGAATAAGGCCTCATTCACACTGGGTGTTTAGACCCAGTGCATGCAGCTTTATTGTTTAAGTGGGAAGGGTGTAGGACACAGGTGCACCACTCAACCCCGCTACGGCTAACCGCTGCTGCGGATGGATAGTACACCTAGCGGTAGTAACATTTACAGAAGCATGCACACAGGGATGAATGATTGGAATACAAGAAATCTGCAAAAACCTAAACGCAAGGCTTCCAAGGCTGTTTTTTTCTCAGACTGCAAAGGCAGTTATACTGAAGGCAGACTTTTCCTCATTTAGGTCTTAGGGAGTAAATAGGGAAATTATCTCCTTACTCAGCTCTTCCAGAAGTTGTGGCCAAACAGTAGGGACTGGGTGTAAAAGGAGGAAAGCACTAAAAGCAGGACACATAAAGCCCAGATTCTATTTTATTCAGAATTTTTATGTCATAAAAAGCCAACACTTTTTGAGGGTTCAAAGTTTCACCCTTCATTAAGGCTTGCCATTGGACTGATACAATTAAAAGGATCCTGAAGGGTAATTAGTATGATTGCAGGTGCCTTTTAAAGAAAATCTATCACCCTATTTTTTACAGTTCTGTCCCCTATGGGGCAAGGTACATATAGTACTTGGTCTTATGTTTCAAAGTACTTTCTAACTCTAGGTATGAGATCCAACCTGCACCCCCTCCCCTCCTGCCAAGGCCTACCTAAAAACAACTATGAAGGAGACAGGTGATTCATAGGTTCAGCTTGTCTTGGCTGTGACCACTTTCCTCAGATATGCAATGGCAAGAGGAATGCAGAGACTGAAACATTCCCCCCTCCCTCTGCATTCCTCCTGCTGTTGCTCGTCTTGGGAAAGTGCTCACAGCTGATGAAAGCCGCAGCTATGAATCAGCCTTCTCCTTCATAGCTGTTGACAGCTCAGGTGCAGCACAAATGACTACATGTACTTTGTTCCATAGAGGACAGAACTTTTAAAAAAATTATGCTAAATCTTCTTTGGAGCTGTCCTCCTTGCTCACCCTTTTCTCACTTAGCAGTCCATTTGAAAGGGGGTATGGTAATGCCTAAAAACATTTTCTACAGAAATGAGAAAGATAAAAAATATGCAGTAAAGTATGCTAAAATATTTGTAATCCTTTCAATGTACGTATATAACTCATCTATGGATTAAGTATAGTTCTTACCTCACCACCCAAAAGTGGAAGAGCACCCATTGCTCTGTGGAGAGCACTTATTTCTGCAGTTGGTCCTGTAATCAGAGAAGTCCCAGTGTCTACTATGGCTTGGCAACCACCTTTGCAGAGAGTGAGTTGACTACCGACTCTTACTCTGTGGAGAGGAAAGGGAAATCGTAAGCCTTGCAATTCTGATATCTTTTTTACAGGTCAGTAAAAAGCAGAAGCTAAAGAATAAGTCCA
Organism: Lithobates sylvaticus; assembly: GCA_028564925.1. Classification (NCBI taxonomy): domain Eukaryota; kingdom Metazoa; phylum Chordata; class Amphibia; order Anura; family Ranidae; genus Lithobates; species Lithobates sylvaticus. The sequence goes on from CM053035.1 coordinate 51,466,269, forward strand.
TCCAAAAGTAACATTTCATTTTCTGGAAGAAGGTTAAATGCTGAATCACTTATCAACCTTTTATATGTCTTAGTAACTTTGGTGAAAAACTCTGTTATTAAGTTTAAAGGTCTGCTCACACACCGTGGTCATTATAAGAGGTTCTGATTTTTTCTGCAGAAGTTTTCTGGAGGATGCAGAAGGAAGAATGATAACCTAACCCTTACTGCTGTAGGAGGATTAAAGCGGAACTTCACTCTATCGAGCAACATTGATTACAATCCCTATGCTACTAGCATTAGTAAACAGATAAGAAAGTATATCATATTTACTTGTTTAAAGTGCTTTTAAAGCCAGAAGATTTTAAATCTTAATGCATATGCATTAACCAGTTAACGACCGCACCATTGAAAAAAATGTAATCTTAATTTTCCAAAGAATTGTGGGTAAAAATTACAAGATGAAAAAACTCACCATGTTTCTTACTAAATACCTTGGAATGTCTACTTTCCAAATAGGGGTAATTTGGGGGGTATTTGTACTTTCCTCACATTTCAGTGCCTCAAGAAATGACATAGGCTGTCAGTACATCAGGTGTGATCAATTTTCAATGATTGGCACCAAAGCTATACTTATTTGGGTTATTTTTACCAAAGATATGTTGCAGTATAAATTTTGGCCAAAATTTAAGAAGACAAATGACTAATTTGCTAAATTTTATAAAATAAACGACCAAAAAATATTTTTGTTTACAAAATTTTCGGTCTTTTTTATTTAAAGCGCAAAAAATAAAAACCCCAGTGGTGATCAAATATCACCAATAGAAAGCTCTATTTGTGTGAAAAAAAGGACAAAAATGTCATATGATTACAGTTTTGCATGACTGAGTAATTGTCATTCAAAATGTGAGAGCAATGAAAGATGAAAATTGGTCTGGTTAGGAAGGGGGTTTTAAGTGCCCAGTGGGTAAGTGGATAAGATAAAAAAAACCTTCTGTGTGCAGCAGCCCACCCTAAAGCCCCATACACACGGTCGGAAAATCCGACCACCAAATCCATCGGATTTGGTCCGACGGATTTAGTCCGACACTGGTGTTGCATACACACGGTCGGACAAAGTTGTCGGAAAATCCGATCATTCTGAACGTGGTGACGTTTGTTGCGTACGACGGGACTACGTAGAGACTAGTAGACAATAGCTTTGGTCTTGTAATGTGATCTGAGCATGCGTGGCACTTTGTCCGGTCGGAATTCGCTACACACGATCGGAATTGGTATGATCGGACTTTGTTGTCGGAAAATCTATCCAGCAGGAGATAGAACTTTGTCCGTCGGACAATCCGATGGAAACTGTCCGATGGTGCCTACACACTGTCGGAATTTCCGACAACATTGTCCGATAGGACAGAATCCATCGGAAAATCCGACGTGTGTATGGGGCTTAATACTTACCTGAGCCCAATCTACCTCCAGTGATGTGCATCAGTGCCTCGGCCATCTGGGAATCTCCCTCCTGGTTGTCTGAAACACAGCAGGGGTGCCATTGGCTCACGCTGCTGTCAGTCAAAGTCAGTTAGCCAAAAAGGAGAGAAAGGGGTGGGGCCGAACCGCGGTTCTGTTTCTGAATGGACACACTGAGGCTTGGCTCGGGTGCCCCCATAGCAAGCTGCTTGCTGTGGGGGCACTCGACAGGAAGGAGGGGCCAAAAGAGCCGACGGGGGACCCAAGAAGAGGAGAATCTGGGCTGCTCTGTGAAAAAAACATTTTAACAGAGCAGGTAGGTATAACGCGTTTGTTATTTTTAAAGAAAAAAAACAAGACTTTACAATCACTTTAAAGCTTTTTCTACATTTCTTCAGTTACTTCCTGATTTCCAGGCCTAGGTAAATTATGTCATACATCCCAGGAGACTTCAGAATGGGAGGAGGGGTTTTCCCAGCTAAGCACACCCTCCTGCCTGCTTGCCTGGGCTAAGGGCAGATGGATTTTCAGGAAGCAAATGCTACATGAATCATCTGTCTGTACTAAAGATTGCCACAGCCATAAATGCTAAAAGGTGTATTTAAAAGCGATTTCTCAACAAAATAAAGCATGGAGACATGGATGGATGGGTGAGCTTTGTTTGAAATATTAAAAATGAATTAAACAGCGTTTTGGGTTTGTGGTGTTCAGATACAGTGTAGTTCTGCATTAAGATTCCAAGGAGGTGCTGGCAACCATGGTGGTAAAACCATGCATGAATTAATTTGTTTAGTAAGAACAACTGATAAAATGCATTATTTGAGGTAGCAAGCTGTCACACCAAAGGAGAAAGGAACTATGTTTCCTGTTTTCTGAGAGCTAAAGAGCTTTATGACTTCCTCCTTTCCTTCCTCACATTAACTTTAATGCATAGCTCTCTTATTGGATTTAGCTATAAATGTCCATAGGTGGGTAAAAGTAGAGAACGAATAAGAAAAAAAAGTTATCCCAATTTGTATTAAAAAAAAAAAAAAAGTACAATAAGCCAATTTCTAACTTTTGAGGCTTGCTGCTGCTCCCTTTAAACTGGCCCACAAGAGCATTTATGGGTAATACAGTTGATCGCAGTAAGGGCAACACACTGATGCCGAACAAATAATTTTTATAGTTTTGTATCTATGCACTTACAATGATCATGTTTCCAAACTGCCAGCGCCAGTTGTTTTAGTGCATCTTTCCTGAACTTCCTACATCAAGTACAAGATTAAAGGGGACAGTGCAGTCTCCACTAATACTAGCTCAGAGAAGGGAGAAGGTGGAAGCAGCAGGGTGGCTTGCCTCATTAATGCCTAATGCCCTAATGCCAAACACACATACAGAAAAACCTCAATTTACACTATCCTATACCCATAGTTGATCTAGAGTAAGGCAAAAAAATACTAAAAAAGCATAATCTAATTTGCTCCGGCGGGGGAAAAAAGCCTTCCTGATCCTCTAATTGGCAGTCGGATATTCCCTGGATCAACTTTAACTAAAAAGTATTAGTATTTAGTTATATTATGTGCATTTAGGAAAGAATGGTTTTATGGTTGCACTGGATGGACTAGCTAACTATGTAACTATGTAACTATGTAATCCAGGCCTTTTTTTAAAAGAATCTACTGAGTTGGCCAGAACCAGCTCCTGAGGGAGTTTATTCCACATTTTCACAGCTCTTACTCTGAAGAAGCCCTTCCGTATTTGGAGTATAATTCTCTTTTCCTCCAGATGTCCCCTTGTCCAATGTGATGACCTTAAAGTAAATAACTCTACACTGAGTTTATTATAGTATGTATGACACATGCTTATTCTTAGCCCCCAAGTGCATAACTTTACATTGATCAACATTAAACCTGCTCAATTAAACAGTGCATTGAGGTAGACTTGTAAGTTGGAGACATCATGTAAGGACGTTATTCCACTGCATAGCTTGGTGTCATCTGCAAATACTAAAATGCTACTTTTAATTATAGACCCTATATCATTTATAAATATATTAAAAAGTATGGGTCCTAACACTGAACCTTGGGGTACACCACTAACAACCCTAGATCAGAGAATGAATAATTAACCACTACGCTCTGAATTCTGTCTTTTAGACAGTTTTCTATCTACAATTTACAAACTGATTTTTTCCAAGCTTATAGACTTTACCTTACACATGAGCCATGTGTAGGGAACTGTGTCAAATGCTTTTGCAAAATCCAAGTATACCACGTCCACCGTCACCCCTCTGTCCAAGGTTTTACTTACCTCCTCATAAAAAGAAATCAGATTTGTCTGACAACTTCTGCCTTTCATAAATCCATGCTGAATTTTGCTTAAAATATTTTTTTCTAGAAAGAACTTATCTATGTGGTCTATTATTAATCTCTCCAGTATCTTCCCGACTATAGAAGTTAAACTAACAGGTCTATAGTTACTTGGTAAAGACTTTGACCCCTTTTTAAATCTAGGTACCACATTGGCCCTACGCCATTTCAGTGGTACATTTCCCATCAATAATGAGCTCCTAAAAATTGGAAACAAAGGCTTTGAAATTACAGAGCTCAATTCTTTCAGGATCCGTCGGTGTATGCCGTCTGGTCCAGGTGCTTTATTCACTTTTAATCTGTTGAAATATTAGGATTTTTAAAACAGCTTACCTGTAAAATCCTTTTCTTTGGAGTACATCATGGGACACAGGGCCATAGTAGTTACTATGTGGGTTATAGGCCACTTTCAGGTGATGGACACTGGCACGCCCTAAGACAAAAAGTCCACTCCCTATATAATTCCTCCCACTACTGGGAGTACCTCTGTTTTGTAGCAAATCAATACAGGTGTATACCAAAAAGTCTGTCCCGTGATGTACTTCAAAGAAAATTATTTTACAGGTAAGCTGTTTTAAAAATCCTATTTTCTTATCGTACATCACGGGACACAGAGCCATAGTAGTTAATGCCAACTGAAGGGAGAAAGACACAACAAAAGTAGGGCACTAAGAGATTAGAGGACTCATACTGCAGCCTGCAGTACACTGCGCCCAAAGGCGATATCCTCATGACCTTTTATTTGATAGAACCTGGTAAATGTATGGACTGAAGACCGAGTTGCGGCCTTGCAGATTTGAGCCATGGAGGCTTGGTGATGCACTGCCCAGGAAGCACTAACAGCCCTGGTGGAGTGCGCTTTAATATGAAAAGGTGGAATTTTCCTCTTTAACCCATACGCTTGAACAATCACTTGAGGAATCCATTTAGAAATAGTAGATTTCAACGCTGCCTGTCCTCTCTTAGGACCTTCTGGCAACACAAACAAAACATCTGTTTTACGAATCTGAGCAGTCATCTTCAAATAGACCTTGACTGCTCTCACCACATCAAGAGAATGTAGTGACCTTTCTTCCGCAGAACGAGGTTCTGGAAAAAATGAAGGCAGAACAATATCCTGGTTTAAATGAAAACCTGACACTACCTTCGGTAGGAAATTAGGATGAAGATGCAATACAACCTTATCCTTATGAATAATCAAATATGGCTCTTTACAAGAAAGAGCAGCCAACTCTGATACTCTTCTTGCAGAAGATATGGCAACCAAAAAAATGAATTTCCTTGTCAAAATAACCAAGGGAATATCTCGTATCGGCTCAAAAGGCTGTTCCTGTAATGCTGACAGGACTAAATTCAAGTCCCAAGGGTTCAGGAGTGACCTAACCGGAGGATTAATCTGTGTTACCCCCTGAATAAAGCTACGAACCAGAGAATGTGAAGCAAGTGGTCACTGAAAAAAACACTGATAAGGCCAACACCTGGCCTCTGATAGTACTCAAGGCCAGCTTCATTTCTAATCCCAACTGTAGAAATTCAAGGATCCTACCTATGACATATTTCCTGGGGTGCCAACCCTTGGATTCACACCAGGAGACATATGCCTGCCAGACTCTATAATATATGACTCTGGAGGCCGGCTTCCTAGCATTAATCAAAGTAGAAACTACTGAACCTGACAGCCCACGGTCTTTCAGAATGTGGGTCTCAATAGCCAAACCATTACATTTAGCGTTTGTAAGGTAGGATGGAATACCGGACCTTGCGAGAGAAGGTCTGGCCACGGTGGTAGGATCCATGGGTCCCCTACCGCCATCTTTATGATCTCTGCATACCAAGATCTCCTGGGCCACAAGAATCACCTGCTTCCCTTCCTGCTTGATCCTGCAAAGAAGGTGCGGAAGCAGCAGAACAGGAGGGAACGCATAGATCAGTGAAAACTGATCCCACGAAAAAACCAAGGCATCTGTTCCGCATGCCAGCGGATCCTTTGTCCTTGACACAAAGTTGTTGATCTTTTTGTTGAACCTTGACGCAAACAGATCCACGTCCAGAATTCCCCATCTTTGACATATTTACAGAAAGATGTCGGGGTGAAGAGACCATTCTCCCGGGAACAACTGTTGGCGACTCAAGTAGTCCACCTGCCAATTCTCTATTCCCGGAATGAAGACTGCCGATAGGCAAGGAATGTTGTCTTCTGCCCAGGATAGGATTCCCCTCTCTCTGAGCTGCACGACTTCTCGTGCCCCCTTGGTGATTGATAGAGGCCACTGTTGTGGCATTGTCAGATTGGATCCTGACAGGACAATTCCGTAATCTGAGCGTTCAGGCCTTCAGGGCCAAGCGTGCTGCCCAAATCTCTAGAATATTGATGGGCAAGGTCATTTCTGTTTTGGACCATTTTCCTTGTACAGATGCTTCTTCCAGGACTGCTCCCCAGCACAGAAGGCTGGCATCTGTTGTCACCACCTTCCAGGTAACTGGTAGGAAGGACTGTCCTTTCTGAAGATTCTTGAATGTCAACCACCAACTGAGGCTTTGACGCACTTTGGGGGATAAACGCATTAGGAGGTCTAGAGCTTAGGCCTTCCTGTTCCAAATAGACAGGATACTGTTTTGCAGCAGTCTCGACTGAAACTGCGCATAAGGAACGGCCTCGAATGAAGCTACCATCTTTCCCAACAATCTCATGCAAAGTCGAATAGAAGGATTCTTCTTTGCATTGACCACCTGAATCAGTTCCCCTATGGAACTGATCTTTGCCTGGGGCAAGAACACCCTCTTCTGAGCTGTATCTATAATCAGGCCCAAGTACTGCAATCTCCTTGATGGTTTTAAGGAGGATTTCTCCTTGAGAATCCAACCTAGTTATGCCAGGTAGCTGACTGTGGTGACCAAACTCTGGTTTAAGCGTGCTACCGATGGATCTATCAAGAGTAGATCGTCTAAATAAGCTAGAATCGTTATTCCTTGAGCCCCTAATCTGGCCAAAGGGGGAGCCAGTAAACACTTGAGGTGCAGTAGCTAGACCGAAAGGCAGAGCTACAAACTGAAAATGAAGATTTTGATTTTGAAGATCTCGAAGCGTAGATATTTCTAGTGAGCGGGGAAAATAGGTACATGTAGATAAGCATCCTTGATAAGCATCGTATTGACCCTAGCAGTTCTCCATCTTGTAGAATGTAGACCACTGATCGGATTGATTCCATGCGAAAAGAGCGGATATTCAAAAACTGGTTTAGATCTTTGAGATCTAAAATGGGTCTTGACATCCTCGTTTAGTTTTGGTACCGTAAAAAGGTTTGAATAAAACCCTAACCCTCGCTCTTCCATGGGGACCACCAATATCACTTTTTTGTCTCACTTTTTGAGACAAGAGATGATCCAAAGCCAGAAAGAGTGACTTCTTTTTTTCTGGGTCTCTGGGAATGTTTGATCTGAGAAAACGAGGAGACGGGAACTCTCAGAACTTACTGCGATAGCCAGCTGTAGAGGGGGGCGGTGGACACGTTTTTGTTATCACTTAGTGTTTGTATTGGTCCAGCAGCGCACCTACACCTTTGCAGCCATTGTGCTATCTGCTGGGGGTTTGGTGTGCTCCTGTACCTTTAAGAAGGGGTGGCTCCCCTTCAGTCCACCTGCCCTCATCTACCCATTAGAATGTATGTGCCTCCACTGTGGGGACACTCTTAGTTTAGTGTTAGGACCACAGATATCAGGGTGCCTTGACGAGGCTCTGTGGCTTACGCATGCGTTTGCAAATGCGTGCGGACTAAACCCCTGTTTTTAACGCACCTGTTAGACAGGTTAATTTGGTTGTCTGCAAGCTGGTGGTAAGTAGGCTTGGTTTTTTCCTGGGCATTCCCCAGGCCTTGTTGTTATCTGCTTTAGCCTTCCAATGCCACTTACTGCGATAGCCAGCTGTAGAGGGGGGCGGTGGACACGTTTTTGTTATCACTTAGTGTTTGTATTGGTCCAGCAGCGCACCTACACCTTTGCAGCCATTGTGCTATCTGCTGGGGGTTTGGTGTGCTCCTGTACCTTTAAGAAGGGGTGGCTCCCCTTCAGTCCACCTGCCCTCATCTACCCATTAGAATGTATGTGCCTCCACTGTGGGGACACTCTTAGTTTAGTGTTAGGACCACAGATATCAGGGTGCCTTGACGAGGCTCTGTGGCTTACGCATGCGTTTGCAAATGCGTGCGGACTAAACCCCTGTTTTTAACGCACCTGTTAGACAGGTTAATTTGGTTGTCTGCAAGCTGGTGGTAAGTAGGCTTGGTTTTTTCCTGGGCATTCCCCAGGCCTTGTTGTTATCTGCTTTAGCCTTCCAATGCCACTTACTGCGATAGCCAGCTGTAGAGGGGGGCGGTGGACACGTTTTTGTTATCACTTAGTGTTTGTATTGGTCCAGCAGCGCACCTACACCTTTGCAGCCATTGTGCTATCTGCTGGGGGTTTGGTGTGCTCCTGTACCTTTAAGAAGGGGTGGCTCCCCTTCAGTCCACCTGCCCTCATCTACCCATTAGAATGTATGTGCCTCCACGGTGGGGACACTCTTAGTTTAGTGTTAGGACCACAGATATCAGGGTGCCTTGACGAGGCTCTGTGGCTTACGCATGCGTTTGCAAATGCGTGCGGACTAAACCCCTGTTTTTAACGCACCTGTTAGACAGGTTAATTTGGTTGTCTGCAAGCTGGTGGTAAGTAGGCTTGGTTTTTTCCTGGGCATTCCCCAGGCCTTGTTGTTATCTGCTTTAGCCTTCCAATGCCACTTACTGCGATAGCCAGCTGTAGAGGGGGGCGGTGGACACGCTTTTGTTATCACTTAGTGTTTGTATTGGTCCAGCAGCGCACCTACACCTTTGCAGCCATTGTGCTATCTGCTGGGGGTTTGGTGTGCTCCTGTACCTTTAAGAAGGGGTGGCTCCCCTTCAGTCCACCTGCCCTCATCTACCCATTAGAATGTATGTGCCTCCACTGTGGGGACACTCTTAGTTTAGTGTTAGGACCACAGATATCAGGGTGCCTTGACGAGGCTCTGTGGCTTACGCATGCGTTTGCAAATGCGTGCGGACTAAACCCCTGTTTTTAACGCACCTGTTAGACAGGTTAATTTGGTTGTCTGCAAGCTGGTGGTAAGTAGGCTTGGTTTTTTCCTGGGCATTCCCCAGGCCTTGTTGTTATCTGCTTTAGCCTTCCAATGCCACTTACTGCGATAGCCAGCTGTAGAGGGGGGCGGTGGACACGTTTTTGTTATCACTTAGTGTTTGTATTGGTCCAGCAGCGCACCTACACCTTTGCAGCCATTGTGCTATCTGCTGGGGGTTTGGTGTGCTCCTGTACCTTTAAGAAGGGGTGGCTCCCCTTCAGTCCACCTGCCCTCATCTACCCATTAGAATGTATGTGCCTCCACTGTGGGGACACTCTTAGTTTAGTGTTAGGACCACAGATATCAGGGTGCCTTGACGAGGCTCTGTGGCTTACGCATGCGTTTGCAAATGCGTGCGGACTAAACCCCTGTTTTTAACGCACCTGTTAGACAGGTTAATTTGGTTGTCTGCAAGCTGGTGGTAAGTAGGCTTGGTTTTTTCCTGGGCATTCCCCAGGCCTTGTTGTTATCTGCTTTAGCCTTCCAATGCCACTTACTGCGATAGCCAGCTGTAGAGGGGGGCGGTGGACACGTTTTTGTTATCACTTAGTGTTTGTATTGGTCCAGCAGCGCACCTACACCTTTGCAGCCATTGTGCTATCTGCTGGGGGTTTGGTGTGCTCCTGTACCTTTAAGAAGGGGTGGCTCCCCTTCAGTCCACCTGCCCTCATCTACCCATTAGAATGTATGTGCCTCCACTGTGGGGACACTCTTAGTTTAGTGTTAGGACCACAGATATCAGGGTGCCTTGACGAGGCTCTGTGGCTTACGCATGCGTTTGCAAATGCGTGCGGACTAAACCCCTGTTTTTAACGCACCTGTTAGACAGGTTAATTTGGTTGTCTGCAAGCTGGTGGTAAGTAGGCTTGGTTTTTTCCTGGGCATTCCCCAGGCCTTGTTGTTATCTGCTTTAGCCTTCCAATGCCACTTACTGCGATAGCCAGCTGTAGAGGGGGGCGGTGGACACGTTTTTGTTATCACTTAGTGTTTGTATTGGTCCAGCAGCGCACCTACACCTTTGCAGCCATTGTGCTATCTGCTGGGGGTTTGGTGTGCTCCTGTACCTTTAAGAAGGGGTGGCTCCCCTTCAGTCCACCTGCCCTCATCTACCCATTAGAATGTATGTGCCTCCACTGTGGGGACACTCTTAGTTTAGTGTTAGGACCACAGATATCAGGGTGCCTTGACGAGGCTCTGTGGCTTACGCATGCGTTTGCAAATGCGTGCGGACTAAACCCCTGTTTTTAACGCACCTGTTAGACAGGTTAATTTGGTTGTCTGCAAGCTGGTGGTAAGTAGGCTTGGTTTTTTCCTGGGCATTCCCCAGGCCTTGTTGTTATCTGCTTTAGCCTTCCAATGCCACTTACTGCGATAGCCAGCTGTAGAGGGGGGCGGTGGACACGTTTTTGTTATCACTTAGTGTTTGTATTGGTCCAGCAGCGCACCTACACCTTTGCAGCCATTGTGCTATCTGCTGGGGGTTTGGTGTGCTCCTGTACCTTTAAGAAGGGGTGGCTCCCCTTCAGTCCACCTGCCCTCATCTACCCATTAGAATGTATGTGCCTCCACTGTGGGGACACTCTTAGTTTAGTGTTAGGACCACAGATATCAGGGTGCCTTGACGAGGCTCTGTGGCTTACGCATGCGTTTGCAAATGCGTGCGGACTAAACCCCTGTTTTTAACGCACCTGTTAGACAGGTTAATTTGGTTGTCTGCAAGCTGGTGGTAAGTAGGCTTGGTTTTTTCCTGGGCATTCCCCAGGCCTTGTTGTTATCTGCTTTAGCCTTCCAATGCCACTTACTGCGATAGCCAGCTGTAGAGGGGGGCGGTGGACACGTTTTTGTTATCACTTAGTGTTTGTATTGGTCCAGCAGCGCACCTACACCTTTGCAGCCATTGTGCTATCTGCTGGGGGTTTGGTGTGCTCCTGTACCTTTAAGAAGGGGTGGCTCCCCTTCAGTCCACCTGCCCTCATCTACCCATTAGAATGTATGTGCCTCCACTGTGGGGACACTCTTAGTTTAGTGTTAGGACCACAGATATCAGGGTGCCTTGACGAGGCTCTGTGGCTTACGCATGCGTTTGCAAATGCGTGCGGACTAAACCCCTGTTTTTAACGCACCTGTTAGACAGGTTAATTTGGTTGTCTGCAAGCTGGTGGTAAGTAGGCTTGGTTTTTTCCTGGGCATTCCCCAGGCCTTGTTGTTATCTGCTTTAGCCTTCCAATGCCACTTACTGCGATAGCCAGCTGTAGAGGGGGGCGGTGGACACGTTTTTGTTATCACTTAGTGTTTGTATTGGTCCAGCAGCGCACCTACACCTTTGCAGCCATTGTGCTATCTGCTGGGGGTTTGGTGTGCTCCTGTACCTTTAAGAAGGGGTGGCTCCCCTTCAGTCCACCTGCCCTCATCTACCCATTAGAATGTATGTGCCTCCACTGTGGGGACACTCTTAGTTTAGTGTTAGGACCACAGATATCAGGGTGCCTTGACGAGGCTCTGTGGCTTACGCATGCGTTTGCAAATGCGTGCGGACTAAACCCCTGTTTTTAACGCACCTGTTAGACAGGTTAATTTGGTTGTCTGCAAGCTGGTGGTAAGTAGGCTTGGTTTTTTCCTGGGCATTCCCCAGGCCTTGTTGTTATCTGCTTTAGCCTTCCAATGCCACTTACTGCGATAGCCAGCTGTAGAGGGGGGCGGTGGACACGTTTTTGTTATCACTTAGTGTTTGTATTGGTCCAGCAGCGCACCTACACCTTTGCAGCCATTGTGCTATCTGCTGGGGGTTTGGTGTGCTCCTGTACCTTTTAAGAAGGGGTGGCTCCCCTTCAGTCCACCTGCCCTCATCTACCCATTAGAATGTATGTGCCTCCACTGTGGGGACACTCTTAGTTTAGTGTTAGGACCACAGATATCAGGGTGCCTTGACGAGGCTCTGTGGCTTACGCATGCGTTTGCAAATGCGTGCGGACTAAACCCCTGTTTTTAACGCACCTGTTAGACAGGTTAATTTGGTTGTCTGCAAGCTGGTGGTAAGTAGGCTTGGTTTTTTCCTGGGCATTCCCCAGGCCTTGTTGTTATCTGCTTTAGCCTTCCAATGCCACTTACTGCGATAGCCAGCTGTAGAGGGGGGCGGTGGACACGTTTTTGTTATCACTTAGTGTTTGTATTGGTCCAGCAGCGCACCTACACCTTTGCAGCCATTGTGCTATCTGCTGGGGGTTTGGTGTGCTCCTGTACCTTTAAGAAGGGGTGGCTCCCCTTCAGTCCACCTGCCCTCATCTACCCATTAGAATGTATGTGCCTCCACTGTGGGGACACTCTTAGTTTAGTGTTAGGACCACAGATATCAGGGTGCCTTGACGAGGCTCTGTGGCTTACGCATGCGTTTGCAAATGCGTGCGGACTAAACCCCTGTTTTTAACGCACCTGTTAGACAGGTTAATTTGGTTGTCTGCAAGCTGGTGGTAAGTAGGCTTGGTTTTTTCCTGGGCATTCCCCAGGCCTTGTTGTTATCTGCTTTAGCCTTCCAATGCCACTTACTGCGATAGCCAGCTGTAGAGGGGGGGCGGTGGACACGTTTTTGTTATCACTTAGTGTTTGTATTGGTCCAGCAGCGCACCTACACCTTTGCAGCCATTGTGCTATCTGCTGGGGGTTTGGTGTGCTCCTGTACCTTTAAGAAGGGGTGGCTCCCCTTCAGTCCACCTGCCCTCATCTACCCATTAGAATGTATGTGCCTCCACTGTGGGGACACTCTTAGTTTAGTGTTAGGACCACAGATATCAGGGTGCCTTGACGAGGCTCTGTGGCTTACGCATGCGTTTGCAAATGCGTGCGGACTAAACCCCTGTTTTTAACGCACCTGTTAGACAGGTTAATTTGGTTGTCTGCAAGCTGGTGGTAAGTAGGCTTGGTTTTTTCCTGGGCATTCCCCAGGCCTTGTTGTTATCTGCTTTAGCCTTCCAATGCCACTTACTGCGATAGCCAGCTGTAGAGGGGGGCGGTGGACACGTTTTTGTTATCACTTAGTGTTTGTATTGGTCCAGCAGCGCACCTACACCTTTGCAGCCATTGTGCTATCTGCTGGGGGTTTGGTGTGCTCCTGTACCTTTAAGAAGGGGTGGCTCCCCTTCAGTCCACCTGCCCTCATCTACCCATTAGAATGTATGTGCCTCCACTGTGGGGACACTCTTAGTTTAGTGTTAGGACCACAGATATCAGGGTGCCTTGACGAGGCTCTGTGGCTTACGCATGCGTTTGCAAATGCGTGCGGACTAAACCCCTGTTTTTAACGCACCTGTTAGACAGGTTAATTTGGTTGTCTGCAAGCTGGTGGTAAGTAGGCTTGGTTTTTTCCTGGGCATTCCCCAGGCCTTGTTGTTATCTGCTTTAGCCTTCCAATGCCACTTACTGCGATAGCCAGCTGTAGAGGGGGGCGGTGGACACGTTTTTGTTATCACTTAGTGTTTGTATTGGTCCAGCAGCGCACCTACACCTTTGCAGCCATTGTGCTATCTGCTGGGGGTTTGGTGTGCTCCTGTACCTTTAAGAAGGGGTGGCTCCCCTTCAGTCCACCTGCCCTCATCTACCCATTAGAATGTATGTGCCTCCACTGTGGGGACACTCTTAGTTTAGTGTTAGGACCACAGATATCAGGGTGCCTTGACGAGGCTCTGTGGCTTACGCATGCGTTTGCAAATGCGTGCGGACTAAACCCCTGTTTTTAACGCACCTGTTAGACAGGTTAATTTGGTTGTCTGCAAGCTGGTGGTAAGTAGGCTTGGTTTTTTCCTGGGCATTCCCCAGGCCTTGTTGTTATCTGCTTTAGCCTTCCAATGCCACTTACTGCGATAGCCAGCTGTAGAGGGGGGCGGTGGACACGTTTTTGTTATCACTTAGTGTTTGTATTGGTCCAGCAGCGCACCTACACCTTTGCAGCCATTGTGCTATCTGCTGGGGGTTTGGTGTGCTCCTGTACCTTTAAGAAGGGGTGGCTCCCCTTCAGTCCACCTGCCCTCATCTACCCATTAGAATGTATGTGCCTCCACTGTGGGGACACTCTTAGTTTAGTGTTAGGACCACAGATATCAGGGTGCCTTGACGAGGCTCTGTGGCTTACGCATGCGTTTGCAAATGCGTGCGGACTAAACCCCTGTTTTTAACGCACCTGTTAGACAGGTTAATTTGGTTGTCTGCAAGCTGGTGGTAAGTAGGCTTGGTTTTTTCCTGGGCATTCCCCAGGCCTTGTTGTTATCTGCTTTAGCCTTCCAATGCCACTTACTGCGATAGCCAGCTGTAGAGGGGGGCGGTGGACACGTTTTTGTTATCACTTAGTGTTTGTATTGGTCCAGCAGCGCACCTACACCTTTGCAGCCATTGTGCTATCTGCTGGGGGTTTGGTGTGCTCCTGTACCTTTAAGAAGGGGTGGCTCCCCTTCAGTCCACCTGCCCTCATCTACCCATTAGAATGTATGTGCCTCCACTGTGGGGACACTCTTAGTTTAGTGTTAGGACCACAGATATCAGGGTGCCTTGACGAGGCTCTGTGGCTTACGCATGCGTTTGCAAATGCGTGCGGACTAAACCCCTGTTTTTAACGCACCTGTTAGACAGGTTAATTTGGTTGTCTGCAAGCTGGTGGTAAGTAGGCTTGGTTTTTTTCCTGGGCATTCCCCAGGCCTTGTTGTTATCTGCTTTAGCCTTCCAATGCCACTTACTGCGATAGCCAGCTGTAGAGGGGGGCGGTGGACACGTTTTTGTTATCACTTAGTGTTTGTATTGGTCCAGCAGCGCACCTACACCTTTGCAGCCATTGTGCTATCTGCTGGGGGTTTGGTGTGCTCCTGTACCTTTAAGAAGGGGTGGCTCCCCTTCAGTCCACCTGCCCTCATCTACCCATTAGAATGTATGTGCCTCCACTGTGGGGACACTCTTAGTTTAGTGTTAGGACCACAGATATCAGGGTGCCTTGACGAGGCTCTGTGGCTTACGCATGCGTTTGCAAATGCGTGCGGACTAAACCCCTGTTTTTAACGCACCTGTTAGACAGGTTAATTTGGTTGTCTGCAAGCTGGTGGTAAGTAGGCTTGGTTTTTTCCTGGGCATTCCCCAGGCCTTGTTGTTATCTGCTTTAGCCTTCCAATGCCACTTACTGCGATAGCCAGCTGTAGAGGGGGGCGGTGGACACGTTTTTGTTATCACTTAGTGTTTGTATTGGTCCAGCAGCGCACCTACACCTTTGCAGCCATTGTGCTATCTGCTGGGGGTTTGGTGTGCTCCTGTACCTTTAAGAAGGGGTGGCTCCCCTTCAGTCCACCTGCCCTCATCTACCCATTAGAATGTATGTGCCTCCACTGTGGGGACACTCTTAGTTTAGTGTTAGGACCACAGATATCAGGGTGCCTTGACGAGGCTCTGTGGCTTACGCATGCGTTTGCAAATGCGTGCGGACTAAACCCCTGTTTTTAACGCACCTGTTAGACAGGTTAATTTGGTTGTCTGCAAGCTGGTGGTAAGTAGGCTTGGTTTTTTTCCTGGGCATTCCCCAGGCCTTGTTGTTAAGAACTCTAGTCTGTAACCTAGATATATTGAGGAAGCCACCCATTTGTCTCGACACTGTTCCTGCCAGACCCTTGAGAACTGCAGAAGCCTCCCCCCCACTCGAGCGAGCGGGGGGGCCCATTCATAAGGAGGTTTTAGTATTTTGTTTAGCGGGTTTCCTTCCCCAGGGCCTCTTTTGACCCTGAGGTTTACCTCTTGAATTTATCGGTGGAGGCCGGCGTGACTGCCTGGAGGCAGATGCTCCTGGCACTGGAGAAGAAGCTTGTTTAAAAGAAAAACGCTTAAACTTCTTCTTAACTGATAAAAGGGAACTTTTTCCATTAAAAATTCTGTGGATGTATTTATCCAGATCGTCTCCAAACAACCGTTCACCATAAAAAGGAAAACTAGCCAAGAGATTTTTGCATTGAGCTTCGGCTGATCAATTTTTCAACCATAGAACTCTACGCACATGTACCAGCCTGAGCATAAGCCGTGAGAGAATAGAATCTTTCATAGCGTCTACTGTAAAAAAATAACGCCTCTGATAACCTGGCCAAATCTTGGGCCTGCTGGAATAATCTTGAGCACCTCTTTAAACTGGTCTTTTAACCACTTCAGCCCCGGACCAATTGGCAGCCAAAGGACCAGGCCCCTTTTTGCAATTCGGCACTGCGTCGCTTTAACTAACAATTGCGCGGTCATGCGACGTGGCTCCAAAACAAAATTGGCGTCCTTTTTCCCCACAAATAGAGCTTTCTTTTGGTGGTATTTGATCGCCCCTGCGGTTTTTATTTTTTGCGCTATAAACAAAAATAGAGCGACAATTTTGAAAAAAATGCAATATTTTTTACTTTTTGCTATAATAAATATCCCCAAAAAATATATAAAAAAACATTTTTTTTCCTCATTTTAGGCCGATACGTATTCTTCTACATATTTTTGGTAAAAAAAAATCGCGATTATTGATTAGTTTGCGCAAAAGTTATAGCGTTTACAAAATAGGGGATAGTTTTATAGCATTTTTATTAATATTTTTTTTTTATTAGTAATGGCGGCGATCAGCGATTTTTATTGTGACTGCGACATTTTGGCGGACACATCGGACATTTTTGACACATTTTTGGGACATTTGTCATTTATACAGAAATCAGTGCTATTTAAATAGCACTGATTCCTATGTAAATGACAGTTGTAGTTAGGGGGTTAACCACAAGGGGGCGGGGAGGAGTCAGTGTGACGTGTTGTGTTTACTGTAGGGGGGCGTGGCTGTACGTCTGACGTCATTGATCGGCGTTCCCGATGACAGGGAACCGCCGATCACTGACAGTCAGTGTAGGAAGCGCGGGGAGAGGTTTGTTTACATAGACCTCTCCCCGTTCTTCCGCTCCGTAACCCGATCGCGGGATACCAGCGGCGATCGGGTCCGCTGGTCCCGCGGCCGGGGTCACGGAGCTCCCGACCAGGTCGCGAGCGCGCCGCTAGGCACATGCCGCAGGCACATGCACGATCACGTACAGGTATGTGATTCTGCCTGCCCGTGCCATTCTGCTGACGTATATATGCAGTGGCCGGTCGGGAAGCGGTTAAGGACTGACATACCCTGATCACTGCCAGCGCAGGCTGAACCACTGAACCTGCCAGAGAAATATTGTTTTTAAATAGGAATTCCAACTTCTTATCTGTTGGATCCTTCAGCATCTTAGCATTGTCTACAGGACAAGTCAAGTTTTTTTTCACAGAGGATAAAGCAGCGTCAATTGCTGGAATCCCCCATTTCTTATTAAACTCTTCTTCCATAGGATAAAGTGTTGAAAACTTTTTTGGAGGAAACATTTTTTATCTGGGTGCTCCCACTCAGAATACATAAGCTATTTCTGTAATGAATGGATAGGAAAAGCATGAATAGGTTGGGGAGGCTTTAGCAAACCCAAACAAGAAGTGGGCTCATCGGCAAAATGTAAAAACACATTGTTTCCCTGGAAGCCCAGGTTCTGAATCTAGGGAAGCAACTGTCAGCACTGAGAAGACCCCCCCATACTAAAGAAGAGCTGGGAACGTACCCCGCAGGTACTGACAGGGGCCAGCACAGAGGCAAGTGGAGACAAAGAGGTGCAGGCACCAGAAAAGAGTAGATGGGTGACAGTCAGGAAGGATAGAAAGAGAGAAGTGCCAGCGGGGCCAATCCAGGGCTGGAGCATTCCAATAAGTACGCTCCATTGATTGACATTGGTGAATCCAGTCATGGACCATCACTGCTGGGGCTGAGGGACTCTCCTAGCTGCCAGGGGAAGAACTCCTCCAGTGAGAGTAGGGTGGAAGCGAAGGGAAAGGATAGACAGATTCTGGTGATAGGGGACTCAATTCTTAGAAGAACAGAGAGGGCAATCTGTGACAAAGACCTGAAGCGCCAAACTGTATGCTGTCTACCGGGCGCTCGGGTTCGGCACATCACGGATCTGGTGGACAGATTACTGGGAGGGGCTGGGGAAGACCCAGCTGTCATGGTGCATGTTGGCACCAATGACAAAGTCAAAGGCAGATGTAGTGTCCTAAAGAACGATTTTAGGGACTTGGGAGATAAATTGACCTCCAAGCACCTCCAAGGTAGTATTCTCAGGAATACTACCAGTACCTCGAGCCACACCAGGAACGCAGAGGGAGATTAGGGAAGTAAACAAGTTGCTGAGGAGCTGGTGTGGTAAGGAGGTTTTTGGGTTCCTGGAGGACTGGGCCGACTTCTCAGTCGGTCACCAGATCTATAGAAGGGGCGGACTGCACCTAAATGAGGAGGGTGCAGATCTGCTGGGAGTAAAGATGGACAAAAAGTTAAAGGGGTTTTAAAAATAGGTGATGGGGGGAGGGCCAATATAGTCAGTGCGGAACATATTCCAGAGGGTAGTATTGGGGGCATTAGTGGTAGGTTGACTAAAGCACATAAACCCAAGGTAACTATAGTAACAAGTCCTAGTTGCAATCTCGGAACACCCAATAAGAGGATATTTTGCGACCAGTCTAAACCACGTGGCATGTTCACTGGCGGACAAGATGGGTGAATTAGAGATACTGTTGTACGAGGAGGATTTGTATTTTGTCGGAATTTGAGAGACCTGGTTCAACAGCTCCCATGATTGTCTGGCAACCATTCAAAGGTATTCACTTTATTGCAGGGATAGAGAGGGTAAAAAAGGGGGAGGGGTATGTCTATATATCAAGAATAATGTACAAGTGAATGTGAGAGATGACATCACTAAGGGAGCTAGGGAGGAGGTGGAATCCTTATGGGTAGAGCTCCAAAAGGATGAAGCTAAGGTGAAAATAATACTGGGAGTATGCTATAGGCCTACTAACCTGAGGGAGGAGGTGGTGGTGGACCTCCTATCACAATTTTGATTAGCAGCAAGCATGGGAAGTGTCATCATAATGGGGGAATTTAATTATCCAGACATAGACTGGACGGAGGGAACCACGCATTCGTCTAAGGCTCGCCAGTTCCTTAATGTCTTGCAGGACAATTTCATTGGTCAGATGGTAGACACACCAACTAGAAATAAAACTTTACTAGATCTACTGATTACCAACAATACAGACCTGATCACGGATGTGGAAATACAGGACAATTTAGGAAACAGTGATCACAGGTCAAATGGCTTCAGTGTAAATCACACAAATAGGAAACATAATGGGAATACAAAGACACTGAATTTTAAAAGAGCCAACTTCCCTAAACTACAAACCTTGCTAGAAGGCATAAATTGGGATAAAATCTTAGGAACAAAGAACACGGAGGAGAGATGGGTTCGCTTTAAGAGCATATTAAATAAAGGCATTAGCCAGTGCATCCCATTGGGTAATAAATTTAAAGGAGCGAACAAAAGTCATGGATGGCTTTACTCCAATGTAACAATGCATATAAAAGCAAAGGAGAAGGCCTTCAAAAAAAAAAATGCCACCAGCATTTAGACTTTATAAAGAATACAACAAGAAATGTAAGGGTGCAATTAGGGCGGCTAAGATAGAACACGAAAGACACATAGCGGAGGAGAGCAAAAAAAATCAGAAGACATTATTTAAGTATGTAAACAGTAAAAAAGGGAGCACAGACCATATTGGTCCCATAAAGAATGAGGAAGGACATCTGGTTACAAAGGATGGGGAGATGGGCGAAGGTATTGAATTTATTCTTCTCCTCAGTCTTCACGAGGGAATCGGGGGGCTTTAGTAACCAAATTTGCAGTGATTATCCTCAAGTCACAGGAAGCACCCTAAACTTGGGAAACTTAACATTAATAAATCACAGGGACCGAATGGGTTGCACCCGAGGGTACTTAAGGAACTCAGTGAAGTAATTGCCAGACCATTGTTCATAATTTTAACTGACAGTCTACTGACTGGAATGGTACCAGCAAATTGGAGAAAAGCCAATGTAGCACCAATATTTAAAAAGGGCCCAAAATACATCCCTGGGAATTACAGACCAGTTAGCCTAACATCAATAGTATGCAAGCTCTTGGAGGGGACGATAAGGGACTATATTCAAGATTTTAGTAATGAAAACAGTATCATTAGTAGTAATCAGCATGGATTCATGAAGAATCCTTGCCAAACCAATCTATTTACCTTCTATGAGGAAGTGAGTTGACATCTAGATAAAGGAAGGCCCGTAGACGTGGTGTATCTAGATTTTGCAAAAGCATTTTACACATTTCCCCATAAACGTTTACTGTACAAAATAAGGTCCGTTGGCTTGGACCATAGGGTGAGTACATGGATTGAAACCTGGCTACAAGGGAGAGTTCAGAAGGTGGTGATAAATGGGAAATACTCGGAATGGTCAGAGGTGGGTAGTGGGGTCCCACAGGGTTTTGTGCTGGGACCAATCCTATTTAAATTATTATTATGGTTAGGCACATTCAAACACAGGTTCGATGGACACAGGTCGCTATTGTCAGCGTCATGTCGAATCTCCTATCTATATCGAACTGTTGTCACAACGAAAACGAAAATAAAGAATTTGTCGGATGTCGGATATTTTGGTTTTGGGATTCTGAACGTTCGTTATCGTTTGTTAAAACGCTAAAGAAAATACCCGAAATTCAGACGAAAACGAATGCACATGTCTAATAATTCTCTCACTCTACTCTTGCCGAACCTAGAGTATGCTGTCCAGTTCTGGGCACCAGTCCTCAGGAATGATGTACTGGAAATGTACAAAGAAGGGCAACAAAGCTAATAAAATGTCTGGAGGATATTAGTTATGAAGAAAGGTTGCGACCACTGAACTTATTCTCTCTGGAGAAGAGACACTTGAGATGAGAAATGATTTCAATTAACAAATACCATACTGGTGACCCCACAATAGGGATAAATCTTTTTCACGGAAGAGAATTGAACAAGACACATGGCCACTCATTAAAGTTTGAAGAAAAGAGGTTTAACCATAAACTACATAGAGGGTTCTTTACTGTAAGAGCTGCCAGGGTGTGGAATTCCCTGCCACAGGCAGTGGTCTCAGCGGGGGGCATCGATAGTTTTAAAAAACAATTAGATAAGCACCTGAACGACCACAACATACAGGAATATACAAGGTAATACTGACTTATAATCACACACAGGTTAGACTTGATGGACTTGTGTCTTTTCTCAACTTCACCTACTATATAACTGAGTAACTGAGTGACATAAATGTGGCTCTGGCCAATCACAGTACCGGAGCCCGCAAAACCCGGAAATAACTCTGGGAGACATGTCGCTAGTCACAGCGGTGTGCGGAGACCGCTGCAACAGCTTCGATCTAAGGTAAGTATTTCATAATGAGCTAGTATGCCTCTGTCTTGCAGTTTGTATTTTATGAGCTTACAACCACTCTAACGCAGTATATTTCAGTGCGTTGGTGCACATTTACAGAAGTATATTGCAGTGCATCAGTGCACATTTAACGCAGTATATTTCAGTGCGTTATTGCATGTTTACCACAGTATATTGCAGTGCATTACTGCACATTTAATGCAGTATATTTCAGTGAGTTATTGCACGTTTACCACAGTATATTGCAATGTGTTAGTGCACGTTTAACCACTTCAGCCCCTGACCAATTGGCAGCCAAAGGACCAGGCCCCTTTTTGCGATTCGGCACTGCGTCGCTTTAACTGACAATTGCGCGGTCGTGCGACGTGGCTCCAAAACAAAATTGGCGTCCTTTTTTTCCCACAAATAGAGCTTTCTTTTGGTGGTATTTGATCGCCCCTGCGGTTTTTATTTTTTGCGCTATAAACAAAAATATAGCGACAATTTTGAAAACAATGCAATATTTTTTGCTTTTTGCTATAATAAATATCCCCAAAAAATATATAAAACTATTTTTTTTCCTCAGTTTAGGCCGATACGTATTCTTCTACATATTTTTGGTAAAAAAAAAAATCGCAATTAGCGATTATTGATTGGTTTGCGCAAAAGTTATAGCGTTTACAAAATAGGGGATAGTTTTATAGCATTTTTATTAATATTTTTTTTTTTACTAGTAATGGCGGCGATCAGCGATTTTTATTGTGACTGCGACATTATGGCGGACACATCAGACATTTTTGACACATTTTTGGGACCATTGTCATTTATACAGCAATCAATGCTATTTAAATGCATTGATTCCTGTAGAAATGACAGTTGTAGTGAAGGGGTTAACCACTAGGGGGAGGGGAGGGGTTATGGGCTGTGACGTGTGTTTTTTTTTTTTACATTAGGGGGCGGGCTGACGTCTGACGTCATTGATCGGCTTTCCCGATGACCGGGAACAGCCAATCAATGACAGGCAGTGTAGGAAGCGCGGGGAGAGGTTTGTTTACACATACCTCTCCCGCTCTTCAGCTCCGTAACCCGATCGCGGGACACCAGCGGCGATCGGGTCCGCTGGTCCCGCGGCCGGGGTCACGGAGCTCCCGACCGGGTCGCGAGCGCGCCGCTGGCGGCGCGCACGCGACCCACAGGCAGGCAAATGCACGATCACGTACAGGTACGTGATTTTGCCTGCCCGTGCCATTCTGCTGACGTATATATGCAGTGGGCAGTCGGGAAGCGGTTAAAGCAGTATATTTCAGTACAGTATATTTCAGTGCGTCAGTGTAAATTTACTGCAGTATATTGCAGTTTGTTGGTGCACGTTTAACACATTATAATGCAGTGCGTTATTACCTGTTTAACGCAGTTTATGTCAGTGCAGTATATTTCTGTGCGTTATTGCGCGTTTAACGCAGTATATTTCAGTGCAATATATTTTGGTGCGTTAGTGCACATTTAACGCAATATATTGCAGTGCGTTAGTGCACGTTTAACGGTGTATATTTCAGTGCAGTATAATTCAATGCGTTAGTGCACATTTAATGCAGTATATTTAAGTGCAGTATATTTCAGTGCGTTAGTGCGCGTTTAACGCAGTATATTGCAGTGCGTCGGTGCAGTTTTACTGCAGTATATTGTACTGTGTATGTGGAGTGCATCTGTGTAGTGAGTACTCAAGTTAAAGTGCACCAAACACCACTTTCCAGTCCTCCACAGCTGGCAGAGTGGCTTATTCTGCCTCCTTGTTCACAGCTACTCCTGCAATAGCCCCAGCATCAGGCATGGAGGAGTCAGCTGAGTTATTGGAACAATGCATCAGCCACTTGATCCTTGATGATTCACAGCCATTACTTGATTCAGATCTTGGTTCTGAGGTTGAGGAAGGTAGGAACATACAGAGAGGGGAGAATACTGGTAAACAACAAATTGTCATTCGTGTTCCTCCGGCCACAGTGCATTGCCAAGTTGGCTCCAGTGATGATGAGGATGGAGGGGATGACGATAAGGTCACTGACACTACTTGAGTGCCGGATAGAGCATAGGAGGAAAGAGAGGGTGAGGCACAACCCCAACGAGGCAGCCATCATGAAAGAGTAGGAAGCAGCCGCCCTATTCAACCAGATTGTGGAGCTGTTATCTCCCGACCCACTTCCCACAGCTCAGCTGTCTGGGTCTTTTTAGCACTTGTGAAGCTGATTGCACTGTTGCAATTTGCAAACTTTACCTAAAGCAGATCGTGTGGCAAAAACACCAGCCATTTGGGTACCACATCCTTGACATGGCATTTAACCCCCCAACACTCAGTCCATTGGCAAGAGCACCTGAAAGCCAGACAAAAGGGACGCAATTCTTCTCCTTCTCACTCCTCACCTTTCGGGTCTACCCCCGCTATACCTCATGACTCCTGCCAGCCTCCACTAATAGGAATGATGCTAAAGCGAAGGGTGTCACAGGTCCCTGCAGCACGTCTGCCAGTAGCACACCACCAGCTGTAGACTATAGCAGGCAAATTTCTCTGCCCCATCTGCTACAGCGGGAAAAAAAAATACAGTCACTGCCATCCACATGCCCAGCGTCTAAATTCAAGCTTGTCAAAGCTGCTGGCTTTACAACTTCTGCCTTTCTGTCTGGTGGATTCTGCCCCTTCTGTGAATTTGCAGAATGTGCTGTACCACAATGGCAGGTTTCCAGTTGCTATTTCTTTGCACGTAAGGCCATGCCAGCTCTATACCATCACGTATAGTGAAGGTAATGCTGTGGCATCGCTGGGCAAGGCAGTCAGCTCCAAGGTCCACGTTATTGCTGACACGTGGTCCAGCAAGCATGGTCCAGGATGCAGGACAGGGCTCAGTGCTGAAGTTTGTTATGCCGACATGTCTCTATACAGCTAGTGGTATTGATGCAAGATTGCAAGATTTGTCAGCTCCACCTCTCCTCCATGCCCTCCTCTGCTAAATTGCACTATGAACCACCAGTACCCACTTGTCAGGGCTGGGCTCAGCCCTACCTTCTCTGAGCTGGCCGCTCAGCTGTCGGCTCATCTCCAGCTCCTATCTCTCCACAGTGACTCACCTGTTGATATCCTGCTTGTCAGTCCTGCTTACTTAAGCCGTCCAGCCTAGATGATCTCTGCCTTCGCCTTGGTCAACATCACAGTGACTTTCTCCTGCGCTCCTGTTAAAAACTTGCTTGGATGACATTCCTTCTGGCTCCAGATCCTGCTTGCTGTTCTACTATGCTGATTCCTGGCTTCCTGACTTTCTGGCTTGTCTGACTATCCATTCCGGTTACCGAACTTTGGCTATGTTTGATTACTTTTGTTCTATTTACTTTTATTATTAAACAAGTGTGATTTAACTGTACTTTTGTCTCAGTCTGATTTATGGTTTCTGACACCACTAAGCATTCAAGGGGCTATTCAATGAGTCAAGTTAAATGGTGCAAGGAGCCATACCAGAGCAAAGATTCTTGCAGCTCTGCAGGGGCAGGCCCAGAGGTGGTCCACACTATGCCAGATTGAGCCAGGAATGGTAGTGTGCGATAATGGCACAAACCTCCTGTCTGCCCTTAGACAGGGAAAGTTGACACATATGTGCCTGGCACATATCCTCAATTTGGTGGTGCAGTGTTTCTTAAGCAGGTACCCAGGGTTGGAAGATCTGCTAAAGCAGACCATAAGAGTCTGTAGCCATTTCAGGCCGTCATACACATCCAGTGCTTGGTTGGCTGAAATTCAGCAGGAACTCAACTTTGGCAATGCTGGAGTGGCTGCACAAGTACCTGCGTGAGTCTGGCACAAGGAGAGGCTCAGGCCAGCCCGGATTTTTTTCCTCACGCCAATGGCTGCTGATAAAGGATGCATGCACTGTATTGTCACCATTTGAGGAGGCCACAAGGACGATGAGCTGTGACAATGCATCAGTGACACAATCCCTGTTGTGTTCCTGCTGGAGCAAACTCTGCGTGGCATTATGGACAGGGCACTTGAGGCAGAGCAGCGGGGGCAAGATGAGGACTTCATTTCCTCTCATGGCCTACTTTATGCAGACACCATTCCTGCAACAAATGAGTATAAAGAAATACTGCGCTAAGTAAACTAATATGTACAAAAGAGCAGCAGCTCAAAAAAGTGAGATACACACATATATAAGAATATGAATACCGCTGTGAGTCTGGAGGCAAAGTGATGTCCACCCTGATTCGGTACAGCTGGTGCAGGCTCTGCTCACAACAGAGAGGAAAAAGGGAAGTCTGGATGGCTGCACTTCAGCAAAAACTTCTTTATTAGGCAAAAGATAAAATCCAAAGTAGTGACATCTCATGCGATACAGCAAAACAGCAACAGTAGCTTACGCGTTTGACGCCTCAAAGGCGCTTAGTCATAGCTATGAATTGCTGCCATCCAGACTTCCCTTTTTCCACACACATATAATAAGAATAATAATTATAGTGAGACTTTACTAAAAATTGATGTTGTGATAAACAGTTCTACCACACATATATATATATATAAATATATCAGAAAATTTTTCCAACACAACAAAAAGTGAAAAAGATATATAAATAAAAAATAGTGCATAAAATACAAAAATGAATGAACTCTTGAATTGACTTGAAAACACCACCATAAATCCGTGCATCTCCATCACATAAAGAAGGCAAGCTGTTATAAGCCTGCGGCTAATACCTAGCCAGGGCCTTTATCCAGGGAGCATATACCACCAACTCAGAGATACTTGATTGATTAGGTGGATAAATACAGCAAAACGACCAGGGAACTCGATCACTCTGTGGTCAGGGTTGAAGACCAGGTATTAACCAGAATAGAAAGGAGCTCACCATAGTGTAAATTGTATCATACAGAAAATGTATTAAATCTTAAAAGTTGCACTTACAAGAAGTAAAATTTAAAATGTCAAGGTTATTAAAAGCCGGCCGGCTGGCGAACACCCGTCCTCTCAGCTAAACAGCGCGATGACATCAGCATGCCACTCCTCCCAACCCGCGCTTCGTCACACTCTGACATCGTCCTGGGGCATGGGTGGCGTACTGACTTCATCGCGCTATTTAGCTGACAGGGTCAGCGTTCGCAAGCCGGCCGGCTTTTAAAAACACAGTAGTGCTACTACTAGTGCTATAGGATTACAGCTCATTCCAACTATTTCCACCCCAGATACCTCATTGATGGTCTCCTTGTCTGCCCCCTCCTTGCCCCTCATTCTTTTTTCTTTTTTCCTCCCTGGAGTATGGTATATCATTTTTAAGCATACACTGGAAGTTATCTGAATGGGTAGGTTATAATCTTTTTAACCCCGTTCCTCACTCCATCATCAGATACTTCTCGGGAAACCTTTGAGTATTTGTACACTGTTTTTGAATTTTTATTGAGCTCTATGTATGTTTTTTTTTTTTTAAGAAGTTTTATTGTAAATAATAACAGTACAAAGGTATAAAAGGTGAACATGAGAACAAAATACCCCCTAGAGGGTCAGTACAGTGGACAGTTTACAGGCAAAAGCATTTGGTAATTCGCTTGGGGATATGTGCTCCACAGTCAGGTCGCTCGTAGTATGTATGTTTTTTATATGTAATAAATTATTTAATTTTAACCCTAAATTTAATAATGTGTATCAGTACCGAGATAGTCCACCAAAACTTTTGTTGGGTTAGATTTTTTTTTTTTATTATCAAATTTTATTGGTTTTTCTTTCACATTTCCATTAAAAAGCCATCTTGTATAATTTATACACACGTTATAGCATCAAAATTATCCTAATCTCTTATTCCCCCATCCCCCCCCCCAAAAAAAAGAGAGACATTTTATGTTCCTCCCCTCTCCCCCCCCCCCCCCCCCCCCCCCACACATCTATTCTCATATATACGCTTACACTTCTGTCCATATGTCTACAAACAGAAATAAAAAATAAATAAATAAATAAATAAAAAATCACCAAGTAGTTTGGGTTTATAATTTAATCCATAATATCATATATGCGCTTACACTTCTATCCGTTTACCAAAAAAAAAAAGTGTTCACTAAAGTCTCCGTGCGGTTTGTGTTTATAATTTAATCCATAATATACTTCCCATTTCAATGGGGAGGGGGGTAGGATGGGAGAGGGGAAAAAAAAAAAGATGAGAGAAAAAAAAAAGGAAGCAATTCCTCTCTCCCCCGCCCCCTTGTTGGGTTAGATTAATGGCTGTGTGTTGAGTTATTTTGACAGCAAAGTTACACTGTTATACAAGTTGTACACTCACTACTTTACATTGTAGCAAATTGCCATTTCTTCAGTGTTGTCACATGAAAAGATATAATAAAATATTTACAAACATGTCAGGGGTGTACTCACTTTTGTGAGATACTGTATATGTAAGTAGTGTTTACTTATCTCTCTCCAAAGCCCTAAGTCTTGTGTCTTTCTGCTGCTCAGTTCCTCTGTTATCAGCATGATAACTTCTGACAAGTTCTCTGACAGGAGATAAAAGCAGCTGAAAATTTGTGTTGGGGGGAACTTAGAGACAGATAAGCAGAGAGATTGTCTATTCACAGCACAGCTCTGCAAGTTTCTTCATTCCTCTGCCTGTGGAGGGGGAGTGTGTGCCTTTCCTTCAATCAGCTCACACACAGTGTATGCCCAGACTCCCCTCCCACTGCTGACACAGGAAGAACATTTTCTAACACGATGTGCACTTTCTAAAGAATGTAGAAAGTTAAAGACAGCAGATATGCATGTAAAACTTATGTAGGGAGATTTGTTTCATCTCTGTGTATCATCTGAGGCTGTTCACTTCACTGGGTATATGTGAAGGTTTGCATCCACTTTAAGTGTTTTTATGTTTCCAGTATATATATATATATATATAGTTACATAGTAGGTGAGGTTGAAAAAAGACACAAATCCATCAAGTTCAACCTATGTGTGTGATTATATGTCAGTATTACATTGTATATCTCTGTATGTTGTGGTATTTCAGGTGCTTATCTAATAGTTTTTTGAAACTATCGATGCTCCCTGCTGAGACCACCACCTGTGGCAGGGAATTCCACATCCTTGCCGCTCTTATACTAAACAACCTGAACCTAAAATGTAGTTTAAGGTTAAACCTCTTTACTTCTAATTTTAATGAGTGGCCACGTGTCTTGTTAAACTCCCTTCTGCAAAAAAGTTTTATCCCTATTGTGGGGTCACCAGTACAGTATTTATTAATTGAAATCATATCCCCTCTCAAGTGTCTCTTCTCCAGAGAGAATACGTTCGGTGCCTGCAACCTTTCCTCATAACAAATATCCTCCAGACCCTTTATTAGTTTGTTGCCCTTCTTTGTACTCGCTCCATTTCCAGTACAACCTTCCTGAGGACTGGTGCCCAGAACTGGACAGCATACTCTAGGTGCGGCCGGACCAGAGTCTTGTAGAGTGGGCAAATTATCGTTTTTTCTCTGGAGTTGATCCCCTTTTTAATGCATGCCAATATTCTGTTTGCTTTGCTAGCAGTAGCTTGGCATTGCATGCCATTGCTGAGCCTATCATCATCACCCCAGGACCTTTTCCATCCTAGATTCCCCCAGAGGTTCTCCCCCCAGTGTATAGATTGATATGTGCTTGTTGTTTACAGCTAACAATAAGGCTTCTTGTACACAGGACATTTTAAAAGCTCTCCTGAATGCTGGAAGCTTAGTAGCTAGTATTAGATGTTTAAAAACATCCATTTTGCTACTTTATACATGCTGCGCGTATGTGCGTTTTTCCGGCGTTCATGAGCATTTGCGATAAATAACACATTTTACACATCAGTAGATCCCCCAAATGCCTTCAATGCAGGAAAAAGCTCTAGTTGGGGCCTCTATGAACTGGACCATAAAATGGTCATGTAATAGGTTTATAAATGTTTGCCCTTTAAATGTTCCTGCAGTGTCATTACTCCAGTCAATCTCCAGGTAGTTAAAAACCCCCATTATTATCACTGTCCCAGACCTTGCAGTCCATTCTATTTGCAAGGAGCTGAGTCTCCACCTCCTCATTAACATTGGGTGGCCTGTAACAAACTCCAATAATTAACTTTGTATTATACCCGCCCATATGCAATTCCACCCATACTTGCTATGCTTCAGCCTCATCATACTCTCCATCAACTAGGTCCTCTTTCACACTCTCTTTGGGATCACTTCTCACAGAGACAGATACCACCACCTTTCCGTTTTACCCTCTCTTTCCGAAAGAGAGCATAACCAGAAATATTAATAGCCCAATCAAGTGAAGAGTGAAACTAAGGTTTACCAATACCAAGTAAATCTTAGTTTTCTTTGTGCATCAAAACTTCCAACTAATCTATTTTGCTTGGCAGACTTCTGGCATTGGTGAACAAACACTTTATTACATTGTCACATTTTGCACACGTATTTTGCATATTTTTTTATTTTAGTACAAATAGTACCATTTCCAATGGTTGTTTGTAACATGGGAGCCTTCTTATCACCTGCCATAGCCCTCCCCCCATCTTTCCCCATTCCACCCACCAATAGGGACTGACCCCTGTCTGACCTGTCTGCCCCATTATACTGTAATCTAATTCACCCTCCCCCTCAATCCTAGTTGGGAGACCCCCAACACTGACCATGGTACCTGTTCCCAGGACAGGGGAAAAGACAACACCTCATGCTGTGGCTCCCTCCAGCGGTGGTTGATCAGTGACGTTGGGGAACTCTATGAGTAGGGTTCCTCTATGTCCTGGAAGCTTTGTTTCATACCTTACAGGCACAGGGGCAGCAGTGGTATGAGACTACTGTCTGGGACCATTTACAGGTGCCCAAACACCATCAGGTGCTTGTGGAAGGGACAGCCACCTGTACAACGTTTCACCAGGTATATTGGGAACTATGGACACCATATTCACATGGACAAGGTGGTGGTGGCCCATCCCAATTCCGGGGACATCCATTATTATGTAGTTAGGCAGGTCCCGGGTACAGAGGAGTGGAGAAAGTACCCGAACCCTAAATACTGTATATAGTTTGCCCTGCAAATTTTTTTTTATTCTGTTGTTTTATCAGCATGCACTCTCATTACTATGCATTGTGTATGTGATTTGTTCCTATCGAGGTACGGCCTCAATAGGAACAAATCACATACACGATATGCAGGTACAAGTTTGCAGAGGTGTGCCCAACAGCAGCGAGCAGCAGGATGCAGCCTTACTATGGACTGTGTTGGGAAGCCAGCAGAGTGTTAAGAAGCCGGCGGAAAGTAGGGAAACCAGCGACCATAGCTGTGCCCTAGGCAGCAGAGCGCCCTAGATGGCTGCCTAGTTTGCCTAGTAGTAGCACTGGCCCTGGTTGTATGCATGTGGCACATTGTGCACTGCACAAAATCTGCTGCCTTGCTAGCACTCATTATCCCAGTTACAATATTAATATTACTAATAGGAAACTACATACAGGTTAGAAGACTCCTGTTATAACTCACCACTAATGCCGCGTGCACACGATTGGAAATTTGGCCAGCAAAAGACCGATGAGAGCTTTTGGTCGGAAATTCTGACTGTGTGTATGCTCCATCGGACTTTTGCTGGCTGAATTCCAGCCAGCAAAAGATTGAGAGCATGTTCTCAATTTTTCGGTCAGAAAAATTTCTGATCGTCTGTAGTAATTCTGACGCACTCATCGTAGTGTTGTACGTCACCGCGTTCTTGGCGGTCGAAAGTTCAGCAAACTTTTGTGTGACCTTGTGTATGCAAGCCAAGCTTGAGTGGAATTTCGTCTGAATAACCATCCAAAATTTTGCTGACGGAAAATCCGCTCGTGTGTACGCGGCATTAGTCAAACTTCCCACAAAGTTCCAGCAAACAAAAGGGTGAGCAAGCTCAGAATCAGTTTCTACAGAAAGTGATAGGCCCCTTTCACACGTGCGGACCGTATGTCCGTTTTTCATCCATCTGTTTTCGGATGAAAAATGGATATACATGCACCCCTATGGGATAGCGGGTGTCAGCGGATGAGCATCCGCTCACACCGGCTATCGTCCGCCTCCGCTATTGTCCGATTCTGCAGACGGAGGAAAACCCTATTTTTCCATCCCTCTGCAGAGCAGATCGGATGAACACGGACAGACGGTCCGTGTTCATCCGATCCCCCATAGAGGAGAGCGGAGATCTGACAGGGCGGTCCCTGCACAGTGTGCAGGGACCGCTCTGTCATCCGCCGGCTCAGCGGGGATCAGCTGAGCGATCCCCGCTGAGCAGCGGATCTTCATGGGGCAGATCAATAAGGATCCGTCCCGTGTGAAAGGGGCCTTACAGTACCTGTAGCATCTGTGACCAATTAACCACTCCCCTTAATTAGCAGACTGAAGGAAGGAAAGGAAAAAATGCTATTTAAATGGTGACAAAAAATGTGTTTTAAGATGCTAGCAAAGATCCCAAAGACAAAACTAAAACTTATTTTATTTAGGCCACGTGACCTGTCATGTGATTATCCTGGGTCTTTCAATCAAAATAACCTATGATATGAATGGATTACACAAATCTGCTGTTCACAAAAGGTAAGGAGTAACTGTCAACTGGCATCTCTGCACATTTCCCAGTGGCACAGACACTGTCCTGGGGTTCCCAGAGTAGCAAGAGCAATGAATGGCAGCTGTGTTCCACCCCCTTACATTTTCCAAACCATGTATCTTCTTAAGCGAAAAGAAGGTAATACATAAAGGATTATTGAATAATCAGTGAAATACTTACTCATCAGTCTTGATTTGCCAGTAAGCCATACGAGTTACATTTAGATAGTGAAAATCTCCCTTGAAGTACTTAGGGTCCGTGCCTCCCAAGAGAAGTTCTCCTCCAACTGCTGCAGCAGGATCTCTTTAAGTATAACACATGACACACATATAGAAATTAGATTATTTTGTGGTGGCATTCTGTCAATGAAGGCTTCAGGGATACTCTAAAAGAACATATATGGAAACTGGTAATCTACTATTAATCCACTGGTATTATTATTCCAAAACTTCCTTCTCTTGATATGTATTATTAACTTCATGTTTTTGTTTCCATGAACACCTAATGACTTTAAAGATTTGTGAATTCCCTGTCCCTTTAGTTTTTAGGACTGACTAACTACTCTGCAAATTTCCCTATTCAATGTGTCTGTCCATACTGTAGATATAGGAGGACAGCTGGACATGTCAGGCCAATCCAATTGTCTTTTGACATACATAGCTATATGTCTGGTAAGGTTGAATAAAGACAAAGGTCCATCTAGCTTAACCTGTGTGCATATGCAGTATGTTGCTACAAATTTCCATATCTCTGTATATTGTGTTTGCTGGGAAACATATCTAATAGCGTTTTCACGGTAAAGAACCGTTGCAGTTTAAAGCGGAGCTCCACCCTAAAGTGGAACTTCCGCTCATCAGATTCCTCCCCCCCTCCGGTGCCACAATTGGCACCTTTCAGGGGGGAGGGGGTGCAGATACCTGTATAATCCAGGTATCTGCACCCACTTCCGGGACTAGCTAGCCGCAGCTGCACCCCCCCCCCCCAGTTGTGTCCTGGGAAACACATAGTTCCCAGGACACAACGGGGACCAGTAAAGACCCGCAGCGCGACTCGCACATGCGCAGTAGGGAACGGGCAGTGAAGCCGCAACGCTTCACTTCCTGATTCCCTGACAAAGGATGGCGACGGGGGCAGCCGAGAGACGAGCGAATGCTCGTCATCTTCTGCCGACATTGCTGGAACCTGGAACAGGTAAGTGTCCATTTATTAAAAGTCAGCAGCTGCAGTATTTGTAGCTGATGACTTTTAATATTTTTTGTGCAGGTGGCCATCCTCTTTAAGAAAAAAATACTCCTCATCCAACTTCATTGTGTGGCTGCATGTCTTTTTCAGAGACAGTTTTCTCACAATCCTACAGCCATTATGAAAAGATACTGTATGTATATTGTGATGATATCCCCTCTTAAGTGCCTCTGCTCCAGGGAGAATAAGATTTAAGATTTGTAGTCATTCTCATAACTGAGGTCCACCAGCCCCCTTATTAGTTTTGTTGCTTCTCTGAACTCTCTCCAGTTCAAGAACATCTCCTGAGGATTGGTGACAAAAACTGGATGGGAAGATGAGGCCGAACCAGAGTTTTTAAAAATGGTAGCATTGCATGCTATTGCCAAACCTGTGCTTTACAATGGCCCTCAGATCCTTTTCTATCCTCAATTTCCTAGGATGATCTCCCCTAATGAGTATCTTGCATATCTATGGAAATTACCTTATCTTTCATGTATCTGCCATATCGATCATGTGGTTTGCATATAAGTACATTTCTCAGCTCAGATGGGTCTTCTTATTTAAAGTGACAGTAAAGCTTCAGATTTGTTGTTTTAAAAATAACAAACATGTTATACTTACCAAAACCATTGCACAGAGCAGCTCCGATCCTCCTCTTCTCGGGTCCCCTGCTGGTGCTCCTGGCTCCTCCCTCTTCTAAATGCCCCCAACGCAAGCTGCTTGCCCTGGGGGTACTCATGCATGCTTGCTCCCAGGCCGCCTCTATAAGACATGCAGAGCGTGGTTCGGCCGGCCTACTGCTTCCTCCTCAATGGCTTCCGCTACTCTGTCTCAGCCAATGAGGAGAGAGAGACCCAAGAGAGCTGAGGCTCCCATGCACAGCTCTGGATTGGGCTTGGGAAAGTATTGGGGGGCCATGGGGGGAACAGCACACTGAAGGTGTTTTACCTTCATGCATAGAATGCGTGAAGGTAAAACACCTTTAGCCTTTACAACCACTTTAACCGCTTGCCGACCAGCTGTCGTCATTATACTATGGCAGGTCGGCACGTTCCTAAGAACCGTCATAGCTGTATGTAGGCCTGAACTGAGGAAAGAAATTAGCTTTTTTTAAAGAAAAAATTGGGATATTTTTTATAGCAAAAAGTACAAAATATTGTGTTTTTTTCAAAATTGTCGCTCTTTTTTTATTTATAGCGCAAAAAAAAAAAAAACGCAGGGGTGATCAAATACCACCATAAGAAAGCTCTATTTGTGGGGAAAAAACCCAATTTTGTTTGGGTACAGCATTGCACAACCGCGCAATTGTCAGTTAAATCGACGCAGTGGCGTATCACAAAAAATGGCCTGGTCATTGAGCAGGCAAATCTTCCGGGGGCTGAAGTGGTTAAACAGCTAATTTCAGGGGGAACAATAGGGATTGGATAACGTTTTTAACACTGTCCATTTAATCATTTCTCTTGGGACAGGCAGACCCCCATACTTAATGAACACCATAAACATTAAGGCCTGCCACAGATGGTTCAAATCTTGGCCCGTTCATCTCGACTGAGATTCGAATCATGTATGGGCAGGCTGAATGTACCAAGTTGATTGATCGATCAACTTGGGTACAACCAGCCTGCTGGATTTACTTGAGATTATCGCTAGCGGTCACTGTCTTCTCCCAGCAGGGATGGCTCACCCCGGCCGACCCTGCCACCAATCCCCCCCCACTCCTGCTGGGAGAATACAATGATTCGGCAGGAGGGATTCCCCTGTCAGCACTGTCTGTGTTGATGGGGGAATTGTGCAAATTTCTTTTGCTGTCCATAAATAGGTAGATCAAAAGAGTTTCATGTCTAGATGCAGCACTTATTACTTGATGTTTTATTGGTCAAATAAAACCAAATTTCTGGCAATCCATTATTTAAAATACAATGCAGCTTATACTCACATGTAATACATGTATCATACCTATAGTGATTTCCAGAAGAAAGATAGATAGATAGACAGATAGACAGATAGACAGATAGACAGACAGATAGACAGACAGATAGACAGATAGATAGACAGATAGATAGACAGATAGATAGACAGATAGATAGACAGATAGATAGATAGATAGATAGATAGATAGATAGATAGATAGATAGACAGACATAACAGGTCTATTACATAAAGATGACTGACCTATTCAAGTAAAATGAGAAGACATTATTTTCCAGTAGCTTTTGCTTCATCATATTGTCAAACATGGGAAGGACCCCATCCACAGATATACTGGGATACCCCAGTCCAAGAATGCCATCAAATCGGGCAGCAAGAAACACAATCCCAGGCTGCTTCACTGCCTCTGCGAACGTTTGGTTCTGGATAGATAGACCGCCAATCTGTGGGAATACAGCATGACAATGTGACATTGAAAACATAAAACTAGACCATGAACTCAGGTGTAGAGGTCACCGACAGCTATATATTTTAGAACATATGAACCTCAGAGAATATTGTTTCACATATAATGGGTTTAATACGTAGCTTATTGTATTTTTTTTTTTTTGTTGAATTTAAGACCAGATATCCAATTGCTTGTAGGCAAACAAGAATGGTGTCCTTAATAAAGGCTACCACATATGGTTAAAATTTTGTCCAATTTCTGGCCAAATTCAAGCTGTGGGTGCCCCTGTTGGCACCACCTGCCTCAACAAAGCTTGATTGTTTATTTGACTTTTGTCTAAGGAGTCGGATGGAAAATTGTCAGTCGAACAGCACCTGCATCCAAGCAGATGCAGGCAATGTTTAAAGGGGTTATAAAGGTTTGTGTTTCTTCACCTTAATGCATCCTATGCATTAAGGTGAAAAAACACCTGGCAATGACGGCCCCCCCAGCCCCCCCGTTTACTTACCTGAGCCAGTTCACCTGCTGTGCGCGTCCCCCTGCGTCCTCTTCTCCACGGAGTCTGGCCGTTGATTGGATAGATAGTATAGATTGATAGCAGCGCAGCCAATGATGTGGCCCGCCGGGGGCGGGACCGAGTCATACACTCTGTGTCTATGGACGCAGTGTGTATGACAGGGAGCGCGCCCGTAAGCTAACCCCCTCGGGATAGAGCTTCTCAGAGGGGGGTTAGCTATTGCAGGGAGGAGCTGAGACAGCCGCCGAGGGACCCCAGAACAGGACGATTGGGACCACTCTGTGCAAAATGAACTGCACAGTGGAGGTAAGTATGACATGTTTGTTTTAAAAAGAAAAAAAAAAAAACCTTTAGTATCCCTTTAAGTATTATGACAGCTGCAAGTGCACTGCTGGCTGCCAGAAAACAGAATTGGTTGTATGATAGTTCCCATCTATGCATTCTGGTGTACTACAACACAGGCTCATGGTGACGCATTACCTTAGTGTGTAAGGCATTGCTACTGGTCACATAGTAGTGTGAACAAGCCTAAGGCTACTTTCACACAAAGGCACTGGGCGCGCTGGTGGTAAAGCGGCGCTATATTTAGCACCGCTTTATCGTCGTTTTAGCTGCGCTTTCGGCGGCTAGCGGGGCTGTTTTACCCCCCACTAGCGGCCGAAAAAGGGTTAAAACCACCCGCAAAGCGGCGCTTTGCAGGCGGGTTTGGAGCACTGCCCCATTGTTTTCAATGGGAAGGGGCGCTTTAGGAGCGGTAAATATGCCGCTCCTACAGTGCTCCAAAGATGCGGCTTGCAGGACATTCTTCAGCGTCCTGCAAGCGCACCGCTCCAGTGTGAAAGCCCTCTGGCTTTCACGCTGGAAAGACAGCAGCGGCTGTTTGAAGGCGATTTGCAGGCGCTATTTTTAGAGCTTTAGCGCCTGCAAAGCGCCTCAGTGTGAAAGGGGCCTAAGTGTTTGACATTACATTTTTTACTCACTTTTATGTTTATATGTAGATATACATGTTATTTAACCACTTCAGCCCCGGAAGATTTGGCTGCTCAATGACTAGGCCTTTTTTTGCGATACAGCACTGCGTCAATTTACCTGACAATTGCACGGTCGTGCAATGCTATACCCAAACAAAATTGATGTACTTTTTTCCAACAAATGGAGCTTTCTTTTGGTGGTATTTGTTTTTTATTTTTTGCGCTATAAACAAAAGAAGCGTGACAATTTTGAAAAAAAATACAATATCTTTTACTTTTTGCTATAATAAATATCCCACTTTTTAAAAAAAAAAAAATCTATTTTTAGGCCAATATGTATTCTTCTACATATTTTTGGTAATAAAAATCGCAATAAGCGTATATTGATTGGTTTGCGCAAACGTTTTTGCGATTTTTATATGGGACTGCGATATTGCAGCAGACAAATTGGACACTTTTAACACATTTTTGGGACCATTGACAATTATACAGCGATCAGTGCTATAAAAATGCACTGATTACTGTGTAAATGTCACTAGCAGGGAAGGGGTTAACACTAGGGGGAGATCAAGGGGTTAACTGTGTTCACTAGTGTGTGTGCTAACTGTGGGGGGATGGGACTGTCTAGGAGGAGAGAGAGATCGGTGTTCATACTTAGTATGAACACACGATCTGTCTCTACTCCCCTGAAAGAACAGGGATTTGTGTGTTTACACACACAGATCCCGGTTCTCGCTCTGTCACGAGCGATCGCGGGGGCCCGGCGGTCATCGCGCCCCCCGGGCTCTCGCATCGACTCCGAGCACACGTTGCGGGCGTGCCCCTAGTGGCCAAAAGGCGAAGCGATGTAAGGTAACGTCGATTTGCCCAGCCGAGCAAACCAACGGAAGTGGTTAAAACACCCAAAGTGATATTTTAGTTACAGGTGGAGCCTAGTAGGCTGAGCCAGGCACTGAATTCTAATGTATCTTGGATTCTCCAACAGTGAGATCTCCCTGTTCTTATTCCTGACTCTTTTTCCGGTCCACCTGTAAATTTTAGTGTTTCTACCCACCTTTGTTTGCTTCAGCTCCCCTTGCTGCATGTATCATGATATAAAATTAATTTAGGTTCAACAGGTAGAGCAGAAACCCTCATAGCCTCAGCAGGTGGGCCGACCCAGGAACTCAAGCACAAAAATCTCACCAATAGATTCCCTTAGTGATATACAGAATTATCAGGAGGTTTGACTCTTCAATATCTACAAAACATGAATATTGATTTTCAGTGGGCTTGACTTTTACCTACACAAAATACAGTGTCTTGAAAAAGTATTCAAACTTTTCCACATTTTGTCATGTTACAACTAGAGTTGAGCGGACACCTGGATTTCGGGTTCGGCGGGTTCGGCCGAACTTTGGAAAAAAGTCCGGGTTCGGGACCGAACTTGACCCGAACTTAACCCCGAACTCCGAACCCCATTGAAGTCAATGGGGACTCAAACTTTTGAAGACTAAAATGGCTGTAAAAAAGTCATGGAAAGGGCTAGAGGGCTGCAAATGGCAACAAAATGTTGTTAAGAGCATAGAAAATGCTCTGCAAACAAATGTGGATAGGGAAATAACTTAAAATAACATAAAAAAATAAAAGATAAAAATAATATGCTGGAGGCCCCTTTCTCAGCAGAAGAGGTACAGGAAGTCATCAAGAACCTCAGAAACTCAACGGCACGATGCCGCACATATGGTGGGAATTCCCCAGAATACGCCCTTTCTGGAAAAAATTATTCAATTTAATGGATAAGATAGTGGGAAAATAAAATACTTGGAAATAAAAAAAATAAAAAAATTATAATCTTGACCTAGGAGGACGAGGTCTATATGGAGTAGGAGGTTGAGGTGGCGGTGGATGTGGCGGTGTAGGTGGAAGCGGCGGTGGAGGAGGACGAGGTAGCCAACACTGGTTTCCAAAATAAAACAATGGCTGGGTAAGGCTGGTGGTGATGTGTCGAATTCTGTCCCCCGTTGCCTAGTGTCCACCCTGTACTGCGCTTGCTCAGTACGTAGGTCAAGGGATTTTGAAACTCTCCGGTTCCAGGTCCAGGTTCAAGCCACATCATCCGAGGTTGAAGCCTAGCCAAGCGAGCCCGTGAGGGGTCCTGTTACTATGTGCTACCGTATGTCCACTTGGATGGTGGGGCTTGAACCTGCACTCACTGCGCAGGCGCCGTTCATCTTCGGAGATTTTGTGAATCTCCTTGTCCTCTGTACTGCGCAAGCGCTGCGCCTGCGCAGTAAGTGGCTGGACACTATCCGATGGCCAGACAGTTTTTGTCAGAACACCGGTATACGTGTCTATTCTGCACAAGGTACGGACAAGTCCTGTGGGATCCATGACTGGTTCATTTAATGAACGTGAGCTTGTCCACATTGGCTCTGGACAGGCGGCTGGGCTTGTCTGTGATAACGCCCCCTGCCATGCTATGAAAAAAAAAAATTTTTCACTCAGATATTTTTTTGGGAATAGCACAATCGAAGAAAGATAGATCGATTGAATGCCACACACTCCTGCAAGCATGCAGAAAACACTGCAAAATTATTTTTTTTTGCAATGTTTTTGCAATAGCAGAATACACCCAGAGTATGGTGTATCTCACAGTAACATATGCAGCGCTGGTGCACTGAGCTTGCAGATAAAAGTTATATTTTGTTTGGCACTGGGCTCATGGCAGTGTAAAAAGAATGTGCACCAGGTTTTAGAGTTGATTTCTGAATAATTCTCTCCCCCTCAAAACAGGAACCTTGAACTACACTCTCTATCTATGTAGATCGCTTACTAATTATAGGATATTTCAGGAATGTGAACTGACTCCTAGCATGTAATTCCCTCACAGCAGCCAAGCAACTTTCCCTACACTGTCTAAAGCAGAGTGATGCGCTGTGCTGTGTGCCTGTAGCTTACATAGAGGCTAGGTCACATGCTGCACTGGCCAATCACAGCCATGCCATTAGTAGGCATGGCTGCGATTGCTTCTTAGGGCACACTAGTGAAACTAACGTGGATTGGCTGCCCTGCAGCTCTTCAAAAAGGTGCCAAAACATCGCCGAACACCGGACCCGAACCCGAACACACAGTCAATTGTTCGGGTTCGGGTCTGGGACCTGGACACCCAAAAGTCCGGTACGGACCCAAACTTTACAGTTCGGGTTCGCTCAACCCTAGTTACAACCAAAAATGTAAATGTATTTTATTGGGATTTTATGTGATAAACCAACACAAAGTGGCACATAATTGTGAAGTGAAAAGAAAATGATAAATGGTTTTCAACATTTTTTACAATGGAAAGAGTATGGCACAACTGCAAACCTACCAAGCCATCCACCTAAACTGACAGGCTGGGCAAGGAGAGCATTAATCAGAGAAGCAGTCAAGAGGTCTATGGTAACTCTGGAGAAGCTGCAGAGACCCACAACTCAGGTGGGAGAATCTGTCCACAGGACAACTACTAGTCGTGCACTCCAGAAATCTGGTCTTAATGGAAGAGTGGCAAGAAGAAAGCAGCTGTTGAAAAAAAGCCATAAGAAGTCTCGTTTGCAGTTTGCGAGAAGCCATGTGGGGGACACAGCAATTGTGGAAGAAGGTGCTCTAGTCAGATGAGACCAAAATGTTGGTAAATGTGGAAAAGACTCCCTCCAGAGGTGGTTCTGGCAAGCTCAGTAGATTGCTTTAAAAAAGGCCTGGATTATTTCCTAAATGTACATAATATAACTGGGTACTAACATTTATAGTTAAAATTGATCCAGGGAAAATCTGATTGCCTCTGGGGGGGATCAGGAAATCATTTTTTCCCCTGCTGTAGCAAATTGGATCATGCTTTGCTGGGTTTTTTGCCATCCTCTGGATCATCTGTGGTTGAAGGATTGTGTATTGGGATTGTAATTTTTTTTGTTTGGTTGAACTAGATGAACTTTTTTTCAACCTGACTATGTAACTATGTAACAATGGAATGGTTTAGATCAAAGCATATTCATGTGTTAGAATGGCCCCGTCAAAGTCCAGACCTAAATGCAATTAAGAATGTGTAGAAAGACTTAAAAATTGCTGTTCACAGATGGTCTCCATCCAATCTGACAGAACTTGAGCTATTTTGCAAAGAATGGGAAAAATGTCACTCTCTAGATGTGCAAAGCTGGTAGAGACATCTCCAAAAAGACTTGCAGCTGTAATGGTAGCGAAAGGTGGATCTACAAAGTATTGACTGAGGGGGGCTGAATACAAATGTACGCCAAACTTTTCTCATATTTATTTGTAAAAAATGTTGAAAACCATTTATCATTTTCCTTCCACTTCACAATTATGTGCCACTTTGTGTTGGTCTATCACATAAAATCCCAATAAAATCCATTTACGTTTTTGGTTGTAACATAACAAAATGTGGAAAATGTCAATGGGTATGAATACTTTTTCAAGGCACTGTAATTTAGGGCTTGTTCACATGCGTGGCTGGGGTGGTCAAAAAAGTGATTTAGCCTCATTACCACCTCCCCCTCAAGCTGCTACATGATGCTTTGCTTTATGCCCCATGTCACATTCGGTGGGCAGTACTGCCTCAAATATGACCATTAAGGGGTGCAGGCTTTTCAGGATTAAAAAAAGTGATAAGGAGGTGACATATCACCTCCCAGCTGCCCGTTAACCACTAAAGCCCCATACACACGGTCGGACTTTTTCATCAATTTGGTCCGATCGGACAAGGTTGTTGAAAAATCAGACCGTGTGTATGCACCATCGGACAGTGTTCGTCGGTTTGTCCGTCGGACAAAGTCTTATCTCCTGCTGGAAAGATTTCCCGTCAACCCGGTCCGATCACACCAAATCCGAGCGTGTGTACGCTTGTCCGACGGACAAAGTGCTACGCATGCTCAGAAGAAATTCTGTGACGGAAGCGCTCGGTCAGGTAAAACTACCTTTCCTAATCGACACAGCACATTCGTCACGCTGCAATGTTAAAATGTCTTTAATGCAGCGCATTCTCTTTTTCTTTACAATGCAACAAGAATGACATGTTTTAGCTGCTCCTATTCACCCGCACTTCTCACAAACTTACTTCTTTATTACTTTGCAGCATTTATACACTACATGTTTATTTTTACTCTGAACGGAAAAGAATCTTTGTTATTTTTTTACCATGATTTGTCATTTTTTTTTTTTTTTGGGGAATACATATTTGAATGTTTTTTTTTTTTTTTGGAGGGGGGTTGTGTGTCTCAAATTACCAAAAACACATTATTTACATTTGTATTTCTTGCTTAAATTTACTAGGAGGTTGTTTGTTGTTGTTGCCCCTTGTTAATTCTACTTTAGGATTAGTGAAATGTACCAGCCTACTCAAAGAAAAACTGTCATTGTAGCAAAGTAAAACACAATAGTCAATGATTATTTCAAATCAAAAAAACCTTTATTTAGGTCACACCAACAAACCAAAGAGGAACGCAGCCATGGTGAAACTTGGGGAATTTGCAAAGTCTTGGCCCCCCACGGCAACCATCATTGTCCAAGCGTAGAAAATTGGGGGCCTGAGGAGTACGTATATTAAGGGGAGTGCAATCTGGTCGTGAAGTCCAAAGTATCCGGAACTGCAGCAGATGCCATCTAGGTCCCCAGGCTCTGGTACTACAAGAGGCTCCATCTTCTCTCACACCAGACTGATTGCAGGTCGTCACTCTCAGGTCTTCCTTCCACGCTTCCTTCCACGCTGTGGCTGTCGTGCTGGTGGGGTGGCAGAAGGAGGAGGAGGAGGAGGAGGAGGCGGAGCATGGTAACTATGGCAAACATGTGTGACTGGGGTCATCTCCCCAGCCCTACCCTTATTTAGGACATGGAGGATGAGCCCCTCACACATGTTGCGTTGCCCCACCTCCATACCCATCATTTTTGTGACAACCACCGAGCCAAAGGTCTCCTCGTCGGCGGGTGTGGCATGTAGGGAGGCTGAAGCCTCTCTTATCATGCGGAGCGCTGACTGTGCCGCATAACCCCCCCTTCTCGCCCTTTTGTAGGGAAGGCGGAGGAGAGGGATTTGGGAGTCAGTCAGGCTCCGCGGCCTAGCCCCCTCTTGGCTGCCACTACCCAGCTGGTGGCTGCCACTAACCCC
Organism: Lithobates sylvaticus; assembly: GCA_028564925.1. Classification (NCBI taxonomy): domain Eukaryota; kingdom Metazoa; phylum Chordata; class Amphibia; order Anura; family Ranidae; genus Lithobates; species Lithobates sylvaticus. The sequence continues at coordinate 51,509,361 of CM053035.1, forward strand.
TGCCTCCTCCTGACTGCCACCTTCCACAGCCACCTCCTGGCTGAGGTCTTCCTGTGTAGGAAAAAGGGACATAGTTTCAGTTATTTGTTCATCAAACACACACAATTCTCATCTAGTGACTGGTGCAAAATGTTTCCAAATAGAAAACCATACAATTCTCAGCCCAGCAGTTTAGATTCTGGCCCCAAATGTCTCCCACACCACTGTCTGTTGATATGTCAAACACGTTAGGAACTAAGCAATTGGGGATCCTGAATTAAGTGAACATCATTCATTATTCCCATAAATGGTAACAAAACTACTATACCTGGAACAAGCTGGGCTCCTCCACCTCTTCCAGACTGGAAGGCCCAGGTTGCTCCTCGGAAGCCTCATCAGGGGTGGGCTGTGCGCAAGGAAGCGTGGAAGGAGGAGTCGAGGTTGGCTCCGTGACATCAGCCTGGTCCTTCAGAAAATGGAGACTCTGATAGTACCAGAGCTTGGGGACATAGACCTCATCTGCTGAAGTTGCAGTTTCCTCAGACTTCACGACCTTCTTCCTCTCCCTGATATACGCACTCCTCAGGCTGCCAATTTTCTTTCTAATATCATCAACAGTTGCCGTGGGGAACCTTGGCTTGACAAATTCCACAAGTTCCTCCAGGGCTGCGTGCCTCTTTGGTTTGTTGGTGTAATGTGGGTGTATACCCTGCCACAATATGGGAAAATCCCTGTATTTGGCAATGAAGAGGGGGAGAAAACTCATGTCGTTGAATCCCTTCATATCAATCTCTGCAAGACACAACAACACACCAAACCCTATAAATTATGTCAACGTTTTCCTTGGTATATTCCAGGAGTCCGTTACCGGTGGTGCTCCGCCTGGTTCTCTGTTCTCCCCTCCCCCCCCTCTCTCTCTTTCCTCCCCCCCCGTCCCCGCCGTGCCCTTGGGTGCCTCCCGTGTGGGGTCTCGTTTTCGGCAAGTCGATCATAAGTGTAACTCCTCGTAAGTCACATACGGCCTGGATGACTCACTGTGCTTCGACCCTCCGATAGAAGCTGGAATTGGAGGCCACCGGGAACAAATGAGGGGACTTTCATAAAGACCCATGCAGTGGATTATCTTGTACACTACATCCATACTGGTAACTATACTGATACATACTCTTTTCAATGTAAAAGAAAAACATGTATAGTGATATAAATGCAAATGTATAGTGACATACCATTGAGTAGTTACTATCACATTGTTTCTTTTTTCCAACAGACAAAAATACTCTGAGGAAGACCAATATAGACAACAGGTCGAAACGCGTCAGTGTTTTTGTCCCATCTCACGCAATCATCCACTCTGATCACATCAGTTGTGGTGCTAGGTGTCACTTGTTGGTTTTTAAATTTATGTACTGTATTTGTATATTTTTCTCTGTATGGGCTTGTGTTTTTACATTCTCCCTCCCCTCCCTTTTTTATGTGTCATCTTTAATTTTTAATTTGAATAAACGCAAAATCTGATTTGGATTAAGACTTGGTCTCTCACTCAATATATCCGCCCGATAAACCTTATCAGACGGACTGCTGCCTAAAAACCCCTCCACCAAGGGAGAACCTCTTTTCTTTTTCTACCAAACCCCGGGGTGAGCAGCTACCTGTAGCTCGTTACTGTGTCAATACCCCTTTTCTTTTGAGTATTCTTTACTTATCCTCATTTCTCTATTCTTTGATTTAGTTCGTACCCCGGCCCATGGAGTTTCTTTTTTTTTTTTTTTTTTTACTTATGTTATTATTTCCGCATATCTCCAAGTCTGTTTAAAGTCTTGCCATTTTTTCCATTTCGTCATCGCGTTATCTCCTTCTTCCCCATTAAATCTAAGTTTTTCCAGATGGTATATTTCCTCCATCCTTCCCACCCATTCTACTTCTGTCGGTGGCTCCTCCTGCTGCCACTTCCTGGGTATTATTGCTTTTGCCGCATTTAGCATGTATGGGATTAATGTATTCATATATGTTTTTATTGAGTCTGTTGTGTTATGAAACAAACACATCCATGGGTCTTCGCTAATTTTGGTACCCGTGATTGTTTTTATTAGCTCCAGGATATCTCTCCAATATTTCCTGATTTTTGGGCAGGTCCACAAAATGTGGGTCATCGTGCCCTTCTGGGTACATCCTCTCCAACAATCCTGTGAGGTCCCAGGCTGGTATTTACTTATTTTACTAGGTGTATTGTACCATCTAGTAAGGCATTTATAGTTTGTTTCCGTTGTTCTACTGTCAATTTTTTTTAAATTGTGTCTGTACGCGTGCGTGCCTAATTCGTTTCCCCATTTTGTAAGGAATGGCGGTATTTCCTGCCGACCCTCCGTGAGGAGCATAGTATATAAACGGGATGTATCCTTTTTTTTTTCCTAATCCCGTACAAATTTTTTCTAGGGATGTATAATTCTCCCTCGTTCTAATTGGCTGGGGCAGCTTCCCCACAAAGTTTACCAGCTGTAGATAGCGCCATTCGTTTACATTTATGTGCGTTGTCGTCTGCTGTATTTCGTTCCGTGTTTTAATTTTCCCTTCGCTTATTATATCTCCTAATAGTGTATTTTCTCCTATCCAGTGAGCACCCATTTCACTTTTTCCTGGTGGGAAATAGTTATTATTCTTCAGTGACATCAGTGGTGAATTATAACTCCAACTAAATTGTTTGTGTATTGTATCCCAAATTTTTAAAACATGTCGTGTAATTTTTTGTGTATTTATGCCCAGGTTCCTAAATTTCGGGGGGGTCCATATCTGTGTACTTAAATTAACCTTACTTGTGTCTTTTTCTAATTGCACCCATGCTTTATAGCTATCTTTTCGTGTCCATTCTACAGCTCTTGACAGAATCGTCGCGTAATAATATTTCTTTATATCGGGGGCACCCAGTCCCCCATGTTCTTTATTTTGGGTCAGAATATCCCGTGAAATCCTGGCTTTTTTGTTTTGCCATATGAATCTGTTAATAATGGAATTTAATACTTGAAAGTAGTAATCAGGGAGGGGTATTGGAAGCATGTGGAACTTATACGTGATTTTCGGTAATAGGACCATTTTTACGGTATTTATACGTCCAATCCATGAAAGGGGTCTATAACCCACCTTTTTTATTTCGTTCTTAATTTCCTGTAATAGGGGCATAAAGTTTTCCGAATATAATTTATCTATCGAGTTAGCTAGTTTGATCCCTAAATATTTCAAACCGCTTTTCCTCCATGGGAACTGGTGGACGCTTTGTAGCTCGCTCGCCTGTTTTTTCGGCACACTTACATTTAGAATCTCTGACTTGTTAATGTTCATTTTAAAGTTAGATATCTCGCCATATGCTTTTAATATCTCGAGCAGTCTAGGTATTGATGTGTTAGGTTCTGTAATATAAAACAATAAATCGTCCGCGAAAGCCGCTACTTTATGCTCGATCTCCCCCACCTTAATCCCTTTTATGTTGTGATCTGATCGAATGGTTGCAAGTAAAGGTTCTATTGATAACACAAAGAGCAACGGCGATAGGGGGCATCCCTGCCTTGTCCCGTTGCTCATAGAAAAAGGGGACGCTAGATCACCATTGATCCTAATTATTGCAGTCGGGTTTTCATATAAGACTCCTATTCTCTGTAGCATTTTAGTGCCGAACCCGACGTATTTCAGTGTCTCCATCATGAGCCCCCAGTCTACCCTGTCAAATGCTTTCTCAGCATCGATTGACAGGAATAGACCTGGGGGGCCCCTTTACTTGAGCCACGCTCACAGCCCGGACAGATGACTTAACATGGACAAACTCTAGTAAACCCTCTTAATGTCATATACACCAACATGGTCACTTGTGCATTTAGGAGGGACAGGTAGAGCTAATGCCCACTCTGCCTGTCCAGTGTATCACTGCTACCTCACTCCCAGTAATACTATTGGGTACATATTGGATACTACATGGACTCCATGCGTGCACTTCACCTAACTCTTTCTCTTCTGTACCTGTGTACAGGCTGGCTCCCATTGCTATTAGAGATGGCTCATGGCTAAAAGAGTGCCAACAACATCTCCCTTGCTGCAAAAGGCTATCTCACCTGTCACCTACATGTACACGCCTAACGACAGGCTACTAAATAAACCTTTGTTAACCTTGGTAGCCACTTGTGTCTTCACACTGTATGAACTCCTTGCACTGATGTCTTCATACCCCAATGTGTTATAGTGACCCAAACTGTAGACTATATATACCGGTTACTAACATTGCACCTCTTTGGTAACTTCAGACTCGGCAAAGGCAAAACTTTAAAAGCTTTACTTAAAGAATAGGTTAATATGATGACAATGACAGTAGACAGTCCAAGATAAAGTGCAGACATTCATAACATTCCTAGTCCCTAACTACAGGATTGCGGCTGCCCCAGCATACCTGTTGAAGCAAAAGTACAATATTGGCTGAATCTTTATCTGGAATTTAACTCCGGCAGGATACTGGCCATCCAGATTCCAGCAATAGAACCAGGCAGGTCATCCCTCTATGACTGCGTGGGTAAGTCTCCCCTCTCCTCCCCTAAGGATCCAGGCCCTCGTCACTTTTATAGCACACAGGACCGGAGGGTGAGACCCAAGAAAAACCCACCATGAAAAGCCTGGGAGTGCAGTTAACCCTTAACTTCCCGCTAGTGCAGCAGCAATCACTACTTGTCTACAGGTGGGCCCCTTAGAGCCACCCACACCAAGCAGAATAAATCAATTATGCCCAATAGTTTAGTAGAGATGTCCATCAGTTGCAGGATGATCATATGGCGGCATAATATTATGGCCAGACAACCTTTTTACCCCTTGTATGATAAGCATGGTGAGGACAAGTGCCTTGTACTAGTTTTGTGGGGTGTTCAGCTTCAAAAGCAAGTTGGTGGATTCTGGTGGAACAATTTGAAATTTTCAAACCATTTTGTTCCCTGTTATGTTCCAAAATTCTGCTCTTTCCTGCATGCAGATCTTGCTGGATTCATTCTTGTCATGTAGGATCACTGCCCTATATATGATTTGCTTCTTTTGCCACTTCTTCTACCTCCCCTAGTATGAGTTTTGTTGCAAGAGACTGATACCAAGTCAAATTCAAGTACTTACACTACTTGCATTTAAAATAATTTAATGATATATTAATGCATAAGGAGCTGTACTAAGTTTTTGTTTTTTAAATGGATTTCAGCTTTAAATGGAATATATAGTGGTTTTGCATATATATATATATATATTTTCTACAGGTAAATATTAAACATTGCATATGAATAATTTTTAGTCTTCTATCTAGCTGTAGCAGTAGGAACTTTAGCTCCTTTTATTATCTGTTGTTTACAGAGCTCAATAACTGAACTTTACACTCAAGAACTGTCACAGTGACTTATGCCTTATTGGACAGCTCACTTAGAGATGAAGTCCTAACAATAGGTTAAAATTGTAAACCTCCATTAGATGTCCCTAACTTGTAATGTATCTAAAATTCTAAAACACATCTTAATACCTAAGCCCTTACTAAATACACACAAAAGTTAAAGCCTCCTACCCCTCTCCTCTTTATATTTTGGCACTTAATGTTTATTTGGGGGGAAGCGGCACCTGTTTTTGACAGGTACCGCTCCCACTTCTGGTCAGATTGAAGTTCAACACTCCCCCTTCCCGCAGCCTTCTGGGACATGTCACAGGTCCCATAAAGCTGTGGGACCATTTACAAAGCGCAGCGTGGCTTGCACATGCACAATGGGAAGCCGCAAGCAGTCACCGCTGGATTCAGAAAGTAAACATGCTGGCAACTGGATCCTGAAGCAGGCCAAAGAGCTGGCTCAGATGGCGGATGTGCTGGATCCCTGGACAGGCAAGTGTCCTATTATTAAAAGTCAGCAGCTACAGTATTTTGTAGCTGTTGACTTTTAATTTTTTGTTTCTAGAGTAAAGAAACACTTTAAAAATTGTAAAAACCTAAGGCTTAAAGCTCTGTTTTAGCTAGGAGTTTCTGCTGTACGTAACACAGAATATACAGTTGTGCTCATAAGTTTTCATACCCTGGCAGAATTTAGGATTTCTTGGCCATTTTCAGATACTATAAATGATAACACAAAAACATTTCTTTCACTCATGGTTAGTGTTTGGCTGAAGCCATTTATTATCAAACTGTGTTTACTCTTTTTAAATCATAATCACAACCAGGGGCGTTTGGTAGGTCTGCAAAAGATCTGGGGCTAGAGCCCATAGCAGCAGTCACCTTTTTGCATGCCAGCGGGTGGGGGACCGGTGGTAAGCAATTTTTCACGGGCGAAGGCTGATGTTGGCGCTTCCATCATCATGGCACCATGGTTGATATGGTGTCAGGGTGATTGAAGTGCATTATTTCTATTGTTACACTCTAATACAGGGGTCTTCAAACTATGGCCCTCCAGTTGTTCAGGAACTACAATTCCCATCATGCCTAGTCGTGTCTGTGAATATCAGAGTTTTACAATGGGATGTGTAGTTCTGCAACAGCTGGAGGGCCGTAGTTTTAGTATCCCTGTTCTAATATATAATGAAGTGGTTCAACTCACAATACTGCAGAATCAGTGGAAGCCCTGGGCATGTCACTTGCCACATCTTCTGCCACCAGATGCAGCGTGTCACTTGCCACTGTCACCTGTCACCAGATGCAGCGTGTTACTTGCTATCATCACCTGCCACTAGATGTGGATTGTCACTTGCCACTTTCACCTGGCAGCAGATGTGGATTTTCACTTGCTGCGTCACCTGCCACCATTTGCAGATTGCCACGTCACCTGCCACCATTTGCAGATTGCCACATCTCCTGCCACCATTTTCAGATTGTCACTTACCACGTCACGGGCCACCAGATGTGGGTTGTCACTTGCCAACTGATGTGGATTGTCACTTGCTATGCCAGCCAGTGGCCCCAAATGTGCATTGACGCTGCATTGGTGGCAGGCTGACAGCACTGGTCCATTTAGGGAGAGCGGTGATGCGGAATGGGCAGTGAGATATGTTGCCCCAATAGCCACCCCCTAGCAATGCCCCTGATCCCCTGATCACAACAGGAACTACCCAAATGACCCTAATCAAAAGAAAATCAGCAGTGTTCAGACTCTAATCAAGAAGTGGAAAATGAGGGGTTCTGTTGAAACCAAACCACGGTCAGGTAGACCAACTAAAATTTCAGCCACAACTGCCAGGAAAATTGTTTGGGATGCAAAGAAAAACCCACAAATAACTTGAAGGTGAAATACAGGAATCTCTGAAAACATGTGGTGTAGCTGTTTCAAGATGCACAATAAGGAGGCACTTGAAGAAAGATGGGCTGCATGGTTGAGTCTCCAGAAGAAAGCCATTACTACGCAAATGCCTGCCAGCTTACAATATGCCAAACAGCACAGAGACAAGCCTCAAACCTTCTGGCACAAAGTAATTTGGTGTGATGAGACCAAAATTTTGCTTTTTGGCCACAACCATAAACGCTTCATTTGGAGAGGAGGGCCTATGATGAAAGGTACGCTCTTCCTACTGTGAAACATGGAGGTGGATTCCTGATGTTTTGGGGATGTGTGAGCTACAAAGGCACAGGAAATTTGGTCAAAATTGAGGGCAAGATGAATGCAGTATGTTATCAAAAAATACTGGAGGAACATTTGCATTCATCAGCCAGTAAGCTGCGCATGGGACGTACTTGGACATTCCAACATGACAATGATCCAAACGACACAAGGCCAAATCGACCCGTCATTGGCTAAAGCAGAATAAAGTGAAAGTTCTGGAGTGGCCACCTCGGTCTCCTGACCTCAATATCATTGAGCCACTCTGGGGAGATCTCAGACGTGCAGTTCATGCAGGACAGCCCAAAAATTTACAGGAACTGGAGGCTTTTTGCCAAGAGGAATGGCAGCTTTACCATCTAAGAACATAAAGAGCCTCAACTACAAATACCACAAAAGACTTCAAGCCATCATTAATGTTAAAGGGGGGAAATACACGGTATTAAAAACGGGGGTATGTAAACTTTTGATCAGGGTAATTTGGGTAGTTTCTGTTGTGATTATGATTTAAAAAGAGTAAACACAAGCCAAACACTAACCATGAGTGAAAGAAAAGTATTATCATTCATATTCTCTGAGAAATGGCAAAGAAATCATAAATTCTGCCAGGGTATGTAAACTTATGAGCACAACTGTGTTATGTATTATCATCAGGGCTTTTTTTCAGCGGGAACGCGGGAGAACGCAGTTCTGGCACCTCCAGCATTGAATGTATCTAATGGCAAGGGGTTCTGGGGTGTGCTCAGGGCTGCTGTTAGAAATCACGAGGCCCCATACTGCCTACCTGACAGGGCCCCACTCCCGCCCCTGAAAATATTAAATTATATTTCTGCTAAAAATACACTAAAATCATTATTATATGACATATTTAATGCCCCCTTCCCCCACTCTCCATCTTGAAACATCCCCTTGTGTTCCCGCAGCAGCTGCCAGCAGGAGAGGAGAGAAGCCAGCAATGCTGCGGGCAAAAGGGGCATACAGGGGGACCCGGAAACGCATGGGGGCATAGATGCTATACCTGATCCGCAGCACAGATGGAGGGAGGGGGTGGAGGAGAAGCCTGAAGCACTGCAGGGGGAGGCAGAAGAGGATCACTGTCTGTCCGCAGTAAGGCAGTACAGCTAGCCCTCCTGCTCAGCTGGTGCCCGGGCCCCCTTTTGAACTGATGGGGACTGGGCCCAGTACAGAAGGGCTGACTGTACTGCCTTGTTAGCGGCCCAGGTGTGGGTCTATTGATGCTGGTGGCTCGGGGATCTATTGTCACTGGGGGGTCTGTTTTTATGTGGGGGGTCTGTTTCTATTGTTGCTGGGCAGGTCTATTGTTACTTGTGGGGAATCTATTGTTGCTGGGGGGTCGATTGTTGCTGGGAGGGATCTACTGTTGAAAGAGAGGTCTACTGATGCTGGCTGCTGGGAGATCTGTTGCTGCAGCTGGAGGTCTATTGTTATGATGGAATCTATTGTTTCTGGAGTGTCTATTGTTGTAGGGGGATCTATTGTTGCTGGGGTGTACATTGTTGGGGAGGATCTATTGTTATTGTGGGCGTCTATTGTTGTGGGTTGGTCTATTGTTGTGGGGGGTCTATTGTTGCTAGCTGAAGGGGATCTATTGTTGGGGGGGTCTTTTTTCCTGCCTTTCTTGTTATCATTACAAATTCCATACAAATTTTTTTATCACCACAAAAATGATACTCGGTTCTGTACTCTCTCAAAAGGCACGGTACAAGAGGTGGGTAGGGAGTAGAACCAAGAAATGGTGCTCGGAGGTGAGTAGGGCACGGAGACAAGGGGTGACTCAGAAAAGGAGAGTTCCTGCAGTTCTCTGAGAAAAAAATGTCCTGATTATTATTAGTATAATACAGGATTAATATAGCGCCAGCAGCACTTTTCATTATAAAGGGAGACAATGCAGCAATAATACAATTCAATACAAGAGGGTTAGAAGGGCCATGCTCCTGTCAGCTTACAATTGGTGGAACAAAAGGTAATAATTGTGAGGAATGAACTGATGGGAGAAATAGAAGATTCTGTTATTAGCTGAAGGCAGGACAGGCCTCCCTGAAGAAATTCGTTTTTAGGGATCGCCTAAAAGTGGACAGAGTAGGTGATAGCCGGAGAGATTGAGGTAGTGAGTTTCAGGGAGAGGCTCTGGAGAACTCCAGGAGACGAGCATGGGAGGAGGAGACAGGGGAGCTAGAGAGCAGGAGGTCTTGGGAGGAGCGGAGAAGATGGTTTGGGTGATATTTGGAGACAAGATTTGTGATGTAGCTTGGGCAGGGTTGTAAATGACTCTGTATGTTATTGTTTTGAATTTTTATTCATTGGGCAATGGGAAGCCAGGGTAGTGATTGTCAGAGAGGGGTGGCGGACACTGCGTGGTTGGTTGGATGAGTCTGGCAGCAGCATTCATGATAGACTGAAGAGGGGATAGCCTATGGAGAGGTAGGCCAATGAGGAGGGAGTTACAATAGTCAAGGCGAGAGATAACAAGGGAGTGAATAAGCTGTTTAGTGGTTTCAACGATTAAAAAGGGGCGTCATTTTGGAGATGTTATACAGGTAAAGTCTACAAGATTTGGACAGCGATTGGATTTGGGGTTGAAAGGACAGGTCAGAGTCCAGGATTACACTTAGCACCCTGGCATGAGTGGAGGGACTGATGGATGTATTATTGATCCAGGAGGTAAGGTGGGGGGGGAACGGGCAGGGAAAAAAATTTGACCCCTTTCACACTGAGGCGGTTTTCAGGCATTTTAGTGCTAGAAATAGCGCCTGAAAACCGCCTCCCATTTATTTCAGCGTGACTTTTCACACTGGGGCTGTGCGCTTGCAGGACGTTGGGAAAAGTCCTGCAAGCAGCATCTTTAGGGCGGTTTGGGAGCACTGTCAGTGCTCCCAAAACGCTCTGCCCATTGAAATGAATGGCAACAGGGGCGCTTTTAACCCCTAACCCCCACTAGCAACTGAAAAGCGTTGCTTAAATAGCCGTAAAGCCCTGCTAAAACGAACACGCTTTACCACTAACGCTTGGGCGGCCCCAGTGTGAAAGGGGTCCATGAGCTCAGATTTAAGAAGATAATAACAGAAAAAACAGTGCTGCATGTGCAATACCAGACCATTCCACTATTTTGTATTACTGAAATAGAGTCACATGGCCAATTAGGGATACCATGCTCTTTTTTGCTTTTGTCTTTTGCCAAATATTTGCAAGAGAAGCAGACTTCTCTCCATACAAAGTGCATATTTTAAAATGATTGCATTATAAATAATAAAAAATGCATAACTAATGTATCTGATAAACGGAAAGTTACTGAGTGTCCTTATTGTACTCCCATTTGGTCAAGTTGAAAAGCAATTTGTCATACACCTCCAGAACAGTGGACAAAACAAAAGACACTTTCCCACGATTAGCTGAGTAGGAAGTCAGTGCTTGGACACAATGAAACCTCTGTGTTTTGAAGGTGAATGTTTAGCTGATATTGTTGCTTTACAATACAGAAAACCTCTAAAGCTGCATAGCGCCACCCGTGTAAGAGCCGCTAGAATCCTCTCTTGTTTCCACTCTTCAGCCAGACACACAGTATTTCCAAAGTCAAGCACACACAATTGTACTAATACACACAGCCGGACTTTGCACCGTCCAAAACTCCCTCGGCATCTCCGACGGAAAAATTAAGAACGGGCTCTTAATCTAAAGTCCGTCGGAAATGCAGACAGAAAAAGACCGATGGGCATACACACAGTCGGAAAATCCTATGAAAAGCTCCCATCTGACTTTTTCCATCGGAAAATCCGGCCGTGTGTACGCGGCATTGTGCTTGTTTCTTGAATAATCAGTCTAGGGGCTTTGGTTGTTTTTGATGTTTTATTAAAGAGGAACTAAATCCAGATGAGGTTTACTTTCTCTCCCTCTTTTGCTCCCCGCAAAGCCTGCAAATTAAAAGCATAATGGGGTTGTATGCACTGCATACTAGCCGATTATATGACACTTGCCTACAAACGAAGCCCACGCTGTCCCCTGTGCAGACCGCATCCATATTCGCCCCTCTTCCTTCTGGGGTCACAGACTCTGGGTCTGTGACTAGCCAGAGCCGCATGACGTCACTCCCACGGGAGCTGTCAGTCACGGCACACGCTGGGGGAAGAAACGGCATGATGACGACGTCGGCACACTACAAGGGAAATATCTCCTAAATGGCGCACGTTTAGGAGATATTTCCACTACCTATAGCTAAGCCTTATTCTAGGCTTACCTATAGATAAAAGTAAGACAAAACTTTTTACAACACAGCTTGGATACAGAAGGGAATGTTGTTTGATACTCCAGATTCAACTAATTACATGAAGGACAACTTCTTTAACTTGACTGTGGGATTCCTACTTGATGCAACATGCACTCTTGAGCAAGTCCTCTGTAAGAAGAATGAACTGTAGCTCTTAAGGACACTAGCCAGTATCCCCTTTCTGCTGTACCCAGTAGCTGACTGTCCTAGCACAGAGGGGTAGCCTGAACCAGGCCCCAAGATCTTTAGTCTGTACTCACAGGTGTCTCAAACAGATCCTCTTCAGCACGGCTCTCCTCAGTCAGCTCTTCAAAACACTTTGGTCAGCCCCCCAACTTCCAGCCTCAGCTTCCAACCTGAGACCACATTGCAGCAGGTGCTGAGGAGGGTAAAGCGTCCCTACCCAGCTTGTCTCTCCTCTCTGGGCAAAGACCCCTTCCTGTGTGTCTCACTGAATGTAAATACCCTTCCCAGCATGCATAGGGGCCCCTATGCCTATAATTGGCTGGGATGGCATTCATAATCATGCTACTAATCTGCATGAGTCACTCCTGTCCATCCAGCAATCTCCAAAACTGCCTGGATACAGATGAGTTAACACATGAAAGGGTAACCCATATGTATCCTGGCCCTTTTACCCCCCATTTCTATACGCTCATCTTATGCCCCCCCCCGCTATATTTACCAAACTATATTTACTATAACTACCAAAAATAGTCCGACACCAAGGTGAGGAATAAACTGTCCGTTTTATGGCCCCTATATTAAAGTAAACAAATATTTAACAATGCTAATTAATAATACTGGGGTCAGGCGCTACCTGTATTATGAGTAATAAGGATAAGGTACAGTGTATCACCTAATCAGAATAGATAATAACAAAAAGCTCAATGTTACTATATAAGCAGCTAGTAAGTGGCTGTGATAAACACCAGAGTTCAAAAAAGTTTAGTATAATTAAAGTGCTAGATAAGACATATAATAATGTACAACCCAATGTGATTTGGCCTAAGCCAATATATAAAAAAACCTGTGTGTGGCAATCCTCAAAGACACCAGAGTATAAACCATAAGAGTGTTTGTGCCTACATCAACTGCACAGTGTACACCAATGTAAGTAGCACAGTGCTAAGTGACGTGCACCATTTAATAATAAAATGTTTCATATATGTTGAAATTCCATAGGTGAATCACCATATATAGGTTCTATGCCCATCTAGAAACAGATTTACGTGATAAAATTAAAATTAGAAGTATCTCCATAAGTATGAAAATGATACGAATATGTGCTATTCCGTGCTAGATAATCATAATAATAAAAATAAACATAAACAAACCATAAAACACCTAGATGTGTATGATGGTATAACCAAAGAACACCTAAATAGATGTGCTATTATGATGACGTGATATTATTATGAATAACCAAATTAGTATTGATTCCGAGAATTTTTATCCTTGCAATCCCACATATGATGGCGTCCACAGAAAAAATAGGGGATGCAATATATAAGTCAATTGTAGATGAACAGTATGCAAGGTAAGGAAAATTCAACACATGCGCAGATAGGTTTTAGACAGTCCAGAAATTAGATTTCCAAAAGGAATAAATTGTTTATTTGGTGACTGGATTGTGCTCATAAAATTATTATTCATGTGACTTTGGTGCTCCCCCTCCGGGTTTCCCACTCACCAGCTGCCTGCACCCCTGCAGGGGTAACAAGCCCGTAGATCACACCTTAGATCAGTCAGGTCTTTACCAGGTCTCACATCCAAGCCTTAATTCTCTTCTGCTGGGCTCACGTGGGGGCACTCGAATAAAATGCAATGTTGGATAACGACTCCTCAAAGGGGGAAAAACAAAACAAGCCCCATGGTGCAGTATTTGGCCAAAAAAAGGTAATTTTATTTAAAAAAATCAGAGACAAAAATAACTTTCAAACAGGAGTTTACATATATATATATATATATATATATATATATATATATATATATATATATATATGTGTGAAAATTAAAATGGATAAAGAATAAAAAGTGTTGCCAGAAAAAATCTCTCTCTTAGATGCCAAAAGCCAGGGACAGTGAGTAATAAAAAGGTCCCTGCTTACAAAGCTTGGCGGCAGACACTAACGTCCTGTATGGAGAAGCTGACAGCTGTGATGGGAATGGCTTGCGCTCCAGCTGCGCACCAACAGCTCGTGCTTCCCAATAGGAACGTAATGGCGTAATTGCGTAGTTACGTCGGACGCGTTTCGTCATGTGACGTCCTCAGCAACGATACCACGCAGCTACACCTCTCGTTCTAAATAAGCAGGCTGCCCACAAACAGTTCCGCCCCTTACAAGCCGGAGCACCAATAGGAAGTTACGTATTTGATATACCAGGGTCTATGAGAGTTAATAGAAGCCGCCCTGTCCGCAAACTAGACCATACTAAATAGAAAGGTATCTCAAGAGCCAGATTTGTTTATTATTTTAGAGCATTGTGGGTGACACATTGCCTAAATGCAAATAAGAAAAAAACATAAGAAAATACATAACAAAGAATATATATAAAATACTAAACACAGGAAAAAACGGCGTACTGACATCTATTTGGATGTAATGAACCGCATGTCTTGCTATCCTGCATAAGATAATAGATAAAATGTTCCCATCTATGTCATACATATAACTTCGTAATGTATGTAAAAAAGCGCCACCTATGGCCAGGATAATTATAGCACAGACAAGTATTCGGCAGCTCAACAGCCAAAGATTTTTGAGAGTACAAACCCAGATAGTACCTAGTAAAACCATCAGATTCCAGTAAGTGTAATTACAATTTTTGAAATAGATATATACATAAAAAATATAACAAGGGATATAAAAGGGTGAGGTACAAATACGTGTGTCAAATTTTATATGGACAGAGATATAAGTCCAACCTTAAATTAAATTAATTAGGCTCACTTTTAATAAGAGGAGAGGGGGGGGGGGGGAGAAGAAAAGAAAGGAGGATGTATATAAATTAATTTATGCATGCGTACATAGCTGTGCAATAAGGTTACATATGCACAACACTATGTACGACACACTATGACACATGTATGTGTGTTATCACGATAACGCTGTCTTGGTTTATATCTCAGGCCTATAACAAGGAACATTAGAGACTTTCCCATATATTAGCAGATACCATAGTATCCAGGAGGCTGACATAAAACATCCCTATGAAGGACTGCATATACTGCATATACAATCCTTTGCAGGTACATACAGTGTCCAAATAAATCCATACAACAGCCCGTAGGCTAAGGGAGAGATATTAAGTACAGGAAGTTTCCCATGAGGAGAGAAAGGAGAGAAGGGAAAATAGGATGGAAAGGGGCAGAGTCCCCCTGTGCATTCCAACATTTGATATTATATAGATGGTTGTTTATAATAAAGCATGTTTAAGATACTATAACGTGTGGGTATCTATACACCCCATATTATATGTCACATTAGGGTTCAGACTCCATATTGTATAGCAATAAAGTTCAATGGGAAGTGTATGCTCATCGGTTTTAGGTGTATATACCTGCACAAAAAGCTGATTAATACTAAAATTGGAAGTAGATATATATATATATATATATATATATATATATAGAGTCAATTGGGCAGATTCTCAAAAGGAGGCAGGGTGTATATATATATATATATAGTCATAGCAGGGTTAATATACCCCGGACTGAGGAAAAATTAGATCTATATATCCCCAAAAAAAAAAAAGTTATAATAGATCAAAGGTGGGTAAAGATACTACTAGGTGTATGTCCAGTGACCTAGCATACCTAGCTGGTATACCTCATATATTGTACATATTATACTATGTCAACCCCATGTGCATGCCTCTCCTGTCTTAGAAAGCACAACCTTCCAACCTCCTAAGGGTTGGCTATAAAACAGTTTAAATCAATGTCCAGGTTGAGGCCCCTTGGAGCAAGGGACCCCAACCTGTATATCCACGCCGTTTCGTTCTGGGAGATAAGTGTGGTTTTATTTCCCCCTCTCCAATGGTCCTTGATACAGTCTATACTGTAAAAAACCAAGCCTGATGGGTCTCTGTGATGGAATTCATCAAAATGGTGGGATAAGTTGTGTTTGGGGAAGCCCTTTTTTATATTGTTGATATGTTCTCGTATGCGCACGAACAAGGGGCGTGTGGTCCTACCCACGTATTGCAGATGGCACGGGCACTCAATCACATACGTCACATGTTTAGTGTGGCATGTGATGAGTTCTCGTATTGTATATTCTTTATGGTCAGTCTTGGATCTGAAAGACTCTTTTTTTCTCGGTTGCACTCTGCTCACCCTACAGGGTAGGCATCTTTGGCAGCGAAAGAACTCTTTCATATCAGCAAATATTTTTATAGTTTTGGGAGGGTCTATGACATTATGTACCAGATGATTTCGTAATGTAGGAGGTCTTCTATACACAAATGAGGGCTTCTCAGGTAGTATTTTGGATAAAACTCTGTCTTCCTGTAATATGGGCCAGTATTTTTTTTAAATGTTTTCAAATTCTTTATACTGAGTGTTATATCCTGTGATAAATGCAATATCTTGTTTACTCTTTTCTCTTGTGGATTTCCTTAACAATGCCATCCTATCTGTGTCAGCTATTTCTTTTTTAAGTTTCAGCAGGTTTCTTAGTATATATCCTTTTTCTACAAATTGCTCTATTAGCTTGTCGGCTTGTATGTGGTAGTCATCTATGGTATCACAATTTCTTCAAATTCGTAGCAACTGGCCTTTTGGAATGTTGCTCTTCCATTTTGGATGATGGCAGCTTGATGTTGGTATGTATCCATTTTGATCTGTTGACTTAAAGAAAGTGCGGGTATTGAGATTGTCCCCCTGTTTAAAGATTTCAAGATCTAGGTAGTCAATCTTTTGTTCGCTCCATTTCCCTGTAAATGTTAGGCCATATCTGTTGTTGTTTAGCTGTTCCAAAAACATCTCAAAGGAGTCTGGGGTCCCATCCCACAGTAGGATAAGGGCGTCAATATATCTTCTGTAAAGTTTTACATGTTGAATATTTTTCCCATAGATGTATTCTTCCTCCCACATATTCATCATTAGGTAAGCTACGCTTGGGGCGTACCTAGCCCCCATGGCTACCCCCTTTCTTTGACCCTAATAACTGTGGTCATACCAGAAGTAATTGCATCCCATAGCAAGATTAAAGCCTTCTAATATGTAGTCAATTTGTTCCTGCTTCATAGATGTATACTCTTGTAGGGCCTTTTCAACACCTTTAAGCCCATCATCTTGAATGATACTGGTGTATAGTGAATTGACATCTATAGTGGCTAGTAGGTAGTTACCTGCCCCACTTATTTCTCGGAGCTCCTCTATGAGCTGGGAGCTATCTCGTAGGTATGATCTCCCCATTTTTACCACAGGTTTCAAAAATTTGTCAAGGTACTCTCCTAGCCTGGAGAACACAGAGTTTATACCACTGATTATTGGCCTCCCTGGTGGCTTGACCAGCCTCTTGTGTATTTTTGGAGTGTAATATATCACTGGTGTTTTGGTAGAGTTGGATACCAAATATTCGGCCTCCTTGGCATTAAGGATACCATTTTCTCTGCCTATTCTCACATATTTCCTGAGTTTCTCTTCATATACTGTTTTTGAGTCTCCTCTAAAGCCCCATACACACGGTCGGACTTTTTCATGGATTCTGTCCGATCGGACAATGTTGTTGAAAAATCAGACCGTGTGTATGCACCATCGGACAGTGTACGTCGGATTGTCCGACGGACAAAGTCTTATCTCCTGCTGGAAAGATTTGCCGACAACACGGTCCGATCACACCAAATCCGATCGTGTGTACAGTTGTCCGATCGGACAAAGTGCTACGCATGCTCAGATCACATTACAAGACCAAAGCTATTGGCTACTAGCCTCTACGTAGTCCCGTCGTAGGCAACAAACGTCACCACGTTCAGAATGATCGGATTTTCCGACAACTTTGTCCGACCGTGTGTACGCAAAACCAACATCAGACAAAGTATGACGGACAGGATCCGACCGACCTGGTCCGCGGATTGTCCGACCGTGTGTATGGGGCTTTAGTTTTTCATATGGCTGTTCGACTTTTAGCAAGTTTTCCATCTCTTCCTGGTAGTCTATTTTGTTTAAGACCACCAATCCTCCCCCCTTATCAGCCGGTCTTATTACAACTTCCTTTTTCTCCCCTAGTTCTTTTATGGTTTTCCAGATATTCTTTGACTTCTTATTTTTATGTTTTTCAATCTTTTTAAGATCGTCCTCAACCATTTTACTAAAAGCCCCCATACACTGATTCCCTGGAGTTTGTGGATTAAAGATTGATTTATTTTTAAGGTCTGTCTGGACATATGGTGCAGCCTCCTGTATTCTATTGTCACTATTAAGTGCAAAGTGTTTTTTTAGATTAAATTTCCTCATGAATTTTTTGAGATCAATATATATCTCAAATTTATCCATTGGTTTGGCTGGCGCATATTTTAGTCCCAGGTCCAAAATCTTTATTTCTTCATCAGAGAATTGGATGTTGCTAAGATTGTAGATTCCCGTTCCTAGTATTCCCGTCTTTTTTTTCTTCCTACCTCCCCGTTTTCCTCGTTTCGACTTCCTCTCTCTGTGGATATCTGTGAAGGTGCCACATCTCTTCCATGGTTCCCAAGATGGTTTATCGTTTGGGGACCTCGTTCCATATTTTCTTGATGTGTTGCGTGTGTATAGTATTCCGTAGTCTTCTAATAGCCCCCTCTGTTTCCTCCTCTGTTTCCATTTGCTCCTCTCCAACCCGGATTCCTGTATGGTGCACGTGCTTTCCACCTTTCTGGTGGTCTGTCTTGAGTGCCGCCCCTGAGAAAATCCCTATATTCTCTCTGGTCTCTTCTTGGGTAGGGGCTACCTTGGCCCCTATATTGTGTCTCATATTGTGGGTAACTTCTAGATTGACTGTCTCTGTAAGGTGTAAGTCTGTTACCAGTCAACATATTATATCTTGATCTGTCTGGAATATATTAGTTACATAGTTAGTTAGGTTGAAAAAAGACACAAGTCCATCCAGTTCAACCACAAATAAAAAAAAAAAATATATATATATATATACATATATATATCATACAATCCCATATACCCCATTCTATACCCACAGTTGATCCAGAGGAAGGCAAAAAAAAAACCCCAGCAGAGCATTCTCCAATTTGCTAAAGCAGGGGAAAAAAATTCCTTCCTGATCCCCGAGAGGCAATCGGATTTTCCCTGGATCAACTTCAGGGGATTCTTGATAGTATACTCTTCAGGGGATTCTTAATAGTATACTCTTCTAGTATCTGGTTGTTCATTTGGAGTTCTCGGTGTTCTTCCTATTTGATGATTCCTCTGTATTGTATTGTTTCTATTGGACGGTTGTGGTGTATTTCCTGTGGGGCCTTCTACTAGGACTTCCATAGACCCATCTTCACTCCCATCTGGTATAGTATCCTCCATCTCATCATTTGGGTCTTGGAATCCTATTTGCCATTTGTACACTCTATTGTTGCTGTAGTCTAAGACATCCCTTTTGAATTTTTTCTGTTTCTTTGCTTGCATTTCTATGTCATATTTTTGAGCACAATCCAGTCACTAAATAAACAATTTATTCCTTTTGGAAATCTCATTTCTGGACTGTCTAAAACCTATCTGCGCATGTGTTGAATTTTCCTTACCTTGCATACTGTTTATCTACAATGGACTTATATATTGCATCCCCTATTTTTTCTGTGGACGCCATCATATGTGGGATTGCAAGGATAAAAATTCTCGGAATCAATACTAATTTGGTTATTCATAATAATATCACGTCATCATAATAGCACATCTATTTAGGTGTTCTTTGGTTATACCATCATACACATCTAGGTGTTTTATGGTTTGTTTGTGTTTATTTTTATTATTATGATTACCTAGCACGGAATAGCACATATTCGTATCGTTTTCATACTTATGGAGATACTTCTAATTTTAATTTTATCACGTAAATCTGTTTCTAGATGGGCATAGAACCTATATATGGTGATTCACCTATGGAATATCAAGATATATGAAACATTTTATTATTAAATGGTGCACGTCACTTAGCACTGTGCTACTTACATTGGTGTACACTGTGCAGTTGATGTAGGCACAAACACTCTTATGGTTTATACTCTGCTGTCTTTGAGGATTGCCACACACGTTTTTTTTATATATTGGCTTAGGCCAAATCACATTGGGTTGTACATTATTATATGTCTTATCTAGCACTTTAATTATACTAAACTTTTTTGAACTCTGGTGTTTATCACAGCCGCTTACTAGCTGCTTATATAGTAACATTGAGCTTTTTGTTATTATCTATTCTGATTAGGTGATACACTGTACCTTATCCTTATTACTCATAATACAGGTAGCGCCTGACCCCAGTATTATTAATTAGCATCTTTCAAGTATTGGGGCTCACTCCAAGGATAGCCCCCATTCTTTCCCCTGAGGTGGCTGCAACCTAAATTCACCCTACCTAAGCGTGGCGTATCATATTAAGTTTTTTAAATATTTAACAATATAAACAAAAAACAAGGCATAATCTTTTTGATTGCCGATCCTTGGAGGCACTACGTATCAAAATCTTTTCCTTATATCTGCTTTAACACTTTCCATGGTCCCTGCTTAATTTCAACGACTCGGGACGAACCACCTTCAGCAGATACACCATTCTCACTCCCAGTTAGTCCACCATAACTGGCATTCACCGGGGACCCATACCTCAGATGTGTCCCGATCATCTAATTCCAGCAGTTTATTTACAAATGCCACCAAAGACCCAACCGCAGACCTCGTAAGAGAAAATGCCCACTAGCCCAGCCTCCCTGTGTACCTCCTCATGCAGCCCTACGCTTATTTTTATTTATTTTTTTGCTACGTGCTTTACGGTATACAGCAGCACCTGTGAAACACACAGGATTCCCTAGCTGCACCAATGTAGCCTTAACTAAAGGCAACTTTCTTTTTTTTTGGATAGTGGAGATGGATTAGAACACCTGTGATTTTTTATTGCTGTCTGTGCCCCTGGTAAGGAGGTTCACCCTCTCTATTTGTCCTGTTTACCATTGTCATTAAAAAAGTTAAAGTAAAAGAATTTTTGAGTTGTCCCCAGAAAAGTAATAGTAGGGAAATCTTGGGGGTCCCCAAGGAATTCCCTTAATTTACAGGGATTTTCTCACACCTTCTGTTTGGATACTATAGTTTACCTCCAGTCTCCTGTTAGGAGGAGACCACACTAGTGGCGGCTGGTGCTCAAACTTTTTGGGGGGCACAAACAAACTGAAAAAATAAACTGTTAGTAATGCAGGACTGTAAATAACCATTTATCAGGTGATTTATCAGGTGCACTACAAGTGCACTTGGAAGTGCAGTCGCTGTAAATCCGAGGGGGACATACAAGGAAAATAAAAAACAGCATTTTAGCTTGCACATGATTGGATGATAAAATCAGCATAGCTTCCCTTTATTTCAGATCTACCCCTCAGACTTGCAGTGAACTTGTAGTGCAAAGTGTATTTGCCTTTTGTAAATAACCCCCCTACGTATCATTACTGCTAGATAAAACTGTGCCCATCATATGCCGCCTCACTTTGCCCATCAATTTTAGCCTGACAGTGCCCATCAATTTTAGCCTGACTGTGCCTATCAATTGCAGCCTGACTGTGCCCATCATATGCATCCTCACTGTGCCCATCATATGCAGCCTCACTGTGCCCATCAATTGCTGCCTCACTGTGCCCATCAATTGCAGCCACACTGTGCCCATCACAGTAGGCCAATCACATCCACAAGTTAAAGAAAATAGAACCACTTAACATAAGGTGTGCTCATCAGATCCCCTTTACAGCAGGTGCCCCCCTTTAGGGCGGCACAGTGGTGTAGTGGTTAGCACTCTCACCTAGAAGTAAGAAGGGTCGCTGGTTCGAATCCCAACCACGACACTTCCTGCCTGGAGTTTGCATGTTCTCCCTGTGCCTGCGTGGGTTTCCTCCGGGTACTCCGGTTTCCTCCCACAATCCAAAGACATGCAGGTAGGTTAATTGGCTTCTGTCCAAAAAATTGGCCCTAGTATATGAATGGGGATCTTAGATTGTGGGCTCCTTGAGGGTAGGGACTGATGTGAGTGTGCAATGTACAGGGATGGGGACAATTGTAGACACTCACTCAGGTTGAACTGGATGGACTGATGTCTTTATTCAACCTTACTAACTATGAAACTATGAAACTATGACATCAAGTGTCCAAATCAGAGTCCCCCTTTACAGCAGGTGCCCCCATCAGCATCCCCCTATAAATCAGGTGTCCTCATCAGAGTTCCTCTTTAAATCAGATGTCCCCATCAGAGTCCCCCTTTACATCAGATGTCACCATCAGAGTCCTCCTTTACATTAGATGTCCTCATCAGAGTCCTCCTTTACATTAGATGTCCTCATCAGAGTCCTCCTTTACATTAGATGTCCTCATCAGAGTCCTCCTTTACATTAGTTGTCCTCATCAGAGTCCTCCTTTACATTAGATGTCACCATCAGAGTCCCCCTTTCTTTTAGATGTCCCCAGCAGAGTCCTCCTTTACATTAGATGCCCCCATCAGGGTCCTCCTTTACATTAGATGCAGGGCTGGTGCAAGGATTTTTGACACCCTAGGCAAAATCTAATTTTGCCACTCCCTCCCCATTGGTTCCGCCCCTGACTCTACCCACTTTGCCCTGCCCATGAATACGGTGGAGGTGGAGAGGGTGAAGATTTTTGTGGCACCTCTCCACTATTTCTTAAGCCGTGTTTTATGAGCCTGCACTTGCGCCTCTGGACCCAGCCTGAAGTGGCAGCACCAACGGCCGAGCTGCATGCTCGGATAAGTGTCTGGTATGGACTTTAGGGGGACCCCCACGCTGTTTTTTCGGCGTAGGGGGTTACACTTAAAATCCATACCAGGCGACGGGGCTCGCAAGGTGTCAATCTTGCCTTCTTTAGTCCCGTTGTACCTGGAGTCACGTTCAAAATGAACGGACTTTAGTCCGTGTGTGGGCAAGTTCGTTCATTTGGAAAGTTCGTCGGACCTTCCGCCGAAAGCCCGTCGGGAAGTCCGTCGGACCTAGTCCGCCGGAAAGTCAGTTCGTGTGTGCACAAGTCCGCTCATTCGCAAAGTCCGGCGGACCTCCGCTGCAAAGTCCGGCGGATAGTCCGCTGGACCAAGTCTGCCAGAAAATCCGATCGTGTGTATGCGGCATAACAACCAGATCTGAGCATTAGCTACTTTCTTTCCCCAGTTGTCACTTGTACTGTCAAGAATACAGGATATATGGACTTTTACATAGTTACATTCATATTCAGCCTGAAAATCTCCATCTAGTTCAACCAAAAAATTCTAATTAAATAGAAAACTGCTACATACACAACCTAATATACCCACAGTTGAACCAGAAAAAGGCAAAAAAACTAAAGCCCCATACACACTATCAGTTTTTCTGCCGAGTTTTTCCTTCAGATTTACCAAAACCATATAATATGAGGTCAAACCATTTCAATTAGTATGCAATCAGGCAGGCCCTTCTACTACATGGTTTTGGTAAATCTGAAGGAAAAACTCAGCAGAAAAACTGATAGTGTATATGGGGCTTAACAATAAAGCATGATCCACTTTGGTCCATCAGGGGGAAAAATCTTTCCTAATTCCCCAGGAGGCAATCATGTGTAGCGCTGGCTCCTGACGAGCATACGCTATGTGTTTTTGAAAATTAATATTCTTGAAACCATAGTTGGGTTTTAGGGCTAATTCTGCCAAATTATGATTTCAGTATCAGTCTAGCTGACCGCTAGACTGAGTTCTACTTGACCGCAGGTGTTGCTGACACCGCCGGCAAGTATGAAAATGCAGTTTAGCTGGGTGTATTGGATACCATTCTTTCTCTTGGAACCAGCCCAGTGGGAGTGTTTGTCTTGCTGTGAATTCTGGGAGGGGGTATTTAAGGTACTGAGATCACAGGTTTTGTTGTTCCGTTCCAGCTCAGAAGAGATCTTCTGTCTGTTTGGTCCTGGTTCTCCTGACCAGCCCTCTTGGCCCTCCTGGCCTGGGGTGCGGATCCAAGTCTCCAAGTCTCGGGGCTGGATAGCCCGAGGCAAAGCAACTGCAGGGACAGGGCTGAATGGATATCGGGGCCTACTGATTCAAGAGTGGTCCGGTGCCGCCTCATCTAAAGCCCCATACACATGGTCGGATTTTCCGATGGATTCTGTCCTATCAGACAATGTTGTCGGAAATTCCGACCGTGTGTAGGCACCATCGGACAGTTTCCATCGGATTGTCCGACGGACGACAAAGTCCTATCTCCTGCTGGATAGATTTTTTGACAACAAAGTCCGATCACACCAAATCCGATCGTGTGTAGCGAATTCCGACGGACAAAGTGCTACGCATGCTCAGATCACATTACAAGACCAAAGCTATTGGCTACTAGCCTCTACGTAGTCCCGTCGTAGGCAACAAACGTCACCACGTTCAGGATGATCGGATTTTCTGACAACTTTGTCCGACCGTGTGTACGCAAAACCAACATCGGACAAAGTACGACGGACATGATCCGACGGACCTGGTCCTCGGATAATCCGAGCGTGTGTATAGGGCTTTAGGAGAGGCCCAGCAACTGGAGGAGCATCCAGGGGAGGATGCTTAAGGAGAATTCAATGCGCAAGGCTGGTTTCTCTGAAGGGGCCTGGAGGCTCAATTGAAGGACACTTTATGGATCTACACTCATACGGTATCGCCGGTCCGGCTGAGAGATCCTGGTACCGTATGATAGCTCTCTAAGTTTGTTCATGTCCCTCAGTTACATTCAGAGAGGTGGTCTATCCGGGGGTTGTGATAATCCAGCTGTGAAACAGTTATTCTCTGGATTTTCTTCTATAAGAGACTTCCTATCTTTGCAGTTCCAAAAGTACCTGAACTTTCCTCCTAACCCTCTACCCTACATTTAAGAGACTGTTTTATCTTTTAAATAAATAACCCAAAAGGAAGATAAAGTGTCAGTTTCTGCATTTCTTTAGGCCATCTACCACAGGAAACCCTAGACGGAGATAAGGTGAAGAAGGTAACGGTAAGCCCAATAAAACCAGCAGCTCCTTCGGGGGGTCAGTGCCTCATGTGGGGGCTCGTAGTCCAGGATTTACCGTTACCCCTCGCAACGAAAAAAAGAAAGTGCAACTGTCCACGTGGAATTTACATGGTAGAGGGTTATCTTTTAGGACTGCGCCATGACATCCACTATTGGCGCGTAAACTGTGGGCGGAGTTGGAAAAGGCCCGCGAGTTGCTTGACCGGAGAAACCAGTGGGAGGAGCCTTGCCTGTTTCTGTTCCCTGCACGAGGCACCGCGTGAGTTCCGAGTGCCAGGGACATCGTCCATCATGGGACCGATGCTTTCCGTGGGAAATCCCATGAGTGCAAGACTGCCTGGGACTGTATTGATGGATACGGGAATTGGCCTGTTACCGCAGGGGCATTTTATCCTGTACACATCGGGAGACGTCGAGGCCCTTGGAATGCTCTACGGAAAGTGCGAGGGGCTGGTCGCAAGTCCCTGGCCGTTTGTTCGCTGCCTACGCTGTGGAGAGTATGTGATAAAGGTGGAACAACCCATCGTACCACCTCGGGCGTACCGCATGGACTGGGCCACAGGCGTCGCCACCGAGGAGTCTACAGTCTATGCTCCTGTGGTGAGCCCTACAATCTCTATGTTGTCTACTGCTGCCAGAGTCCCGGAGGGAGATACTGCTGTCACTGTTACCGGAGGAGCTACTCCGGATGTAATGGACACAACTTCGTCCACCGTTACCACTACTACTGTGCCTGCTTCAAAAAGATTGGGCTATGTCAAGGCCTCCTGCGGCTGCAGTAGAGGACCATCCCAGAGTTTACCCGGATCGGATCAGAGGAAGGTGATTGTTCCAAAGAAGTCCGTTAAAGATATCGGTGAGCACTCTGGGAAAATTGTATTGAGAGGGACTGTACATAATTATTTACCGGCAAAAGAGTTCGGAATTCGGAGATAGATTCTCTCCGATGTTTCAGGGGATGATGATTTATTTGAGATTTTGTCACAGAAATGTTATGGGCAAACTCAGATGATGGGGCCGCAACTTGCAGTGACATATCGGGCTGGCTAGCCCCTAATTCGGGGAGTGCATCACCTTGGGCGGGAACCCCTACAACTGTACATAGTGAGACTGTGCCTAAAAATATCAGTGTCTGGATCTAAGAGACTGTCTGTCTGATTTTAAAATGGTGCGCAAATCACCAAATTCCTGTGTGCCTCCCGGGGATGGAAGTGCTCAAGCTCTGCCCAGGCTCGCACGGTCCCAGCGGCTGCTGAATAAGTGGGTTGCAACAGAGTATGGACTGGAGTTCCCCTATGTTCCTATAGAGATTATGAAAGTAATTGAGGAAAATCGAGAGGACTGGTATGCAGATGATGTATGGGATTATTTAAAGGTGCCTAAACCCTTCAGAAAGAAAGTATGTTCCCCTGATATTTACGAGTGTTTCACCGGCTGTCTCCAGCATTGGAGCTTTGGTAGACATATTTACCCAGACAAGATTGTCATTTGCCGTCCAGGAAGGGACAATGTTGTCTACTTTATTACTACAGTAGACGCCCAAGGGAAAACACTAACTTTGCCGGATCCAAGATTTTATTGGTAGAATGACTATCAGAACTGTTTTTTCATGTCTCAAAAATATTTTTTTTTTCCTGAAATACAAGAGACTGTGGGTTAGCTAGGTAGAGTTAATTCCTGAGAAGCTCCTTGTCAAGGTAATCCACGGGCCACAGCACTTGTTTAAAGAAGGACTTACATTCCATTACTCTTACCACTAGGTGGTGTGGGTATTCCCCAAAAAAAAAAGAAATGTTTAGTCTCTTGCACGCTAGCATTTAAATTTTCAGCATCAGGGAGAGATAGTTTCATTGTCCGAAGAGAATGAGACTCTGCCTTCCAGAAATATAGGAATAGAGTGTGTTTTGTTGTTTCTTTGTTTTTCTTTCCAGGAATTACCAAGAGCGTCTATCAAGCTACCGGAGAGTGGGTGGTGTAGATAGTCAGTAATTGGGTTGTGTAATATGTAACTTGCTTATGTCAACCGTTAAAGGTATTACAATGTTCAATGTTTTGTGTTTCTTTTCCCATTCCCCTTTCCCATTCCCCTTTCCAATCTTAAAAGTTCAGGTACTTAATATTTTTTTCTAGGACTAAAAGTTTTTTTCCTTTCTTCCCAGACGATGAGGACATTGACTAAATGGGAGGGGGGAGTATGTAGCGCTGGCTCCTGACGAGCATACGCTATGTGTTTTTGAAAATTAATATTCCTGAAACCATAGTTGGTTTTAGGACTAATTCTGCCAAATTATGATTTCAGTATCAGTCTAGCTGGATTGCACTGAGTTCTACTTGACCGCAGGTGTCACTGTCACCGCCGGCAAGTATGAGAACGCAGTTTAGCTGAGTTTATTGGATACCATTCTTTCTCTTGGAACCAGCCCAGTGGTATTTAAGGTACTGAGATCAAAGGTTTTGTTGTTCCGTTCCAGCCCAGAAGAGATCTTCTGTCTGTTTGGACCTGGTCCTCCTGACCAGCCCTCATGGCCCTCCTGGATCCATGCAATTCCAAGTCTCGTGGCTGGATAGCCCGAGGCGAAGCAACTGCAGGGACAGGCCTGAATGGATATCAGGGCCTACTTATTCAAGAGTGGTTCGGTGCCGTCTCATCTAAGGAGAGGCCCAGCAACTGGAGCAGCATCCAGGGGAGGATTATTCAGGAGAAGTCCATGCGCAAGGCTGGTTTCTCTGAAGGGGCCTGGAGGCTCAGTTGAAGGACACTTTATGGATCTACACTCATACGGTATCGCCGGACCGGCTGAGAGATACTGGTACCGTATGATAGCTCTCTAAGTTTGTTCATGTCCCTCAGTTACATTCAAGTCTGTGGCAGAGACTTTTCTCTAAGGTGTTCTACATTCAAGTCTATGACAGAGACTTTTCCTTTACTTAACCACTTCCCGACCGCCCCCTGTATATATACGTCGGCAGAATGGCACGTACAGGCAGAACCACGTACCTGTACGTGCCATTCTTCCGGCGGGTGGGGGGTCCGATCGGACCCCCCCCGGCCGGCGGGGACGGTCGGGATCGCTTCAGGAGCGATCCGGGATGAGGGGACGGCCAGTGGTTTCTGGCCACCCCCTCGCGATCGCTCCTGGCGAATCAGATGCTTCCTCTGTCTGTGTCAATCAAAACACAGGCAGAGGAAGTGATGTCACGCTCGGTGCGCCGGTCTATGTGACCGGAACGCCGAGCTGTGAACATCTAAAGGTTAGTGCACCAACAGTACACTGACACCAGTACACATAGGCACACAAAACACCCCCCTGTCACCCCCAGATCACCCCCCAGATCACCCCCTCCCCCCCCAGTCACAGTGTCACTAATTGCAGTGATCATTTTTTTACTGATCACTGCATTTAGTGTCAGTGTGACTGTAATAACTGTCAGTGCAGTTAGTTTTAGGTCCAAGGTAGCCCCCCACCCCCCCCTAATAAAGGTTTAACCCCTTGATTGCCCCCCAGGTAACCCTTTCACCCCCTTTTGCCAGTGTCACTAAGCGATCGTTTTTCTGATCGCTGTATTAGTGTCACTGCTGTCGCTAGGTAACCATTTTTTTTTTTTTAGGTAACCGCCATGTTTATATAGGTTCAAAAATAGGTTTATAGGTCAGGTACCCCCATATTACAACCTAAATAAAGGTTTTAACCCCTTGATTGCCCCTAGAGTTAACCCTTTCACCAGTGATCACTGTATAACTGTCACTGGTGACGCTGGTTAGCCAGTTAGTTATTTCGTTATTTAGGTTCCCCGTCAGGTTTTTATATAGCGTCAGGTACCCCCATATATTACCTAATAAAGGTTTTAACCCCCTGATTGCCCCTAGTTAACCCTTTCACCCCCTTTTGCCAGTGTCACTAAGCGATCGTTTTTCTGATCGCTGCATTAGTGTCGCTAGGTAACCATTTTTTTTTTTTTAGGTAACCGCCATGTTTATATAGGTTCATAAATAGGTTTATAGGTCAGGTACCCCCATATTACAACCTAAATAAAGGTTTTAACCCCCTGATTGCCCCTAGAGTTAACCCTTTCACCAGTGATCACTGTATAACTGTCACTGGTGACGCTGGTTATCCAGTTAGTTATTTCGTTATTTAGGTTCCCCGTCAGGTTTTTATATAGCGTCAGGTACCCCCATATATTACCTAATAAAGGTTTTAACCCCCTGATTGCCCCTAGTTAACCCTTTCACCCCCTTTTGCCAGTGTCACTAAGCGATCGTTTTTCTGATCGCTGCATTAGTGTCGCTAGGTAACCAGTTTTTTTTTGTATTACTGTTACGGGTGACGCTGGTTAGTTAGCTTGTTTTTTATACTGTCAGGGCACCCGCCATTTATTACCCAATAACGGTTTAACCCCCTGATCGCCCGGCGGGTGATATCAATTAGGTTTTAGGGTCAAATAAGGTCTGCGTCGCCCCAGGTTAGTGCCAGTACCGCAAACACCCATGCGCAAAGCATACACCTCCCTTAGTGGCACAGTATCTGAACAGATCAATATCTGATCTGATCAGATCTATACTAGCGTCCCAGCAGTTTAGGGTTCCAAAAAAAAACGCATTGTTAGCGGGATCAGCCCAGATACCTGCTAGCACCTGCGTTTTCCCCCTCCGCCCAGCCCAGCCCAGCCCACCCAAGTGCAGTATCGATCGATCACTGTCACTTACAAAACACTAAGCACACATAACTGCAGCGTTCGCAGAGTCAGGCCTGATCCCTGCGATCGCTAACATTTTTTTTGTGGTAGCGTTTTGATTCAGTCGCTTCAGTCAGGAGCTTTTTTACCTGTGAATCTCAAAAAAATAAAAAAAAATAAAATAGTTGTCGTTTTATTGTTCTCTCTCTCACTCTATTCTCTCTCTATTGTTGCTCTTTTTTTACTCCATTCTATTCTGCAATGTTTTATTATGTTTTATTATGTTTTATTATGTTTTATCATGCTTGCTTTTCAGGTATGTAATTTTGTTTACTGTGTGTTTTAGTGTTGAGCATTTTTTTGTTTTCAGGTGCGCCATTCAGTTGCAACGCGGATTTATTTATCTTGACAGCAACAGCGTTTGCTCCCACGATACATAAAGCCGCGACTCCAACGCTGTAGGAGGTGATTTCACCACCACAGTTAAAAAAAAGAGCATATATGCCGAAGCATGGGGGCAGCAGGGGGGGGGAGGAGCGATTGGCTCCTAATGCCACGTACATACGGTCGAAATTCCGACCGTGTGTACACGGCATAACTTTTGCGGGAGGATGCCCCCATGCATCGGCATATATAAATGGTGCATGTATGCCCATCATTAGAAGTGGGTGGATGAAGGGAGGTATTCTAATGGTGGGCATACCCACCAATCAATCTCTTTTTTTCGTTCAGCCAAGAGGCTGCATGAAAAAAAAAAGATTACAATATATGTCCAGTATGTTGCTGGACTTTGAATGGTTATACCAGAATGATGCCTGCAGGTTTAGGTATCATCTTGGTATCATTCTTTTCAGCCAGTGATCGGCTTTCATGTAAAAGCAATTCTAGCGGGTAATTAGCCTCTAGACTGCTTTTACAAGCAGTGGGAGGGAATGTCCCCCCTCCCGGATATAAACCGCGCCATTGGGAAATTGGGAAAGCATTTTATCACACCAATCTTGGTGTGGTCAGATGCTTTGAGGGCAGAGGAAAGATCTAGGGTCTAATAGACCCCAATTTTTTCAAAAAAAGAGTACCTGTCACTGCCTATTGCTATCATAGGGGATATTTACATTCCCTGAGATAACAATAAAAATCATAACAAACAAAAAAAATGGAAGGAACAGTTTAAAAAATAAAATAAAAAAGCTAAATAAATAAAAAAAAAACCAAAAAAAAAAAAAAAAAGCACCCCTGCCCCCCCTTCTCTTGCGCAAAGGCGTACACAAGCGTTGGTCTGGCGTCATATGTAAACAGCAATTGCACCATGCATGTGAGGTATCACCGCGAAGGTCAGATCGAGGGCAGTAATTTTTAGCAGTAGACCTCCTCCGTGAATCTAATGTGGTATCATGTAAAGGCTTTTAAAGGCTTTTAAAAATGTATGTAGTTTGTCGCCACTGCGTGTTTGTGCGCAATTTTAAAGCATGTCGTGTTTGGTATCCATGTACTCGGCCTAAGATCATATTTTTTATTTCATCAAAAATTTGAGCAATATAGTGTGTTTTAGTGCATTCAAATAAAAAAAAGTGTATTTTTTCCACAAAAAATGCGTTTGAAAAATCGCTGCGCAAATACTGTGTGGAAAAAAAAAAAATGCAACACCCACCATTTTAATCTGTAGGGCCTTTGCTTTAACAATATATATAGTGTTTGGGGGTTCAACGTAATTTTCTTGCAAAAAAAAAATATGTTTTCATGTAAACAAAAAGTGTCAGAAAGGGCTTTGTCTACAAGTGGTTAGAAGAGTGGGTGACGTGTGACATAGGCTTATAAATGTTGTGCATAAAATGCCAGGACAGTTCAAACCCCCCCCAAATGACCCCATTTTGGAAAGTAGACACCCCAAGCTATTTGATGAGAGCAATGTTGAGCCCATTAAATATTTTTTTTTTTTGTCCCAAGAGATTGAATAATGAAAAAAAAAAAAATATATATATTTTTTTTTTACAAAAAGTTGTCACTAAATGATATATTGCTCAAACATGTCATGGGCATATGTGGAAATACACCCCAAAATACATTCTGTTGCTTCTCCTGAGTACGGGGATACCACATGTGTGGGACTTTTTGGGAGCCTAGCTGCGTACGGAACCCCAAAAACCAATCACCGCCTTCAGGCTTTCTAAGGGTGTAATTTTTTTATTTCACTTCTCACTGCCAATCACAGTTTCGGAGGCCATGGAATGCCCAGATGGCATAAAACCCCCCAAAATGACCCCATTTTGGAAAGTAGACACCCCAAGCTATTTGCTGAGAGGTATTGTGAGTATTTTGCAGATCTCGCTTTTTGTCACAAAGTTTTGAAAATTGAAAAAAGAAAAAAAAATTTTTTTTTTCTTTACTTTCTTCATTTTCAAAAACAAATGAGAGCTGTAAAATACTCACCATGCCTCTCAACAAATAGCTTGGGGTGTCTACTTTCCAAAATGGGGTCATTTGGGGGGGTTTTGTGCTATTTTGGCATTTTATGGCCTTCGAAACGGTGATAGGTAGTGAGGAGTGAAATCAAAAATTTGCACCCTTAGAAATCCTGAAGGCGGTGCTTGGGTTTCGGGGCCCCATACGCGGCTAGGCTCCCAAAAAGTCCCACACATGTGGTATCCCCATACTCAGGAGAAGCAGCAAAATGTATTTTGGGGTGCAATTCCACATATAACTATGGCATGTGTGAGCAATATATCATTTAGTGACAACTTTTTGAAAAAAAAAAAAAATCTTTTTTATTTTTGTCTTTATTCAATCACTTGGGACTAAAAAAAAAAAAATATTCAATGGGCTCAACATGCCTCTCAGCAAATAGCTTGGGGTGTCTACTTTCCAAAATGGGGTCATTTGGGGGGGTTTTGTACTTCTCTGCCATTTTAGCACCTCAAGAAATGAAATAGGCAGTCATAAATTAAAAGCGGTGTAAATTCCAGAAAATGTACTCTAGTTTGTAGACGCTATAACTTTTGCGCAAACCAATAAATATACGCTTATTGGCATTTTTTTTACTAAAGACATGTGGCTGAATACATTTTGGCCCAAATGTTTGACTAAAATTGAGTTTATTAGATTTTTTTTATAACAAAAAGTAGAAAATCTCTTTTTTTTTTTTTTCAAAATTTTCGCTCTTTTTCCGTTTATATCGCAAAAAAATAAAAATCACAGAGGCAATCAAATACCATCAAAAGAAAGCTCTATTTGTGGGAAGAAAAGGACGCAAATTTCGTTTGGTTACAAAATTGCATGACCGCGCAATTACCAGTTAAAGTAGTGCAGTGCGAAATTGAAAAAAGACCTCTGGTCCTTTGGCTGCCAAATGGTCGGGGCTGAAGTGGTTAATACCCTGCCTCCCCATTGGCGTCTTATGTGGGTCGCATTCAGACACCAATTTTTATTATTTGATATATTGGAAGGCCGGGTACCGGCCTGAAGTTATGGGAGGAGCCCGGAGGGTATTTAAGCAGCCCAAAGGCCGCCGGTCTTTGTCGGTTTCCTGTGCGTGATATCTGATACGTCAGACATCTAGGACCGACTCGTTCGAGACAAGCGCTGTTGGTGCCGGTTCGTGAGCTCCGTTTTCGTCTGTCCGTCTCCTCTTGTTACAGTCCCGCGTTCCGTGTTCGTAAGTCGTGTTGTCCCTTCGCGTCGCACTCGTGTCGCCGAGTCGCAGTTCGTACAAAGAGTCTGGTTCAGCTGTCGCAGGTAGGGCTTCGGCTCCCATGTTTTACGTTCTCATGCACTGCTTATCATGTCACTAAACTGTGGTCTGCGTAGCTCACGAACCACGCGCTGCTTGTCTCGAAACTTAAACACTTACTCGCACGTTTTTGGTTGTACACGATCGGGAGCCATCTAGCGGCACGCACATTCAGGGCCGCCCGCCACAAACACTCCGACCGATGCCGCATCCGGCACTCAAGGGTTCCCTTACGCGGTCGTGCTACGCAGTCTTCGAATCGTTCAAACACGACTCACGCACGGGTGCCGTTCGCACTCACACGTATCGTTCATGTCCTGCCATTATTCGAATCGGTGGCGCCAGCGAGCGTGCCGAATCGCTATTCACATTCCGAAGCACTGTTGGCATACTAATTGTACGAATCACTTCGACCGTGTCGAAACATTTCACGTGTTAGCATGACAATCATTTCATCATTTCAAACATGGCTAACGTATCAGGCCATTCGGTCATGCTAAATCATTTTGCATCAGTTAAACAGGGCGTTCATGCCATCGCTTCGATCCTGGTCCGGTCGCATCCATACATGCTCCGATCGGGGCGATCCAGATGCACGACTACCCGGCCTCATTTCGATACATGCGCCAAGGGCGGAATCACATCACTGGTTGCGTACATTCCTGATTCTTGCCCCTGTCATGGTATATCATTTCTGTCACCTTACCACGCCCGGCATGAATGCAGTCACTTCCCCGCACTAATTCGTGTCGGCGTGCCCCAGGCCGGCCTCATTTCAATACATGCGCCAAGGGCGGAATCGCATCACTGGTTGCGTACATTCCTGATTCTTGCCCCTGTCATGGTATATCATTTCTGTCACCTTACCACGCCCGGCATGAATGCAGTCACTTCCCCGCACTAATTCGTGTCGGCGTGCCCTAGGCCCGGCCTCATTTCAATACATGCGCCAAGGGCGGAATCGCATCACTGGTTTTGCGTACATTCCTGATTCTTGCCCCTGTCATGGTATCTCATTTCTGTCACCTTACCACGCCCGGCATAAATGCAGTCACTACCTCGCACTGATTCGTGTCGGCGTGCCCTAGGCCCGGCCTCATTTCAATACATGCGCCAAGGGCGGAATCGCATCACTGGTTTGCGTACATTCCTGATTCTTGCCCCTGTCATGGTATCTCATTTCTGTCACCTTACCACGCCCGGCATGAATGCAGTCACTTCCCCGCACTAATTCGTGTTGGCGTGCCCTAGGCCCGGCCTCATTTCAATACATGCGCCAGGGGCGGAGTCGCAAAAAAAAAAAAGAGACTTTGATTCTTGTCCTTGTCATGTTATATCATTTCTGTGTCACCTTACCACGCCCCGGCGTTAATTGGTCACCTGCCTGTACTAATTTGCGCCGGCGTGCCCTAGGCCGGCCACATTTCTACAAAAAAAAAAAGAGAGCTTGGAGTCGGACCCGGTGGCAGCTGGATGTCACAGTTCGGCCTCAGCGTACCCAGGCAGTTAGCCTCGTTTCACGGTTGCCTCATTTCTGTACGTGCTCCAGAGTCCGGCTCACAGTCACCCCCATACGGTACGAACGGGCCGGGCCCTGTCACGGGAAGTTCATTCAGTTAAGGCAACATGTCAAGTCAATCATTCGTGTTGTCATCTGTCATTTGATCCCACAGCGGTCTCGGCAGTCGACTTAAGTCACTATCGCCTGTTGTTATCATCTACGTTGGGTTCCGTCGCTGTGGACGGCAGCAGTTTTAGGCTCTTAAATAGGTACTTTTTCTCACACTCTCTCAGGTCAGTCGGATTCAGTAGGTCCACCTGCACCAGCTTGATCAGGGTTCCAGCAGGTAAAAAAAAAAAAACGCAGGGGCACGGGGGGCTCCTGCTTTCTCATGGCAGGTACGTATATCATAGGTGACACGTCCAAACTCATTTCTTGTCACCTCTTTATAGGCCCAGCCTGCAGACACGTGACCAGTCTACTAAGTAACGGGTCTTGGCAGCCGCCATGTCATCAGTCGGCAGCGATGACCTCACCACCCCGCTATCTCCGGCGTCAGCCTCCGAGGCTGGCAGTGTCCAGTCTCTTAGGGCATGGACAATTCCCAGGCTGTCCGCCGAGCTGAGACGCAGAGGGATACCCTTCTCGTCCGCGGCCAGGAAGGCGGAGCTATTCAGGCTCCTCTTCCCACCACCGGCCGCAGCAAGCCCCAGCAGCCAGCAGGCGTCTCTGGAATCGATTTCAGCCGCCGTCGCTCAGCTACACACCCTCGTGTCTTCCCTGTCTTCCTCAATCGTTGAGGTCCAGGACAGGGTGTCTCGTCTAGAGACCAGCCCGGCTGCCACGGTTCCAGACACTGCGGTGGTCCCAGCCATCAGTGCACCGGCCGCAGGTAGTGAGCTTGCCACGAAAAAAGACCTCTGGTCCTTTGGCTGCCAAATGGTCCGGGGCTGAAGTGGTTAATACCCTGCCTCCCCATTGGCGTCTTATGTGGGTCGCATTCAGACACCAATTTTTATTATTTGATATATTGGAAGGCCGGGTACCGGCCTGAAGTTATGGGAGGAGCCCGGAGGGTATTTAAGCAGCCCAAAGGCCGCCGGTCTTTGTCGGTTTCCTGTGCGTGATATCTGATACGTCAGACATCTAGGACCGACTCGTTCGAGACAAGCGCTGTTGGTGCCGGTTCGTGAGCTCCGTTTTCGTCTGTCCGTCTCCTCTTGTTACAGTCCCGCGTTCCGTGTTCGTAAGTCGTTTTGTCCCTTCGCGTCGCACTCGTGTCGCCGAGTCGCAGTTCGTACAAAGAGTCTGGTTCAGCTGTCGCAGGTAGGGCTTCGGCTCCCATGTTTTACGTTCTCATGCACTGCTTATCATGTCACTAAACTGTGGTCTGCGTAGCTCACGAACCACGCGCTGCTTGTCTCGAAACTTAAACACTTACTCGCACGTTTTTGGTTGTACACGATCGGGAGCCATCTAGCGGCACGCACATTCAGGGCCGCCCGCCACAAACACTCCGACCGATGCCGCATCCGGCACTCAAGGGTTCCCTTACGCGGTCGTGCTACGCAGTCTTCGAATCGTTCAAACACGACTCACGCACGGGTGCCGTTCGCACTCACACGTATCGTTCATGTCCTGCCATTATTCGAATCGGTGGCGCCAGCGAGCGTGCCGAATCGCTATTCACATTCCGAAGCACTGTTGGCATACTAATTGTACGAATCACTTCGACCGTGTCGAAACATTTCACGTGTTAGCATGACAATCATTTCATCATTTCAAACATGGCTAACGTATCAGGCCATTCGGTCATGCTAAATCATTTTGCATCAGTTAAACAGGGCGTTCATGCCATCGCTTCGATCCTGGTCCGGTCGCATCCATACATGCTCCGATCGGGGCGATCCAGATGCACGACTACCCGGCCTCATTTCGATACATGCGCCAAGGGCGGAATCACATCACTGGTTGCGTACATTCCTGATTCTTGCCCCTGTCATGGTATATCATTTCTGTCACCTTACCACGCCCGGCATGAATGCAGTCACTTCCCCGCACTAATTCGTGTCGGCGTGCCCCAGGCCGGCCTCATTTCAATACATGCGCCAAGGGCGGAATCGCATCACTGGTTGCGTACATTCCTGATTCTTGCCCCTGTCATGGTATATCATTTCTGTCACCTTACCACGCCCGGCATGAATGCAGTCACTTCCCCGCACTAATTCGTGTCGGCGTGCCCTAGGCCCGGCCTCATTTCAATACATGCGCCAAGGGCGGAATCGCATCACTGGTTTTGCGTACATTCCTGATTCTTGCCCCTGTCATGGTATCTCATTTCTGTCACCTTACCACGCCCGGCATAAATGCAGTCACTACCTCGCACTGATTCGTGTCGGCGTGCCCTAGGCCCGGCCTCATTTCAATACATGCGCCAAGGGCGGAATCGCATCACTGGTTTGCGTACATTCCTGATTCTTGCCCCTGTCATGGTATCTCATTTCTGTCACCTTACCACGCCCGGCATGAATGCAGTCACTTCCCCGCACTAATTCGTGTTGGCGTGCCCTAGGCCCGGCCTCATTTCAATACATGCGCCAGGGGCGGAGTCGCAAAAAAAAAAAAAAAAAAAAAGAGACTTTGATTCTTGTCCTTGTCATGTTATATCATTTCTGTGTCACCTTACCACGCCCCGGCGTTAATTGGTCACCTGCCTGTACTAATTTGCGCCGGCGTGCCCTAGGCCGGCCACATTTCTACAAAAAAAAAAGAGAGCTTGGAGTCGGACCCGGTGGCAGCTGGATGTCACAGTTCGGCCTCAGCGTACCCAGGCAGTTAGCCTCGTTTCACGGTTGCCTCATTTCTGTACGTGCTCCAGAGTCCGGCTCACAGTCACCCCCATACGGTACGAACGGGCCGGGCCCTGTCACGGGAAGTTCATTCAGTTAAGGCAACATGTCAAGTCAATCATTCGTGTTGTCATCTGTCATTTGATCCCACAGCGGTCTCGGCAGTCGACTTAAGTCACTATCGCCTGTTGTTATCATCTACGTTGGGTTCCGTCGCTGTGGACGGCAGCAGTTTTAGGCTCTTAAATAGGTACTTTTTCTCACACTCTCTCAGGTCAGTCGGATTCAGTAGGTCCACCTGCACCAGCTTGATCAGGGTTCCAGCAGGTAAAAAAAAAAAAAAAAACGCAGGGGCACGGGGGGCTCCTGCTTTCTCATGGCAGGTACGTATATCATAGGTGACACGTCCAAACTCATTTCTTGTCACCTCTTTATAGGCCCAGCCTGCAGACACGTGACCAGTCTACTAAGTAACGGGTCTTGGCAGCCGCCATGTCATCAGTCGGCAGCGATGACCTCACCACCCCGCTATCTCCGGCGTCAGCCTCCGAGGCTGGCAGTGTCCAGTCTCTTAGGGCATGGACAATTCCCAGGCTGTCCGCCGAGCTGAGACGCAGAGGGATACCCTTCTCGTCCGCGGCCAGGAAGGCGGAGCTATTCAGGCTCCTCTTCCCACCACCGGCCGCAGCAAGCCCCAGCAGCCAGCAGGCGTCTCTGGAATCGATTTCAGCCGCCGTCGCTCAGCTACACACCCTCGTGTCTTCCCTGTCTTCCTCAATCGTTGAGGTCCAGGACAGGGTGTCTCGTCTAGAGACCAGCCCGGCTGCCACGGTTCCGGACACTGCGGTGGTCCCAGCCATCAGTGCACCGGCCGCAGGTAGTGAGCTTGCCACGACTACCGTTCACCCTTCCCACCTGGTGCCACCCAGCGTAAGGAAGGACATTCTAGAGGGCAGAGACGTTAACCTGGCCTCACTCTTGATCTCGGTCCATGACTTGGCCGAGAACAAGGCCTACACCTGGGGGGACGTCTCGGTGGTTTTGAAAGCGAAGGATCCGAGGCTCAACAGAAAGCTCACGGTGCCCGAGTTCACGCTCGCTTTCGGCATGTTTAGGGACGTGCTGTGCTCAGCCTCCCCCGGCAGACGGGAGGAACTGGACCTCTACCTCCATTTGATCGTAGACCTGGGCCACAAATACGGTGGCTCAGCGTTCTACGACTATCATCGGTCCTTCTCGGCCAAAGCCGCAGCCAGATTCT
Organism: Lithobates sylvaticus; assembly: GCA_028564925.1. Classification (NCBI taxonomy): domain Eukaryota; kingdom Metazoa; phylum Chordata; class Amphibia; order Anura; family Ranidae; genus Lithobates; species Lithobates sylvaticus. Next base: position 51,548,411 of record CM053035.1, read on the forward strand.
CACAGTTTCATTTGACAACGGACTGGAGCGTAGTGGACACGGAGTTGTTCTGCCGCCACTTCGCGGGTCTTCGCTCCCCGCTATGTGCTGTCTGTCAGTCAGCGTCCCACACCACGGTCTGGTGTGCCAACATAGCCTCTGTCCATCCGATAGCTAGCACGGCCTCTACCAGCACGAGCCAGGCTCAGCAGGCCCCGGCGCAAGGGCAAAAGGTGGACAAGTTGGGACGTCCGGTACGGATGGTTGGGGGAGCCGCCATTTGCAACAATTTCAATTACGGCTCCTGCAATTTCAGCCAGTGCCGGCTCTTGCACGTTTGCACCCTATGCCAGAGGGCGCACCCCAGGATCCTATGTGAGGTCAAACAGAAGAAACCATGAATAAGCAGGGTCAATGTCCTTTGGCTCGGTGTTTACTTGACCTCACACCCCACTCCGTCACTCGCCAGCTACCTCATCCGAGGTTTCACTGATGGGTTTCATACCGGGCTCATCACCCTGCCCCACTCCACCCACGAATGTCCGAACCTACGCTCAGCAGCAACAGATGAGCCAGCGATTGACGTCCTTTTGCAGACGGAGTTGGATCGGGACTTCATGATAGGCTCGTTCTGTCAATCTCCCTTCAGCATCTGGAGGGTTAGCCCTATCGGGCTTGTACAGGGAAAATTTTCAAATAAAAAACGTCTGGTGTATGATCTGTCAGCGCCTCATTCTTCCGTCGTTCCCAGTCTCAACTCGCTCATCCCCTCCGAGGAGTTCTCACTGAAGTACGCTTCGGTAGACATGGCTATCCAGGCCATTCTCAGGGCAGGGGTGGGTGCTTGGCTCTCGAAGGCGGACATATCCGACGCCTTCAAGCTGCTGCCCATTCATCCTTCCCTGTGGTGCTGGCACGGCATCAAGTGGAGGGAGCGATATTATTTCGCGACCAAATTGACCTTCGGGTCTAAGAGTAGTCCTTGGCTATTTGACAAGTTCGCGGAGACCCTGGCGTGGATCCTTCTCCATGAGGCACAGTGCCACGAGGTCATCCATTATTTGGATGACTTCCTTCTGATAGAACCGCCCGGGGCTCCCCCAGGGGACCTTGGAAAGTTGAGGACGGTTTTCGACAATCTGAACGTCCCCATAGCGGAGCACAAGGTTGACGGCCCAGCACACAAGATCACGTTCTTGGGCGTCGACCTTGACACGCTTGCCATGCAGGCCAGTCTTCCCGCAGATAAGTTGGACCGTATCAGGACGGTTCTGCGAGAAGTCACCCGGGTGGGGGGATGTACTCAGAAGCAACTTCAGTCTCTCCTCGGGATGCTGAACTTCGCTGTGAGGATCATCCCCCAGGGCCGCTCCTTCGTGTCCCGGTTGCTGGTCTTCCTGTCCTACACTCAGGACCCAGACCAGGTCATCAGGCTGGATTCTGCAGCCAGGGCAGATCTGGCCAGGTGGGAACACTTTCTTAGTGATTGGAACGGTGTGTCCCTGTTCATCCCAGTCGTGTCCACGCAGTCACCTCAGGTGGTGACCGACGCGGCGGCATCCACAGGATGCGCCGCCATTTTTGGCCATTTGTGGTTCGCCGCCCCTTGGCCTCCTCAAGCACTAGCCACACCGGGCTTCACTACCACGTCAGCCCTCTTTGAGCTCTTCCCCATCGTAGCAGCCGCTCACCTATGGGGTCACCATTGGTCTGGACAGACAGTGGCTTTCTCGACAGACAATCAAGCCACAGCCGAGATCATCAGCAAGGGCAGGTCTAAGTCCAGGCCCGTCATGTCCTTCCTCCGCAGACTGGTCCAGCTATCCCTACAGCATCAGTTCAATGTTTACTGCTCATTCATTCCAGGGAAGTTTAACTCAGCAGCGGACGCACTCTCCCGTTTTAACTTTATTTCTTTCTTTGAACAGATGCCAGGAGCCTACCATCTTTCAGCCACTATCCCGGATTGGTCACAACTGACCTTGGACTAGCCCCATATCTACGCTCAGCTACCAACATCATTAACGCCTCGCTCGCCCGCAACACCCGTCGGGCCTACCGGACGGCCTGGAGGGCGTTTAACAAGTTCCTGCCCCATCGGCCTCGCGAGTCTTCCAGCCTCAAGCAGGTCCTGGCGTTCATCGCCTATTGTCATTCTCACCTAGCACTGTCACACAGCACGATACGCCAGTACGTGGCCGGGGTGCAGCACTACTTGTCACTTCAACACCCCGCGAGGCCTTCGGTGTTCTCCTGCCACGCAGTGAGGGCTCTACTACGTGGAGTTCAGAAACACCAGCCGCCAGTCAGCCCGAAGCGGCTGCCTATCACGGGGGAGATCTTCAAGGGGATGTCTGACATCCTGGATAGGTCCCCTTTCGGTCTCCTCCTCAGCACCGTCCTGCAGGCTGCGATACACATGGCGTTTTATGGGTTTCTACAGCCCAGCGAGTTCACTCGCAGCCACCCAGCCGGTCCAGTCTTGCATAGAAGTAATCTCTATCGCCACCAGGATCACTACGTCCTTCACTTGGCGACATCCAAAACTCAGCAGCGAGGTTCCGGAGTAGATATTCACCTGTACAGGAGTCACAACAACTGGTGCCCAGTTGCCGTGTTGAACCGCCTGACGGCACTGCTATCCGACCGCCCAGGGTCCAGTCCGCTTCTACCCTTTCCAGTAAAACCCCTCAACTCGTCGCAGTTCGTGGAACATGTCCGGGTCCTTCTCGGCAATCTTCAGTTGGACCCCAGCCAGTACTCCGGCATTCATTCCGGATCGGGGCGGCCACGACGGCCTCGAGACAGGGGGTTCCGGACCACGTGATCAAGAAACTGGGTCGGTGGAAATCGGCCTGCTTCTCTCGCTACATTCCTAACCCACAGTTAGAGATGGCTCAGGCCTTTGCTCGACTTACTCAGTGACATTGCCTTTAATAAATAATTATCCCCTACCTGAAGGTTTTTGCCCCCTTATTTTGGTGTACCATACGGTAGACCAAGGCACACTTTCAGGTCTATTTCATGTTGGTGAGTTTTGTGTTGTTCCTATGTGTCATCGTTACTCATGTCGTCCGTAGGGCTCTAGACCATAAATTGGAAGGCCGGGTACCGGCCTGAAGTTATGGGAGGAGCCCGGAGGGTATTTAAGCAGCCCAAAGGCCGCCGGTCTTTGTCGGTTTCCTGTGCGTGATACCCACCCACCCTCCCCTTTTTAAAGCCTCTTCCAAGTATTCTTACCCCAGACTGAATACTCATTCCACATTATTCCATAACTACTTCTTATCATTCTTTATCTAGGGTATGCCCCCTTATTTTGGTGTACCATACGGTAGACCAAGGCACACTTTCAGGTCTATTTCATGTTGGTGAGTTTTGTGTTGTTCCTATTGGTCATCGTTACTCATGTCGTCCGTAGGGCTCTAGACCATAAATACTTTTTGTCACTTGGTATATGTTTTAGATCTGATGGTTTATATACCATAGGTGTTTCTATAATTCCAGGTGTGTGACGATTTGCACACACTGGAATTTTTGGTTCACATACCATTGTGCCATATAGTAGCAAGCTAGTCTTCACTTGCACTTAAGTGTTCACGTTTTTTATACTATACACGTATTAGTTATATGTTTTGATTTACATATATCTTCATATTCACTTCCCTCCACGGAGTGCTTTTCATTATCATCTAAAAAACACATACTGTATTCAGCTTCACATTCTGTTCTACTGGTGTGATTTAGATACATTTTCAGCGCTACGCATTTTTTCTCCATGGTGAGCTTTTTGATGTTGTAATTTTTTCCCCACAATTCTTTGCAAAATTAAGATTTTTTTTTTTCCACAAAATTGTCATTGTAATAGGTTATTTCTCTCACATGGCATGTGTATTCCACAAATGACACCCCAAAATACATTCTGCTACTCCTCCTGAGTATTACAATACCACATGTGTGGGACTTCTCCACAGCCTGGACACTTAGAGAGACCCAACATGCAGGGAGCACCTTCACGTGTTCTAGGAGCATAAATTACACATCTAACTTGTTGATTACCTATTACACTTTTGAAGGCCCTGGAGCACCAGGACAATGACATGTGACACTGACGTGGCACTGATGACAGATGCACTGATAAGTGGCACTGATGACACGTGACACTGATGTGGCACTGATGTCAGATGGCACTAATACGTGGCACTGATGACACGTGACACTGATGACAGATGGCACTAATATGTGGCACTGATGACACGTGGCACTGATGACAGATGGCACTTATAAGTGGCACTGATGACATGTGGCACTGATGACAAATGGTACTAATACGTGGTGCTGATGACAGATGACACTAATACGTGGCACTGATGACACGTGACACTGATGACAGATGGCACTGATACGTGGCACTGATGACACGTGACACTTATAACAGATGGCAAGTGACACTAACAGGTGGCACTGATGACAGATGGCACTGATATGTGGCACTGATGACACTTGACACTGATGACAGATGGCACTAATATGTGGCACTGATGGCACGTGGCACTTATACGTGGCACTGATGACATATGGCACTTATACGTGGCACTGGGGACAGTTGGCACTGACAGGTGGCACTGGGGACAGATGGCAGTGGGGATAGATGGCAGTGGGGACAGGTGGCACCGACAGGTACTATTGGCACTTTGTTTAAACTTTTTTCTTTTTTTTCTTCACTCACCGCTGCAGCCGTTCATCTCTCCCTCCTCACATGATGTCTCTGTGTGAGGAGGGAGAGCGGCGATGATAGATGATCTCATATGTTTACATATGAGATCATCGCTCATTGGACACGCCAATCGCGCTGTAAACGGCCGCTGTGATTTGCCATTTACAGTGATCTGTGACTGGCTGTGTCCAAGGGACACGGGCAGCACAGAATTTCCCCGATGCACGCTCGTGGAAGCAAGCAGGAGGACGTCCAGGGACGCCCTCCCGGCAATTGGTGTCCGTGCTGTAGCCATCTTTCGGCTATAGCGCGGACGCCTAGTGGTTAAGAAATGCATCCAGTTCTTTTTTAAAACAAACTACTGAGCTAGCCAGAACAAATTTTTGAGGGAATCTACTCATTTTCACAGCTCTTATGCCCTGTACACACGGTCGGACATTCCGACGACAAAATCCTTCTGATTTTTTCTGACGGATTTTGGCCCAAACTTTTGGTGAAGTACAACACGTACGATGGGACTATAAAGAGGCCAGTAACCAATAGCTTTTGTCTCGTAATTTATTCTGAGCATGCGTGGCACTTTGTCCGTCGGAATTTTCTACACACGATCGGAATTTAAACGATCGGTTTTTGTTGTTGGAAAATTTTAGATCCAGCTCTCAAACTTTGTGTGTCGGAAATTCCGACAGAAAAAGTCCAATGAAGCCCACACGCGATCGGATTTTCCGACAACACGATCCGATCACACATTTTCTGTCGGAAAGTCTGACCGTGTGTACAGGGCATTACTGTGAAGAAGCCTTTGCATGTGTGAAGGTTAAGTCTCTTTTCCTACAGAGTGCTCCCCTGTCCTCTATAATGACCTGAAAGTGAATAACTCTACACCAAATTCACTATATGGATCACTTATGTATTTATACATGGTGATCATATCCCCCCGTAATCGTTTCTTCTCATAGAGAATAAATTCAATTCAGTTCATCTTTCCTCAGAGCTCTTCCGTGTCTCTTATCAGTTTGGTTGCCCTCATCTGCAATTTCTCCAATTCTCCAATATCCTTTTTGTGAACTGGTGCCCAAAACTGAACTATAGTTGTAGGCAGGTGGCCTATGCATGTTTAGTTAGCTTGGCTGCCCAGGTAGGGGGAAGGGGTTAAGGCTTTTCACCTTCCCTGTATGTGTTTGCAGGCTTTTTCTGGGCCCCAGCCTCTATCCCATGTGATATAAAAGGAAAAAGGTCCGGATCCCTGGGGACTCGGGACATAACAGAATATGGGACACTTGCAGGGGGTTTCTGGGACCTGTGCTCCAGCATTGGATGCCGATCCATCAGGACACACCAAGTACATGGACTACTCCATTTGAGTTTTTCCAAGAATGGACTATTCCCTATATTACTTTGCTTGTTCAGGTAACCTGGGGCAGCCTCAGTTAGGTGTACTTAAGTTGAGAATGTTATTGCATGTTACACTTTCAGTAAAGTTGTTTCAAGGGTTTGAGTGACTCAGGTAGGCTGGGTGACTCATCAGCAGCTTCTCTGGTGAACTCCCCCCTGCTTGCTGGAAATCTGGAGAAGGTTCCAGAAGCAGATAGGAGGAGTCCAGGAGGAGATAGCTGGAGTATTCTGAGGGCTCTGAGTGTGGAGTTTGGTTGGAAGATGGAGATGGAGTGTAAGGCTGTAGGGGACTTGGAGAGTAGCGCCCCAGGCTTAGGGGGGGGGGGGGTGAACTAAGGCCTGGGCTTGGGTGCGGAAGGGACCCCTCTTCATGACACACAAGGGGATCCTGACCAGGAGGCACGGGAGCAAGGAGTGGACAGCGGGCGAACACTGCCAGGCAAATGTCCAGGGAAGAAGCCATGTGGGCTGGTGAGTGTGACATTCAGAGGGCTGAGAGGCATGCCTGAAGGGACTAGGAGCAAGCAGTCTGAGATGAATGCAGAGTCAGTCTGGGAGGACTGTGGAGAAATATCCAGGAGGGCTAGAGAAAGGGGCAGCTGTGTGGGCTGGCAGTGCCTGAAGAGTAGAGATGAGCCGAACACCCTCGAGTTCGGTTCACACCAGAACCTGCGAACGGACCGAAAGTTCGCGCGAACATTCGAACCCTATTAATTACAATGGACGCGAACGTTCGAAATCAAAAGTGCTAATTTTAAAGGCTAATATGCATGTCATTGTCATAAAAAGTGTTTGGGGACCTGGGTCCTGCCCCAGGGGACATGTATCAATGCAATTTTTTTTTTTAAAACTGACGTTTTTTCAGGAGCAGTGATTTTAATAATGCTTAATGTGAAACAATAAAAGTGTAATATAGTATGCCTGTGAAGGGGCGCATGTTTCCCGTGCTTAGAACTGTCCCTGCACAAAGTGTCATTTTTGCAGGAAAAAAAGCTATTTAAAATCACTCGCGGCTAATGAATTGCCGGCTCCCGTAAGACAGAGAACAGTCATTCATTGAAAATCATTGATAAAAAAAAGTCATTGATGAAAAAAAAAAAAAAAAAAAAAAAAAAGCGTGGGGGTCCCCCCAAATTCAATAGCCAGGCCCTTCGGGCCTGCTATGGATATTAAGGGGAACCCCGCTTCAGATTTAAAAAAAAAATGATGTAGGGGTCCCCCTAAATATCCATACCAGACCCTTCAGGTCTGGGGTGGATTTTAAGGGGAACCCAGGCCAAAAAAAATAAATGGCCTGGGGTCCCCCTCAAAATCCATACCAGACCCTTATCCGAGCACGCAACCTGGCAGGCCGCAGGAAAAGAGGGGGGACGAGAGCGCCCCCCCCTCCTGAACCGCACCAGGCCACATGCCCTCAACATTGGGAGGGTGCTTTGGGGGTCTGTGACCCCTCAAAGCACCTTGTCCCCATGTTGATGAGGACAAGGGCCTCTTCCCCACAACCCTGGCCATTGGTTGTGGGGGTCTGCGGGCGGGGGGCTTATCGGAATCTGGAAGCCCCCTTTAACAAGGGGACCCCCAGATCCCAGCCCCCCCCTGTGTGAAATGGTAAGGGGGTACAAAAGTACCCCTACCATTTTACCAAAAAAGTGACAAAAATGGTAAAAATTACAGGAGACGGTCTTTGACAATTCCTTTATTAAAATCTTCTTTCATCTTCTTTCTTCTGGTCTTCTTCCTTTCTTCATCCTTTGGTTTCTTCATCTTCTCCTTCCGGCATCTTCTTCCATCTTCTTTTCCATCTTCTTCCTCCGATCCGCTTCTTCTTGCTCTGGTCTTCTCGTCTGGCATCTTCTTCCACGGCGTCGGCGTCTCTTCTTGGGCCGCTCCACGCAATGGGAGGCTCCCGCTGTGTGAGGCTTCGCTGCGTCTGACAGGTCTTTTATAACGGAGGGCGGGGCCACCTGGTGACCCCGCCCCCCTCTGACATCATGGGGAAAGCCATAGGGAAATCCCCATGCCATCCCCGTGCGTCAGAGGGGGGCAGGGTCACCAGGTGGCCCGCCCTCCATTATAAAAGACCTGTCAGACGCAGCGGCCCAAGAAGAGACACCGATGCCGTGGAAGAAGATGCCGGACGAGAAGACCAGAGCAAGAAGAAGCGGATCGGAGGAAGAAGAAGATGGAAGAAGAAGATGGAAGAAGATGCCGGAAGGAGAAGATGAAGAAACCGAAGGATGAAGAATGGAAGAAGACCAGAAGAAAGAAGATGAAAGAAGATTTTAATAAAGGAATTGTCAATGACCGTCTCCTGTCATTTTTACAATTTTTGTCACTTTTTTGGTGAAATGGTAGGGGTACTTTTGTACCCCCTTACCATTTCACACAGGGGGGGCGGGATCTGGGGGTCCCCTTGTTAAAGGGGGCTTCCAGATTCCGATAAGCCCCCCGCCCGCAGACCACCACAACCAATGGCCAGGGTTGTGGGGAAGAGGCCCTTGTCCTCATCAACATGTGGACAAGGTGCTTTGAGGGGTTACAGACCCCCAAAGCACCCTCCCAATGTTCAGGGCATGTGGCCTGGTATGGTTCAGGAGGGAGGGGGCGCTCTCGTCCCCCCCTCTTTTCCTGCGGCCTGCCAGGTTGCATGCTCGGATAAGGGTCTGGTATGGATTTTGAGGGGGACCCCAGGCCATTTTTTTTGGCCAGGGTTCCCCTGAAAATCCATCCCAGACCTGAAGGGTCTGGTATGGATATTTAGGGGGACCCCTACGTCATTTTTTTTTTAATTTGAAGCGGGGTTCCACTTAATATCCATAGCAGACCTGAAGGGCCTGGTAATTGAATTTAGGGGGACCCCCATGCTTTTTTTTTTTATCAATGACTTTTAATGAATGACTGTTCTCTGTGTTACGGGAGCCAGCAATTCATTAGCCGCAGATGGCTGCCTTAGATGACACAACAGGCCAGAAGGGTAAAGGTGGTTTAATGTGATACTGCAATGCTATACTAACAGCCCACACACACTACACTAATCCCCAGAATCACAGCAGATAATGTTAGCACTCAGCACTGCAGAATGAATCACAGGCACAGCAGATGTCACTGACACCGTCACTGACTAACGCTGGAACACACTACATGAGGCCGCCGGCGCGGCGGTCTTATATAGTGTGGGGCGTGTACTAAACACCCTGAGCTATAATTGGCCACAGGCATCCTGCCTGTGGCCAACTATTGCTCTCCTCACCGCTGGCTCTATGATTGGCCAAGCATGTGGGGGTCACAGTGCATGCTTGGCTAATCATCAGCCAGCAATGCACTGCAACTGGCGCAGTGCATTGTGGACTGTTTGCATCACACGAATTTGATGCGAACGGCCCACATAGTTCTGGGCTCGACGAGCGGTCGAACGGCCGATGTTCGATTCGAACATGGGTTCGAATCAAACACCGGGCCCATCCCTACGGAAGAGGTGGTACTGGGACCAGTAGCCACAGAGAAGGATAGCTAGCACCAAAGACCTCTCTTTTTGCTACACCAAAAGGGGCCGGGGTCCCTGCCTGCAAAGGGAATTTACAAGGATCTGACTGTGTCTGTGTTGGATAAAAACCAAAGTGCTAGCTGGTCCTGGGAATTGTAGTTCTACAAGCAAGCGTGTGCTGGAGAAGAAAGGAGTGTGTATATACCGGATGTATATAGGTTGAGCCCCTGAAGAGTTTCTGCTGATCAGATGGGCATTAACCCCTCCCCATCCAAGTTCAAATCCCCCTAATAAAAAAAACAAAGCTGCAAGGACTGCGCCTTCAGAGTGTATGGGAAATTTGTGTGCCTGGCTGTGCAGGGTGGGAGATAACCAATATTCACCAGCGGCTCCTACAGGAGTAGCGCTACACTTACCTGAGCCCCATCTCGGTCTAGCAATGTAAAGGAGTGACTCTCCCTCCTGATTGGCTGAGACACAGCAGCGGTACCATTGGCTCCCGCTGCTGTCAATCAAAGTCAGTGACGGGCGAGGTGTTACCCCACATGCATGTGCACAGCCAGACCCCGTCCACATAGTATTGACTTTTGAATTGATCATCTGGCAGTGGATCCCTTCTTTTCATGCAGACCTAATTTGATAGGGTATATCATTTACAGAAAATTACATGAATGTACACATAGGCAACTGATGATATTTCACCAGACTTTGTTTTTGTTTAATTTTTTTCTTTACTCTTAAAGCAGACCTTTTTTGGATAGTAAAACATCTCCGTCCCGTACATGCTAGTAGCAGATTTGTGAAAAGAAATGTACCTTGTCGCTTGGGACTGCCCCTCTCCACCTCTGTTTGGGACCGCCCCTCTCCACCTCCGCTTGGGACCGCCCCTCTCCACCTCCGCTTGTGACCGCCCCTTTCCACCTCCGTTTGGGGCCGCCCCTTTCCACCTCCGTTTGGGACCGCCCCTTTCCACCTCTGTTTCCGCCCCTTTCCACCTCCGCTTGGGACCGCCCCTTTCCACATCTGCTTGGGACCGCCCCTTTCCACCTCTGCTTGGGACCGCCCCTTTCCACCTCTGCTTGGGACCGCCCCTTTCCACCTCCGCTTGGGACCGCCCCTCTCCACCTCCCACAGGCTAGCAGCTTTGCAACAAGTGTACCAGCTGCCTGGGACCAACCCTTCTCTACCTCCCACACATCCAAGGTGTGCACCGATGCCTGACCCCCATAGCTGCTGGACAATGGTATGTGATAATGTGACAGTCTGTTGTGATGTTCTGGAGGCATTGGGGGATTGAACAAGAAGTTTGCTGGGAGTAAAGGGGGATTGAGAGAACATATGTGCTGGATTGGGGGGGGGGGAGGGGTAATTGTAAGCAAAGGTCTGAATCACCCCCCCAATCCATTATACCTATGCCACCAATTCCGCCCCCTCCCCCCAATCTATCATACCTATGCCTCCAATTCTGCCCCCCTATCTATCATACCATATAATCGATGGGGGAGGGGGGAGTGGAATTGGAGGCATAGGTATGATAGATTGGGGGGGAGGGGGCGGAATTGGAGGCATAGGTATGATAGATTGGGGGGGAGGAGGCGGAATTGGAGGCATAGGTATGATAGATTGGGGGGGAGGGGGGCAGAATTGGAGGCATAGGTATGATAGATTGGGAGGGGAGGAGGCGGAATAGGGGGCATAGGTATGATAGATTGGGGGGAGAGGGGCAGAATTGGGGGCATAGGTACGCTGTGAGGGGAGGTTGGAAGACGAGGTGTACTGGGGGAGGCTGTGGCAGGTAGAGGTGTACTGGGGCAGGCGTTGCAGGTAGAGGTGTACTGGGGCAGGCGTTGCAGGTAGAGGTGAACCGGGGGAGGCGTTGCAGGTAGAGGTGAACCGGGGGAGGCGTTGCAGGTAGAGGTGTACTGGGGGAGGCATTGCAGGTAGAGGTGTACTGGGGGAGGCGTTGCAGGTAGAGGTGTACTGGGGGAGGCATTGCAGGTAGAGGTGTACTGGGGGAGGCGTTGCAGGTAGAGGTGTACTGGGGCAGGCGTTGCAGGTAGAGGTGTACTGGGGGAGGCATTGGAGGTTATTCTGAATAAAACATTTAACAGTGTTATTTCATGAGATCATTTACAAGGGCGTGTTTAGGTGCGGGGCAAGGTAGGGTTTGGGTGGGGCAACAGGTGGCGAGTAACTCTTAAGGCCTGGCTAGTAGCTCAGAACTTGAAATTTTGAGGCCTGTTTTAAATAATGTGCAAAGTGGTTGGAGGGAAGCTTCAGAATGGCAAAGATGTTTTTATTACAAATTATGTGAGCAGACTGCAGTTCCTCTTTAAATAATTGAAATACACGGCTCTATTATTATGAAGTACGTAATCTTCCTATGGTCAGGCTGGCTACCCAAATTGTTCTGTTCTACTAAAGTCTGAGCTGTCAGTTTCAGCATTATACACCCTAATACTGAACAACTGAGCTGTACAGAGGAAGGAAGTTGAGATAAGATCACATATTATACATGTAGGTGATAAAGCAGCTTCTCAGAAAGGCACATGCCGAGGTGTTAACTGCAGGGCAAGCAATGCCTGCTAAAATAATTTTCAGAAGCAATTACAAAATATCTATAATAACAGCACCGTCACCATCACTATGCACAACTTCCAGTTGTTACGGAGTTTCTCATTTGTATTACACCTCTGTACAACATGTACAGAGAACATGTGATGCTTTTGTAGAGAATAAAAAAAAAAAACTGCCAGCAAAAAGTGTTGCATACTAGGAGACACCTCGTCTGATATTCATAATAATTACATGGATAACAAGGTTATGTTGTTGTGAAAACAGAGACGAGATGCTATAAAGCTTAAAGTGGAAGTGAACCCTTCCAAATGACTTTGGCCTACAGGTAAGCCTAGATTAAGGTGATAGCGCTGGAGCGGCGAGACCCGGAAGTCACTCCGGCCCTGAATGGCGGTGCAGAAGATCATGGATAAGGACCGCTTCGGGGGCTTCGTTTTCAGGTAAGTCTTTCCTAATGAGCTAGTATGCTATGCATACTAGCTCATTATGCCTTTGCCTTGCAGGGTGTCTTTTTTTTTTTTAAGAGGCTTTACTTCTTCTTTAAAGTAGTTGTAAACCCATCCAAAAAAAAAAAACCTGCAAGACAAATGAGCTAGTATGCGATGAAATACTTACCTTAGATCGAAGCCTTATTATAGGCTTACCTGTAGTGAAAAGTGGTTTGTAAGCGTTTACAACTACTTTAAGGAAAAACCCAAAACTAAAAAAGTAATATATTGCAGCTTACCAAATCTTTAAATGTGGTGGTTGTATTAGTTTCCTTTTTTTTTTAAAGATTTTTTTCCCTTTAGTTCCACCTTGTGATTCAGCCGGTAACACACTTCCTGTCTTACAACTGGCTTATCATGGATTTGAACAGGCTGCCTGCAAGCCCCTGCACAGAACATTTGTGCATCCAGAGCAGCTGAAGAAGACCCTTCTCATGGCAATGCAATTCGAATTTTACATTTTTTTTTGGACATGTTTTATAGCAAAAAGTAAACAATATTGTTTGTTTTTTTCAAACTTTTCGGTCTTCTTTCATTTATATAATAAAATCTAAAAAAACGCAGTGGTGATCAAATACCGCCAAAAGAAAGCTCTATTTGGCCCCTTTCACACTGGGGCAGTGCGGGCGTCGGCGGTAAAGCAGCGCTATATTTAGTTGTTGTTCCTCATAACTGAGGTCCTCCAGCCCCATTATTAGCTTTGTAGCCCTCTCCGGACTTTCTCCAGTAGAGCACATCCTTCTGGTCATCAGAACTTGATGGCATACTGAAGATGCGACCGAACCAGATTTTTGTAAAGTGGCAGAATAGTTTTACCTCTTGAGTAAATATCCTTTTTAATACATGTTATTAGTCTGCAAACCTTGCTTACTGCAACTTGTCATTGCATGCTATTGCATTGCTGAGTCTATTATCTACTAGGAACCCCAGATCCTTATCCATCCTCGATCCCCCCCAACGTGCAACTTGCATGCAAATTTTTAGCGCCCAAATGCATTACTTCACATTTTCCTACATTAAGCGTCATCTGTCATATAGCTGCTATGTTAACGAGCTCTTCTTCTAAAGTTGTTCTACAAGCTAGCTGGCATGGCCAGCTTTAGAATGAGTGCTTTATTAATTACTTTGAAATGCTAGCAAATTTGTCTTATTGTGTTCATAACCTAATGGTGGGATATACAATAGATGTGTATTCATCACTTACCGCATCACTGCTTTAACCCCCAATAACAGAAGTAGAAAAAGTGTGAAGGTCTGAACCTTCATTGTGCTGGTATTCTTTCTTGTTTCGATGCTGGGACGATGGGTTAGGCCGGGAGCTGAACTCTATATATTGTTCCTCTTCTGTGGGTTGCACAGGCGACTTTTACATTTTGATAAGTGTTTGCTAAGTGGTTTTCGCAAGCCAGTGGGCAGGCAGCCTGTAACGTGCCTTTGTGTCATAGAACTGGCCTTGTCACTTGTTAGATCTGTGGTCCAAGCATGTAGGAGATAATTGGTGAGCGCTCGACACATGACTAATCATGAGATTAAGCGGCTGACAGTCAGTTATAATGAGCTGAAACAGAAAAGGGGGTCAGTTCTATTTAACCATTGCTAGAACAGAGGGGAACGTGATACAAAACGTTTACTGCAAAGTTTAACATGGAGATTGTTAGATAAGCTTTACTAAGATCCTGCTTGTAGCATTTTCCTTTTTTAATATCTATCTTTTATAAAATAAATTTTGCATAAAAAGTCACTGCTACTAAGTGATATTAAACTTAACAGTAAACTTTTATTATTTTTCAGCTTACACATTCTAATGCCGCGCACACACGGTCGGACATTCCGATGGAAAATGTGCGATCAGAGCTTGTTGTCGGAAATTTTTCCGACCGTGTGTAGGCTCCATCGGACAGTTTCCATCGGAATTTCTGTTGCACAAAATTTGAGATCTGGTTCTCAAATTTTCCGACAACAAAATCAGTTTGCGCAAATTCCAATCGTGTGTACACAATTCCGATGCACAAAGTGCCACGCATGCTTGGAATCAAGCAGAAGAGCAGCACTGGCTATTGAACTTCATTTTTCTCGGCTCGTCGTACGTTTTGTACGTCACTGCGTTCTTGACATTCGGAATTTCCGACCAACTTTGTGTGACCGTGTATGCAAGACAAGTATGAGCCAACATCCGTCGGAAAAAAAAACATGGGATTTTGTTGTCAGAATGTCTGATCGTGTGCACAGGGCATTAGAAGTGATGGTTGCCTTCATTTCCTTTTTTAAGCTTTCTTTCTTATATTTTCGACTGGTGATCCAGCCAGCAAGTCTGTTGTTTTTCACAGCACAAGCTGTCCGGCAGAATGTATCAGTTTACATGACGGGACAAACCACATAACATTGGCAGGGGTGATTAAAGCGGAACTTCAGTATTTTTTTTCAACTTTTCTTTTCTATTAAAGTGGTTGTAAACTCTCCACTACAACTTCAGCTCTTTGTAATCTATATAGCAGAAAGTTCACTCACTGTTTCAGTTGCCATAGAAATCGTCCTGCAATGTTGAGTGATGTCAGCCGTGCTTGCGCATTCCATATATATTTTAACGGGACACTTTGTGTGCCGTTTCTGTATCCTCTGCATGCCGCGTCATTATCATCCACAAAGAACGGCACAGAGGGAAGCCTCACGATGCTGTACTCTGATCCTCTCCTTTCTGGTTCTCCCACCCTGTGACAGTATAAGACGTCATGCGCATGCATGAGATTTGGACAGGGAGACAAAGTAAAGGCGGAAATTATGTCCACAAACGATTCAGCAAACAGGAGTAACATTGGCGCGGGCCAATACCCAGAAGTGACAAGATACTAAAAAAGCTAAATTAGGTATTTTCAAACCTCGTTTTTTGGCCTATTTTAATGTGTGTGGCTTTGCAATTCTTTACAGCATCTATATATATTTTAAAAAAAATCAGACAGGGTTTACTTCCTCTTTAAATCTTCTCCCCCTGTTGTTTTAACTTTGGATAGTAAAACATTTTTTTTTTCTGCCAGTAAATACCTTATACAGCCCACTTCCTGTTTCTTGTCTGGTCATTAGCCTAGGCTTATGACATCATGCACAGCTCTCTCTCACTCTCAAGAGGGTTTGCCAGGAAGGGAAGGGGGATGAGTCAAAAGAGGGCTAATGAGAGCTGCAAATCTAGAGGTGTGCCTCTGTGTGTCTGTGTAAATCCAGAAAGTGAACAGGCAGCAGCTTCAGCTGCCCACAGTTAAAATGGATACAGCCAGACTCAGTAGAGAGAGATTTCTGCAGCATATTTGGCAAGTACAGAATCACAATATATATATAAAACAATATGCAAAGTGGTTGGCTTCAGAATGACAAAGATGTTTTTATTTTACAAATTATGTGAGCAGACTGCAGTTCCTCTTTAACTTGATGCCTTCTAAAAAGCATAGATTTGCATGTCAATTGAAAAAAAAAAATTTCCTATGAAGGCTGTTAACATAGATGCGGTGCGATTCTGGTGCGGTTAAAAAAAAAAGGGGGTCCTGTACAAGTTTAGTGTAGAGTGGTGCGATTTGAAGCTCTGTAGCCTGTGATAATCACATCTAAATAGCACAAATCACACTGCAAAATCATACTGCACTGGCACTCCAAATTGCATGTAAAATTGCCCAGGCTTAATCTGCTAATACATTTAACACTATCCGTTGTCGACTTTCCCTCCTCTCCCCTGCAGCCACCGATCACTGACACAGAGAAGCCAAATCACGTGACCAGACCGGAGAGGGCAGAAAATAAGTAAGTATATACATCTTTCTTACACAGGTTAGTCAGCATAGGTGTTGGGGGTACAGTTTTAAGAGTAGTTAGGTTTATCCCAGAATTCTACTTTCCTGACAGACTCCATAGCAGCCTACATATGGGTTATTCCGGCCTCACATACCTCATAGGACCCTTCTCCCATAAATTTTTGCTTTGAGCCAGAGGCCATGTTTCTTTGTTGTCCTCCTCCTAGGACCATGGTGAAGTCTTACCTTTTATGAAGATTCTGCGATTTGGGCCTAGTGGTGTGCACGCGATCTCATGGTTTATGGCGTTGCTTTCTCTTGAGTCCAGCAATCCCTAGCTGTTAGCGGGGTGGATACGAGCGATAATTGCGATGCCACGAAGAGCTTACTAGCCTGGCCATTGGCAGGCAAGTGGCAATATGGCCAAACGTCTCAGCTATTAGCAGGAGGCCTCCTTACCATACGCCCTGGTTGCACAGCGGGTTCAGCAAGAGCTCCCAGTTCTGGGTCTGGTTGTGATAGTGCCGTGGAGGTAAAGTATACTTTCATGGCAGCCATTTATCTGTGTTGTCTGTGCTTTCTTTTTTAGGCAAACGCTTGTGCAAACGCTGCGTTCCAATCTGCCACTCCTGAGTCCTTAGAGCCCTCTGTGCAGCCGCTGGTAGGATTGAGGCTTGGTTCACGCATGCACAGTATCAGTAAGATGGCGGCGGTCGCTCATACTTTTTTTTTTGTTCATCCTGCCTGTTTGTTTGGGGTTATTCACCAGGAGCGTGTTATCTCTTCCTTTCCTCTCAGCCCTTCTAGGTCTGAACACCAACATATGGCACGCGAAGATAAACACCATCCTAGGTCACAGCACCACCATTGTTTGTCAAGTTCCAGATGACATAGATCATCCTCTAAATCTGGACGTTACAGGGAAGAGCCCAAAGCCATGTCTGGGCATCACTCTCACGCCATTCCAGCCGCTCTGAAAAGAAAGCTTGCTGGGCATGTTGGACTCAGGTTCCCAAGAGTAAATCCCTCAGTGAGCTATGCTATACCCAAGCTGTGAGGGAAAGAGAAGGTGGAGACCAACAAGTGGAAGCACTGGTCAGAAAGGTGGTTCATGAATCCCTGAGCAGAACGGACTCCGGCCGTACCATCAATCTTTCTGTTGACAAAGCATCAGCCCCTGCGGGGGACGACACTGAGGCTCCGAGTCCCTCGCATCAACTCCTTAAGTGAAGTCTCGGACAGTGAGGTGGAGGTGGATGACCCTGGTGTGGGTTTTTATTTTTCCCTAGTACCACAGTTGGTCAAAGCAGTCAAAGAAGCTTTGAGGTGGGAAGAGCCAGTGGAAGCACCCTCTAAGCAGAGAAAGTATTTCAAAAACCTCAAGAAAGAGCACACAAACTTCCCCTTCCTGGGTGAACTTGGCAAAATTATTACAGATGAATGGGGTGGCATTGAGCGGAAAAATTCCCTGCTAACTAAAATAGCAAAAATGTACCTATTCATGAGTGAGGATGTGAAAAATTTAGAGTCGGCTCCTCTCATTGACGCAGCGCTAATGAGATTGGTGAGGCAGGTTATGCTTCCATTGGAGGACACTGTTTACTTCAAGGATGGCTTGGAGAGGAAGATCAATACCAACCTCAAACGGATTTATATTACGGCAGGTATGGCCTGTAAACCAACCTTGATGCTTGCAGCCCTGTCCAAAGTGATGGAGCGCTGGACGGATGAAGTGGATTATCCTTAGGAAGCGCCTTTGAAGAAATGTCCAGGAGTTTACCGGCACATGAACTAAAGTTGGCGTAAGTCTTTCTGGGGGAAGCCTCCCTTGACATAATTTTCCTGGTGGCACGAGTCATGCTCTCATCTGTCATGGCTAAGCGTGCCTTGTGGCTGCGCCCGTGGGTAGCCGATCCTGCCCCTAAGCAGGCGTGGTGCAGGATTCCCTTTGAGCGCTCCTCTCTCTTTGGGAACAAGCTCGACAGTGCCATCACCCATGCCATGGGGGGCAAGTCAGGGTTTTTACTCCAGAATTGTCGCCTGCTAGGTCAGAGAAGAGCTCAACCCAGGCAAGATCTGGATCGTGCAAGAGACGCTCGCCACTCTCCGAGCTTTGCAGTCCCACCCGTACCTCCCATGCCTCCTGGTACAGAGTCAGTCACTGAAGGTGAACCCATGCACTTGGGTTTCACGTGTCTCTGCGGATGAGAGAACCTTTAGGAGGAGGGAGAGATTGTGCCTTTCTTGTGGCCAGGCAGGTCACTTTTTGAAGTCTTGTCCTACCCTTTCAGAGAACGCCCGAACCTTGAGGTCCTATCACGGACAGACCTTAGGTGGCATTGTTTCATCTCCAGTTATCCAGAAGGATAAGCCCCTGGTTTTGCATACCCTTTTTTTTTTTTTTTGGGCAGAGTGGACCTGTTTGCCTCCCCATGCAATTTCAAACTGAAGAAGTACTACATGAGGTGTCGTTGTCCCCAGGACTTCGGGGTGGATGCCCTGACGGACCAGTGGAGATTTCACAGGGCCTATGCTTTTCCCCGGTTCCTGTTGAGACTCAGGTGGGAAGAAGCAGAGATGGTGGCAATAGTCCTGTTATGCCCCTCACTACAGGTGACTGAGGTGTATTTGGGCACACTGATAACTCCTCTCATACCAATGCATTCCAGTAGGCGCAGAATCCTTTTGAACTTTTATTGATACAAGATAGAGTAAAACTGTAACAGATACAAACAAATGCAATTAATAAAACATCATACAATTAGTGCCTCCCTATCTATCTATCTAGCTGAAGACACAAATAGTAAACATACCGAAGATGGATCCGGATGGCTAACGTAGAACTTAGCAGCAGGTGTTTGCTTCCTTCCAGGGTGAAAGGGAAAAAGGAAATGGCTGAAGAAGCTGCCGCAAGGCCTGATGGGAAAGCAAGTACGGAGGCTTGCATGTACCAAATCTAACCAGCATTTCTAAATTACTACATTAAAATAGGTATAGTGCAGTTATACACATTTGCCACTAGATGGCAGCGTAGATTAATCTAATTAAACCAAAAGGTCAATAAGAGGATTTCAAGCCTTATAAACGAAGGCATGACACTCCCCTCGTGGTTTCCTACGGATACCACATATCATGGCTTTTTGGAGGAGAGTAACAAAATAAGTTCAGAAACAGGTCTGAGGAAAAGTTTAGGCTGGCCTTGCCTAATGACTTTGAGCTCAACTTTCCTGACGTTTCCATCTTCACTGGGAAACACTTGGGTTATCAGACCCAAGGGCCACTCGTTTCTCTTCGATTGAGAGTCTTTCATGAGAACGATGGCACCAGGCTCTAAGTTGGGTTTGCTGTCTTGCCATTTGTTCCTGGTCTGTAGATTAGACAAGTATTGTTTCCTCCACTTGTTCCAACAGGTGTCAGCTAACACTTGTACTCTTTTCCATTGACATCTGTATAAGTCCTTTGGGTCTAGATTGACCGGAGGAGCTGTGATCACCTCAACTTTCTGAGTGAGCAAGGTGTAAGCAAGAAAGTATCTTCTGGATCATTGAGTATAGATGTCAAGGGTCTGGCATTCATTACAGCTGATACTTCAGCCATGAAGGTTGTCAGAGTCTCATGTGTGAGTTTTGAAGTTCCCAATTGTAGAAACATTGAATCTAGGATTCTTCGAGCCATACCAATCATACGCTCCCAGGCACCTCCCATGTGAGAAGAGTGTGTGGGGTTACATGTCCATGTACAACCCTGTTTTGAAAGGTATCTCTCTACATGGTATGTGTCAAGGTTTGAAGTGATATTCAATTCTTTGCAAGCTCCAACAAAGTTGGTTCCTCTATCAGAGTGTATGTGCTTGACAGGGCCTCTAATAGAGATGAAACGTCTCAGGGCATTGATGAAGCTGGATGTGTCTGCGGTAAGCTCTCTAAGCAGAATCTTTCCTTGGATGGTGACCGGTGCTGCAAACCCGAGTGGATCATACAGGCTGTTGATGGTGGATAAGACCCCTCGCTGTGTGAAGGGTTTTTGCTCTTGGTCAACCTGAAAGGTAAGGGTGTCTTGACTTGAGATCCCAGTTGATTCCTAGGCTCCGTTGCATAGGAAGGGAGTCTGTAGCTAAGTCCAGATCTTTGAAGTCACTGGCATAATCTTGGGAAGGGAAGGCCTCCATGACGACCTTGCTGTTTGATGCTTATGCAGTCTGAGATTTGAAGAGGCAAGTGTGCTTTGAGTCCTCTTGAGTAGACTTATTGCAGCTTCGGGTGAAGAAAGTGATTTCAGACCATCATCTACATAAAAGTCTCTTTCTATAAACTGTGTAACGTCTTTCTCACCTTCTTGGGCAGATAGCTTAAGTCCATAGATGGCAACAGCAGGAGATAGACTGTTACCAAAAACGTGCACTTTCATGCAGTATTCTGTAATGTTTTTAGTAGGGTCATTGTCTTTGAACCATAGGAATCTCAAGAAGTTCCTGTGTTCTTCCTTGACTTGGAAGCTGTGAAACATTTGCTTAATGTCTGCAACTATGGCAACTGCTTCTTTGCGGAATCTGATGAGCACACCAAGAAGTGTGTTGTTGAGATCTGGTCCCTTTAGGAGGACATCATTTAATGAGACCCCTTGATGCTGTGAGCTGAAGTCAAACACTACCCGGATTTTACATGGCTTCTTGGGGTGGTAGACTCCGAAGATTGGTAGCTACCAGCACTCTTCATTGTCTTTTAGAGGGGGGCTATCTCAGCATGGTCCTCCTCAACCATCTTACTTATGAATGAGAAAAAATATCCTTTCATTTCTGTTTTCTTTCGGAAATTGTATCTGAGGGAAGAAAAGCGTTTCAGAGCTTGTTCTCTGTTGTTAGCAAGAAGGGGTCTCTGCGCTTTGAAAGGCAGGGGTGCCACCCAGCTGTTTTCATTGGTTTTGTAGAATCCCTGTCTCATTATCTCCAAGAAGATATGATCTTCAATAGATGGGACAATTTTGTGATCTTCTTTAGTCCTTTGGAAAACTGAGCACCCTAAATAATCTCTGTCTTCATCACAAAGAAGATTGGCGGTGTGAGGGTTGGAATGAATTACACTAGCAGGCTTCTCTCTTACGAGGAATCTGTTGGTGCAAGGCTGAAATAGGGATCGACGCCCACCTTCTAGTGTCTTTGTAAAGAGAGAGTTTAAGCTGGTTGGTTTGTGAACACTCCCTAGGCATACGTTGCCTATGATGACCCATCCTAGATCTAGCTTCTGGGCATAGGGGGAGTTGTGGGGACCATTGATTTGTTTTCTCACCTTGTGAACACTGATGATGTCCCTCCCAAGGAGAAGCGCTATCTCAGCCTGGGGATCCAGTTCAGGGATGAAATGTGCTATGCCCTTCAGATGTCCGTAATGAAGTGCCACCTCTGGTGTAGGGATCTCCTCTCTGTCCATTGGGAACTGATTGCACTCGATTAGAGTTGGCAGAGGCAGGGTTGTCTGACCATCAAAGGATTTGATTTGGTAACCAATGGCTCTTCTCCCAGTTTCTTCACTTACCCCTGTACAAGTCTTGAGTAAGTAAGGAGAGCCGGCTTCCTTGATTTTGAAGGTGCCAAAGAAGGCTGAGCTGGCGAGTGATCTGTTGCTTTGATTGTCCAGGATCACATATAGCTTCACTGCTTTTTCTCTGCGACCCGTGGGGTAAACTGTAGCAAGACAAATCTTAGAGCAGGATTTGTTAGACAGACCTTCTCCACAGACTTGGGTGCACTGGGGTGTAACTACAGGAAGTACTGTGTCTTGTTGCTCCCCACCGTGTCCTTCCACCTGGGGTGAGGGGGTAAGAGTCCATGGTGCTGGCCCTGGGTGTAGAGCTGTGTTGTGCTCTGTGCTGTTGCACTCAGAGCAGTTGATGCTCACCTTACAGTCTTTCCCAAGGTGTGAAGTTGATGCACAGCACCTGTA
This sequence comes from Lithobates sylvaticus, assembly GCA_028564925.1. Lineage (NCBI taxonomy): Eukaryota > Metazoa > Chordata > Amphibia > Anura > Ranidae > Lithobates > Lithobates sylvaticus. The sequence continues at coordinate 51,570,763 of CM053035.1, forward strand.
ACAAATTCTGTTTTCTTTGAGGAAGGTTCTGTGATCTTGGAGAGTCTTTTCTCTGAAACCTCTGCACTTTAACAACGAATGAGGCTTCTTGTGAAGAGGACACTCTCCGCTTGAATTCTGAGCTGGAGATACACTTGTTTTGCGTACTGCAACAGGTGCGTCTTTGAAGTTGCGGGTTAGAGCAGGCTTACTTGACCTAGGGAAAGCAGAGTCAGATGATGAGATGTCAAAACTAGGATCATTTTGCTTGATGGCGAATAAAGTCCAAGAAATAAGAGAATGGTGGGAAGGGGACTTTGTGCCTTTGCTTGTAGTTGGAGCCTCGTGTAACCCAGGTTTCCTGAAGGCTGTAAGGTAGCTTTTGCACTATAGAGTTAACGCCATGGGCTGTGTCCAGAAAGGCAAGGCCTGGCAGGTCTCCTTTTGCTTTGGCTATTTGGAGTTCTGTCACTAGGTCTCTCAATTCTCCCAGCTTCTGGTAGCCTTTGTTAGGAATCTTGGGAAAGTCCTCTACTCTTTTAAAAAGTGAGTTTTCTATAACTTCTGGGGAACCGTAACATTCATCAATCCTCTCCCATATAATGCTCAGCCCTTTGGTTGGGTAAATAATGTTAATGTCTCTGATTCTCCTTGCATGCTCTGATGACTCATTCCCCAGCCAATTGACTAAGAGATCGGCTTATTCACTTGCCTTGAAATCAAGATCTCTAGTTGCATTTCTGAGGGATGAACGCCATGCTCTATAACTTTCAGGGCGATCGTTAAACTTTGCAAGTCCCTTTGCTAACAGTTCACGTCGTGCTAAGAACTTGAAGAAATCTGACATACCTTGATCGTTGCGTGAGTAGCCAGGGGGGCGCTCTGTTATGTCGGGAACTTGGTGGTTAGTTGCGGTTATCATAGATACTGTCGCTGTGTCTTTTAACCCGTCGTTCTTCATTTTCGATTTGGTCAACTGTGACATAGTGTTTTGATAGCCCGGATGCAGAATGTGCTGAAAACTGACTGAGTGCGGGTTTACTTTCTTGCTTGATGTAAGGCTTGTGAATGCCGGGGGTTGATTCCGCTCTCAGCGCTGTAAGCGGGCAGTTGTTTGGTTCAGCATGTAGCCGCACATATTCTGAGGTACGCTCTGTACTGTCATCAGGAATGGATTGTTTTTCAAGTACGTTGCTGAGCCACTCACTGGCGGGCTTTGCAAGTTCTTCTAAGATGTCTGCCTCGGCTGCAGCAGCCGCTGACTCCTTCTCTGCAGCTAGTTCCTCTAATGCAGTTTCCATGCGTAACTTTTCTAATTTAAGTTGCATTTGCATCTCTTTTTCGGCGAACGCAGCTTTTACTTTGGCCTCCTTTGCTGCAAAGTCAGCTTTTACTTTTGCAGATTCCGCCTTTGCGTGGGCAATGGCGATTGTTTCGCTTTTCACTGACCTCCTTGTGCTCGTGGAGTAAACTTCTGACCGTGTTGCAAAGTGCTCTGACTTTGTATGTGACATGGTGTCTGGCTGTATAGAAGCTGATAGCACTGCTGTCTTACTGGTGTTCTGTATTGCTAGCTGTGCTTAGAAGCCATTGCTTTACTGCTGTTCTGTATGCTAGCCGTGTTTAGAAGCCTTCGTTTTACTGTTATGCCCCTCACTACACGTGACTGAGGTGTATTTGGGCACACTAATAACTCCTCTCATACCAATGCATTCCAGTAGGCGCAGAATCCTTTTGAACTTTTATTGATACAAGATAGAGTAAAACTGTAACAGATACAAACAAATGCAATTAATAAAACATCATACAATTAGTTCCTCCCTATCTATCTATCTAGCTGAAGACACAAATAGTAAACATACCAAAGATGGATCTGGATGGCTAACGTAGAACTTAGCAGCAGGTGTGTTTGCTTACTTCCAGGGTGAAAGAGAAAAAGGAAATGGCTGAAGAAGCTGCCGCAAGGCCTGATGGGAAAGCAAGTACGGAGGTTTGCATGTACCAAATGTAACCAGCATTTCTAAATTACTACATTAAAATAGGTATAGTGCAGTTATACAAATTTGCCACTAGATGGCAGCGTAGATTAATCTAATTAAACCAAAAGGTCAATAAGAGGATTTCAAGCCTTATTAAGGAAGGCATGACAAGTCCCGTACTGGCCAAACAGGCCATGGTTTCCTCTGCTGATGCAACTCAGCTTCCGGGACCCAGTTCCTCTGCCCTCCAGGCCAGATCTCCTGTCGCGAGGGACAACTCTACATCCATGCCCAGCCCATCTGCACCTGATGGCTTGGTTTTTGAGAGGGGAAGGCTGGAGGCCATAGGTTGTTCAAGCAGGGCTATCTCCACGTTGCTGAATGCCAGAAGAGCAGGTGCCAACAGAGTCTACCAAAGGATCTGGTCAAAATTTGCACTACGTTTCCACCACTGAAGGTTCCTGCAATAACCCAAAGATACAGGATATCCTGGACTTTCTACAAACGGGCCTGGATCTTTCCTTGTCAGTCAGCTCCTTACGGGTTCAAGTCTCTGCAATTTCTGCCTTCACGGGCATATCCTGGGCTAAATACCCTCTTACTAGGCAGTTCTTCAGAGGAGGCTCAGACTTCAGAGAAAGCCGAGATTTTCTAAGTGGGATCTTCCCCTTGTCCTGGATTTCTTCTCAGGAAGAGAGATGGAACACATGGATCAGTTCTCTATCAAAGAACTTTCACATGGGAAGGCTGTAGGGGCCTGTAAAGAGCCTCAATATCAAGTGGAGTGTCACGCAACTGCAGCGAAATTGAGTGCGATACAAAGGCAGCATCAATGAGCAGGCCTGCAGCCCCAGAGTCGATTAGAGCCTGTATCTCGATGGACGACTCAGCCCAAGAAAGGGTGAGCAAAACCAGGGGCTTATCCTTCTGGATAACTGGCCATGAAACAATGCCACCTATGGTTTGTCCATGACAGGACCTCAAGGTTCGGGCGTTCCCTGGACGGGTAGGACAAGACTTCAAAAAGTGACCTGCCTGGCCACAATAAAGGCACAATTTCTCCCTTCTCCTAAAGGTTCTCTCATCCGCAGAGAGACACGTGAAACCCAAGTGCATGGGTTCACCTTCAGTGACCGACTCGGTACCAGGAGGCATGGGAGGTACGAGGGGGACTGCAAAGCTTGGAAACAATTGTTCAGGATGCTTCCGCAAGCGCCCCTTAAAAGAGAGTCTTTCTCTGACTCTGGAGTCAATGAAGATGGCAAACGTGATCAACTTCTCCAGCTCAGTGGGTATATCTCGGGCTGCTATTGCATCATTAATGGTATCCTAGAGCCCATGAGAAAAAGCAACCACGAGGGCCTCATTGTTCTACGCAACCTCTGCTGCCAGAGTACGGAATTCAATGGCGTAGTCGGCAACAGTTCTCATACTCTGTTCGATGGACATGAGGCACTTGGCAGCAGAGCGTGCGGGTACGTCAAATACCCTTTTAAATTAAGCCACAAACTCAGGGTAACTCAAGACAACAGGTTTTTGAGTCTCCCATAGAGGGTTTGCCCAGTCTGAGGCTCTCCCAGAAAGCAAAGATATCACAAAACCAACTTTGCTTCTGTCCGTGGGAAACGTCTTGGGCAGCATCTCAAAGTATATCTCAACCTGGTTGAGAAACCCTCTGCATTGGACTGGATAGCCCCCAAATCGCTGGGGAAGCGGAGTGGAATAAGACATACCTCTCATAGAGGTAATACTCGAGGCCGGTGCCTGCACAGAGACTGGCATATCAGCAGGGACGGCCTGCAACATAGGTTGTACCAGGGCAGCCACAGTGGGAGATTCCACGTGAGCTGTGCAACTCAGGAGCGTTTGTAACGCCATGGAAAAACTGATCCGTGCAGTGATCCAGTTCATCCAATCTGGAAAAAATATTACCAACAAGTGGATTGACTGCATCTTCTGAATTCATGGCCTTCACCTACTGTCAGAAACCATGAAATCAGACCGAGACAGAAGAACAGTTAAATCACACTTGTTTAATAATAAAAGTAAAAGAACAAACGTAGTCAAAGTTCAGTAACCGGAATGGATAGTCAGCCAAGCCAGAAGTCAGGGATCAATGTAGTGGAACAGCAAGCAGGATCTGGAGCCAGAAGGGATGTTAGCAAAGCAAGTCTTTAACCACTTTCAGACCGGACCAATTTGCAGCCAAAGGACCAGGCCCCTTTTTGCGATTCAGCACTGCGTCGCTTTACCTGACAATTGCACGGTCATGCGACGTGACTCCCAAACAAAATTGACGTCCTTTTTTTTCCCCACAAATAGAGATTTCTTTTGGTGGTATTTGATCGCCCCTGCGGTTTTTATTTTTTTGCGCTATAAACAAAAAAGAGCAACAATTTTGAAAAAAAAACGCATTCTTTTTTATTTTTTGCTATAATAAATATCCCCCAAAAATATCTAAAAAAACAATTTTTTTCCTTTAGTTTAGGCCGATACGTATTCTTGTACATATTTTTGGTAAAAAAAATCACAATAAGCGATTATATAGCGGATAGGCGATAGGGGATTGTCATTTATACAGCAATCAATGCTATTTAAATGCATTGATTCCTGTATAAATGACACTGGCAGTGAAGGGGTTAACCACTAGGTGGCAGTGTAGGGGTTAAGTATGCCTAGGGTGTGTGTTTCTTACTGTGGGGGGGCGTGGCTGTCAGCTAGTGAATGCTGATCTCTGCTCCAATCACAGGGAGCAGAGATTGGCGTCACTAGTTGCTAGGCAGAACGGGAGATGCTGTTTATTTCCGCATCTCCCCGTTCAGCCTTCCCGTGAGACGATCGCGGGTGTCCCCGCGGCGATCGAGTCCGCGGGATCCGCGACCGGCCTCACGGGGGTCCCGACCGATGGCACGGCGGCATCTTAAAGGGGACGTATATATACGCCCTTATGCCTGTCCGTGCTATTCTGCCGACGTATATCGTCGTGCGCCGGTCGGGAAGCGGTTAAACAGGAATGCAGGCTCTGTGATGTTGACCAAGGCGAAGGCAGAGATCCTTTGGGCTCGACGGCTTAAGTAGGCTGGACCGACGAGCAGGATATGAACAACAGCTGAGTAACTGTGGAGAGAGATGGGAGATGGCAAATAACTGACAGGTGAGCGGTCAGCTCTGAGAGAGAAGGGCTGATCCCAACCCTGACAATTGCAGCATGAATTGTTCTGGCCATTCAGTGGGCCTATAAGGCTAAGGGCTTGATGCCTCCAGATGCGGTGACCGCTCATTCAACCAGGAGCTTTCTACATCATGGGCAGCTTCGTCGCCCCAGAAGTGATTTGCAAAGTGGCTTCATGGTTTTCAATTAATACGTTCATGGCACAGTACTGCGTAGAACAGGCCTCTTTGACTTCTGTTAATTTTGGTTTGCATATTCTGTCTGTTGACGGTGCCAATTAAACCTTTTTTTCTTTAACCAGCAATTGCCCACCCGGGTGTGTATGGCTAGTTATTTCCCATATGTAGGCTGCCATGGAGTCTGTCAGGAAAACTGAATATTTCCTATCAAATACTTACTGTAATTTTCCTTTCCTGATGGACTCCATGGCAGCAGGAGTTCCCTCCTATTTGCTGGAGTAGGCTAAGTTACAGAACACGGCCTCTGGCTCTGAGCAAAGATTAATGGGAGAAGGGTCCTATGAGGTATGGGAGGTGGGATTAACCCATACTAGGCTACCATGGAGTTCATCAGGAAAGGAAAATTACGGTAAGTATTTGATAGGAAATTTTCCATTTTAAGCACAAACAATTAAAGCGGGATTCCACCCTAAAGTGGAACTCCCGCTTTTCGGAACCCTCCCCCCCTCCGGTGTCACATTTGGCACCTTTCAGGGGGGAGGGGGGTGCAGATACCTGTCTAAGACAGGTATCTGCACCCACTTCCGGCATAAACTCCCGTGGGAGTTTACGCAAGTTCCTGTCCCGGCGCGCTGTCTGCCGGGACACACACGTGACCCGGCAGACAGCTCTGAAGATTCTCATTGAGCCGCGCGACTCGCGCATGCGCAGTAGGGAATCGGGAAGTGAAGCCACTTCCTGATTCCCTCACCGAGAATGGCGCCGGCTACAGCAGAGAGCCGAGCGAGCGATCGGCTTCTGCTGCCGACACCGCTGGAACCAGGGACAGGTAAGTGTCCATTTTTTAAAAGTCAGCAGCTGCAGTATTTGTAGCTGCTGGCTTTTAAAAAATTTTTTTACAGTACAGTCCCGCTTTAAATTAATTATGTCACCATGACGTGGCTATCACGGACATAAAAATTATACACTGTGCCTCATCCCTAAATAGTATAGGAAAAAACGGAAACCACAGAAAATTGGACTTTTTAGGCACTGTATTAAGCACACAAAATTATATATATATATATATATATATATATATATATATATATACATATATACATATATATATACACATACATGTACACACGACTTGACATTGCGATTCATAAGGTAAATTATTAATATTACTTATCATCCCCTAGACCAGGGGTCTCCAAATTGTGGCCCACGATGGCTATGAATGCAGCCCAACACAAAATCGTGAACTTACTTTAAAATGTTGATTTGTTTTGGGCGTTCTTTGTAAAAATATGTTTACATTTAGCGAACACATGCGGCTGAAGAAACATTTGACAGTGTCTTTTTACTGGACTTTTATAAGTTTTTTCTTTCCAGAGAAAAATATCCCACTCTTCACTAGGGATGAGCCGAACACCCCCCGTTCGGCTCGCACCAGAACCCGCGAACGGACCTAAAGTCCGTGCGAGCATTAGAACCCTATTAGTTACAATGGATGCGAACATTCAAAATCAAAAGTGCTAATTTTAAAGGCTAATATGCATGTTATTGTCATAAAAAGTGTTTGGGGACCTGGGTCCTGCGCTAGGGGACATGTATCAATGCAAATTTTTTTTTTAAAAACTGACGTTTTCAGGAGCAGTGATTTTAATAATGCTTAAATTGAAACAATAAAAGTGTAATATTCCTTTAAATTTCGTACCTGGGGGGTGTGTATAGTATGCCTGTGAAGGGGCGCATGTTTCCTGTGCTTAGAACTGTCCCTGCAAAAAGTATAATTTTTGCAGGAAAAAAAGCTATTTAAAATCACTCGCGGCTAATGTATTGACGGCTCCCGTAACACAAAGAGCAGTCATTCATTGAAAGCCATTCATAAAAAAAAAAGTCATTGTTAAAAAAAATAAAAATAAAAAGCGTGGGGGTCCCCCCCAAATTCAATAACCAGGCCCTTCAGGTCTGCTATGGATTTTAAGGGGAACCCCAGCCAAAAAAAATGGCGTGGGGTCCCCCTCAAAATCCATACCAGACCCTTATCCGAGCACGCAACCTGGCAGGCCACAGGAAAAGAGGGGGGGACAAGAGAGGGCCCCCCCTCCCTCCTGAACCGTACCAGGCCACATGCCCTCAACATTGGGACGATGCTTTGGGGGTCTGAGACCCCCAAAGCACCTTGTCCCCATGTTGATGAGGACAAGGGCCTCTTCCCCACAACCCTGGCCATTGGTTGTGGGGGTCTGCGGGCGGGGGCTTATCGGAATCTGGAAGCCCCCTTTAACAAGGGGACCCCCAGATCCCGGCCCCCCCCTGTGTGAAATGGTAAGGGGGTACAAAAGTACCCCTACCATTTCACCAAAAAAGTGTCAAAAATTTTAAAAATGACAGGAGACGGTCTTTGACAATTCCTTTATTAAAATTTTCTTTCTTCTTTATTCTGGTCTTCCTTTCTTCATCCTTCGGTATCTATATCTTCTCCTTCTGGCATCTTCTTCCATCTTCTTCTTCCTCCGATCCGCTTCTTCTTGCGCTGGTCTTCTCGTCCGGCATCTTCTTCCATGGCATTGGAGTCTGTTCTTCTGTCGGGCCGCTCCTTGCAATAGGAGGCTCCCGCTGTGCGAGGCTTCGCTCCGTCTGACAGGTCTTTTATAACGGAGGGCACCTGGTGACCCCGCCCCCCTCTGACGTCATGGGGAAAGCCATAGAGAATTCCCCATGACATCCCCATGCGTCAGAGGGGGCGGGGTCACCAGGAGCCCTTCCGTTATAAAAGACCTGTCAGACAGAGCGAAGCCTCACACAGCGGGAGCCTCCCATTGCGCGGAGCGGCCCAGAAGAGACGCCGACGCCATGGAAGAAGATGCCGGACGAGAAGACCAGAGCAAGAAGAAGCGGATCGGAGGAAGAAGATGATGGAAGAAGAAGATGGAAGAAGATGCCGGAAGGAGAAGATGAAGAAACCGAAGGATGAAGAAAGGAAGACCAGAAGAAAGAAGAAAGAAGATTTTAATAAAGGAATTGTCAAAGACCGTCTCCTGTCATTTTTACAATTTTTGACACTTTTTTGGTGAAATAGTAGGGGTACCCCTTACCATTCCACACAGGGGGGGGGCGGGATCTGGGGGTCCCCTTGTTAAAGGGGGCTTCCATATTCCGATAAGCCCCCCGCCCGCAGACCCCCACAACCAATGGCCAGGGTTGTGGGGAAGAGGCCCTTGTCCTCATCAACATGGGGACAAGGTGCTTTGGGGGTCTCAGACCCCCAAAGCATCCTCCCAATATTGAGGGCATGTGGCCTGGTACAGTTCAAGAGGGAGGGGGGCGCTCTCGTCCCCCCCTCTTTTCCTGCGGCCTGCCAGGTTGCGTGCTCGGATAAGGGTCTGGTATGGATTTTGAGGGGGACCCCACGCCATTTTTTTGGGCTGGGGTTCCCCTTAAAATCCATCCCAGACCTCAAGGGTCTGGGATGGATTTTGAGGGGGACCCCACGCCATTTTTTTTTTTTTTGGCTGGGGTCCCCCACGCTTTATTTTTTTTATTTTTTATCAATGACTTTTTTTTTATGAATGGCTTTCAATGAATGACTGTTCTCTGTGTTACGGAGCCGTCAATACATTAGCCGCGAGTGATTTTAAATAGCTTTTTTTCCTGCAAAAATTACACTTTTTGCAGGGACAGTTCTAAACACAGGAAACATGCCCCCCTTCACAGGCATACTATAGACACCCTCCAGATGTGATGCTGCAATGCTGTACTAACAGCACGCACACACTAATCCCCAGAATCATAGCACATAATGTCAGCAGTCAGCAGCACATAACACTAACGCTGGAACACAACACAATATGCGAGGCCGCCGGTCTTTTGCTTGCTGAATTTCCGATCGTGTGTACGGGGCATGAGTGTATTTTATGTGTGGTCCAAAATAATTTCTCCTCTTCCGATGTGGTCCAGAAAGGTCAAAACATTGGACACCCGAGAACCCTTCCCATTCCTGTGTCAGGACAGAATCTTGTCGTATCTGGGAATTTGTTTGTCTGCGTTTTATTTGAATTTGTATATGGTTAATTACCCCCCATGTTTTTGACGACTAGAGGACCTCCTCTCCAATTGGACCCTCGTGATCTCTTGTGGCTTGGTAAAATACACATGGTCAAAATTACTTTAATGCTTAAGAGTCTTTATTTTTTCCATTCTTTGCCGGTGTTAGTCCACAAGGTAGATCTTTTACACTTTCAATCCAAGGTCCTTAACTTTATATGCAGCCTGAAGGTTTGCAGGCTTTCACAATCCCAACTTCCCACCAATTAAGTGGGCTTTATCGTATCAGGCATTTCTACACCCATAGGAGCTCCTTTAATCTCTCTCCCTGAATGACTAATTTGGAGATCACACTGACCGACTAGTTTTGTTTATACCAAATATCACACTTTTTGCGTACCCTCTGGCTTCAAATATCTGAGCCCCCCTCCTTAACGCTTATGAAAAATTATGTACTAAGGATCAGAGCCCGAGAGGGGGTATCTTCATGATCTACGAATCGCTGCTCACCCCCCTCAGAAACAACCATACATCCTGGCCTGGGAGAGAGACCTTGTATGTGATCTAGAGCAGGAATCTTGGTATTCCCGACTCCAGGCCTCCTTTAAAAGGGTCCTAAATGTGTCCTCAATTGAAGCTAGTATAATGGCTAGTTCACACCAGATGCAGTCCAGTACATTTTCTGCATCAAAAATACATACACAGTGTTTTCCATGTATTCCAATGGCCCTAGTTCACACCAGTGCAGTCAGTTTCCAGTGCAGAAAAAAAAAAAGTGGAACAAGCTGCATTTTTTCTGAACAGAACTGTACTGGAATAAAGCAAAATGCATCAAAAACGCAACATAACGGAGTGTGGTGTGAACTGTAGGCAAAAACGTATCTGGAACGCATCCGGAGTGCTTTTTTTGTGGTGTTTTGGCCAAGTTTTGACTAGATGGAATACCTCTCCAGGTGCTCGCTGCCGGGCTTGATGCTCCACATATGGTGGGAATATCTGAAAATCAGGGGCTTTAGGAACACAGTGTTTTCTTTGCTCCACAGAGTGATGGGTCTTTCTATTGCTCAGCAGCCTCAAATAGCATTGTTACACGACCCTCCACCGGGAGTACCACGTTGCTCTCAGAGGCTGTTTTTTATCCTCTTAGCAGCTAAAATTACAATTGCAGGAGCATGGAAGACATCCTCAGTTTCCTTGCAGAGGATGAAACACAAGGTCTCATGGATTATGATTCATGAAAAACTTGAAAGCATTATCAATGATAAGTAACGTCAATTTGAGCAAACATAGGAACCGTGTTCTGCTTATGTAAATGTACCTCTTACTACTACCTCTCAGGCAACTATTTAATCTTTTCATATGGCTCCGAGATCTCTTCTCCTCTTCTATGTTCCTACTCTCTTTTCTTCCTTCCCTTTTTAGTTTCTGTCCTTTATTTTTGTACTATTGTTGACCTACAGTATAGTAGCAGCCTATTGTGTACAATAGCCTAACTTTTCAGTGTGGAGTGCTTGTTGTGTAACACATACACATTGTTGCATTGTGACCTATTTTGGCAGCCCTCTAATGTTGACTAACAAGTAAATTCCGCAGGTTTTTCAGTGTCTATATATGTGTCAGTTTCTTTTATGTGGACCTTCGGTTCCTTTCATGCGCTCAGTCCACATTGTATAGTATAATGTTATTACCATGTAAAAAATAAAGCAAATATACTGGGCTGTCTGCAAACAATGTAAGAAAGCATCTAGCACAAAAACACAAAGTGAACTGAAAAATATATATAAAATGGTGCTGGTGCATATACATGAAATACATGAGTGCACACAGATGGTCTGAGAATTAACTCAAGACAATACTAACAGTGTATATATATATGTATAGATTAGTATACACTAAAATATACAGGTGTAATAAACCTAAAATAAAAATAAAAATGATGCACTGAAGGTCATATCAAAAAATGTGCAAAAAAAATTAATGGGAATAATGTCCAATAATAATATCAAAAGAAAAGGGGTACAAGTCCTTAATGTTTGGAAAGGTAAACCAAACAATAAAATATAAATATCCAAAACGTGGTTCAAAATAGCTGACACTTGAACTGGGTAGCAGTGTGACATAGAAAAACATGCCCAAACTTGCTGATAAGTGATCCACCACCAGGGAGTCAAAAGGCTTACCAGAACGATTGAACCCAAATAAGTGTACACCTAATGGGTCAATCAGGCTTGTAGGGCTACACACCCAAGGGGAACTGTCACAAGGGACACGACCTCCAGCCAGAAGACCAACTCCAACAGTGCACCTCAATAGGGTAGATATTAGACACAAAACCGCATGGATGGTTTCTCCAATGGTATACATTTATGAAAAGGAAGACGAAGTAGGCACATAGTGTAATTCTGTTTAAATCAGAAGTAATTTATTGATAAAAAAGGAGGAAGTACACTCACATTTTAGTTGATAAAAAAGCACTTAGAATAAAACAGTGACTTCTGCAGCACAGTGGTGTAGTGGATAGCACTCACACCTAGCAGTAAAAAGGGTCGCTGGTTCAAATCCCAACCATGACACTACCTGCCTGGAGTTTGCATGTTCTCCCTGTGCCTGCGTGGGTTTCCTCCAGGTACTCCGGTTTCCTCCCACACTCCAAAGACATGCTGGTAGGTTAATTGGTTTCTGTCCAAAATTGGCCCTGGTTTATGGGTGTGAGTTGGGGACCTTGGATTGTGGGCTCCTTGAGGGTAGGGACCGATGTAAGTGTGCGATCTATGTGTGGAGCTCTGCGTAAATTGACGGCGCTATATGGGTACCTTAAATAATAATGACACCAAGCTATGCAGTGGAATAACGTCCTTACAGGACAGAATTTACAAGCCGACCTCAATGCTCTGTCTAATTGGGCGACTATGTGGCAGATGAAGTTTAATGTTGATAAATGTAAAGTTATGCACTTGGGGGCTAAGAATATGCAATATACAGTGGTGTGAAAAAGTGTTTGCCCCCTTCCTCATTTCCTGTTCCTTTGCATGTTTGTCACACTTAAGTGTTTCGGAACATCAAACCAATTTAAACAATAGTCAAGGACAACACAAGTAAACACAAAATGCAATTTGTAAATGAAGGTGTTTATTATTAGGTGAAAAAAAATCCAAACCATCATGGCCCTGTGTGAAAAAGTGATTGCCCCCCTTGTTAAAAACATACTATAACTGTGGTTGTCCACACCTGAGTTCAATTTCTCTAGCCACACCCAGGCCTGATTATTGCCACACCTGTTCACAATCAAGGCATCACTTAAATAGGAGCTGCTTGACACAGTAAGGTCCACCAGAAGATCCTTAAAAGCTACACATCATGCCGAGACCCAAAGAAATTCAGGAACAATTGAGAAAGAAAGTAATTGAGATCTATCAGTCTGGAAAGGGTTATAAAGCCATTTCCAAAGCTTTGGAATCCAGCGAACCACAGTGAGAGCCATTATCCACAAGTGGCGAAGACATGGAACAGTGGTGAACCTTCCCAGGAGTGTCCGGCCGCCCAAAATTACCCCAAGAGCGCAGCGACGACTCATCCAAGAGGTCACAAAAGACCCCACAACAACATCCAAGGAACTGCAGGCCTCACTTGCCTAAGTTAAGGTCAGCGTTCATGCCTCCACCATCAGGAAAAGACTGGGCAAAAATGGCCTGCATGGCAGAGTTCCAAGAGAAAACCACTGCTGAGCAAAAAAACATCAAAGCTCGTCTCAATTTCTCCACAACACATCTTGATGATCCCCAAGACTTTTGGGACAACATTCTGTGGACCGATGAGACAAAAGTGGAACACCTTCATTTACAAATTGCATTTTGTTTTTACTTGTGTTGTCCTTGACTATTGTTTAAATTGGTTTGACGTTCCGAAACACTTAAGTGTGACAAACATGCAAAGGAACAGGAAATGAGGAAGGGGGCAAACACTTTTTCACACCACTGTACATACTAGGGGGGAGTACAACTGGGGGGATTCATAGTGGAGAAGGATCTGGGGGTTTTGGTAGATCATAAGCTCAATAATAACCTGCAATGCCAAGCTGCGGTTTCCAAAGCGAGCAAAGTCATTTCTTGTATTAAGAGAGGTATGGATTCCAGAGAGAGATATAAATTTTGCCCCTGTTCAAATCATTAGTAAGACCTCATCTGGAATATGCAGTTCAGTTTTGGGCTCCATTTCTCAAAAAGGATATCGGGGAACTGGAGAAAGTGCAGAGAAGGGCAACCAAACTGATAAGAGGCATGGAGGAGCTCAGCTATGAGGAAAGATTAGAAGAACTGAATTTATTCACTCTTGATAAGAGGAGATTAAGGGGGGATATGATCAACATGTACAAATATATAAGGGGTCCATATAGTGAACTTGGTGTTGAGTTATTCACTTTACAGTCAACAAAGAGGACAAGGGGGCACTCTTTACGTCTAGAGGAAAAGAAATTTCATCTCCAAATATGGAAAGGTTTCTTCACAGTAAGAGCTGTGAAAATATGGTATAGACTCCCTTCAGAGGTGGTTCTGGCCAGCTCAGTAGATTGCTTTAAGAAAGCCTTGGATTATTTCCTAAATAAAACTGGGTACTAATAACATTTATAGGTAAAGTTACCGCTCCTCCTAGCCTGCTTATTTCTGCTGCCCCCCCGGCTCTCCACACCACCCATACTCTCTGCCTCCCCATGCTCTCTGCCACCCCCCCAGTGCTCTCCACCATGCTCTCTGCCACCCCCCCCCCAGTGCTCTCCACCATGCTCTCTGCCACCCTTCACCATGCTCTCTGCCACCCCCCCAGTGCTTTCCACCATGCTCTCTGCCGCCCCCCCCCCCCCCAGTGCTCTCTACCATGCTCTCTGCCACCCCCCCCAGTGCTCTCCACCATGCTCTCTACCACCCCCCCAGTGCTCTCCACCATGCTCTCTTCTGCCACCCCCCCCCAGTGCTCTCCACCATGCTCTCTGCCACCCTCCACCATGCTCTCTGCCACCCCCCCCCCAGTGCTCTCCACCATGCTCTCTGCCACCCCCCAGTGCTTTCCACCATGCTCTCTGCCACCCCCCCCCCCCCCCAGTGCTCTCCACAATGCTCTCTGCCACCCCCCCCAGTGCTCTCCACCATGCTCTCTGCCACCCTCCACCATGATCTCTGCCACCCCCGTGCTCTCCACCATGCTCTCTGCCACCCTCCACCATGCTCTCTGCCACCCCCCCCCAGTGCTCTCCCCCGTGCTCTCTGATACCCCCCCCCCCCCCCCAATGCTCTCCACCATGCTCTCTGCCACCCCCCCCCCCCCAGTGCTCTCCACCATGCTCTCTGCCACCCTCCACCATGCTCTCTGCCACCCCCCCCCCCAGTGCTCTCCATCATGCTCTTTGCCACCCCCCCAGTGCTCTCCACCATGCTCTCTGCCACCCCCCCAATGCTCTCCACCGTGCTGTCTGCCACCCTCCACCATGCTCTCTGCCACCCCCCAGTGCTCTCCACCATGCTCTTTGCCACCCCAGTGCTCTCCACCATTCTCTCTGCCACCCCCCCCCCCAATGCTCTCCACCATGCTCTCTGCCACCCCCCCCCCCCAGTGCTCTTCACCATGCTCTCTGCCACCCTCCACCATGCTCTCTGCCACCCCCCAGTGCTCTCCAACATGCTCTCTGCCACCCCCCCAGTGCTCTCCACCATGCTCTCTGCCACCCACCCCCCCCCCCAGTGCTCTCCACCATGCTCTCTGCCACCACCCCCCCCCCAGTGCTCTCCACCATGCTCTCTGCCAACCTCCACCATGCTCTCTGCCACCCCCCCCCCCAGTGCTCTTCACCATACTCTCTGCCACCACCCCCAGTGCTCTCCACCATGCTCTCTGCCACCCCCCCAGTGCTCTCCACCATGCTCTCTGCCACCCCCCAGTGCTCTCCATGCTCTCTGACACCCTCCACCATGCTCTCTGCCACCCCCCAGTGCTCTCCATGCTCTCTGACACCCTCCACCCTGCTCTCTGCCACCCCCACCAGTGCTCTTCACCATGCTCTCTGCCAAACCCCCCCAGTGCTCTCCACCATGCTCTCTGCCACCCCCCGTGCTCTCCACCATGCTCTCTGCCACCCCCACCAGTGCTCTCCACCATGCTCTCTGCCAACCCCCCCCCCAGTGCTCTCCACCATGCTCTCATGCTCTCTGCCACCCCCCCGTGCTCTCCACCATGCTCTCTGCCACCCCCCCCCAGTGCTCACCAACGCCCCCATGCTCTCTGCCACCCCCCAGTGCTCTCCACCATGCTCTCCGCCACCCCCCCCCAGTGCTCACCACCGCCCCCATGCTCTCTGCCACCCCCCAGTGCTCTCCATCATGCTCTCTGCCACCCCCCCCCCCCCAGTGCTCTCCACCATGCTCTCTGCCTCCCCCCCCCCCCCAGTGCTCTCCACCATGCTCTCTGCCACCCCCCCCCCCAGTGCTCACCAACGCCCCAATGATCTCTGCCACCCCCCAGTGCTCTCCACCATGCTCTCTGCCACCCCCTCCAGTGCTCTTCACCATGCTCTCTGCCACCCCCCCCCCAGTGCTCACCACCGCCCCCATGCTCTCTGCCGCCCTCCCTGTGCTCTCCGCCACCCCCCAAGCTCTTTGCTATCCCCATGCTCTGCGCTCACCCCCGTGTGCTGTTCATATCCCCCACGCTCTCCACTTCCCCCCTGTGCTCTCCACATCCCCCCCATGCTCTCCGCTGCCCCCCCTATGCTTGCCACCCCCAATGCGGTCTTCACATCCCCCCATGCTCTCCACCAGCCCCCCTGTGCTCTTAACCTCCCCCCATGCTCTCCACCAGTCCCCCTGTGCTCTCCACCTCCCCCCATGCTCTCCACCAGCCCCCCTGTGCTCTTCACATCCCGCCATGCTCTCCACCAGCCCCCCTGTGCTCTCCACCTCCCCCCATGCTCTCCACCAGCCCCCCTGTGCTCTTTACATCCCCCCATGCTCTCCACCAGCCCCCCTGTGCTCTCCACCTCCCCCCATGCTCTCCACCAGCCCCCCTGTGCACTTCACATCCCCCAATGCTCTTCACCAGGCCCCCTGTGCTCTCTATCTCCCCCCTCCCCCCCATGATCGCTGCCGCCCTCCCTGTGCTCGCCACCCCCCATGCTCTCTTCACATCCCCCATGCCATCCACCAGCCCCCCTGGGCCCTCCACCTCCCTCCTGTGCTCTTCACATCCCCCCATGCTCTCCACCAGGCCCCCTGTGCTCTCCACCTTCCCCCCATGCTCTCCGCTGCCCTCCCTGTGCTCGCCACCCCATGTGCTCTCCACCTCCCCCCATGCTCTCCGCCATCCTCCCTGTGCTCTCCACCTCCCTCCCTGTGCTCTCCACCTCCCCCCATGCTCTCTGCCGCCCTCCCTGTGCTCTCCACCTTCCCCCATGCTCTCTGCTGCCCTCCCTGTGCTCTCCATCTCCCCCCATGCTCTCCGCTGTCCTCCCTGTGCTCTCCACCTTCCCCCATGCTCTCCGCTGCCCTCCCTGTTCTCTCCATCTCCCCCCTGCTCTCCACCAGCCCCCCTGTGCTCTCACCCTCCCCCATGCTCTCCGCCGCCCCCCCTGTGCTCTCCACCTCCCCCCATGCTCTCCGCCGCCCTCCCTGTGTTTTCCACCTCCCCCATGCTCTCTGCCGCCCTCCCTGTGCTCTCCACCTCCCCCCATGCTCTCCGCCACCCTCCCTGTGCTATCCACCTCCCCTCTGCTCTCCGCTGCCCTCCCTGTGCTCTCCACCTCCCCCCATGCTCTCCGCCACCCTCCCTGTGCTCTCCACCTCCCCCCATGCTCTCTGCTGCCCTCCCTGTGCTCTCCACCTCCCCCCCTGCTCTCCTCCTTCCCCCATGTGCTTTTCACACCCCCCCATGCTCTCCACCAGTTCCCCTGTGCTCGCCACCTCCCCCATGCTCTCTGCCGCCCTTCCTGTGGTCACCACCTCCCCCCATGCTCTCCGCCGCCCTTCCTGTGCTCTCCACCTCCCCCCATGCTCTCTGTCGCCCTCCCTGTGCTCTCCACCAGCCCCCCTGTGCTCTCCACCAGCCCCCCTGTGCTCTCCACTTCCCCTCATGATCTCCACCGCCCTCCCTGTGCTCTCCACTCCCCCATGCTCTCTGCTGCCCCCCTGTGCTCTCCACCTCTCCCCCATGCTCTCCGCTGCCCCTTGTGCTCTTTTCTTCCTCCCTGTGCTTTCGCCCTACCCCATGTTCTCAAGGTTCTTCCCTGTGCTCTCCATCCCCCCATGCTCTTATCTGGTCCCACCTCACCCCCCCCCCCCCCCCCACACCTCTGCTGGGTTCCCCCCTCCCCTCTCTCAGGGGATCTGTCAGGGTGGAGAGTGGGGAAGGGGCCGGTTAACATGTCATGGGCTGCTCAATCCAAAATGCCCGGGCCTATTTTTTGTCCCAGTCCGGGCCTGTCGTCAAGGTGTCCCGGACCATGTCATCAAGAAGCTAGGCAGGTGGAAGTCAGCCTGCTTCGCCCGCTACATTCCCAATCCACAAGTGGAACTGGCCCAGGCCTTTGCCAAACTCACCCAGTGACTTATCTCAGATCAACAAAACTATTCCCTACCTGAATGTTTTTGCCCCCTTATTTTGGTGTACCGTACGATAGACCAAGGCACATTTTCAGGTCCATTTCATGTGGTAAGTTTTGTGTTAAACCTGTACGTCATCTATATCCGTATCGGCCATAGGGCTATAAACCATAAATAAGAAGGCCAGCATGGTGGCCTGAATTTATGGGAGGAGCCCAGGGGGGTATTTAACCAGCCCACTGGCCACCGGTCTTTGTCGGTTTCCTGTATGAGATACCCACCCTCCCTTCCCCTTTTCAGGGCATTTCTCAAGTATTCTTACTCCTCACAGAATACTCATTTCATTTCATCATTTCTTATCTAGGGTATGCCTCCTTATTTTGTGTACCGTACGATAGACCAAGGCACACTTTCAGGTCCATTTCATGTGGTAAGTTTTGTGTTAAACCTGTACGTCATCTATATCCGTATCGGCCATAGGGCTCTAAACCATAAATATATTTTTTCAAAATTGTCAGTCTTTTTTCATTTATATAATAAAAAATGAAAAGAACTGTGTTTAAATACCAAAAGAAAGCTCTATATGTGTAAAAAAAATTTGAGAAATTTTGTTCGGGTACAGCTTTGCATGACCGCACAATTGTCAATTAAAGTAGCGCAGTGCCGCATAGCAAAAAATGGCCTGGTCATGAAGGGGGCAAAATCTTTTGAAGTGGTTAAATGTCTCAGTTTGTAGATTTTTGGTTTTGTTCGCCGAACATGTCTACAAATCAAACTCATGCAGAATCTCCCATCACTATTAGTAAAGTTAAAAGGTTGTGGAAGGTTCCCTTTAATGTCCAAGTCTTCTACTTCAATCACGCTAGCAAAAAACTCCCGGCATCAAATCTAATACTAGAACATTCAATGCCAAAAGCAACCTGAATATAATACTTAGAGCGGTCTATTGAAAAAGAAAAAAAAAAAACAATTAGTAGCAATTACACAGAGCTGAGTATGTGCTCTGACTTGTGGGTCATTCGGTTTCATTTTCTGATAACATTATTTTCTCAGTCTGTTCTAGAAATGAATAGTTCAGTTCAGTCTTTGTTCTCTCTTTTCACTTGATCAGACAGCCAATTAATTGTGAACTGATACAATTTCGGCATAAAAGCAAATGCAGCGATCTTACTGCACAAGTTATTCTTGCTAATCTGCCTCTTAGTCATATATTAAAATAAATAAGACGAAAGATGCTGATTGGATGATACTGTATAAGCTGCTTAAAATTGAAACCATTGCGCACATGTAGTATAAGCAGTTCTTTGAGGGGGTTGATTCAGATTTCTTTGAGGGGGTTTGGCAATTTTGACAGAATCTAAGCATAGTTCAAATACAAACTTGTCTTGGATATACTGTACCTGGGTTTTGGATCAGGCATGGTTTGGCTGTAAACTTGGGATGGATATATAGGCATGGTGAGGATTTAAAGTGAACTTATTTTATTTCCGAGAGAAGGTGCACATAGTGTACCACCTAAATTCTTTTTAGAGGTTTAGCAATTTTACCAGGATCTAGGCATAATTTAGAAACAATCTTGTCTTGGATATAGCTTAGGTTTTGGAATAGTCATGGCTTGCGTGTAGATTTGGCTTGGATATAGGCATTGTGAGGATTTAAATCGAACCTATCTATTCCCAAAGAAGTTACACATAGTGATACCGCCTAAATGATTTTGGAGGTTTGGCAATTTTACCAGGATCTGGGCATAGTTTGCATACAAATTTGTCTTGGATACAGGCTAGGTTTTGGATCAGGCATGGTTTGGGTGTAAATTTGAGTTGGATATCAGCATTGTGAGATTTTAAAGTGAACCTATTTATTTCCAAGGGCAAATGCACATAGTAGTACCACCTACATTATTTTAGGGGTTTAGCAAGTTTACCAGGATGTAGGCATAGTTTGCATACAAAAGTGTCTTGGATATAGGCTAGGTTCTGAAATAGTCATGGTTTGGGTGTAGATTTTGGTTGGATAGAAGCATGGTGAGGATTTTAATCGAACCTATCTATTCCCAGAGAAGTTACACTTGTAGTACCGCCTAAATTCATTTGGGGATTTGGCAATTTTACCAGAACCTATGCATAGTCGATACCTCTTGGATACCTCTTCCCAACTTAAAAAGAAGGTGGCAGTGAGCCCTTTTTTGGGGGCTTGGGTACGGTCTCGATGTAGTTTCCGCATGTACATGTCAAGGTAAAAAATGAGCACCCCGATATCCAGTGAATGCACATTGGAAGGTGAATTTGCAATAATTTATTAAGAGTAGCAACAAGTGCCCAATGTGTTTCGGGGGGAACAAAGACAATCAATGTTGCCTCTGTAAACACAGCTGACAGATCTTTCTGATCTTGGTGTTACAGACACACCTGTTTGGGACCCTTCCCCATTTATTATTAGTAAGCAGCAACAACCCTGAGGAAGGAAAGTCTTTGTTAACCCCAAAATGCATTGGCTTGATCACTTGTTGCTACTCTCAATAAACACTTAAAAATTCACTTTCCAGCTTGCATCCATTCGCTATCAGGTGGTCTTTTTACCTACCTTTACAAGTTTTGGATAAGGCATGGTTTGGGTGTAGATCTGGCAAGGATATAGGCATGCTGAGGATTTAAAGTGAGCCTACTCATTTCTAGAGAAGGTACACATAGTGGTACCTTCATAATTCTCTAGAACTTAGAGAAAATGCCCCAAGGGATAGTGCGAGTAAGAAAATTGACAAGATATTGAAAACAATGGTACTAGAAAAGTATAAAAATATATACATTTTATTCAGTAGCTAAATACAAAATCATATAGATAGTAAACATCTAAAAACATTGGAATAGAACACATACAAATATAATGTAACAGCTGCTAAATGTTGAGACACACAGATATTCTAGACATAAAGTCGAATGTGAGTGGTGGTCACAACAAATCCCAACATGTTTCGGAAAAACAATTTTTTTTCCGAAACATGTTGGAATTTTTTGCGACCACCACTCACATTCGACTTTATGTCTAGAATATCTGTGTGTCTCAACATTTAGCAGCTGTTACATTATATTTGTATGTGTACTATCCCTTGGGGCATTTTCTGCAACACATTTGGGATGTGGTAAGAGCTGTCAAGATTTCTCATTGGTTGGTTTTCTCTCTTTCTTTCTCAATATTTTCTACTTAATAATTCTCTATATCATCAGTTTTAAATGCACTCCTTATATACAGCCTAAACAGTCCAATCAGCATTGTTAAGACGCACGAACATTGGGAGTTTAACTCCTGTGCATGAAATCCTGGAGTTTTCATGCGAGCGGAAGGTGCATCATCCAGCCTGTAAAAGTCTATCAGAGGCTGAAAGCTGCCATGGCTGGATGGTGTACCAAGTACTAATGTTACTAATGGTAGTAAGTACTAATGTTACTAATGGTTCTAATGTCTGGGCACTTACTGCCTAAACATTAGTATTACCATTAGCACTCAATATATGCCCTTAGTGTGGTAGATAATAACTGCAGAAGAGGATGTGCAAAGCTGCTGTAAACGATAGCCAAGGTCTCTTGTCCTGTGGCCAAGTTGTCTCCTGAGGCGGATAACTGATAGAATAACATAGGCAACACAAACAGCAATTTCTTTTGTGTATTTAGCGGTTTACCCGAAGTTCAGCTTTAAGGCTTCATGCACATGGGTGTATTAAAATACTTCTTTCTGCCAATGGCTAGCAAAAAAATCCAGTGTAAAAACATGCACGTCTATGAGCATTCACAGAAATAGAAATTTAGAGCTGTGTTCAGAGTCACGAAAAAAAAAGAAAAATTCCTGTAAAATCAAGTTTTTTTTCTGTTTCTGTGCGTCTGTCCCCCCTTATGTGTATTTTTTCTATATTATATTGTATTACCCTTTAAGCAGATCTCATTTAAAAACAATAATTTATGCCAGGAGAAAATTTATTTCTGTAACTAAAGGTGTATGAAAAAACATAGCATAAACAGTGGCTTAAAAAGGTATTCACACCCCTTAAAATGTTCCACATTTTGTCATGTTACAAGCAAAAACGTAAATGTATTTTTATTGGGATTTTATGTGATAGACCAACACAAAGTGGCACATAATTGTGAAGTGGAAGAAAAATGATAAATGGTTAGTACCTTTAACAAGTGGCCCCCAGATTCCGGCCCCCACATGTGAATGAGTATCCTTAACAACCGGCTATTCGCAGTTTGTTATGCAGAAAAAAAAAACGCAAAACGCATGTAAAAGCACCTCAAAAGATGCAACACTTGTGTTTTTGGTGCGGGTCAATTGAAGTCTATTACACGCAAAATGTAATCTGCTGCGGGAAAAAAAGTTCCCTGACCCTTTCCAAAATCACAGCTGCAGAAAAATTATGTGAAATAGATGTGAACGTGTATCAGAGGAAACCATGTTTCCTATGATACAGCTCACCGTTAGCTTTAGTGTGTTTCTGCAAACAGCAAAACACACAAAAAAAAACGCATAGGTTTGAACCTATACTTAAGATTAAAGTGATACTAAAGTCTGTGTTTTTTTTTTGTTAAAAAAAACAAAAATGTTATACTTACCTGCTCTGTGCAGTGGTTTTGAACAGAGCAGCCCAGATCCTCCTCTTCACAGGTCCCTCTTTGGTACTCCTAGCTCCTCCCTCCCAGCATGCTAGGGGGGCACAGCTCCTTTTGTCCATTCAGACATGGAGCCGCAGGCTGGCGCCACCCTCCATTCTCTCCTCATTGGCTGACTGGCTTTGACAGCAGCGGGAGCCAATGGCGCCACTCTGCTGTCTCAACAAATGAGGAGGCAGTCGAGACACTGCTGCAGCATCGCTGGATCTAGATGCACCTCAGGTAAGTATTAGTGGGGCTGAGGGGGGCTGCTGCACACAAAAGGCTTTTTTATCTTAACCACTTAAGGACCAGGACTATTTTTCAAACTTGTTAAAATAATTATTTTTTGCTAGAAAATTACTTAGAACCCCCAAACATTATATATATTTTTTTCTAAAACCCTAGAGAATAAAATGGTGGTCGTTACTTTCTGTCACACCGTATTTGCGCAGCGGTCTTACAAGCGTACTTTTTTGGAAAAAACAGCAGTAAACTTAGCCCACTTTTTTTTCATATTGTGAAAGATAATGTTACGCCGAGTAAATTGATACCCAACATGTCACGCTTCAAAATTGCCCCCGCTCGTGGAATGGCAACAAACTTTTACCCTTAAGACTCTCCATAGGCGACGTTTAAACAATTCTACAGGTTGCATGTTTTGAGTTACAGAGGAGGTCTAGAATTATTGCTCTCGCTCTAACGATCGTGGTGATACCTCACATGCGTGGTTTAACACCGTTTTCATATGCGGGCACTTTTGCACGTAAGCTCGGCAGGACAGGGCTCGTTAAAAAATATACAGTATATATTTTTCTTTTCTTATTTATTTTACCTTTTATTTTTATTTTTTTACACTGTTCTTTTAAAAAAAAATTGTGTCACGTTTATTCCTATTACAAGGAATGTAAACATCCCTTGTAATAGAAAAAAAAGCATGATAGGTCCTCTTAAATATGATCTCGTATTTACACTAAAATGCAATAAAAAAATGTTGTTTAAAAAAAAAAAAAAAAATGTCTCTATAAGAGCTATAGGCGGAAGTGATGTTTTGACATCGCCTCCGCCATGCAATGGTATGGAGCTGGGTGGGGGTCATCTTCCCCTCACTCAGCTCCATACCTAATGCCGCGTACACACGGTCGGAATTTCCGATGGAAACAGTCCGATGGGAGCTTTTCATCGGATTTTCCGACCGTGTGTATGCCCATTGGTCTTTTTCTGTCGGCATTTCCGACAGACTTTGGATTGAGAACATGTTCTTAATTTTTCCGACGGAAAACCTTTCTATCTGATTTTTCGATCGTGTGTATGCAATCCCGACACGCAAAATTCCGACGTAAGCTCGGATACAATTCGACGCATGCTCAGAAGCATTAAACTTCCCTTTTTACAGTGCCGTCGAACGTGTTGTATGTCGCAGTGTTATTGACAGTCGGAATTTGGTGTGACCGTGTGTAGGCAAGACAGTTTTAGAGCGAAATTCTGTCGGAATTCCGACAGGAAAACCATGAGGTATAACAGGGAAGAGGACCCGATTGCCTCCAGTAATCGGCAGAGGTCACCGGAGCGCGGCAGGAGGGGGGCCTCTCTCCCGGGGCCGATAAAAGTGATCTTGCGGTGAATCTGCAGCAGAGACCACTTTTATCTGAAAGCGGACCGCCCGCTAGCTGCTGCCATAACAACGATATCCCTCTTCAAAATGCCTCAGAATGTGTTAAGATAAAAAAACTTCTGCCTTTACAACCACTTTAAAGCAACATTAAACAATATCCTTATGCTCCAAAAATAATCCATACACATTCGCTACTTAAAGAGGTACTACAGTCTGCTCACATAATTTGTAATAAAAACATCTTTGTCATTCTGAAGCTTCCCTCCAACCACTTTGCATGTTATTTTATATATACTGTGATTCTGTACTTGCCAAATATGCTGCAGAAATCTCCCTGCACTGAGTTTGGCTGCAATCATTTTAACTGTGGGCAGCTGAAGCTGCTGCCTGTTAGCCCTCTTATTATTCATACCTCTCCTTTCCTGGCAAAAAAATGCAAAGCAGGGAGTAAAAACTGGCACATTGCTTAGTAAAACAGGACACAGTAAACACACTAAACATTGTTAGGCACATATTTAACCCCTTAATCGCC
This sequence comes from Lithobates sylvaticus, assembly GCA_028564925.1. Taxonomy (NCBI): domain Eukaryota; kingdom Metazoa; phylum Chordata; class Amphibia; order Anura; family Ranidae; genus Lithobates; species Lithobates sylvaticus. The sequence goes on from CM053035.1 coordinate 51,595,476, forward strand.
TTAAGATGTTAAGCCCTTTCCAGCCAGTGTCATTAGTACGGTGACAGTGTATATTTTCAGCACTGATCACTGTATTAGTGTCACTGGTGATGTCAATGGCAGTTAGTAGGTTCTCCCCAGCACCAGTTAGTGTCTGATTTTCCACCACACTATGACAGTCCCACTATAAGTCGCTGATCGCCACCATTAGTAGTATAATAAAAAAAAAAATAATAATTCCAGTATCTATAACATCGTTTGTAGGCACTATAACTTTCATGCAAACCAATCAAAATACACATATTGGAATTTTTTTTTACCAAAAACATGTAGCAGAATACATTTTGGCTAAAATTGTATTTTTTTAATTTTTTTGATTGGATATGTTTTATAGCAGAATGTAGAAAATATATATATTTTTTGCAAAATTTGGGTTTTTTTCATTTATATTACAAAAAATTCAAAACCCAGCAGTGATCAAATACCACTAAAAGAAAGCTATATTTGTGTGAAAAAAAAGATATAATTAAAATTTTCGTACAGCATAGCATGACCGCACAATCGCCAGTTAACCGATTCCCGACCGGTGCACGACGATGTACGTTGACAGAATGGCACGGACAGGCAAAAGGGCGTACAGGTACGTCCCCTTTAAGATTGCTGCCATGCCATTGTGCGCGCGCACGCCCGTCTGGACCCCCGTGAGTCTGGTCGCGGGTCACGCGGACTCGATCGCCGCGGGAATGCCCGCGATCGTCTCACGGGACGGCTGAACGGGGAGATCCGGAAGTAAACAGCATTTCCCCGTTCTGCCTAGCAACTAGTGACACCGATCTCTGCTCCCTGTGATTGGAGCAGAGATCAGTGTTCACTAAATCACAGCCACGCCCCCCACAGTTAGTAACAAGCCCCTAGGAACACTTAACCCCTACACTGCCACCTAGTGGTTAACCCCCTTCACTGCCAGTGTCATTTACACAGGAATCAGTTCATTTAAATAGCACTGATTGCTGTATAAATGACAATGGTCACAAAAATGTGTCAAAAATGTCCGATGTGTCCGCCATAATGTCGCAGTCACAATAAAAATCGCTGATCGCCACCATTACTAGTAAAAAAAAAAAAATATTAATAAATATTAATAAAAATATTAATAAAAATGCTATAAAACTATCCCCTATTTTGTAAACACTATAACTTCTGCGCAAACCAATTAACAATCGCTTAGTACGATTTTTTTTTACCAAAAATATGTTGAAGAATACGTATCATCCTAAACTGAGGGAAAAAATGTTTTTTTATATATTTTTGGGGGATATTTATTATAGCAAAAAGTAAAAAATAATGCATTTTTTTCAAAATGCTCTTTTTTTGTTTATAGCGCAAAAAATAAAAAACGCAGGGGCAATCAAATACCACCAAAAGAAAGCTCTATTTGTGGAGAAAAAAAGGACATCAATTTTGTTTGGGTGCCACGTCGCACGACCGTGCAATTGTCAGTTAAAGTGACGCAGTGCCGAATCGCAAAAAGTGGCCTGGTCTTCAGCCAGCAAAATGGTCCGGTCTGAAAGTGGTTAAAGTAGCGCAGTGCCGAACTGCAAAAAATCGCCTGGTCATGAAGGGGGGGAAATCCAAGTGGTTAAGATGCGCAATTGACATCCTAAAACATTTTCATATCAGCTTTTTGTCGTGAGCAGCAGCTATTACCATCTGTCTTCAAACTGGTGTCTTCCTGGAAAACATACTCCGCTCCTCTCCCCCGTGGTATTAAGCATACAGTTTACACTGTATGCAGGGAGTGGGTGGGGCTTGGAAATGAAGCCATGGGCACTGCACTGGGGGGCATTAATGGCAGATATCTGCTAATAACGCTTTAGAGGGCAGCCAAAGGCAGGTGTTGGAATAAGTGGCAGCGGGGCACAGCCCGGATCTGTGGGACTGTGTTAAAATCCTGGGACAGTCCCACGGAATCCGGGACTGTTGGAAGGTATTTATACTCATGGATGCCTAAACTTGTTAACAAAGCATTCTATAACTACACTGCCTCTCAGACTACAGGACCCAACAGCTAGTTTTAGCCTACTCATTAAATTCTTTCTTAAATAGCTTGCAGGGCAGTCCAGTGTCTAAGTGGTTAGCAATTCTGCCTGGCAGCACTAGGGTCACCAGTTCAAATATCAACCACAGCACTACCTGCCTGGAGTTTGCATGTTCTCCCTGTGCTTGTGTGGGTTTCCTCTAGGTACTCCAGTTTCCTCCCACACTCTACCTTCATCCGTTGTCGGAAATTCCGATCGTGTGTACACAATTCCGACGCACAAAGTTCCACGCATGCTCGGAATCAAGCAGAAGAGCAGCACTGGCTATTGAACTTAATTTTTTCTCCGCTCGTCATACGTGTTGTACGTCACCACGTTCTTGACGTTCGGAATTTCCGACCAACTTTGTGTGACCGTGTGTATGCAAGACAAGTTTGAGCCAACATCCGTCGGAAAAAATCCCATGGATTTTGTTGCAAAGTGTTTTTATTTTAGTCTCATTCTCACCATTCAGTTGAGGTGATTCCAATGCCCAGTAAAAAGCACTGGTGTGATGTGGTGCTTATCATTATGAGCGGCGTCCGAACACAGCTTGCTGTCGCACTACCAAAGAGGCATTTTTAGTGCATTAGGCTGCCCATTCAAATTAATGGGCTGCCTCAGGACCCGTTCACACCATGTGTTAGGACTGTGATGGGCAACCCTGCCCAGTGCAACCTAAGACATAGACAAGGCACATTGGAAATGCACCATTTTTTTTTACTGCAGTGTGTTAAAGGGCACTATGTCTGCAGGGTAACGCTCTGCTATGAATGCAGTGCATTGTACAAGGCGCATCAGCACTCTTTACTTCTGAGTTCACACCAGTAGCTGCAGTAGGATGCAGCTGCTGGTGTGAATGAGCCCTTAAGAACCCGTTCACACAAGAATGGCAGGCGGGAAACTCGTGTTCCATGCCGCATTGAAATTGCACTGCCCATGCGATCTGCGGTGGTTATCAGTGCAAAGTTGAACTCGAAAATGCAGTGTTGTAGTGTGTTTCTAAATGTAGTGCATGCACTACTTTTGGTGTGGTGTATTGTAATGTCAGCCCTGTCAGCCCATTCAAAATGAATAGAAAAATGGGAAAAAAGAAACCGCGCTATCTAAACAGAGGGAATTCAGCAGCCTGCACAACAGTGGTGTGTGTTAAATAAAAATTGTGAATATATATAAAGTGCGGCGCACAAAATGTTTGATAATGAATACCAAACATTTAATGTAAGATGGTATATATTAGTAACAAATATATATCAAATTGAAAAAAATGTACATATAGATGGCCAATATTAGAAATGTGAGTTCTATATATGGTATCTTAAAAACACAAAATAACAATAATGTATAGTGAATCGTACAAGTGACAATTGTAAAAAAAACAAATTTGTGCAAACAACCGTGATCTAATATGAGTATCACGAATGAACCGATGATAAATCACAAAATCACATAAATAAAAATTCTAAATAAATAAACAATAATACACCAAAATTGTGACATAGGTGAATATTATAAAGGCATAAAGTGACTTGTGCGGCTTGTCTGATGTGCTCCGTCACCAACTGGAAGAAGGCTTACCAACTCTCTTGGACTCAGGTAGGCTTACGCCGTATGAGTCAAAGGCGTTGGATGGTGTTTTGATTACACAGATAGAAGCAGCTACTCCCGGTTAAGATGTATAATGGCCACGGACAAGGCTATGCACTGAATGATCCGAAGGAACTCAAGGTGAAGGTAGTAAGCGGTGTACCATATGGTTCATCCCCAGTGGTGATACCGACAATAAAAGAGTGAAACCATATAGTGTAATACCGTCAGGCAATTAAAAATGTATTAAAATCAAGTAGATGGGTACTCACATGTACAAAGAGACATTTAGGCATGTATAGGATATTGGCAGCAGTGGCATCAGCAAATCATCTACCGACGCATTTCGCCTCAGTAAGGCATCATCAGATTACTTTTTGCTATAATAATATCCCCCAAAAATATATCAAAAAAATTTTTTTTCCTCAGTTTAGGCCGATACGTATTCTTCTACATATTTTTGGTAAAAAAATCGCAATAAGCGATTATTGATTGGTTTGCGCAAAAGTTATAGCGTTTACAAAATAGGAGATAGTTTTATGGCATTTTTATTAATATATTTTTTTTTTTACTAGTAATGTCGGCGATCAGCGATTTTTATTGTGACTGCGACATTATGGCGGACACATCGGACAATTTTGACACAATTTTGGGACCATTGGCATTTATACAGCAATCAGTGCTGTACAAATGCACTGATTCCTGTGTAAATGACACTGGCAGTGATGGGGTTAACCAGGAGGTGGCAGTGTAGGGGTTAAGTGTGTCCTAGGGGCGTGTTGCTGACTGTGGGGGGCGTGGCACATCACTGATCTCTGCTCCAATCACAGGGAGCAGAGATCAGTGTCACTGTTGCTAGGCAGAACGGGGAGATGCTTGTTTACTATAGCATCTCCCCGTTCTTCCTCCCCGTGAGACGATCGCGGGTATCCCTGCGGCAATCGAGTCCTCGGGACCCGCGATCGGACTCACGGAGGCAAATTCAAAGGGACGTACCTGTACGCCCTTATGCCTGTCGGTGCCATTCTGCCGACGTACATCTTCGTGCGCTGGTTGGGAAGCGGTTAAAGGCGGATCCCACAGGTATGACACATACATAGTGTACTTACATTGGTCCAAGTATGTGTAAAAATGGCCATACCTAAGCTTCAGCTTTAATGTAAAACTTATTGTATATCTTTTATATATTATATCTTTTTTTTTATCCTTTGAAAACAGGTATCCAATGTCTTTGCATCCTACTCACTCCCTCACTCCCTCCTACATACAAGCACTCCAACAATTGCTACATGGCATTTTTTTAGCGAGGGTTTCCTGGTGGTGACAACAGTGGACCAGTTGTGTGTTGAAATGCCCCTCAGTCTCTATTGAAAGCCTGTATGAATGGGTGACAACACAGGCACACAATGTTTAAGATTGCATTATATGGAAACAGGAAGAGTTGTTAGGCTCCTTTCCAATTAGCAGCAGTGTGTACCACGGCTACCCCCCCTAATAAGCGACCTACAGTGGATCGCTCTTCAGAGGATGGCGAGAGGAGGTTTTCAGGACTTCAGGAGGCAATACTGTCACCTCCCAATGCCTGTTTTTTTTTTTTCTTCTGGCTTTATTGTTTTTGTAAAAAAAAATTGGGGAATGTGAATTTGCATTGTGGGACCCACCCAGCATTTGGCTCATGGATGCAGCGTTGCCACCTGTCTAACTTGGCAGGTCGAGTTAAAATTGCCCTACTGCATTGCACCGAAGCAATGTGTAAAATTGCTAAAAATAAGTATCAACCAACTGCTTTTTCTACCCCCCAGGCTGTGTGAAAGGAGCATTACATGGAGACATGGTGCAATGAATAAAAAAAGTTAACTTGGGTAATAAAACTGCTATAGAGTCCTCGCTATAACAACTGTACATTATTGTTAGGATGAAACTGAAACGGGTATCTTATTTTTACATCCCTTGGAGCATTTCATTGCTACTGATCTCCTGCAGGCTATTTGCAGCCACTTCCTGTCTACATGTAGGTCCTCCGGCAATGGCTTCATAACTTTTCACAGAGCGGCTTTCCTGGTGGTGACAATAGGACCGTGCCTGCAATAACGTGTGATGCAATGTTTATTTGTAGTCTCCATTGGAAACCCATGTGACAGAAAGATTCACTAATACCTGAGCTAGGAACACCACTGCACACTTCCAGGTGTGTAAGATATCATTTCTCCCACTGGGTGCCATGGTTCCTCCTGCTGGCCTCTGTGTTACTCCAGGACACACTGACATCTGACACAGTGACATTTATCATTGGGACAAGACGTTAAGCTGTACTTTACCAAAAAAAAAGACACAAAGATCAATAATATAATCAATACTGAAAAATCAATCAGTAATATAGTGAAATATAATCAGATTTTAATTTACATATAGTTACATAATTACATAGTTTGTCATGTTGAAAAAAAGACACAAGTCCATCTAGTTCAACCAATAAAAAATAAAGATAAATCATACAATCCCATATACAGAATTCCACACCCACAGTTGATCTAGAAGAAGGCGAAAAACCCAGCAAAGCATGCTACAATTTTCTACAGCAGAAAAAATCGGATATTCCCTGGATCAACTTTATCCTATAAATGTCAATACCCAGTTATATTATGTACATAGAGGAAAGAATTTAGGCCTTTTTTAAAGAAATCTACTGAGCTGGCCAGAACCACCTCTGCAGGGAATGTATTCCACATTTTCACAGCTCTTACTGTGAAGAAACCTTTCCGTATTTGGAGATGAAATCTCTTTTCCTCTAGATGTAAAGAGTGCCCCCTTGTCCTCTTTTACTCCGTAAAGTGAATAACTCAAAACCAAGTTCACTATATGGACCCCTTATATATTTATACATGTTGATCATATCCCCCCTTAATCTCCTCTTCTCAAGAGAGAATAAATTCAGTTCCTCTAATCTTTCCTCATAGCTGAGCTCCTCCATGCCTCTTATCAATTTGATTGCCCTTCTTTGCACTTTTTTTCAGTTCCCCAATATCCTTTTTGAGAACTGGTGCCCAAAACTGAACTGCATATTCCAGATGAGGTCTTACTAATGATTTGAACAGGGGCAAAATGATATCTCTCGCTCTGGAGTCCATACCTCTCTTAATACAAGAAAGGACTTTGCTCACTTTGTAAACTGCAGCTTGGCATTGCATGCTATTATTGAGCTTATGATCTACCAAAATCACAGATCCTTCTCCACCATTGATTCCCCCAGTTGTACTCCCCCTAGTATGTATGATGCATGCATATTCTTAGCCCCCAAGTGCATAACTTTACATTTATCAACATTAAACCTCATTTATAAAACATAAGTTGCCACGCTAAATGATCAGAAGTGAAACAATGAAAAATCCATATGAAAACAGTTCATGTAGTGCTCCAAAGGAATTTGATTGGTGATAATAAACTAAAAGTTTCTTGCTGGGTGTCCAATGAGAGAATGAGGTAATGTATGAAACCAAGTGCACCTCCACCGAGAATCATACAAAATACTTGCTTACCAGAATGTTAGACTCTAAAATATAAAAGTCTTGATAGGCCTGGTTATTATACCGACAATCAGAACAATTGGTGTCATGGAGGATGGTGTCATGGCTGACAATGCAAATCACTCCAATTCACAACCCATGAGGAAGAAGGAAATTGCCCACATAGTGTAAAACTGTATGGTGTTTTATTAAAACAAAGTGATGCTAAGAACTTACAGAAACCCAGATAAAATCCAGCATGAGAAAATCAATAGTTTCAGAGAACTAGTCCGTTTGTAAACAAATTTGGCTTGTGTGGTAACATCAGACATGGACTTCACCCTACATGTTTCGTCAGAAATGACGTCATAGGGGGTCTGAAGTCCATCTCCAAGCGTGGAGTAAAAGAAGAAGAAGGATAGTTGGGGAGTTTAGGACGATATAGGGACAGGGAAGAGGATTAGGAGGATGGCCATCTCATTCCATCTTGATCAGGCACCACTCAGCATGTCTGAAGGTTAGAGATTGGCCGAACAGCCTCCGTTTTGGTTCGCAACAGAATTCTCAAACATCGCAAAAGTACGAACCACCTACCTACCTAACCTTTTCTTTCCATCTAGGCAGTTTTCCTTTCAATTCCATTATTTCTCTCCCTACCCTAGCCCCTCCTTCCTTTATTGAACTTAGCTGCAACATGCTAATGATGACTGTTTTAATTATGGTTCTGTTTTAAAAAAATGACACTGTACTTTTCTGTTTATCAGAATATAAATCCTCCTATATAATTACCCCTGATGAAAGCACTTTGAGCCTGAAACATGTTGGGTACCGTTAAGACTTATCCCGGATGTTGGACACCGGAAAGTACTACCGGACATTGGAGCAAAACTACTGTCATGAAGGCTCTGCTAGTGGCCGGCGACATGAGGATCCTGCCAGTAATCGGCGCCTCAGCATCCCTGGTTCCCGTTCTCGGGTGCCATTGCGCATGCGCGAGCAGACGAGAGCGCGCGTGCGCAAATGAGTGCCCGCCCCCATTGGCGCCAATGAGGCTATTTAAATCCGTCTGTCACAGACGGTCCCCGCTGTCTGCTCTACAGCGTTCTGTGAGAAAACCTGATCTGAAGTCTGTTTACCTGTGTTTGACCCGGCTATCCTTGACCTTCCGCTCTGTCCCTGCAAAACGACCTTGGCTTGTCTGTGACCATTCTTCTGTCTTACCCATCTGTACTGCGCTGCCAGCCTGATACCCGACCCAGCCTGTCTGACCACCCAAGTCTGCCTGCTGTTCCAGTCTGCATACAGATCCAAGTCTGCCTGTTGTTCCAGTCTGCATACAGATCCAAGTCTGCCCGTTGTTCCAGTCTGCATACATATCCAAGTCTGCCTGTTGTTCCAGTCTGCATACAGATCCAAGTCTGCCTGTTGTTCCAGTCTGCATACAGATCCAAGTCTGCCTGTTGTTCCAGTCTGCATACAGTTCCAGCCTGCCTGTTGTTCCAGTCTGCATACAGTTCCAGCCTGCCTGTTGTTTCAGTCTGCATACAGTTCCAGCCTGCCTGTTGTTCCAGTCTGCATACAGTTCCAGCCTGCCTGTTGTTACCTACTTACCTCAAACCGCTGAGCTGATCCAGGGATCTCTCGTACCGGTCTTACTAATCCTGCCAGGCACCTGTGCCCCTCCTGACTCCTGGTCCTACTGTCACATCACCAGGGGACCGGCGAGTGGGAGCCGCAAGGGAGGCCCTTCTCTGCCAATCAGACTCACCACTACCAGGGGCGTGACAGTAGCAGACAGCCATGTCTGAGTCTGAGCAGGGGGCCTCTCCCATGGAAGGACTGTGCCAACACCTGGCGGGACTGACCGAGGCGGTAAAGAACCTTCAGCAGGGATACACCCGGTTGGAAGAACGGGTGCTAGCCCTATCCAACCCGGTCGGCCCCGTGGGACCCTCACCTCCACCAGCACCCCCATCTGGGCTAGGTTCAGGTCCGTCGGTGGTAATGCTCCCCCCAGAACCCCGGGTCCCAACCCCTGAGAAGTTCTCGGGGGCCCGCAACCTTTTTCGGGACTTCCGTAATTCTTGGGAACTATTTTTCGCATTACAGCCACGCACCTTCTCCCTGGAAGCCACCAAGGTGGGCTTCGTGATCTCCCTACTTTCCGGAGATCCACGGACCTGGGCCTACCGCCTAATGGAACAAAAGGACCCTGCATTGGCCAGCCTTGCTTTATTTTTTGACGCTATGGCCTAACTTTATGAGGACCCCCAACTCTCAGTGACCGCAGAGACCACTCTGCGCACCCTCCAGCAGGGACGAAGGCCCGTAGAGGACTATGTAGCCGACTTTAGGCGTTGGGGTGCGGACACACAGTGGAACGACGCGGCCCTCCGTCACCAGTTTAGCTTAGGACTCTCTGAGGCTCTGAAAGACGAACTTGCCAGAGTTGGGGTGCCCCAGACCTTGGACACTCTGATCAACCTGGCCATTCAGATTGACCGGCGGCTGAGAGAACGCAGGACTGAACGAGCCTCTACTTTTTCCCGTCTTACCTGGATGCTTCCCAAGGCCCCAAGCCACTTGCAACTCGGTCCTGCCCACCGGCCTGCACCTCTTCCTGACTCCTCGGAGCCCATGCAGCTGGGGCTCCTGAGGCCTTCCTTAACCCTGGAGGAACGTCAACGACGCCGGGCCAATAATTTGTGCCTCTACTGCGGGGAGCCCGGGCACTACGTGAGGAACTGCCCAGCCAAGGCTCGTAAGTGTCCTCTCATGCCTGCCAGCCCTCTGGACTCTTCAACCCAGATTTCCTCTCACCTCGCCCTCTCTGTCTCGTTTCAGCTTCCGGGAAGAACCCTCCAGGCACCCGCCATTATTGATTCTGGGGCATGCAGCTGTTTTATGGACTCTTCATTTGCCAACCAACACCAGATCCCTCTCCAGTCTAAGGTCCATGGACTATCAGTTTACCTGGCGGATGGCTCCTCCATCCGGTCGGGCCCAGTGACACAGGAGACCACCCCATTGCCCATGACCATCTCGGGTGACCACCGGGAACTACTCTGCCTGGACATTATCTCTTCTCCATTGTCTCCTGTAATTCTGGGCATGCTGTGGCTGAAGGCCCACAACCCAGTTATCGACTGGGCCACTGGGATGGTCTCCTTCTCCTCCCCGTACTGTCAGAGGTCTTGCGGGTCCTCTAACTCTTTCAGGGTGGCTACCCTGCTAAGGTGGACCTCCGTCAGGCCATTCCCCAGGCCTACCACGAATACCTGGACGTTTTTAGTAAACAGGCAGCAGAGGTGCTCCCACCTCATAGGGCTTATGACTGTCCCATTGAACTGTTTCCTGGAGCAGAAATTCCCTTTGGGAGGGTCTTCCCCCTGACAGAGGTGGAGCAAGGCAAACTTAATGAGTACATTGAGGAGAATCTCAGGAAGGGCTTCATCCGCCCGTCCACCTCTCCAGCGGGCGCCGGCATATTCTTTGTGGAAAAGAAAGACCATACCCTCCGGCCCTGCGTGGACTACCGGGAACTAAATAATATAACGGTTAAGAACCGTTACCCTCTCCCACTGGTTCCCGAACTATTTCAGAGACTTGGTACGGCCACCATTTTTACAAAACTTGATCTTCGGGGGGCCTACAACCTGGTTCGCATAAAAGATGGAGATGAGTGGAAGACGGCCTTCCGGACACGTTATGGGCATTACGAATACCTCGTAATGCCCTTCGGCCTATGCAATGCCCCTGCCACATTCCAGTACTTTATTAATGATGTACTCCGGGACTTCCTGGACTTGTTTGCTGTTGTATACTTGGATGACATTTTGATCTTCTCTCCCTCCTTAGAATCCCACCGCAGGCATGTCAAAGAGGTCCTGGGTCGGCTCCGTATCCATGGTTTATACGCTAAGGCGGAGAAGTGCCAATTCGAACAGGAGAGCATTCCCTTCCTTGGGCTGATCATCTCCAGCACGGGCATCAAGATGGACCCCCAGAAGATCTCTGCCATCCTAGAATGGCCTACTCCGGCAGACAAGAAAGGCATCCAGCGGTTCATTGGCTTTGCCAACTTCTACCGCAAATTCATTAAAGGATTCTCCGCCATTGTAGCACCTATCACTCAGCTGACCAGACAAGGGACCCGTTTCCGGTGGTCTTCCGAGGCCCAGGAGGCTTTTGAGGCCCTAAAGACTTTGTTCACTTCAGCACCCATCCTTAGGCACCCGGATTCCTCTCTGCCCTTTACCCTGGAGGTAGATGCCTCCGAAATTGCGGTGGGAGCCATACTATCTCAGAGGCAAGGGGACAAGTCCTTGTTGCACCCAGTGGCTTTCTTTTCCCGCAAGCTGTCTATGGCCGAGAGGAACTATGATGTCGGTGACCGGGAACTATTGGCTATCAAGGCTGCCCTGGAGAAGTGGCGATACCTCCTGGAAGGGGCCTCTCACCCCATTCTAATATTCACCGACCACAAAAACCTGGAATACTTGAAATCAGCGAAAAGGTTAAAACCCAGACAAGCCAGGTGGGCGCTCTTCTTCTCTCGCTTCACCTTCCATGTGACATATCGGCCCGGATCCAAGAATGTCAAACCAGACGCCCTGTCCAGGATGTACCATAAACATAAGGAGGAATCCTCTCCCGATACCATTCTGGCCCCTGGGAATTTCCTCCTTCTCCAAGAAGACTTACTGTCTCAGTTTAAACGTGCCTCAGCAGGGCAAAGACCCGCTCCCGAAACTCAACTACAGGCGAGGGATGGCCTATTTTGGTACGGGGACAAAATCTACACCCCAGAGCAACTCCGGGTAACAGTCATGGAGCTATGCCACGACCACGCTTTGGCCGGACACTTCGGTGTCGCCAAGACCACCGATCTGATACAACGTACCTTCTGGTGGGCTCAATTACGGGCCGACTGCAAGAAGTTTGTAGACTCTTGCCCTACCTGCATCCGGAATAAGAACCCCAAAACCAGGGCCTGGGGTCTTCTCAAGCCCCTGTCCGTCCCAGATCGCCCATGGAGAATGATATCCTTGGACTTCATTGTGGAGTTGCTCCCGGCGGAGGGCCACACGACGATCTTTGTGATCGTCGATCGTCTGTCCAAGATGGCACACTTCGTCCCTATGAAGGGCACTCCCTCAGCTCCAGAGACGGCACGGGTCTTCATCAGGGAAATTGTCCGACTCCACGGGGTACCGGCTAGCATAGTCTCGGACCGAGGGGTGCAATTCACCTCTCGATTCTGGAGGTCCCTGTGCCAGTCCTTGGATATTGAACTTGCTCTCTCGTCTGCCTACCACCCTCAGTCCAATGGGCAGACAGAGCGGACCAATCAGACCCTAGAGCAGTATCTGCGCTGCTTCTCCTCTTTTGCCCAAGATGACTGGATCTCCCTCCTGCCCCTGGCCGAGTTCGCCTACAATAACGCCACCCATTCTGCCACCAAACAGACCCCCTTTTTTGCAAATTACGGGTTTCACCCCGCATTCCTGCCTAACTCTCTCCCTGACTGCACTGTGCCAGCGGTCCAAGAACGGATCAATTTCTTCTCCACCAATAACCAACTTCTCCAAGAAACCATGACCAGGACTCAAGAGTACAACAAGGCCATCTTCGACAAGAAGAGACGGGGAGAATTGGTGCTTGCTCCAGGTGAGCCTGTATGGCTATCCACCACTAATTTGAAGCTGGCCTGCCCATCACGGAAACTGGGCCCCAAATTCTTGGGTCCCTTCCCGGTCAAAAGAAGGATCAACGAGGTGGCTTATGAATTGGAACTCCCGGATTTACTGAAGGTCCACCCGGTGTTCCATGTGTCCTTGCTGAAGCCCTCGGTTAGTAATCCATTTCCCAATAGGAGGGCCACCCCTCCTGATCCAGTCCTGGTGGATGGGGAAGAGGAGTTTGAGGTGGAGGCTATCCTCAACTTCAGAAGAAGGCAGAACCAAAACCAGTTTCTAATCAAGTGGAAGGGGTACGGCCCCGAAGAAAATTCCTGGGAGCCCGAGGAGAACATCCACGCTAAGAGTCTAGTCCAGTCTTTTAAGAGTGCCCATCCTGAGAAATTTTCCCAGAAGGGCATCCGGAGGCTGCCCCTTAGGGGGGGGCAATGTCATGAAGGCTCTGCTAGTGGCCGGCGACATGAGGATCCTGCCAGTAATCGGCGCCTCAGCATCCCTGGTTCCCGTTCTCGGGTGCCATTGCGCATGCGCGAGCGCACGCGTGCACGCACGCGCCCGCAGACGAGAGCGCGCGTGCGCAAACGAGTGCGCGCCCCCATTGGCGCCAATGATGCTATTTAAATCCGTCTGTCACAGACGGTCCCCGCTGTCTGCTCTACAGCGTTCTGTGAGAAAACCTGATCTGAAGTCTGTTTACCTGTGTTTGACCCGGCTATCCTTGACCTTCCGCTCTGTCCCTGCAAAACGACTTTGGCTTGTCTGTGACCATTCTTCTGTCTTACCCATCTGTACTGCGCTGCCAGCCTGATACCCGACCCAGCCTGTCTGACCGCCCAAGTCTGCCTGCTGTTCCAGTCTGCATACAGATCCAAGTCTGCCTGTTGTTCCAGTCTGCATACAGATCCAAGTCTGCCTGTTGTTCCAGTCTGCATACAGATCCAAGTCTGCCTGTTGTTCCAGTCTGCATACAGTTCCAGCCTGCCTGTTGTTCCAGTCTGCATACAGTTCCAGCCTGCCTGTTGTTCCAGTCTGCATACAGTTCCAGCCTGCCTGTTGTTCCAGTCTGCATACAGTTCCAGCCTGCCTGTTGTTCCAGTCTGCATACAGTTCCAGCCTGCCTGTTGTTCCAGTCTGCATACAGTTCCAGCCTGCCTGTTGTTCCAGTCTGCATACAGTTCCAGCCTGCCTGTTGTTACCTACTTACCTCAAACCGCTGAGCTGATCCAGGGATCTCTCGTACCGGTCTTACTAATCCTGCCAGGCACCTGTGCCCCTCCTGACTCCTGGTCCTACTGTCACATCACCAGGGGACCGGCGAGTGGGAGCCGCAAGGGAGGCCCTTCTCTGCTAATCAGACTCACCACTACCAGGGGCGTGACAACTACTCTGTATATGTATCATCATAATTTCATTACAAGATATTGTTATATGTGTAACTGTGTTTTCTGTCAGTGTTTGTTTTATCAATCATCATATGTATATGATTTTTTAAGCAGTCTTTCTTGTCTTCTTTATGTAATAAACTACAACCCATTTTTAACGAAACCTCCAGTGTCTTTAGAAACCCTTTTTTTTCTATACATACAGGGATGTGGCAAACTCACTTTAATATCTGACATGGTGAGAGCCTCTATTTAGCCAACCAATAATGGTCCTTATCCTTGATGCCACAAACTCTTGGGTCCTTTTGCTAGCTTTGAGGAATAAGGGAGCCCATTCACTGCAAATTTGCAGAGGCATGAGAAGCAGAGTCCTCGGGTCACTGAGGATTATAGTATCAGGAACTACCTCCTCCCAGCCACGTACTACTCCCAAGGTTTCTGGGACCTTGCTCTTTTGGATTCTAACTCTATGTCCACTTGGATGGTGGGGCTTGAACCTGGACTTACGGCGCAGGCGCCGTTCATCTTCGGCTATTTTCAGAATCTGCTTGTGCTGTGTACTGCGCATGCGCAGTACACAGCGGACACTATCCGATGGGGGACAGTATCCGACAGGACACCGGCACCTGCACCCGAATCGGTGGACAATGGGCTGCTGACATTGCGGGATCCCTGGACAGGTAAGTGTCCTTATATTAAGGCCTCATGCTCACTGACATTTTTACAGCTGCTTTTATGAGCGTTTTTTACAGCTTAAAAACGCCTCTCCATGTTAACCTATGGCCTCATGCCCGCCATGGCGTTTTTGAGCTGTAAATAGCATAGGCGTTTTAAGGCTGCAAAAAAAAAACCAGGACCAGGGCGCTCTGAGGCACGGCGCTAGAGCTGTAAAAACGTCAAACGTGAGAAAAAAAACGTGCAAAAACACTGCATCTCCGTTTTTGAGCTCCGGCGTTTTTTGGGTTTCTGTGGCATTGTGGGTAATTGTATACCCTAGAGATGTATTTTTCTTAACCACTAGCTGCCCGCCCACTGTCATATGACGGCGGGACGAAGCAGGTCTTGTTCTGGGCCGCCGTCATATGACGTGACTTCCTTTGCGGGCCACAAGGGGATGCACACGCCTGCTGCTTTCGATGGAGACCTGATGCGCGTGCCCGGCAGCTGCGATGTCCGCCGGGCACCCGCGATTGCCCAGTAAATGAGCAGGACCATGGATTTGTGTGTGTAAACACATAGATCCACGTCCTGTCAGAGGAGAGGAGACGAATGGTGTGTCCCTTGTACATAGGGACACCAATCGGTCACCTCCCCCAGTCAGTCCCCTCCCCCCACAGTTAGAATCACTCCCAGGACACACATTCAACCCCTCGATCACGCCTAGTGTTAACCCCTTCCCTGACAGTCACATTTACACAGTAATCAATGATTTTTTATAGCACGGATCGCTGTATGTAAATGGTCCCAAAAATGTGTCAAAAGTGTCCGATATGTCCGCCGCAATATCGCAGTCAAGATAAAAATCGCAGATCGCTGCCATTACTAGTAAAAAAAAAAATGCTATAAATCTATCCCCTATTTTGTAGACGCTATAACGTTTGCGCAAACCAATCAATATACGCGTAGCGTGATTATTTTTTTACCAAAAATATGTAAAAAGAATACGTATCGGCCTAAACTGATATAAAAATTGTTTAAAAATAAAAAAATTTGGATATTTATTATAGCAAAAAGTAAAAAATATTGTGTTTTTTTCAAACTTGTCACTCTTCTGTTGCTTAATTTAATTTGGGTACAGTGTTGCATGACCGCGCAATTGTCATTCATGTGACAGTGCTGAAAGCTGAAAAATGTCTTGGGCAGGAAGGGGGTGAAAGTGCCCGGTATTGAGGTGGTTAAATCACATTGCTTATTGCATAATGTACTTGTTTGTAGCCTAAATACTGAAATTTGCACTTAAAATTTAAATTTTGGAGCTTTTTGTAACTGTAATTTTGTCAGTAAAAACTTGGCAGTGCCAGTACATTTTGGGTGTTGTGTCAGAAGATTTCAATCTGGTAGGTCGACAACACTAATTTCAATGCACAGGAACAGTGAGAGGCTGAAATATGCAGGGGGAAAAATTCTGGATCTCTGGGAAGGCGCAGGTGCCGTGTACAGGCCGCCATATAACGGAATAGCTGTGCGCGGCTGTATTCATGTAGACGGTGACGCCACGTATTTCTGAACACCAGACTTCCACATTCAGGAAATACGTTGTATGCCCGCCATGTACATCCATTGACATGTCTCGTGGGCTGTGTCTTGTACACCCGTAATTTTACACCCAGCATATTTTCAGCCTCCTGCTATCCGTGTACATGAGGCCTAACATGCGTCGTACATGCGTGCTGGCGCGCTGTGATGCAATAAAACATGTTAGGTTTGTTCTTTCGCCATTTAGGCGCATCGTCAGTCCATTCAGACGGTAATGCGAGCGTTCTGCGTTCAATGGGCCCCAAATTATGTAATCAATTCAAATTAAATCTATTCAATCCCAACACAAGCTGAATGCACCTGACAGGAATCTGCAGGCTGTGACCAGCACACACTGAGCTCTACAGTCAGTCAGGAATATCACACAGAGTTTCATTAACCCCTTGCCGACCAGCCACTGTCATTATACTGCGGCAGGTCAGCGCGTTCCCACGAGCTGCTGTAGCTATACGCCGGCTCCTTTAACCACTTGCCGCCCGCCCTATTGTAAAAGGACGTCGGCAAAGTGGTTGTAAAATCCTGACCGGACGTCATAGGACGTCCTCAGGATTTTGAGCACGCGCCCCCGGGGGCGCGCATCGCTGTCTGACACCCCGCAACTACGATCTTGGTAAAGAGTCTCCGACGGAGACTCTTTACCACGTGATCAGCCATGTCCAATCACGGCTGATCACAGTGTAAATAGGAAGAGCTGGTGATCGGCTTTTCCTCACTCACGTCTGTCAGACGCGAGGAGAGCCGATCGGCTGCTCCTCTGACAGGGGGGTCTGTGCTGATCGATTATCAGCGCAGCCCCCCCCCCCCCGAGGATGCCCACACTGGGCCACCAGGGACACCACCAGACCACCAGGGATGCCCAGCACAAGGTATGCCACCCTAGACCACCAGGGATGACACACAGTGCCCACAATGGATGCCAATCAGTGCCCACAATGGATGCCAATCAGTGCCCACAATGGCCATCACTGATTGGCATGCATTATTGTTTTGCACTGATTGGCATCCATCAGTACAAGACAATGCTGCCTATCAGTGCCTATCCGTGCACCTATCAGTGCCCATCCATGCCACCTATCAGTGCCCATCCATGCCACCTATCAGTGCCCATCCATGCCGCCTATCAGTGCCCATCCATGCTCATCCGTGCTGCCTATCCAGGCCCATTTGTGCCGCCTATCCATGCCCATCCATGCCGCCTATCCATGCCAATCCGTGCCAGCTATCAGTGCCAATTTGTGCCACCTATCAGTGCCCATCAGTGGCGCCCATCAGTGCCGCCTATCCGTGCCACATATCAGTGCCCATCAATGCCACCTCAGTGCCACTTCATTGGTGTCACCTCATCGGTGACCATCAGTGCCCATCAGTGCAGCCCCATCAGTGCCCATCAGTGAAGGAGAAAACTTACTTATTTACAAAGTTTTGAAACTGAAACAAAAAAAAAAATGTTTTTTCAAAATTGTCTGTCTTTTTTTATTTGTTTAGCAAAAAATAAAAACTGCAGAGGTGATCACATACCACCAAAAGAAAGCTCTAATTGTGAGAAAAAAATGATAAAAATGTAATTTGGGTACAGTGTAGCATGACCACGCAATTGTCATTCAAAGTGCGACAGCACTGAAAGCTCAAATTGGTCTGGGCAGGAAGGTGTTTGAGTGCCCTGTATTGAAGTGGTTAAGTGGGATAGCAGGCGCGCGCACGCTGCTCTGCGGGGGGTGCCAATGCTCGTGGCCGGCGGTCGCAATGAACGCCGGCCACGAGAGGCAGTACAGGGACGTGTGTGTGTGTAAACACACAAATCCCCTTTCTGTTCTGAGAGGAGAAGCAGATCCTGAGTTCCTAATAGCTAGGAACCACAATCTCTCATCTCCTATAGTCCCCTTCCCCTACAATTAGAACACACAGTCAGGGAACACAGTTAACCACTTTAAGACCGGGCCTCTTTTTCAAACTCTGTGTTTACAAGATAAAAACAAGGTTTTTTTTGCTAGAAAATTACTTAGAACCTTCAAACATTATAAAAAAAAAATTCTAACACCCTAGAGAATAAAATGGCGGTTGTTGCAATACTTTTTGACACACCGTATTTGCTCAGCGGTCTTACAAGTGCACTTTTTTGGGGAAAAAAATCATTTTTTTGAATAAAAAATAAGACAACAGTAAAGTTAGCCCAATTTTTTTTTATATTGTGAAAGATAATGTTACGCCGAGTAAATTGATACCCAACATTTCACGCTTTAAAAT
This sequence comes from Lithobates sylvaticus, assembly GCA_028564925.1. NCBI lineage: Eukaryota > Metazoa > Chordata > Amphibia > Anura > Ranidae > Lithobates > Lithobates sylvaticus. Next base: position 51,614,204 of record CM053035.1, read on the forward strand.
TGCACCCGCTTGTGGAATGGCGTCAAACTTTTACCCTTAAAGATCTCCATAGGCGACGTTTAAAAAAATTCTACAGGTTGCTTGTTTTAAGTTACAGAGAAGGTCTAGGGCTAGAATTATTGCTCTCGCTCTAATGATCGCGGCGATACCTCACATGTGTGGTTTGACCACCGCTTTCATATGCGGGTGCTACTCACGTATGCGTTCGCTTCTGCGCGTGAGCTCGTCGGGACCGGGCACTTAAATTTTTTTTTTTTTTTTTACACTGTTTTTTAAAAAAAAATAAAAAATGTGGGTCACTTTTATTCCTATTACAAGGAATGTAAACATCTCTTGTAATAGAAAAAAAGCATGACAGGTCCTCTTAAATATGAGATCTGGGGTCAAAAATGCCTCAGATCTCATATTTAGACTGAAATTCAATAAAAGGGGGCCCTCTCCCGCCACCGATAATGGTGATCTCGTGGAAAATCCTCTGCAGAGACCACCATTATCGTTAACCGAACCACCGTTCAAAGTCAGGATGTATATAGCCGTGCGGTGGTCGGTAAGTGGTTAACCCCTTGATCGCCCCCTAGTGTTAACCCCTTCCCTGCCAGTGACATTTATACAGTAATCAATGCATTTTTATACCACTGATCGCTGTATAATTGTCAATCGTCTCAAAAAAAAGTGTCAAAAGTGTCCGATGTGTCCGCCATAATGTCGCAGTCACGATAAAAATGGCAGATTGCCGCAAATTACTAGTAAAAAATAATAATAATAAAAATGCCATAAATCTATCCCCTATTTTGTAAACGCTATAACTTTTGCGCAAACCAATCAATATACGCTTATTGCGATTTTTATTACCAAAATATGTAAAAGAATGCATATCGGCCTATACTGAGGAAACATTTTTTGTTTTTATATTGGGGATATTTATTATAGCAAAAAGTACAAAATAATGTTTTTTTTTTTTTAAAGTTTGTCAGTTTTTTTTGGTTTATGGCGCAAAAAATAAAAACTTCAGAGGTGATCAAATACCACCAAAAAAAAAGCTCTATTTGTGGGAGAAAAGGGACGTCAATTTTGTTTGGGTACAGCATCGCACAACCGCGCAATTGTCAGTTAAAGCAGACGCAGCCAAATCTTCCGGGGCTGAAGTGGTTAATGATGGAATTCTCAGAAAGATCATCACTGACAGCTGTGTGAAGTCCCGCCATCACTATTCACTGTATTTACTATGACTAGAACCTCCGTCAGTCCTCCCATCCCCCTCCTTCCCCGCCGCAGTCCTCATACTGCAATCCTCTCTAGCACAAAGCCAGCCTGCTATATATACAGCACTGCGCTACTGGCGCCTACCACTTCACCTCTGCCGAGGGGGGGACCCAGCTCAGCTGCGCCCTCGTGTGGACTCTCGCTGCAGGTTCCTCCCACCGTCGGCTGGCAACACCACGTTCACGCCCCCTCCTTTGTTGCCAAGCGACGGCTTCGTGCATCGCTGGCGTCTTTTCCCGGCGTGCACCGAGCGCAAGATGGCGGCTGGGTGCTGTGTGATGAAGATAATGAGGAGGAGAGGTGAAGAGGAGATGTGAGAGGGATGGAGGAGTCGTCTGTCTTCCTTCTGTGCCTGACGGCCAACAGTGGGGTGCCCCTGTATTGTCGCAGCAAGAGCAGCAAACAGGTAATCCAACAGAGTGCTGGAGGGACTACAAATCCCAGCATGCTTTGGGGTTTCAAATGACAGCATGACCTGGTATCCTCTGCAGGGGATGTTTTGCAGGACAGCCAGAGAGGATTTTTTGTAGCTTAATACACGGAGCATGATAAACGAGCATTGCCAGCCTCTGCAGGGGGGACTTAAAATCCCAGCATGACCCGGGAGCCTCTGCAGGGGGGACCACAAATCCCAGCATGACCTGGGAGCCTCCGCAGGGGGGGACCACAAATCCCAGCATGACCCGGGAGCCTCCGCAGGGGGGACCTCAAATCCCAGCATGACCTGGGAGCCTCCGCAGGGGGGACCTCAAATCCCAGCATGACCCGGGAGCCTCCGCAGGGGGGACCTCAAATCCCAGCATGACCTGGGACCCTCCGAAGGGGGGACCTCAAATCCCAGCATGACCTGGGAGCCTCCGCAGGGGGGACCTCAAATCCCAGCATGACCCGGGAGCCTCCGCAGGGGGGACCTCAAATCCCAGCATGACCTGGGACCCTCCGAAGGGGGGACCTCAAATCCCAGCATGACCTGGGAGCCTCCGCAGGGGGGACCTCAAATCCCAGCATGACCCGGGAGCCTCCGCAGGGGGGACCACAAATCCCAGCATGACCCGGGAGCCTCCGCAGGGGGGACCACAAATCCCAGCATGACACGGGAGCCTCCGCAGGGGGGACCACAAATCCCAGCATGACACGGGAGCCTCCGCAGGGGGGACCACAAATCCCAGCATGACACGGGAGCCTCTGCAGGGGGGACCACAAATCCCAGCATGACACGGGAGCCTCTGCAGGGGGGACCACAAATCCCAGCATGACACGGGAGCCTCTGCAGGGGGGACCACAAATCCCAGCATGACACGGGAGCCTCTGCAGGGGGGACCACAAATCCCAGCATGACCCGGGAGCCTCTGCAGGGGGGACCACAAATCCCAGCATGACACGGGAGCCTCTGCAGAGGGGACCACAAATCCCAGCATGACCCGGGAGCCTCTGCAGGGGGGACCACAAATCCCAGCATGACCCTAAAGCCTCTGCAGGGGGGACATAAAATCCCAGCATGACCTGGGAGCCTCTGCAGGGGGGACCTCAAATCCTAGCATGACCTGGGAGCCTCCGCAGGGGGGGCCACAAATCCCAGCATGACCCTGGAGCCTCTGCAGGGGGACCACAAATCCCAGCATGACCCTAAAGCCTCTGCAGGGGGAACCACAAATCCCAGCATGACCCTGGAGCCTCTGCAGGGGGACCACAAATCCCAGCATGACCCTGGAGCCTCTGCAGGGGGACCACAAATCCCAGCATGACCCTAAAGCCTCTGCGGGGGGAACCACAAATCCCAGCATGACACGGGAGCCTCCGCAAGGGATGCCTAAATCTCAGCATGCCCAAGGAGCTTCCACAGGGGAGGCCTCAAAGTCCAGGAGCCTCAAATCTCAGCATGCCCAGGGATACTCTGCTGATGGAGGCCTCCAATCCCAGCATGTCCCTGGATTATTGATGTATGGCTGCGATCAGTGGCTGACATGCTGTACTTTTATTCAGTAGAGTCTGCTGGACAGTTCTGCAATGCAGTCATGGCTACTGATGTGACCAGGAGCTTTTAGCAGGATGGTGAATGAAGCTGACAAGACATCCTGACCTGGCCAGCTGGAAGTGGTTCTGTGCTGCTGTATGCCATGCGTCAGTGGCAGCAAAAGGGTTAAAGCAGGGTAGGGCTGCAACTAATGATTATTTTCATAATAGATTAGTTGGCCGTTTTTATTTTTTCAATTAATCGGATAAAATCATTAAAAATATGCTATTCCTCCCGGGAACACCAATGACGGGGCACTATTCCTCCCATTTTAATCACTCCTGCCATTGTTAAGCTGTTTGTCTCGTCCATGTAAACTGATACATTCTGCTAGAGATCTTGTCCTGTGAAAAACTAGCAGATAGAAGCCTGGAGAATTAGCTTTAAATGGACTCGCACTTTTCATGCTGATATCTTTTGTTTTCCAGCTGACTTTCTCAGTGATTGGATCGCTCAATGGCGTGCACATGTTTGCAAATAACCAAGATGTGTTGCTAACTTCTACACGTACAGAGAACAGCAGAGTGCTGTGGAGAACCTTCCATGACAGGTGAGTGGCAGGCAACAGTGACATTGCTTGTAATGTCCAATTAAGAAAGAAACATTCAAGAGGCACTGAGACTTTGATGTGAGTTCATACAAAGTAGTGAGAGGCAAAAACATTTGGAGTGCTCACTGGCTCAGGTTAGGCTCACAACAGACAGAACTACCCTCCTATGGGTACCCAACAGTTACCAGGAAAAAAAACATCCAGACCAAAGGATAAAATAGTCCACGTTTGTCAATCGTTTGTACTAAAAAAGCAGCCAATATGCTTTGGGGTCTAAGAAACTTCCCCTTTATCAGGACTTCAGTTAAAATGCTTGAATTGACTCAAAATAGAGCTTTCCTGTGTAAATCTGTGCAGGGAAACTGATTGCTGGATCAGGAGAGTAATGCAGCGTACACATGGTCGGAATTTCCAATGGAAACAGCCCGATGGGAGCTTTTCATCGGATTTTCCGACCGTGTGTATGCCCATCGGTCTTTTTCTGTCGGAATTTTCGACGGACTTTGGATTGAGAACCTGTTCTTAATTTTTCCAACGGAAAACCATTCTATCGGATTTTCCGATCGTGTGTATGCATTTCCGACACGCAAAATTCCGATGCATGCTCGGAAACAATTCGACGCATGCTCAGAAGCATTAAACTTCCCTTTTTATAGTGCAGTCGAAGGTTTTTTTTTTTTTAAGGTGTGGTGTTATTGACTGTCGGAATTTGGTGTGACCGTGTGTAGGCAAGACAGTTTGAGCGAAATTCCGTCGGAATTCCGACCGTGTGTACGTGGCATTACTGGCAAGATCATGATTGTTTATGCAGATACTGCTGGTCTGAACCCTCCTGATCCAGAAATTGGTTTTCCTGCACATATTCACTTAGGAAATCTCTATTGTGAGTCCATTCAAGGTTCTTATTATAACTGAGGCCCATATGAAGGGGGAGTTTCATAGACCCTCAAAATGCATTGGCTGTTTTTTAGTACAAACTAATAAATTCATTTGGACTCTTTTATTACTTGTAACGTGTCTATTGGTTATTTTTTTGCGATACTACATCTTAAAGTGGAATGCCACTAGTGATTTTGCAGCGATTTGAGGCCACGATTTCAAGGAATGCCTGTGTAAGTGGCATCAAAATCGGACCAAAGTAGTGCAGGGACTACTTTGAAGTTGGAATGACTTGAAGTCGCACTAATATGAATGGCTGTCATTGGAAATCATGGGGTACGACTTGTCATGCTACTTTGCAGTCCCAAATCGTGGGACAAGTCGTATAAGTGTGAAAGGGGCCTTAAAGTGGGGTGCCACTTTCTGCAATGTTTTTTTTTTTGTACAATGAGAGGGATTAGGAGTTGTAAATTCATCACTCACTTGTTCCGTTTTCCAAGCTAACTGCTGCCGGTTTTCTTCACATAAAAAAAACTTATAAAAAATGATGCTGCTGGCTGCCATCTTGCCTGTGGGCATGTGAAACCACACAGGCACCTTCTTCCTGGTTGCTGTGCTTCAGATGGCCCAGCATGCACCGCCGTTATTGCGCCGATCTCGCGCGTACGCAGTAACGGCAAAGTGTAGCGCCAAAAACAGTTCAGGCTGCCATCACAATGGGTGGCGTCGTAGGCGTGGCCGGCGTAATGACGTCACGCAAATCACGCGAGATTTCACGTCGGAACCCCAGCAAAGTCTCCTGGAATTGATCCCAGGAGACACAGCGCGATATTCCAGGAGACACAGCGCACTGGACGGAAGTGACGACGATCACCGATGAGAGCCCACCGCCGCAGGGAGAAGAATACAGATGAAGCCATCAGTAAAGGTAAGTGTAAAAGATGCAGAATTGAACCATCAATTCTGTCATCTTGAATGCTAGGGAAGCCATAGAGACATAGTCCTATGGTTGTGTGCAGAACCGCTTTAAGGTAATGTACATACAGGTTCTAAAAGGAGCAGTCAGCAGGTGTTCCTGATGTTTGCACAGCTACATCCAGGTGCATGACTTGAAAGAATGTATTGGGGAACATATCCTAAAGTGGAATTAAAGTCTCCATTTCAAAAACTTTGAGCAGGCTCTTTATTGCAGAATAGACATTCACTGTGGTTGATTTACTAAACCTGAAAAGTGCAAAATCAGCTGTGCATGGTAGCCAATCTGCTTCTAGCTTTAGCTTGTTCCATGAAACCTTGCCAAAAAAACTGGAAGCTGATTGGTTCCTTTTGGGTTGATTTTCGAAAACTGGAGAGTTCAAAATCTGGTGCAGCCCTGCAAAGGAACCAATCGGCTTCCATTTTATTTTTTTTAATTTTTTTTCAGTCAAGGCTTTTTTGAACAAGCTGAACTTAGAAGCTGATTGGCTACCATGCACAGCTGCACCACATTTTGCACTTTCCCGTTTTAGCAAATAAACCCCAATGTCTTTTCTGCAATAAAAAAAACCTGCCTTCCTGCTCAGTTTATGTACACTGAGCTACGCAAGTCAGTTTACATTCTAGGACAGATCCTGTGTATCAAGATGACTGAACTCTTACACATGTGCAGGAGTGAAGTCATCCCACGCCGGCCAATAAAGATGCCACCTTCGACCTGGCACCCAGAAAAAGCTGGGTAGAAGATGCTGGCGGGGGATGTTGGACCGTTGGAGGAAAAGGTAGATATTGCTGACTGTAGTTCCACTTTAAGGATTAATTCCAGGTATGGATATTTTTAAAATTACATTGGTTCAGCTTGGACAAATGTAACTGCATATATCATATCTGTCTGATCCCTGTGGAAGCTCTAAATCACTGTAATAAACACTGCTACTCCAGTGATCTCAACTAGCTTTCAAGTCCCGTGGCTACCCTGCTACATTGTGAATACACAAAAATACTTTTTCATAGGGGCGTCATTCAGAGAAAATGTTTTAATTTTTTTCAATGGATGCAAAGAGTTCTTTGATTGGATAAGGTGTTCTGGTGACGTCAGAATTTTCAACACACCAATAAGAGAACACTTTGCATTCCTTGAGAAAATGAGAAGTGTTCTTTGAACAGTGCCACGCGAGTGACCCCTTGTGTTCAAGAAACAGTAGGGCAGCCGCTCAGCATGGGACCCGAAAGCTAGTGGAGATCATTGTAGTAGCAGTGCCAGTGATTTCCAGCTTCCAGGGGGACTGGTCCGGTATGGTAAATATAACAATATCCATAATTCAAACTCATCTTTAAAATAATACTAAAGCCTTTTTTTTTTTTTTTGGGCAATTTTTACTGCTGAGGCTAAGCCTTGCTAGTCCCCCTTGCGCTGACCCAGCTTTCCTGTTTCAGGGTGGTTTATTACCCTTGCAGGGTCCTGTAGAGTCATCCTTTCCTGCTCCCATGATTAGACTACAGGGCAACATGCAGACGGTGCTTGTCCTTTCGTGCACAGAAAGCTTGAGAGGACGTGTTGTCACTCCTCTGCTTCTACTCCAAGGGACTGAGAATTGACAGCAGCTTCCAAGGCACTGTTGGAGAGACGCTGTCAATTGCTGAGTTTGGAGGAGGAGCAGCAGCATGTCTTGTGTATGCAGTCTGGTCTGCCTGTGCATGAGGGCCCCCATATCGAGCAAATTTAATGAATGCCGGGGCACACGTGTGTACTGGCGCAATGAAATGATGGGACATGCAGTCCCAAGATTTACAGCAAGTGATGATAGGACTGCACGCTTCACCACACTGAAATTCTGCAAAGCGGCTGTAAACACACAAAAAAAGTGCTTCTGAACTTTGAAGAAAGGCATTGTTTATTCTCCTATGTTAAAGTGTTGCTAAACCCACAACAGCAAAATCAGTCTGTATATGCAGTAAAGCATGCTTGTTATATTCACTGTGAAACCTAAGGGGTTAATCCTGTGCATTTTATAAAAAGGCTGTTTTGATCCTGTCTTCTCTGATCCTCCCCTTCTTCCACCGTCCCTAATCCATCCTGATAGTACAGAGCATTGAGGGCACTCTGCACATGCTCAGTTTGGTGTGTATTTCTAGAGGTTTTTTTTTTTTTTGGCGGGTGCATATGATTAGCACAGGGCCAATCGGCACTGTCCAAAAGGGTTAGGTGTCCTTCAGCCTCATATGACAGTTAGTAGAATAAAAACTCCTTTTATAAGCCAGACACTGATGGAAGTCATAGTACTTCTATATACTGCTGATAAGAAAAGGTAATTGGTAGTTTATATTTACTAAAATAATTGCATTTCCATGTTTTGTGTAATGTGGGAGACCAGATAATGCAGGTTCTGGGTTTGGTAATACTTTAATTCGCACAATAGCAACGTTTTTTGCTGTTAAAAGGCAGGGCTTTAGTAGTAAAATACTGTGCTGTGTGGCTGCACAAAAAAGCATCCTTTAGCAAATGAAACAATTAGCTTGTGCCATTTGTTATACATTGACATAATGTTGCATGTTGCTGGGAGTGTCTTGGCAACATCCTAGGAACAGAGCAGGATGGGGAGATGCCATTTCTAGGAGTTATTCAGCCAGGCTTTGGGGGGGGTTTGGGTGGACATAAATGGCCTACACCTATAGCAGGGCTAGGCCACATTTCAGAAGTGGTGATCTACCTGAACAACATTAAAGTGGTGTTGCACACAAAAAAAATCATTAAAATTCCTTAAAAAAAAAAAAAGAACATTTGGAAATTTTTTTTATTTTTTTAAACTCACCTCTAAATGCCTGTTGCTAGGGGGTTCCTCGTAGTCTGCCTCTTTCAGTGCCTGGGCTGGTGACATCACTTCCCCCTCGGCGCAGGAGGGGCTCTCTCCCTCCTGTCAGTCATCTGGGACACGTGACAGGTCCCAGATGACTGCGCAGCGCTGCTTGCGCATGCGCAGTGGGTGCCCGGCTGTGAAGCCACAGCCGGGTGCCCACAGTTAGAATGCTGGCGCCGCCGAGCGGAGGGGGAACGAGCGGGGCTACGTTCCCCCCCGCATCGCTGAAACAGGTAAGTGTCCGATTATTAAAAGTCAGCAGCTGCAGTATTTGTAGCTGCTGACTTGAATTTTTTTTTTTTTTTAAGGGGAACTCCTCTTTAACCACCTCGATACAGGGCACTTGCACCCCCTTCCTGCCCGGACCAATTTTCAGCTTTCAGCGCTCTCACACTTTGAATAACAATTACTCAGTCATGCAACACTGTACCCATATGAAATTTGCGTTTTTTTTTTTCTCACAAATAAGACTTTCTTTTGGTGGTATTTAATCACTAGTGTGTTATTTTTTTATTTATTTTTTGTGCTGTAAATAAAAACGCCTTTTCTCCTATCACCTTCCAGGACGGCACACCTGAGAGATGAGGGCTCCTCCCTACAGGAAACACAATCACTTGACAGCTTTGTTATTATAAGTCCCCACCCTTCCCCTTGATCCTCAGTATTTATTGTGTTTCTCCCGAACACAGCAGCATGTTTGTTTTTTTGCAAGACCGAATGACCGGGAGGGTCTGAGGGTCTGATGGTCCCCTGTTGAGACAGGTTTTAGGGAAGTCGGGAGGGCTGAACTAACCTGCAGGCTTGTCCTCTCTCACAGGTCATCCCCAAGTTAGCACCAGCACTCTGGCCGCAGGGAGGACGCGCCATCGATGGGGCTGTATGAACCTCCACCGCCGCTCTCCTCATTGCCGAGTTTCAGGAAGTCCTGTCTTCCAAGGCTCACTCTGAGGCACGGCTGCATCACAGGAAGTGGGCAGAGCTGGGTCACAGCGCAACCCGGAAGTACTAAGAACGCCGGGAGAAGTGTGGAGAGCAGAGCAAGGTGGTGAGAAGCGTTTGGCCGGCTGTACCTGCCCCTCCAGCGGTACCAGCAGCCCAGGACCCTGCTAACCTCCTCACGGAACAAGAGGAAGGGAAAGCAACTGCTGCAGGCAGATCCAGATTGGGGCCCGGTGAGTACAACCCCCCCCCCTTGGAAAGGGAGGTGGGGAAGGGGGTAAGAAATTCCAGATTCTTGGTGTCAGGAATCTGGGAAGAGTCAGGAAAGGCTGAACTTTACCTTACCCTTCCTCCCTCCCCAGTACAAGCCCGCAGTTTGGGGGAAGGCATATAATGTTATATATTATCTTACAGAGTCCCCCAGCGGAGCCCAGTGAGGCCCCAGATAAACACCCTCCTGCCCCTTGCAGGGCATTGCTACTCAAAAAAGTGTGGCTACTGTAAGGACAAACTCCACAAGTCTCACCCAAAGCCTTTCTGTTACAAATGCATAAATAAATTAGCAGGAAAAGAGGCTTCGGCATTGATGAAAAAATTACTCTCATCTATGCAAACGGAAATGCTGGCAACAGTTAAAGCCTTCCGTGATGCCACCGGGCAGTCAACAGCCCAGGGCCCTGAGACAGAGGCGCTCACCCCTAGAGAGGGCACATCCTCTAAGGAAAGCCTCTCTGGAGGGGGACCTAGTGCCCTACTCCTACCCTCACAGTCACTCCCTCTTGCCCAGATAGATGAGGAAGAGGAGGATAAGGGGGATATGGATAGCCAGGCTAGATCTGAACACAACTCAGACGGAGAGCTGGATCCAGACCTATTCAGTCAAGTCAAGAAAGGCAGATAACCTCCACCGCTGTTCCAGTTATCCTGGAGTTTCTCCAGGACCGAGTAGACTTGGGCCTAGCGGTCAGCACCCTTTCAGGTTCAGATAGTGGCCCTCTCGGTCTACCTCAATATAAGGTTGGCAAAAGAAAACCTCATCAAACGTTTTCTGTTGGCCCGGGAAAGGATTTCCCCTGTCGCCAAAAGTAGTTTCCCTCCGTGGGACCTAACGAGGGTATTAGAGCCGTTATCTAAACACCCTTTTGAACCTAATGGAAGAGGTCCCCATTAAGTTTCTAACCTTAAAATTATCATTTTTGTTTGCAGTTACTACGGCCAGGAGGGTCGGGGACCTGCAAGGGCCGTCCATGAAGGAACCCTTCTTATTGGTACAGCCAGATAGGGTCACCCTTAGGGCAGACCCCTTATATCTACCAAAGGTAGCCTCTTTTTATTTCATAGGACGCAAGACATAATATTGCCGTCCTTCTGTGATAAACCAAAAAATGTGAGAGAGAAAAGAAATTTCATTGTCTAGATTTAAGAAGATGTCTCCTTACTAGGGATGCACCGGCGCCGATACTAGCCATTTTCGACAGTATCGGTACTCGCTAAAATGCTTCAATACCGGAAGTGACGTTGCTTGGGAGCGGGCCGCCTCCTCCCCTCCAGACAGTGCCTTCCCCGCCTCCTCCTCCCATTGGCATCGCTAGGTGCAGGCCCACCCATCCTAACAGCCCACAAGTGTGGTTTCCTTGCTGCACCATGCCTGCAGTCTCTGACTGTCTCCTGTACCATGCCTGCAGTCTCTGACTGTCTCCTGTACCATGCCTGCAGTCTCTGACTGTCTCCTGTACCATGCCTGCAGTCTCTGACTGTCTCCTGTACCATGCCTGCAGTCTCTGACTGTCTCCTGCACCATGCCTGCAGTCTCTGACTGTCTCCTGCACCATGCCTGCAGTCTCTGACTGTCTCCTGCACCATGCCTGCAGTCTCTGACTGTCTCCTGCACCATGCCTGCAGTCTCTGGCTGTCTCCTGCACCATGCCTGCAGTCTCCTCCTTTCCTCTACCAGCTGTCACGTCTGCCCCCATGTCTCCCAATAACCCTCCTATTCCCCCCCCCCCCCCCCCCCCCCAGCGATCACAGCCTTTTCCATCCAATCCCTCCCACCCCACAATCCCCATTTCACCCCACCCTCAACTACCTTGCCCTCACTTACCCCTCCCACCCTGCCATCACCCGGCTCCCAAACAACAACCCCCGCCACCTCCCAAACCACCCCTCTTCGTAGGCGATAGATATCGGTAATTGGTATTGGCGAGTACATGATGTCAAGTATCGGTACTCATACTCAGTGTCAAAAAAGTGGCATCGATGCATCCCTACTCCTTACCTATCTAGAGACAACAAAGCATTTTTGGAGGTCCAGTCACCTGCTAGTTCTATACGCTGGGTCTAGGAAGGGGCTTCAGGCTTCAAAAGCATCAGTTTCTAGATGGATCAGAGAAGCTATCTCTGTAGCTTATGAGAGTTCTGGAGTTCCAGCAAAAGTTAAAGCTCATTCAACCAGGTCACTAGCAACGTCCTGGGCTGAGAAAGCAGGGGCCTCCTGGGAACAAATCCGCAATGCGGCCACCTGGTCCAGTCAGACGTTCCTTAAGCACTACCGCGTGGAAGTGTTGTCACAGCAAGACTTGGCTTTTGGTCGGAAGGTCCTACAAGCTGTGGTCCCACCCTGAAGGTAGGCCTGTGTTTACTTGATTTATCCTCTCAGGTGTGCCGTCCTGGAAGGTGATAGGAGAAAACCTACGTTAAACTTGCCATGCCTGCAGTCTCTGACTGTCTCCTGTAGGAGGAGGACTCGGTAATCTCGTTACCGCTCTGTTTACATTTAGTGATCAGCTGTGAAAGGATCACAGCCGATCACGTGGTAAACAGCCGGCGTCCAATGGCTGATAACCACCTCCGGTGACGAGCAGTGTTACCTGGATCACGCCACCACTGATGTGCAAGCGCAGCACGCTCGCGACCATCTGTGATTTGCCGTGATGAAGTTACAGCTGATCACGTGGTAAACAACCATGCCCAATGGCTGTTCACCCCCCTCGGTGATGAGCAGTGTTTCCGTGGCATGCCGCCACCGAAGGTACAGGGCTGCACGCACACGATTGCACGCATTCCCTGTTTAAATGGACGGACGTCATATGACGCCCGCCCAGAACAAGAGCGTGCCGCCTGGCCATCATATGATGGCGGGCAGCAAGCGATTAAAGAGATCACTGGGGTTCAGCGCCCTTATTTGTTTTAAGAAATTAACTAGCAAGGCCTAGTACAGTACAGTAAGGAAGAATTGGAAACATTTTAATAAAACATATGTCGCTGTAAAAAAATTAAACTTAAACTACCTCAAAAGTGGACAGTGTCAGTACAGCGGTGAATGGTGTGGACAGTGCGAGTAGGGCAGAGGAGGGTGTCAGTAGGGCAGAGTGACACTGTCAGTAGAGAAATTTACAATTATGAATGAACACAGTGAGTGATTGATACCGATAACTCGCTGTGTTCATTCAGAAAAGGAAGGGGCCAGTAAATTTACATACAGTATTTACCGGCCCCTTCCCCTGCTCTCCATCCTCAAACATCCCCCAGAGCAGCCAGTCGGAGAGAAGAGGAGGGAAGCTGGCAGTGCTGCAGAGGGGAACACGGAGGGAGCACATCGGGTGCCGGGCAGCCGGAAAAGGAAAAACGAGGACAGGAGGGGTGAGAGGAGCAGCATTTACTGGTACTGATCATCCTGCAGTCGCTGACTGTCCTTTTCTTATATTAAGAAAGGTATGGACTGCAGAGAGATATCATTTTGCCCCTGTACAAATCATTAGTAAGACTTCATCTGGAATATACAGTTCAGTTTTGGGCACCAGTTCTCAAAAAGATCGGAACAGGAGACAGAGAGGGCAACCAAGCTCATAAGAGGCATGGAGGGGGTTCAGCTATGAGGGAAGATTAGATGAACTGAATTTATTCTCTCTTGAGAAGAGGAGATTAGGGGGGGATATGATCAACATGTACAAATATATAAGTGGTCCATATAGTGAATTGTGAAACTGTTATGGGTAGCCCCAAGGAATAGTGTGGGTAGAAAGGTATGTCAGGATTGGAGAACAAAAATGTATAGTAAATTTTATATATATATATATATATATATATATATATATATATATATATATATATATATATATATATATATATATATATATATATATATATATATATATATATATATATATATATATATATATATATATATATATATATATATATATATATATATATATATATATATATATATATATATATATATATATCTCTATATCTCTCTATATCAAGAGGTTTTATTAAATACACAAAATCATTTTTACACATCTACAATAAATAGAGACATGAAGGGGAAAAAAAAAAAACATGCATAAAGTACCAACTGCCAACATTAGTTGAGACACACTATGAATCGGACCATAGGTCTGATATGGGTGCAAATAACAAAGCCCCCATATAGTGAACTGTGTTGAGTTATTCACTTTAACCGCTTCCCGACCGCCTCATGTAGATATACGTCAACAGAATGGCACGGGCAGGCAAAAGCACGTACCTGTACGTCCCCTTTAATTTGCCTGCCCGGGGGGCGCGCGCGACCCGCCAGCGGCGCGCGCGCGCGACCCGGTCGGGAGCTCCGTGACCACGGCCGCGGGACCAGCGGACTCGATCGCCGCTGGTATCCTGCGATCGGGTTACGGAGCTGAAGAACGGGGAGAGGTCTATGTAAACAAACCTCTCCCGCGCTTCCTACACTGACTGTCAGTGATCGGCGGTTCCCTGTCATCGGGAACGCCGATCAATGACGTCAGACGTACAGCCACGCCCCCCTACTGTAAAAAAAAACACAACACGTCACACTGACTCCTCCTCGCCCCCTAGTGGTTAACCCCCTAACTACAACTGTCATTTACATAGGAATCGGTGCTATTTAAATAGCAGTGATTGCTGTATAAATGACAAATGTCCCAAAAATGTGTCAAAAATGTCCGATGTGTCCGCCAAAATGTCGCAGTCACAATAAAATCGCTGATAGCCGCCATTACTAATAAAAAAAAAAATATTAATAAAAATGCTATAAAACTATCCCCTATTTTGTAAACGCTATAACTTTTGTGCAAACTAATCAATAATCGCTAATTGCGATTTTTTTTTTTTTTACCAAAAATATGTAGAAGAATACGTATCGGCCTAAACTGAGGAAAAAAAATGTTTTTTTATATATTTTTTGGGGATATTTATTATAGCAAAAAGTAAAAAATATTGCATTTTTTTCAAAATTGTCGCTCTATTTTTGTTTATAGCACAAAAAATAAAAACCGCAGGGGCGATCAAATACCACCAAAAGAAAGCTCTATTTGTGGGAAAAAAAGGACGCCAATTTTGTTTTGGAGCCACGTCGCATGACCGTGCAATTGTTAGTTAAAGTGACGCAGTGCCGAATTGCAAAAAGGGGCCTGGTCCTTTGGCTGCCAATTGGACGGGGCTGAAGTGGTTAAGGTCATCACAAAGGACATGGGGGCACTCTTTACGTCTAGAGGGGAAAAAAGATTTAATCTCTAAATACGGAAAGGTTTCTTCACAGTAAGAGCTGTGAAAAATGTGGAATAGACTCCCTCCAGTGGTGGTTCTGGCTAACTCAGTAGATTGCTTTAAAAAAGCCCTGGATTTTTTCCTAAATGTACATAATATAACTGGGTACTGACATTTTATAGGTAAAGTTAATCCAGGGAAAATCAGATTTTCTTTTGGGGGATCAGGAAAGATTTTTTTTTTTTCCCTTGCTGTAGCAAATTGGATCATGCTCTGCTGTTTTTTTTTTTTGCCTTCCTCTGGATTAACTGTGGGTGAAGGATTGTGTATATGGGATTTTTTTTTTTTTGGTTGAACTAGATGATCTTTTTTCAACCTGACTAACTATGAATGCTAGCGGGAGGGAGAGGAGGATGGGCTTTGAGAGGCAGCTTTCAGCAGCTACAGGATGAAAAGGGGATTGGTTACAGTAAATGTCGCCCCCCTCCTATCCAAGTCCTGGGGGTCTGCAAGGAAGGATCGCGTTCTACTCGTCGTCTACCCATGATTGATGGGTTGCCAAACCCTGATCTATAGCAAGCGGAATTATTCAACTTTTGTCAAAGCTGCGCAGTTTGTTTTTTATCTACAAGTGCCCCTTACCTGCATAGGTATTTTTTTTTTTTTGTGAAGGTGGACTAACCCAATAATAATAAACTCCAAACTGTTATGTGACTTCTGATTTGTACCATTTTGTTGGTCAAATGTTGCAGCCCTCTTCATTATTCTCTGTGTTCTCGCTTAAAATAAAAATTAAAAGTATAAAAAAAAAACAGGTGCGCTGTGGCACTGAGAACCACATACAAATAAGGGAGACCGCCGATGATTCATTACCAACGTGAGGACAATGTGTACTGTATAAACTTTCCTGGATGAATACACTTCGCAAAGTGTATTTTGGATGAGTGCCTATTTTTGAGCTATTTTTGTAGTGTTTACCTTTTTAATATAATTATTCGTACAATGTTCATGTTTTTTTTTTTATTTTTTTTATTTTTTTATTTTTTTTTATACTTGCTCTTCCACATTGTTAGTGCAATACCAGTAGAGATTTGTATATCGGCTGCTGAGGTCAGATAGAAAAGCATTATTTTGACTCTAACAGCTTAATGTGTTTTCAAACCTTTACACTTTTTTTTTTTTCTTTACTAATAAACATGTTATACCTACCTACTCTGTGTAATGGTTTTGCACTTAGCAGCCCCGAACCTCTTTTTCTAGGGTTCCCCGCCTGTGGTCTTGACTAACCCCCCCCCAGCAAGCTGCTGCCTAGGGGGGTACTTGTGCAGGCTCGCTCCCGAGCTCCACTGCCTGTGTTCATAGACAGACAGCAAAGCTTTGCCCCGCCCCCAGCTCCCTTGTCATAGAATTTTTATTTATTTTTTTCCACAAAATTTTTTATTGAAACTTTTTTTCATAAACAGTACATAATAAAATTAGCACTATAAAACAAACAAATAGAAGAGATACAAGTGCATGGTTCCAATATAGGGAGGCATAGGGTTTAATGTATCTGTAGATAGAAAGCAAAAGGCTCTCCTGTTCCGAGACGATATCACATGATGTCGCCCCAGTCTCACCACGATCGGCGGCACACTGTGTCCCTGGTACACGGCGCAACCCCCCGATCCCGGTAAAGAGCCGATGATGAGGTTCTTTACTCATGTTCACTGACATCGTGTGAGGAGAGGAGAGACAGTTAGCAGTATTTCCTCACAGGGGTGACTTGTACGGATAATCAGGGCACTGATCATCATTGCAGCCCCAACAGTGCCCAGCAGTGATGCCAATCTGTGCCCATCAGTGCCACCTATCATTTGCCATCAGTGCCGCCTATCGGTGCTACATATTTGTGCCGCCTCATCAGTGCAGCCTATCTGTGCCCATCAGTGGAGAAAAATTACCTATTTACAAAATTTTCTAATAAAATCGAATAATTTTTTTTCTAAATTCTCTCTTTTTCCATTTTTTAGCAAAAAATAAAAAGCCAAGGGGATTAAATGCCACCAAAAGGAAGTGATATTTGTATGAAAAACATGATGCAAATTTCATTTGGGTACAGCCAGGGCTGGATTAACATAGGGGCTATTGGAGCTGCAGCAAAATCACACAAAAAAAAACCCGATTGACTTTGAGGGTCGTGGCTCCACACTCCTCTCCTGTACATACTGCCAACTGACATACCCTCCACACTACTCTCCTGTACATACTGCCTACTATCTTTTTTTCCCCACACTTCTCTCCTGTATATACCGCCCTCATAATACCTTCCACACTCCTCTCCTGTACATACTGCCCCATCATACCCTCCACACTACTCTCCTGTACATACTGCCCCATCATACCCTCCACACTACTCTCCTGTACATACTGCCCCCATCATACCCTCCACACTACTCTCCTGTACATACTGCCCCCATCATACCCTCCACACTCCTCTCCTGTACATAGTGCCCACTGTTATACCCTCCACATTCCTCTTCCTCACCTGCACATACTTCCCACTTTTATACCATCTATACTCCTCCCCTATGCCATACTCCTCCCCTATGCC
This sequence comes from Lithobates sylvaticus, assembly GCA_028564925.1. Taxonomy (NCBI): domain Eukaryota; kingdom Metazoa; phylum Chordata; class Amphibia; order Anura; family Ranidae; genus Lithobates; species Lithobates sylvaticus. The sequence continues at coordinate 51,631,780 of CM053035.1, forward strand.
TCTTACACACAAAAACTCTCTCCCTCTCCCTCCCTTCCTGTGACAGCGCTGACAGCTGAACATTGGCCTGGGCAGGAAGGGGGTAAAAGTGCCCAATATTGAAGTTGTTAAAATAAGTCACCCAGGCATTGCATTGTCTTAAATGGGTTGGTTGTTGCAGTATCAGAAGGCGCAGTACAACCGATGTGTAGCACTGCAAAGCAAGAAGCGGAAACAACATGTCTAATGAGCTAATATGGCTGCCCCGTGTGTGAAAATTTTTATATATATTTTACATCAAGCTATGTATTAAAAAAAAAAAAAATGTAGATGATCATACATTCCCTTTAAGCCTCTAAAAACTTTATAGGAGACCCTGCTTCAATGCACAGTCTGTTGCCCCATCTTTACCTGTTAGCATGATGGGTGAAATTCTGATGTGTAAGCAGAAGCTGATCACAGCAGCTTTGGCTTCAATGATCCGTTTAACAACTTCATGTTAGTGATCATTAAAACGTGGTAACTACATACTGTAACATGTTTTCTATGTTACAACTTTTATAGATCCCTAGGCTTGTTTTTGCAGCAGATCTGGAAATTAAAGCTGTCACAAACAATGAGCAGGCTCTTTATTGCAGAAGAGACATGCAATGTCTCCTTTGCAATTAGATGCACCTATTTACCCGCTCACTGTCTTCTCCAGCATGTAAACTGTGCCGTGCATGCGCGGCTCAGCTTACACCGCCAGACCGGATGATTGACTCCTGTGCATGCGCTGGAATGATGTCATCCCGTGACAGCCAATAAAAACTGCTAAAGACCAGTAGAGGAGGATCTTGGCACTGGCAAGGGACGTTGGTGGATTAGTTTACTTCCGCTTTAAGGCCCCATTCATACTTGCAAATAGGACTGTTTACAATCGATGTGGGAGGCTCAGTGGGTTTTCTTGCAATCAGTCAGTTGCAGGTGGAAAGCCCCATTGAAAGCAATGGGAGCCTGATTGCAAATCCACACCTATTCACAGCCCCTCGCATGTAATCACTCTTGCATCAATTGCCTGCATATGATTAGCCCTGTACTCAGACTGTCTGCATTAAGGGCAATTGATGCATGAGTGATTACATGCAAATGGCATGAAATAGCTTTGGACGCTATCAGGCTCCTTGTGACTCGCAACAAAAATGACAGGTGCCGCTCAAGGCTCCACCAGGTCCTCTTGCATGACAAACTGATAGGAGTGCCAACAAGGGCAGAGCTCATCCCATCGCAAAACATCTAGTAATGAAAGGAAGTCCTAAAAGTCGCCCATCGCAGCAAAACACTATAAGGAAGGTGTATGACAACCTTAGCTCGGGCTTCAACCAGGCCATGCCCTCCAACGGGTTTCACTCTGCCCAGAGCTTAATCATGGGGAACTATCGGGCTTCCATTGCTTTCAATGGGGCTTCCTGTCCTTCCTGACACCGCTGAGTCTCCTACAGGTAATAGCCCCATGCACAATAGTGAATGGGGTTCAAAAAATTTGTTTAAAAGCTGAAGACCAGGTTATAGAGACCCTGTTAGACCAAGAACCCCCTCCACACCCTTACCGACCTCTGTCATCAGTGTGTTTCCGTAGCTGGTAAAAAAATAAAAAATCATAAAATTACAGTATACAAAAAATCGGCCAAACCCATTTTTGAAAAACTAACATTCGGCCATGAGCGCAAACGATAATGCCATCATGTAATAACTGATCGTTCATTGGACATGAATTAATGCATTTTTTGTTTTGTTTTTTAACATATACCTAGTGCAGATAGTTCGGACGGGGAAACACATTAACCTTTCAATTTATCGTTCATTCGGCAGAAAATTTCCAAACTTGTCCTTCGTTTTTTCGGCTCAAAAACGTCCCAAACATTATCGATTTTGTGCGCATTGACTGGCCGAAAAACGAACAAACAGTCTATCTGACCAAATTTCGGACAATTTTTCGTATAGTGTATGACCAGCATAAGTGAGTGCTTGGTAAACAATGATTGCAAGTGTAGCACTGACCCCCCTAAGGAGCTGCTGATAATTGTTTGGGTCTGCACTCTGCCTCTCAACCCCAGAAATGGACTCGACCCCCTTGGCACAACTGTATGGTAATGTTAGTGTAAGACCCAAGTAGTAAAGAGAAAAAAGGCAATAACACACTATACTGTACATTTGCCATCACCTTGATACTCGTCACTTCACCAGCTGTAGTAATAGAGTCTCACACAAGTTGTAACTTAACCACATAAACAGTTTACTGAAAGAAACTTGTTTGGCACATTAGACACCGTGATATTCCCAATATAAAGAATGTGCAAATAATAACAATTAATGTGTACGTAAAACCAAACTCAATGGCCACCTGAGGAGTATATGCAGACAGGCAAAAAGTGGGACTTATGCTCAATATGATAAAGCCCTGATATCGAGCACCTTCCCACTCCAACCTCAGAGCACACACCAAATTTTCAGCAAAATATTAAGCACCATGCAGCAATGATGTACAATGCATTTGTCCATATAATGTGCTCTAAGGCTCCCCCTAGATTGCAGTACACTGTTCAGCTCTGTGAACCTGAAGTTGTGATGCTGTATAGGGAATGACAAAGTCTCTTTTCTTCCTCTTCAGCTAGCTTAATTAGATTATACTGCAGTGTTTGTAAATCCAGTAAGGAAACAAGTAGGTAGTAAATTAATAATAGAACTGATGTGCTGGTAACTGAAAGTCTTCCCATAGAATACACCTGTAGAGCTTCTTCTCTAATAAAGGTGGCAACTCAATATTACTTTGCAGTGCAGGGGAAAAACAACCCTGAAGTTGTACTGTACACAGTCTATGTCTGAATTAACTACTCCTGTGGGACTACAGATCCCAGCGACAGTCTGGAACTAGTTTAAATAGCAACAGTGCACTGTATTTATCTGGGCAATTGCCCGCTCACCAACACAGGTCCAGATGCTTGCAAGGCTCTTCTCTTGGTGTCTCAAGCCGTTCCGAGCTGGCGCGGTCATACCCCACCGCTCCTTCTGATGGCTGATGCAACTGTAGTGCAGGAAACCTTTAGAAATCTTGGATCCTCCGGTCCATCCGCACGCTGGTTTAGCTGACTGTGCTCTGGAGCTCCTCAGAGGCCAAACGATTCCGCTCCGCGCTTTCCAGGCCGCAGTCTGTCAGCCACACACAGACTTCCCTGCAGGCAGGCTTTGAATGGCGTCCCAAGAGGCCGTAAACATGCCACGCCTGTCCCTTTTATTTACTTACCTAGCAGGCAATTCTGTGACTTGGCCTTGTGGGTAGGCAAGTGGGCATTGTGGGTCTGTAGTTTGCTGACTGAGTTTTAACATATGAGTCACTTCCGCCTTCACTATATCTTCCACAATGCTTTCTTTCATGGCTTAATGAAGCCAAACAAAAGTCTTAGTAACATCAACTAGAATGGACGCTAGAGGGGGACAAACTCCCATCGACTTCCATTGTGATTTGATTGGACACAGCAGGATTTTGTGAGCAGATCCTGGCCAATGACTCCTGGTCGGAACCTGCTGGCTAGCTGTGTCCAATCACAGCCCAGAGCCCTGTGTTGACAAACAGCACAGGGCTCTGTACAGAGGGAACAAATAGATTTTTAGTAAAAAGCAGCACACATTAACACTTGTTAGGCAAACATTTAACCCCTTGATTACCCCGAGATGTTAAGACCTTCCCAGCCAGTGTCATTATTACAGTGACAGTGTATAGTATTAGTATTACTGGTGATGTTAGTGTCCGTGGCCATAGACCATTGGAATCTCGAGATTCGAGCCATGTGTGTGCAGGCTGAATGTACCAAGTTGATCGATCAACTTGGGTACAACCAGCCTGCCGGATTCACTTGCGATTATTGCTAGCGGCTGCTATAGCCAGTAGCAGTAATCACTGTCTTTTCCTGGTGGGGGGCGCTTTCCCCGCCGGCCACCGCTCCCCTGCTGTCTGTGCTTATGGGGAAATCATGCAAATTTCTTTCCTGTAACCACAAATTCGCATTGTCTATGGCCTGCCTTAGTCAGTTCCCATCCAGTGTCAGTGCCAGATTGCCGCACTATCACAGTCCCATTTATAAGTCGTTGATCACTGCCATTACTAGTATTAAAAAATAATAAATAAAAATTCCAGTACATATAAGATGCTATAACTTTCACACAAACCAATCAATAGAATGCACCTATTGGCACCTATTGGTATTATTATTATTTTTTTCACCAAAGACATATAGCAAAATACATTTACAGAAATTAGATTTTTTTTTTTTTAAGTTTTTGTGTGTGTGTGTGTGTGTGTGTGTGTGTGTGTGTGTGTGTGTGTGTGTGTGTGTGTGTGTGTATTTTATATATATATATATATATATATATATATATATATATATATATATATAAATTTTGTTATTTTTACATTTTTGGTCTTACTTTTTTTCATTTATATATTAAACAAAATAAAAATTGTAGTGGTGATCAAATGCCACCAAAAGAAAGCTCTATTTGTATGAAAAAAATTATATACATTTTAGTTTTAGTTTAGTTTAGTTTTTAGTTTACAGCAATGCATGACTGCACAAGTACCAGCTAAAGTAATCCAGTGCTGAATAGCAAAAAAAATGCCTTGGTCATGAAGGGGGGTAAAACCATCTGGAGCTTAAGTGGTTAACGCAATGAAAGTATGTATTCTTAACTTAAAGTACCTTCTATCGCTTTCAGCCTCCTATAAATCTACAAATTCTATTGATTTTGCTGCTGTGATCCATCTTCCTGTTAGAGGGTGACTATGTTCAATCTCCACCTGTATGTAGGAATGTAGCCACCCTCTCATGTTTGCTCCTGAGATGTAGTAGGGACTATGGACTGTGGGATTTGTAGTGTACATCAGTGCACATGACCACAACTAATGTGCTGTGCTCGTTCCAATCAGGAGAGGTTCAGGAGCTCACAGGAGACCTTACAGGCAGAAAAACACAGTAAGAAATGATTTAATGAAAAATAGATTACAGGACCATTAAAGGGGGTCGCAAACCTTCGTGTTTCTGCATTAAGGTGAAAAAAACACCTGTCAGTGACCACCAACCCACGCCTTTTACAATCACTTTAAGTAGTGGATGTGTATGGATTATTTCTGGAAAATAAGATTGTTAAAAAAAGAACACTTACCTGTCAAGGGATCCAGCTTTATCCTCACCCAGGCCGGTTCTTTGCCAGTCTTTGGGTCTCTGGCTCCGGGTAACTGTGGGAAGCCGACTGTGACTTCTTGTGGCTTCACAGCCGGCTTGCCACCGTGCATGCATGAGCCGTGCTGCACTTTGTGAATGGTCCCGGAGCCTTCTGGGACCTGTGTTGTGTGTCCTAGAAGGTTGTGGGCAGGGGGGGGGAGAACTTCCGGTGGAATCACCTAGGCAAATTCGACTGGAAGTACTAGCGGGTAAAAGAGGAAGAGGGGCATACAGTGAAACCTCCCCTTTAGGGTGAAGCTCCACTATGAGAATGGATGGCAGGTTCACTTTACACTGCAAATACTTCTCTATGCATAGGTGGGTGAAGACCAGCCAAACAAGGGCCAATTATCACTAGTGATTCTTCTGATCTGAACAGCGCTAACTATAATCTTTGCATTGGCTTGCTGCTAATGATTACGAGGATTAAAAAGATGCTCATGTTTTTAGAATAGCACATAAAAGCAATCTCACCTGACTTCTGTACAGTACGATGATTCTTTTGTTAAACCTTATTTATCAGATTAAATCTTTTTATTTAAATTTTGTGTTTTTGCAGCATCAATCTGATAGTGATGTCATGTGAAAGCAATGCCAGTGATCACTCATTGAACAAACTTTTGGAGAATGTATTTAGTGCTATGGTAAGTGAACCAATACTCTCTGGATACAGCCTATTCAGATCCGAGGTTCTTCCTTAATGGGGTTTAACTGAACAAGTGGAGCCCCCCACCCCTACCTGGGAAGAAACTGCTACTTCCAGCCACGTAAACCAGTTATATTTTGAACACTAGAATTTCATCACTGTGACAATGGCAATAAAGCATGTTCGCCAATTAATGAATACATTCCTTCAGATTAGCCCTTTAACTGCTAGAGTTGTGTTTTTGTTTTTTGTTTTTTGACATGTTAAAAAAAAAAAAAAAAAAAAAAAGTATTTTGGGTCTGCGGACTAGTTAAAACCCCCAAACAGTACATATTTTCTAAGAGCAGAGACCCTGGGGAATGAAAGGATTCATTTAGAGTTACCGCATATACTCGAGTATAAGCCGAGGCACCTAATTTTACCACAAACAGGGAAAACTTATTGACTCAAGTATAAGCCTAGGGTGAGAAATGCGCAGCTACTGTAAGTGGAAAAGAGGGTCAACAATGCCCATTTGCAGCCTCACTGTGCCCATTTGCATGCCTCACTGTGTCCATTTGCAGCCATAGGTCCTCCAAACTTCAAACTTAGTAGTTAAGGGTTCCTAAATGCCCCCTAGCTGCAGACAGAATTTGGGGTCTCTGGACCCAAAGGGTCCCGAAATAACATTGCTGCAGATGGACACAGCTGACCGAATTTGGGGCCCTGTATCTCGGGGGGTCACTTGGTGCTAGGAACCCCATCTTTGCATATGTTGTAGTGCTAGTTCCACTGGGTTTGAATGCCAAATTTGGGGTTCTTAGCACTAAGTGTCCCAGAGATATGGGGCCCCCAAAGTCAGGTCGGAAAATGTCAAGCATTTTTCTGCAGCAGAGAATGACATTTTCCGAACCGACTTTGAGGCCCCGTATCTCGGGCCACTTAGTGCTAGGAACCCCACGATACGAGGCCCCAAAGTTGGGTCAGAAAGTGTCATTTTCTGCTGCAGAAAAGTGCTTGACTCAAGTATAAGCCGAGGGGGGCATTTTCAGCACAAAAAAATGTGCTGAAAAACTCGGCTTATACTCGAGTATATACGGTAATTGTGAATATTGGCCCTAGAATTTTTGCTTCAACTCCGGCATGTATTATAATGTATAAGGTATAGCACAATTGACGTTTGCACACATATAAGTGTCCCCCGATGCATGCATTTTACATTCGTATGTGCTTCTAAGTTGGGGGGGGGGGGGTTCAGGCTAGGGGAGATCAGTGAATGGATGGTTTACCTCGCTTCTTCCCAGCAGTACACGCCATGGGGATCCTGGGCCCGCGGTGGGAGGGTTGGGTTGCACTACCAGGGGTCCACGTACAGCCGCTGGATCGCTTCCAACTGACAGTTAGCATGTCAGATTTACAGGTTCTCCCAGCTCCTGTAGCAGCCATTAGATTGTGTAAAACCACCCGCTGCTGACATATAACATATGTATGTGGCAGTGAAATTGTTAACTTTGTCTCAGACCTGTGGATAAATTAAAGCCATTGTACTGAAAAATACATGCTATCTGGGAATCTAAAATATGAGAGACACAAGATTCAGATACAGTTGGGTTATACTGCCCCCTACAGGAGAATTTGGACACAAGTAAACAAAAAAAAAAAAGAAAGAAAGTGCCTGGTCTGGTATAATTTCTCAGCCAGACTCAGTTTGTTGTTCCAGATGTGAAATGGGATGTTCATGTTCCACAGCCAGAATACAAGGCCGTATACTATATGTGCAGTAGCTAAAGCTACGTACAGTTTATACAGTCTACCCAGCAGATGCCCTTGTTCGTGTAGAAAATAGTTTGTGTGGGCCAGCTTGGTAAACCTGGAGATCAGCTTTAAATTGATTTGGAATCTTTTGATCATTTGTTCTGGCACTCCTTCCATTGGTGCATGTTTTTTTTTTTCTACTAACCCGCTGGGTACCCACTGGAGGGTAGTTCTGTCTGTTGTGAGCGTAACCTGAGCAGGTGAGCTCTCCCTGAATATTTTTTTTCCTTTTGCTACTTTATATGAACTCGCATCAAAGCCCCAGCATCTCTTCGATACTTTTGTGATTGTAAAGTCAGAAGGTTTTTATCTTATTCTTTAATTTATTTTAGGTTTTATGCATTCTATGCATTAAGATTAAAAGCCTTCTGTGTGCAGCAGCCCCCCTAACACTTACCTGAGCCCCCTCTCTGTCCAGCAATGTCCACAAGTCACTCGGCCACCCCCCGTGACTCTCCCTCCAGATTCGCTGAGACATAGCAGCAACGCCATTGGCTCTCGCTGCTGTCAAAATCAATTAGCCAGTCAGGAGAGAGAGGGGGTGGGGCCAAAACGCAGCACCGTGTCTGAATGGACACAAGGAGCTGTAGCTCAGCTCGAGTGCCCCCCTATAGCAAGCTACTTGCTGTGGGGGGCAGGAGGGAGGGGCCAGGAGCAGCAAAGAGGGACCCGAGAAGAGGAGGATCTGGGTTGCTCTGTGCAAATCCACTGCACAGGGCAGATAAGTATGACTGTTTTTTTTTTTTTTTTTTATTCTTTTGTTAATTGAGACTTTAAAATCACTTTAAGACAAATGCACCTGTAAGATTCACCTGCACTGAATGTTTTGTGACTGTGAGATTCACTGCTTTATAAATATGCTCCATTCTGTTATGATCTATAGTTTGGATAAAATAAATCATCAGCTTGTAATCTTTCACACAAAAAAAGGTTACCTTTCTAAAACCAACTTGTCACATGGTATTTTTTATTTTTTTTTCTACAATAGTGAGATTGTTCGATTTTTTTTTTTTTTTTTTTTTTTTTGTAGGGTCCACAATTCTAGACTTTGACTTAGAAGTTCATGTTTACACATCGCATGCATGCCATGTGCTTTTGTCCCCTTGAGGTGTGTGCTATGAAGCAAATAATATGTTTAGGTAGCAAGTTTGCTTTAAATGTTATGCACTTGTCTGTACAAGCAAATTTTTGTTTAGCACATTTATCATACAGACGTGTAACATATGTATACATTTTTTAGGTTCTTGTAATTGGGCTGGATGACCTCATGAATATAAAAAATGTGGAACGGCTAAAGAAAGATTTTCGGGTAAGTGAGCCATCGCTTGGGGAATACAGCTGTAGATTTGAGCTTGATTTGCTAAAGACGTGGAGGCTGATCACTTACAATATAACCTCAAGTTTAAAGCGGAAGTAAACCCATTGATTTAACGGCTTCAAAAAAAAGTTACATTCCCGGCATGCCGTAGAATGCTAGCTGTCCCATTGGTTGTGCTCTCAACCAATCTGTCGAACCATCCAATGGCTGGAGTCATAACTGATCACATGTGCAGCATCATGGCAGTTGAAGATTAGACAGAGACCAAGATGGCAGCTTCCTTGGCTGAAAATGATAGGAGGGTTTACTTCCGCTTTAATGTTATTTTAAATGCGTTGTTTGGGCCAAGCTGGCCCAAACGAATTGTTTCTGTTACTGCTGGGTGTGATGTAATACTAGCTACTTGTCTGCTGACAGATATAAATAGTCGAGCTGAGTGCTTCTGTCACTCTGGTGAAGACTTGTATTTTTATCAATGAACACAAGGCTTCCTCTAATTGGCCAATTGGTAGAGATCACGATGTCATCTGCATTCTCTCTACTTCGGCAAATCGGAAGAAGCCTTGTATTCATTGAAAAAACTACAAGGCTTCTCCTAACTGGATGAGACGCACTCAGTTCAACTCTATATCCGGCAGCAGAGGGGAAGTCACCTGTGCTGCTGCAGGAACACACCGCTGCTCACATATGTAGCTAATGCTACTACAGTCCATTATAGCACACTTGGCAGGCACATCATTCTGTAATGGAAATAGTTTGTTTGGGCTAGCTTGACCCAAACAAACTGTTTAAATTGCCATTAAACATAGAATTCTACGGCTACCCCTTGTCACCATTGGTTTTTACCCTCGCGCTTGAGCCCTTTGCAGCACTGATCCAAGCAAATCCAAATATCCAAGGCCTGGAGGTAGCCTCAACGTCACACAAACTGTGTCTATTTGCCGACGATTAACTTTTGTTCATCACTTCTCCACATACTACTCTCCCGAACCTAATCCAACTCCTAGATAGATTTGCATTGATCACAGGTCTGGAAGTAAACCTGACGAAATCTAGGGCCCTCAATGTGTCCCTGTCGCAAACTAAACTTACCCATCTGCAAGGAAATTTCCAGTTTTTATATGGTCCACCTCCTCTTTACCTTATTTAGGTATTAAACTGACCAGTAACCCAACTGATCTATTTTGTGCAAATTAACTAAACATATAATAAAGTGTAGCGCTTATCGTGTCTCTGTCCAGTGTTTGGGTACTAAAGAATGAAATTCAGTATCCACATATTACTGTTCAGATTTTTATCTTAAATAAAAAAGAGAAACTATACAAATCACTGGTAATGAGCATGCGTAGAATAAACTATTAGCATGCGTATTGTGGTGTGCACCCAAGTGAAAACATAGGCATAATATTCACCAATTCAAGTAAATAGCTCATTAACCACTTCAGCCCGGACCAATTGGCAGCCAAAGGACCAGGCCCCTTTTTTGCGATTCGGCACTGCGTCGCTTTAACTGACAATTGCGCGGTCGTGCGACGTGGCTCCAAAACAAAATTGCCATCCTTTTTTTCCCACAAATAGAGCTTTCTTTTGGTGGTATTTGATCGCCCCTGCGGTTTTTATTTTTTGCGCTATAAAACAAAAATAGAGCGACAATTTTGAAAAAAAATGCAATATTTTTTGCTTTTTGCTATAATAAATATCCCCAAAAAATATATAAAAAAACATTTTTTTTCCTCAGTTTAGGCCGATACGTATTCTTCTACATATTTTTGGTAAAAAAAATCGCAATTAGCGATTATTGATTGGTTTGCGCAAAAGTTATAGCGTTTACAAAATAGGGGATAGTTTTATAGCATTTTTATTAATATTTTTTTTTTTTACTAGTAATGGCGGCGATCAGCGATTTTTTTTTATTGTGACTGCGACATTATGGCGGACACATCGGACATTTTTGACACATTTTTGGGACCATTGTCATTTATACAGCAATCAATGCTATTTAAATGCATTAATTCCTGTATAAATGACAGTTGTATTGAAGGGGTTAACCACTAGGGGGAGGGGAGGGGTTATGGGCTGTGACGTGTGTGTGTGTTTTTTTTTTTTTTACATTAGGGGGCGGGGCTGACGTCTGACGTCATTGATCGGCTTGCCCGATGACAGGGAACAGCCGATCAATGACAGGCAGAGTAGGAAGCGCGGGGAGAGGTTTGTTTACATAGACCTCTTCCCGTTCTTCAGCTCCGTAACCCGATCGCGGGACACCAGCGGCGATCGGGTCCGCTGGTCCCGCGGCCGGGGTCACGGAGCTCCCGACCGGGTCGCGAGCACGCCGCTGGCGGCGCGCTCCCAACCCACGGGCAGGCAAATGCACGATCACGTACAGGTACGTGATTTTGCCTGCCCGTGCCATTCTGCTGACGTATATATGCAGTGGCCGGTCGGGAAGCGGTTAAGCAAGTGCAAATTACCTCCCTATGCTAAACCACCTGTCATCACTACGACTGGCGTCCCCTATGCATCTCATGGTTTGGACGAATTGCAGCCATCAAAATGTCATTGCTCCCCAAACCCTTATACCTCTACAGAGTCCTCCCAATAGCGATACCCCCATACTTTCACCGTGCCATTCAGAACCGAGTGTTCAAATATATATTGAGCTCTATGAGGCCCAGGGTCTCACGATCCATTTTACTTCGCAAAACAAACTGGCTAGAGGTTTGGGGGTACCCAATTTCTTACACTATTACCATGCAGCCCAATTAGCCCAAATAACACTATACCACGCAAAAACCAAAACCTTTATATGAGTAAGCTTAGAGACAATAGAACTTCAATCCATCCTAGTATCTAATCTGTTATGGTTACCTGTCTGTGCACACGGTCCCATAATAAATCCCATAACACAGCATTCATTGAAACTTTGGGATAAGTTACGAAACCCATTTAAACTGATGTCCTCATATTCTCCACTTCTTCTATCCTATCTGGGCAACCCACTCTTCTACCCGGCCTTCACGGAACCAACCACATTCCAAGCCTGGACCCAATCTGGTCTGAGTCGCATCTGTGACCTGGTCACTGGTGATGCTATAAAATCATTCCCAGCCCTCCAAACACAATCACAACTCCCTCACAGGGAATGTTTTCGATATCTTCAAATCTCCCACTTTGTGCAAATGGTCATGGGCTCCAATTCTGAGCTGGACGCTCTATCGTTATTTGAGGGAATATGCGACTCAGACCAACATGCTCCAGGTATCATATACCGACTCTATTCTCACCTCACTTCTTCCCCAGCCGCACTTCCATTATACGCACGACAATGGGCCAAGGATCTAACCATAGATTTAGACACAGAAGACTGGGCTAATATATGGATTAACACCAAAATCTCATCGCAAAATATTGTCGCTCTAGAAGCAAGTTATAAGGTTTTTATGAGATGGTATTTAGTCCCGGCTAGGATTGCCAAGTTCCTGCCATAATATTCACCAAACTGTTTTTGAAACTGCGGGGAAAAAGGCACACACATGCATATATGGTGGGCCTGCCTGACGGTACTGCGCTTCTGGGCGACAATATTCCAAATGATTTCTACTCTGACTCAGGAGCCCCTTGACCCTAACCCATCCCTAGCCCTGCTAAATTGTTTCCCTAACGATTATACTAAAGCACAGCAACGTCTTCTTCTACAGCTCACTACTGCAGCCAAGCAAACAGTCACTAAAGCGTGGAAAACCCCAACCCTAAATATAGCTGAAGTAAAAAGTAGGGTCACCCAGGCAATGATTCATAGCAAAATCGAAGCCACTATCCTTGATAAAATTCCTTGATACTTAAAAATCTGGCAGCCATGGATTGATCACTTCTTACCACAAGATTTCGACAAACACTTACTGGAACCATAGACCTCCCTGCCCTCCCAAGGAAACCGCTTATAGATTCATAGGCGTTCTGTGTGAGCCACCCGACCATACCCTCTCCTCTTTTCTATTATCTCCCCATACACCCACATCTTTCCCCGTTTCTAATAGTCCCTACGGTAACATAACTACATGTTAAGTACAGTTTGGCTACCATAATGTCTCCTACATCATGGAGTACCGCCCATCTTCGAACCTACCCGTGTTAAGGGCCCTCGCCCATATGATAACAATAAGCACTAAAGCAGCCATTACATTAAGAGAGCCTTTTGTTTGTCAATTATATGTTATGCCTTTTTAATATGTTTGCGTGATATTACTCTACCAAAACGTTCACTGTTATCTCCTTATGCTAAACTGATGATGTCTATGTATACAACTTGCTTGTTGCCAATAAAAATCTTTGAAAAGAAACATGGAATTCTAATTTTAAGAAAGTAAAAATCTTCTTGCAAAGTAAAAAATAAGCTTATTTATTAAAAAAGTGTGTTGAACACTTAAAGTGATTGTAATGCCGTGAACACATGACCGTTTTTTTCCATCAGAATAAACTTTGGCGGTTTTTCAGACGGAATTCCACTGAAACTGTCTTGCCTACACACGATCACACCAAAGTCCGATCGTCTAGAACGCGGTGACGTACAACGGGACTAGAAAAAGGATGTTCAATAGCCAGTAGCCAATAGCTCCCGTCTCGTACTTGCTTTAGAGCATGCGTCGTTATTGGTCCGTCGGCATAAGGGTTTTTTTTTTCTTTCTTAAAATAACAAACCTATCATACTTGCCTCCACTGTGCAGCTTGTTTTGCACAGAGTGGCCCTGAACATCCTCTTCTGGGATCCCCGGTGGCTCTCGCAGCTCCTTTCCACATCAGATAACCCCCCCCCAGGAGAAGCGCTCTCCCAGGGGGTTACCTTGCGTGTGCGCTCCCGAGTCCAGCATTTGGCGGCAATGGCCGCCAAATGTATGACTTGGCCCCACCCCCTGCGGCCACGTCATTGGATTTGATTGACAGCAGCTGGAGTCAATGGCTGCGTTGCTATCAATCTATCCAATCGAGAGCCGAGAACCCCAGGCAGAGGGACAGCACGTCCCCGCCAGGTCAAGTTCCAGGGCACTGCCAGGTGTTTTTTCACCTTAATGCATAGGATACAGGATCACGCATATGATTGGGTGATTTGAAGTAAACACCTTATTTACATAGCTAAGCGAACTTTCACTTTGCAAAGGGAATTTTCATTTAGCTTAGTGGATAAGATGAAGTTCTGCTTAGTTCAAATTATGTGCTTTTTTTTTATTTTTATTTTTTTTGTTTGTTTTTTCTTTGCAAATTTTCACTTATCTTCATCTTATTAACAAAGCTAAGCAACATTTCACTTTGCATAGTGAACATGCCCTACTCTGTTAGCATGTCAGCCCCATAATGTCCTGCCTCTAGAAAACATACCGGGCTGCAATGCCCTGTACACGCGGTCGGAAAATCAGACGGAAAAGGTCAGATTGGATTATAATGTCGGAAAATCTGATTGTGTGTGGGCTCTGTCGGACTTTTTCCGTCGGAAAAAATTTGAGAGCAGGATCTCAAATTTTCCGACAACAAAATCCGATCAGACTTTGTCCGATTGTTTTTAGAGAATTCCGATCGTACAAAGTGCCACGCATGCTCAGATCTAATTACGAGACCAAAGCTATTGGCTACTAGCCTGAACGTAGTCCCGTCGTAGCGAACGGACATCATCACGTTCCGAACGATCGGATTGTCCGACAACTTTGTCCGACCGTGTGTATGCAACACCAGTTTCAGACAAAATTTTGTGGTCGGAATGTTCGACCGTGTGTACGGGGGCTTAAGCCCCATACACACGGTAGGATTTTCGCATGGATTCTGTCCGATCGGACAATGTTGTCGAAAAATCCGACCGTGTGTATGCACCATCGGACAGTGTACGTCGGATTGTCCGACGGACAAAGTCCTATCTCCTGCTGGATAGATTTTTTGACAACAAGGTCCGATCACACCAAATCCGATCGTGTGTATGGTAGTCCGACGGACAAAGTGGTACGCATGCTCAGATCACATTACAAGACCAAAGCTATTGGCTACTAGCCTCTACGTAGTCCCGTCGTAGGCAACAAACGTCACCACGTTCAGAATGATCGGATTTTCCGACAACTTTGTCTGACCGTGTGTACGCAAAACCAACATCGGACAAAGTATGACAGACATGATCCGACGGACCTGGTCCTCCGGATAATCTGCGCGTGTGTACGGGGGCTTTAGAGTGGTTGCATCCCAGTTCTCACATGAGTTGCACTGTGCAGACTTTCACATCTCTGGGAATCTCATGACATAATCACTTGGCACATTTAAATATGTAAATGACATTATTAGGTGAACAGCCCCCAAAACTTCTTGTAAAGTATTTCTTGCTTGTCTTTAGATGTAGAAAACATTTTCCCTTTTTCCAGCTTCCACGCTTTCACAAACTCAGAACAATCAGTGACAATGAAGTATTGCAGCCATTTGAGCAGAATGGCAGCCAGGCAGCTAGTGGTCCCCAGAGATTATAGCCTCCATATGTCTCGGTACAGGTTTTCTTTAAAATGTATGTAAACCCTAGCATTGAACTTCTTTTATTTGCTCCCTTCTGGTCAGTAAAAAGGTCCTATTGAAACCATTTTATATCTATTCAACAAGTTTCAAAACTACCTGTTGATGCTACCAGAAGACTTGTGAGCTGATAACTTTCAGTTCTTTCTGCCTGTGCTGCACTGTTACCATTTTATGGTTTCAAGCTATCTCTGTGGACTACAAAACATCTCCATCCTAGGTTATGGAGAAGGTAAGGGGCAGATGTTCTGTAGAATTTGTGACCGTTACATTCTCGGGTCCCATCCTGTGCAGAGATTTTTCAGCTTGCAGACAAAAATCCAAGCAGCTAGAGATTGAGAGCATTCATCACTGGACACACACACGCTACAAAACAGACAAAAAGCAAACATAAAAATAAAAAGGATTAAAAGTGAAAAATCTTATATTTTGCCTGGTCTTAGATTCTGTGTGAATTTACTTGCAGAGTGAGTTCAAATGACATTCCATTATAGTTTTGTGGGCTGAACATAAGATCAGAGCTGCAAATACAGCAATCATTTATGGTCACTTGAGAGGGTTTTTACAAAATCAACACACACAAAAAACGTCTGAGGGTTGTGCTGAAGGCGCCAGAGATTATTTTATTGTGCCTCAGTAGATGTAATCTTGCTGCCATTTCCATCTCGCAAAGTTTCACAATCCAACAACCAAAATATAATTGTACAGATCACAATTTCTTAGAATACCATATATACTCGAGTATAAGCCGAGTTTTTCAGCACATTTTCTGTGCTGAAAATGCCCCCCTCGGCTTATACTCGAGTCAAGCATTTTCTGCAGCAGAGAATGACATTTTCCAAACCGACTTTGGGGCCCCGTATCTCGGGGCCACTTGGTGCTAGGAACCTCAAATATAAATTTTGGTTCTATATAATATATAGGTTCTGGAAGTAGCACTACAACATATCCAAAGATGGGGTTCCTAGCACCAAGTGGCCCGAGATACGGGCCCCAAAGTCGGTTTGGAAAATGTCATTCTCTGCTGCAGAAAAGTGCTTGACATTTTCCAAACCAACTTTGGGGCCCCGTATGTCGGGGCCACTTGGTGCTAGGAACCCTAACTTTGTAAATGTTGTAGTGCTAGTTCCACTGGGTTTTTAAACCAAATTTGGCGTTCCTAGCACCAAGTGGCCCCAAATTCGGTCAACTGTGTCCATCTGCAGCAATGTCATTTCAGGACCCTTTGGGTTCAGAGACCCCACATTTTGGCTGCAGCTAGGGAGCATCTCGGAACCCTTAACTACCGAGTTTGAAGTTCGGGGGACCTATGGCTGCAAATGGGCATAGTGAGGCTGCAAATGGGCACAGTGAGTCTGCAAATGGGCATTGTTGACCATCTTTTCCACTTACAGTAGCTGCGCATTTCTCACCCTAGGCTTATACTCGAGTCAATACGTTTTCCCAGTTTTATGTGGTAAAAGTAGGTGCCTCGGCTTATACTCGAGTATATACGGTATGCTATATATTGGATGCACCTTTCACCTAATATATCGTATTGACCTTCTGGATCTTGTATTAGGATGTTGGTGTCTGATTAGAATCTTTCGGGAAACACTTGTTTATGAAGGTGACTTCATTTTAGTAGGGATTCTAGAAATTGTACATATAGTATGACAAATTACTATTTGTCAGACAAATGACTCCAGCCCTGTGAGCACCTCCAGCGACCGTGAGTTTCTAGTATCGGTGGGACCGGCACACTATGCAGATTTAGATTTTGACTAGATATGCACTTATTGTGAGTTATAAAAAATTTAATAAACTGCCCACTAGATGGCGCTTCCTTTTCTTTACACACACAGGAGTGGTGGGGGAAATCGCATGCAATTCGGACAGAAATAACACTGCATTCCTGTTCAAATCACGTGCGATTTTTATTTATTTCTTTTTGTGCCCATTTATATTGTATTGACGCAAATCTCACCACAAGTATCAGTGCTTTGGTATCGGCAAGTACTTGACCGAAAATATCAGTACTTGCCAATAAAAAAAACAGTATCGGTGTAACCCTAATATAAATTTAATACAACATTTTTGTAAATTTTTTTTTATTTCTCAATTCAGGCTTGTTACAAGTTGATTGACAGCTTCTTAACTGAATCTGAGAAGATGGGAGACCTAACACAATGTGTAGACTGTGTCATCGCTCATGATGCGGCTATTCTCCAGGTTGGTGTGCAATTTATCAGAACAATAAAATGATCAGCTTTCATCATAGCATTTTAAGGTATACACCTTTTTTAAAATTATTATTATTTTTAAGATATTACCAAACTTTTTTTTTTTTTTTTAGCTTTGGATAGAATGTAACAGTTTTATTGATGCTTGTGCCCCTGCCAGGGGGGAGTCACACTCTGTTTGTCCCGGTGACCATTTTCACCAAAGCAGAATATAAGGGAAATCCAACATTTACTTGTCATAAGAGCAGGAAGTAAGGGGAAATCTTCCAATGGTGACAGCTCTAAGACAGCTGCCCTCCAACTCAGGATCAGCTGCAAACCAACTGATTTTTTTTTTTTCCACCAACAATTTTTATTTTAGTTGATAGTGGACCAGGCCATTATAGAATTAAAAAGATAAGCTATGGGTGGTACCTCGTCCTAGTGAATATACAAATAAAAGAAGAACAAGAGGGGGTTTAGCCAACCTGACGGACTATCGCGGCACCTGAACAAAAACGGATATTCCGTAATAGATATTTCATTGGTTTATTAGAAAAAATACACAATAATATACAAAAATACATATAGAGAAAAGAAAAAATATTATTTACAAAAGTTTAGCCATCGAATATAAGATATACATAAAGACATTTCAGATTTCATTATCAAAATTTTACATTCTGGTCAGAAGATGGTTGACGCGTTTCACTTTTAGCTTCATCAGAACCAAAGAGCAGCAGTTTTTATGTCTGTGGTATAATTTTAAAACAGGAAAAATGAGAGTTAGTCATCAGTGAGCCAAAAACGTACCCCACTAAATTGTGTCCAAAGCGTGTTTATCATTATTTGCCCTCGCCCTGGATATTAGATTGAACGCCTACCTTGTAAGTATATCTTGCAAGAGATTGAATTTGTAGGAGTCTAAGTTCAATTTAAAAAAAACAATTTCCTGAGTACCATCAGCTTAGAAAGATTTACTTAGTGTTTGAAAGCAATGCAGTTGCTGGAGGAGAGAAGCCAAAGAGAAAGAGAAAAAAAAAAAAAAAACAGACCAATTATTTTGCTCAGCAATACTACTATTACTACTTTGCACGCTCCAGTTTTAGTAACCCCCCCCCCCCTCCCCAATATTTCAGGACTGTGCAGGCACCCTTTATCAAGCAATTCTAAAGGTGTTATTTAAAGAGACAAGAAAAAAAACATGTCATAATTACCTGCTCTGTGTAATGGTTTTGCACAGAGCAACTGCTTCTGGCTTCTCCCCCCTTGACCAGGGCCTCTAATAGCAAGCCTCTTGCAATGGGGGCACTGGTCCGTGCTTGCTCCTAAACCCCGCTATATGCTTACATAAGACACATAGAGCTGCCGGTCGGCTGGCCCTGCCCCCGCTCTCTCCTTGTTGACTCACTGGCTGTGATTTACAGCACTGGGAGCCAATAGCTCCCACTTCTGTGTCTCAGATAATGAGGAGAGGGAGACCCATGACTGCCGAGGCTCTCGTGCACATCGCTGGATCAAGAGGGAGCTCAGGTGAGTATAAGTGTGGGGCTGTAGGGGGAGCAGCACACAGACGGTGATAAAACTTCACCCTTTACACACATTTTAAGCATGTGATCTCATGCATGATTAAGTGTGTGTGTGGTGTCAAAACATTATCTATCTTTGTGAATATGCATTGTTCTCCCTGGAGAAGAGACGATTGAGAGAACATATGATAGCGATATACAAATATGTCAACGGTGATCCCAACGTAAGTAAGAAACTTTTTAGTCCCAGGGAGTATAAGAGCAAGAGTATTTTGTGCTGGCTTGTAGTAGTGTTTTAGGAGCGTAAGCATTTTATTAGCATTTTTACAGTACATGAAGAAAATTTTTTTTTTCGAAAAATGCTGTTTTTTTTTTTCTGCCGGGAAAGTGCTCACAAAAACTCCACAAAAACACTTTTTTTTTTTCTGCTCCTAAACACTGAAGCTTGAAAAACGCTTCTAGCGTAAAATAGTGTGCATGGACACATAGAATAACACTATTGGCTTCTAGGAGTAGGAAAAAAATGCTCACAATAGCTTCTAGGCACTTAAAAAAAAGTCTAGTGTGCATGGAGCCTAAATCTGGGCCTGCAATATAAAGTCAAAGGTTTTTGCAGGTTCCAGCACCTCCCTCTGACTTCACTGGAGCCTCATCCACTTACACCAAAACATTGAATGGAAGTCGTCTATGACAGAAACAAACAAGCCAGTATCCTAAAGCTATAAAAAAATTTAATAAAGTAAAAAAAAAACTTGACTCTTCATGCAGTGTTCTATATGAAACTCATCCTCGGGTAAATTGTGTGACTTTTCATACTTGCTGTATTTCATGGATAATCATTGCAGTTCACAGATTTTACTTAATGTCTGGGATGTCTGCAGGTAAACCTCCCCTTTTTACAATGGCATGATTTTAGATTTTGCTTACAGCAACTACACAGTTAAAATGACTCTGGTATTGCAAGCATTTTATAACGATCTATAAATATCTAAAATAGAGTAAAGAGTAATGATGAGCTCTGGCGTGTTCGCACAGCCCACATGCAGAGCCCGCCAGGAAGTCGGCACTGCGCTAATCACAGGCAGTGAGACATTTCCCGATCTTTGCAGCCGCGCATCGGGACAGTGTCTCACTGCCTGTGATTAGCGCAGCGCCGGCTTCCTGGCGGGCTCTGCACGTGGGCTGTGCGAACACACCAGAGCTCGTCCTTGGTAAAGAGTAAGGCCGGCCATACGCATTTTGTATCTCGGCTGGTTCAGCAGGAACTGGTCGAGAGTCGAACCGTTAATGGTCAGGCTGAATGTACCAAGTTGATCGCTAGCTAGCAATAATCACTGTCTGCGGGAAGGCTTCCCCCGCCGGGAGAAGACCATGGGCTGGCAGGAGGGTTTCCCGCATCAACACCCTTGGTTGCAGGAAAGATATTTGCTCAGTGTTTGTCTGGGCTTAAAGTGGATGTAAACCCCAAATTTTTTTTTCTTTCATTTGAGCCCAGTCTGGCCACACAGATTTACTCGAGGCCTGAGCAATCCTCTTTTATTGTTCAGTTAGAGAAATCTTGACAAAGTCTTGAAAACTTTGTCAAAAACGCCCCCTTGCTGTGAGTGACAGGTGATTTACATATGTCATGCACTAGCCTGAGACAGGCACATCCTATGTAAAAAGTTCATAATTCACATCCCCCTCCCCTCCAGCTCTCCCAGGATCGCCTGCCTTTACTGTGTTTTTGACTGGATGTTTCTCATCATGGGATGAAGTGAACAGTCAGCAGACTATAGACAGACAAGTGATTTAGGGGACATGTATGTAGTCAGAGCTGGGCAGAGTAGAACATCCAGTGATCTGATGATAACCTGTCTCAGGCTAGTGCATGAGATATGTAAATCACCTGTCACTCACAGCAAGGGGGAGGTTTTGACAAAGTTTTCAAGACTTTGTCAAGACTTCTCTAACTAAACAATAAGAGGATTGCTGAGGCCTCGAGTAGATCTGTGTGGCAAGACTGGGCTCAAATGAAAGGAAATCTTATTCTCTACATTATGACATCAATAAAAAAAAAAAATAAAAAAAAAAAATATATATATATATATATATATATATATATATATATATATATATATATATATATATATTGGTTTTACATCCACTTTAACTGTTACTATGTCCATGTAATCTATAGAAGGTTTATCTTGTAACTTCTGTCCCGTTTCTCTAAATTTGAATCACAGGAGTGCCTTGATGGTTTCACACAGGCAGCGGAAAGTGAGTTTGGCTGCCTTCTGACTGGAGGGAAGGTGGTGGTGGCCACAGAGAAGTGGTGGAGGTTGGCATCCCAAGATGCGATGTTGCTTTGCTGGCTGGTTTCCTCTTTGTCTCCACATTCATCACGAGATTACCCGGTGTATCTACCCCAAGGGAGCCCTACGGTGAGCTGACATAAGTACTACTAATGCAGGTTTCCAGTGGAAGCCTTGATTGTAAATGCTAATTTTTTTGGACGCCCAGCACATGTAATGGTTCATAGTTATAGTGTAGTAACGTCTGGCATGTAATGGAGCTCACTAAAACTGACAAAGTAAATTTCCCTTTTTCATCAGAAATTTATTTATTTTGTTCCATAATCTTCATCCTCATGTTGCATGGAACCTGTTGTCCAAAATTCACCTCTCCTGAGTACCAAGTCTCCCCAAACCAACCCTACAGTCTACCAATATTTTATGCAAGACTGGGACCTTTAAATGTTTTTATACTGAATCATAATGGAAGGGTTTGTGACGCTATAACAACTGGGGCCCTGGAAATGGAAAACTGAAATGGGGGTTTGGGAGCACAGTGTGCTGCTTACCTGCCGCTAATATGGGCCAGGTAATTGTTGCTTACCTGCTACCAGGTAACATGCATGTGAGCTAAATGTATCCATTTCTCCTGACTCTCCCAAAAAAAAAAAAAAAAGTATGATCTCGGAGATGTATTTGCTGGTTATGAGAGGGAATTTCTGTCTTCCTGTTGGATACTATCAGGAATGCAACAGAAATAATGGGAATAGTGTCAATATTGTCATTGAATACATTCCTGAATTGCTCTGTGGGATCCCCCCTGCAATTTAAGTAGGGAGTCAGTGGTGTTACAGACACTGGGTCACTGGGTCTGAATCACCCGTCAATCAAAAAACCCAATTTAAAAAACGATAATGCCACTGGTGTTTAGTAGCCCAGGATAATTCTAATCTATACCTTTTTTTTTTTTATCCTATCTGCAACCATTTTATTTTTTTACCACGTCTTCTGTTACAACCCCAGTCCCTGTGAAAACTTCCAATGTATCCGCCAATAAAAGACAAAAAAATATAACTGCATGCCAACAGTTGTACTGTCAACATACCACTAGATGGTAGCCTTGTACTTACAAGCCAGAAGATTCTACATCCTATTTCTACAATGTTAGTCTACCTGTGTGTGTGTGTGTGTGTGTGTGTGTATAGAAAGAAATATATATATATATATATATATATATATATATATATATATATATATATATATATATATATATATATATATATATATATATTACAAATTTTATTTTTTTAGTTTTCAAAAATATAAGATGACAGCCGTCTCATGTCAGTAGATACCTACAGAATCTGAAACAAGTGATAAGTGATCAGATCTGTTAGCAAACCTTTTAAATGAGATAACCTGCATTAAGCCATTCAAATAAATTAAGTTCTATGAAAAACTCAACACTGCGCATTTTGCTGCATTTTTTAAACCAAAAGGCAAAATACCCCTACATGTATTCAAAGTGCAAACTCTGAATGTGTTTTGCCTTTGATTATTCATATCCTATAATATATAAAGGCTTTGTATAACACATATTGTGATTGGTATGTTTTGGTGTATACTGCATGTGCTTCTGTCAAAGGCACAAACATTTTGCTAATCGTCCCACTTTGTAATTTTCAGGTTCCACACAGACTTCTCACCTTCCAATTGGTTCCTGGTGTGGATGTTTGTGTACTTTGTGGCCCCAGTCCATCTCTGCAAAAAGTTGAGTCAGAGGTCAGTAAGCAAATTATTTTATCAGTTAAATTCATATAATTGTTACTAGTCTAAAGCATTAAATTGATTCTAAACCATTACATATAGTTAGTGAAGTGAATAGTGTTAGATGATACACAGAGATAACACAAACCCCCCCAACATGACTTGTATCTGTTTATCTGCAGCTATCTGCCCTGTACATCCATTCAAAGTGCAGACTTTACACAGGATCTCTCAGCTCTGAAAAGCCAGGGGCGGGGAGCTGAAGTTACACTCTGCAGAGCTCAGTGAGAGCTGATTCGAGGGAAGGGACACACCCCCACACAGAAACAGAGCTGAGACTGTCGATCGCAGACTGTGTGCCGGAGCTCCTTCCCCTGTCACCCTTTTACCTTTTCGAATCAGGAGAACTTGTCGGAAGTGATTAGGGCCGAAACAACTAATCGATTATGAAATTGATCGATTACTGTTTTCATAATCGATTAATCGGCCAGTAACATAATGGGGTTAAAAAAACTAATATTGGCCCTTTATAGTACAAAAAGAGCAAATAATCGCTACTGAAAATATTACTTTCGCTGTTCCATGGTAAAAAAATAAAATAAAATAACCTCTTACAGTAGTGATTTGCTCTTTGTACTATAAAGGGTTAATTTTAGTTTTTTTAACCCCATTATTTTACTAAACGTCTTATACACCGTACACACGGTCAGAAATTCCAATGTAAAATGTCCGATCGGACCATGTTGTTGGAAAATCCGCCCGTGTGTGGGCTCCATTGGACTTTTTCCGTCGGAAAAAATTTGAGATCCTGCTCTCAAATTTTCCGACAACAAAATCCGATCAGACTTTTTCCGATCGTGTGTAGAGAATTCCGATGGACAAAGTGCCACACATGCTCAGATCAAATTACGAGACCAAAGCTATTGGCTACTAGCCTCTACGTAGTTCCGTCGTACGCAACGAACGTCACCACGTTTAGAATGATCGGATTTTCCGACAACTTTGTCCAACCGTGTGTATGCAACACCAGTGTCGGACAAAATCAGACGGATTTTGTGGTCGGAATTTCCGATCGTGTGTATGGGGGGGTTAGGCCTGGTTCACACCTGTGTTTTTTTGCAGAAACACACAACAGTTCATTTAACATGGTTTCTATGGGACAGGTTCACATCTATGCTTTTTTTTTTCAGCTGCTGCGTATTTGGAAAGGGTCAATTACTTTTTTCAACGCAAAACTGTGCTTTTTTGGTTTAATATACTTTAATGGAGAATCCGCAGAAAAGAATGTAGTGTGGTTTTGCAGCAATTTGTGTTTTTATCTGCCCAACCACAAATTGGCCCAAAAAAAACATAAGAAAACACGCAAATCGCAGCAAAATCATGTTTGCAAAAATCAAAACGCACAGCAAAAAACACTGCAGAAACATATCAAAAGCAAACTGCATAGGTGTGTACCGAGCCTTATGCTGGCCACACAGATCAATTTTCAGACAAGGATATTAATACGAAAAATCGCTGAATGAAAGAATGTTTGTTTTGAAATTTCACTTGTTTTTAACATTCTGTTTTAAAATGAATGTAATTTCTGAATGAAAACCACATACACTGTCTAAAAATTAATTTGACCAAGAATTTTTCTATTTCTAAATTTTCCCGTCACTGTGGTTGAAAACAAATTGTCTATTTGACCCCACTAACGATTAGAAAATCGAACGAACGTTCTTAAAATTAATTTTTTTTTGAAGGAAGACATTGTTTTTGTATGGCCAGCATATAATGTATTACAGTTCTGTTTTGAAAATCAAATTTTTTTTTTTTTCTTTAAATAAAAAAATATGATCTCTGAGTCTGATCATATTTACCAGCTTCAACCTCTAATAGTATATACAGTATATCTCTTCTGTCTTTTTTATTCTCAGATTGGATTAGATATTTTGCTCCCTAACCATATAGTTGGTTATTTATATTTACCACCGCATAGAGATATTTAAGAATAAATTGCCTTTTTTAAACTTTACATATTAACTAAATTATACACCACACTTTTTTTTTAAGGTTATTAACCGATTAATCAAAGCAATAATCAGCCAACTAATCGATTATGAAAATAATCGTTAGTTGCAGTCCTAGAAGTGATTCATGCAGATAGCAGAGAAACCAGGCAGCAGACAGTAATGACACTTGGTGCTCTGGATAGAGACCGTATACACTATACAAGGATATGCTTTGTTCATATTTCATGTCTCTGGTTTAGAACCACTTTAAACTGTGCTTGCTTCAACTTCTGTCAGTCAACACCACTATCCTTTGCAACAATGCTTATGTCCCATTGCAGGTTGAGGTTAGCCCCCTTTTTAACAGTCCAAATAAAATATGTATTCCAGGTTCTTTGATGACGTGACATTTGTGTAATTTGGTGCCCTGGAAAAGTCAGAGGCCTCTCAGCATTAAATTGAACAATCAGGTTTTATGGCTGCTCCAGGGACCTGACGAGGATGACGACATCCCTGCAATGTCCTTGTAAGAAGCAGTGGGACATCTGGGATTTTGCAGATCGAAGTCCATGCAATCAAAAATAAGATGAGAAAGATATAACTGAATATTTTATTTTCATAATTCTAGTAGTATAAATTCTAAAATCATGATACAGTAAAAAGCTGCCTGCATCTTCTCAATAGCAATAAACAGCCAAAGAAAGCTGTAAAATGACTTGGTCAAAAATTCCTGTTACCTCTCTATATGATTTTGAGATTAATTGTTATCCCATATGTTTTTTTTGGTTTTGTATAGTTAGTAGAAAGATTTTGGAAGCCTGTTCTGGATCCGGTCAAATCCTGTTTAAGAGTGCAGCTGAGATCGTTCCCAGCCTCTGTTCCATTACACCATGGGATTCTGGGGTAAGAATATTTGAAGGTTTGTGTCATTTTTGATAAATGGATGGATAATTTAGAGTTACATCTTCAATGGTGATCACTAATGCAGGGGTGTTGGCTGGCATCTTTTGGTGATTGGGTAGGGCACTTAACGGGATTGCTGATGAGATGGGCTGCAGACACTGAATCTTTCTGCAGAAAGAGAAGAGAAGATGTGTGGAAACAAAGCATCAGTTGTGGCAGTGGCTATGCCCAGTAAAAACTGACAAGGGTAAAGTCTTTACCAAATATATTTACTTTACATTATATGACTTGTCTTTACCAAATGGAGCTATATCCAATGAAGATTAAGGGCTTCTTTAGTCAAAGTAGTTGCATAGCCAATATAGTGGTGCATATTTGCTACATAGAACCAGCATGCTCACTGATAGCTAGGAGGGACAATGCACCTCCCAATGATGCCAGGAACTGACAATACCATTACACCACCTGCTGATATCAGGGACTGACAATACACCACCTGGTGATACTAGGACTGACCGTGCATCTCCTGCCAATACTAGGGCCGCCAATAGAGGGATACGGGCAGCTCTCCTGTACTGGGCCTGGATCCCATCAGATCAGCAGGGGGGCTCAGTTGCAACATAGGCTGCCTGTGGCGTATCATCAATTGTAATTTCATCCCTGGGCAATTCTCCAGGATCAGCAAATTCTGGAGCAGAGAACTAAGACCCCTTTCACACTGCCGGCGCCCAGGCGTCAGCGGTAAAGCTTTACTGTTGTTTTAGTGGCGCTATTCGGCTGCTAGCGGGGTGTTTTTTTTTTTTTTATTACAAACGTTTTTTTATTGAGAAAAATAATGTAATACAGTCATTTGACAGTATATAACATATAATAAATGTTATAGGTGCATTTATAAAAGTCAAAATGGTAACAAAAAGAAAAACATATAAATACATTTTTGAAGCATCCAAGAAAAGATTAAAGCGGAAGTAAACCCATCGATTTAACAGTCTAAAAAAAAAAGGCATGCCGTGAATGCTAACTGCACATTGGCTGTGCTCTCAACCAAACAGTCAAACCATCCAATGGCTGGTGTCATAACGGATCACATGTGCAGCACTTTGGCAGTTGAAGATTAAACAGAGGCAAAGATGGCAGCTTCCTTGGCTGAAAACGATAGGGGGGTTTACTTCCACTTTAAGCGAAATACAGACCATCAATATCTGACATAGCGTATCTTGTTAGATGTGGGGGGAGGGTATGACTGAGTATTATAATTTTTGTGAGGTCTGGCTACCCATACTGGTATTCAATCTTGTGGTAGTAGGATATTTCTATGAGATTTCCAGGCCTTTCATCTGCGATCGAATAGGGGCATTTTATCCCCTAGTGTATATAAAATCCTTGCCATTAGCATAATGGAATCTATTCTGTTAAGAACGGAGGACAGGGGAACTGTAGGGGATTTCCAGTGCAGGGCAATGGCCCATAGAGTGGCTAAGCAAATAGTGTGGATAAGACATTCTTCGGTACGGAGGACACCTGGAATTGATGCTCCAAGAAGGCACACGGAGATTTTGAGCTGTATAGGTGTACCCGATATTGCTGACGCTATGGCCCTCACTACCTTCCAAATCGGGGAGATCTGACCACAGTCCCAAAATATTTGCCTGAAGGTACCCGGGAGTTGACATCCCCTGAAACATAGTCCGGAGGTCCCAGGGAAGATGGAGTGAAGTCTGGATGGGGTGTAATACCACCAAGTCAATACTTTGTAAGCTGTTTCTCTAACAGCTAAGGATTTCAAAGCTTTGCGTAAGTTATCCAGCATTGTGTCCCAGTCGTCCGGGTCAAACTGTTCATTACAGTCGGCCTCCCATTTACAGTTATGTGGTGGATCCCCCGGGAACCCTGTAGATAGAGATGATTTATAGAGGGTAGAAATAAAGCATTTTCCTCTGGGGGAGTCACGGAAAATCTGTTTAAATGTAGTTGGGGGGGGGGGGGGAATGGTGAGAGAGCAAAGTGGGAGATGTAAAAATGTCTTATTTGCAAATAATGGTAGTGCTCCCTTTAGTGGAATTTGTTTTTGTGTGCGGAGGAGGTCGAATGTAGCGAAGGAATTACCAACCTGCAGGTCAGCCAAAGTACCCATACAGTTAGAGATCCACCAGGAGAAACCTTCTGGGTGTTTGAATGCTATAGTGAATGAGGGATCTCCTAGAAAGGAAGAGCCTCGGGGTGCAGGCGATACTAGGTCGAGTTTACTCATAGCGATTCCATGGTATAAGAGAATGTGCTACTAGGCCATTTAGGGAGGTGATTTTTTTGAATAGATTTGGTGGGGGACCAAAGTATAGAAGAGAGCCTATAAGGTGTGATGGACTGCGATTCAAATTTGACCCAGGGGACTTTGGGATCAGGAATATTCCATTGGGCAATCTGGGAGAAACGAGTGGCCAGGAAGTAAAGCCAGAGGTTTGGTAAGCCCAGACCACCGTTCGTTTGTGGGTTATACAGAACATGTTTAGAGAATCTAGGCCGTTTGTTCTGCCAGATAAACTTGTTGACATCTTGTTGCAGCTTATCTATAAAGGTTTTAGGGATAAGGATAGGTAGGGCTCTGAAAAGATATAGAAAGTTTAGGTAAGAGGGTCATTTTGATTGCCGTGACTCTCCCGAGGAACGAAATATGGTAAGTGCTCCATAGCATATTCCGGAGACGGGACACACATGCTGGATAGTTTGCTGCAAAGATAGAGGACCATTGTGGTGTGATATAGATAGATGCCCAAGTAGGGTATTTTATCAGTTGACCACTGCAAAGGGAAAGAACTCTGGAGGGTCTCACACTGAGCAGGGGGTATGTTTACGGGAAGTGCTGTGGACTTGGTCATGTTAACTGTAAGTCCAGAAATAGAGGCGAATTTAGATAGCAAGGCAAATAAATTTGGTAGGGAGATTTGGTGTTGGGTTAAAAAGAGCATGACATCATCCGCATACATGCAAAGATAAGATGGGATGGATGCCATTGGCGCTTGATAGCGGTTGCAAGGGGTTCTAGGGCTAGGACAAATAATAGGGGTGATAGGGGGCATCCCTGACGGGTGCCCCTACCCAGTGTGAAAAATCCAAAGTTACAACACGGTATTCTAATTCTCGTTTGCAGGTGATGGTACAAGGCTTGCACTCCCATTAAAAATTCATCCCTGAAACCAATCCTTTGTAGGACTGCGATTGAATAAGGCCATAGTACGATATCGAACGCCTTATTAATATCTAGGCTTAGGAGAAGGACCTGTTGCTTACGTAGATTAGCATCTTGGAGAACATTCAGTGTTAATCGGATATTATCATGAGTGAGTTATGATGAGTCTGTTAGGAATGAAACCTGATTGGTCAGGGGAGGTCAGAGATTCAATAATGTTGGCCAGTCTGTCTGCTAGGGCTCAACTAAAGATTTTGAGGTCATTATTGATGACCGATATTGGTCTATAATTTTGTGTGAGCGAATGATCTTTCATGGGTTTGGGGAGGAGAGACATATTGGCTAAAGTCATTTCAGTAGGGAACTGGTCTCCTGTAAGAATCTTGTTGAACATGCTGGTAAGGCGTGGAATTAAAATGGGGGCATAATGTTTTTAATAACTAGCTGTGAAACCATCTGGGCAAGGGGCATTTCAGGGATTTGATTACTCCTAGCAGTTCCTCTTGTGTGAAGAGGGCATTAAGAGCATCTGTTTGTGATGTTGATAAAGTGGGTAGGGGCAGGGAGGACAGCCAGTCATGGGAGGATTGGGCAGGAAACAGAGGTAGGTGAGAAAGTAGTTTTGGAATAGAAGTTTTCAAAAATATTCAGGACCTCCTTGGGGTGGGAAACTACCTTACCTGAGAAATTACAGAGTTTATAGATATGTGGAGGACGTAGTGTTTGAATCAACTTACGGGCAAACATAGAAGATGCAGTGTTGCTGTGTAGGAGAAAGTTGGCCTTGGACCAACGTAGAGATTTTTCAGTCTTGGCGGATAACAGGGTATCCAACTCAAGTCTTTTCTGAGCTACCATGCGTTCGTTGGACCTTGACGGGTTTCCTATTTGGATTTTGTGAAGTTTGTCCAGTTCAGTAGTTAATGTGTAAATTTGTTGCCATCGCTCGTTGTTTTTCCGTGATGTTATACTAATGAGATGGCCTCTTAACACCGCCTTGTGGGCTACCCAAAGAGTGCTAGGGGATATGTCTGGGGTGGCACTGATAGTGAAGTATTCTTGAATAGCTGTAGAGATTTCTTGGCATATTATAGGGTCAGTAAGGAGGGAATCATTTAATCTCCATTTGTAGGGGGTATCTGATAGACCAATTAGAGAGGTAGATAAGGAGACCATATTGTGATCAGACCAAGGGCAAAGGTGGATAGCAGATTGTGTGGAGTTGGCGAGAATGATAGGAGTGCAGAAAATATAGTCTAATCTAATCTTGCAAAGGAGTTATGAGGATGGGAGTAAAAGGCTTGTTTTATATGACCTATGAAAAAAAGTCGGGTGTTTGTCAGAAGAAAAATGGGTCTCCTGCAGTAATATAATTTGAGCTCCTAGCTTTTTATAATTAGTAAATGCTTTTTTTCCGTTTGTGAGGAGAATTAAAGCCCTGCACATTATGGGTAATACACGTAATCACCATTTATGTAGGTAACATTTTTTAGGCTCACCTGAAAGGTCTAGTGACCCTGGTAGTGCAGTGCTGAAATTCTCCATCACAGGGGGAATGCCAATCAGGAAATATCCTAGACAATAGTCAGCATTAAGATCATAATAAGAAAGTGTGCATCTGGAGTGCTTCAATAACGGAAATGATAAAAACATAACTTGAAATGGAACAACAAAAAAAACAACCAAAAAGAATGCCAGCAGAATAAACTTAAGCTGGACTAACAGTGGGTCAGGTTGCAAATAGCAAGAGCCTGAAACAGTGAAATAAGATGTATAAGGGGCAAAAGCTCCCTTAACTCCTAGGGTCCTATCCAGAATTACGGAGGAAGTCAGGATACGAGAGGAGTGGGGTAGCATGGCATCGACAACCACCGAACAAGCCTGCTAGAAAAAAAGAAAAGTTTAACACAGAATATGTGCATGCAATAATAAATTGACCTGGGATGTCTCCTTATCTAATGGTCTGAGAGCCAAATCAAATAAAAAAATAAATAAAAGGAAGTTCCGAAAGTAGCATCCTGTAAAAGAATCGTTGAGGTAAACAATCCCCCCCACCCCCCCAAAAAAAAGGGGGATTGGTTGATACTCAGTCAAGCAGTTTGAGTGTCACACAAACAGCAAGGTATGCAGGTGACCTAAATGTGTCCTGTAAGGGTACCAAAGTAGTTTGGCATGTAAAGATCAAACCTGCTAGGTAGTCACACAGCTTGCTGAACAAGGATGAAAGGGTCATGCAGTAACCTTATATAAACTGTGTGTTCCGGTAGTTCCAAAAAGGGACAGTAGGTGGTGCTCAGATATCAGGAGATTCCAGTAGATAATTAGAATTCAATAAGAGCAGTAGGAAAGAGTTCACATTAGTGACAATAAAAATGCTTGCGGTCAGTTTTGATGGGCGTTTTGGCCAGCTTTCATGTCTGTTACTTCTGCGGTCTCGTCTCGGAGATGGAGTGCGCCAGATGGGCATTGGTCTGGGAGTGGAAGGTGGGCAAGGAAGGGATTCAGCCTCTATGAGGCCCAATTTAACAAGAATTTCTTGACCTTCCGACAGTGTAGTCGCTGTATAAGTTGTACCGTTATGGGTAATGGAAAGCTTGAAGGGGAAGCCCCATCTGTAGCGAATGTGTGCATTTGCTAGCACCGCGGTGACCTCTTTCATCTTACGGCGTCTGTCCAGGGTTGCTGGAGAGATGTCCGCATATATTTGAATTGGAGTGTCATCCAGGGAGATATTGTGAGAATTGCGGGCACCCCTGAGGATCTCTTCTTTAATGAGGAAGTCTTTTAGGCAGAGGACAATGTCACGGCGGGGGTTTACCAGATGGGGGTTTAGGGCGGATTGCCCTGTGTATACGGTCGCAGGTGAAAGCTTCCATCTCACGGTCTGGCAGGAGGGATTGGAATAATTTGTGCATAGCAGGGATAAGATCAGAGGTGCTTTCAGGAACCCATCTGATCCTGAGATTGTTCCTGCGATTACGATTGTCGAGGTCTTTGACTTGGGATTGTAATTGAGAGACAGTCACAGTAAGTGACTCAAACTCTCTGGAGAGATCATTGTGAGCTATACTGAGTTCATCATGCTTAGTTTCTAAGCGATCAGTGCGGGCTCCCAAAGCAGAGATCTCCCGTGTTAAGGTATTAGTGCTTTTGTGCAGCTCTGTTTGGAACTTGGTGGCTATTTTGCTGTAAATAGATTCCAGGCTTTTATCTAAGTCAGCTTTTGTAAGGGGAGAGAGTACTCAGTCTTGTGAAGGAGCAGCAATGTCCTGCGAGTCCTGTAGTGAGGGAGAAGCAGGGCTGCCGGCGCCATCTTGGGACATGCTGTAGCGTTCCTGGTTCCTCAGCAGATAGTTGGTAAGTGACCTCTGCGCGGTCTTTCTGCTTTTTTTTTTTTTTTGAGCTTCGGCGGCATGCACAACTCGGTCCCGGGGTTGTTGGGGGCTGTTGTGGCAAGTTTGGTGCACTTCTGGCCCCGGGAATCAGGCTAAATGGTTGGAGTAGTACGGAGCTACTCAGTCATGCGGCCGGTCCCATGGAAGTCGCGCATGCACCCCCCTTAGCGGGGTGGTTTTAACCCATGCTAGCGGCCGAAAAGGGGTTAAATCCGCCCGCAAAACGCAGCTTTAGCTGCGCTTTAGCAGCACTGCCCCATTGTTTTCAATGGGCATGGGGTGCTTTAGGAGCGGTGAGTTCACCACTCCTAATGTGCTCCAAAGAATCTGCTGGCAGGACTTTTTTCTGACGCCCTGCCAGCGCACCGCTTTGTAGAACCACCTTTTGCTGTAATTACAGCTGCAAGTCTTTTTGGGGGTGTCTCTACTAGCTTTGCACATCTAGAGAGTGAGATTTTTGCCCATTCTTCTTTGCAAAATATATCAAGCTCTGTCGGATTGGAGAGCGTCTGTAAACAGCAATTTTCAAGTCTGACCACAGATTCTCAATTGGATTTAGGTCTGAACTTTGACTGGGCCATTTTAACACATGAATATGCTTTGATCTAAACCACTCTATTGTAGCTCTGACTGTATGTTTAGGGTTGTTGTCTTGCCGGAAGGTGAACCTCTGCCTCAGTCTCAAGTCTTTTGTAGACTCTAATGCCGTGTACACACGACCGGACTCTTCGACCAAACTGGTCCGACGGAACAAATCCGTCGGACATTACAATCGTGTGTGGGCTTCATCGGACCTCTTCGGTCGAAAAATCTGAAGGACTTTAGAAATAAAACATGTTTCAAATCTTTCCGACAGACTCGCGTCTGCCCGAAAAATCTGTTCGTCTGTATGCTAGTCCGACGGACGAAAAACGACTCAAGGGCAGCTATTGGCTACTGGCTATGAACTACCCTAATCTACTCCCTTCGTACATCATCACGTTCAAACGACCGGACTTTCGAACGGACTTTAGTCAGTTCGTGTGTGTGCAAGTCCGGCCATTCAAAAGTGCGTCGGAAAGACTGTCGGACCTTTTTGATGCCGAAAAGTTTGGTCGTGTGTACACGGCATAACAGGTTTTCTTCTAAGATTGCCCTGTATTTTGCTCCATCCATCTTCCCATCAACTCTGAACAGTTTCCCTGACCCTGCTGAAGAAAAGCATCCCCACAACATGATGCTGCCACCATTGTGTTTCACGGTGGGGATAGTGTGTTCAGGGTAATGTGCAGTGTTAATTTTTTGCCACACATAGCGTTTTGCTTTTAGGCCAAAAAGTTCAATTTTGGTCTCATCTGACCATAGCACCTTCTTCCACATGTTTGCTGTGTCCCCCACATGGCTTCTCGCGAACTGCAAATGGAACTTCTTATGGTTTTCTTTAAACAATGGCTTTCTTCTCACCACTCTTCCATAAAGGCCAGATTTGTGGAGTGCATGACTAATAGTTGTTCTGTAAACATATTCTCCCAACTTTTTAGATGTGGATCTCTGCAGGTCCTCCAGAGTTACCATGGGCCTCTTGGCTGCTTCTGTGATGCTCTCCTTGCCCAGCTTGTCAGTTTGGGTGGACGGCCATATGTTGGTACGTTTACAGTTGTGCCATACTCTTTCCATTGTTGGATGGTGGATTGAACAGTGCTCCCTGAGATGTTTGGGATATTTTTTTATAACCTAACCCTGCATTAAACTCCTCCACAACTTTTTATCCCCTACCTGTCTGGTTTGTTCCTTGGCCTTCATGATGCTGTTTGTTCACTAAGGTTCTCTAACAAACCTCTGTGGGCTTCACAGCACAGCTATATTTATACTGAGATTAAATTGCACACAGGTGGACTCTATTTACTAATTGGGTGACTTCTGAAGGCAATTGGTTCAACTAGATTTTAGTTAGAGGTATCGGAGTAAAAGAGTTGAATACAAATGTATGCCACACTTTTCTTTTTTTTTTTATTATCAAATTTTTTTTTTTTTTTTTTAACATTTCCATTTAAAAACCACATTGAATCATTTGTACATACATTTTGGCATGAAAACATCCTTATCTCATTTCCCCCCTCCCCCCCAAAAAAAACAAAAAAAAAACGGTAGCCTCCTCCCCCCCCCCCTAGTGAATCAAGTCGTGAAGAAGATAAAAAAAAGTATTAAGTGTTTTTACTTTAACCCCCTTTCTCCCTTATAATTTGTAATTTAAAGTTGTGTTTTAAACTATTTCCCCATAGAGAAAAAAAAGGGGGGGGGGGACCCATATCTCCCTTTCCCTTCCCCCATGTGATTTGTGAATAGAAATTTGATTCATAGTGCGCTTCCCAACTTAATGGGAGGAGAGAGAGAGGACCAGAGAGAAGACAGAGAGAGAACGAGAGAAAAGGGAGAGAAAAAAAAAAAAAAAATGTTATCTTCCCTCCCCCATTGCCTCACCCCCCCCCCCCCCCCGTGGCACCTAGAGCGAAGTCATTATTGTTCTGTTTATTATTCAATCTCTGCTTGACATAGTTCCCATTCTGTCCATATTTGTGCAAACCTCTCTTTTCTATTTTCCATCTTATGTAGCCATCTCTCGGCCTCCATTATTAGGTTAACTTCCTTCTTCCAATCAAGAATGGTTGGACATTTGGACTGTTTCCATAGCCTCGGTATCAGTAGTTTAGCTGCGTTTATTAAGTATGGTAAAATACTGTTTGTGTATATCCTACGTGACTTCATTGACCCATGGAATAGAAAGTTTAAAGGTGTTAATTCTATCTGTCCCTGTGATAATCTCTCTATCCATGGGGCAATTTCTTGCCAGAACTTTCTTATCCTGGGACATGCCCACCATAAATGAAGTAGGGTGCCTCTCTGGCCGCAACCTCTCCAACATCTAGTATCTACCGTAGGGTACATCTGTGCCAATTTCACTGGGGTTCGATAACATCTGGTCAGGAGTTTATAGGATGTTTCCTGAATATGTGAACTTTTCAAAGTATAGTATGTCGAATCAATAAGTTCTTTAATTTGTGTCTTAGTGAAACTACAATTTAATTCCCCTTCCCATTCTCTAATGTAATAAGGTGTTGTATTTTTTCTAGTCCCTAAAATTAGTGTATACATTTGTGACAGTAGATGTCTAGGTTTTGTCATCTTTACATGTTTCATTTCAAATATGGTAAGTGAGTTCAGAGGTCTCATCAAGGTCTTCAATTTATTGAAAAAACATTTTAATTGATGGTACCTCCATTCCATCAATGGTATTGTTCCCATCTTTTGTATCAATACTGTTAAGGTTAATAATGTTCCCTTCGGTGCAAATTTTGCCACATGTGGTGTCCCCTTCTTTCCCCCAGTTCCCCATAGATCCCACTTCTTCTCCTGGTAAAAACCACGGGAAACCCTCCACTGGGGTTAGCGGGGATATCTGTGGGGCATAATCTCCAAATTCATTAAGTTGATCCCATATTTTTAGGGTGTTCTGAGTTAATGGTGATGTCCATTTTGAAAGGCCCCTGTTTATCTTTGGGATCCAGGGTATTCCCATTAAACTCCTTCCTGCCATTTTCTGCTCCAAAGATACCCAGATTTTTTTTTTTTTATTTGATCATGACTCCAATTTAGGATGCGTACTGGGGCCTTAGCCTTATAGTATAATTTTACATCTGGTAACCCCATACCTCCTTCTGACTTCCCTTTACAGAATATATCATATGCTAGTCATATGGGGCGTTTATTATTCCATACAAAGGATGTAAAGGCCCTCCGTATATTTTTAAAGAAATTCTGAGAAAGTGGAATTGGCACTGTATATAAAGTATAAATAATTTTAGGCTGTATGCTTATTTTTATTGCACTTACCCTTCCGAACCAGGTTAATGATTACCCCTTCCACTTCCTCAGGTCCTCTATTACCCCTTCCATTGAAACTTTGTAATTCAGATCATATAGAAGTTTAAGGTCTGCTGTTATATGTGTTCCTAAGTAAACGAGGAATTTTTCATTCCATATAAAATAAGAAAACTTAAAGATGCCAAATTTTTATTAATGACAGCATTCAAAACAGCCAAACTTGATGTCTTGAATGCTTTTAAGTGCAAAGGAGGGATTTGGGGTCTTATAGACCCTAGATCCCTCCATAAAGTGTACCTGTTACTGCCTATTGCTGTCACAAGGGATGTTTACATTCTTTGTGACAGCAATAAAAGTGATCAGAAAGTTTTTTTTATTTTTATTTTTTTAAAGGACGGTGTAACAATAAAAAAATAAGAAAAAAATTTAATAAGAAAAAAAAAAGCTCAAACGCCCCATCCCTCCGTGCTTGTGCGCAGAATCAAAATGCATACGCAAGTCACGCGCACAAATGTAAACCGTGTATAAACCACACTTGTGAGGTATCGCCACGATCATTAGAGCGAGAGCAATAATTCTAGCACAAGACTTCCTCTGTAACTCTAAACTGGTAACCTGTAGACATTTTTAATGAGTTGCCTGTGGAGATTTTTCTTGTCAAATTTGTTTATTGATTTTGAAAATATAAACCTTGGTACAATTAACAAAATATTGATTACATTAAATGGTAGCATTAGTTGAATTTACATGTCAGATCTTAGCATTTCTTGTAGTTACAAGCATTTAAAGATTTAAGTAGGTTATATGTTTTTCGAAAGACTAAGGTGTTACAATCAATTTTAACAATTATATAATCAAGAGCAAAAAAAAAATAATTAAAAAGTTGGTAAACTTTTAACTTTTAGAGTAATATGTAATAAAGAAATAATATTAATTCATACAAGATTCAGTTACTTATAATGGGACATTAGAGCTTACTAACTATTATTGTATTCTAATTGAACATTTTAAAGTGAATGTTTCGCTACCATTTTGTTAAGTAATTATAAATAGGAGAAGACAGGATAGAATAAGGAGAGAAGAAAAGACTAAAAGGAAAGTAAAGATAAGAAGAGGAAAGAACAAGAAAAAAAAAAAAGGTTTCCGGGCATTTCTTAGTAACAATATATACATAGTTTCTATTTATCAATTATTCAAAACAAAATGATATAGTTACCAAGGTCTTAGTAAAGAAGTGTCAAAATTAGGAGAAAGAAAGTGGGTTACTCAAGGACTCCATATTTTCTCAAATTTAGGTATGGCATCTGTTTTTGAGAGGATCATGGCTTGATGTATTCTATTCATAGTTTCAGAAAGCATTAATGATGAGGACTTCCACGCTTTAGCGATGGACTGCTTTGTGGGTGTGGTAATTTGTAGAAGGAGTTTAAATTGTGTATAGGAGATTTGGGTAGGCTTTAAATTTAGAAGCGCAATTGTCGGATCTGGGATGATAGTTTTCTTGAATAATTTAGAGAGCATTAGGAATATTTCTTTTCAATAATTTTTTGCTATATGGCAATCCCAAAAGATATAAAAATGCGTTCCTGGATCGCCTGTGGAGATTTTTAAGTACCGTAGTTTGTTGCCATTCCACGAGTGTGTGCAATTTTAAAGCATTACATGTTAGGTGTCTATTTGGCTTTCCTTTTTTTTTATTTTTTAATTCATGGAAGTTTATTTCTTCCAAAAAAATTTAGTTTGAAAGACCACTGAGCAAATGTCAGAAAAAGGCTTAGACATGAAGGAGTTAATGACAGTGCAATCATAGGCATTGTGCATATACCTGGTGGGCATAAGTAGTAATCCGAATTCTCCTCTCTTGACTTTTTACAGTACGGCAGTATTGAGGTGTTTAAGTTACATCTTTGAGAGCAGTACAGTGATAACCAAAATGTTAGAAATTGTCACTTTAACCACTTAAGCCCCAGACCAATTTGCAGCCAAAGGGCCAGGCCCCTTTTTGCGATTCGGCACTGCGTCGCTTTAACTGACAATTGCGCGGTCGTGCGACGTGGCTCCCAAACAAAATTGGCATCTTTTTTTCCCACAAATAGAGCTTTCTTTTGGTGGTATTTGATCGCCTATGCGGTTTTTATTTTTTGCGCTATAAACAAAAATAGAGCGACAATTTTTAAAAAAATGCAATATTTTTTACTTTTTGCTATAATAAATATCCCCAAAAAATATATATAAATTTTTTTTTTCCTCAGTTTAGGCCGATACGTATTCTTCTACATATTTTTGGTAAAAAAAAATCGCAATTAGCGATTTATTGATTGGTTTGCGCAAAAGTTATAGCGTTTACAAAATAGGGGATAGTTTTATAGCATTTTTATTAATATATTTTTTTTTTTTTTACTAGTAATGGCGGCGATCAGCCATTTTTATTGTGACTGCGACATGGCGGACACATCGGACATTTTTGACACATTTTTGGGACCATAGTCATTTTATACAGCAATCAATGCTATTTAAATGCACTGATGCCTGTATAAATGACACTGGCAGTGAAAGTTAACCACTAGGGGGCGGGGAGGGGTTAGGTCTGTGACGTGTGTGTTTTTTTTTACAGTAGGGGGCGTGGCTAAACGTCTGATGTCACTGATCGGCTTTCCCGATGACAGGGAACACAGGGAGAGGTTTGTTTACACAGACCTCTCCCCGTTCTTCAGCTCTGTGACCCACGGCCGCGGTCACGGAGCTCAGGACCGGGTTGCGAGCGCGCCACCCACGGCTGGGCAATTAAAGGGGACGTACCGGTACGTGCTTTTGCCCAGCCGTGCTATTCTGCCGACGTAAATGTGCAGGAGGCGGTCCTGAAGTGGTTAATGCAGATTCAGTTTATATAGAGTACAACCTTCATTGCTTATTGATACCTCATCATGAGATTGAAAACTTCTACATATGAGAACTAGGTGTACCGAAATAAACTTTAAAGCAGGTGGTATCCTGGTGGAAACTAATATACTGTATCTTCTACAGAAACATTATTTGTTTATCTGTTTCTTGTTGATTGTAACACGTCAGTTCAGAGTTCTATGAATGTAAAAGATTCACGTGGCATTAATCTGGAGAAAAGCATTGCCCAATAAATAGGAACTTTTACCTGGATGGAAATAGATGACATAATATAGTAACTAGCATAGATACAAATCGTTTCCCTATCAAAATGTAATATTATATGCAGCTGAGATAAAGGAAGTTACAGACTACAGTACATTCCAGCTGGACCAGTGTGGTGCTTTTTGGATTCTGGCTGCAGTGGTTTGCAGAGTATGCAAATTAAAACGAAATGACAGACAAAATTTAACTCCCCCCCAGGAGTTTTTACCCATAATGGGCAAGTATTATAGCATATTTACGTATTTTAGCACACACCTTGCAATACAGACCTTGCAAAGCCCCCTCCAGTAATGTGATGTACAGTACATGTTCTGTTGCCAGTGCTTCTATCTTCATCCAGTGTACCTCAGGGTTAATGTTTGAGAAAATAAGCCCCATAAAATGGTTATTGATCGCAGATGCATCCATATGGAAGAGAATGCTTGAGATACAGTGAGGGAAAAAAAGTATTTGATCCTCTGATTTTGTACGTTTGCCCACTGACAAAGAAATTATTTGTCTAGAATTTTAATGGTAGGTTTATTTTAACAGTGAGAGACGGAACAACAACAAAAATATCCAGAAAAACGCATTCCAATAAAGTTATACATTGATTTGCATTTTAATGAGTGAAATAAGGATTTGGCCCATCACAAAACATGACTTGGTGGCACAACCCGTGTTGGCAATCAGAGGTCAGACGTTTCTTGTAGTTGGCCACCAGGTTTGCACACATCTCAGGAGGGATTTTGTCCCACTTCTCTTTGCAGATCCTCTCCAATTCATTAAGGTTTCGAGGCTGATGTTTGGTAACTCGAACCTTCAGTTCCCTCCACATATTTTCTATGGGATTAAGGTCTGGAGACTGGCTAGGCCACTCCAGGACCTTTAATGTGCTTCTTGATCCACTCCTTTGTTGCCTTGTGTTTTGGGTCATTGTCATGCTGGAATACCCATCCAGGACCCATTTTCAATGTCCTGTCCCCTTAGCAGAAAAACACCTCCAACGCATAATGTTTCCACCTCCATTCTTGACAGTGGGGATGGTGTTTTTGGGTTCATAGGCGGCATTCCTCCTCCTCCAAACATGGTGAGTTGGGTTGATGCAAAAGAGCTTGATTTTGGTCTCCTCTGACCACAACACTTTCACCCAGTTCTCCTCTGAATCATTCAGATGTTCATTAGCAAACTCCAGAAGGGCCTGTACATGTGCTTTCTTGAGCAGGGGAGCTTGCAGGCGCTGCAGGATGTCAGTCCTTCATGGTGTAGTGTATTGCCAATTGTTTTCTTGGTGACTATGGTTCCAGCTGCCTTGAGATCATTGACAAAATTCACCCCATGTAGTTCTGGGCTGATTTCTTTGAGAGACGGCTCCTAATCTCAGCTTGTTACCTGTATAGAAGACACCTGGGAGCCATAAATCTTGCTGATTGATAGGGGATCAAATACTTATTTCACTCATTAAAACACAAATTAATTTATAACTTTTTGGAAATGCGTTTTTCTGGATATTTTTGTTCTGTCTCACTGTCAAAATAAACCTATCAATAAAATTATAGACTGATGATTTCTTTGTCAGTATGCAAATGTAGAAAATCAGCAGGGGATCAAATACTTGTTTCCCTCATTGTAATTGTTTATATTAAGGATTGGTCTTTAGTCATCCTGGAATGTATGTATACACCGTCAACACACTTTGTGGCACTAACAGCCACTTTGGCAAAATGGTGCGAGTAGACACTGTTAAAAACCCTGAAAAATATACAATGATGTATGTGATTAAAAACAATATACTGTATATAAAAACATTTTGTATACTGTATATATATCTATTTTAGTGTGTGTGTGTGTGTGTGTGTATATATATATATATATATAATATATATATATATATATATATATATATATATATATATATATATATATATATATATATATATATATATATATATATATATATATATATAATGTATGTGTGTGTGTATATTATACAGTATCTCACAAAAGTGAGTACACCCCTCACATTTTTGTAAATATTTTTATATCTTTTCATGTGACAACACTGAAGAAATTACACTTTGCTACAATGTAAAGTAGTGAGTGTACAGCTTGTATAACAGTGTAAATTTGCTGTCCCCTCAAAATAATAAAACACACATCCATTAATGTCTAAACCGCTGGCAACAAAAGTGAGTACACCCCTAAGTGAAAATGTCCAAATTGGCCCCAATTATGTGATTCGTTAGTGTTACAAGGTCTCAAGTGTGAATGGGGAGCAGGTATGTTAAATTTGGTGTTATCGCTCTCACTCTCTCTCATACTGGTCACTGGAAGTTCAACATGGCACCTCATAGCAAAGGTCTCTCTGTGGATCTGGAAAAAAGAATTGTTGCTCTACATAAAGATGCACGGTGGCCAAGTCCATGCAGCAGTTTAACAGGACAGGTTCCACTCAGAACAGGCCTTGCCATGGTCCACCAAAGAAGTTGAGTGCACGTGCTCAACGTCATATCGAGAGGATGTCTTTGGGAAATAGATGTATGAGTGCTGCC
This sequence comes from Lithobates sylvaticus, assembly GCA_028564925.1. Taxonomy (NCBI): domain Eukaryota; kingdom Metazoa; phylum Chordata; class Amphibia; order Anura; family Ranidae; genus Lithobates; species Lithobates sylvaticus. The sequence goes on from CM053035.1 coordinate 51,674,121, forward strand.
AGCACTGCTGCAAAGGTTGAAGGGGTGAGGGATCAGCCTGTCAGTGCTCAGACAATACGCCGCACACTTCATAAAATTGGTCTGCATGGCTGTTGTCCCAGAAGGAAGCCTCTTCTAAAGATGATGCACAAGAAAGCCCGCAAACAGTTTGCTGAAGACAAGCAGACTAAGGTCATGGATTACTGGAACCATGTCCTGTGGTCTGATGAGACCAAGATAAACTTATTTGGTTCAGATGGTGTCAAGCGTGTGTGGTGGCAACCAGGTGAGGAGTACAAAGACAAGTGTGTCTTGCCTACAGCATGTGGTGGGAGTGTCATGGTCTGGGGCTGCATGAGTGCTTCCGGCACTGGGGAGCTACAGTTCATTGAGGGAACCATGAATGCCAACATGTACTGTGACATACTGAAGCAGAGCATGATCCCCTCCCTTCGGAGACAGGGAAGTATTCCAACATAAAAACCCCAAACACCCCTCCAAGATGACCACTGCCTTGCTAAAGAAGATAAGGGTAAAGGGTAAATGTGATGGACTGGCCAAGCAGGTCTCCAGGCCTAAACCCTATTGAGCATCCTCAAACGGAAGTTGGAGGAGCGCAAGGTATCTAACATCCACCAGCTCCGTGATGTCATCATGGAGGAGTGGAAGAGGACTCCAGTGGCAACCTGTGAAACTCTGGTGAACTCCATGCCCAAGAAGGTTAAGGCAATGCTGGAAAATAATGGTGGCCCACAAAATATTGACACTTTGGGCCCAGTTTGGACATTTTCACTTAGGGGTGTACACACTTTTGTTTACAGCGGTTTAGACATTAATGGCTGTGTTTTGTTATTTTGAGGGGACAGCAAATTTACACTGTTATACAAGCTGTACACTCACTACTTTACATTGTATTTACAAAAATGTGAGGGGTTTACTCAATTTTGTGATAGATATAGAATATATATATATATATATATATATATATATATATATATATATAATATATATATATATATATATATATATATATATATATATATGTATATGTATGTCTCTATCTATTATTGGACTTGTGTCTTTTTTTTTCAACCTCACCTGCTATGTAACATATATATATATATATATATATATATATAGTAATGTGTGAAATAATAGGTAAAAGATACAGATGATATTTTTTAAGCCAATGTTCTAAAATTTCTTAACAAATATTATATGATATGCCAGAACTACAGAGGAGGAATCGGATAATGGGTAGAAGAGGTAGTTTACTGATCTGCTGGATGCATTCCAGTTGGCATATGCACACCATGTGTAACAAATGCATCATGGTGTAGAAATGTGGCAGCCGGTGGAGTTGATAACAGTGGTCTATGGCAGATCTGCATATACTATAAGAGCTTATAATAACATCATATAAAGACATCATGAAGCAAAATAAAGTGACTGATGCTTTAAATGCGGCTGGTACTCTGGCAAGTTGATTAGTCATATGCATGATGTGACATAAGTGCAATTTTAAATAAAGTGACTGGTGCTTTAAATGCAATTAGTGCTATAACAAATTAATTATTCATATGCATGTACATATTGTGACATAAGTGCAATCTTGATATAAAGTGACTTGTGCTTTATTGAACAAATTGATATGGCACAGTTCTTAAATGAAAACACAGTCTTTGGTTTTTGATTGTGCCTCTGTGCTGGTGCTTCTTATAAGTATTGACCCAGCTAAGGGGTATTTCACATTCATGCGTTTCGTCATCAAGACGTTATCTGGAGCGGCACTGATCAAGACGACGTCTTGATGCCAAAACGCATAGGGTGGATAGCGCCTTTGTGTCACTTCCGGTTCAGAGCTGTGGAACGCAAATCGTCCTGGCTCCCTGATTTTTAAACCTTTTAAGTATACAGAGATAATGTAAATAGGTTTCCAACCGTATACACCTAATAAATCTTTTTGGAAAACGGTATTATTCTATGGGGATCTTCTTTTTTTTCTGTATGAGGGTGAAACTGATGATCATCTAAAAGACCAAAGCCAGGAGGGATCTTTAAAGGCGTGGATCTGGAAACTGCTGCACAGTGGTAAACACTAAATATGAAATACCCCTTTGTGTGGTGAATACTCCCGGTGAGTTGAACACCTATAGAGGAGCACCAGCACAGAGACACGATTGAAAAGCACCTGTAATTTTTTACTAAAGACTGTGTTTTCATATAAGAACTGTGTCATATCAATTTCTTCACTGAAGCACAAGTCCCTTTATATCAAGATTGCACTTTTGTCACAATGTGTAGATGAATAATTAATTTGTTATAGCACTAAGTGCGTTTAAAGCACCAGTCACTTTATTTAAAATTGCACTTATGTCACATTATGCATATGACTAATCAACTTGCCAGAGTACCAGCCGCATTTTAAGCATCAGTCACTTTATGTTTACATGTTATATTCTTTTTGCACCAAGGTTTGTTAATTTATTTAACCAACCAGTTATTGGCTAGAGTGCATCATTGGAGCAATCAGCCCCCTGGTATCATTTTAGAACAGAGCTACATCTACTTTTTAATCTATCATTTATCCTATACTCCACTTAGGTGGTTGTATTAGTAGGTGCAGCAGTTCCATTTAATTTAGCCATTTGCGTGGGACCTTCATGATGCCATTTGTAGCAAATGGTAATCTATTATATTTCCGATGCGGGAGTGATGGGAATCAATTCCGCTGATATCAGGAGCGAACCAGGGGATTGATAAGACATTCATCTCTCAATAGAGTGAGCAATATTCTCCGGGAAAAACACAAGATTCCTGACATAAGAGGTCGCTTGCTAGGTTCTCAAAAATGACCACATTTGGAGGGACCTCTGCCTGAAAAGAGAAAAAAAGAGTTATTTATAGGGGAGCTTTAGGGGAAAGATTGCCCCAAGTTGCCCGGGATACACAACTCCGTGGGGAAAAATAAAATCTGAAACTTTTACTTCCAGTTCCACGGCAAAAAATATAGATCAAACACCTACTAAACTTTGTGGCACACAATATGTAGTCTGCAGGCCGCATTTTTGCATGAGATTCAGAGTCTTGTTCTCTATAATTTTTTCACTTTCGGGTTCATCGACCCTCTCATTTAAGGCTGTTTAAAGGCAAAAATTTTTATTTTATTTATTTTTCTCTATGTATTTTTTTTTTGGGACCACCCACAGCTTCCGTTTATGAAGCTAAACAAACCTTGCTCTTTCTATGTGCAAATGCAAGAGCCCTACTTTTTTCTCCCCAAGCCATGTATACTGTAGTCCTCTACTAAGCTAAACACTGCAGTTAAGTTACAGTTAGTCTTAATTCTGGCATGGCACACGGTACTGGTCTTAAGACCCCTTTCACATCGAGCCGCCTATAGGCGCGGCGGTAAAACGCAGCTATTTTTAGTGGCGTTTTACCGGCAGATTTGGGGCGCATTTCGGCCGCTAGCGGGGCACTTTTAACCCCCGCTAGCGGCTGAGCAAGGGTTAAAACCACCCGCAATAGCCCTCCGGCTTTCACACTGGAGACATCGGTGCAGCTGTTTTAGGGCGGATTGCAGGCGCCATTTCTAACGCTATAGCGCCTGCAAAACGCACTTGGTGTGAAAGGGGTCTAAAGTTCACCTTTTGCAAAGTCCATCCTGTGTGAAACATATTTTTTTCCTCCTTTTTTTTTTTTTTTTTGTGCAACTGTCGGCATGTAAAGGATGGCAGACGGAAATGCCCCATAGTTCCTTGTATAGCGCTTTACAAGTACGCTGCTTAGTCTGTCTAAAGCACGCAATCGCCAAGATGCTTGGTTTAAAAAACTGATTAAAACACCTATGCAGCAAATCCATTGTTTGGGTTGGTTGTTAATTTCACAGGTCCCTGCTCACAACCTGTGTTAAGTGAGCACTCCCTTTCCCCGTTTTTTTTACTGGCGCAACTCTCATTGGTTCTATAGTATTTATTAATATGCATTTTAAACATGATGACACATTTATTTTGCAAAGGTGAACTTGTCCTTCAACATTTTAACTAGCTATGTTATTACCTGTACCTACAAGTATAAAGATAAAGGTCTGCAACAGAATATGCCTGAATATAGCACGTGTTGATAAACGGGGAACTTTCATAGAAAAGACTATAAAACCATGTCGTCATTTTGTTAATGGTTTGCGCAAGTACTGTACAACTAAAACACTCCACGGCTGTTACTTGGTAAACCAGTTTTAAGCAGGAATTCCTAGTTGACATGTGTGGCAGACAATAAATGCAGAGTCAATTGCATTGTCCTTCAAAGAATTCAGCAAATATTAACAAACAAGCCCATTTAATGGGTTGTGCCATTGCTTTTGCCATTACTACCTTAATGTGGTAAGGTATTCTATAGCTTAAGGTATAGCTAAAGCTAACTTTTTTTATTTTTTTACGTTTTGCATAGAAATTTGAAACCTCTATCCGTTTTTTTTTTTTGCCATCTGTATCCCATTACAGCAGGGGTAGACAACCTTAAAGATAAGAGATGTACCTGACCAACATTGGAGACGTCAAAGACCACCGGCCACAGTGTTGCCTCTTCACACCTGATTTAAACCTCTAATTGTCACACTACCATGTCACAATTGTGTGCAGTGCACGGCAATCATGGGTTTAATGAGGATACAATCTATTGCCTCCTCAACACCTATCAAACACTCGGATCGCTTTTAAGAGGAGCACCAGTGCCTGCTGCACTTGTAAATGATCCCTTAGTTGCATTGGGCAGCGGCACCCTTAAGGCTCATTCACACATAAAGCTGGGGGTGTAAAACACTGTGCTTGCGTTTTTACAGCCCATAATCCCTATCGCCTTTAGCTGCTGAGGCAGCAGCCAATGATGTACACATGCTGTAGAAGGAATTAAACCCCATGTTGCTTTTGGTGGTTTTCCTGCAGCTTGCCAATCGTGACCCATTTCAAGTAAATGGGGCCACTCTGCAAGCGCCCTGCAACTGCATGCTTCTGCAGGGTCAAAGGGGTTAAAGCAGGTGGTGAGAAAGCAACACAACACTGCCTGCTTTAACCCTTTGTTTTCTGTACTGCGCAAAGTTGTAGGGCATATGCAGAGCGGCCTCATTCACTTGAATAGGTCATGCTTGCCAATTGCTTCACCCATTAACCATGACAGGGCGTAAAAATCCTGGTGCTGCTGCAATGTGTACACCCCTGGCCACTGCAGCTAAAGAGGGTGCGGTTGGGGCGGGGGTGGTAAAAACATGTCTATGGGGTTTTACCACCCCCCAAACTACAAATGTATATTAACTCTTACTGTTCTGAGCCTGCTTTCACACTGATGTGCTGTGGTTTACCTGCACTGCGGGTGCAGCACAGTGCATCTGGGTTAGCTGCGCTTTGCCATAGACTTCTATTATATTCTGCATGTGTGTTGTACTTTCTGAAAGCGCACAAAAACTCCTGTTTTCAGGTACACTGCACCCCGAAGTGTGGGTAAAGCACAGCGCATTAGTGTGAAAGCAGCCCTATACTATTATGCCCAGTGTATTGCTTCACACTGACCTGCAGATCTCTTCTTTCCTATTGCTGGCACCACTCTGGAGACCGCTAGCTGGGATAAGAGGTGGAGTGCAGTTGGTATCACTCTGCATGGGAGAGCCGTCACTCTACAGGAGCCGGCACTACAGCGGAGGCATCAGCTTATGTGGTCCTTGCTCCCTACTACAGTTCCAACTTTACAAGCAGTTCCTCTGCATTGCACTCTGTTTGATGCTCTGGAATGGCGAGTCAGCAAGCCCAGACCACGATCTACCTAGATTGCGATTTACATGTTTCTAACCCCTGCATTACATGGATTCCCTATCCAGTATACACAATAAGAGAAGATGTTTCTCCAAAGAAAGGAAAAGTACCCTCTAAGCCCCCGTACACACGGTCGGAAATTTGACCACAAAAGCCGTCTGATTTTTTCCGACGGATTTTGTCCGAAACTGGTGTTGCATACACACGGTCGGACAAAGTTGTCGGAAAATCCGATCATTCCGAACGTGGTGTCGTTCGTTGCGTACGACGGAACTACGCAAAGGCTAGTAGCCAATAGCTTTGGTCTCGTAATTTGATCTGCGCATGTGTGGCACTTTGTCCGTCGGAATTCTCTACACACGATCGGAAAAAGTTTGATCGGATTTTGTTGTCGGAAAATTTGAGAGCAGGATCTCAAATTTTTTCCGTCGGAAGTTCTGAAGAAAAAGTCAGATGGAGCCCACACATGGGCGGATTTTCCGACAACATGGTTCGATCGGACATTTTCCAACGGAATTTCTGACCTTTGTGTACAGGGGCTAAGACAATTATTTCTTCAACATTGTGTCTCCATTGGAAGTTTTCCTTTCAGTACCTCTGTTCTGGTGACCATTCAGTTTTGGATTTTCATATGCTTTAATTTCCGACGACATTGCTCACCAAAACAAATAGAAAAGGTGAATCTCCGTAGCGGGCACACAGACAGAAATAACAATCTATTGTTATCAAAAGGAAATATTGTATGTGTATACTCCCCAGGGTTTTGTGAAAGTCATAAAATTGCAGCAACAATTGTCTCATGTGGGAACTGGTACCTTCATCTTAAAACAAAACTAAACAAAGAAAAATTTATAAAAACCACTAACCTAAATTAGTGTCAAAAGCTATTTTAAATACATTACAATGTTTTTTGTATGAAAGGTATGTCACAAAATATAGTTTTTATGATGCTGGGTACTATGTGCCTGAACATGCGTGCTGTCTGTCTTCTGTGTCTTACCTGCTGAGTTGAGCTAGTAACCTGTGCAAAAGCTAAATAAACATTTTTAAAAAAAAATACAAAAGCTAAAAACCAAGTAATTTGGCATACTTGTATATCAAATATATAAAATACTTTTAAACGTGGCCAATCCAGCTTTGTACATAAGAATAAAATATTACTATATACAAAAGTACAAAACAATTACAAAGACAGTCCACATGATATAGACTGCATCATATAGATCAGGGGTGTCCAAATTCGTGGGCAGCATGTGGCACAAGAGCATTGAGCATGCGGCTCGGGGAATGTCTGGATGGATGCCGTGCAAATATAGCAGCTGCGACACCTGGCATGGACAGGCCAGTCCCATTCATTACAGGAGGGATGGCGGGGATGCTGTGTTTGCAATAGCAGCCACTGACAAGCCTGGCACACGCACATCTAGAGGGATGCCCTGTTTGCAATAGTAGCAGTGAATACAGGGACCCCTGGCTAGCTCCGGGCAAATAAATGCCTCAATGGTTGGATCTAGGGGGGTGCTGGGTTGCCCCCCCCCCCCATTTCAGTTGCGCTCCAGCCCATAATCCCAAGCTCATCCTCGCACAGCACATAGTTTAAATCCCATTTTGTGATCTGTCTGACTTTTTTCTTTCTCATCCGCTATCCTTAAACTGGGCAAAAACCCTTTTTTTTTTTTTTCATTAAACACAGTGGGCTGAACAAAACAAACTGACAGATTGCCGTACTAAAAAAATCGATGTAAGTGCGGCGACCTCCCCCAATGTTCGTAGCCATTGGCTGCCAGCACTGATGTGATGCTGGTTTTCCTGCATGCCTGTTTGACAGAAGGTTGTGAGACCGGCATGTCCGACAGGCAACTGTATACACATACCGAATGTCATCTGGTTCCCGTTGAACCAGCTGATATTTGGATCGTGTGTACCCAGCTTTATTGTTGGTGTATTTTTCCCACTGTGGCTTAGGAAGGTCATTAGGTTGGGCACCCCTGATATAGATGGATTTTCCGTCAAAAATATTATTTTTTATGCCATTGGTTGAAATGTATTATAACATGTACTCCCAGTATTTTGCCAATTCAACTGGACTGTAAGGATTAATCAATTGTAGTGTAATGCACACCTTAATAAAGCTCTCTTTGCGTATATTGCAAGCTCTCTTTGCGTATATTGCCAATTGTGCAATCGTGAGGAAATCTTACCATACAATTAAAATTAGTGAAATACAGACAGCGCTTGCTTTTTATTCATTCATATTCACACACTTCAATTAAGATTGTTTAAGATAGGCACCACATAGTGCTAACAGCATACACACGGTATTGAGGTGCAATGAGTACAATTTAAACATAAGATGTTCTCACTGAGGTAACGTTAGTATACATGAAAATTAGCAGAAGGGGTTGGGGTTAACAACATAAAAACAAATCTAGTGGGATGAACTTCCTGATGGTCTGTTCTGAACCAAACGAGTGATTGGATGGGGAGGAGCGCATTTTGCCATGATGAGTTTACCTAAGCGACTGACACGCAAGGGAGCTTCCTGCTTTTGATAATGTCACACATAGATAACGAAACGCGTCAATCTGAATCTCCCGTGCGTCCCCTCCGGCCCAGAGAGTGGAACGCACGCCAGGTAACTGGCAGCTACCATTACTCTTAATCCTATAGAGGCAGTTTTTTTATTAGTGACACTTTGTCCTATATTGAATAAAATCACCCAAGATATTTACATCATGAGGAGTTTTCTCCATTCATTGCATACCGGCATAACCTGTTTTTAGAAACTCAGGAGCCATCATTGGAGGTAATCCCCACCAGTGGGAGTCACCAGAGGACATTGCAGTGGGGTAGGTCCCCCAACAAATATTTACAAGCTCAGACTTTCCTTACTATACTGTAGGGGAGTCAATCATATCTGGTGAGTGCGGAGTGTTTACAGTCTTTTGTGTGGTGGATGCACAGACATCAGTTCGGAAATGAAGCACAACAGCACTTTGTTTTGCACAGTTCTCACTTGATGCGCTATATTTGTCACTTTAAACTATTGATAATTTTTTATATTTTTAAGTACACGATACAATATTGGTTTATGTTCTTGTCACTATGCATTAATATTGATTGGTATAGTAATATTTTAACAGTATATACCATTATAGTAGTGGTATCTTTTTTATATTAGTTTAAGGTGGAGCAAGCGCTGTCTGTATTTCATTCATTCACATTGGCTTACCTGAGGGGATAGCATTGATAGCAGCAGCTCACCTACATTATTAACAATTTACCTAGACGTGAGTGTTTAAGGGCTCTTTCACACGGGGCGGATCCGTAATGATCCGCCCCGTGAAGATCCGCTGCTCAGCGGGGATCGCACAGCTGTTCCCCGCTGAGCCGGCTGATGACAGGGCGGTCCCTGCACACTGTACAGGGACCGCCCTGTCAGTTCTCCGCTCTCCCCTATGGGGGATCGGATGAACACGGATCGTCTGTCCGTGTTCATCCGATCCGCTCTGCAGACGGATGAAAAAATAGGGTTTTCCTCCATCTGCAGAATCGGACAAATGCGGAGGCGGACAATAGCGGGTGTCAGCGGATGCTCATCCGCTGACACCCGCTGCCCCATAGACATGCATGTATGTCCGTTTTTCATCCAAAAACGGATGGATGAAAAACAGACATACGGTCCGCATGTGTGAAAGGGGCCTTACACTTTCTGATACAATTAAAATGCACACATACTGTAGGAGTAGCATCCATGCCAGACTACATACATTTATACATCTTGGCACATATCCATGCAATCCAGATCCAGTATTTATGATAGTTCCTAAACAAAGACTGTTATCATGCTATACCCATCACAAAAATACTCAGCCTGTAAAAGTAAGTATGATGGTGAGACTATTCAATGCCCTAGGTCCAGACGTAACCATCCCTTGAGACATGCTGAAAGCCCATATCTCTATTATACCTAAAGAGGGTAAAGATCCCTCATTATGTAGCAGCTACCGACCTATGTCACTCCTAAACATAGATCTCAAGCTTTTTACGAAGATCCTGGCCACCAGACTGGCCCATCATTTACAGGAGATAATTCACCTAGAAAGGTGGGTTTCATTCCTGCGAGAGAAGCCAGAAACAACACTACTAAAGTTCTTAACCTAATTCATATTGCCTCTGTGACTCGAACTCCCTGCATCTTCAATAGAACAGATGCTGAAAAAGCATTCGATCGGGTTAACTGGATATTCCTGCTCTCGGTATTGAAGCATGTTGGTCTGGGTACCAATATGTTACAATGGATTACTTCAGTTTACTCCACACCGACGGCCCAAGTCTAACGGTATCCTTTCTGAGCCATTCTCCATCAAAAATAGCACGAGGCAGGGGTGTGTCCGATTTCCCCCCTTCTCTTTGCCCTCTTGTTGGAACCCTTTCTGTGCACGACTCGCTCGAACTCTAATATCACTGGCATGATCATAGATGAGTCCCAACATTAAGATATTGACATATGCTGACAATCTCCTTTTCTCCCTAACTAACCCTGTGGTATTTTTACCCAACCATCTTTACAGAATTTGAAACATATGGGGAGCTTTCCAATTTAAAAATCAACTTTGATAAGTCGCCGGCGATGGGTGTCCAAGTGGCCCACACCTTGTTATCATCTTTAAAATCCCAGTTTAAATGTAAATGGTCAAATTGCGCTCTCAAATAGCTAGGTACCTATATCCCCAGTGACCTCACCCGCACCTTCGAGCTTAACTTGCCACCCCTGTTGACCAGGACGCGTGTATTGCTGGAGAGTTGGCACAAAGGAATGCACTCCTGGTTCGGCAGGTGTAACCTCCTCAAAATGCGCATACTCCCCAAATTTCTCTATCTGTTCCAAACCCTACTGATAAAAATGCCATCACAATACTTGAAACAAGCACATTTACTATTTGTGAAGTTCATATGGGCACATGCGAAACCCCGCCTGCTCAGACATTACCTTACGCTACCTAAACACTTTGGAGGCCTTGCTCTTCCAGATTTGAAGAACTACTATCTATCCATACACCTTGGAAGAGTCATTGACTGGAAATGGCATTATAAGTCTAAACTTTGGACACAGGTGGAACAGGCCCAGACCCCCGTACAGTTGAAAAGGGCTGTGTGGTGTTATAACTGTCTGCCATCTACTCATCCCCTGATTGGCACCACTCTCCGCGTGTACGCAAAGGGTATCTTTACAACTTTCCTTTCCACCAGAGAATCCCCACTGTTCCCTGTATTGGGTGACCCGGCATTCCTTCTTGGGCTTGGAAGATCTAAATTCAATGTACTCGCTCAAGCAGGTCTCAACCGCGCATCCCGTTTTCTGGACGGAGACCATTGGCCTTCTATTCAGTCCCTAACAGCTGAGACCGGCCGCTTTCAACTCCCCTTTTGGAGTGCTATACAGATGCACCACTTTTTACATTCCATTGGAAGCCCTGCCTGTGATTCAATTGTACACTGATGACTTTTGAGGACAACTGTCTAGATCAGTGGTCATCAACCCTGTCCTCAGGGCCCACTAACAGGCCAGGTTGACAAGATTACTGAAATGCATCACAGGTGATATAATTTGCTGCTCATTGATTGCAGTATTCTAGTCTGTATCTCCCCAAGGTAATACATAAAACTTGGCCTGTTAGGGGGCCCTGAGGACAGGGTTGATGACCACTGGTCTAGATGATGGACCACTGACGCAAGTGCTATCAAAAACCTATGCTTTGCTCAACTCCCCAACCGAACAACCACACTTGTCTTTCCTACATAAATGGGAAGCTGACCTGACGCACACCTTCACAGTGACCCAAAAACAATTAATAAACTCCTAACCAGATGGTACTATACGCCACAGCTATTGCATAAATACTATCCTTACACAACTGACGGATGTTTGAGATGCCAGGCGGATGGAACGCTCATACATATTTTTTGGGATTGCCCATTACTAACCCACTTCTGGACGACCGTATGAACTATTACCCAAAAATCTACAGACTATCAGATCCTTGATGACCTGGCCTTCTTCCTATTCAATGTTACCAGGACCCCAGCAAAGCAATATAACAAATCTATAGTACGGCATTTACCTAATGCAGCCAAATTCTGTATTCCTCTATTCTGGAAGACTCATACACCTCCATCCATTGGGACATGGCTGCACAAGGTAGAAGATATCAAAAAAACTAGAAGACTTGGTTCTTACGGCACAAAATAAAGAGGAGAGGCATTCAAAGTCATGGAGGCTATAGAACGTGTTCATTTTGTCTGATGAGGGGATATCTTTACTTGGGCCATAGACAAACTGTTGATACGAGCCCTGGATGAGTGCACTTGGAGCTCAAGTCCATAGTCCCATCTCTCTGTCCCTCCTATTCCACACTTATTTTCTTCTTTCACTTGCTACTCTTCTCTTAGTGCTTTTTCGCCCCCTTTTTGCTCTTAGGAGAATTTAATAACTCAGGGAACAAATGATTCAGACATGGTCATAGGGGAATATCGTGTGATTTATTGTTCAGCAAACCTGGATACTGGTACTAGTTAACAGATTTGTTTTTGTTTATCTGTTCCTTGTATATTCTTCACCTGTCTTGACTGATACCATATTCAACTGCACTAAATATTATGATGTGCAATGGACCACGACCACCTTATTTTTTATGTCATTGATGTATTTGAATTTTATATTTGAAAAAAAAAAGGTGTGAGTGCAAAAAATCACTTTAATATATCCTGGGAAGCAGATGGTCTCTACTGATCACGTTTTCCACTTTTTTTTGTGCAGTAAGAAATCACTTTGCAACACGGTTCTGAGGCACCTTCCATAACTGGACAATGCAACCCCTTGTTTTGACATATAAAATACAGGAAGAAATATTGCTAAAAAGGCAGCAGGATAGTACTTTGATTATAAATTGAAATTACATAAGTAGATGTGATTGTGAAACTTTTTAGACATGTACTAAATGCTTCCTGATGACTTTCATGTATCCTTTCTGAGCGGCATACCGTGGGGGGAAGGAAAGCAAGCTGCCCCCCCCCCCCCCCATCAACACTGACTGTGTTGATGGGGGGAATCCTTTCTGCAGTGCTATTGTGTTCTACTGGCAGGAGCCTTCATGGCCGTCAGAACAATGATTACTGCTAGCAGCTATAACCGCCGGCAGTAATCGCATGTAAAAAATCTGACAGGCTGGTTGTACCCAAGTGCAACCAGTCTGCCCATACATTGATTGAATTTTGGCCAGCCCAACCGGCTGAAAATCAATCCATCTATGGCCGGGTTAAGGCTGCTGGTTTATTAAAAATATTTCTACTATACACTATTTTTACTATAAACTTTGATTCTACCCTCCACAACAGTCTCAGATTTCTTATGTTGCCCCTTGGGAGAATTAAATTGCCCATCCCTGAAATAACTGGTGGGTAATTTTAAACCACTTTTGTTGTCCCAGCTAATAAGTCAGTTCTTGGTAGAGTTTCCCCTGGAAATATTGATGTAACTGATTTTGTTCTTTTTGCATGAATGTCTAATGTGTGTCTCTTATGTTTTTGTTTTATTGTAGCATCTTGCTGGTCAATCAGGATTTGAATAAAAGTTTATATACTGTGCAAGTTCATCCTACTGAGGACATGCAAAGATCAGGTGAACAAATATATTAGTTCTCTTTTAAGATAACGTGCCTGTTTACTAACTCCTTTGTAACATGATGATGACTACCGGATGCGCACACTATAGCCCAACCTACAGAAGTAAATAAAGCCTGCTGATGCAGTGCCTTGTACTGTTTGTAGGAATTTTGTTAATTGTGCTTTTGAAAATGCCGTATTGTCTTGATTATTTGCTTTCACATTTCTGGACGCTGGATTTGATTAGAAAGATGGATTAAAGAGGTATTAAACTCAAAACATTTGTTTATATTGTAGCTTACCGATTCTTAGATCTAATGGTTGCCTTAATTTTTTTTTTTTTTTTTAGGCTTTCTTAAATTTTCATCAACCAGTAAGTCTGTTATTTTTCAACACAACAGGCTGTCCTGCAGTTTTATCAGTTACAGGGATGAGACAAACCATTTACTACTCACAGGAGTACCTACAATGCTCAGTTTTTATTTATGTAAAACCTTTATCTCAAAAGAGAAAAAAAAATAGCTGGAGCTGGAGTTTGGCTTCAATTTTTGTGTATCTAAATCTGCTAGTCCATCTAACACCCCCCCCCCCCCCCCCCCCAGACTGACAAAGCTGCTGTTCAAAAGCAGAGTGGAAGCACGCTAATACAGGAGGTGTGTTTATGGCCAGATCATCAGGTGAAAACTGCTGAAAAAAAGTCTAAAAAATAAAACAAATGCAGCCACCACATCTAACGATTGGTAATATATTACATTTTTGGTTTTGGGTTTAAAGTGGTGTTTCCACCAAAAAAAAAAATAATTTGCTTAAAATTCAAAAAAAAATTAAATAATTGGAAAAAAAAAGTGTTACTCACCTCTAAATGCCTGTTGCTAGGGGGTCCCTCGTAGTCTGCCTCGTAGTCTGCCTCTTTCAGTGCCCGGGCACTGACATCACTTCCCCTTGGCGCAGTCAGTCATCTGGGACACGTGACAGGTCCCAGATGACTGCGCGGCGTATCACGACATGCAGCGCCGCTCGCGCATGCGCAGTGGGTGCCCGGCTGTGAAGCCACAGCCGGGTGCCCATAGTAAGAATGCCAGCGCCGCGAGCGGAGTGGGGAACGAGGAGGGGCTTCGTTCCCCCGCATCGCTGGACCCTGGGACAGGTAAGTGTCCAATTTATTAAGTCAGCAGCTGCAGTATTTGTAGCTGCTGACTTTTACATTTTTTTTTTTTTTTTTTTAGGGGGCACCCCAAAGCTAATGTGAAGCATCAAGTCTTTTTGTGTTCTGGCTTGTACTGTCTATTCTGAGACTTGCAGGGTCATATTTCTTGGGATCCAGATTTACAATTTTATCTGAATTAATGAACATGTATATATTCTAACATGGGGTAGTTAGCTCTCATGGTAGATGTGTTTTAATAATGTGAATCCTCGGCAGACAGGTACTATATTTAAGGGCCTGGTAGCCCACTTTTATTAAAACGTCAGAAGGCAAAACAACAGTCCAAGATAGTTTCCCACGCAGGGGATTTTCTCCGGCTTCAGCAGAATACACTGTAAGATGCCGTGCCACCTGGCTCATAAGCTCACTCGGCTTTAGCTGCAGTATCACGCTGCACCTCTTACCAGTCTCTGACTGTGTTGTCCAGCTCTCCTGGATACTTGGCTCTCTTAGCCTTTAGTCGCAGCGCCCTGCTGCACAGCCCCCCTCTGGCCTATGGATTGGGGTTCTCCTGACACCCCGATAGGAGCTGACCTGACTCCTGGAATGAGATCTCTTGGCTTCTGGCTTTTGCCCCCTGACCCCTGGGTGAGACCTTCCATTTCCCACACTGGGAGCTGTCTCCAAACTGGAAGCTCTGAGCTATCCTCAGACCGGAGTAAGAATGGGCTTGGACGCGTTCGGATTAACCCTGCCAGAAGGCCGGCACTGCACACCGCCAATCATAGGCAGTGTGTGTGTGTGTGCGCAACTGCCTATGATTGGTGGTGTGCAGTGACGGCTTCCTAGCGGGCTCGATCCTAACAAGCCCGAGCCCATCACTAGATGGGAGTATATAACGACCCCGCACACCTGTGCAAAACCCAGACACAGGATTGAATGTTCTGATCCAGAACTACAGAATCTGGAGAAAGCCAAATACACAGCTTTACTCTGCCTAGGCTGCTCACTGTCCCAACGTAAGAATGCTTTCAAAAACATACATAATGTGGAAAGGAAAATTATTATTATTTTTTATTTTTTATTATACTTTCCTGTAGTGGTTTTGCACAGAGCAACCCCGATCCTCCTCTTCTCTGGTCCCCCGCTGGTGCTCTTGGCCCCTCCCAAGCAAGCTTTTTGCTGTGGGGGCACTCATGCATGCTTGCTCCTGAGTCTGCTCTCTGCGTTCAAAAGACACAGCGCAGCTCGGCCCTGTCCCCTGCCTCTCTGGCTGTGAATGACAGCAGCGGGTGCCAATTGTTAGGGAGAGCCTCGGGTCCCGTGCACATGGCTGGATTGGGTTCAGGTGTGTATGGGGGGGGGGGGGGGGGGGGGGGGGGGGGGGAGCTGCACACTGAAGATTTTTTTTATAATGCATGAAGGTAAAACACTTTCAGCCTTTACAACCACTTTGTTTGCTTATTTTTAACAATTTACTAAATGAAAAGTTAGCGATCAGAATAAAAATCTAAATCAAATCAATATCTGGTGTGACTCTGTATGTCCCTGTATGTACAATGTAATACTATGTAATACTGACATATAATCACACACATAGGTTGGACTTTTTTCAACCTCACCTACTATGTAACAATGTAGAGTCTGCCTCTTCATGCAGGGCTGTCTTTAATGAGTGGGCACTGCCCAGGAGCCCCAGCTGCACTTTCCCAAAAGCAGCTGGTCCTTGAGTCCACGCTGCCCCAAAATGAAGGGGTCCATGATGGCACTGAGAGTGATCGATACACAGGGGAGGCAGGCTTGCAGCATTGCGCTGTGCTGTGCAGAACTATGCCTATTATTTCACTGCAAGCCAGGAGGGGCAGGGCCGTGTGCCCCATGCAGCTTGAATGCTGGGGGGGAATATCTAGGATGTAGAGGGGTCAGAGTTCTGGGGGGATATCTGGGGTGTAAAGGGGTCAGAGTGCTGGGGGGATATCTGGGATGTAGAGGGGTCAGAGTGCTGGGGGGATATCTGGAATGTAGAGGGGTCAGAGTGCTGGGGGGATATCTGGGATGTAGAGGGGCCATAGTGCTGGGGAGGCATCAATCTATCAGATTAATTATATGCACAGGACAGCTTTGTTACTTTATGTATATATAGTATTTTCCCACAGTTTCTTTGCTGTACAGAATGATTGTTCATGTAGTTAATGCGGAGCTCCACCCAAAAGGGGAAGCTCCGATTGTCTGCCTCCTACCTACTTGATGTCTGTTTACCTGCACTGTCTCCATTGTAGGGGCCCTAGAGCATTACTTTGCCCAGGGGCCCATGATGCTAACAAGGCAGCCCTGTCTTCATGCAATCCCAGGCAGACTCCACAACTGAGATCAGGACCTTGCTGTTCTTAAGGCAAAGGTTGGTCACACCAAATGTTGATTTTGATTTCTCTTTTCTTTATTGACTTTCCATTTTTAATTTTATTAAACTATTAACACTTCTATTTCTGAAAGCATTCTTAGGCAACCTTCACACTGAGGCGCTACAGCGCTAAAAATAGTCTCTGTAAAGAGCCTTTCCTGTCTCTCCAGTGTGAAAGCCTGAGTGCTTTCACACTGGAGCGGTATGCTTTGCAGCGATGTAGAAGCGGTGTATACACCGCTCCTAAAGCGCCCCTGCCTATTGAAAACAATAGGGCAGCTCCAGAAAAGCCCTGCTGCAGCGATGCATTGCGTGCGGTTTTACCCCACTAGCGGCCGAATAGCTCCGCTTTGTGTGAAAGTAGCCTTAATTTACCGCACACACCTGTCCAAAACTTTGGCACAATACTGTGTTTAAAGAGGAAGTAAACCCTGGGTTTACTTCCTCTTTGTTCCCTGCAAAGGTAAAGCATAATGGACTACTATGCATCGCATAGTAGTCCATTATGTGTCACTTACCTCACATGTGTCACTTACCTGACACAGGAGCCAGCGAAGTCACCGCTGTCCCCTTGTGTACGGAGCCTCCGTCTTCTTGGTGGGTCTTGCGGCTCCGGCATATCGCTCGCGTTGAGAGCGGCGCACTCAGTGCGCCTGCGCGCTGCTGTCTATGCCGCGCCCACGACAACGGTGCCTGTCTTTTGGCAAATATCTCCTAAACCGTGTAGGTTTAGGATATATTTCTTTGACCTACAGGTAAGCCTTAATCTAGGCTTACCTGTAGGTCCAAGTGGTTTGTAAGGGTTTACAACCACTTTAACAAACACGCACACAATTTATATGAAAACAGAACATAGTAGATCATTTCTAAACACAAATCTAAGCTACATTTAAATTTTAATGTGGACTGTGTTGAATGTTAACCAACATAAATCTATGTTCCCAGTCCTGCTAGATGGATGAATAATAACTATTAAAAGGGCTGGCTACAGTTATTTACTTGCTGACCACAAGTTGGAAACGCCAGGCACTTGGTCATGGAATCTCTGCTTATGTGGAATATGAGAGTAAGGGACTGACCGATTACATGAACAAAAGCCTTAAGAAATGTGAAAAGAATGGACTGTTTCTTCAGAAAAATGAATTGCATCAGCCTTTTGTTCAACTTTCCATTCCATGCTACACGTTTTTGCTCCATCAGGTGTTGCTGTGCTCCGTAGAGGAGGTGTTTACAACAGTCATGCTTTATGACCCACCTAATCTCTCACCCTGACCACAGAGGCAGAAAACCTGGTAAAATGCCTTCTCTGTAGGCTCAATGACTGATCTGCCTATGACAGTGGCTGCTTCTGATCTTTCAGCTGTGAAATGTCTGATAACAATTCCTGTAAGTTGCTGACTGATGAGCTTACACTGGAAGAGGAGCAGGCTTCTGCTATTACATTGAAAGAGACAGTTTTGGCCCTTATTGATGTAATCTGCTATACCCTAAAACTAGAAAATCAGCCTGTTTCTTCTGGTAGTGCTGTATCGGGTTCTGTGTCCTACAGGGCCACTAAGGGCCTCCTTCTCTACACACCCTCTAGTTACATAGTTGGTGAGGTTGAAAAAAGACACATCAAGTCCATCAAGTCCAACCTTTGTGTGTGCTTTTATGTCAATACTGCATTGTATATCCCTGTATGTTCTTGTCGTTTAGGTGCCTATCTAATAGTTTTTTGAAATTATCTATGCTCCCTGCTTGTAGAAGAGCATTCCACATCCTTACTGCTCTTACAGTAAAGAACCCTCAACGCAGTTTAAGGTTAAACCGATTCTCTTATAATTTTAGTAAATGGCTGCGTGTCTTTTTAAATTCCCTTTCACTGAAAAGTTTTATCCCTATTGTGGGGTCACCAGTACAGTATTTGTATATTGAAATCATATCCCCTCTCAAGCGTCTCATCTCTAGAGAGAATAAGTTCAGTGGTCGTAATCTTTCCGTCATAACTAAGGTCATCCAGTCCCTTTTATTAGTTT
The DNA here is from genome assembly GCA_028564925.1 of Lithobates sylvaticus. Taxonomy (NCBI): domain Eukaryota; kingdom Metazoa; phylum Chordata; class Amphibia; order Anura; family Ranidae; genus Lithobates; species Lithobates sylvaticus. Next base: position 51,693,138 of record CM053035.1, read on the forward strand.
TGTTGCCCTTCTCTGGACTCTCACCATTTCCAGCACATTCTTCCTGAGGACTGGTGCCCAGAACTGGATGGCATACTCCTGGTGCGGCCGGATCAGAGTCTTGTAGAGCGGGAGCCACAAGTAATTGACAAAACAATATTGGCGCACTCCTGTGCTAGGAGCAGTGGGTATGTGCAGTAATAAAAAGAAAGCACAACTGTGCGTCTCTGAGAGTCTCTGATAGACAGACAGTCTTTGGGATGAACTGCGGACTGTAGATGGCAGCAGGCTCAGGAAAGAGCGAGAAGGATACTCAAGCCAAGGAAAGAGAGCAGCACCATCTTAGTGCAGTATGTCAAGTATTATATATTGGCAAAAAAAAAAAAATGTATACACACTCGCAGTGTAATTAAGAGAAGGTCGCCCTAGTCGGTCAGGAAGCCGAGAACGTCATATGACGCTCCCACCAAGGATGGGAGATCCCATCTGTGGACGTCATATGACTATGGGTGGGGAGTGAAGTGGTTAAAGTGATTTGTAAAGCTTCGAGTCCCCCGGCGGTGCTGGTAGCTCTTCCCCCCACATCATATAACCCCCTAGGAGAAATGCTCTCCTGGGAGGGTTACCTTGCGGGCACGCTCCCATGTCCAGCATTTGCGTCCCTAGACGCAGAATGCTGGACTTGGCCCCGCCCCCCGGCGCAACGTCATTGGATTGATTGACCGCAGCGGGAGCCAATGGCTGCGCTGCTATCAATCTATCCAATTAAGAGCCGGGAACCCTGGGTAGAGGAAGAGTGCATCCCCATTGTGGGAAATTCCAGGGAAAGTAAGTAAAGGGTAAGTAATATGGGGGGTGCTGGGGGGGCCAGTCACTGCCAGGTGTTTTTTCACCTTAATGCATAGGATGAGATGAAAAAACAAGAGGGTTTGCAACCCCTTTAAGTCCTTTTGGCAACCAAATTTCTGCGAGTGTCTATGCCCTGGGAACCCCCTAAATTTAGTGGGTCCTCAAGTGAACCTCCACATCACTACAGGACACAATAGTAATGTAAAGTTCCCTGAGAGGTGATCAACAATATTGAATTTGTCAGATACCCAGCGTACTACAATGAAGAATTTCCCTTGAACAGAGAGCATTCTGGCAGTGCAGACAGTGGGAAAGTATCCAATCTCTTCTTTTGCAGGTAGACCTGTTTGTTTGTTTTTTTTTTTTTAATTTAAATTGGCTCCCAGCAATGCCATGGGTGCTGCAGGGACAGAAAATTAAGTTAAATCTTCCAAACAAAAATACAAACAGTGGAACTAAGGCAGACCATAGATGATTAAATATTTTTTTTTTATATGCAGCCATAGGTTGCCGGTAAGAAAGCCACTCGATAACACTGTCAGTGTTGATAGTGGAATCCCTCCTGCGGAGCCATTGTGTTCTACTGGCAGGGGGAGCTGAACCTGCCAGGAGAATACAGTGATTATTGCTAGCGGCTATAGCCACTGACCATAATAATCGCATCTTAAAATTCCAACATGCTGGTTGTACCCAAGTCGACCAATGGATCCACTTGGGTACAATCAGCCTGCCGATTAAATGGTTCAAATGTTGGCCAGTCCCTGTTGAACCGGCTGAGATTCGAAACGTCTTTGGCTGACTTCAATGGATAGACAATCTAAACCATGGGTGCTCAACCTGTGGCCCTCCAGCTGTTGCAAAACTACAAATCCCATCATGCTCCTGCTTCTGGGAGTCACGCTCGTACCTGTCAGCCTTGCAATGCCTCATGGGACTTGTAGTTTCACAACAGCTGGAGGGCTGCATGTTGAGCAACCATGATCTAAACCTTTCCATTCTATAAAAAAAACTGAATTCACACATTTTCTTATTGACAGCAGCATAATTCAGGTAAGTGATACACACCTAAAAAAAACTTGTGTATTTCTCGCTTAAAGTAAAACACTTAAAGGGGATGTAAACCCTCACATATTCCCCGTGAAGCGAACAGCTTCAGATGATACACAGAGATGAAAAAAAAATCCTACATGAGTTTTACATGTACAGTGGATATGAAAAGTCTACACACCCCTGTTAAAATGTCAGGTTTCTGTAATGTAAAAAAATGAGACAAAGATAAATAGTTTCAGAACATTTTCCACCTATAATGTGACTTATAAACTGTACAACTCAATTGAAAAACAAACTGAAATATTTTGGGGGGGTAAAAATAAAGAACTAAAATATTGTGGTTGCATAAGTATAACTGGGGATGTAGCTGTGTTAAGAATTAGGCAATCACATTCAAACTCATGGTAATTAGGAGTCAGTATACACCTGCCATCATTTAAAGTGCCTCTGATTAACCCGAAATAAAGTCCAGCTGTTATAGTAGGTCTTTCCTGACATTTTCTTAGTCACATCCTACAGTAAAAGCCATTCCAAAGCATCAGAGGGATCTCATTGTTAAAAGCTATCAGTCGGAAGAAGGGTACAAAAGATTTTCAAAGGCATTAGATATACCATGCCACACAGTAAAGACAGTCGTCAATAAGTGGATAAAATATGGCACAACAGTGACATTACCAAGAACTGGATGTGCCTCCAAAATTGATGAAAAGACGAGCAGAAAGGAGGCTGTCGAGGCCTGCGGAATATATAGCAAGTATCGGCTGTGTGTGGTAAATGTGAAAACAATCTCCCGTATTCTTCATATGTCTGGGCCCGGCTAAATTTAGCAAAAACACATCTGAGGTCTCCCAACACCATGTGGGAAAATGTGTTGTAGCCAAAAAGTCCAACCTTGGTTTCATCAGACCACAATTCCAAAAGATATGTTTGGCGCAACATTGCACATCACCAAAAGAACACCATACCCACAGTGAAGCATGGTGATGGCAGCATCATGCTTTGGGGCTGTTTTTCATCAGCTGGAACCGGGGCCTTAGTCAAGGTAGAGGGAATTATGAACAGTTCTATAGACCAGTCAATATTGGCACAAAACCTTCAGGCTTCTGCTAGAAAGCTGAACATGAAGAGGAACTTCATCTTTCAGCATGACCATGACCCAAAGCATACATCCAAATCAACAAAGAAATGGCATCACCAGAAGAAGATTAAAGTTTTGGCAATGGCTCAACCGGAGCCCAGACCTAAATCCGATTGAAAATCTGTGGGGTGATCTGAAGAAGGCTGTGCACAAGCGATACCCTCGCAATCTGACAGATTTGGAATGTTTTTACAAAGAAGAGTGGGCAAATTTTGCCAAGTCAAGATGTGCCATGCTGATAGACTCGTATCCAAAAAGACTGAGTGCTGTAATAAAATCAAAAGGTGTGTCAACAAAGTATTAGTTTAAGGGTGTGCAAACTTATGCAACCATGTTATTTTTGTTTTTTTTATTTTTACTTCCCTCCACCTAAAATATATTTGAGTGTTTTGTTCGACTGAGTTGTACAGTTTATAGGTCACATTAAAGGTAGAAAAAGTTCTGAAATTATTTTTTTTTGTTTACCAACTTTTATTAAAGGATCGTACAAAGGCATACAATAAGAACAGTGCAATCAACAATAGAACCACATGTCTAGGGAGTCGCAGACTCTCCATTCAACTAGGCATACAATAAAAAGCGTACGAGGCACAAAGAGTCTGTGGATCATTGGCGACAAGAGTGGGTGTGAACTTATTGCAGTGGTAGGTAATATAAACAGTGCAATTAGTCCGAAGATCCAAATTCCATTACAAAAACAAAGGAAAACATAACAGAGTCTGAATTAGAACATAAGGAACGAAAACCAAAAGTAATAAAAAAAAAGGTATGAGGTGTACTGCGATACTGTATCACTCAAGAGCATAATGCAATTTGTTCAGGTCTTAAAGGTATATCAAAGTCTATCTGTAGAGCAAAAGAGAGGGTGGGCCGCAGCTTTGGGGGAAAGTGCCAGACTATATGGACACTGGCCAGGGGTCCCATTTCTTTTCAAAAATCACCATGGAGTCCATAAGCGTATGGTGGATTCGTTCCATTAATTTAATGGACTCCATGCGGTGGAGGACCTGTGCCCAGGGGACAGTTACCTTGCGCCAGTTTAAGGCTATCGCCCATAACACTGCACTACATAGGGTATGAAGGAGTTTTTGTTCATTTGGAGTGGTCCCTGGGATATCGGCAAAAAGGAGGCATATCTTTGCTGTTAGAGTGATGGTGTTCCCCGTCATCTGTCGCATCTTATCAGATACATGCCGCCACAGCGGGCCCAGCGCCCCGCAGCTCCAGAAGGTGTGGAGAAGAGAACCTCTCTCCCCACAACCCCTGAAGCAGGTGTCCGAGACCAGGGGGAACATCCTATGAATCTTGGTCGGGGTGAGGTACCATCTCGTGTGTAACTTAACCACTGTTTCCTTGATTGCCACCGAGCGGGTACACTTATGCATATTAGTTATCATATCACCCCAGTCCTCCATGGGGATCGACTCCTCCAGATCCGTTTCCCATGCTAGCATAGCCCTGGACTTAGGTTCCGAATCGTAGCCATTCAGGTGACTGTAAAGGGCAGAAATCACCCCTCTATCTCTGGACCCCTCGAGACACAGGGACTCAAAACTAGTTTTGGGGGCTGCTCTCCAGAGTGTACTGGCTGATTGGAAGAAGTGGCGAATCTGCAAGTATTTATAAAAATCAGAGCGGGGAATACCCCGGGTCTGACTCAAATCCTCAAAGGATCGGAAGACTGTCCCCCTGGTCAAGGATCGTAGGGTCACTAGATCCCGAGAGGTCCAGTGTAAAAACTCCGGGCTATTTCCAAATGCTCCTGGAAAGTCTGGATCGCCCAAGAAAGAATATAGGGGGGCAGGTTTAGAGGACAGGCCGAACCTGTCTTTATATAGGGTCCAGAGATAGAGGGACTGCCCCACCACCCCATTAAGTGCTGCAATATCTTTCTGGCGGATCGAGCTAGACCATAAGATCCCTGGGAGATAATAAGGCCTAACAGAGTCTCTTTCAAAGCGTATCCAGGGTGTTCTAGGTGTGGGGAAATGCCACTGGGCCAACTGTACTAGTCTGGCTGCCAGAAAATATTTCCAAAGATCCGGGCAGCTTAACCCCCCATTATTTTTATGTCTGAACATCAGAAGCTTATTGAGCCGGGGTCTCTTATTTTTCCATATGAACTTAAACAGTTCCGCCTGGATGGTCCTGATGGTGGAACAGGACACATACAGAGGGAGGGCTCTAAAAAAAAATAACAGCTTTGGGAGGATAGACATCTTGACCGCTTGAATGCGGCCAAGAAAGGAAATGTGGTATGGGGCCCATTGGGTCAAAAGATTTTTGATTGATGTGAAAATCTGCGGGTAGTTTAGGGCATAAATCTGTTTAAGGGAAGGGGCCAGTTTTATCCCTAGGTATTGCAAGGAGGATAAGGTCCAGGAGAATCTAAAGCTCCTCTGCAGGGACTCAATCAGCGTATTTGGCAAATTGATCGGCATAGCGACACATTTTGAGGGGTTTACACTTAAGCCCGATTCAGCCTGAAAGTCAGCGAGAGTGGTCATGAGGTTCGGGAGGGAGGTCAGGGGATCAGTCAAAAATAGTAAGACATCGTCTGCATATAGACTAAGTTTATAAGTGGAGCCGTTACTGTCATATCCTCTGATGTTAGGATTGGCTGCTATAGATCTGGACAGGGGTTCAATTGCTAAGGCGAACAACAAGGGGGATAGGGGACAGCCCTGTCTAGTTCCTCTCCCCAAAGTAAAATATTCTGAAGTACAACCCGGGAGCTTAATGCAGGTACGAGGATTCTGGTACAGGGCATGGAATCCATTCACAAACCGGCCTAAAATTCCAAATCTGTGAAGGATTCTATCGAGGTAGGGCCAGAGGACGCTATCGAAAGCTTTGTTGATATCTAAGCTAAGCATGAGGATTTTACGGGATTTGAGGTTGGCGTCTTGGATTATGTTAGTCGCCAGGCGGATATTGTCTGTAATCTGTCTCGTCGGGATGAACCCTGTCTGGTCTGGGGAGATTAAGGACGTAATTGTAGAAGCCAGTCTGTCTGCAAGAATGCGGCTAAATATTTTCAGGTCATTGTTGATGACCGATATGGGTCTAAAGTTTTGGGGAAGAGTGTGGTCTTTCCCAGGTTTGGGGATTAAAGACATATTAGCCATTAACATTTCGCTCGGGAAGGCCTCTCCTGATAACACTCTGTTATATAGTTTAGTCAGTCTGGGGGCCAGTATGTCCGCAAATTTCTTATAATATAGGGCAGAGAAGCCGTCTGGGCCAGGGGTTTTTGCTGTTTTCAATGAAGAAATGACAGCTGTCACTTCCTCCACCGTGCAAGGGGCATTTTAGGGATTCCAACTGATCCGCAGTCAGTCGGGGTAGTGGGATTGAGTCGAGCCATGTCGACGGTTGTTGGGGAGCCGAGGATTGGGGGGCCTCCATCAAAGATTGGTAGAAGGATTTAAATAGTTGCAGGACCTCCTTGGGATGGGTGGTAAGGTTCCCAGTGTCACTCCGGAGTCTATAGGCATGCGTGGGTTGGATGGATTGTTTCAACTTTCTCGCGAACATGGTTGAAGAAGAGTTACTATATAGGAGAAATTTGGCCTTAGACCATCTTAGGGACTTTTCAGTTTGGTCAGTGAGGACAGCATCCAGTGCTCTTCTCTTCTGATCAATCCGTGCCAGCAACTCAGGCTCCTGAGTGAGACCATGTCTGCGATACAGCCTATCAAGTTCTTCCGTAAGGGTCTGTATGGTTTGCTGTCTTTGCTTTTTACGGTCCGAGGCCAAGTGCATCAGTCTACCCCTCAGGACCGCCTTATGTGCCCCCCACAATGCTCCCGGGGAAATCTCCCCGACCTCATTGTGGGCAAAATACTCCGAGAGGTAGGCTCTAATCTGTAATAATGCTGAAGGGTCTGTGAGCATGGAGTCATTCAGTCTCCAAGCTCCCAGAGCCCTAGGGAGGCCAATGTTGTCAAATGAGCATGAAACTATCTGGTGATCTGACCACGGGCATGAGTGAATCCCTGCAGAGGTAGAGTTGGCTGTCATGACGGTTGTAGAAAAAATGTAGTCTAACCTAGAATAACTGTCATGAGGGTTTGAGTAAAAGGTGTATTCTCTAGCCCCCACATTATGTGCCCTCCAAGTGTCAATCAGCTGATTGGATTTAAGGAGGTGTTGTAAGGACTTGGGGAAGGCATTGGAGGCGTGACCGGTCCTGCTCCTATCTAGGGTCGGGTGTGCAACCAAGTTAAAATCCCCCCCAATAATCATATGTGAGGAGTGGAAACCTTCCAGGGTCTGAAAGAAACGTTTAAAAAAAGCCGCTTGGGAGTCATTTGGGGCATAAACTGAGGCGACAGTGACAGTTTTCCCTAGGACCGTACCCTTAACAATCACATAGCGGCTGTCAGGATCCCTGTACACCTGCTGCAATGCAAATTTAACAGTGTTCTTGAAAAAGATAGCTGCTCCGCGGGTCCTGGACTCAAACGTGGTGAAGTACCCCTGTTGGTAGGCCTTATCAAAATAGTGCGGGTGGTTTTGGGTGGAGAAATGCGTCTCTTGGAGAAGCAGAATATCTGCTCCCAATCTCTTATATGTTTTAAAGGCCTTTCGCCTTTTAATCGGGGAGTTAAACCCCTTTAGGTTATGGGAGAGTACTGTGGTACCCATGGGATATCATAGAAAGTAGCGCACCAGATAGGGACCACACCATGAGTCCAGAACCCACATGAGCCCATGCGGCAGGATGAGCCAGAACCCAGCGTTTGCATAGTAAATACAATTTTACCCTGTATATAGGGAGACCTGTGTCAAAGGCCGAGACCGTAGGCCCCCGCCATTCCCTGGAAAGGCCAGGGACAAGGCGGGCGTCCAGGGACATCGACCAGTGAGAGGAGAAAAGGCAATGAGACAACAGCAGCACCATATTCAGAGAGCAAAAAAAGGCAATAATAATAAAAAAAAAGTGCAAAAAAACAAATAACCAGCAACCATGTCTAGACTGTAAACTGAAGTCAGGCATCTGTAGAATTAGTGTCAAAGCCAAGGGGGTCAGGGGCAAAACAAGCGCCCCGACCAAAAGAGCATAAGGCCTGAGAGGGAGACAGGAGAGGGCGAAAAAAACAAAAACAAAAAGGCCGCCCTCCCCCCTCTCCCTCTGCCTCAGCTGTGAAAAAAAACTTGGACCCGTAGGTCCATTCTTCCAAGCAAGGAGAGGGAGCCGGAAAGTCTTCTCCATCCAGGAGGAACCCCCGATAGTGGACTCCGGGGGCTCCAGGGGCTCCATCTAACTTGCCCAGAGGGGGGGAAGTCCAGACGGGCGCGACCAGACGGGAGATCAAGGTGAGACAAGAATGTAAACAATTGGCATGGGGGCCTTCTTAGTGTCCGGCTGAAGTGCTGGGAGCAGGAGAAGTTAGTGGACCGTACGTCGGCCTCTCCCTGGGGGTGGCGTAGCCCAGATGGCAGGTGAGCGGGGGGTGGATGGCATCCTCGGGTGGTCTGCTGCGTTCATGAGGCCCAACTTTACTAGGAGGTCTTTGCCCTCTAAGATGGTGGTGACGGTGTAGGTGGTACCATTATGTGGGACTTGCAGTTTAAATGGGAAGCCCCAACGATACCTGATCCTGGCCGCTTGAAGGACCGAGGTGACTTCTTTCATCCTCCTGCGCTTGTCCAGTGTTGTGGGCGATATGTCAGGATAGATTTGCACACTGGTGCCGTCCAGCTGAATGTTTGGGGTATTGCGTGAGGCCCTCAGTATGTCCTCCTTTGTGAGGTAGTCCTTGAGGCATAATACAATGTCCCTTGGGGGTCTGTCATCTGGGGGCTTTGGGCGCAGAGCTCTGTGCAGCCTGTCGCAAGTAAAGGCCGCAGCAGGGGTCTCGGGTAACAGTGATTGGAAAAGCTTCTGGATAGCTTGAGGCAGGTCAGTGACCGTTTCAGGGATTCCTCTCACCCGCAAGTTGTTCCTCCTGTTCCTGTTGTCCAGGTCCTCGAGGTGGGCTTGCAGGACTTGAACGGTCTCAGTGAGGGTCTCATGGTCCTTCCTGAGGTCGGAGTGAGCTAGACACAATTCGTCATGTTTAGTTTCCAGCAGGTCAGTTCTAGTGCCTAAGGCCGCAATCTCCGTGGATAGTGTGCTGGTGGATTTGTGTAGTTCCGACTGGAACTTCCTAGCCAGCCTGTCATACATCACGGAGAGACTGTCCTCTAAGTCCGATTTCGTGAGAGGGTTGGAATACTCACTTTCCCCCATGGAGAGCTCCGGTGAAAAGGTTGAGGCCTGTGACGACGCTGGCGCCGTCTCCGGCTGGGCGCCATCTTGGGACATCACGTGTTGCTCCCGCACCCGGAGCAGGTAGTTAGTTAGGGATCTTTGGGCCGGTTTAGCGCGGCGGTTTTTAGGGCCCGGCATGCGCTGGGTGTTCCTCCGGGGGTGATGGGTAAATTGGTGCTCTTTCAGTGCGATTAAGGCCCCGGGGAACCGCTTGTGTCTCCGGATCTCACGGAGCTCCTATCCCTTGCTTCCGTCCAGGATCGCGCCACGCATGCGCCCCCAGTTCTGAAATTATTTATCTTTGTCTCATTTTTTTTTAAAATCACAGAAACCTGACCTTTTAACAGGGGAGTGTAGACTTTTTATATCCACTGTATATCTGCTGTCTTCAGCTTTATATATTGTTTAGAAAGTGCACATCATGTTAGAGATTTTCTCTTCTTATTGAGCACTGGAAGTGAAGTCTGGGCATGCAGCCAAGACAGCTGATTGGAGAAAAGGCAAACACCCACTCTCCACATAGGCAGAGACTCTCAGAGCTGTGCTGTGACTAGACCAGCTCTCTGCTTATCTATTTATAGCAACTGCCCTCGATGCAAAATTCAGCCTGGTTTTATCTTGGTTGACGGAGAACTTGTCAGAAGTTGTTATGCTCATAACAGAGCAACGAAAAAGCAGAAACATGTGGGACTTAGTGCTTTGGAGAGAGATGAGAAAACACTACAGATATATATGTGCTTAGGTCAAGTTTCATGAACCAGGTTTACATCCACTTTAATAAAAAAATTTTTAAAGTAGAAGCAATTACTGGATCTTTCCTCAGTCCAGCCCAATAAAATCAAAGCTTCTAAGATCTATCTATCTATCGATCCATCTCTATCGATCCATCCAGCTAGCTCTCTCGCTCTCTCTCTATCTCTCTCCTATAACTATACCTTTCTATTAAGGTAGCGACTATTGCCGCAGCAACTTATTTCTTCACAGCAATACACAGACTGTTTGAGTTGGGATGCTGTGCATATGTAACCTTACACATCTACAACAAGGAACAATTTAATTTGCATTGAATGTGCACAATATTACCATTGTCTTGGAGTACTGTAGAGAAATTCAGTAATGCAAATACTGTAACCATGAAATGGATTATTCCAAGTTATTCACAGTTTAGGACAAGGTGGGGCAAGCCTAAATTATGTGCTTCTAGGGCAGAAACGATTGTGCTTTATGGTTTTTCTTTTTTGTGCTTGGTGAGAAACTGTGTATCGAGTATCAGAAGGTCAATTTTAGAAACCATAGTTGTTTTCCACCTGCCACCAGTCAGGTTTAAAGCTTCCATGGACTATTGCAAATGGGGGATAAAGGTTTTAAATTTGGTTGATGTCTCTGAAGTGCTAAGGACAGGTCCTAATTCTGATTACTGTAATAATTAGGGCCTATTGCCTTTTAGTATCTACTGAAACCAGCACTGGAGTTGGAGAATTGACGTTAGAATCCTACTGGGTTATTGGATTACGTAAACTGTTGAGATGATTCCTGCCCAGATATCTAGATTTGTTTTAGGGTTAAAGTGGTTCTAAGGCTTAAGGGTTTTTGCCGTCATACATTCTATGCATTCAGTATGCAGCTCCCCCCGCAGCCCCTCCCCCTCAATAACCCTAGTCCAATCGCGATCCAGCGAAGTGCATGTGCTGCTCTCCCGGGGCTTCTGCCTCCTGATTGGCTGAGAGAGAGCCATTGGCTCCCGCTGCTGTCAATCACAGCCAGTGAGAAAGCTTGCTACTTGGAAAGGGGCCAGGAGCACTGGCAGGGGACCTGAAGAGGAGGATCGGGGCTGCTCTGTGCAAAAACATTTCACAGAGTGGTAAGTATAACATGTTTGTTGTTTTTAAAACTAAAAATAATGGCTACATTTTTGATACTTAGCTTCTGAGAAAATGTAAAGTAATGCACTTGGGAGCTAAAAATATTAATTCAAGTTACTAGGGTCTGGGGCATTTGAGGATGGAAAAGGATCTGGGGGTCTAAGTAGATCAGACAACAGTGACAGCATGCAATGCCAAGCTGCAGCAAGCAAGGTCAGCAGACTGCTAATACGCATTAAAAAGGGTATTTACTCAATAGATAAAACTAGAGTTCTACCACTTTACAAAACTCTGGTCCAGCCATATCTTGAATATGCCATCCAGTTTTGGTCACCAGTCCCCGGGAAGGATTTGCTGGAACTGGAGAGAGTGCTGAGAAGGGCAACAAAGCTAATAATTGGGATGGAGGACTTGAGTTATGAGGAACGACTACAAACATTAAACGCCTCCTCTACAGGTTGAATACAATTAAAGTGGTTGTAAAGGTTCATTTTTCTTAAATTTAGTATAATAAACATCTTATACTTCAGCCCCGGACCAATTGGCAGCCAAAGGACCAGGCCCCTTTTTGCAATTCGGCACTGCGTCGCTTTAACTGACAATTGCGCGGTCGTGCGACGTGGCTCCCAAACAAAATTGGCGTCCTTTTTTTTCCCACAAATAGAGATTTCTTTTGGTGGTATTTGATCGCCCCTGCGTTTTTTTATTTTTTGCGCTATAAACAAAAATAGAGCGACAATTTTGAAAACAATGCAATATTTTTTGCTTTTTGCTATAATAAATATCCCCAAAAAATATATAAAATTTTTTTTTTTTTCCTCAGTTTAGGCCGATACGTATTCTTCTTCTACATATTTTTGGTAAAAAAAAATCGCAATTAGCGATTATTGATTGGTTTGCGCAAAAGTTATAGCGTTTACAAAATAGGGGATAGTTTTATAGCATTTTTATTAATATTTTTTTTTACTAGTAATGGCGGCGATCAGCGATTTTTATTGTGACTGCGACATTATGGTGGACACATCGGACATTTTTGGGACCATTGTCATTTATACAGCAATCAATGCTATTTAAATGCATTGATTCCTGTATAAATGACAGTTGTAGTGAAAGAGTTAACCACTAGGGGGAGGGGTTATGGGCTGTGACGTGTGTGTGTGTGTGTGTGTGTGTGTGTGTGTGTTTTTTTACATTAGGGGGCGGGGCTGACGTCTGACGTCATTGATCGGCTTTCCCGATGACCGGGAACAGCCGATCAATGACAGGCAGAGTAGGAAGCGCGGGGAGAGGTTGTTTACACCAACCTCTCCCCGTTCTTCAGCTCTGTGACCCGATCGCGGGACACCAGCGGCGATCGGGTCCGCTGGTCCAGCTGCCGGGGTCACGGAGCTCCCGACCGGGTCGCATTTAAAGGGCCACGTACAGGTACGTGATTTTGCCTGCCCGTGCCATTCTGCGGCAGTATATCTGCGTGAGGCGGTCGGGAAGCGGTTAACCTACTTTGTGCAGTGTTTTTGCTCAGAGCGTCCCCAAACCAGCTCTTTTGGCTCCTCTTCCTCCCTTCCTAATACCCCCATAGCAAGCTGCTTGCTAAGGGGACAATCGTGTGGGCTTGATCCCAAGCCGGGCTGTGTGGGTTTATTGTTTTGTTTCCAATATATTTTTATTCATTTTTACCCAAAAAAAAATTTTCAACAAACTATACACAAACCAATACATTCATCCTGAATACATGTTAAAGCTGGGTTATTCATTAATTATATAATTACTAGCTTATAGAATAGGCACATCCCCCAAAAAAATAAAATAAAAAAACCGACAAGTAAAAACCCGTGGGGGTTCCACATTAATACAGTTATAGGTTCTTTCTTCAACTTATTACAGATTTGATACAAACAAAGATAGAATCTATATGTTCCAAAAAAAAATTAAAAAATATATATAAAAAAAAGTAATCTTAAGAATTCAAAAATTCAAAAAACGTTGGTTATACATGATTTTCAAACTCCGTTATTTCTGAATTTTAGACTTATATGTTGGATTTGTCTTTATAGATATGAAATGTATACTGGAACAGCGGCGGGCAGCTCTCCGTTCATTTTATACTCTTGCTATGTCACGTTATTTCCGTCCAGACCACCATGATGGGAAAAGTGAGTTCAAACCATTTATTTTAGTACTAACTGTTTTTTATTAATATTCCACAGCTCTAATACACTTGCATAATATCATAATACAAAAAAAAAACCTAAAAACAATTGATACATAAACAGAACTTTATGTACCATATGGTATGGACTTTGTTAAAATATAAAAATTACATATATTACAAACAACACAGAGTTCTAGCTGTAGTGACACCACAAGATTATATGCACACTTGGACGCAGGAGTTGATTTACTAAAACTGGAGAGTGCAAAATCTGGTGCAGTTCTGCATACAAACCAATATTTTTTTTCTGTCAAAGCCTAATTAAACAAACTGAAGTTAGAAGCTGGTTGGTTACGATGCGCAGCTGCACCAGTTTTAGTACATCTCCCCCCTATTGTCTGTTCTTTTCGGCTTAGTGACTTTTGACTCCTATTTGACTTTTGACTCCAATTTCTTATGCCCCGTACACGCAATCAGATTTTCCGCCAGCAAAAGTCCGATGTGAGCTTTTGGCACCAATATGCAGCACAGTCAGTAGCTTTTTATTACATTTTTTTTACAATTTTTAGTTTTTATTTTATTTTATTTTTTAATATAAATAAAATGTATATATTTTATATATATATATATATATATATATATATATATATATATATATATATATATATATCTCTCAATATCAATTTGGGAGGAGGAAGTGGACAGTCAGTGTGTGTTTATTTTTATTACTATTTCTACAATTATACTTTAGAGTATTTATTACAATGTGTTTTTTTTTTTTTTTCTTTTTTTATTTAATCTTAGGGTTTGGTGAGATGTTAGGGTTTTAAACAGACCCCTGACATCTCCCCTTTGAGACATTGAAAGAGACTGCGGATAGAGATTCCCCAGTCCCTTTCTCAGCAGCCTCACCGCTGCGCTGAAGATGAATGAAGAGGAGACAGCACTCTCAAAGTTAAGTGCAGAATCTCAATTGGTTAAAACACAGTTACATATTATACACTGTATCAATAAGAAATTTCCATGGTATAGTCCGACATATTCATCAACTGTATTTATGCACCTGGGTGTATCTTCACAATGACAGGAATTCACATTTGTTGCAGGACGTAAATTCTTATATAATATAGTAATCGGACACCACTGTAGCTTGGGTTAACCGGTAACTATATGTTGGCCACGTGTAGTTGCGGTTAAAAGTACAGGAATTCAGGCTAGAATGTCCTGACAAAAGTCTGATGTGTTCTAGGCAAACATTCAATTCACTATAATAAATGATTTAATGCACCATACATTTTGCAGTCTCTGAAAGTGTAGGTTGGAGTAGTAGCTGAAGAAATACAAGAAAACATAGGACACCAACATAGTACATTGTCAAGGATACAATTTAATAGATGAAAAATTATATGTATTATTATGTGCCCCAAAAATTGACCAGTATTACAGTGACCATGGTGGGGAAGATTTTGGTGAAGCTGTCGGGTACCATGCTCAGTGGTCTAAGGCGATAAAGTCCTTCAAGAGGAGGTCCACCCTATTTTTATTTTTTTTTAAAAGTCAGCAGCTACAAATACTGCAGCTGCTGACTTTTAATAAATGGACACTTACCTGTTCCAGGTTCCAGCGATGTCGGCAGAAGATCACTCGTCTCTCGGCTGCCCCGCCGACATCCTCGGTCAGGGAATCAGGAAGTGAAGCTTGCGGCTTCACTGCCCGGTTCCCTACTGCGCATGCGCGAGTCGTGCTGCGTGTCTTTATTGGTCCCTGTTGTGTCCTGGGAACTGTGTGTTTCCCAAGACACAACGGGAACCCTCGGAT
This sequence comes from Lithobates sylvaticus, assembly GCA_028564925.1. Classification (NCBI taxonomy): domain Eukaryota; kingdom Metazoa; phylum Chordata; class Amphibia; order Anura; family Ranidae; genus Lithobates; species Lithobates sylvaticus. The sequence continues at coordinate 51,708,245 of CM053035.1, forward strand.
ATGGGCGGGCATCCTCGGATAGGGACGGGGCAGCTAGTCCCGGAAGTGGGTGCAGATACCTGTGTTATACAGGTATCTGCCCCCCTCTCCCCTGAAAGGTGCCAATTGTGGCACCGGAGGGGGGGAGGAATCCGATAAGCGGAAGTTCCACTTTAGGGTGGAGCTCCGCTTTCAATCCTCCAGTATCAGTCCCGGGCAGATGGAACATTCCTGCATCCTAAATAGCATAATCCATGTCAAAGAAATGCAAGCCATCCACTTTCTGTTTATATTGGTTGCTAGGCCACATATTTCAGGGGACTCCCTCCTTAAGCCTTGCATATTACATTAAAGAAAGTTATTTTTAAAGATTACTGCTTGGCGTTGGTGTTTGTGTGTGTGTGTGTGTAACAAATATATATATACATAAGTAGCTATATTAAAAAAAAATAAAAAAAAACTCTCTATAGAAGATCTACAGTACATTGCATTATAAATTCATATACTGTACACACACTTTTCCCATAAAATAGAAAAGGTGTTAGAAAGTATAAAAGGTTTTATAAAACAAAAGAGATTGTAACACAGAGAATGACTTCTATACAAGAATCAGTAGGGGGCAGCAACACACTTGCAGAGATTCATGTTAGGACACATAAGGCTCACAAACCTTATACTCCAGACTAAAAGACCTTTATTTGGAGAGGAATTACAGGCATCGGCATTTTATACACAATTGCATTGGTTCATCATGGACCAATGTATCTATGTACTGTATATACCATACCTGGCCAATGCCCATGGGAGCTGGAAATCACTGAAGTAGACACTGCTGCTCCAGTGATCTCCACTTGCTTCTTGCGCCAAGCAGCTGCTCTCCTGCATTGTGAATAGAGAAGGTTGGCAACTCAGCATGGGCGCCATTCTTTGCATTTTCTGAATGAATGCAGATAGTTCTCTGATTGGAAGAGGTGGGGCGGTGACATCAAGCTCTCCACCTCATCCCACAGAGTACACTTTGCAATCATTCAGAAAATACAAAGCATTTTGTGAATGCCACCCGTGCTGTGCGGCCAACCTCCTGTGTTCACAGTGCATCAAGCCGGCCATTCCACAGGCGGTATTGCTGAGATTCTAAATTGCACTGCAATGCTTGCAAAATGCAGCATGTATGTTTGTGTGCCATTAATTTTTTTTTTTCCAATAACGTTTTTATTTGAAGTTATAACAAATACAGTTAGTGCAGTAGTCTTACAGCAAACATAATAAATACTTTCTCATGCGAGTCACAAGACTATGGTATTTCGTAAGTATGTATGTTATTTCTCTGCTGGTCAGGTTATTATAACAGTTACCTAAAGTGCAATCTACCAAACCTTCCAACTGATTTAGTAACTGTGTTCACGGGTCTCTAGAGCAGTGGTCATCAACCCTGTCCTCAGGGCCCACTAACAGGCCAGGTTTTATGTATTACCTTGGGGATATGCAGACTAGAATACTGCAATCACTGAGCAGCAAATGATATCACCTGTGATGTATTTCAGTTATCTCGCAAACCTGGCCAGTTAGTGTGTCCCGAGGACAGGGTTGATGACCACTGCTCTAGAGGACTCCTGAAAAAAGAGAGAAAAATAAGGAGAGAGGGAGGAGGGGGGGGGGGGGAGAGGTGAAGAAGAGAGTGAAAAAAAAAAAGGGGGGGGGGATAGGTTGGTATCATCCTGTGTCAGTCTCCGGATCGTTTTGCTCCTCCCGGCGGTGCCACAGCTCCCAAGTCATGTTATGCTCGTCCAGGCGCTCCTGGATCCTCGCTGTCATCCTCTCCATTAGCTCTACATCTCTAATTCTGGCATAGAGTGCTCCCTCTGGAGGAGGCGTACTGCTCTTCCAGTTCAGTTCTATTAGGCAGCGAGCTGCTGTGAGGACATGTCTAGTTAGCTTTTTATGTGGGGCTGGACATTTTAGTGGTGAGAGCCCGAGCAGGTAAAATTTAGGCGTGATAGGGACCTCTTTCTCCAGAAGGCGACTTAAGAGTCAGTGGACTGAGTTCCAGAAGGGGGTTATCAGCGGGCATTCCCAGTAGATATGATACAGCGTTCCCTTGGCCCCCAGGCATCGCCAACAACGGTCCGTACTGGTCGGGTGGATGGCGTGTAATACATCCGGGGTCATGTACCAGAAATGTAGTATCTTATATATATTCTCTTTATAAAGTGTACAGATCGAGGTTTTGGATGCCTGGGTCCATATGACCCTCCAGTGATCCACGGGTATCTCCTCACCCAGTGCCTTTTCCCACTTAAGCATATATTTGTGTTTACCCATTGAGTCAGCGGTTCTTTCGTTAAGTATTTTGTATATGTCTGATATCAGACCTCTCTGAGCAGAACCTGCCAGAATGAGATTTTCAAAAGGTGTAGGTGGGGAGAATTGCAGGTTCAATGCAAATGTTAGGGCATAGTGGTGGATTTGGAGATACCCGTAGAAAGCCTGCTTCGGGAGGTCAAATTTGGACTGCAGTTCTGCAAAGGAGTGCATTTTGCGTGTACGGGGATCCACCAAATTCCCGTAGTGGAACAGGTTTCTTGTGGTCCAGGGGGAGGACATCTGGTGGGTGAGGCTATCTGGCATTTTAGGGTTGAGGGCAAATGAGGTCAGGAGCGAGCTGTCTGAGGACAGTTTGTATTGTTGTGCCACTTTACGCCATAGCCTCCGTAGCTCCGCCATCAGGCCCAGCAGTCGTGCGGGGACTGCTTCTGCATTCCCTCTCCAGAGTAGACTGTTTGGGTGTATTGGGTCTAGCCATAATTTCTCTATCTCAGTCCATTTATTATACAAGTGGAGCGTGAACCAAGTGGTTATCGCCCTCAGTTGCGCTGCCTGATAGTATTTGATGAGGTTGGGGAAGGCCAGGCCGCCGTCTGAGCGGGCTGCTTGCAATACGGAACGGGGGATTCTATGTCTCCTGTAGTTTCAGGTGTATTGTAGTAAATCTGCTTGCAATTGTTTTAGTTGACCATGCGGGACAGGGATGGGTAGGGTCTGGAAGAGATATAACAGTTTCGGGAGGATCGTCATCTTTACTGATGCGATTCTCCCGAATAATGAGATGTGGTGCTTTTTCCACTGTTGGAGAAGGGTTCTAATGGAGTGAAAGAGGGGGGGGTGGAGTTTTCCTGGTAAAGGGTAGAATACTGCGGTGTTATATTAATTCCCAGGTATTTTATTGCTGTGGCTTTCCAACTATAGGGAAAGTTGGCTTTTAGGTGTGCTACCTCCTCTGTTGAGGTGTTAAGTGGGAGGGCCTCCGACTTGGAGGTATTGATCTTATAACCCGATATGGCCCCGTAGCGTTCCAATTCCGATTCCGAGTGGAGAATTGGAAGGGAGGTTCTGGGTTGGGTTAGTGAGAGGATGATGTCATCTGCAAACAAAGAGATTTTAAACTCACTGTCCCTTACCCTTATGCCCTTAATGTCTGGATTCTTTCGGATTGTGGCTGCTAGGGGTTCAACAACAACCCCTGCAAAGAGCAGGGGCGAGAGCGGACATCCCTGCCTGGTGCCATTCTGTACTGGCAGCGGGGCCGACAAAGCGAAGGGGGTCTTGACCTGTGAGTGCCATTCATAATGGCACCTTAAGGACAGTGCTGTTTTGCTGTGCACCAAATAAGAGCAGGAGCTTATTTTGGGTCAACAAGCTTCGTGCAATGCGGTTCGCTCTGATTGCCTGATAAATCGCACAGTGACTTAGGTACCATTAAAAATGCACGCACAAACCCATGTCCTGCATTTTGCCAGCAGTGCAGTGTAATTTGGGAATCGCAGGCAGATTCATGGCGATTCCACCTGCAATCCCAAATCGCCTTACATTGGTACAAGCTGGATCATGTATAACATGCCAGTGCCTGAAATTTCCTCTTTTTATTAAGCTATGTGACTGCAATTTTCAAATCTTGCTGGACAAGTATATGTACATTTTTGGAAATAAGGATTGACTTTATGAATTTAGCCTACAATGATAATGAAATAAGAATACATTGGGGCTCATTTTGTAAAGAAGCAGTGTGGTCTTACCATGTTATAAGTTATACCTCCTGTGCAGTGCAATAAAAAAAGTGCAGTGCATTTAAGAAGCACAGCATTTGTGCTTTGCTGATATGCTTTGTGCTTCTCAAGTTTCGAGATTCTGAAGCCAACAAAGCGTTAATGGAGCAGTTACACTGTCAGTTTCTTTCCCTTTGGGATAAAGGTTTTACATAAAAACTGATCATTGTAAGCACCCCTGTCAGTAGTAAATGGTTTGTCTCAACTCTCTAACTGCTACATAGCATAACATGACTGTGAAGGTTTCCAAACACCTGGAAGATCTTCTAACATTTCCTTTTGACAGGACTGGGCTTTAAATCAAACCCTTCAACGCTGCTCAGAGTCATCCCTGTCCCTTCCATTTCTGATTTACCATTTAAGGCCTCGTGCACACTGGATATTTTTACAGCTGCTGTTTTTGGCTTCAGGCGTTTTTTTCTGCAGCCAGCAAACTCCCCAGCATATTATCCTATGTGTCCAGTCACACATAGGCTTTTATCAGCGTTTTTTTTAAAGAGGTGTTTTCTGTCTGGAAAAAAAAAAACACAACTACTGGGTTTGAAGAGGAGTTTGCTCTAACTCTGAAAAATGCTGATAAAAACTAAAAAAATAGCTGAAAAAAACGTCTATTCTGCTTTTTATGAGCGCTTTTAAACCATAAGCTTTTGTGGGAATATAGTTTTGCCAAAAAAAACAATCAAAAACGCTAATGCAAAAACACTGTAAATGCTAATGTGCGTTTTTAATGCAGAATTCTACAGCTAAAGCTACTGGCGTTTTTATAACGTCAAATGTGCACAAGGCCTATTGGTGACCGAACTACTTGGTTTAGAAGAAGTAAACAAAGACTTTCTCCTGCGCTCATGAAGGCGTTATTGGTATAGAGTGGTAGTACTTACAAAAGAAAAAGTAGAAGACGATCATGCGTGTCCCGCTGCCTAAACTGACCAGGGGTGGTCCGAAGAAGGCCAAGTGGAAAAAAAAAGGTGGAAGGCGTGTGATCTAACTCTTGGATCAAGATAATACAGTTTATTCATATACAAAATAGATAAATGCATATAAAAAAAGTTTCTACGTATTCATAAAAGCTGACAAAATATACACATTGAAAATTAAAAATTAGAAGTTAGACATGCCCATGCAAGGGCAAGTGCTCAAAAGTGGGCTGATGCGTTTCAAGGGGTTCCCTCTTTCAGAGCCTTAAAAAAAGGAGAAAAGGTCTGTACAATACGGTAAACCAATAGAAAGAGGTGTGGTTTCTCCTCCTCCCCCGGCTCTCTTGGTCTCTCTCTCCTCTCAGCCCGCTTACTCCATCCATCCCGCCCTGTCCTCCCAGAAGCCTCTCCTATGCCCGAATGGTCAGTCCGCCCCTGCCGAACACTTCCCGGAGTGGTGAGAGAACTCAGAGCACGGCTTGGCTTCAGTTCAGCACCACCGACGCTCCATCTAAATCAGGGGTCTCAAACTGGTGGCCCTCCAGCTGTTGCAAAACTACAATTCCCATGAGGCATTGCAAGGCTGACAGTTACAAGCATGACTCCCATAGGCAGAGGCATGATGGGACTTGTAGTTCCGCAACAGCTGGAGGGCCGCCAGTTTGAGACCCCTGATCTAAATGGTATGAAGAAGTTCTCCACTATTGTTTTGTATGTATAAGGGGTCTGCCATGACCCTCTGCCATTGCTCACAGAGCGCTGGGATGTGGACAGGTCTAGAGCTAAGGAAAACCGTTCACTTACCATGTGATACACCTCCCAACTAGCCACTCCTTTTTATGTTGGTCTACCGTATTGTACAGACTTTCCTCCTTTTTTTCAAGGCTCTGATAAAGAGGGAACCCCTCGAAATGCATCAGCCCACTTTTGAGCACTTGCCCTTGCATGGGCATGTCTAACTTCTAATTTAAAATTTTTAATGTGTGTATCTTGTAACCCAGGTTTTATGAATATGTAGAAACTTTTTTATATGCATTTTATCTATTTTGTATATCAATAAACTGTATTATCTTGATCCGAGCGTTGGATCACGTGCCTTCCACCTCTTTTTTTTCCACTTGGACTTGGTTCAGAGGACCTGGGCATTAAGACGTGGATTGCGAAAATATGGCTTGTCTTTTTTCTTATGCAGGATTATGCATTAAGTAGCAACCTGAAGGATGATAGAGTGCTGCTGATTGGTTGTATCTTCAAACAATATGAAAGTGCTTTAAAGTGGATGTAAACCCAAAAATTATTATTATTATTTTTTTTTTTTTGATAACATAATGTAGAGAATAAGATTTCCTTTCATTTGAGCCCAGTCTTGCCACACATATTTACTCGATGCCTGAGCAATCCTCTTTTATTGTTCAGTTAGAGAAATCTTGACAAAGTCTTGAAAACTTTGTCAAAAATGCCCCCTTGCTGTGAGTGACAGGTGATTTACATATCATGCACTAGCCTGAGACAGGCACATCCTGTGTAAAAAGTTCACAATTTACATCCCCCTCCCCTCCAGCTCTCCCAGCTTTACTGTGTTTTGACTGGATGTTTCTCATCATGGGATGCAGTGAACAGTCAGCAGACTATAGACAGACAAGTGATTTAGGGGACATGTATGTAGTCAGAGCTGGGCAGAGTAGAACATCCAGTGATCTGATGATAACCTGTCTCAGGCTAGTGCATGAGATATGTAAATCACCTGTCACTCACAGCAAGGGGGCATTTTTGACAAAGTTTTCAAGATTTTGTCAAGATTTCTCTAACTGAACAATAAAAGAGGATTGCTCAGGCCTCAAGTAAATCTGTGTGGCAAGACTGGGCTCAAATGAAAGGAAATCTTATTCTCTACATTCTGACATCATAATGGGTTTACATCGACTTTAAAGCACTTTCATATTGTTTGAAGATGTGAAGTGATGACTGTATTGAGGGAGAGTTATCCCTATAGTTGCCTACATGTTCCTTTCAACGTCCTTAAAAGCCTTCTCTTCAGTCATATATTTAGATTGCTTTGATATCTTTTATTTTAAATAGTAAATGTGTGGGGGAATGTTACATACTGTATATAGTTGTTGGTAGGTAATTACTGATATAGTGTAATCCTGTTTTTGGTATAGTGATTCTTTAATTCTCCCTCTCTCTTGATTCTCAGTTCAGTATGAGGAGTCATTTCCAATGGGATTTAGCCATCATGCTCACCAGTGCTACACCGTCTCCAGCAGCCACAAGTGCTATGCCATGAAGACGGATCTGCACCTTCTCCTCCTTCTCTTTAAAACGGATGTGCCTACGTTTAGCATGCGGGCCATTGCTAATAAAACCATGCAAGTGTTTACCAAAGACTTCACTTTTTGACAAACTGACCTTCTAGATAGGAAACTTTTGTGCCTACAATACCATTTTTCATTATGTAGAGATATTCCAGGAGTTACTCCTATTTCCTTGTAGTGATCCGTGTACAGCATACAGACTGTGTAAAGACACCTGTTATTTAACTTTACATATTTACAGATTATATTTATTTAACATTGTATGACGAAATCTTAAAACTTCCTAGTGGCAGTAAAAGATGTAAGAAATTAAAATTTTAATTAAATACAGTGTCTGTATGCATGCATATTTGTGTGTAGGATGAATGTATAAAAAAAAAAGCATATTTCTGGGTAAATTGTACTTTATATACCTTGCAGGAGTTGATTAAAGTGTAACTTTTACCTTTTTTGCAAGTTTTTCTTTAGAATAATTTTGTCGGCTCTGCTTATGCAGAGCAGTCACAGCCTGCTCTCCTCTATGGGTGGTCAGATGTAAACAAACCGCCTGTTCATTTACATCCAACTGTCATCCAATTTGCCCCATTTGAACATACAGTATGCCCATATCTGTCTGTTTTGAGCAGATAGGTTCAGATCAGATCACTGTGTTGGTCAATGGACACGTGTCGATCCATGGAGAGCAATGGATGGTCTGATCGGGTCCGTCAAAAAAACTGAAATGCAGACCTGATCGGTTTGCCCGTGTGAAAGAGGCCTCAGTCAGATTTCAAAGTACAAAATAAACTGGGTACAAAAATCTACAAAATATGCTAGGCTGCTCCAAACATGGTGTTCTTAAAGCGGAAGTAAACCCATCGATTTAACAGTTTAAAAAAAAAAGACATGCCGGGAATGCTAACTGCACATTGGCTGTGCTCTCAACCAAACAGTCAAACCATCCAATGGCCGGTGTCATAACGGATCACATGTGCAGCACTGTGGCAGTTGAAGATTAAACAGAGGCAAAGATGGCAGCTTCCTTGGCTGAAAACGATAGGGGGGTTTACTTCCACTTTAAAACACAAAAGCGCATGTATCCATTAGACAAAAAGAATAGAAGGAGAAAGCAAATTGTTAGAAAAACATTGCAAATATAAAAAGTCTCGTGTTTTTTTTTTAACCACTTGCCAACCGCCGCATGTTCTTATACGTCGGCAGAATGGCACGGCTGGGCAAATGGGCGTACAGGTACGTCCCATGAATTTTCCGCCGTGTGGTCACGTGCGCACGACCCTGCCGGGAGCTCTGTGAGTAGGGTCCCGCGGACTCGATCGCTGCAGGGATACCCGCGATTGTCTCACGGAGCTGAAGAACGGGGAGATGCTAATGTAAACAAGCATCTCCCTGTTCTACCTAGTGACAGTGTCACTGATCATAGCTTCCTGTAATCGGGAGCTATGATCAGTGAAGTGTCATTCGTAGCCATGCCCCCCTAACAGTTAGAATCACTCCCCAGGACACACTTAACCCCTCTCTAGCCCCCTAGTGGTTAACCCCTTCACTGCCAGTGTCATTTTTACAGTAATCAATGCAATTTTATAGCACTGATCGCTGTAAAAATGACAATGGTCCCAAAAATGTGTCAAAATTGTCCGATGTGTCCGCCATAATGTCGCAGTCATGATAAAAATCGCAGATCGCCACCATTACTAGTAAAAAAGGAATTATTAATAAAAATGCCATAAAACTAACCCCTATTTTGTAGGCGCTATAACTTTTGCGCAAACCAATCAACGCTCATTGCAATTTTTTTTTTTTTTTTTACCAAACAGAAGTAGAAGTATACGTATCAGCCTACACTGAGGAAAAAATGTTTTTTTTATATATATTTTTTGGGGATATTTATTATAGCAAAAAGTAAAAAATAAGGCGTTTTTTTTTCAAAATTTGGTGCTTTTATTTTTGTTAATGGCGCAAAAAATAAAAACCTCAGAGTTGATCAAATACCACCAAAAGAAAGCTCTAATTGTGGGGAAAAAAAGAACATCAATTTTGTTTGGGAGCCACGTCGCACAACCGTGCAATTGTCAGTTTAAACAATGCAGTGCCGAATCGCAGAAAGTGCTCTGGTCTTTGGCCAGCAAAATGGTCCAGGGCCTAACATTTTATACTTGCCTGCTCTGTGAAGTGATTTTGCACAGAGCAGCCCAAATCCTCCTCTTCTTGGGTCCCTCGCAGGTGCTCCTGGCTCCTCCCTCCTGCCGAGTGCCCCCATAGGAAGCAGCTTGCTATGGGGGCACCCGAGTCGAGCCGTTGCTCTGTGTGTCCATTCAGACACGGAGCTGCGGCTCAGTCCCACCCCCTTTCTCTGCTCATTGGCTCACTGACTTTGACAGCAGCAGGAGCCAATGGCGCCCCACAGCTGTCTCAGCCAATGGGGTGGGAGAGTTCCGGACAGCTGAAACTCTCGTGCAACATGGCTGGATTGTGTGAAAAATAAGTGCAGCGCTAAAAATTGATCTCAAAATGAACTGAAAAGAATATACATAAAACGATGTACAAAAGGTGCACACAAGTGATCTTGAGGACAAACTTAACCACTTTCCGACCGGCGCACAACGATGTACGTCCTGACTATGAAGAGGGATATCTCGGTAACGGCAGCAGCTGCTGCCGCAACCGGGATACCCCTTTCTCCGGCGCCGGTCGGCATTCCGATAATGGTGGTCGTCGCGGTGGATTCGCCGCAAGATCACCGTTATCGGCGGCGGGAGAGGTGACCCCTCCCCCTCCCGCCGCTCTCCCGCGCCTTCCGCCCCTTACCAGAGCCGTCGGCAGTGGCGAAAGCGATCAGGTCCTCCTCCGTGCTGGGTATAGAGACGAGTGAGGCTAAGATGGCTGTCACCCGTCTCTATACCATAGCAGGGCGGAAGCAACGTCAAAACGTCACTTCCGCCCATACCTCTTAAAGGAACATTTTCCAAATGTCATTTTTTTTAAATAACATTTTTTTTTTATGTCATTTAATGGCAATCTCTTCTCTATACTTCCTCCCGACTCACCTCTCCTGTGAGAGGTGACTCGGGAGGAAGTAGAGAGAAGACATTGCTGGAAGTGGCAGCAGACAAGGAAGCCACCATTGACCAGACCAACAGGATTTCACCACAAGGAGGAGCAGAGTAGCCACTGGTATTGGAGTGAGTAAGCGTGATATCCCTTGTTTAAGGTAAGAGCTCTGTGAGCATTTTGATGGATACCTTGGTCACTACGGTTCACTGAAAAAACAACCCCAAGCATTGAGGCTCCTGACCCCTAGGTGGAATAATTCATCAAACAGAAGGACTGGAATACACTTATGCACTTTATCTAAGTGAACTATATTATTTGTGCACGGGCACACCATATTGGACATTCCTGCACGCAGTTGAGTTCTGCACGCAGTTGCTCCATTGGACACATTTATTTATTTATTTATTTAATGTCATTTATTCCTGAATGTTTGTATGCACTTTTTGTATGCACTTTTTATAAGTATTGCACTATTATCACTTTATTGGATCGATTGTGTATACACTATCATTGATATTCAATACGAGTATTTAGCACTTATTGCACATACATATGAATGCACTATTATCACTTTATTTGATTCAGTGTGTATACATTATTATTGATATTTAATACGGGTATTTAGTACCTGACTGTATATACACATGAACGTATTGTCCTACCAGCACTTTAATTCATTATAACACATTTTTTGCACTGAGTCACGTACATCCAGTACACATTTTATTTCTTTATATTGAGTCGTGATCATTATCAGTGCAGAGGTCCATTACTTTTATCATTTGGGTACAGTGTTGCATGACTGAGTAATTGTCATTCAAAGTGTGAGAGCACCGAAAGCTAAAAATTGGTCTGGTTAGGAAGGGGGTTTAAGTGCCCAGTGGTTAAGTGGTTAAGGAAGGAAGAAAGAAAAAACATATTTAGGAATGCAGGTTTCTGGGAGGGCTGAATTTGGAAAAGGGGTTGTTGATGGTTGCCAGAGAGGGATGTACTGTGGGAACAGGGTTAGTACATGTTGGTGGAAATGATGCATGGAAACTTTGCATGGCACTTTGCATGGAAATGATGTCCTGTGAGTAAAGCCAGCCATATATGATTTAAATCTCCCTGCTGAGCCAGCTGGGATTCAAACCATCTATGAGCAGGCTGATTGTACCCAAGTCGATTCATTGATTGCCTTTGGATACAACCAGCATGTTGAATTCTTCATGCAATTATTGCCAGCGGCTGTAGCCGCTGCCAATAATTACTGTGTGTTACCCCGGCAAGGACATCTCCCCGCACCCCCCTTCCCTGCCTGTAAAACACAATGGCTTCACGGGAGCGATTCTTACATCAACACTGACTGTATTGATGGGGAAATCAAGCGATATTCTTTCCTGCAACCCATGGTTGCAGGAAAAACATTTTCCACCATCTATGGCCGACTTAAGGTGTGGTGAACAGGAATAGATTGTGCTGTTAGCTGGTTGGGTGGTGAGGTGGTCAGGGAAAAAATGTAGTATGAGTGGAGAGTGAGGGGGATGGGGCGAGATGGGGTTCAGGTGTGAATGTGGCATGACCAGTAGGAAGATGGGGGGGGGGGGGGGTATGCTGTAACTGGGGATTGGGGTGACTAGGAAGAAATGCCCTGGGGGTAAGGTGGCTATGGGCTGATGTAGGGTGAGAAAGGGGGTTAGATGTACTGCGTAGAGGGGAGGTGTGGTGCAGAAATGCCTGATGCATGTTTTGGCCATTCTAATAAAGAGATTTTAAAGCTTGATATTCCCAAGCTTGCATGCCTACCATGGAAATTACTAAGTAGTCCCACTTTTTTATTTTTATATTATACTATTTCTTTTATTCAAAATGTTATATAGAATGTGTTATCAAGAGTATAAATTGGCCTTTAAGACCTGATAGAACCAGCAGTACAATGTGAAAAATCCCATTATACTTTGAATATAGCAGATATTCCCTAATGTAGAATGGTGTGTCTGTTTTGGCTTCTAGGAAGGTACAGGCGGTTGTGACTATCTAATAAAGGTTTCACAATTCTTATTTATTGTTTGACTAACCCCTCTGAGGTAACCCATTGACGTTCCCAGAAGTTTCTTTACCCAGTGCTGTCTTATCTTACAAGCTTCACCCTTCATCTACAGGATATGAAGATTTGCTGAGCAGCAGGATGGGAAAATGTTGCTATATACGGTAATTGTTCACACAAGGTACTACCAATGCATTGACTGGGTAGAGCATAGGCCCATGCAGGTTCAGGTGCCATTATTTCAATGGAACCTAAAAGCCACACATGCCACAAGCTAAAAAAAAATTGAGAACAGATTAAAAACAAACATGTATCGGTCTAAGAAGGGTTTCAAAGCCATTTCTAAGGCCCCTTTCACACGGGCGGTCCGTTCAGGTCCGCCTGTCAGTTTTTTAGGCGGACCTGAACGGACACTCCATAGACCTCTATGGAGAGTCGGATGTCAGCGGTGACATGTCAGCTGACATCCGACCCGCTCCGATCCAAAAAAGTGTGATGGAGAAAAAAGCTATTTTTCCATCCATCTGCGGATCACATCGGATGACGACAGACTCTACGGGCCGTCGTCACCCGATCTCCAATAGGGGAGAGCGGCGTGCTGACAGGTCTGTCCCTGCACAGTGTACAGAGATGGACCGGTCATCTTCCTGCTCAGCGGAGATCGCTCCGGCGATCCCTGCTGAGCAGGCGGATATGCACGGGGCGGATCAGCACTGATCCGCCCCGTGTGAAAGAGGCCTAAGGCTTTGGAACTCCAGTGAACCACGGAGAGATCCATTAAACACAAATGGAGATAACGTGGAACAGTTGTGAAACTTCCCAGGAGTGGCCGGCCTACAAAAATTACTCCAAGCGCATGACGGCAACTCATCCAGGAGGTCAAAAAAACAACCCAGAACATCTAAAGAACTGCAGGCCTCTCTTGCCTCAGGTAAGATCAGTGTTTATGATTCAACAATAAGAAAGAGACTGGGCAAAAATGGCATCCATGGGAGAGTTCAAGGGCCATTGCCACTGCACTGCACTATTTAATATGTTCATAAATGACCTTGAGGGTAAACAGTTCAATCTCTGTATTTGCTAAGCAGGGCAATAACTTCTCTGCAGGATGTGGAAACCTTGCAAAAAGATCTGAACAAATTAATGGGGTGGGCAACTACATGGCAAATGAGGTTCAATGTAGAAAAATTTAAAATAATTTATTTGGGTGGCAAAAATATGAATGCAATCTATAATCTGGGGGGAGAACCTCTAGGGGAATCTAGGATGGAAAAGGACCTGGGGGTCCTAGTAGATGATAGGCTCAGCAATGGCATGTAGGCAAAAAAAAACGCGCTAACCCAAACATACGTACACAATTCTGACAACTAAAAATAATATTAAACCTAGAACCGGCTGCAGAATAGTGGGATATACACACAATACAATATGGAAATAAAAAACAGAATTAAGAAACACTAGTAAAGAAGAAACATTAATAAAAATTTATAAAAAAGGAAAAGGACATCCAATTAGCAGGGTAAGAGTATGTCCAATCCTTTGACACTATAAACAGCACTAACAGTTGGTATACAGATGGCTTTTATAATGACATATGACATATGACATATGGCATAAGCAAAAGAGTGGATTTTAACCCAGACAGACAAATATGCAATAAAAAGTCCACCAATTATAACTGAAGGTGCTTTTAGTGAATTGTCCTCGTGACAGTCAGTTACTTCTTCGGAGTATAACACTTTTCACCAACACCACTGTGCTCCACATCTAAGGGGGTGCCACCACCTATATAAATGCTCCTTACCAGATGAATGGTAAGGAAAAACACTTCAGATAAAGCCCTGGACCAGGATCCTGACGCCTGAGGGGAACACACCTCCGAAGCTTTTCCTCCAGGAGACCACTATGTGGGACTTTTGAACTCCAGGGGACGCACAATACTGTGTATAAATGGACAACAGCACTCAGCGGTGCATCCAAATGGCGGCATAAAAGAAGGACAAACGACAGACCATAGTGTGATTCTGTTTTAAAACTTCAATTTGTTTAATAAAAGTAAAATATTACTCACATCTGTATGAGAAAGGCAAGCATATACGGATCCGTAATAATATAAGCATAAAACGCCGGCCGGCGTGGATATTTAGAGCCCTTCCTCCTTTCTTCAACGAACGTGGTGACGTCACTGCGGGACCTCCCAGACGTGTTTCGTCATCAATAGACGTTCTCAATGGGGATAGGGCCGCGCAGTGACTCAGACACATTTATACTACCAAGCCTCGTTATGGGAGGCAAGGAGAAGACTTAGACGCCATCTTGGCAAAGGGAAAAACAATGCCCTCACATGGAATGGATCCCGGAAAGGAAATAGCAAACCCTGTGAGGAACTTCCTAACTTATATTATGACCATTCTGTTGCGAGGCATAAAGAAAAGCTCAAATTACTAAATACAACAAAAAAGAGAGTTGGTATGCAGCACAACAAAAAAAGAAAAGAATTGTTGCGTGTTACCACAAAAAATGTTCATAACCCGTCGAGGGTGAGTGTTTATATGTGTGCCGTACAAGAAAAATCTTGACAAAAAAGACTTAGTGTTGAAACTATTTATATAGGATTTCCCAATCACCTCGGGAAAATCGTTAGTATTATTGAAAACATATGTATATATACAGTGGTGTGAAAAAGTGTTTGCCCCCTTCCTCATTTCCTGTTCCTTTGCATGTTTGTCACACTTAAGTGTTTCGGAACATCAAACCAATTTAAACAATAGTCAAGGACAACACAAGTAAACACAAAATGCAATTTGTAAATGAAGGTGTTTATTATTAAAGGTGAAAAAAAATCCAAACCATCATGGCCCTGTGTGAAAAAGTGATTGCCCCCCTTGTTAAAACATACTATAACTGTGGTTGTCCACACCTGAGTTCAATTTCTCTAGCCACACCCAGGCCTGATTATTGCCACACCTGTTCACAATCAAGGTATCACTTAAATAGGAGCTGCTTGACACAGTAAGGTCCACCAGAAGATCCTTAAAAGCTACACATCATGCCGAGACCCAAAGAAATTCAGGAACAATTGAGAAAGAAAGTAATTGAGATCTATCAGTCTGGAAAGGGTTATAAAGCCATTTCCAAAGCTTTGGGAATCCAGCGAACCACAGTGAGAGCCATTATCCACAAATGGCGAAGACATGGAACAGTGGTGAACCTTCCCAGGAGTGGCCGGCCGCCCAAAATTACCCCAAGAGCGCAGCGACGACTCATCCAAGAGGTCACAAAAGACCCCACAACAACGTCCAAGGAACTGCAGGCCTCACTTGCCTCAGTTAAGGTCAGCGTTCATGCCTCCACCATCAGGAAAAGACTGGGCAAAAATGGCCTGCATGGCAGAGTTCCAAGGAGAAAACCACTGCTGAGCAAAAAGAACATCAAAGCTCGTCTCAATTTCTCCACAACACATCTTGATGATCCCCAAGACTTTTGGGACAACATTCTGTGGACCGATGAGACAAAAGTGGAACTCTTTGGAAGGTGTGTGTCCAAGTATATCTGGCGTAGAAGGAACACTGCATTTCAGAAAAAGAACATTATACCAACAGTAAAATATGGTGGTGGTAGTGTGATGGTCTGGGGCTGTTTTGCTGCTTCAGGACCTGGAAGACTTGCCGTGATAAAAGGAACTATGAATTCTGCTGTCTACCAAGAGATCCTGAAGGAGAATGTCCGACCATCTGTTCGTGTACTCAAGCTGAAACGAACTTGGGTTCTGCAGCAGGACAATGATCCTAAACACACCAGCAAGTCCACCACCGAATGGCTGAAGAAAAACAAAATGAAGACTTTGGAGTGGCCTAGCCAAAGTCCAGACCTGAATCCTATTGAGATGTTGTGGTATGACCTTAAAAAGGCCGTTCATGCTCGAAAACCCTCTAATGTAACTGAATTAGGACAATTCTGCAAAGATGAGTGGGCCAAAATTCCTCCAGGACGCTGTAAAAGCCTCATTGCACGTTATCGCAAACGCTTGGTTGTTGTTGCTGCTAAGGGTGGCCCAACCAGTTATTAGGTCTAGGGGGCAATCACTTTTTCACACAGGGCCATGATGGTTTGGATTTTTTTTCACCTTTAATAATAAACACCTTCATTTACAAATTGCATTTTGTGTTTACTTGTGTTGTCCTTGACTATTGTTTAAATTGGTTTGATGTTCCGAAACACTTAAGTGTGACAAACATGCAAAGGAACAGGAAATGAGGAAGGGGGCAAACACTTTTTCACACCACTGTAAAAAAGTGTGCTAAATAAGTGATCAAACGTATTTGCATGTCCATAAATCTTATAAAAACATAAAAAGGTGAAAAAATATGTATGTGTATACATATATAGACATGTACTTTCCATGTCTGCACATGGAAATAATATCTAGCAAATCAAGTGAAGTGAGTGGGTGCACCAAAACATAAAATAATATATTGATAAAAATACAAAGAACACGCGTGCAAAAATGAAAATAAAAAAATATACTACAAGTGCAATGGTGCAAATTGTAATTTGTATATGAGAAATATATATATATATATATATATATATATATATAAAAATAGTGAAAATTTTTTTTATTTATTTATTTATATATATATATATATATTTTAAAATATATATATTGGCCCTTAATGGGTTAGATACATTAGTATGGCTCATCCTTGCGTACCACAACCCTTACATTGATAGGAAGGAGGAAGGTGTGAAGCCTTAATATAACTAAAATAAACTCTTTAAAAACTGAGTCTATAAAGGATGCATAACCCAATAGTGACCCTAAAAATTAGAAAAATGGTTTCATATCAAAACATAACCTGAGTGTAACATAGCACGGTCATCTCAGGATACATAATATCTGGAAATGGATTAGGCATTGTTGATGAAAGCATTCACATCAGTGTCCACATTCATTCCGTAAGGGACATATGTTTTTAGTCGGTTGATCCATGTCATCTCGAGTCTGGAAATCTCTCTTACCATATACCCCCCTCTCCAATTAGGCTTATGCTTATCTATGCCCAAGAAGAGGGTGTTGGATGGATCTCTATTGTGGACTTGGAGATAATGTTTGGAGACGGAATGATTTTTGAACCCTGTAATGATGTTGGTAATATTCTCATTCAGACGTACTTGTAAGGGGCGTTTGGTGCGGCCTACATATTGCAGGCCGCATGGACATTGCAAAAGATATACTACCCCTGTAGTAGCACAAGTGATGCACGGTTTAATCTTAAAGGGTTCCTGAGTCGCCGTAGACCGAACCGAAGTGGTTCGTCGCAATGTACAGGAATTAAGGCGACACACTCTGCAGCGCCTACATTGGTAATAACCGCTTAACTGGTCAAAGAAGCCCCCACTCCTTACTGGAGGATTGAGAACATTGGGAGCAACTTGGCCTTGTAAGGATTGTACACCCCTAAAGATTACCCTAGGTTTGGGTGGCAGGATGTCACCAAGGACTGAGTCTTGGTGACGATGTGCCAATGTCTATTAATTAGTTGTTTAACACTGCTGTGCTGAACAGAGTAGGTTGTCACAAAGGGTACCCCTGATGTAAATCCGGGTTCTCCCCTAGAGTCCTTCTCAATAAGCAGGTCTTCTCTATTGGTGGCACTTACCACCTGCAAAGTATTTCTGAGGGTATTTTCAGAGTAACAAAAATGCAAAAGGGATAAGGTAGTGGAAAAGGGGAAGTGGAATGGGGAAATTGGCAGGATAATGGCAATATTAGCCGATTATAATTAAATCGACATTCGATCAGGCCAAAAATATGGTAAAAAAGTCGCCGTAGCTAAATATATATGCAAAAAATAGAGAAAATCTGGAGCAGAACACTCTGGACCAGAAAAAGAAAAGAAAAAGAAAAAGAAAAGCAGCTACTTTGTGGAGACATTAACTGATCGATTCAGGATATTTAATTAAAGTGAAGTTTATTTATTTATACACTCACGGGTGTGATTCCCATAAAAAACTTTAGACAGATCAACATTTAGTTGTTGGATCACAATTACAGACATACCGACAACACAAAACAAAACATGGACGGACACCATGTAACAACAAATGCACCATATGGAACAACAGCATCAGACTAGATCAAATATAAGGTGCCTGATTAAATATAGGGAATATATTAATAATCCATTTAAATCAGATCAAATAAGTAGCCTACAGGTACCTTAATTGAAACTATGCACACTAGAGCATAATTGAAAAACAGAATAGTTATTGATTAGCGAAAAAACTAGGATAAAAGCGCATAAGGAATATATTGATTCAGGTTAGATCATTGTTAATTCAAGTGAATATCCTGGGGAAGTCATCACTGTAAGGAGAAAAACATATTCCAGTGTTGCAATTTGTAGCTTTTTGGCTGTGTGAAATCTGAATAGAAACACAGCTTGTTAGAGAAATATTCCTAATTGTTTCCCAAATGAACGCCACAGGCACGGCTAGAAAGCAGAATGGTGTTAGAAACTTGATTACTTGAGATAAGTCAATTGAGAATCAATCAGTTCTGGTGACCATTTATGATTGCCTTCTGAAATTCAGCTGTCCCAAAAGACTCAACAGGCTGTTTATAAGATGTAGCAAATGAAAATTTCCAACGTGCCAGAAGTTTTAAAGTCATACAGCACAGATTCAGTCCAGGCTGAGAAACTGCTTGTTAGTGACAATAAGACCTTGCTGCAGACATTTGAAAATGTAAAGACAATTGGTTAACGTTACCCCATCGTCGGCGTCTCACATGTGGAGGAATGTCTGTGGCTTATGTCAAGAGTTCATACCCGACTGATCTGCAGTCCTTGCTGAGTTGAAGTTTGACGCGCGCTAACCAGCGCTGGATGGCCGTTGGATATTTAGAATGCCTGATGATCAAAGGGAAGGCCAATGGGTGGCTGGATTTTGATCAGCTTGTGCCGAGTGCGGTACCTCAAGTTTGGGGGCCGACTAAGCTGTGCTTAGTTCCGTGCTTAGCGTTCAGGACTCCGCTTGCGGAGACACCGCTCTGTGTGCGAGTCCGCTGTTGGTCACATGGTGCACCACGTGACGCGTTTCGCTGAGGGCGTAGTTGCAGTAGCTTCTTCCGACGTGTTGTGGGAAGGTGTCTGTGATGCCTTCTTATGCTGATAATCAGCAAATTGCAACAGGTGTTGGTAGAAGGATAAATTTGTGTTAAAAGATATTGTGGCCGGTCTAACCGGATCCTCAATTGCTTAGGTAATTCACCTAAAATTGTGGAGGCAAATGGATTGTTATAACCTAAATATTGCTTGGGTTATTATGGTTAGAAAAATGGTAGACTATGGGCTGGGCATGGGAAAAACATTTAATTATAAAACAAACAATTAAACTTTTTTAAAAAAAACAAATTTTAAACAAATACCGCGCCAACTGGTAACTAGGGAACAGTTAACCAGATGGGGCGCTCATTTAAGTCTAGGTAAGGTATTAGCCGAACAATAAGAAAAAATAGAAAAAATATATATATAAAATGAAGAATGAGGAAGATTAACCTGCGACTTGCATTTAAACATTTTGTTAAGCAAACTCAAAGAGCACATTTGAAGAATAAGGTGGCCATTTGATATAAATGGCGGCACAGAGATTTAACTTGTAAATCTCGTGAATAGACTATAAAAGACCAGAAACAGTCATAGAAATGTGACACTTTTCTATAGAGTGTATTTTGAATAAATTGTAATATTTGAGAAGTGATGGGGACAGTGTAAGAAAACACTGTGCCCTATAATGGGAACAGTGTGAGTAAACACTGTGCTCATATGTTACAGCATTTAAAGACTGTGGTGCAACAACTGTATATTAAATAAACCCCCTTTATGCATATTAGTCATGCGTTTAAATGCATTTAAGAGTATTTGCAAGCTGAATTAATTTAGCATGACCAATTTTGGCATAATGAGATGAGGTTTATAAACAGACTGAGATTACAAAAAAGCCTGTAGATTTAACTCGGTATTAAGGCCTAGTGGAACTAAAGATTTTAAACGGTATACCCACCATTTTTCTTTCTGAAGGAGTATCTTATCGAAGTCACCACGTCTTGGTGGTAGCTTTAAAAGATAGATTCCTTTGACTAGCAACCCTGTTGTGTCGCCTCCATGATGGGTAAAAAAATGCTTAGCAAGAGGTTTCTCAGGTATTTTACCCTTTTCACGTATTTCTCTTAAATGCTCGCCTATTCGTATTTTTAGGGAACGCTTTGTTTTGCCTATGTAGATCTTAGGGCAAGGACACGTAATCATGTAGATAACCCTTGTACTTGAGCAGTTGATAAGGTCAACTATTTTAAAGTTGTCCCTACCAAGTGCATCAGAAAAAGAGGAGGTGCGGTGTACATAAGGACAAACCTGGCACCTAGTACAGGGGAACATGCCCTTAGTTCTAGGGTAGTCGGAAAGCCAGGTTGAGTCAGCTTCTTTAACAAATTCCGATTGTATCAGAGTGTCCCCAAGACTCCTCGCGCGTCTGGCGACGAGCTTGGGTGCATCACCCACAATCTTGGCCAGGGTGGGAGAGCATGTCAGAATCCCCCAGTGTTTTTCCAAGGTCCGACGGACCTCGTTCCATTGAGACCCAAAAGTTGTGATGATTCTTACGGGTTCTGGGGGAGTGGCCTGAGATGACAAGGGAGATGGTCTGTGTCTGTTTGTGGTTTCTAACAGGCTTGTTCTATCCCTTAAGGCTGCTTTCTTTTTGGCTCTCTTAATCTGGTTATGGGAGTAGCCGCGTTCCCGAAATCGGTGATATAAATCAGCGCTCTCTTTTTTATATTGAGCTGGGTCCGAACAGTTTCTTTTAATGCGGAGGAACTGCCCAACAGGGATCCCATTTTTCAACCATTGAGGATGATGGCTTGAGGCGTATAGCAGTGTATTTGCTGCTGTCGATTTTCGGAACGTGCTAGTGCCCAGTAGACCATTTTCCATAGAAACTTTCAAATCAAGAAATGGCAACGAGGAACGATCATAATTGTAGGTTAGCCTAATATTTCTGTGGTTGGAGTTGAGCTGCTGCATAAATTTGTGTAAATCGTCCAAGGTGCCTCGCCAAATCATCAATACATCATCGATGTACCGCAGCCAGGTCTGTACATGGCTGCGGTACATCGACGAGGGATACACATCCTCCCTCTCCCACTGGCCCAAATGGAGGCAGGCGTAAGATGGAGCCCAGGCTGCACCCATAGAGGTGCCCTGTATCTGATGATAGTATGTCGTGAGAAATTGAAAAAAATTGTTAGTTAGGGCTAATTTTAATAAATCAATAAGGAACTCGTTTTGGTGACAGGCATATGGATATGTTGTCTCCAAAAAACTGGACACTGCCTCAATGCCGATTTGGTGAGGGATAGATGTGTATAATGATTCGACGTCTATGCCGACTAGCCATACCTCTTCTGGATTGGGATAAGGATCCTGACTAGAGATTATGGACAGTACATGTCCAGTATCTTGCACATAGGACGGAAGGCCCTTGACCATGTCCTGTAGTAATGAGTCCAGGTACCGTCCTATTCTTTCTAAAGGGCCCTGGCAAGCAGACACAATTGGGCGCCCGGGGGGGTTTTCCAAATTTTTATGGATTTTGGGTATGATGTAAAAAGTCGGTAGGCTGTATTCAGAAACCACAAGATGTTGAAATTCTTTTTTAGTCAAGAGGCCTTCCTCTCTAGCGAAAGTAAGTTTCTCGTTAAGATCATGCACAAGGTTTGGGAAGGGATCCCTTTCAAGTATATTGTAGGTATCTCTATCGTTTAATAAACGTTTGACTTCTTTCTCATACATGGTTTCTGTCAATAATACGACATTACCACCCTTGTCACTTTTCTTAATTACAATATTTTTGGTTTTTAGTAAATCTGATAGAGCAAGTCTCTCAGCGCTAGTGAGATTGTCCTGGGGAGCTCTGTTCCAATTAATCTTTTCTAGGTCACATTGGACCAGTTCCAAGAAAAGGTGCAGCCATCTATTCTTAGACAGCGGGGGCATCTTTTGTGACCTTATTCTCAGGTTAGATGGCCGTCGTACAAGGACAGAGGGCTCGGTGTAGTCGTCATTTTCATCCAATAAGGACATTAGGATATCAATTGCTTTTTCGTCGTTATTTAAATGGTTAGTGGCCATTGGTACTGGGTTGATTTGTTCACTATATAAAGAGCGAAAAAAGACTTTACGCAAGAATAGAGCGACATCTTTGTAGACGGTAAATTCGTCCATACTCGCTGTGGGGGAAAAGGACATTCCCTTCTGTAATAGCTTTATATGGTCATTGGTCAGTGTCATATTAGTCAAATTAACCACTTTTAAATCATTTGTGTTTTGTGAAGTTGTCTCATGAAGGCTAGAAGGGACTAATTTTCAGAGTAAACCTTTTTGATAAAACGGTCTACCAAAACTTCAGCTTGTGTTAGGAATGATTGGGGGTCGGAACAATTCCTCCGGAGCCTCAAAAACTGGCTCTTCGGGACGGCCCTCAGCCATGAGTTGTGGTGACAACTCCCGACAGGAATATAGGAATTCCTGTCGGTCTCTTTGAAAAAAGTAGAAGTGGAGAACATATTATTCTTAATGCACACATTCAAGTCCAAATAATGGACTTCAGATTGGCTCGCTTCAAACTTCAGAATAATCCCTCTTTGGTTGAAATTGAGGGCATTCATGAAGTTCTCCAACTCACAGTACTGGCCGTCCCATAGGAGGAGGATGTCATCGATGTACCTGGCCCAAAGGGTAACCTGAGGTACATGTTGAGAGTAGATGACATCCTCCTCCCACTTGGCCATAAATAAGTTGGCCAAACTGGGGGCATACTTAGCCCCCATTGCAACACCAGTATCCTGTCTATAAAAGTTCCCATCGAACCAAAAGTAATTGGAAGCCGCTGCAAACCTCAGAAGGGACATCAGAAAGGTAATCTGCTTCTGAGGTAAGCCAGAATCCCTATCAAGATAATAAAGGACAGCTTCAAATCCTAGGGCATGGGGGATGATGGTGTACAATGAGGACACATTGATGGTCACCATCCACATCCCAGTAACAGGCACGATGTTGGACAACAAATTAATGATGTGCCTGGAGTCCTTCACATAGGAAGGCATTGAGCGTACCAGGGGCTGCAAATAAAAATCAATATATCTGCCCACCCGGGACGTGATGGAATCTATCCCATTGACAATAGGACGTCCCGGGGGGCAGACAGGATCCTTATGCAGCTTCGGGAGATAATAGATGGTGGGAGTGCGGGGGGCTTTAGGGATAAGAAATAACTTTTCTTTCATAGTTAAAATCCCTTCAAAGTGACCCTCCGCCACCAAAGATTCCACCAAATACGTTTGATCACTTATTTAGCACACTTTTTTATATATACATATGTTTTCAATAATACTAACGATTTTCCCGAGGTGATTGGGAAATCCTATATAAATGGTTTCAACACTTTTTTGTCAAGATTTTTCTTGTACGGCACACATATAAACACTCACCCTCGACGGGTTATGAACATTTTTTGTGGTAACACGCAACAATTCTTTTCTTTTTTTGTTGCGCTGCATACCAACTCTCTTTTTTGTTGTATTTAGTAATTTGAGCCTTTCTTTATGCCTCGCAACAGAATGTTCATAATATAAGTTAGGAAGTTCCTCACAGAGTTTGCTATTTCCTTTCCGGGATCCATTCCATGTGAGGGCATTGTTTTTCCCTTTGCCAAGATGGCGTCTAAGTCTTCTCCTGGCCTCCCATAACGAGGCTTGGTAGTATAAATGTGTCTGAGTCACTGCGCGGCCCTATCCCCATTGAGAACGTCTATTTATGACGAAACGCGCCTGGGAGGTCCCGCAGTGACGTCACCATGTTTGCTGAAGGAAGGAGGAAGGGCTCTAAATATCCACGCCGGCCGGCGTTTTATGCTTATATTATTACGGATCCGTATATGCTTGCCTTTCTCATACAGATGTGAGTAATATTTTACTTTTATTAAACAAATTGAAGTTTTAAAACAGAATCACACTATGGTCTGTCGGTTGTCCTTCTTTTATGCCGCCATTTGGATGCACCACTGAGTGCTGTTGTCCATTTATACACGGTATTGTGCGTCCCCTGGAGTTCAAAAGTCCCACATAGTGGTCTCCTGGAGGAAAAGCTTCGGAGGTGTGTTCCCCTCAGGCTTCAGGATCCTGGTCCAGGGCTTTATCTGAAGTGTTTTTCCTTACCATTCATCTGGTAAGGAGCATTTATATAGGTGGTGGCACCCCCTTAGATGTGGAGCACAGTGGTGTTGGTGAAAAGTGTTATACTCCTAAGAAGTAACTGACTATCACGAGGAGAATTCACTAAAAGCACCTTCAGTTATAATTGGTGGACTTTTTATTGCATATTTGTCTGTCTGGGTTAAAATTCACTCTTTTGCTTATGCCATATGTCATTATAAAAGCCATCTGTATACCAACTGTTAGTGCTGTTTATAGTGTCAAAGGATTGGACATACTCTTACACAGCAATGGCATGCAAGCTGCTGCTAACAAAGAAAACAGAATATTGGCATGCATTAAAAAGGGGATCAACTCCAGAGATAAAACGATCATTTTCCTGATCTACAAGACTCTGGTCTGGCCGCACGTAGAGTATGCTGTCCAGTTCTGGGCAACAGTCCTCAGGAAGGATGTACTGGAAATGGAGCGAGTACTAAGAAGGGCAACAAAGCTAATAAAGGGTCTGGAGGATATTAGTTATGAGGAAAGGTTGCCAACACTGAACTTATTCTCTCTGGAGAAGAGACGCTCGAGAGGGGATATGATTTCAATATACAAATACCATTCTGTATATCACCTAACCTGGCTGTGTATACCACTTAACCTGGCCAATGAAGCTGTAGCAATGGTCCTGCATGACGTTAGCCCTCCCACTTCCCAGTGTGCCAATCTGGATGAAGTCCAGGGCCAAATTTTTGTCCCAGTCCATCCCTGGACACTGGCAAAGACTAACCTCCGTATGACCTCACCCCTAACCTTTATATCTCCAGCTCTGGTAGGATCCTAATAGTAATGAAAAGTGGGTGAGTCAGGGGCTACTCCAAAAAATGCCCCACGGCAACAATTATTGTTGTGGACTATCTCGGTACCCAGGGATTCAGACAAGGTAAATATAAAATTATTAATTTATTGAAAAGAGAACAAGAATAACAAACATTGAATACAGCAATAGATGAAGTGGGTATTTCATACAGTTCCAGGCGATTCAAAGAGAAAATAAACCCCATTGGTGTATGGGGAAAAAAGATATAGGTCCACGCGTAAACCTCTACATGTTTCGCGACAAGAATCTCTTCTTCAGGAGGGGTTGACCATAAACATCTATAAAGAGATACAATCTCATAGTTATGTAGTCACAAATAATACGAACAGTAAAAAACAAGGGATGCAGTTTACATAATGTAATACATCAGATAATGTAGGAGTGGTATAGTCAGGCATGGCTTACCAGTAGAAGCCCAAAAAAGGGCACCGGACGTCACAGTTTGAGGCACCCTAAACAGGTAATCCCCCCACGTCGAACACGGGAAGCACTAAAAGTTGCAATAACTGAAATCACAAAATATATATTATATATGCTGGTGTAGGCCTATATAATCCATGTAAGGGGAGGGAAGGAAAAGGAGGGAGGGGAAAGAAGGGAAGAAAAACGGGGAGGGGGGAAGGAAAAAGAGGGAGGGAAAAGAAGGGAAGAAAAAAGGGGGGAAGGGGTAGGAGGGGGGAAGGGAAAAAAGGGAAACATTGATCAAAGAATCAAGAATCAAAGAACTAACTCACCCGATAGATGGCATGTGGGTGGTAAAGCACCCGGGGGTCAGGAACAAGGCTCAAAACACACCCGTGTATCAAGGAAATAATCTTGTTTGTACAGAACAATATCCAATGGTCAGATGTGGCCGGTAAGTAGGTATCCTGCAGCCGTTAGACTGAAAGAGAAAGGGCTGCTATCAAAATATGCATTTTTAAAAAAGCTCGTTAGACTATAGTGTTTTCTGAAAGTTACTCATATATATTGTACCATCATCCCAGGTTAGTATAAGAAGTAAAAAGGAGGAGAATAATAGATTACATCAAGGAGATTACTGGAACTGATCTTGAATGGGACCCATGGGTGATTCTGTTCCATGGTACCAAAGGATCTATCAGAAGCTACCAAAACTCTCTGGTACCGCATTTACTCAATGCGGCTAAGCGCCGGATAGCAAGGAACTGGAGGAAACAAGAAAGTCCCTCAACTTGGGAGTGGATAGATATTGTTGAGAATACACGCTTGATGGAATCTCTTAGAACAAATCCGGAAGAGGAGTTGGGAGGTTTAGCTGAGAAGTGGGATAGATGGAAAAAGTTTAAAATGACGTGGAGCTTTGCAGAAGCCTTGCGCCTATAGGCGAAAAAGTTGAAGCACCTGACCTCAAAATCGAGAGCCAGTTTTAAATCTAAGTTAATGGGCGGAGCAAGCGGAGCGGGAAGGGGGGGGGGGGGAAATAATATGGAAAAATTTTTGTCAGTCAAATCTCAGTGTATCATAGACTGAATATGAAACCAAGTAAATGCCACAATGATGTAAACTTCAAAATGGATAAATGAACAGACAATGTTGAGCAAGGTCCGTTTGGAAAGTGAAACTGAGTTGGCAAAAAAAAAAAAAAAGAAGTAAAAAGTATTGGAGATACGGGACTGTCAAGGGTACATAATCACAAAAGTATTCACGTATGATAAAAAGGTTATTTTATTAACATAGGAAATAAAAGAATATATTTTTAAGACTTCGTGTACATCAGTGCAAATATCATGGTTCAAGGGTTATGCATACAGTCCCTAATAGAACACAACATATTATTGTACTAAGGACACATAAGTCATGGTACTTGTCCAATTGTTCTCGACATGTTTCGCCAGATTGGCTTCTTCAGGAGACAAGGATAAGGTACAAAGTGGAAAAGATTTGTGAAGGTATTTTCTTGTTCTAAGGTATGCATATAAAATAAGACATGGTTTAGTATATAGAAAAAACAAAATTATATATTTGCAATAATGCTGTATGAACATATGAACATAATTACGCCCAGCAGGGTCCCCGAGTGTATGCCCGACCTCTTAGCTCCAATATTAGAGGGTCTGCATATTCCCAGAGTACCAAAAGAAAGTTAGGGCAGATCTGCAGCAAGGCGTCCTCCAAACGGCTCCACAGAGGGCTATACTAAACAGCCAGAGCCAGGAATGGTGGCTGGAGAACCATAGGGGGAGAGTGAAGTCCTATTATTGTAGAATTAAATTAAAGCAGGGCCTGTAGAGTACAAAAGGTACTTATTAGCTATTTGTAAACAATGTATCACAGTTGGCCAATGTACAGGGAGGTAGCTTGATCAGGCCCAATATTGTATCAAACTAGACCTACCTCTTTGGCACCTATTGAAGAAAAATCTAGAGGAGGCTCGGGTCTGCCTTCAAATGAAGGAGAGGGAAAAGAACTGTCTTAAAGATGTCATTAATAACAAAAACGTTCTGTGAACAAAGGGAAAGAGAAGATTCCGATAAGATTGCAAGATTCTATATTCCTAACTCTGTACCCCCCGTGATTTTAAGCCCCCCTACCTTGTAGTGGAGTATATAAATCACCAGGGTGTGTTTTTCCGGTAGTTTTCCTGCTAATGCAGATAGCCCCATATAGGGGACAAAATATACCGGCCGGTTCCTATAAATTAAATGTAGGTATAGGTTATAATAAATCTTCTAGAAAAGTGTTGAGAGAATAATCCCTCCACATTCCAAGGATAGAGTCTGTATATTTACCTATTGTTAAGTTTCACAGCGTTTCCCGAGCCTCCGATCCTCACCACAGTCTGACATCCAGTCAGACTGGGCTTAAATAGTCTCCCCCCGTGGCGCCAATTGCATGGCGTGTGACGTCACGCCGCGCTGGCGTCACGCGGACGTTTGGCGGGAATCGAAACCGCACCAGCCAGATGCCCTGGAACCGGAAATTTCCAAAAAGGAACACTTCCGGTTCATGGCTAAGCAAAGGCCTCCTATGGACATCCTCTGCTGACAGTGGCAGTGAGCCCATGTCAGGGGGGAGTCCGCAAGGAAACAGATGTATCTTGCCACCAATTGTGGGCAGGGCTGGCGCTGTAAAGCGATCCCCGATCTGGGTGCATGAAGGGGAATAATCCACCACCAAATTGTTTTTGTCATTAATGACATCTTTAAGACAGTTCTTTTCCCTCTCCTTCATTTGAAGGCAGACCCGAGCCTCCTCTAGATTTTTCTTCAATAGGTGCCAAAGAGGTAGGTCTAGTTTGATACAATATTGGGCCTGATCAAGCTACCTCCCTGTACATTGGCCAACTGTGATACATTGTTTACAAATAGCTAATAAGTACCTTTTGTACTCTACAGGCCCTGCTTTAATTTAATTCTACAATAATAGGACTTCACTCTCCCCCTACGGTTCTCCAACCACCATTCCTGGCTCTGGCTGTTTGGTATAGCCCTCTTTGGAGCCGTTTGGAGGACGCCTTGCTGCAGATCTGCCCTAACTTTCTTTTGGTACTCTGGGAATATGCAGACCCTCTAATATTGGAGGTAAGAGGTCGGGCATACACTCGGGGGCCCTGCTGGGCGTAATTATGTTCATACAGCATTATTGCAAATATATAATTTTGTTTTTTCTATATACTAAACCATGTCTTATTTTATATGCATACCTTAGAACAAGAAAATACCTTCACAAATCTTTTCCACTTTGTACCTTATCCTTGTCTCCTGAAGAAGCCAATCTGGCGAAACATGTCGAGAACAATTGGACAAGTACCATGACTTATGTGTCCTTAGTACAATAATATGTTGTGTTCTATTAGGGACTGTATGCATAACCCTTGAACCATGATATTTGCACTGATGTACACGAAGTCTTAAAAATATATTCTTTTATTTCCTATGTTAATAAAATAACCTTTTTATCATACGTGAAAACTTTTGTGATTATGTACCCTTGACAGTCCCGTATCTCCAATACTTTTTACTTCCTATCAAAATATGCAGAGAAATGGACCACCAGTCCACACCAGCAGCAACGGCCACATGACATGGCAAAAAAACTGCAGCAAGTATCAAAACCCTCCCCCTTATAAGAGCATAGGCTGCATTAACAACAGCCAAACACACCAGTCTTACCCCTTGCATGTCTGTATTGGAGCCTGTCCCCGGGTGGCAGCCAGGTGAATGAAGGCCGCCATCCGCATCCTTTAAAAAGCCTCCAACCCGGCCTACGTCGGCGCTCGACATCACCGGGTCCATTCAGCCCACTGTGTGAACTTTACGAGGGAATGGCCACTCCGCATACACACTGTGCGCACGTGCGTGACCCTCACACAAAGACGGCCAGAGGCCGTCACCAGAGGAAAAAGGGGGAGGGCAATCCAATGTTGGAAGCCACCTCCTAATGGAGAGATGCATGTCCGCCGCTAGGGGGAATGTAAAGCCTCAGGCTGCTGGGAATCCAATGGCAAAGAAAACCTGACAACAAAGTTTATACAGAGAACATCGGTTGCACAAAACGAATAGTGAGGCAATGTGTGTGCCGAAGCAGCGACCACAGCAAGAATTGCATCCCAGTCCAAGGCCCACACATATGCCAAGCAAATACATACATGTTAATAATAAGATCAGGTTGTCTCCAGTCATAATCTCACCACAAAGGATCACACATGATTTCAAATGGATCCTAAAATTAAATAAAGAGTATTTTTGGAATATGTGCTTCAACCCAAATGACAATCAACATTCGTCATGGTTATCAGAAATACGGTTGGGGAGGGGGAGTTGGGGGGGTGAAAGGAGGGGGGAAGAAGGGGGAGAAAAAGAAGGGGGGAAGGAGAAGGGGGAAAGGGGGAAAAAACTAAAAAGATTAGGAAATAAATGTGAGCAATAAGCAAACAGCAATAAGCAATGACCAGAGGAACAATAAACAGAGACGAGGAACAGAAATAAAGACAGGATCAAAAAACGGAGCCGTTCACAAATAAGATTTGTATGAGAGGGCTTCATTGAGGCCCGGTGGTATGAGGGCGTTGAGCCCCTCGTTCCAGATGGTTTCACGCCTCAGGTAGTACGGTCCCAATCACCTCCCCGTGGGTCTTCAGGAACAACTTCCAGGACCAGGAATTTGACAAATTCAGGTTGGAATCTATGGTATAAGCCTATATGGTGACCCACCGTAGTAAGTTTGCCATTAGATGAGTGATATCAATGATCTCCTATTCTTTGCCTTAATTCCCATATGGTCTTGCCTACATAAAACGCATTGCAGTCTCAGACCATTAGGTAAATAACTCCCCCCATGCCACAGTTGGCATGTTAAGGGGGAGAAAAGGTTTCCCAATTAGGTAGAATGAAGGTTGTGCCTTCCTGAATCCATGGGCAACGGCCACATTGGTAAGTGTCTCGGGGAACCCTCATCTCCCGTGGATCCACCCAATAGTGGCTGTTAGTAAGTCTGTCCCTCAGTGTAGTTGCTTTACGGAACACCAGTTCTGGGTTGGGCCTTACATTTTTGCCTAAAACATGATGATCTGTTAGAAGATGCCAATGCTCAGACAGTAGTGTGCGTAATTGGTTGTGATGAGTAGAGAATTTTGTATCTATTTTGACTGTTTGGGACGATTCAACATGAGGGGGGCCATATAGCAAAGATGATCTAGTTCGTGCAAAGGCCCTATTATAGGCCTTTCTAAGATTGGTGCCGGTGTAGTCCCGTGCTAGAAGGCGCTCACGAAGAGCTGCCGCTTGAACATAGAAATCCCCGTCCGCAGTGAAGTTACGCCGCAGCCATAGATATTGGGCATACAGGATGCTGCGTATCAGAG
This sequence comes from Lithobates sylvaticus, assembly GCA_028564925.1. Classification (NCBI taxonomy): domain Eukaryota; kingdom Metazoa; phylum Chordata; class Amphibia; order Anura; family Ranidae; genus Lithobates; species Lithobates sylvaticus. The sequence continues at coordinate 51,739,599 of CM053035.1, forward strand.
GATGGGGATGAGAACTAGAGGCATGGAGCAACGTATTCCCCGCTGTGGGTTTCTGATAGAGGTCCGTTTCTATTTGACCAGTAGGGTTTTTGTTTTGATAATCTTTAGATCAAGAAAAGAGAAATGTAGGTTAAACCGGTTAGTATTTAAGCATTCAATGAACTTGATTAGTAATGATTCTGTACCTGTCCAGATAACAAATAGATCGTCAATGAACCTGTACCAACAAAGCACATGGTCCAAAAATGATTGTAAGGACTCATCCCTAAAGATTTATCTCCCCCATCCCCCCCAAGTAGAGATTAGCATAGGAGGGTGCACAGGAGATGCCCATGGCCACCCGCTGTGTTTGTAGATAAATATGGTCCATGTATGTGAAGTCATTTTTGGTCAAAATAAACTGCAAAAGTTTCAAAATAAATTGGTTGAGGGGCCATGTATTACGATCCTGCTCCATCAAGAAGGTACCAGCCATCCGGAAGCCCTGCCCGTGGGGGATGCTCGAGTACAAAGCCTCGACATCTATAGCCACGAGGAGGGAGTCCGGAGGGACCTGGACCCCTTCGATGTGTCAAAGGAAGTCCATTGTATCCCAAATGTAAGACGACAAGTCAAAACATGCAGCATTAGAAATGTGTCTACAAATTGACTACTATTTCTGTGAAGGACCCTATGCCCGATATTATAGGTCTCCCAGGTGGTACCTTCAGATTTTTATGAGTTTTAGGTAACGTGTAAAATGTCAGTAACCTTGGGGTTTGAGTGTTGATAAATTTGAGTGTCCTCATCAATGAGGCCTTCCCAAAATGCTCCAATGCACAAATTGCGAAATTCAGCACTGAATTGTTGTATCAGGGTATAGTCGATGGATGTATACCAAGTTGTGTTGTGCAAAACATCCAAGCACATAGTCTGGTATTGATGGTGTGTCATAAGTACTATATTCCCACCCTTATCGGATTGTTTAATAACCAGGTCCGTATGTTTCTGGAGTTTAGTCATTGCCCGGATTTGTTTTTTAGTTAAATTTGAAGGTAAATTGGGCCATTGTTTTTTTTTAAGTGACTTGATCGATTCATGAAGAAGGTCCAGACAGATCAGATCAGATCAGATCTGGAAATGTGCAGGACTTAAGTTTAAATTTACCAGTGTTCCTATTGGTCTCCTCACTAGGAGACTCAGGAATTGGGGGACCCAGAATGGTTGTATCGGATAAATTCACAGATACTGCAGAACAGGATACGTCAGTTGCCCCCTCCTCGTAAAGAAGCATCAAGTCACGTAGGGCTCTACATTTTTGCATTGAAAATTTTTTGGTTCTTTCAGCTAGTTCCTTTTTCAAGTTAAGTCTTTGCCTGTCTTTGTCAAAAATGAATCTAAAGGTGAGATTGCGGGCAAAAAGTTAGAGGTCTTTGATGGTTTCAGATGGGCAAAAGCTCCAACCCAACTGTAAAACCCTCTCCTCTTCGAGGGTCAAGGTGAAAGGTGTAAGGTTGATAATATTGAGGGTTGGTGAAGTGTTGGTGGTTTCTTATTATCCTGTGCCTTTATATATCTGGGGAGTTTTGCCTGCCTGCCTAGCTGCCTTAGCACTGAAGATTCGGATGGAGAAGTTTATTTTATTTTGTAGTTAGTTATTTATTTATTTTTATTTTTTAAACAGAGCACATCCTCTGTTTTACAGAGAGAAGGGCCCAATGCGCGCTAAATGCCCGCAAAGAGGTTCCACAGAGAGAAGGGCCCAATGCGCGCTAAATGCCTGCAAAGAGGTTCCACAGGGGAGAAGGACCCAATGCGCGCTAAATGCCCGCAAAGAGGTTCCACAGGGAGAAGGTCCCAATGCGCTCTAAATGCCTGCAAAGAGGTTCCTAATCAGCACTCCAGCCTCAAAGGAGTAAAAAGGAGACTGGACATGACAAATCGCAGAGTCGCATGCAGCTGGATAGACGCCTGTTGTCGCTGCATTCCAGATCTCCCTCACCCTTACCTCACTTTAGTCGCTCGGACTGGAGCCAAGAGAGGTCAAGACATCAGAAAGCCTCTAGAAAGAGCATATCCGGGCGCAGACAGAGAAGAAGATCCTCTTCTTTGGATAAGTCTTCATCGCCAGCCCAGGCAGAAGAAGGATCCTGTTGGGCCTGCTCAGCTGAGGTCATCAGAGGAAAGTGGGTTTGTGTATCTTGCTTCAAGCAGGCGGCTCAGGACAATGCTGCAAATGCACGCCAGGTTAAATCCTACATTAAGGACACAGTCAAGGAAGGGTTAAATAGCCTTTCAATGAATCCTACTCATCCAGCTGTTTCTTTAAGCATCTGCAGATTCAGATCATGTGTTTTCAGTGCGTTTTAACTCTGAAGTCGATAGCGATTCGGATCCATCTGAGGCTGTGATGGTCTCGGAATCGCATACGTTTGATTTTTTGCACTGGTTCCCCCCTTGGTGGAGGCTGTTAAGGATGCGATGAAGTGGCAGGAAGAATTGTCACCTCCAAAGAAACAGCAGAGATACTACCCATATTTAAAGAAATCGTTACCTTCCTTCCCATTCATTTCTGAAATTAAAGAAGTATTTGATGATGAGTGGGCGGGGCCTGAGAAGGGGCTCAATGTGCATAATAGAGTATTGAGGCTGTAACCCTTGGTGCACTATGCCTAAGTTGGATACTTCATTGCTTAGATTTGCCTGCCACATTCCACTTCCGCTGGAGGATTCGGATGCCTTTAGGGATCCTATGAATCACAGAATAAATGCAGACCTGATTAAAAAAAAAAAGTTGTATAGTTTGACCGGAGCAGCCTGCAGGCCGGCGGTAGTGCTTACTTCTGTGGCAGAAACACTTGGGGTGGATTCGCACCTGTCCGTTTTTTATTTTTATTTATTTATTTATTTTGGTGCTTTATGCAGTTTTGCTCTACCATTTATTTACCGTGGTCTCCTAGGGGACGTGTTCTGTGCTGCGGGTCTGCGGAATACAGGGATGCATGGGTGTGAATCCAGCCTTAGACTGGGGGTAGCGGAGCTGGTGGATGGATGTTCAGATGAAAGTCTGGGAAGTGGCAGTTCTTCTTCTCTTTTGCAGTTTTTAAGACTGCTTTAGATTTTGTGGCTGAAGTGGCTGTTGACCAGGTCAGGGAGCTGGTTCAAAAATGAAAGCAAAGATTTTGGCTCATTCCGTCACAGCCCACAGAGCCTTATGGTTGAAGCATTGGTCAGCCGATAAGGCTTCTAAGCACAGTCATGTTAAGTTCCATTCGGCGGGAAGCTACTATTCCGGAAGACTTAAAATCAGCAATTCAGCGGGTTTCCAGCGGCAGATCTAGCCTAATCCTGCAGAAGAGAAAAAGACAACAGCAGCCCTTTCGGTTTAACAAGAGATCCAAAGAAAGATTCAGAGCTCCTTGTTCCAGAAAATCTATCTGCCAATTCCGATAATCTGGTCCCTGGTTTGGTGGTCAGTAGATCGCAATCTTTCCCGCGGTGTTCTATTGAAGGCCTCAGCACACTGCCTGGGACAGCAGGTTCAAGGCCGATGGAACTTTTGTGGGGTGAAGAGTGCAAATTTCCTGGGATTGGATGCTGTCAGACGCGCTCTCTTAGCTTTCCAACCTATGTTGCGAGGTCGAGCTGTCAAGAGTCTTTGAACAACTACGGGGGCTTATGTGTCTCATCAAGGGGGCACAAGAAGTCGCCCTCTCCTTCAGGTGGCATGTCAATCTACCTATGCGCAGAGAAGAATCTCTGCTCTCTTACTTCATCTTATCTCCCAGAGCCTGGGAATGTTTTAGCAAATCACTTGAGTCGAGGCTTTGAGGATCAGAACGAATGGGGCCTCAATCAATAGATCTTATGGCATTGGAGGCGAATTCTCAACTGCCTTGCTTCTCCTCCCAGACCTGGCATCCACAGGCGTTGGGTCGGGGTGCTCTGTCCAGGTCTTGGAATTTCCCCTTGGTCCAGAAACCTTCCAAGCCCAGGACCAGCGAAGCTCCTAAGGCTTCAAATAGGTCCTTCTGAAGGTGTCTCCACTTGACCCTCTCGAGTAGGAGCAAGACTAGCCCAATTCGGGGGGGGGGGGTGTGGGCGGACAAATTACAGGATGCCTGGATTGTGGCCATCATTTGATCACGTTATCATCTCAAGTTCAAAACAAGGCCTCCTCAGACCTTGTTTGTAGAAGTTGGGCTTCCTACGGATGTTTGTGAGGCTATATAGGGGAGCTGTTGGCAGCAAGGGCCATCCTTCCGGTTCCTAGGCACGAATTGGGGCAAAGAGTATGTTCCCCTCTGTTTTTGGTCCCAGAGGCTTCAGGGGGTTTCGGAATTCTTACATGAAGGTACCACTAGTCAAAATTGAGTCATGGGACTCAGGAGACTTGATGGTTTCCATCGATCTGGCGGTGCGTATCTTCTTGTTTCCATAGACGCATCTGACCATCCATTTATTAAGTTTTCCGTGGAATGCTCTATGTTTCAATTTTAATGTCTCCCATTCGGTCTCTGCACGACTCTCAGAATGTTCTCAAAGCTACTGTCTGCTGTCATCGCGACTCTCAGGGTCAAGGGAGTGCAAATATTCCATTATCTTGACGACATGCTACTTCTGGGTCCGTCAAATGAGCTCCTTCTACTTCATGTGAATTTCACCTGTAAAACACTAGCTTGTTTTGGTTGGTTGTTCAACTCTGGGAAGAGCCAGATGCATCCGACCCAAATGTTGAAGTATTTGGCAGTACAATTCCACACGGATCAGGGTGGTGTTTCTCTTCCTCAGAGGACGGTCCAGGAGATTCAGTCTTAGACAAAAGCAGTGATAGCTAGGCCGTCTATGATGGTGAAGCAATGCATGCAGTATCTGGGGGTTCTATCAGCCACAGTTCCAGTAGTTCCCACAGTTCCTGTGGGTCAGGTGGCGCAGAAGGAGGTTTCAATGCAACTTTCTTCTAAGGCCAGTGCTTACGGACAGTGGAAGCGAGCCGGTTCAACCTTATATGTGTTCCTGCCGCTTCCATTGGCTCTCAAAATCCTGCTGAAGATTCAGCGAGAAAGGATCACAGCAATAGTAGTCTTACCTTTCTGGCTCAGGCAGCCGTGGTTCCCTCTGGATTGGAGGATAAAGTTGGGCTCACCAATCCCACTGCCTCCTTGTCAAAATCTCCTTTTGCGGAGTGGGGCCTGACACCCGAACCGCAGGAGGATGAAGTTAATAACTTGGAAGTGAGAGGGAGGCTTTAGCTGGCTTGGGTCTCTCGGGCATTTGGAGTTTCTGCAGAGTGGTCTCTTAGGATTAGCTTATAATTCCCTGAAGGGTCAAATTCCCGCTTTGTCGGCTATGTCATGTACAAGATATGCTCTACATCAGTTGGTGATCCAATTTTATGGGCAGCTATAGAAATTAGACGTCCATTGAAATAGTTTTTTCCAAAAGAGGACTTAACACTAGTCTTGGGAACATCGCTGGTTCCTCCGTTTGATCAAGCTTTCTCTTGTTCATTATTACTTTTAACAGTTTATTTGTTTTTTTTTTACTAGCCGTTGCCTAGGCCAGAAGAGTCTCCGAATTGTGCGCCTTTTCATCTAAAGAACTATGTTGTTTGGTGCTCCCAGACAAGACAGTCCTTAGGCCGATACCAAGCTTACTACCTAAGGTTGCCATATAATTTCGTAGGAACTGGGAGGTCATTCTCCCAGCCTTTCCGGCGGATACAGCTGATGAGTGAAGTAGGTTGGATCTGGCCTCTGCGGTTTCAACCTACCTGGAATGGACTAAAAGCAGATCAGCTGTAGTTTTTCCCAATGGGCCCTAAAAGGGTATACAGGCAACATCCAGAATTGTGTCTTCCAGATTTGTCAAAGACCATACATATTGCATACAAAACGCTGGGCCTTCCTCCTTCAGAGATCAAAGCACATTCAATGAGGGATATGGCAGCATCCTGGGCAGCATACGTAAGGGTTGCCCCTGAGGCAGTTTGCAGAGCAGCAAGCTGGAGTGCGCCCAACACCTTTTTTTAGGCTTATATGGATAAGCTATGGGTGGTACCTCGTCCTATGGAATATACAAAGAAAAAAAGGAACAAGAGGGGGTTTAGCCAACCTGACGGACTATCTCGGCACCTAAACAAAAACGGATATTCCGTAATCAATATTTCATTGGTTTATTTAGAAGACATACAAAACAATATGCAAATATCCATCACAAAAATTGATATCAATTTTTGTGATGGATATTTGCATATTGTTTTGTATGTCTTCTAAATAAACCAATGAAATATTGATTACGGAATATCCGTTTTTGTTTAGGTGCCGAGATAGTCCGTCAGGTTGGCTAAACCCCCTCTTGTTCCTTTTTTTCTTTACCTTTTATTAGGCATTACAGGCTTAATTTGATTTGTCCACCTGAGGAAACATTTGGCTCTATGGTTATTACGGCGGTTGTTGCCCATTAAAAATTTGAGTAGCATTGCATTGAGGGTTTGGCAGATTTTTTGTCTTCCCTCCCTTTTTAATGTTGCTTGGTACATCCCATAGTAGGCTGACATGGGGAGGTCCAGGAATAAGGAAAATTGTTGCCCATACTTACCGTAATTTTCCTTTCCCGGATCCTCCCCATGTCAGCCGGAGGATTCCCACCCAGTTTATCCGTTGCGAGGCGGGTATTTTTTGAACACTGGTGTGGGCAGACAGCCGCCCTTTATGGGCTAGAAAAAATGTGGTCCTGGAGGGGTCAGAGGGGGCGGAGCTGACCCATAGTAGGCTGACATGGGGAGGATCCAGGAAAATAAAATTACGGTAAGTATGGGCAACAATTTTCCTTAATATTGCCCCGTAGTCTCTCTGCCCATACCAGCTTTATAACTATGTTGGTCTGCATTCATGCATTTACCATATTCCATATTTCAGTTAGTCCTTCTTACCAACATACTCTAATAAGCTTAATTCATTTATTTACATCTTTATGTATATATACATTTTTTAGAACCTTATACATTAAGCTCATTTTGCAATTATGATGCCCTCTGATATATGTGCATCCTTGCAGACATTTTCCAGACATGATTTTAAGGGGCTAAGTGGAGACCTGCAGTGATAAATACCTCTATCCAGACCGTGCTGATCCTCCGGATGTTCCCCTATTGTGGCCTTTGTTTGTTCCGCCCCCTCAGCTCCCGAGCTGGATGCACTACACGGCTGCCATTTTGATATCCAGCGTTTGGCGATTTATCTCAGACCTTCGGTAAGTATGAGGTCTCTGTTTCAGACCTCTCTTGCCAATTATTCCGCCTGCCCCCATTTATCAACAACATACATTTATTGATCTTATTGTTTACATTGCAGATACAACATTCATGCATCCTCCCCTGAAGAAGCGAGCAGGGTCTCACGAAATTCATAGGGCTTTATTGATGCTTGTTTTATGCCAGTACATGCTGGGTATTATTAATGTCTGTATTATGTTTACATACTTCCCTGTCCACATGTATGTACATTTAATTTTTTTATTGTGTATGTGTATTCACTGACCTAGCAACTTTTAAGTTTTATTGTTGCTCATGGATGTAGAACATTTGTAATAAATCTTTGTATATTTACTTTCATCTGTGTTGTGCACATTGGCTATTATGCCGGGTAACTCACAATCATTGTTCTTGCCGCTCTGTTACATAACATTTTGAAACAAATAAATTGATTTTGTCTCAGTGTTTGCTGTGGACCAGGGCTATTTTTCTTGTTTTTTTGTGCATTAATAGGGATGATGTGTCAGAGGGGTCACACCAGACCTTAATCGCTTTTCTTTTTTTTTTCTGTACTGCACTGGTGACCGTGTTTAAAAATGTTTAAAAAAAAATGTGTAGAAAATAAAAAATGTCTTCATTTTCAAAAAAATTGTGACAAAAAAACTAAAACTTATACTTTTGACTGTCTACTTTCAAAAAAGGTCATGGTTCGTCAAGGTCAAGGTGCATTTTCGGGTCCCAAGAAGTACATCAGGATTGATCGGTTTTCAGATATACAGTATATACCATAGTTTGTGGACTCTATAACATTCCTACAGACTAAATAATATACACTGATTTGGGTTATTTTCATCAAAGAAATGTAGCGGAATACATTTAGGCCTAAATTTATAAAGAAAGATGATTTATTTGCAAAATTGTATAACAGAAACAAAGAAAAACGTATTTTTTTCATAATTTTTGTCCTTTTTTCATTTGTTTAGCAAAAAAAAAAAATCCCAGTGGTGATACAATACCACCAAAAGAAAGCTCTATTTGTGTGAAAAAAATGATAACAATTTCATATGGGTAGAGTGTTGCATGACCATGCAATTGTCATTCAAAATGCAACAGTGCTGAAATTGGCCGGGGCAGGAAGGGGCCTCAGGGCAAATGTACTCGGGCAAATACTCCGATGCTTGATCCCGACCCATACCTGGACAGTTAGTTAGAGGTTGTTCGGTGTGGCAATGGGGGAGTTACAAGCACCAGTCCCCCTGTATAGATTTCAATAAATCATCACTTATAGATTTCAATAAAGCATCTGACAGCCACTTCTCCTCCTCTCTCTCCCGTGGCTGTCAGATGCTTTATTGAAATCTATACAGGGAAATTGGTGCTTGTAACTCCCCCACCGCCGCACCGATCACGCCTGACTGTCCCTGTATCCTGCTCCAGTCCATCCGTGCTGCTGTCCCCCCTCCATGCCCCTCCGTGCTGTAAGGAGGGTGGAATGGAGCGCTGGCAGGAGTGACTGGTAAAAAAATGAGTGGTAGTAAACAAGGGTGGTGGAAGTCCAGTTTTAATTTGAGGGGAGTTAGTTCATTTTCCTCTCTGGATCCAGACGTATGTTAAAGGTTCTGGTTGAAGTCTGACTGGCGTCATCCGGCTCAGAAGAGCAGAAGTAACTCTATAACAAGAGAAGAGGACAGAAAGAGCATTCTGGCAGTGTTAAACAGTCATTTGGGTGAGAAGTTTGTTCTCTCAGCTGTGCTGGATGCTTCCTCGGTTTCCAGGCTAGGCAGCAGTGATGATGAAACAGGCCCCGGCCGCTGCAATGGCGTCCGTAGCTCCGAGGCTGAAGGTATCACACACAGGAACGTCAGCAATTTGTCAGACGCTGGAGGAAACAGTGGGCGTGGCTTGAGCGCTCGCGTTCGGAGCATGCCTGTTCCTTCATCAGGCAGAGAATTCGGCTGTCCTCTGCAAGGTATATATAGAGTGAGGGGAGGGAAAGGGGTTGCGACATGGACTGCAAGGTTCAGCAGACCGACGCTGTGTTTCAGAGGCACAATAAGATACTTCTATTGAGCAAGGATTGATATGGACATGTGCTAAGCGTGGGGCTGTGCAGGGTCGTTGACAGAAATCATGGGGCCCCATACAGCCTACCTGATGGGGGCCCCCTTCAGCCCCACGCTGGTCCTGCCCCTGGTCCCTCCTTCAGTGACACCCCTGGCAGCGCCCATGGTCCCTCCTTCAGCCCCACCCCTGGCCCCTCCCCAGATGGTCAGAGACTGCAGACATGGTACAGAAGGCGGTCAGAGACTGCAGACATGGTACAGGAAATGGTCAGAGACTGCAGACATAGTACAGGATATGGTCAGAGACTGCAGACATAGTACAGGATATGGTCAGAGACTGCAGACATAGTACAGGAGATGATAAGAGAGTGCAGACATAGTACAGGAGATGATCAGAGAGTGCAGACATAGTACAGGAGATGATCAGAGACTGCAGACAGTACAGGAGATGGTCAGAGACTTCAGACATGATACAGGAGATGTTCAGAGACTGCAGACATAGTACAGGGGATGGTCAGAGACTGCAGACGTACTACAGTAGATGGTCAGAGACTGCAGACATACTACAGTGTAGTGATCTAATATTATCGTAGTGATCTAATATAATCGTCGTTCCTCGTAGATGGAATATAGTTATTAAAAGTATTGTCTCCGCAGCAAAACCCGATTCTCCCAGAGAGAGACAATTTTATTGACTTCCAAACAGAACAGTCTTACAGATGACAAAAATCCAACAGAGTTCATATCACGACAGTGCTAGTAATATTTAGAGCCCCATGGAGACATGTGACTCTTGGGTGCCTTCGTAAGAACACACCCTTCTAAACAGATTGAACGTCCTGTTATATCCCCCCACACACACTGAATGTCTGAGCAATTTGATTGGGCGTTTCCATTAAATGCTTTGATCTGCCCCGGTCTTTCAGAGTGACCGGAGACAACCCCACGCTGTGAATAGTTGTAATTATAAAGCTGCCCCAATTTACATTCTTGCATATTCCCCCTTTGACATGTGTGAATACTGATTAGATTAAGATAATCATTATCTGTTCCCTTTCATATGTGGAGTAATTCTGGTCTGGCCATTTGTCCTTTGACCAACAAACCCTCTTTTAATATGCGCAATTAGATAACGGCTACCAAAGCGGCCTGCCTAGAATAAACTTGTCTTTAGAATGCCTAAATAAAAACACTACATATAATAAACATATATATAACGTATATACATATATATATATATATATATATATACACATGTATACACACATACATACACATATTAGACACAATATACTACATACAGGAGATGGTCAGAGACTAGGGATGAGCCGAACACCCCCCCGTTCGGCTCGCACCAGAACCCACGAACGGACCTAAAGTCCGTGCAAGCTTTAGAACCCTATTAGTTATAATGGATGCGAACGTTCGAAATTAAAAGTGCTAATTTTAAAGGCTAATATGCATGTTAATGTCATAAAAAGTGTTTGGGGACCTGGGTCCTGCCCCAGGGGACATGTATCAATGCAAATTTTTTTTTTTTAAACGGACGTTTTTTCAGGAGCAGTGATTTTAATAATGCTTAAATTGAAACAATAAAAGTGTAATATTCCTTTAAATTTCGTACCTGGGGGGGGGGGGTGTCTATAGTATGCCTGTAAAGGGGCGCATGTTTCCCGTGTTTAGAACTGTCTCTGCAAAAAGTGTCATTTTTGCAAGTAAAAAAGCTATTTAAAATCACTCGCGGCTAATGTGTATTGACGGCTCACGTAATACAGAGAACAGTCATTCATTGAAACTGAAAGTCATTCATAAAAAAAAAGTCATTGATAAAAATTAAAAAAATGGAAAAAAAAAAGCATGGGGGTCCCCCCATATTCAATAACCAGGCCCTTCAGGTCTGGGATGGATATTAAGGGGAACCCCAGCCAAAAAAAAAAAAAAAAATGGCGTAGGGTCCCCCTCAAAGCACCTTGTCCCCATGTTGATGAGGACAAGGGCCTCTTCCCCACAACCCTGGCCATTGGTTGTGGGGGTCTGCGGGCGGGGGGGCTTATCGGAATCTGGAAGCCCCCTTTAACAAGGGGACCCCCAGATCCCGGCCCCCCCTGTGTGAAATGGTAAGGGTTTTGTACCCCTACCATTTCACCCAAAAAGTGTCAAAAATTGTAAAAATGACAGGAGACGGTCTTTGACAATTCCTTTATTAAAATCTTCTTTCTTCTTTCTTCATCCTTCGGTTTCTTCATCTTCTCCTTCCGTCATCTTCTTCCATCTTCTTCTTCCTCCGATCCGCTTCTTCTTGCGCTGGTCTTCTCGTCCTTCTCGTCCGGCATCTTCTTCCGTCGGCGTCGGTGTCTCTTCTTGGGCCGCTCCGCGCAGAAAAAAAATCCTGTTGAGGAATTATATTTTAAAAAATTATATTTGGCAAAGTTATATGGAAAAAATATATATAAGAAAAAGTATTATTATTGTATATAATTATGAATTTTATTCAATATATAAGTTTTGTTGTTAATTTTGTTATTCTACGGGCAGGTTGATTGTAAATATTTTCAGGTAAGGACAAAAACTCAGATTTTGAGGTATTTCAAAAGCACATCAGCAACTGTGCATATAGAGAACCTGCGCATGCGCACACAAGTACCTACAGGAGAGAGGAATGGTTGCAGGGCAGGAATGTACTAAAAACACATGTATGTACATTGGGGTATTGGGGATAAAGTTATTGGGGAGGTGAGGGGTGGGATGGAGGGATGGGGGGGAGGGGTTGGAGGGGGTTGAAAGGAGTGGATTTGGAAAGGAAGGGGTGTGGGAATCTGGGGTTTAGCTGACAAATTAGGTGAGTATTGATAGCAAGTTGTAGTGAGTAGTTTAAATTACAATGAAAGGGTCTTTTTGTGTCATTATATATTAATAGATTGAATGAATTTCGATTTCCTCATCTAGGGCCCCATGTTTTAAACTATCTAAGGTGTAGATCCAAAAAGTTTCCCTTTCGCACAAACGCTTGATGCGTTCAGCTCAAGGGAAACTACCCGGAATGGTCTCTATGGCCCAGACCTGTAGGCTATTAGTGGAGCCCTTATGGAATTTAGTAAAATGTCTAGGGATGGTGAGGTCACTATTGTCTTCAATGGAACGTCTGTGTTCCCCAAACCATTATCCTAAGGTTCTGTTAGTGCGGCCTACATAAAGCAGGCCAGATGGACAGGAGAGACAATTACAACAAATTCTGTTGAGCAGTTAAAAAATTCACTAAGGGGTATGTTTTGCCTTTTGTGTTAAAAAGGTTTCTGTCTATGTTGAACCAATTTACAGGTCAAACAATTAAACTTACGGCATTGGTACATCCCCTTTATCTCTAAGAAAGTGGGGGTAGATGTTAATTTGGGATTACAAGGTTTCAATTTGCTGGGTGCTATTTTACTTTTTATGTTTTGGGCCTTTCTGTATGTGATTTTTGGTATATCACTGAGGCTGTTTTGGAGGTGGGGATCTTCACGCAGTATGCCCTAATGTTTGCAAAAGATGTGTTCCATCTTTTTATGCTGTATGTGGAACTGGGTGATGAATCTCGGTGTCTGGGAAGATGTAGTGGGTTGGTGGTGATTGGGACCGGGTGCTTCGCTCAGAATATGGTTATAGGCACCCTTAATTAAAGGGGCAGGGTAGCCCTTTTTGAGAGACTTCTTCTTGAAGAGATCACATTGTTCGTTATAGTCCTCTGTGCGGGTGCAGTTGTGTTTTAACTGACAAAATTGACAGGACAAGAAGTGTCAGGATCGCAGACTGAGGTGAAGGATAGGACTAGATCGTTGGTATCATGCCGCGTACACACGATTGGAAATTCCGCCAGCAAAAGTCCGATGATAGATTTCGGTCGGAAAATGCGACCGTGTGTATGCTTCATCTGACTTTTGCTGGCGGAATTCAAGCCAGCAAATAATTGAGAGCAGGTTCTCAATTTTTCGGTCAGAAAAAGTTTTGATTGGAAATTCCGACTCGCAAAATACCTACGCATGCTCGGAAACAATTCAATGCATGCTCGGAAGCATTGAACTTAATTTTCTCGGCTCGTCGTAGTGTTGTACTTCATTGTTCTCAATAGTGGACGAAGAACTTTTCTACGAGAGTCTGTGGCTTCTTGCTGGTCTCTAGTAGGGAATGCCTGGGCATAGCGGGTGAAATGATCTGTAACCACTAAAATGTCTCCTTGCCCACTAAGGTCGAGTTCCAGACACAGAAAATCTATGCAGACTAATGCCACGTACACACGATCGGAATTCTCGTCGGAAAAAACTCTGACGGTCTTTCCGACGGAATTCCGCTCAAGCTGTGTTGCCTACACACGATCACACCAAATTCCGACGGTCAATAACACAGCGGCATAAAACACATTCGACAGCACTATAAAAGGGAAGTTTAATGCTTCCGAGCATGCGTCAAATTTTTTCCGAGCATGCATCGGAATTTAGCGCGTCGGAATTGCATACACACGATCGGAAAGTCCGATAGAAAGGTTCTCAATTCAAAGTCCGTCGGAAATTCCGACAGAAAAAGACCATTGGGCATACACACGGTCGGAAAATCCGATGAAAAGCTCCCATCGGACTGTTTCCATCGGAAATTCCGACCGTGTGTACGCCGCATAAGTCCTTTGGCCCTTGGCTCTCTAGGTGGCCCATTGGGGCAGCCCTCTGAGTCTTTCGTTGGATTCACCTGAAGCAGGAATGACAATAGCTCTCCACTTCGGTCCTCATGTAAGGCCAGTAGAATCTGTCCCTTATGACTTGAAGAGTCCTCTCAGCTCCTAGATGACCATAATGATCGTGCAGAGCCATCATCACTCTCTCTCTGTGCTTTTCCGGCAAAAGCAGTTGCCACTTCTCTTCGGGATCCCACTCTTTCAACAGTAGTCAGGCTTCTTTCTGGGGACCCTTCCGCAGCAGATCAGGCTGCTTGTTCTCCATTGACTTTAGCACTAATCCACAGAGTAAATCTTCCTCCTGATCCCTTCTAAAATCCTTTTTTGACAGCTTGGGAAGACCCTCTTGCATAATCTGAGAGACATTACAATAGCACCTGGGTACCCCCACTGAGGTCACTCCCAATTCTTCAGCTCTTGCCCCACCTTTCCATTGCTGGCTTGTCCCTTCACAGAGGGCTCTTACTCCTTCCGGGGTAAGTTGAATCCAGTCTTCTGAGGGGCTTTGGAAGTCATGGGGCCTTCTTGACAAGGCATCCGCATCTTGGTTACCAACCCCTGGTCTGTACTTCAGGCTGAAGGTAAATGCAGAGAGACTAGCCAACCACCTGTAACCGGTGGCATCCAGCTTCGCAGTGGTGAGCAAGTATGTGAGGGGGTTGTTGTCCGTCTTGACCATGAATTCAGCCCCGTAGAGGTAATCCTTCAACTTGTCTACCACTGCCCACTTCAGAGCCAGAAATTCAAGTTTTTGAGTCGGGTAGTTTCTTTCGGCAGGGATTAAGCTTCTACTCACATAGGCGATGGGCCGCAGGTGCCCATCCTGTTCCTGGTAGAGTACCCCTCCTAGGCCGTCTCGGCTGGCGTCTACGTGTAATTCGTAGGGTTTGGCAGGGTCTGCATAGGCCAAGACCAGAGCAGTAGTAAGGCTCAACTTCAATTGTTTGAAGGCTTCCTCACACTCTGGAGTCCACTGGTCCTGAATGGACTCCTTTTTCTTCCTGGGCCCTTCTTTTGGCTTTCCAGGCCTATTTGGGTCTATGCCGGTTTCCTCTTGGTTCTTCAATAGCTCAGTAAGCGGGTGAGCTATTGTGGCAAACCCTTCCACAAACCTTCTATAATATGAACAAAAGCCTAGAAACGACCTAAGCTCAGTCACATTTGTGGGTCTGGGCCAAAAAGTGACAGCACTGGTAGCCGTTACTGAATCCATTCTGGTACTATAGGGGTTTCCTCTAGAGGGGGGTGTGACTGCAGAGTGACAGATATCCCGAACGAGCCCCCACCACAAGTAGCACTTACCCCCGAAGGAGCTGCTGAATTTTTGATTCGGGCCTGCACTCTGCTAAGGAACCCCCCTGAATTGACTCAGTCCCCTTGACACAGATGTGGTGCAATGCAATACAATACAATATCATGTAATGCAATATACCTGTGTTGTATCCTCAGGACTCACTGGCTCCACCGGATGGGAGAAAACAACACTCCACACAACTTGATACTTAACCAGAATTATATTTTACTGTAAAATGTTCAGAAAGGTGATTACAGTAATTGTGCTGTCATCCCAACAAAGGACTACAGTACAATGAATTTCAACACAAACAATTACAAACAATATATATTTATATATTTATACCTGGGAGCTCCCCCTACTTTTAAAGCTATATGTGAGATCTCACTTAAAGTACTTAGTCCGTGATCTTCTTTCTTCGCTAGCTAGAGTAATTCCTTATGGTTTGTAATCCACAGTTTTTGATAAGTTAAATTGAAGTCAAATTGCTCCTGGTGTGGCTCCAACAACTATATTACAATACTTCAGGTGACAGAGTAGATAGGCCTCAAGCCTGATCAGTGTCAGTTGCTCTGTTCCTTCTCCGTGGAACTACAAATTAGGGATGAGCTTTGAGTTCGAGTCAAACCCATGTTCCACTCGAACATTGCCTGTTCACCGAACAGCAAACTATTTGGGGTGTTCGCGGCAAATTCGAAAGCCGGGGAACACCCTGTAAAAGTCTATGGGAGAAATCTAAAGTGCTAATTTTAAAGGCTTATATGCAAGTTATTGTCATAAAAAGTGTTTGGGGACCTGGGTCCTGCCCCAGGGGACATGTATGTATGCGCAGTGCATACATTTACCTCACGCAGTTTGTACTTGCAGGCACAGCAGGCTTGTTCAGAAAAAGTTACTTTATCATTCTATTTTGGGCATATTTGTTACTTGGGCAGTTATTAGTATACTTCCTCACATCACCCACCTCACCCCCATAATATTGGCACTTCCAGCTTCTTTAAATTTTGAGTTGAAGAATGTGTGCGCCATGTCTATAGTGGTGCACCGATCGCGGCCTCCCGTGCGCCGAGAATATTATAGTAAATGGGGAATTGCGCTGTGTTACAGGCGCAAATGTTTTGTAAATACGAAAATGGCCGTTGTGCATCGGCGTGCGCCACAACTCATGGCACAAACCGTTCGTAAATCAGCCCCACTGTGTTTAGAGAAAGTGTTTTTATTCCAAATCATACTCTGTTCCCATAGATCCATTGTCAAATTGGCATAGCTGGGGGCAAAATTTGCCCCCATGGCTGTGCCTTGGGTCTGTAGATGGTATTGGTTGTCAAAGAGTAAGTAATTGTGGGTCAAGCAGAATTTTGTGGATTCTAGAATAAATTCTGCCTGCCTGCAGTTGATTAGTGGATCTTGGGAGAAAAAATATTGTATTGCTTCTAGTCCGATATCATGGGGAATTGCTGTATATAAAGAGCAAATTTCGAGGGATAGCCACAGATAGGTGGATTCCCAACAGTAATTTTGCAGGGTGTTTAGTAAGTGGGCACCATCGTGGACATATGCTGGTACATTTTGAGCTGGTGTGTTGTAATTTTCATGTTTGAGAAAAGTGGCTTTAGGTTTGTCATGCTTTTTCAACCATCATGTGGGCTTCAGAGGTGAATTGGGGTAATGGGTCACGGGGGAGTCTAGTATAGGTGTTATTATCAGCCAGAAGTTTTTGGGCTTTTTTTACATAAGTGTCCCTATTTTGAATGACAATTTCTCCTTCTTTGTCTGCTGTTTTGATAATTATGTCCGTGTTTTCTGTTAGGGTCTTGATGCATGCCCTTTTTGGCGCTGAGAGGTTATGTTTATGCACAAGGGTAGGAGTCTGATTGCACATGTGTTTAATCTCAGAGAAGACAACTTGGTAAAAGCTTGTATATATGGGCATTTGACATGGGTGGAGTTGAAGATGGATTTTGGTTGAAAAGAAGTATGTTGAACAGGTGGAGAAGTGGAGAGATGTTGAGTTAGGTATAGTGTTTGAGTGTCCTCATCGGTCTCTCCAGTGTCCTCAAGAAGGTCTAGACAGGAAGCATCCAGTTCGGGATCGGTAGTAGACTTCTCAAAGGATTCAACCAGTTTGAAATCCCTGGTTTGATTTTTTGCAGATTTTTATATTAAAAAATCTTTTTACTGTTAAATTGTGAACAAATTTGTTGAGGTCTACAAATAGAGTGAAGGGGTTTTGGAGGGCCGAGGGGACAAAACTGAGGCCTTTACTTAGTAGTGAAGTGTCCTCCAGGCTAAGTGGGAGTGTGGAAAGATTAAATATTTTCATAGTTTAGGAAGTTTCCCTTTTTTCTTTTTGTCTTTTTCTCCCCCCACGTGTGCCTCTTCTTCTAGCTTTCTTTTTTGTGCAGTTTGGTTTTTTTCTATTAAAAAAGAAGGGTCTGAAGTAGATATGGGGTCTAATGTACCAATGCTCAAAGGATCAATATGCGATGTTGTGGGGGGCTGGTCCATAACCCCCGGAAGATGATCCGGGGTCTGGGTGTCTGTTGTTACTGGGGGGAGGGAGTTTGGATTAGTGTGCCTAGGGGTAGTGGGAATGGCTGGAACATGAACAATAGACTCAGTTTTAGAGGGAGGTTCTTTACTAGTGGTAGTGTTAGCACATTTTTGTGTTTTGTGAGTCTTCTGGGTTTTGGATGGGCAATCGGGAGTTGAGGTTCTGTCTGTGTAGAAGATGGTGGGGTATTCCACTGCGTATTGTTATGGAGCAGGGCAGTAGGGTATGGTTGTGGTGATCTATGTGATGAATTATTCTGAATGGGTCCCCAATAATTTTGGGGCCTGGGTGGTCACATGTATGAAAGTAGGGCCCGCCGACCAAGTGGTTACATGGGATGGAGTAGGGGCGGTATGCTGGGGCTGTTTTTGACTTCCAGTTGATGTGTAGTCATCGACATCATGCCTCATTTTGTTTAGTTTTACTTTGATTAAAAGATCCTCATCTTTTTTTGTTTTTTTCTTCAGAATATTGAGCCAAGTTGTGGGGAGGTGGTTAATCTGGGCTCTAAGTGTGTGGATGTGCAGCTCAACCTTTTCCATCAGTGCTTTGATTTTGTCCTCTCTTTGCTCTATAATAACCACTTAAGCCCTGGACCATTTGGCTGGCCAAAGACCAGAGAACTTTTTACGATTCGGCACTGCGTCGCTTTAACTGACAATTGCGCGGTCGTGCGACGTGGCTCCCGAACAAAATTTACCCTCTTTTTTCCCACAAATAGAGCTTACTTTTGGTGGTATTTGATCACCTCTGCGGTTTTTCTTTTTTGCGATATAAACAAAAAAAGAGCGACAATTTTGAAAAAAAAAGCAATATTTTTTACTTTTTGCTATAATAAACATCCCCCCAAAATATATAAAAAAATGATTTTTTTTCCTCAGTTTAGGCTGATATGTATTCTTCTACATATTTTTGGTAAAAAAAAATCGCAATAAGCGTATATTGATTGGTTTACACAAACGTTATAGCATCTACAAAATAGGGATAGTTTTATGGCTTTTTTATTATAAATTTTTTTTTTTTTTACTAGTTATGGCGGCAATCTGTGATTTTTTATCAGGACTGCGACATTATGGCAGACACGTCGGACAATTTTGACACATTTTTGGGACCATTGTAATTTTTACAACAATCAGTGCTATGAAATTGCATTGATTACTGTAATAATGTCACTGGCAGTGAATGGGTTAACCACTAGGGGCAGTGAAGGGGTTAAGTGTGTCCTATTGTGTGTTCTAACTGAAGGGGGGATGGGACTGTGCAGGGGACATGACAGATCGCTGTTCATACTCTGTATGAACAGACGATCTGTCTTTTTTCCCCTCAGAGAACCGGAAAGCTTACACACACAGATCCCGATTCTCTGTGTGCCCCGAGCGATCGCGGGACCCCACCGGTGATCGTGACTGCCGGGCATTCGCATCGGTTCCGTGGGCGAGCAGGGGGCGCGCACACGCCCCCTAGTGTCCATTTATGGTACCGACGTACCATGACGGTGATTCGCGCAGCCGAGCCATGTCGCCGCAGTATGACTGCGGCGGCTGGTCAGCATGCGGTTAATATCGATCAATTTTTGTAAAAAAAAATCAGACACATATTCCCATTGCTTTTTCCGCTCTGGTGTAAGGAAGGAACATCTGTGTTTTAATTATGAGGCCTCTCGGAGTAATTTTAGAGAGCCGATATCTGAGTAAAAGACTTTATCCCAACATTGGTGGTTAAGGGAGATAATAGTATCCTCTATTTTCCTAAAAAAAGGGACAAAATTTGCCACATGATGCTTGATTAACAGTGGCATGAGGGTTACAAAAAGTCTGTTGGAAACAGCAAATAGAGGTTTTCTAAATGGTCATGTCTGACCTCCTCTAGGGCCAGTATTAGTTCCATTTCTGGGTGGCAGAGATAATCCTTGTGTAAGAAAGGATAAAGAATCTTAATCCCAATATGTAGTGGAAGAGAACCAAAAATAGAAAGTAGTAATAATGATAGAAAAAATAATAATAGTAATAAGAAAGGAAATAATAATAATAAAAATTGATTGAGATGGGGAGAATGGGGTAAAGAGTAGTGTATAATAAAAATCAATTAAACTAAAATACAAATAAACATATATTCAATGGAGTGATTTAGATTCAAAAGAACATGCTACATTAAGAGCGGCACTAAATGCTATAGATAAGGGGATAGGGGTAAGGGGTTCCTGGGATGTAAATTAGGTTAAAAATACAATTAAACCACAAAACTCCAACTGCCTAAAAACCCAACCATCGCCCTACTTAATGCTAATATCCCCCAGACTTCAAAAAATAACCGCAAATGAATCCATTTCATCTTCTTGGGAGCTAGGATGACACTAGCTAAAGCATGGAAACAACCCAGAATCTCCTTTAAAGCAGCTATAAACAAAATCTCTTGGATTATGCTACAAGAGAAACTCACCAGCTCCCTCTTGAACACCACTCCCCAGTTTGAGGCCACCTGGGAGCCTTGGGCCCACCATTTTGGCATCTCATTGATCCCTGGAGGTCAACATTAGTTACTTCCGCCCCCTCTTAGTGATCGTCTCTTGGTATGATGACATGTTCCTAATACTACAATACCCCCCTTTTTCCCTTCCCCCTACTTCCCTCCTTCTTTTCTCTCTTTCTTATCTACTTCTCTACTCGGCCCTCACGAATACCAGGAATTCTCCCCGATTCATATGCAATTTTTATTTCTGTTTTGAGGGCTTTATATTTGGGGTACAAACAATACAACAAGGAGTTCCTGATTTTTTAAAATGCTATCTGAGTTATAAGACAACCCCAGGTTTTCAGGAAGGGTCATAGAATCGGAGAGGATTCGCCCGGCACAGTCTGCTCCCTTTAGGGGTGCCGGCGAGTACTCTATGAACACATTAGACTATCAAGCGCTATTATAGACGCATTTTCTGTGACGGTTGGATCTCTAACAATGATCTATTCTGATGCTAATCCATACTGTTTTGTTATCCCAGCTATGTCTTGTTTTTTCTCTTGGATTGCATCCAATTTTCCCCAAAAATTGTTATGTTTTCATTTGCTCTGTTAAATCAATAAAATCTTTGAAAGTAAAAATACAATTAAACAGCCTTTTAGAATAATAGTAACAGTTTGTCACTTGTGTACCATTTGCAGCAGCTCAACATGGGCTTAAAAAAAAAAATGCAATAAGGAGGGTGGAATGGAACTCTGGCAAGAGCGACTGGTGAAATAAATAAATAAGTGGTAGTAATGGATAAAACAAGGGTGGTGGAAGTCTAGTTTTAATTTGAGGGGAGTTAGTCCATTTTCCTCTCTGGATCCAGACCTATATTAAAGGTTCTGGTTGAAGTTAGGAGTGGCAGCCGGCTCACAAGAGTAGAAGTAACTCTATTATAACAAGAGAAGAGGGGAGAAAGAGCAGCGCCGCTCTAAGCATAATAAATAAGTTTAAAAAGAGCTTTAATATGCTTAAAAAACACACTCACATTCTGGCAGTGTTAAACACACATTTGTGTGAGAAGTTTGTTCTCTCAGCTGTGCTGGATGCTCCCTCGGTTTCCTGGCTGGGTAGCAGTGATGATGAAACAGTCCACGGCCGTTGCAGTGGCGTCGTAGCTCCGAGGCTGCAGGTATCACACACAGGCATGTCAGCAGGAATTCGTCAGACGCTGGAGGAAACAGTGGGCGTAGCTTGAGCGCTGACATTCGGAGAATGCATGGTTCTTCATCAATCATGATAATAATTTTTCTTATATATATTTTTTCTATATAATTTTCTCAAATATAATTTTTTCAAATATAATTCCTCAACAGGATTTTTTTCTGAGACCAACGAGATTGTCATAACTAGGGATGGGCCGAACGGACCCCTGTTCGGTTCAGACCAAAACGTCCGAACACCACAAAAGTTTAAAATGCGAACCCCATTAAAGTCAATGGGACCCGAACGTCAAATATCAAAAGCCCATTTTGAAGGCTTAAATTCAAGTAATTAGGCATACAATGGTTATAGGGGCCCAGGTCCTACCCTGTGGGACATGGATCAATAAAAAAAGAGTTTATTAAAAACGTCATTTTTAAATGAGCAGTGATTTTTTGATTTTTAAAGTGAAAACCTAAAAATGAAAAATTCCTTTCAATAAAGTGCCAGGGGGTCCCCTTAATCTAACTGTAAAGCGGCAGATCTGTACCATGTCTAGAATCTGCTGCAGCAATAATTGAATTTATAAAGCCAAAAAAAAATCTATTTTTCCTGCAAGCTGCCTTTATTTTGCTCAGCAACAGCTGGGGAGCCAGTGTGTACGATGAGGCCACAATGTAGTGCACTGGGTACAAGATTAGAGATTTTTTGGATACATTCTGGTGTCACTGTGACTTTGGATAGAAGTAACGCGTGCGTTAAAATTGGTCTTTGGGTGTCGGTGACACCTTCCCATCGTAAACCTATAGAGATAATCTTGATGAAAGAATTTGCCTTGCTGTAAAAAATTGCAATGAAATGCACCTGTCAAACAAGTGCAGAAAAATTGGTCTTTGGGTGTTAATTGTGCCCATGAAACCTATACCAAAAACATTCTTCCAGATGAAATGATTGAACACCCTCAAAGCTAGGCAGCTTCAAAGTCCTGCAGAGATTCCACATCCCAAAAAGACTTAATCAGTGGCATTGGCATCAGGGGCTTCATAGCTGGTAATCCAGGACTGATTCATTTTTATAAAAGTCAAACGGTCCACAGAGTCTGTGGACAGACGTGTTCTATGACCAGTAACAAAACCTCCTGCAGCATTGTTCTGAATGCTTGTTCTGAAAGCACACTGGATGCAGGGCAGCCCAACAACTCAATAGCATACTGGGCAAGTTATGGCTAGTGGTCTATTCTCATGACCCAGTAAGCCAGTGGATCGTCAGCTGGAAAGCTCTCTGTCTCTGTTTTGGCCCCAAGGTAATCGTCCACCATGTGATGCAGACACTGCCGATGGGATGTGGAAGCTGACAGCCCTGGGTGGCAGGACTAAAAAAATTCCGAAATGCCTCACTTAGGCGTATGCCTTCTCCAGCGCTCCTTTCTTGACCAACGGAAGACTCAAAACAACGTTTTCCAGCACACTGTAACCTACTAGAGTCAGGACTCTCTGTGGGGACAGGATGAGTTCAGAGACCTTCCCCTTATAACGGTGGTCCAGGAGGGTTGCCAACCAGTAATTATCCTTCTCCTTTATGCCAGGTTGCCCATGCGCCTCAAATTTGCAGAGGCTTGAGAAGCAGACTCCTCTGGGTAACTCAGGATGACAGCATCTGGAACTTCCTCCTCCCAGCTACGTACTACTCCCAAGGGTCCTGGGGTTGGAAAGCCATCGCTTACAGATTGACACATATCTTCCTCTTCTTCAAAGCCTATAAAAAAGGGCCAGAATCCTCCTCCTTATCTTCCTCCCCTCTCTCCTCCTGTGTGTTCTGTGACATAGGAATGATGGCGTCTGCATAAAGTGTGCATAAAGGAACACAACAGGGATTGTGTCACTGGTGCATTCACTGTTACTGCTCACCATCCTTGTGGCCTCCTCAAATGGTGACAATACAGTGCATGTATCCTTAATGAGCAGCCATTGGCATGGGGAAAAAAATCTGAGGCGGCCTGAGTCTGTTGTCATGCCGTACTGACACAAGTACTCATTGACGGCTCTCTGCTGCATGTATAGCCGCTGCAGCATTCCCAAAGTTGAGTTCCACCTGGTGGGCATGTCACAAATCAGGCTTACAGGCAGGTTGAATTCCCGCTGAATTTGGTTGAGCTCACAGGTCTGGAATCATCACCACCAGCTGTATGGAGACGTAGGGGCACAACAAGCTGCAGCACTGAGCCCTGTCCTGCATCCTTTCGAGTTGAAACAGCTTTACCCAGTGTGCTGTGAATGAAATATATCGTCCCTGCCCATGCTTGCTGGACCACGTGTCAGCAGTAAGGTGGATTTTACAGCTGACTGCCTTGCCCAAAGATGCCAGAACATTCCCTTCCACGTGATGGTAGAGAGATGGAACGGCCTTACGGGAAAAGTAGTATCGACTGGGAACCTGCCATTGTGGCACAGCACATTGTGCGAATTCACGGAAGGGGGCAGAATCCACCAGGCTGAAAGGCAGAGGTTGACAAGATTGCATTCAGGCACTGGGCATGTGGGTGGCAGGGACTGTATTTTTTTTTTCTGCTGCAGAAGATGGGGCAGAGAAATTTGCTGGCTACAGTCTACAGCTGGTGGTGTGCTGCTGGTAGATGAGCTGCTAGGACCTTGGACAACCTGTGCTATACAATCACCCCTGTCAGTGGAGGCTGCTGAAAGGTAATGACTCGGTATCACAGGGGCAGGCTGAAGTGGGTAAGGAGGAGGAGGAGGAGGAGGAGGGACAGATTTGTGCCCCTTTCGTGTGGCTTTTAGGTGCTCTTGCCAATGGGCTGAGTGGTTGGACGTTAAATGCCTTGTTAGGCATGTGGTACCCAAATGGTTGATGTTTTTGCCACGTTTGATGTGCCTGTGACACAGATTGCAGATAGCAACAGTGCGATCTGCTGCAGATGTGCTGAAAAAGGCCCAGACAGCTGAGCTGTGGGGAGTGGGCCGGGAGATAACAGCTGCAGAATGTGATGGAATAGGTTGGCTGCTCTCTACTCTTTCTTGATGCCGACCTCCTTGGGGTTGTGCCGCCTCACCTTCAGTTTCCTCCTCTGCTCTATCTGGCACCCAAGTCACATCAGTGACCTCATCATTATCATCATCATCATCTCCATCTCCTCCATCTTCATCATTACCACTGGAGACAACTTGGCAATACCCTGCGGCTTGGGGAACATGAATGCCAATTTGTCTACCAGTGTTCCTCCCTCTCTCTAGGCTCATGTTCCTGTCATCATCAACCTCAGAACCAGCATCTGAATCCAGTAATGGCTGGGTATCATCAAGGCGCCAGTGGCTGACGCTGTGGTCAAATAACTCAGCTGACTCCTCAATGGTTGATGTTAGGGCTATGGCAGGAATAGATGTGGACAAGGAGGCAGGTTTCAGTGCTACAGCCAATCAGGGCTTACAATGCACTGTTCAACGCCGCAATGCATTGTGGTCTGTTCGGGGGGCCAAACAAACGGTCGAACAACCCTTTTGTTCGGATGTTCGCCAAACATCCGAACAACGAAAGTTCAGCCCAAACTTATGCTCGGGCCGAACCGTTCGCCCATCCCTAGTCATAACGTATAATTGATTTTTGTGACCAGCGAGATTGTCATAATGTATATTTGTACCATATATACTCGAGTATAAGCCGACCCGAATATAAGCCAAGGCACCTAATTTTACCACAAAAAACTGGGAACACTTATTGACTCGAGTATAAGCCTAGGGTGAGAAATGCGCAGCTACTGTAAGTGGAAAAGAGGGTCAACAATGCCCATTTGCAGCCTCACTGTGCCCATTTGCATGCCTCACTGTGCCCATTTGCAGCCATAGTTCCCCCGAACTTCAAACTTGGTAGTTAAGGGTTCCTAGATGCCCCATAGCTGCAGCCAAAATTTGGGGTCTCTGGACCCAAAGGGTCCTGAAATGACATTGCTGAAGATGGACACAGGTGACCGAATTGTCTTATCTTATCTTGGGGCTACTTGGTGCTAGGAACCCCAAATTTCGTTTGCAAACCCAGTGGAACTATCACTCCAAAGATGGGGTTCCTAGCACCAAGTGGCCCTGAGATACGGGGCCCCAAAGTCGGTTCGGAAAATGTCAAGCACTTTTCTGCAGCAGATATTTGGATATGTTGTAGTGCTAGTTCCACTGGGTTGGCACGCCAAATTTGGGGTTCCTAGCACCAAGTGGCCCTGAGATACAGGGCCCCACAGTGGAGTCAGAAAATGTAATTCTCTGCTGCAGAAAAGTGCTTGACTCGAGTATAAGCCGAGGGGGGCTTATACTCGAATATATACGGCAAGTATACCCAATGAATTAGTGAATATCTAAAATGATATGGTTATATAGATATATAGCCTTAAAACAGTTTATGGTCACATCTGTGTACATTGTTCCATTTATCTCCCCATCCATTAATAATTCTATTTCTTTTTAGTATAATTGATCTTTATTTATTTTTTTCTTTTTCTTTTCTTTTAATCTTATTTTTAATTTTATTTTTACTTTTATTTTTACTTATTATTATTCTACTTTATTCTAGTAATATCACCCTTATCCTTATTTCTTTTTTTCCTCTGTTTACTTATACATGATTTTTGTATGGCCAATTCATTAATAATACACAGACCCGTGCTTAGCACATGTCCATATCAATCCTTGCTCAATATAAGTATCTTATTGCGCCTCTGAAACAGATTTACAAACTCCTTCCTGTTCCTGTCCCCCCTCGGTGCTCCTCTGTGTTGCTGTCCCCCCTCCATGTTCCTGTTCCTCCTCTGTGTTCCCGTCCCCCCTTCATGCTCCTCCGCATTCCTGTCCCCCCTCCATGCTGCTGTCCCCCCCTCCGTGCTCCTCAGCCCCCCATGTCCTGGATGTGTCAGGTTGGAGAACGGAGGAAGGAGTTTGTAAATCTGAACCTTGCAGTCTGTGGCACCGCCCCTTCCCCTCCCCTCTCTCTATATGAACCTTGCCGAGGACGGCCGAATACCCTGCCTAATGAAAGAGCATGCATGCTCTGAACGCAAGCGCTCAAGCCACGCCCTGTCAGGGCTGGGCTCAGCCCTTCCTTCTCAGAGTTGGCCGCTCAGCTGTCGGCTAATTGCCAGCTCCTATCTCTCCACAGGTACTAAGCTGTTGATGATATCCTGCTCATCACTCCTGCCTACTTAAGCTGTTCAGCCCAGTGGATCTCTGCCTTTGCCTTGGTCAACATCACAGAGCCTATCTCCTGCGTTCCTGTTTAAAGACTTGCTTTGCTGACATCCCTTCTGGCTCCAGATTCTGCTTGCTGTTCCACTATTGATCCCTAATTTCTGGCTTGGTTATCCATTCTGGTTACTGAACTTTGGCTATGTTTTGACTATGTTGGTTCTTTTTACTTTTATTATTAAACAAGTGTGATTTAACTGTACTTCTGTCTCGGTCTGATTTCATGGTTTCTGACCTACCCACTGTTTCCTCCAGCATCTGACGAATACCTGCTGACGTGCCCTGCTGGCGTGCCTGTGTGTGATACCCTCAGCCTCGGGGCTACAGACGCCACTGCAGCGGCCGGGGACTGTTTCATTATCACTGCTGCCCAGCCAGGAAACCGAGGGAGCATCCAGTACAGCTGAGAGAACAAACTTCTCACCCAAATGCCTGTTTAACACTGCCAGAATGTGAGTGTGTTTTTTAAGCATTTATAAAGCTCTTTTTTAACTTATTTATTATGCTTAGAGCGGCGCTGCTCTTTCTCCCCGGCCCTCCGTGCTGGTGTCCCCCCTCCATGTTCCTGTTCCTCCTCCGTGCTCCTCCATGTTCCTGTCTCCCCTCCATGCTGGTGTCTCCCCTCTGTGTTCCTGTCCCCCTCCATGCTCCTCCGTGCTGCTGTCCCCCCCTCCATGTTCCTGTTCCTCCTCTGTGTTCCTGTCCCCCCTCTATGCTCCTCTGCATTCCTGTCCCCCCTCCATGCTGCTGTCCCCCCCTCTGTGCTCCCATGCCCCCCGTGTCCTGGATGTGTCAGGTTGGAAAATGGAGGAAGCAGTTTGTAAATCTGACATATACCGGCTCCTTCCTATTCCGAATGAACAGTCCATTCATAACTGAGCATCGTAAACGGTACGGCTGGGTAGCGCGGCTCTTGTTCTGGGTGGGCGTGATATGACGGCCTCCCAGAAGAATGATCACTCTTGTGCGCCCCTGGGGGGTGCGCATTGCGACGATCGGTGGTGCGGTGTGTCAGTCTGACACACCGATACACCAATCTCAGTAAAGAGCCTCTGACGGAGGCTCTTTACCATGTGATCAGCCATGTCCAATCATGGCTGATCACGATGTAAACATGAAGAGCCGTTGATCGCATTTTCCTCACTCACGTCTGACAGACGTGAGTAGAGGAGTGCCGATCGACTGCTCTTCTGACAGGGGGGTCTGTGCTGATTGTTTATCAGCGCAGCCCCCCTCGGATGCCCACCCAGGACCATCAGGATGCTGCCAGGACCACCAGGGATGCCACCACACTGGACCACCAGGTATGCCACCCTAGACCACCAGGGAAATGCCAATCAGTGCCCAGGCAGCTGCCAATCAGTGCCCATCCCCAATGCCTGCCAGTACCAGTGCCATCAGTGATGCCTATCAATGGCATATTTCAGTGCCGCATATCAGTGCCACCCATAAGTACCCATCAGTGCAGCCTTTCAGTGCCCATCAGTGTCGCCTATCAGTGCCCATCAGTGCCCACCAGTACCACCCATGAGGGCCCATCAGTGCTGCATATCAGTGCCACCTATCAGTGCCCGTCAGTGCCACCTATCAGTGCCCGTCAGTGCCACCTCATTGGTGTCACTTCATCAGTGCTGCCTTATCAGTGCCCGTCAGTGCCGCCTTATCAGTGCTCATCAGTGAAGGAGAAAAAGTACTTATTTACAACATTTTATAACAGAAACAAAAGAAATAAACAAATATGGCACTGACAAATAAAAAACACAGAGGTGATCAAATACCACCAAAAGAAAGCTCTATTTGTGGGAACAAAATGATAAAAATTCTGTTTGGGTACAGTGTAGCATGACCGCGCAATTTAAACAGCGACAGCGCTGAAAGCTGAAAATTGGCTTGGGCAGGAAGGGGGTGTAAGTGCCCTGTATTGAAGTAGTTAAAAGTGATTAGATATTTTTAACAGGTTAGATTGAAGCAATATTGATCCCATCTTCTTGCGGTTAATGGTTTTGCAATTCTGCCGATAAATAGAATTGAAAGTTTAGTCGCTCTTTCAAATTGCCACGTGTTTGGCTAGATTTAGGGGAGAAAGCTTTGTACCTTAACCATATATAAACCCCATTATTTACTTTATTATGATCTGTTAATATACCATTGAAAGTGTTTTGTTATATACACGCTGTAAGATTGTTGATCCAGGGAATATCTTATTGCCTTCTAGGGATCAAGAAGGTTTCTTTCTTTAGGTTGAACTAGATAGACTTGTGTCTTTTTTCAACTTGATTAAGGTCTCTTTCACATGAGAGGTCCTTTCGGGTCCGCCCGTCTGTTTTTAGGCAGACCTGATCGGACCCTCCATTCACCTCTATGGGGAGTCGGATGTAAATGGACTTGTGTCCATTTACACCCGGCTACCTCTTATCCGATCTGGTAAAAACAAAATGGAGGGGATCCGTTCCCCTCCATCTGATCAAATCGGAGGGCAGCCGGTCTGTTTACATCTGACTGCCCATAAGGCAGAGTGGGCTGTGTCCATGTTCACTCTGCATAAGTGGAGCAGACATTGACCTGTGTTCCAGCTGCTCCGCAGATAGATCCCCTACTAAGTAAAAGCAGATCCAGACCGTGTGAAAGGGACCCAAGAGTAGGTTCACATAATTAATTTGATCAGGCTGCTGTACCCACAAGAAGCGTGGGTAAAGAAGTCCCCGACCCTTTCCAAAAAACACACCACATGGAACCACATGGTGCCCAGGACTAGCAAAAACGTGTGTAGCGGCCATAACCCTTGATGGGGCAGTCTTAACTTTTGGGCTTACCAGTTACCTCCGCTTGGCTTCGTCCTCCGGGTCTAGTACCCGTCAGTTAGTACCCAACGACGTTGCACACTGACACCATAAAGTCCTTTAAAAGGTTTTTATTTGCAGGGGTAACATCCAACAGACACAGTCACATGTGTGAACAGAGGGCAAGGATGAAGACAACTCAGGCACCTTGAACTGCTAAGTAATACAAAAGTCTCTATTTGCCAACCCAGAGAGTAGCCACTCGCAGCTGGGCACTTCCAAGCTGAACAAATCTCTATCCAGAGATTATGGCAGTCAGCACTCGAATAACGAAATTTGCACAGTCTTTAACCTTGACTCAAAGCTGTACTCAGAAACAAACAGGAACCTTTCCTCAGTACCTGGAACGTTATCCGTCTCCTTGACAGTATTGGGGAAGCGTGGATTATTTTAGTGTCCTTGACAACCCAGCAACCAGGCACTTCTCAGGATGCCAGCTTGTTGGCCCTCCTCTGAAGTGTCCTCCCCCGGTCGCCTACACGACCTGCGGTGCCCCTCCAAGTTGAGAGCACACCCGGACGCCTTGAATCCTCCCTCAGTTACTGCGCCTCGGACCAGCCGATTCCGAGACTCGGGAACAGATGGATCCTTGCCCCAGACCAAGCGGGTCTGTGGGGCCTGTCAAACCAAACATGTTGCGGGGCGGCACACAATCTCCTGACTGGGACCCCTCGTGGGGCTACCCCAGTCTGAATCCAGGAAACAGGCCGCTCTTCCCCACACTCCTCGGCGGGGCCAAACGCACCCGCTGATTGGTTCAGAGGAATGCCCGTACCCAAACCGTCCAACCAGGCCTGGTTCTGAGCCTGTCATGTATACCTCACCGCACACATGATCAGGCAGAACCCTAACATAGCCCAGTTAAACTGATGCCAAAGCTTCCCTATCCAATCAGCTCTCAGAACCCTTTTACGGTTCTGAGAAACAAAAATTACTAAATTTACAATAGCGGACACCTAAGAAAGGTGTCACCGCTACACGTGCCACCTTTTCCAATGCCTGGGGGTGTCATTAAGAATTAATGGTACTCCTGCCCATTTGCTAAAGAGCAGCACGTTTTGCCTGCGGGTCAGGAACGCATGCTATTATGCACACATTCTAGCCATGCACAGATGTGAACCCAGGCTTACTATGAAACTATATGTGACTATACATGTACGCTCCTCTTAGATACAGTACAGTAAGCGAGTGTTGCCACCCTAGCCCAGAAAGTCTATTACTGGCAAGAAGAAGATGGGGGGGGGGGGGGACCTGTAAACAAAAATAATAATAATGCAACCACCATATCTAAAGACTGGTAATCTTTAATATGTTTTTTTGGGTCTTGATAAGATTTAAGTGTTTGAACTATTTTCTGTAAGTGAAGGACAGTAAATGTGGAAACTGTCAAAGCTTAGTAAATAATACTCTTTTTTTTTAAGTTTTTGGGGTCAATTCACTAAGAGTTGAATAATGGCTAATAAAATGCGGTAACAATTGTGCATTTTTTCCATTTCGTTAAATACAGAATGTGGTATTTGTTTGATTTAGTGGTAATTACCGCATTATTTAATGCAGTAATTAACTGCCTTGAGCTGGTTGCTAAGGAGCAAGCCGGGAAGCCGGCTGCCGAGTCCTTAACAATGGCCGATATTAGTTCCCCACTGACAGCTGAATGTAAAAAAAAATGCAGACAATGCATGCTGGGTCCATGATGTCACAAGGGGTGGGACCACAAGGTGATGTAGCCAGGTGGCCCCGCCCCTTACCTATATAAGACATGTCAAACGGGCGAGTCTGTAGTAGGCAGCCAGCCTTCATGGATGACAGGAGCGTTTTTTTCCCTCCTTTTTCCTTTGGGCCACTTGTGGGGCTATTTAAGGAAAACGCCAGAAGCCCGGAGGATGTCAGCTCCATCCATGCTGTATATGGGTAAAGGGTGTTAGTGGCTCATATTTATAGGTTGGCTTTTCTCTTTGCTGGACCAGAGCCGTTAGGGGTGTGAAGAATCCAGTTTAGAGCTCCTTCCTCGATTTGAGCTTTTGTAAGTCTTTTATATATTGTATATTTACATATCAATTTTTTTTTTTTTTTTTAATATATGTATATACATATATTTTTTTTTTTTATACATTTTTGTTAAAGGCCCCTTTTATGCCCATTTTTCAACCCAGATGTTGCTGGGGGTTTGAAATACTAATGGTGGAGCTCTCTTTGATTGGATGTCCTGGTCGAGTGTTTTACTCTTGGGCCCCTTGATGCGGTGAAGGATTTGGACCTTTCTGGGTAAACCACCCAAGATGTCTAAGATGGAGGAGCATTCCTTACCAGGATTAATAGGTTTACATGTAAGTTGCTCTCTAATGGGTGTTATGGATACGCCAAATAATATGTTGCTTTGAAAAAAATCTTTTTGAATAAGTTTATATACTTTTTGTACTGTTTGTATTGATTTCATACTCTGTATTTTCAGAAAGTAGCTTTCTGTCCCTGAGGAAGAATTTATATGCACTTTTCGAATCGCGCCGGTCTTTTCAACTACTTACCATTTAGAGCCATGATGTACTATATGTCTCTTTATTGAATTGTAGTTCGAAATTGCCACTTTCTAATGTCATGTACATGCAAACCAATTTTTGTATTCTATTTTCATGATTTTTGTATTCACTTTACAATTACTATTTTTAGATTATTTTGTATCAATAAATAATACACTATATATAAAAAAATATGATTTTCTTTTTGTTGTACATTGCCTTTGAAATCCCAATATTTGAGGTATTCAATTATTGTGATTGACAATGGATTTACATCGGGGACACCGTTTTTTTTTTTTTCATAAAGGAAGGGGGCTTCCAGAGTCCGATAGGCCCTCTTCCCACAGACCCTCACAACCACCAGCCACGGTTATGGGATTGAGGCCCCCATGCTAAGAGCATGTGGCCTGATATGTTTCAGCAGGGGGGGCGTTGCTCGTCCCCCCCTCTTTCCTGACCTGCAGAGCTGCATGCTTGAATTAGGGCCTGGTACGCAAGGGGGAGAACCAACGCCATTTTTTTTCATAATTTTTCTCTGCATTTTATTTTTTTTAAATTCGTCTTTCATCTGCGGGGGAACCCACTGACAGCTGATGAGTCATCCGTTGTTAAGGATGCAGCGGCTGGCTTCCCAGCTCGCTCCTTAGCAACCAGCTATTTGTCAAAAAACAGTGTGGGGGTCAAGGGTTTTTGACAAATACTGTATGTGATACCGCCAGCAAAACCCTGGTGGTAAATATCGCATGCTTTTTCACTCTCTGGTCCGTTTGTGAATTTGTTTGTAAATACCGCATAATCTTTTTTTTTTTTTTATTGGATTTAATTTACTGCATGCAATAATTTATGCAAACGAGTCACGTGACTTTGTTTTTGCATGCAGTAAATGTTAGTGAATTGTTTCCTAACTTTTTTTGCACAATAAAATCAAGTAACATTTACAAGCAGGTCAAGAGTGCAGACGGAAATAGATCATGGAAAAGGCAAGCTAAATCTGGATGACAGCAGAATATTATATACGGTATATATAATATTTAATGGAGGTGAGTAAGGTAAAGATCTTTTTTTTTAAGACTGCAAAATTAAAAGCATTTTTTTATTGGCTATAATCAAAGTACTATTGTTTTATCTTGGCAGCCATATTACAATGAAGAAGTCGTAAAAAGGGTTCCCATAAAAAAAAAGGTTTGTCCTTAAGTGGGAGTACGTGTCAAGATATTTGTCTGGGACCTAAATCTCTGTTAAAGAAGAACTCCAACATCACAGAACTGCAGCACAAAAAGTGCAATAATTCGGAGGTAAATACATATCAAATAATTTCACTCTTCTCAATGAGATTCAATAATCTTTGAGTACAAGCCATGATAGCAAGTAAAGCCCCATACACACGCGCGGACAATCCGTGGACCAGGTCCGTCGGACCATGTCCGTCATACTTTGTCTGATGTTGGTTTTGCGTACACACGATCGGACAAAGTTGTCGGAAAATCCGATCATTCTGAACGTGGTGACGTTTGTTGCCTACGACGGGACTACGTAGAGGCTAGTAGCCAATAGCTTTGGTCTTGTAATGTGATCTGAGCATGCGTAGCACTTTGTCCGGTCGGACAAGCGTACACACGCTCGGATTTGGTGTGATCGGACCGGGTTGACGGGAAATCTTTCCAGCAGGAGATAAGACTTTGTCCGACGGACAAACCGACGAACACTGTCCGATGGTGCATACACACGGTCTGATTTTTCAACAACCTTGTCCGATCGGACCAAATTGATGAAAAAGTCCGACCGTGTGTATGGGGCTTAATTGTGCTGCAAGTTTGAAAATGACTTGCTAAGCTATTGCTAGACTTGCCAGGCTTCACAAGTTTGTTGCACAATTGCAGCAAGTCTGCATTGCATGACTCCAGATAAACTTTCTTTGCAAACACTCTGCAAGTCTGCTGCAAGTTCTGGTTCAGTTATGTTGTGTCATAGTTATCCCACCACAGGGGTCACTGTGGCTGAATTTTCATAATTGCTCCTTGCTGTGTGTAAGGGTTTTCTTTAATTGGTGCTGGGGCAGCCATAGAATCACTTTGGGAGTGGTGTGCAGAGAGGTGAGTGGTAACCATGAGATCTGATATGGAGTTCAGGGAGGTAGAAATCAAGGAGTTACTTACCCTAATATCCCATTGGTGTAGCACAATTTGGAATGTTTTATTTTTCCTTGTTTATATCCTGAGATTTAGCAGAAAATGTGTGTATTTAACAAGAGGTGGAAATAGAAACCTCAAAGACCCGGTGCAAGAAACCTGATAGTTCCACCACTGTATAGAGGAGTACAAATCCCAGCAATACAGTAACAATGCAGAATACCACCAGCTATAAAGGGTGCATAAACAGAGTCATGCATTGTATATAGAGAGATGACTGCACTGTACTGTGTTAGTAAAGAGATCCATGTACTGTACTGTATACAGGGAGACCCATGTACTGTACTGTATACAGGGAGACCCATGTACTGTACTGTATACAGGGAGACCCATGTATTGTGCTGTATACAGAGAGACCCATGCGTTGTGCTTAATAGAGAGAGACCCATGCATTGTACTGTACACAGAGAGACCCCTTTTATGGGAAATAGGAAAAGGTGGATACTTTTGTCACAATTTATACCAGGCTCACCTCACTCTACAGAGATCTCAGGTCACACAACCTTTCTGGTCTAGGCATGCCTTATATCCCTGACAGTAAAGCAGAGAGATGAGTGGAGGGTTCCCCCACTTTTGGTTTCTCTATTGTTCTGTCTATAAATGGCTAGATTTGCCTCCTACATTTTATGCAATGTCTACCATTTCCCTCTTACATTCTGTTCATTTCTTCTGTAGCTTTATTTCTGGCCGGCTATTCTCTGCAATCTCTGTATTCATGCATCTGTTGCCCCTCGATCTGAAAACACAGCGATTCCCATCATGGGATGCCCTATTTATTTGTGTATATGTAATAATAATATTAATAAAAAATGGTGCGCTATTTCAAGAAGCTACATTATCGCATATTGCTGCATTTTTAAATTTTTTTTTTTTTTTAATTAGGGATAGTCATTCATGCATATTTTTCTATTTTTTCTGCATAGCTTCTTTAATTCATGAAATACAATGCTTCCTGTCAGGGCTGCTGATAAGGGGGGACCACCAGTCCTCTTGTAGGGGGGCCTGGCACACAGAGGGGCTCACACAGGGAGGGGGGATTAGTGATGGAGGGCAATTGCAGAACTCTTGGTCTCTCCCCCTCTCCCTGCTGCCAGCTTTTTATCTGCTGAGAAAGTGACAGTCATCCCTCCCTGTGCGGGCCCCCCCTCCCAGCCTGGCTCTAATGTCCTGAGTTTGTTATCTCTGTTTGTTTCTCTCCCTCTGTCTCTGTGATCATGGAGCCCAGCCTGTATATTATTTTCATCTCATCTTCATTTTTATTTATTAACTGAGTTTTATCTTGTAGATTTAGAAGGAATTTTGTGAGTTATTTGTGTCTGCTAATAATGATTTTATTGTATTTTTAGCAAAATATAGTTTTAATATTTTCTTGGGGCGATTGGGCCCTGTCAGATAGTCTGTATGGGGGTGTAGCGACACATATGGCGACCCATTACATTTGGCTACCCGCTGGACTGCGCATGCGTGACACCACCATATGCATCCAACACTGTGACGATCTGCGCTTGCGCAGAATTTTGTGGCAACACCCCTGAGTCCAGGTTCAAGCCCAACCATCCAAGTGGACATAGAGTTAGAATATAATTATGCCGAGCAAAGCGAGGCCATGCCTGAAGCATGGCGAGCGAAGTGAGCCCGCGAGGGGCCCTGTGGCAAAGTGGTGGCTTACAATTGTTGGAATGCATATGGCGACGTCGCGCATGCGCAGTCCATCGGGTAGCCAAATGCGATGGGTCGCCATATGTGATGCTACAGGGGCCCTGCAATTTCTATAAGCAGCCCTGCTTCCTGTAAATTAATGCGGAGCACTCAGCCTGACTCGATTTTGTTCCAGGAGCAAGACGAGATGTCTCCCATTGCCGGAACACAACTCTGTATACTGATGCTACATACAAGGTTTGTCTAAAAAGTTCAGTGAATGGT
This sequence comes from Lithobates sylvaticus, assembly GCA_028564925.1. NCBI lineage: Eukaryota > Metazoa > Chordata > Amphibia > Anura > Ranidae > Lithobates > Lithobates sylvaticus. Next base: position 51,775,799 of record CM053035.1, read on the forward strand.
ACTAGAAAACAAACAGAATATACAAACAAATGATCTTTATTGGCAACATTCATAAAGCTTCTGGAAACTGTCAGCAAAGGCCTCTTTAGGAATCGATCGTAGAACCGCTGTCACACATTCTTGGATTGCCACCACGTCTGCAAAACATGCCCCTTTCACAGGGCCAGATTAACATAGGAGCTATTGGAGTTGTAGCTCCAGGCCCCTACCTTAGGATAGGCCCAGCCCAGGGAGTCATTAATGCTGTTCAGCTCTGCTCTACTCTGCTCTGTTCACACCATACATGAGCTGTGGTGTGTTGTGTAAAAATGCAGCTCGTTTGCATTTTTATTGGAGCACAATTCACGCCACCACAGAACATGAAGTGCAATGTTTTGGACAGTCGGTCCCCCATGGAGCCTGACAATCTCCTTAATGAAAATGTTGGCCGTTTCTAAAGCCGTGGGAGTGCCAACCATAGGCAGAAATGGCTCATCTTGGACAGTCGGTCCACTACTACCAGGATGGTAGAAAACCCCTCTGAGGGAGGTAAGTCTACGATGAAGTCCATCGAGATGTCGGCCCAAGGGCGCTCCGGGATGGGTAGCGGCTTTAGTAACCCCCAAGGTTTATTTTTGGCCCCCTTGTTCCGTTGGCAAGGTATGCAGGAGGAAATATAGTTCTGGCAGTCTTGTCGCCAGCCTGGCCACCAGAAGGTGCGGGAGATGAGTTCCGCTGTTTTCCGGACTCCGAAGTGCCCCGCTAGCTTGTGGTCATGGAAGGTTTTTAGGACTAAGGGTCTCACTTCCTGAGGGACAAAGACTTTGTCTTGATGCCAAAGCAGGTCTTCACGCCTTTCCAGGGAGGCCACAATAGGATCTCTGCAATGGGTTGAGGCTGCATGGAGAGCAGAAGACAGGTCTGTCGGGGTAAGTAGTAAAAAATTCTGGGGAGAGAGCATCTGCCTTGCCATTCTTGGACCCTGGTCGGTAGGAGATGTGGAACGTGAATCTTGAAAAGAAGAGTGCCCATCGGGCTTGGCGAGGTTTTAACCTCTTGGCAGTCCGTAAGTATTCGAGGTTTTTATGGTCTGTGAAGATGGTGATTGGATGGACTGCCCCTTAGAGAAGATACCTCCACTCTTCCAAAGCAAATTTGATAGCTAGTAATTCTCGATCACCCACGTCGTAATTCCTCTCGGGAGGACTTAATTTCCGGGAGGCGAAAGCCACCGGATGGAGAAGGGCCTTTGGCCCATGCCGTTGAGAGAGAATGGCCCCAGTGGCCGAATCTGAGGCGTCTACCTCCAATACGAAAGGGAGCAGCGGGTCCGGATGCCGTAAAATGGGAGCAGTGGTGAAAAGTGTTTTCAACTTGATAAAGGCCTCCTGAGCCTCCGGAGTCCACTGGAAGCGGCTTTGCTGACGGGTTAGTTGGGTAATTGGGGCAACGATGGCAGAGAATCCCACGATGAACCGCCGATAGAAATTGGCGAAGCCAATGAATCGTTGCACAGCCTTTTTATCTTTTGGAGGTGACCACTCTACTACTGCCTTGACTTTCTGAGGATCCATCGAAGTACCTTTGGTGGAGATGATGAATCCTAAGAATTGGACTGTAGATCTTTCAAATTCACATTTCTCCGCCTTGAGGTACAGTTGATGGGCCCTGAGGACGGTGAGTACCCATCTGACTTGTTCCCGATGGAGTTCCAAGGTTGCTGAAAAGATGAGGATGTCATCCAGATAAACGACTAAAAAATCATCCAAGTGTTCTCTGAAGATGTCATTCACCAAGTGTTGAAAAGTGGCCGGAGCGTTGCATAGGCCGAAAGGCATCACGAGATATTCAAAGTTGCCAAACCTGGACCTGAAAGCTGTCTTCCACTCATCCCCTGCGCGGATCCTGACGAGATTGTAGGCACCTCGCAGGTCGAGTTTGGAAAACACCTTGGCTGTTCGAAACCGCTGGAAGAGCTCTGGGATAAGCGGTAGTGGGTAACGATTTTTGACAGTAATTTTATTTAGCTCCCTATAATCGATGCAGGGTCGAAGTGAGCCATCCTTTTTGCCTACAAAGAAAATGCCAGCCCCGGCTGGGGAAGTGGATGGCCGAATAAAACCTTTCTCGAGGTTCTCATCAATATAAGCTTTAAGAGCCCTTAACTCGGTCTCCGACAGGGGAAATATGCGTCCGAAAGGGATCTCAGACCCAGTGAGTAATTCAATAGGGCAGTCATAGGCCCGGTGTGGAGGTAGATGATCGGCCTTTTTTTTTATCAAACACATCCTTAAAGTCCTGGTAAGCTGGGGGAATGTGTTGTAGGCTTTCAGGTGCCGTGATAACAGCCAGATGAGCACTTGGAGGTGGTGCCAAGCAATGTAAATGGCAGTATGGAGAGGAAAAGGAGACCTCTTTCCGGTCCCAATTGATCTGAGGATCATGGGCTTGTAGCCAAGGAAGTCCTAGAATAATAGGGAACATTGGGGATGAGATGAGGTCGAAGCGTAGAAGCTCCTGATGTCCAGAATCCGTGGTGGTAAGGATAGGTGTTGTCTCCAGTGTTACTGGCCCCGAATGTGGCAGGGACCCGTCAGCCAAGTGGACCAATAGTGGTTTTCCTTTATTAACGTATGGGATCTGCCATTCCTTGGCAACGGAGATGTCTAAAAAGCAGCTGCAAGCCCCTGAGTCAATTACGGCCGGTAACCGAGATGAATCTCACTTTTACAATTTCAGAGGAGAAGGTCCGGGGTTGTAAAGCGAGATACAGGGAGCAGGCGTTTTTGAATGACCTGAATCTTCTACGGTCGCCTGAAAAACGCTCAGGATAGGTACCCTGGGTTCTGGCACAGCCATCATCATTGCAGGTGGGTTTTGCATTTGAGGTGCGGAGGCCCCGCTGGCTGACCCGGAAGCTGGGTTGGCAGGAGGAGAAGCAGTTGCCAGTTGTTGGAGGCGGGTATCAACCTGGGCATAGCCTTCCTGTAACTTCTGAACCGCCTCCATGAGGGCAGACACCTGTTGACATAACATCTCCAAAGGAGATCCCGCTCTGTTGGCCTCTGTCATGGCTGGTTCGTACTATCAGGGATCAAGTACTCACCGAGGCCAAGATGCCGAGAGCGGTTGCCCTTGCGACTCAGCGCCCACTGCCCCTGGAGATGGTACAGAAGGCAGTTGGCACCAAGAGGCACAAGCCACCTGCTGGTGATGGCTAGGCGTGGGCCTAGGTGCTGTAGATAGGAGATGTGCTGGAAGCTGGGATCCTGGCTGAGGCTCAAACACCGGTAGGCAGACTGGAGGTAAAACACAGAAGGTTAGTCAGGCACAAGCTAGGGGGTCAAACACGGGCAGACAAGTCCAGAGCGAGGTAACCAGGCGGAGAGTCAAGGCAGGGTCAAAGGCAGGCAGAGGGTCAGGTACTGGCAGCAAGGAGCAGATATCCGAGGGTACAGGCCGAGGGTCAAACACTGGAGACAATGGGAAGTCCGGTAAGCAAGCCAAGGGTCAAGGTTGGAGAGAGGCAGGATGGTCAAGGTGATCCGGGTCGGCAACAGGTGATCAATCAAGATAGCAAACAGCAGGTACGGGTACAAGGTTGTTTATAGGCCAGCTGATTGATCACATGGGGCCTACGCTAGTGCGCATGCGCGCGCGCCGCTCAGTGGAGCCGCGAGCGCGCGTGCGCCGCCGCAGCATTACCCCATCTCTTCCTGTGCGCCGGAGCGCCAGCCCCGTGCGCATGCGCACTACAGTGCGCGACGGACGAGGTTCCTGATACAGGGCCAGATTAACATAGGAGCTATTGGAGTTGTAGCTCCAGGCCCCTACCTTAGGATAGGCCCAGCCCAGTGGAACATTTTTTGGCCCTAGATCCACTAATCAATCCTCGACAGGCTGCCTTTATTATAGAGACAACCCGTTTTTGCCTAACACATACTTATTTTAATTTAGATGGAGAATTTTATCTGCAACAACAGGACACTGCGATGGGGGCTAATTTTGCCCCATCCTATGCGAACTTGGCAATGGGCTTTTGGGAGACCCATCATCTACATCACAAAAGCTATCACTATCCTAAATGGATTCAGATAATTCCGAAAGGACAGTTCTGTCGTTTACAACAGAATTGCACTAAAGACAGCAACTATATAGACCAAAGTATCATCCTTAAATGAAGTTTCTTGATAAACAATATCCTGAGGCCTTGGTTGACCAAGCGTTTGAACATTTTCTAAAAGTAAAACTTCCAAAATCAGTCCGTGAACCAAATGATCACTCGACTATATTTATCACCACGTTCCATTTTCAATAGAAAAAATTTAGAAAATATTGGCGAATCACAGGATTCACACCTAAGAACCATCATTCCTGAACACCCCAGGATGACTTATTATAGAGCCCCAAATTTGAAAAATAAAATTGTGTAAATTTAAATCCAGTATAGTATCTCCTACTTTGCCAGTTTTAATACCACTGGTAGGTATGTACTAGTGTCGTAATGCTCAATGCAAAACCTGTAAGTTTGTACAGCATCGCAAAAAATCCTTCTGCACAAAAGGTAAAAATAAACCAGCTGAAGGAGTTTTTTAACTGCTCTTCTGTTTTCGTAGTTTATGGGCTCACCTGTCCTTGTGGTCTAATCTATGTAGGCTGAGAATAGAGAGAGAAGGTTCCCCTGGGTGGACTTTATAGGCAACAAACAATTTAGATAAAGTAGTATCAAAATGATATAGTAGTAGAAAATTATTTATTAGAATTTAGGCATAATAAGAAAAAAAAATGAAACATTGATTCACTGAGCGCAGTCAGTCCTTACACCCAAAGCGTTTCGGGATAACATCTATTCCTTCTTCAGGAATTCAGGAATTCTTGATGACGCCCTGGAGGAGGGGCGAAACGCGTAGACGCAATTTCCGGCCAGTAAGCCAGTGACGCCTGCTTCCTGTTCCGTTTGGAGCGCACGCCAACAGCGCACCCGGAACTCGCTGATCCAAGTCTGCTCAGTAGTGAGTTACTATTGTTTAGCACTTAGAGGTTTAGCACGGCGATACCACACATGCTTGTTCTTTCTTTCCTCTTTACGGCACCCATATTCAACCGGAGTCTCCATTGGATTATTTGAAGTATTTTCTGGATTCCTGACATCACCCATCTCACCACTTCATTATAGCTTATTTAGACCCTAGGACTGCAAAGCCGTGGGTCACATTGTTCTGGTGAGTAGGGTTCTCTAGGGGATCATCCCTTCAGGATCACCTGCAATTTATCCCAACCTGCAATATTGACTTTTAATTTATTGTTGTTTATACTGTTTGTTTTGTAAAGCAAGGTTTTCTCACTTATACTCACAGTGGTATATTAGTAATCACAGTCGCAATATTTGCACCACCTCTAGTGGTGAGTCACGTGTATTAGCAATTTTGTCATTATAAGTTGCAATTTTTATTGTTATGATTGCCTCATAGTGGTATTAGTATTCACAGTCGCAATATTTGCACCACCTCCAGTGGTGAGTCACGTGTATTAGCAATTTTGTCACTATAAGTTGCAATTTTCATTGTTTTGTTTGCCTCACTTACACCCCCAGTGGTGATTCACATCTGCTAGCGCAGCCTTATTTCACAGTATATCATTCTAGATATATAACCTTGATGTCCTCTAACCTTGATGTCCTATAACCTTGAGGGCCATTTATAATGTGACATAATAGTAACTAATGAAACAAGGTAATTAATAAAAACATGACAATCTAGCATATAATTAAGGCTAAAAAACAATTAATTAATTAAAAATTGATAATAAAAGTAATAAAATTAATTAATCGATGAAATGAGTTGACTTCAACAATTTTCATGTGTGTCCATTAATATATACAAAAATTTTAATGCATTTAAGGGAGAAAATAAAACAATATAAAAATAATCCATATTTACCAGGAACATATAATTATGGACTAAATGATGAGTAGCACATCATAAATACCAAAAATTACAAATATATATGTGTATACACATATACCAACTAAAGATATACAGTGTACACATACACATGCAATGAATAAAGGATGATGGGTGGATAATAATGAATAGTAATTCAGGCACAACACTGCGCCAGGGACAGAAGTCCCAGGGGCCAGTGCTGGACTGAACAAGGGACTCTCATTCCCCAGAATTGGCACCTGGTATGGACAGAGAAGGGGTTCTAAACTGTGCAACCACCAATACTTACAAGTATAGTTCCCGCCACCCCCATGGGACAAGGACCTGAAGAAAAAATAAAATAAATAATTAAAGGTATATTAAGGAATAAAATGTATGTGGTTAAAAGGCAAAATTATATGAACTGGATATATATATAATAAACAGTATTCTATGAAACAATCTAAAGGATAGTAGCAATTTCAATTCCTCTGTTTATACCACCTGGTGAGAGGACATCAAGGTTATATATCCAGAATGTTTCTCTGGCACATAACTTCTTGAAATGTTTGGCTACAGGGAGGGATCTGGGAATCTGCTCAATGACCCATACTTGCAGGCCATTGGTAGATTTTTGATGGGCCTCAGCAAAGTGTTGTGGGACACTATGCAGATCTACACCACCCTCAATGAGTATCCTATGTTTGCCGAATCTTTGTCTTAAGGCTCGTATGGTGCAGCCTACATAGATTAGACCACAAGGACAGGTGAGCCCATATACTACCAAAACAGAAGAGCACTTAAAAAACACCTTCAGCTGGTAAGTTTACAAGAAAGTATTGTTTGGCCGACTTTGTTGCCCAATGATAGGGAACTATAAAATTGTGTGCCACATCCAGTATTAAAAAGGAAAGGAGGATGTCCCCTGTGTGGTGGACTTTTAAGGCACACCGTTTTTTGCCCAAGAGAGAGTTTAAAGGAGAGTATTGATATAGATATAAAAAGATTTATTGAAAAAACAGCATAGAAATAAATGCATTAAAAGTAAAGTGTCTAGACACCATACAAATTCAACAAAATACATAAGTATACATCAACGTCATGAATGATTACTCAAACCCAACGCGTTTCAGAGATATATATGGTTTCCTCCTTCTTCAAGGGTGAGAGTACAGGGAGAGAAAGCCCTATTGCAAGTACACAAACTAGATTTAGTATGTCAGGCATTACAGCTTATAATAATATAGGATAGAGAGCACAGTAGAACAAGAAAAGATGAAAACAAATGAACAACTTACAGATGTGTATATGCTGTATGTGAAGACACTTTAGCATGATTTAAAAACAACAGTGGGTTGAATGCCTGTTCCAGATTTTTCTGCAAGGGAACCCAAGAGAGCCTGTACAGGCAGAGATTTAGAGCCTGTAACTAGTAGAAGACAACGCCCATGGTAGATGGTATAGTCTCTTCCTCCAATGAACAGAGCTGTCTGAGTGCTGCGGCTGGTGGGGAGAACGCACCAACGGACCCACTGGGGTCGGCAAAAAGGAGAGCCCTCTAAAGAAGATGTAAAAGAATATATACAGAAGTGTAGAAGTAGCTTGCTCTAAGATTTTATTAAGTAGAAATTGGGATCTATAATAGAAAAGAATACCTGTAGTGTTCAACCTGCTGATAACATCAAGAGCCTTAAAGCTGGATATTGCAAAGAGATTCTAAGGGAAGTTGAAATAAATGCACACTATTACAATGTAGTCTATAGAGGCACACACAGTAATATTGGGGGAGCTGTAACACTTAAAAACCCCCTCTAACGATCCCTCTATTTTAGAGAAAATTTTGGCAGGGCTACAGCCCTCCTCAACGAATCCGAACACGTACACATAGATAATGTTTCGAGCAGCTCTCACATTTTACACGCTGCGATGGATTTAAATATTATCAACCATTCATCTTACTCGCTATCTGAAGATGAGATGGTGGTTTTGAGAAAGGGGCTTAATTATTGTCCCAATCAGGATGGAGATACATTTGAATTCTATAAAGACTTACAGCTCTTTATCCGTAAACTAATCTTAAGGAAAATGTTTCACAAACAGGGCATTCCACCGGACTGTACCCCTCAAGAAAGTTGTGCACTTGATCAACTGGTCTCGCTTCTGGAGGAGAGCGATTCGGCCAATCTTATTGACCGAATCGATCTGAAACAGGCGCTGGACTCGGTGGATAAAATTACTGACCCTAATAAATCAAAATTGAAGAAGAAATCGGACATTTGTCCGGCATCTAGTACCAACCCGAATGCAGCTACTTTCCTTAAACTGGTCAATAGGGATCTTGAAAAATGTAAGATACGCACTCCTAAAATAACTAATTCAACGAAAAATGAAAAGACAGCTTTAAGACAACTCGCAGATAATAAGAAAATAGTGATTAAACCTTGAGATAAAGGTGGCAATGTAGTCCTTTTAGATAACGACCAATATACTTACATGTGCAATGAAATTCTAAAAAAACGTGATTGGTATCGACGCATGCCAATCGGCATCGTTAAAAAATATCATGACGATTTCTATCGTCTAATAAACTCTGCCCTCCGCAACAATGTGATTACAACTCAATTATGGACATTCATTCGCAACAACTTTCCTCGTCTACCCACCTTCTATGCACTCCCTACGGTCCACAAAAACAAAAAGAACCCACCGGGGAGAATAATCATCTCCGGGGTGGGGTCTATCAGTGAAAATGCCAGTCGCCTGATTGACGACTTCCTGAAACCCTATGTTCTGGTGCTTCCCTCTTATGTTAAGGATACCACACATTTTCTTCAGATTGTAAACAATCTTGATATTCCCGAGTATGCAATACTGGTAACGTTAGACGTTGAGACACTGTATAGCTCTATACCCCATACTAAGGGAGTAGCAGCTATTAGACATGTTCTACAGAGAGACAAAAATGTTAATCCCATCTATGGTGAATTCATTCTTACCTTATTAGAATTCATCTTGGAACATAACATCTTTACTTTCAATGGCTCCCACTACCTCCAGGTGCAGGGGGTGGCGATAGGGACATGCTGTGCCCCATCATACGCCAACCTGTACCTGGGGGAGTGGGAGCCCATGTTCCTGGGCGATGAAGACTTGTCGATATACACGGACCACATCCTAGGGTGGTACCGGTGACATCTTCATCGTCTGGGATGGTTCCTGTCTCATGTTAAAACAATGCCTGCTGAGAATGAACAAGAACAATTTCAACCTCAGCTTCACCATGTTGCATGACACTACTAGTGTTGCATTTCTAGACGTAGAGGTATATAGAGGTGAGGATGGACAATTACTAACTAAACTATATAGAAAGCCTTCAGCAGGCAACACTATTTTGCACGCCACCAGATTCCATCCAGAACCCCTCCTCAACTCTATACCCTATGGCCAATACTTAAGAATTAGGCGCAATTGCGCCGATAAAGCTGTTTTTCAACATGAAGCTGATAAATTGCAGGACAGACTTCTCCAGAGAGGGTATTCACATGCCTCTCTGAAGAGATCATACCAACAAGCTTGTCTGCAGACTAGGAGCCAATTACTTTACTCTAAAAAATCCAAAGAGGACACAAATCCTCTTAAGATAATATCCAAGTTTAATAACCAACAACATCAAATGAAAGGCATTGTAGAAAGATACTGGCATCTCTTGACCCATGACCCCACTCTAGGACAATTTGTCACTGATAGATCTTTATTTACTTTTAGGAGAGCTGCATCTGTAAAAGATCAAATCACTACTAGTTAATTCAACAGTAGTGGAAACAAACACTGCAAATATAAAGGAACCTATATGTGTGGATCCTGCCACTACTGTAGATACATGGCGGTAGAAAAAGATCCAGTATTACCAAACGGTGAAATCTTTCGGGCAAAACACTTTGCCAACTGTAAGACAATAGGTGTACTTTACCTATTAAGATGTGACTGTTCCTGCTTTTATGTGGGGAATACCAAGCTGGAGGAGAGCATATAGGCATATACTGAGTATGCAGGTGTGTGATCCAGACCTCCCGCTTGGTCGACATGTGTCCACAGTGCATGCTGGAAGGTTTTGCAAGGTCAAATTTCTAATTTTGGACCGAGTTCACCCGAACCCAAGAGGAGGGGACTGGAACAAGTCCCTTCTACAATTGGAAGCATGGTGGATATATAGGCTACAGGCCACTCAGGCACCAGGCTTTAATGAAGCCATTTTTGGTTTAAACCCTTTTTGGAGGGCTTCTCCTCAGGAGGGATGGAGAGGTAATCTACACTAACATTTGCTATTTGCATTATTTATTATTATTAATTATTAATTATTTCTTATTTTTTTCCCCCCCTTTTTATTCTCTCAATATCAAACTTCTTGAATATCCAACTGTATGACTCCCACTTATGTCTTTTGGTTGTCGCACCACAGTGTTGCTATTTTTCCCTTTTTATTCTCTCAATATCAAACTTCTTGAATATCCAACTGTATGACTCACTTATGTCTTTTGGTTGTGCACGGTTGCATCTCATGTCTATATCTGTCTGCAGCTGTCCTATGCATTTAGAGCAGCTGCATTCATATTGGCTCCTGAGGTTACAATAATGTGCATGTTAATAAATCTTTTCATAATGTATGTCAATTTGAGTGGGCATATTGTGTCTCTCTCTAATTAAATCAATTAATGCTATGCCAATATAATGTACAATGTCTGCATACTATACCTTTGATATTTGTATTTATAATTATGTACAACGCTATGTGAGTTGCTGTGTTCATGTATTACAACCATTATATGTTTTTATATATATATTCTTTTCTTGCAGGGGAACCACCATTATGAGCCTTTGTTATCTAGTTGTTTTATTTCTGTTTTTCCATCATTCATCTTTGTAATTTTACATCCCTGGCACTTCTCTCTTCCTCCTATGTGGCCTGTCTGTTTTTGCTTGGTGCTGGCTGGGGGACACGCCCATCGGACCGCCCGACACACAGAGCCGCCCGCCCACTTATGTGGGCGAAGCGGTTCAGTAGGAGATATGGCGTCATTTGTGACGCCGCTTCTCCATCTTGCTCCACCCGGCGGACATGCGACATTTGAGTCCTCACTCCTCCCATCCCCTCAGCAACAGCTGTTCGTCTGACAGCTGATTGGGGAGGGAGATTTAAATGAATGTGCAGCGCTCAAGGTCTGTACCTTCACTATACTCTGGGTTGACGGTCAGACAATCGGCTGCACTGAAATATCTCACTATAAGGTATATATATCCCCTTCTTAACTTGCCCTCCTTTATGTCACTTATTTTGCTGTTCACATGTGATGTTTGCCCTTGGATGGGCTTCTCATGTGAACAGCTTGCAGCAGATGAATGAAGGTAAAATGTATGGCTTAGTGTACACTGTGATACATACAAAGCCATGCATTAAACAAGCATGAATTGGTGTGCTTTGTTGTATGCAATAAGCACACCTTACATTATAGCTATGACCCAATACATTTAGGCTAAATGATTTTGTTTAAATATGTGATTCCAGTAATCCAGCCTGCAGCCCTACAGGTGTTATATCATTTTCTGTTTGTGACAAGTCTTGACCAGTGTAGCCCAGATATGCCCCTCTAAGCTGTGAACCTTAACTCCATATAATTTCTTACCCACCTTAATAATTAAGAGACCACACCATTATGGAGTTCAATGGCCACAACAGCTTACTTATTAAAACAACCAAAATAAGAACTCCAATTTCTTATTTATAAATAACACATAAAATAACACATAACATTAACTTTTTAAGACCACCTCTGAACCTGAAAACAAACATATTATACCCACTTTTATTGGTCAGTGACGGAGCTAAGTGCTTATACCATCTCCATGATATCTATCGATATCAAACACCAGGGGGCACTGCGGGATATACAGAAACCCATGGGTCTCTCTCTGTACCACCCGATAACCAACTTTCCCGCAGTGCACAATACCAGTAAACATCAACAACATTTGATGTACACAAGGAGGGGCCATCTATTGATGAGCCCCCCACCCACTTACCACCTCTATAACTGCTGCCGTCACTGACCAACAAAATAACCAACACCACAGCCTGAAAGGGGGAAACCTCACCCTTGATGGCACCTCCACACCCGCAGGTCCGCCTGAATCCCCTCCTGTAGCCCCAATGACCACAAATCAATTCCTACATTCGTTAAATGTACCCTGTCTCGCCTGAGATACATACCCATGTTCACTTCCAACTCTCTGTGGTGAATTACTAAACCACCTTGCCAGGCTATAAATCGCCCCACCACTTTATCCTGATCCGGGCTTTATTAAGCAGGTACACAGATCTGGCCATACGCCATGTCGTCCTTGCCACCATATCGGACCATATCAACATTGTCCCCGGGAAAGTGGCACGGAGGAACATCAGATCAGCCTTGATATCAGCTATTAAGTCCCTTACTGTCTGTACTTCCAGGTCGTTGCCCCCTGCATGGATGACCAGCACATCAGGTGGTCTGACCAACCAAGCATATCTTTCCACCTCCGGGACCACCCTGCCCCACATCATTCCTGGTCTACCCAGCCACCGTATCACTGCCTCCCTTCTGGTAATGCCCAGCTGTCTCCCACCTGGTCTCACGTCCCCTCTCCTGGCACCCCAGCACACATACGAATGCCCGAGGATCCAGACGAGGCGTTGTCCCCCTTCATCTGAAACAACAAGCACAGCATTACCAATCACTTCCGCAAATTAAACGGCACACCAACACTGTATAAAAAACCCCCAGCAGTAACATACCCCCTTCTTTTTTTTTTTTTTTATTCGCGTAGAGGTACGTTAATCTGCCTGTACGTGCCCTTCTACTGCGGTATATCTGCGTGAGGCGATCAGGAAGCGGTTAAAATTCTTTAGAAGTCTCCCCTTACCACATTACCGCTCCTGATTACAGGGAGCGTGATCAGTGTCATTAGGCAGAACGGGAGATGCTTGTTTACATCAGAATCTCCCCGTTTTTTCTCACCGTGAGAGGATAGCGGGTATCCCCGTGGACATCGGGTCTGCGGGACCCACGGTCACAGTCACAGAGCTTGCGGCGCGCGCCCGCGAGCCGCCTCTTAAAGGGCAACGTAGAGGTACGTTAATCTGCCTGTACGTGCCCTTCTACTGCGGTATATCTGCGTGAGGCGATCAGGAAGCGGTTAAAATTCTTTAGAAGTCTCCCCTTACCTTTCCCGCCGCAGGGAATTCTGTGGTAAAACCAACAGACCCAATCTTCACCTCTCATGGTGGGCTCAGTTTAAAAAAACTGCAGGAACTGGGGCCCCCTTTTTATCGGGGGATACCACTCCTGGACCATTCAATTCGGCCTAAAAAGACACCTTGAATGGATCCGCCTGCATAGCTAGCCCCAGCAAGGATTGCTCCAGTGGAGCTCAGCACAGAAAATCTTTACTCGTGACCAACACCTTAGACACTGGCGAAAAAACTGAGGTACTGCCAGTAGCGGGAGGGGTTATATAGGGAGTGGACTTCCTGTCTTAGGGTGTGCCAGTGTCCATCACCTGAAGGTGGCCTATAACCCAAATAATAATTACTATGGCTTTGTGTCCCGTGATGTACGATTAAGAAATGGCTGTTTATGAAGAAAGGATTATGTGCAAGAACAATGTATAAAACTGAAAAATTAATGAAAATTACACTTAATACAGCATATGAAAGTGTTTTTCGTTCCAGTTCCTCATTAAATCTACTTGTTATCATATTTTTATTTGTATATATACACATTACATTATGCTGTATTTATACTGTGTGTGTGTTTATATATATATATATATATATATATAGATGTATATATACATACACACATATATGGTACAGGTTTTTGCAGACATCATGTAAACAATTTTTATTGTTGTATGTTCGTACTGATCCCTATACATAACCCCCTTTTTTGGGTAATAGCAAACTTTATTAATAAAGATTCTTATATATAGAATGTAAACAAGAGTGATTATAGTGGATAGGCTTTCTTGAATATATTTATTGTACTAGCTGATGCTGCAGCCTAGGAATCCCTATAGTATGAATATAGAAAGTTTCCTCTAGAGAAGAGTATAGTGGCTCAGGGTTCTTTTTATCATTTGCTGATCAGGTATCCCTATCAGAGTCTCTCCTTACATCATCAGTCCTCATAAGAGTCCCCCTTTCCATCAAGGTCCCTCATTAGAGTGCTCTCTTAAATCAATTGTCCCCATTATGCCGCGTGCACACAATCAGACTTTTCGGCCGGACAATCTGCCGGATTTTCCAGCGGAGGTCCACACACACCCGGACTTTTCCAGCGGACAATCCGCAGGACTTTTGAAATGAACGGACTTGCCCACACAAGTCCGTTCATTTATAGTGTGACTCCAGGTAGACGGGACTAGCGAAGGAAATCAATGCCGCTGCCTCGATGGGCGAGATTGACACCTCACTAGCCCCATCACCTGGTATGGATTTAAAGGGGAATCCCTATGCCGAAAAAAACGGCGTAGGGGTCCCCCCTGAATCCATATCAGACCCTTATCCGAGCACGCAGCCCGGCCGGTCAGGAAAGAGGGTGGGGACGAGCGAGCACCCCCCCCCCTCCTGAGCTGTACCAGGCTGGGTGCAATGTACGATGTACCCCTACCCATTCACCTAAGGGAAAAAAGTGTAAATAAAAAACAACACAATTAAAAAAAAAAACTTTATTGCACAGCTCCGGGGGTCTTTTTCCGTCTTGGGGGTCTTCTCGCCGGACTCCTCCTCTATCTTCTGCTAGCTCTTTTACTAGCGGAGGAGCCCGGCTTTCTTCTTCTTCGTCGCCGCCGCCGTCTGGGGGCCTTGTTCCAACTTCGGGGGTCTTGTCCCGCTCTTCTGTTCTTTTTGCCGGACCTCCGCTTTCTTCTTCCAGCTCTTTTACTAGCGGTGGCCCGGGCTTCTGTCGCCTTCTGCTTCTGCTTCTTCTTCTGCTTCTTCTTCTGCTTCTTGTTCTTCTTCCGATGTTAACTCGTCGCTGTCTCCACTTCTAATGGCTCAGACCCTTAGGTGAATGGCCCTTGTCCTCATCAACATGGGGACAAGGTGCTTTGGGGTGGGGGGGGCCGCAGGGCCCCCCTTTCCCCAGGGCACCCCCCATGTTGAGGGCATGCGGCCTGGTACGGCTCAGGAGAGGGGGGGGGGCGCTCGCTCGTCCCCACCCCTTTCCTGTCCGGCCGGGCTGCGTGCTCAGATAAGGGTCTGATATGGATTTGGGGGGAACCCCCACGCCGTTTTTTAGGCGTAGGGATTCCCCTTTAAATCCATACCAGGTGACGGGGCTAGCGAGGTGTCAATGTCGCCGATCGAGGCAGCGGAATTGACTTCCTTCACTAGTCCCGTCTACCTGTAGTCACGTTCAAAATTAACGGACTTTACGACGTGTGTCGGCAAGTCCATTCATTTCAAAAGTTCCGCGGACTAGTACACAGACGGCGGGATTGTCCGCCGGACTCCCGAGTCCGGAGGACAATTTTAAGTCAAAACTTCAAACTAAGTCCGCCGGACTTTTGGAAAAAAAAAGTCCGCCGGAGCCCCACACACGGTCGGATTGTCCGGCGGACAATCCAGCCGGAAAGTCCGCTCTTGTGTACGTGGCATTAGAGTACCCCCTTAAATCAATTTTGCATCAGTGTTCCCCCTTACATCAATTGCCAACTCAAAGTGCCCCTTTCTTCAATTATCCCTATCAGAGATCCCTCTTACACCTTAATGTCCCTAGGGTTGCCACCTCATCCCCTTAAAACCGAACACATATTAATTACACAGGTTCTCTGGCTGATTAAGGTGGTAATTAAGCTCACTTGGTGCCTTATCTGCATTAAATTAGCCACAGAACCTGTGTAATTCATTTAGGGTGGCAACCCTAAATGTTCCCCGACCAGAATGCTCCCTTATATAAGTTATCCCCATTATACTGGCTTACAGATGGCAATCTTAGAGACCCGAGGGGCACAGCCCACCCCAGCACCCCCTAGATCATGGCCTGACTTTCATATATATTTTTATATATTAATTCTCTATTGTTAAAATTTGCATTTTCCCATATAGTTTTTTTATTGTTGTGCTAGTTTTTTAATAGTTATGCAGCTTACAGATGTTGCTTTTATTTTACATTTAGGCCCCATTCACGCCAGAACACAGTGTGGGAAGCCCACGTTTCATGTGCGTTTCCCACACCACATTCAAAACTCCCAGCTGTTGCGATCTGCATCGGGTGTCAATGTTAATTTAACGATACCCCAAGCGTAGTGTTGCCTAAACTTAATCGCATGGTACAGAAGTACTAGGTGATCCGACTGCAGTCTGTTTCCAAAAGTAGCACTACTTTTGGTGCGTTGCAGTGCGATTTGAGCCAATTCGAAATAATTGTGCTCAAATCGCACTGCATTGGACTGCATGCGAGTTGCTCGGGAACATGCTGTGCATTCCTGTGTGAGTCCTAGTAGATTAACCAGCCCTAAGCGGAATGAAGCAAAAACTGGAAAAAAAACACTGAGTTTGTTGCTAATTGCAGCTAATCAATTAAATAACAATCACCAATCAGCGATGGTTGTTGGGTTTTTTTGTATTGTTACCAGACTGAGCAAGGGGATTGTTTCTTCAAAATGCATGACTTTAGTATAACAGATGTTGCCTGTTACTGCTACCCAACCACCCACTCCATACCTTTTCCCCTTTCCCATTAAAGGAGACCACACCTTTTTGGAGTAATTAGTGGCTGTAGCAGCCCCTTTATTAATAAAACCAATAAATTTAACATATAACAACAAACATCTGTTAACTGAAAACTGATCGCCCTGGTCTTATGCAGGACACCCCCCCCCCATCCCATTAACATAACGATCAACCATACACTGCGGTCCTATTAACTGAAAACTAGGCCTCAAGCTGACATGCTAGCTCAGAGACAACCAACTATTGACCGCAGTGTACCCTTTCACCAGATTCCATATAAATCATCGTTATATGGAATATCACCAACAAGCCCATATTTCCGATGGGTCCCGCATCACCTTCTCTGGGGGGAGGGGGTATCTTCCTTCACCTGCAACAACCAACATCAGCCACAGCATACAAGGGTAAAACCTTACCCTTGAGCGCACCTCCATACCCTCAAGGCTCTCTTAATGCCATCCTGTATTCCTATGGCCCACTTATCTATCCCTACTGCATTAAGGTGAACTCCATCATCTCGCAGGTAACGCCAGGTGTCCACCTCCAACTCCACATGTCTGATGGCTAGCCCCCCATTCTTCACCATGAACCTGCTGACTTCTTGGTTGACTTTCCTCCTCGCTTTAGTGATCCTTTCCACCGACCTCGCCAACCTCCATGTGGTCCTGGCAATCATATCCGACCACACTATAAGCATTTTGGGGAAAGCCGAACGAAGACGCAGGAAATCATACTTGATATCCCGCGTAATATCTAGCTTAGTCCTGAGACCCAGATCATTGCCCCCCACATGTAGCACCAATACGTCCGGGGGCCTGTCTAAACGTGCAAAACGGTGCACTTCAGGCACAATCCTGCTCCAAAGCATCCCTGGGAAACCCAACCATCTAATACACGCCTCCCGCCTGGAAATGCCCAATTGCCTTCCCCTTGGCCGCACATCACCCCTCCTAGTACCCCAACAGACATACGAGTGCCCCATAATCCAGATCAGCCCCTGTGAGGCACTTGCAAGAAAAGAAAAAACAAAACCCAAATGACAGTAAATTAACATTCCTGCACACAAACCCATGCTGAACAAGCCCCTGTCAAAAATGCTCTATATATCCAAAAGTTCCGGCCTAACATATGATCTAAACCTTCTGGACTCCCACCTACCAATCCGCTTCACAGACTCCTATTCAGACCATACTTTCCAGTATGCCGCCCAAGTAGCCTCACTCACTGACCGTCTGATCCAGCCGGTACGCGTCCAAGGCAATCTTTCATAGTCCCGATGGACAGGGGACCCCGTGCGTGTCCGCCGCAGGTGCCAATTCCCGGAACCTGTCCCACTGAAAGCGAGACAATGCGTCAGCAATGACCTTTTTTTAACTCCCGGCAGGTGCACCGCATGTATAAAAATATTCAATTGCATGCACCTTAAGACCAAATGCCTCAACAATCACACCAGCGGCGGAGATGCCGCTGACACCTTGTTGATGACCTGAACCACACCCAGATTGTCCCCATGAAATCGTACCTTCAGATGCCTGAAGGACTCCTCCCATAGCTCTACTGCCAATACCACCGGAAATAGCTCCAGCAGCACCATGTTCTTCAACAGCCCCCTGATTTCCAGGAGTCGGGCCATGGACCCGCACTCCATTTACCTTGGAAAAAGGCCCCAAAACCCGTGGAACCGGCCGTGTCCGTATATAGCTCCAAATTGAAGTTACTCACCGGCCCGGATATCCACAAGGCCCTACCATTGAATCGTTCCAAGAAAACATGCCATATCCACAGGTCATCCCTATGTTCCCTCGACACTCTCACAAAGTGTTTCGGGGACTCCACCCCACCTGTGCTAGCCACCAGCCTCCTGCTAAAGACCCTGCCCATGGGTATTATTTGACATGCGAAATTCAACTTTCCTAAAACCAACTGGAGGGTCCTGAGCTGTACCTTGCATAGCCCTACCATCCCTTGAATCTCTGCCTTCAGGGCCCCCAGCTTGTCCTCTGGCCGTCGACAATTCCTCGCCTCCGAATCCAAAACAATGCCCAAAAAGCTGATCACCGTAGTCGTTCCTTCAGTCTTGTCCGGTGCCAGTGGATTCCCGAAACGCTCTGCTACATGTTCCATAGTTGTCAATAGTACTGCAAAGACCTCTGATGAGGCCGGGCCTACACACAAGAAATCATCCAGGTAGTGGATGATGGAGTTCACTCCCGCGACGTCCCTAACTACCCATTCCACGAATGAACTGAAGCGTTTGAAAAGCGCACGTGAAATGGAGCATCCTGTGGGCAAACACCTATCCACATAGTATGCTTCCTGCCAATGGCAGGCCAGGAGATGAAAACTGTCGGGGTGGATGGAAAAGTCTGAATGCTGCCTCAATGTCCGTTTTCGCCATCTTTGCCCCTTGCCCATATCGCCTTACCCAAAACACTGCAGCATCAAAAGACGTGTATGAAACCGCACACATCTGTGGATCAATGGCGCCATTAACCGACCCCCCTTTTAAGTAGGAAAGGTGGTGAATCAACCGATATTTGAATGGTTCCTTTTTTGGTACGACCCCCAAAGGAGAGACCACTAAATCCGGCATTGGCATAGTAGAGAAAGGGCCCGCCATGTGCCCCAATGCAACCTCCTTCTGTAGTTTCTCTGAAACCACGTCCAGATGCTGTAATGTGGATCGCAAATTCTTGGACATTGGAGGGGAAACTACTAGGACTGCTGGAATCCGGAACCCCTCCGCAAACCCCCGCCCCAATATCTGCACTGCCTCCTTATCGGGGTATCTATCTAGGAAAGGACGCATCCTTTCCACCTTCACTGGCGTCGTCCCTCTTGTTTGCAGACTAGCCAGCCCTACCTTTTCCCTGCTTGAAGCACCGAGACACTGGGTGAGCTCCCCCACAACCGGAACACTCGTGCTTGTATTTGCAATTTCCCCCAAATTTACAGTTTCCTTCATTGTATTGCCGACAGACTCCCTTTTTCCTTGTGGCTGATAGCCCCTGACCCCCCCCCCCCCCCCCGAAAAAAACTGGTTGGGTGCCCTCGCTGATGACATCAGGCGCATCCAGAGGCTAATGTCCTTGTGATCCCACCGGAGACCAGGGCGTATCGCCCTCCATTGACGAAATTGCTCGTCGTATCTCCGCCATGCTACTCCCCCGTAGACTCTGTGTGCTTCCCCAACTGCATCCAAGTAGCAGAAAAGCGCAGAGCAATGCTCTGGATTCTTTTCCTCTATCACGCTGGCTAAAATAGCGAACGCCTGGAGCCAATTCTAAAACGTCCGCGATATCAGTCTGTATCTCCTCTTCTTCTCGTTCTCCTTTTTGTTGTCCTCTGTCCAAATTAAACTTTTCCAGGGGTAGTAGTGAAAATATCTCTACATACTCCCCTTTCCAAATCTTCTCTCTGACCTCTTGCTTCAAATGAGCTCCCAACGGCCCCTCGAAGCACACATAGACTTCGCACCTTGCCACATCCGCTAATCTGATCAAATCTTGTTTTTGCCCTGAATCCCCTGTCGTCCCCGTTTTCTCCCCTTCGGTCACCGGGGGCATTGCGGGCGATGTATACACTACCACTATGTCCCCCGCACCCGTCAACGTAGTCACCGGGGGTACTGCGGGCGGTGTCGCCACCACTGTGTCCTCCCCACTAGACGTCGGATCCACCACTGTGGTCACGGACCTGACCTGCGACACTACCTGCCCCGGAACCCTTTCCCCCGGTGCTACCCAAGCTGCCCCCGGCGGAACAGCCCTGGCATTGCCAGGCTCAAACCTGCCCACTAATTCCCTCAGCCCTGCCAGGAACCCCTGTAGACCCCCGTCTGCCGGGGCGTTGTCATTGACCCACATGGCCAGAGGGAGAGGAGCAGGGGAGGGCCCCCGCTATTGAGAGCCCTGGGGGCCATATTGACACCTCCGCTGACTGACCCTGCCTCGTTCACCCCTTCTAATGACCCCGAAAGAAAATTGGACTTCCCGGGCTGCCTGGAAGAGTTCCCCACAGCCGACGCTCCCGTCTACACAGCTGCTGGGATTTTGTGCGGCTCTTCCTCTTCGGACATGGACAGTTCACCTTCCGAACGTTCTTCGCTTTTTCCTGCGGTCCTCAGTGGAGGCTCTCCAGGGGACCCCTCCCTGGATGCCGGTGAGCTGTGCCTGGGCTGGCCCCTCCTCCTTCCACCAACCGACTTGCTGAGTGCTTTGGCTGGGCCCTTGCCGCCGACTTTCTCCCCCTGTCTCAATGTGCTTCCCTGGCTCGATTGTTCCCTCCTTTCATCTTGGGGCTGGGCACCGCCGGCCGTGGCATTTGAGGGCACGGCGGCCGTAGCTTGTTTTTCCCCCCCGCCGAAGCTTCGCCCCCGCTGCGGATGAGCCGGGGGCAAGGCCCGAATGATCCGTTTCCCGCCGCATGGCGGGCCTGCCATGTGTCCCCGACATTCTAGCTGACCCTCCTGCAGCTCCACTCCTCCTAGCCATGTGGCTCGCTGTGTCCCCCTTCTTTCTGATGGCCAGCCACTTTGCTGGGGGCTTGGGGGTAGCTGTACTGGGAATCCCAGCCTGGCGATGCGGTGCCCTGGGGGATTCTGGTGAGAACCGGTCCGGCGGGCGGGATCGCCCCGCCTGGGCCGGTTCCCCCCCGCTGCAGCTGTGGGTTCCCTCCTCTCCCCTAAGACCTGTTCTACCTGCTCTCTGAGCCATCGCTCGCCGTTCGCCGATGGGGCCCGCAGCTGGCTCATAAGTTCCTCCAGGGAAGCTGACATGCTGCTTGCTCAATCTTTCTCCTAAGCCGCACTGACGCTGGGGAGGGATCACAGTTACTTTACCCATTGCCGGCTCCGCCCCTTACCTCTCTGAGCCAATCCCCCATCTCTTGCCATAACCTGGGCTTCCTGTTAACTCATTCATGCCAGCCCTCCATCCATTTACTTTGTTGTTTCCTACGGGCTGTTCTTTCCTAAGCAAAAGCATCCTCAGATTTGCACAGCAGAGCTAATTACACATCACGACTGAAAAGAAAATAATTCACTACAATGAGGCTGCATGTACTCCACTCCTGCCAGATGCCAATGCTAGTGGCCACACGAGGTGGTTCCTTGCTACAATATGTAACTACATGCCAGCTCTTTAAGGATTTTCCTAATGAATGCATACTATTGTTTTTATACATTAAAGAAGATTGGTTACACTAAGCCGGTGCATGCTTTTCTATTTTCTCACATCCACCTGCCTTAGGTTATACAAGCATATATTGAGCCAAATGGCTTAGTTCTGCTTTCTTGCATTGTATCATAATGAGCCTTCAACAGCTTTACCTGGTGGAGGGCACTGACCGTGTGGGCAGAACAGATAATGCAGTAAAAATAATTGTAAATATTTAGTATATGCCAACAATAGATGAGTCATACAATTTTTAATTTTTCTATTTCCTCGTCTGGATATAATCGGGTGTAACATATTTTTCAGTTATCATTATGAATGTGATGCCTTATGTAATGTTCTACCACAGATTGTGAACATTTGTCAAGTTAAATTAAGAATGTTTAGTAATACTGGGCACGCCTTTAAGCCTTGTACACACGGTACGATTGTTGGCAGGGGATTGTCTGTTGACAGACTGTTGTCCTAAAATCTTAGGCCCCTTTCACACTGGGGCATTTTTCAGGCGATACAGGGCTAAAAATAGCGCCTGAAAAAATCTGGCCCCTTTCACTCCAGTGTGAAAGCCGGAGTGCTTTCACACTGGAGCGGTCAAAAAAGTCCTGCTAGCAGCATCTTTGGAGCGGTGAAGGAGCGGTGTATTCACCGCTCCTAAACCGCTCCTACACATTGAAATCAATGGAACAGCGTGGCTATACCGCAGCGGCGCTTTGCGGGCAGTTTTAACCCTATTTCGGCCGTTAGCGGGGGTTAAAACCGCACCGCTAATGGCTGAAAACCGCTGCTAAAACAACGGTAAAGCAGCAATAATATAGCGCTGCTTTACCACCAACGCCGCTCCTGCCCCAGTGTGAAAGGGGCCTTACTGTTAGTATGCTCCTTTTGACAATTGTTGTCCAATTTTTCACCAACAAATGTTGGATGACAGGCTAATAAATTTTCGGTGGCTAATGGTTTGGCAACAGATTTTTGTAAAGTCAGTCAGCGCCGCCATCAGAAGTTTTGGGGCCTCTTACACAGCTTTAGCGCTGCCCCCCCCCCCCCCCCGGGCCTGACCACCAACATTCCCCAGGATCCACCCACTAGCCATCCCACCGAATCCACTGTGAATTGAGAGGGATAGAATTTACCAATACATAAATGTGGTGGCTGCATTCATTTTATTTTTTTTTAGGCTTTTTTTCTTTTCTGTTTTCCCCTTGTGATCTGGTCAGTAACACACCTGCATTAGAGTGCCCCCACTCTGGATGAAGGAGCAACAGAGACACCTTTGAACAGCAGTAGGGACGAACCCAGTGTTCGATTCAAACCCATGTTCGAATCGAACATTGGCCGATCGTCCGTTCGACGAAACCAGAACTTTGTGGGCCGTTCGCATCAAATTTGTGTGATACGAACGGCCCACAATGCACTGCGCCAGTCGCAGTGCATTGCTGGCTGATGATAGGCCAAGCATGCACTGTGACCCCGCATGCTTGGCCAATCACAACGCCGGCAGCGTGGAGAGCCATAATTGGCCACAGGCAGGATGCCTGTGGTCAATTATAGCTCAGGGGGTTTAGTACACGCCCCACACTATATAAGGCCGCCAGCGCGGCGGCCTTGTGTAGTGTGTTCAGGCATGCAGGGAGAGAGCTAGATAGGCAAGGACAGTGTGTTATTTACTCAGGCATCTGCATGAGTTAGTGTGCGTTCTGTGCCTCCAGCACAGCACAGTATACACCTGTATCTACCCATATTTGCTGGTGTTCTCTAATACAGCCATCTGCAGGAGTTAGTGTGTGTTCTGTGCCTCCAGCACAGCACAGTATACACCTGTATCTACCCTTATTTGCTGGTGTTCTCTAATACAGCCATCTGCAGGAGTTAGTGTGTGTTGTGTGCCTCCAGCACAGCACGGTATACACCGTTATCTACCCTACCATAGGGTTTTATTTTGGGTGCAGAGTTCCCCTTAATATCCATACAAGACCCAAAGGGGCTGGTAATGGGGTGGGGGGGGGTGTGATGGGGTAGCCATGCCATTTTTCTTAAAGATTTTCATCCATATTGCCAGGACAAGACAAGACATTAAAGCCGCAAGCAGTTTTAAATGGCTTTTTTTCCTTTCCAAATGTTATTTTGTGCAGGGACAGTTCTAAACACGGGAAACACATGCCACTTCACAGGCATAATTTAGACACCCCCAGGTACGATATTTAAAGGAATATTTCACTCTTTTTTTTTCACTTTATGCATCATTAAATTGACTGCTCCAGAACAAAAACAGCAGTTTTTAAAACTTCTTTTTGCATTGATACATGTCCCCTGGGACAGAACCCAGGTCCCCAAACCCTTTTTAGGACAATAACATGCATATTAGCCGTTATAATTAGTACTTTAGATTTCGAACGTTCGCATCCATTGTATTTAATAGGGTTCTAGCGTTCGCACAAACTTTCGGTCCGTTCGCAGGTTCTGGTGCGAACCGGGGGGCGTTCGGCTCATCCCTAGACAGCAGTCTGAGCGGCAGGGGGAGGGGAGTGTTAGATGGTCTAGCAGATTTAGGTAAACTAAACAAATAGTAGGGCTGTGGAAATTAAAGATTAATTCTTTGATTAATCGTAAAATTTTTTGATCAATCAAAATTATTTTGATTGGTACTCACCCTTTCCCGCTGGCTTCCGTGTCTTCATGGAGTTCCATCGGAGTTCCAGTGACGTCACGGACATCGACATCACTGCACTCCTCCCCCCTTCCCCAAGTGCCTCCGTCTGCTAACGAAGGGAAGGGGAAGGAGTCCGGTGACGTCGAAGTTCTGATTGAACGTAATGCGTACGGGGGAGGAGCTACGCATGACGTCACCCGCTGCTGCCCTACGGAACTAACACGATTGTCGGCTTTACATGCTGTGTTTTTATCATCTTTATGTGAGTAGTTTGTGTTTGAACACAAAAATTAAATCTTATACTTAAGTGGTGAGCGCTTAGATCTTTTCTTTCTACCCATGACCTAGCGGTCCTTGCTGAGATCTAAGGAGACGTGAGAGGAGTTTATGGTCCGTGTTAACCCTTTTAATACCCGCTTGCATGACCAACTGTTTGCACAGGGTTCCATGCCATAAGGTGAGAGTGATTAGTTAGACCGGAGGTGGAGGGATTGTCACACTACTGTGGAAAAAAAAATTACTGTATTTATCGGCGTATAACACGCACCTTTTCCCCCTTAAAATCGGGGAAAGTCGTGGGTGCGTGTTATACGCCGATCCCCCCAAAAAAAGTGACAAAAAAAATCAAACGGCGCCGAAAAATAGCGACCGCCGTCAAAAAAAAAACGTGCGCCGCCGAAAAAGACCAATCTGACTGTTCGGCTCCGCTCGCAGTCCCGCCTCCCTGCTCTCGCTTCCGAAACAGCAGGGAGGCGGGACTGCGAGCAGAGGCCGAACAGACGGCTCGGGCTTTTTTGGCGGCGCTCGGTCTTTTCCGGCGGCGCGGTCTTTCTAGGCGGCAAATTTAAACATGGCAAGCTGCAAATGACACGGACAAGCTGCAAATCACACTGGGCAAGCTGCAAATGACGCTGACAAGCTGCAAATGACACTGGGCAAGGCTGCAAATGACACTGGGCAAGGCTGCAAATGACACTGGGCAAGGCTGCAAATGACACTGGGCAAGGCTGCAAATGACACTGGGCAAGGCTGCAAATGGCACTGGGCAAGCTGCAAATGGCGCTGACAAGCTGAAAATCACACTGGGCAAGGCTGCAAATCACACTGGGCAAGGCTGCAAATGACACTGGGCAAGGTTGCAAATGACACTGGGCAAGGCTGCAAATGGCACTGGGCAAGGCTGCAAATGGCACTGGGCAAGCTGCAAATGGCGCTGGGCAAGCTGCAAATGACGCTGGGCAAGCTGCAAATGACGCTTAAATGTAAGTTGTTTTTTTTCCCTAAACTTCCCTCCTAAAACTTTTTTTCCTTAAAATGCCCTCCTAAACTTGGGGTGCGTGTTATACACCGGTGCGTGTGATATACGCCGATAAATACGGTACTTACTACAGTTTGAATTTAAAATGTATTTGTGTGAAGTTAAGTCATGGATTGTGGAAACTAACTAGTGTCGGGTGATTGTATATAGTGTATACCACATTTACCATGGACTAATGCAGAGTTGCAATGCAAGGAGATCAGCTAAAAGTAGTTGGATCTGTATGTGCGTAATAATTAATCGAAATTAGTCGATTAAAAAAAAAAACGATTAATCGAACACGAAAATTTTAATCAGTAACAGCCCTAAAATAAAGCCAAACTCCAACTCACACTTTATAATCAGTTACAGCAAACATTTTTTTTTCCTTTTGGGATAAAGGTGAATACATGGAAACTGATTATTTTAAACACCTCTCCCAGTGTTAAATGTTTTAACTCCAAGACAGCTTGTTCTTTTAAAAAAACACAGACTTGCTAGCAGGATCACCAGGTGAAAATAAAAAAAGTAAACCCCTAAAAAGAAAACGAATGCGGCCACCACATCTAAGAATTGGTAAGCTGCTATATAATAAATGTTTGCTTTGGGGTTTAATACTGCTTTAAGTGGTTAAAGTTAATAAAGTGCTGGCAGGGAGAGAGAGAGGGAGGGGGGCAGGGAGAGAGAGAGAGGGGCAGGGAGAGAGAGGGGGCAGGAAGAGAGAGAGAGGGGGGTATGACGAGAGAAAGGAGGGGCAGGGAGAGATAGAGGGGGGAAGGGAGAGAAAAGGGGGTCAGGGAGAGAGAGAGGGGTGGTCAGGATGAGAGTGGGGTGGTCAGGGAGAGAGAGGGGGGCCAGGGGGAGAGCGAAGGGGGTCAGGGGGAGAGATAGGGGGGTCAAGGTGAGAGCAGGGAGGTCAGGGGAGAGAGAGGGGGGTCAGGGAGAGAGCAGGGAGGTCAAAGGGGAGAGAGAGGGGGGTCAGGGTGAGAGCAGGGAGGTCAGGGATAGAGAGAGGGGGTCAGGGAGAGAGAGAGGGGGGTCAGGATGAGAGCAGGGAGGTCAGGAGGAGAGAGAGGGGGTCACGGAGAGAGGAGGGGGGGCAGGGAGAGAGCAGGAGGGTCAGAGGGAGAGAACAGGAGGGTCAGAGGGAGAGAGAGGGGGCACAGAGGGAGAGAGAGGGGGGTCAGGGAGAGAGAGGGAGGTCAGGGAGATAGCAAGGAGGTCAGGGAGATAGCAGGGGGGTTGGGGTCAGGGAGAGATCAGGAGGGTCAGGGAGAGAGCAGGGGGTCAGGGGGAGAGAGAGGTGGGTCAGGGGTAGAGATCAGGGGGAGATAGAGGGGGGTCAGGTAGAGATAGAGGGGGGTCAGGGAGAAAGCAGGAGGGTCAGGGGGAGAGAGAGGGGGGTCAGAGAGAGTGAGGGGGGATAAGGGAGAGAGAGGGGGATAAGGGAGAGAGCAGGGTGGTCAGGGAGAAAGCAGGAGAGTCAGTAAGAAAGCAGGGGGGTCAGGTAGAGAGAAAAGACAAGGTTTGGTCATAGTGCTCATTTACTTGGAAGGTCCCTGGGGGCCCTCAGTCAGCGGCTTCTTTCAATGTGGCTGTCGGCTACTTAATATTCCCTCCCCCACATCCCCTTAACAGATACATTAGCACATGAGCAGGGAGAGAGGGTCGAGAGAAGGGATGTATGTGTGAAGCTCAGGCATGCAGGACGGGACAGAGCAGTGTTTCCTTCCAGGAAAGCCGAACCTCCTGAGCTGCCTGTCACTGCCAGGCCAGAAAATGGTTAGGAGGACTGAGCCTCTTAGCGGCCATTAAAGGAGGGGGAGAAGAGGAGCAGGTGGATGAAACCACGGAATTCTGGGGGGTGGGCACTCATTTCTGCGCCCCTCGAGCACATCGGCTAACTGGGAGTCAGAAGCTAGTGCAGTGGGCAGCACCAACGGGAGTTGGGACTAGTGTGGGGATGGCAAAAGAACAAAGGGGAGGTGCCAACTTTGAGCGCGAGTGTCCTGAGGGAGCGGGCCCCTCAGGTCGCTCGGGCCCCTTACACTTGTATGGGCTGTACCCCCTGATGGCGGCCCCGTAGTCAGTACACAAATACGTCCCACAAAAGTCGAAAGTACAAACACGCATGCTCGGAACCAATGCTCACCAAACACGAAATTAGCAGAAGGGGCCCAAAGGGTGGTGCTCAAGAGCTGAAATTTCTCATAGTAGGTCACTACGTTCGTGTTTGTGGCACAACAATTGTATACCATTAGTATGCAAGACAAGATCCTGGCAAAATCCTTTTTGACAAAAATCAGACGCTTGGTTGGCCAACAATCATACTGTGTGTACAAGGCTTTTGTCTGCTTACAGTGACCTATAGAAGCAATTGGCTGCCTTCTAGGAATAACAAGTGGCTGGATTGTGAATACAATTTAGATAGATTTAGATTTGGGTAACACAAGATCACTTTTTTTTTTCTTTTAGATTTCATATGTACAGAAAAGGGAAAATAAAACATATACAGTATATTCGACCATATATCTTGTAAAGTAAGACAGTGAAACAATGAAAAAAAATGACAGTAGCAAATATTAAACACGCTTAACCACTTCAATACTGGGCACTTTCCCCCCTTCCTGCCCAAGCCAATTTTCAGCTTTTAGCGCTGTCGCTGTATAAATGACACATGTGCGCGCAAGCTACACTGTACTCAAACAAAATTTTTATAATTTTGTTCTCACAAATATAGCTTTCTTTTGTTGGTATTTGATCACCTCTGGGGGTTTTATTTTTTGCTAAACAAATAAAAGAAGACTAAAAATTTAGAAAAAAACGTTTTCTTTGTTTCTGTTATAAAATTTTGTAAATAAGTACGTTTTCTTCTTCGCTGACGGGCACTGATGAGCATGGATGAGGTGGCACCAATGAGGTGGCACTGATGATGGGCACTGATATGCAACACTGATGGGAACTGATAGGCAGCACAGATGGACACTGACAGGCAGCACAGATGGGCACTGACAGGCGGCACTGATGGGCACTGACAGGCGGCACTGATGGGCACTGATAAGTGGCACTGATGGGCACTGATAGGTGGGCACTGATGGGCACGGATTGGCACTGATGGACACTGATGAGTGACACTAATTTACACTGATAGATGGCACTGATGGGCATCGCTGCTATTAAGGCACTGGCAGGTATTGCTGGTGGGCACACAATGGCATCATGTGTGGGCACACATTGCCACCCATGGCCACCAGAGATGCCATAGCTGGTGGTCATCCCTGATGGTCCTGGTGGCATCCCTGGTGGTCCTGGGCGGGCATCCGAGGGGGGGCTGCGCTGATAAACAATCAGACCCCCCTGTCAGAGGAGCAGCCGATCGGCTCTACTCTACTCGCATCTGTCAGACGCGAGTGAGGAAAAGCCGATAAACAGCTCTTCCTGTTTACATCGTGATCAGCCATGATTGGACATGGCTGATGACGTGGTAAAGCGTTTCTGTCTGAGACTCTTTACCTAGATTGGAGTTGCGGTGTGTCAGACTAACACGCCGCAACAATGATCACCGTGATGCGCACCCCCAGGGGCGTGCGGTGGCTTGTTATACTGATCACGTCATATGAAGTCCGGTCAGGATAACACAACCACTTTGCCACTGTCATTTCGGTATATGGCGGGAGGCAAGTGGTTAAAGAAGGTTTCACATAGTCATGACAGCATAACCCATATATATATATATATATATATATATATACACAATTAAAAAGAAAAACACCAAATATCAGGAGGGTGGAAATTCCTCTGGTTCCGAAAATGCAGAAGAGGCTAATCATCGTAGAGGTGAAGGGTACGTCCGTCATACTTCAGGCATTCTCGTAAATAAGTTAGTACCACTATGAAACAGAGGAGAAAAAAAAAAAAGGTGAGAGGGAAGGAAGGTACAAAACAAGAGGTAAGTTTACACTCCAAAAACTGCTGGAAAACTTCCAGACATTCAGATAAGTGTGGAAAGTCTCTCAGTGGGCTATGACTGGAGGAAAAGGTGTATTATGTCCAATAAAACCATGTTTTATGGAATTGTTCCTCCTTACGTTTGGCAGAGGGAAGTATTTATTTCATCCTGTATGTTTCCGAAATTTTGCTTAACCATACACGCACAGGGGATATGTTAGTCTTCTGCCAGTATAAAGGAATACATGCCTTTGCCGCATTCAACAGATGTTTTGTAAGTGATCATTTATATCTTTTGGAAGACCATGGGGGCCAGGTGGAGCAGGTAAGCCACTGGATCCTCTCCTAGTTGTACATTAGTAAGTTTATAAAATAGATCCCTCACCTTAGACCAAAAAGGCCATAGAACTGGGTAACTCCCAACATGTAAAGGTATGTGCCCTTCTGAATGTGACATTGCTAGCATTGGGAAAATATTTGAGGAAAGATTTTATGAAGAATAGCTGGAACCTTGTATCAGCATGTTAGAATTTTGAATCCAGTTTCTTGAATATAGTAACTGAAAATAGAGGCAGAATGGGTAAATTGTATCATACGATCTCTCTGTTGGTCTAAAAATGTGGTACCTAGTTCCGTTTCCCATTTAGTAATATTGGGTGGTATGTCCAACTCCGAGGATGATGAAATAGGTTTGTAATGATGTTGATAAGCTTTGTCTGATTGGAGTCTGAGAGGTACAGAGTTTCTCAAAGACAGTTAAGGGAGGGTGTGGGTGAGGAATTTTCCCCAAGCTGGATAAGAAATACCTGAGTTGTAGGGCTTTCCAGAAAGGTAAAGAGGGGTTCACCATGCCCTGAAGCTCTGTTAGGGATTTAAATACAAATGAAGAGAAGAAGGTGTCAAGATGAAACTGGCTATTTCAAACAAAAGTCTGAAATGAGTGATCAGAAAGTCAGAGGAGAAAGTTTGGATGGGCTATCACTGGAGTCATGCAAGATGGCACATGGGCATCTGCTTGTTCGGTAAGTATGAGCCGGGCAGTATATCCAACTAAAGGATGATTTTTGACCATTGAAGGAAGATTTTCTACAAGCCAAGAGATGGCACTTAAGGGAATGGATAGAGTAGCTGCCTCTATTTGCACCCAACGTTTACCCCAATTGTGAGTGCACCAATCTAGAACTCATGATCGGTGGACTGCTCTGTGATATTTCAGGGGATCTGGAAATCCAATTCCATGACGTACTTTGGAGAGGGATAATAGTGTGTGTGAAAAAGTAGAGAAGTCTTGGAAGGATATTCATCCTAAAGTGATTGTAATTGATCACCTTGTAAAACAAAAGATTAGAACAGAATATTAGCAAAGGTAGGAGGGGGCGACGTGGGACATGGTTCTTAAAAGAGCGCCCAAGGAGATTATGCAAATTAGGGGTTTTGCATTATTTTAGGAGCAGAAACCCTGAACGCAAAACGCTCCAAAAAGACAAAAGACCGGCCAACAATCATCAGGACAATGACACCTAACAGGTTGTCACATTCATTAAAATGGATGTAAACCCTCCATACACCCAGTGATGTGAACGGCATCAGATGATGCACAAAATCTC
The DNA here is from genome assembly GCA_028564925.1 of Lithobates sylvaticus. Classification (NCBI taxonomy): domain Eukaryota; kingdom Metazoa; phylum Chordata; class Amphibia; order Anura; family Ranidae; genus Lithobates; species Lithobates sylvaticus. The sequence continues at coordinate 51,807,146 of CM053035.1, forward strand.
CCTACATAAGTTTCTACATGTATATCTGCTGTCTTCACATTTATATACTCTTTACAAAGTTCAGATCGTGTTAGGAAATGTTCTCTCCCTGTTTAACACAGAGTGTGATTTTGGGCATACAGCCAAGTTAGCGTAAATTGCTGATTGGAGGAAAGGCGCACACACCCCCTCTCATCACGTTTTGTAACAGGGCCAGCTCCCTGTTAATCTATTTATAGCAGCCTCCCCTGACAGAAATGTCAGGCTGCTTTTTTTCCTGATGTGTCCAAGAATTTGTCAGGACTTATCAGGCTGATAGTTTCACAGTTAGTAAGGTTGAATAAAGACATTAGTCCATCCAGTTCAACCTGAGTGAGTGTCTACAATTGTCCCTATCCCTGTACATTTCACACTCACATCGGTCCCTACCCTCAAGGAGCCCACATTCATATACTAGGGCCAAATTTTGGACAGAAGCCAATTAACCTACCTGCATGTCTTTGGATTGTGGGAGGAAACCCACACAGGCACAGGGAGAACATGCAAACTGTGATAACAGAGGAATGGGTCAGGAGAGAGCTACAGGACTTATCTCTTTGAGGAGAGATAACAGAACACTGAAGATATATGTGCCCAACTCAAATTTCATGAATTAGGTTCACATCCACTTAAGCATGTGGTCTATACACTCTAAATCAGTTTTTACCACTTACCCTGTGAAGGGACAGGATCCAGGAAACTGGCACAAATGCGTTTATGTCAGCATGATAGAGAATGCCTCACACTGCATTTTGGGTCTGCATGCAGTCTGCAGTGGCAGACAATGAAATTGCACAGGTTACCTCACAAGCATGTGGTTGTGCAAAATTCTAAGTCCTATTAAGGCAGCTATTGCGGTAAGGATGCTACAAATATACACACCACAAGCAACATCCATAATGATACAGCGTAAAGTGCTCATTGATGAAGGATGACAGATACCTTGTCAGAAGACCAGTAACAGGTTCTGTAAAATGTATCCATATATGATGGCTGCTGTATGTTTATGCACTGCACTTCCAGGGGTGGATGCTGCCCTCTAGTGTCTGGGGCAGCAAGTGTCTTTGCCTTTTTTATAACTTGGTTGCCTTCAGAGATCCTATGGATGAGAAAGTGGACTTGTTCACACCAAATGCAGTCCAGTGCGTCTTTATTCTGCATCAAGAACGCATGGACTGTGTTTAACTTTGATTCCAATTAGGCCCCTTTCACACTGGGGCGGTTTTCAGGCGGTACAGCGCTAAAAATAGCGCCTGTATACCGCCTGAAAAAACCGGCCCCATTCACTCCAGTGTGAAAGCCGGCGGGCTTTCACACTGGAGCGGTGCGCTAGCAGGACCGCAACAAAAGTCCTGCTAGCAGCATCTTTGGAGCGGTGAAGGAGCGGTGTATTTACCGCTCCTATACCGCTCCTTCCCATTGAAATCAATGGGAAACCGCGGGGATACCGCCCGCAAACCGCCGCTGCAGCAGCGCTTTGCGGAGGTTTTTAACCCTTTTGCGGCCGCTAGCGGGGGTTAAAACCACCCCGCTAGCGGCTGCATACCGCGGGTAAAACGATGGTAAAGCAGCGCTAAATATAGCGCTGCTTTACCGTCGCCGCCCCGCACCGCCCCAGTGTGAAAGGGGCCTTACAAAGTTCACACCAGCACAGCACATTTTAGTACCGTCAACAAAAGTAGAATGTTGCTGTATGAAACACATCTAGAAAGTGGCAAAACGCATTGAGAATGCATCAAAAACACTCATACAGAAACGCATCTGGAACACAGAAATTGCGGTGATCTGGCCATCAGGCTTGCACAAAATCCTATACAGTGACAGATTTTGCCTGCCAACCAGCAATACATTAACTTCGATATATATTAACTTTAGAAATGGCATTACATTCAACACTGGAAGCTACAAGATTTGGCACAGGTTCTGGAAAGATTGGAACCTGGCAACTGACTTTTGGTTGATGCTTTTGATAGACCTAGTACAAGCGCTGGCGCACCCAGTCGCTGCTATGAGAGCATTGTGGTTACACCACTGGAGGGCAGGTGGAACGTCTACACAAGCCTTTAACATTTCCTATAATGGGGGGGTTATTTTTTGGCCAAACACTGAACAACACAATTAAGCGAGTGACAGGAGAAAAAAAATCTGGCCGGAGAGAGCGCATGCGCGGGGCTTCCAAGATGGCCGCCGTCATCTGAAGCTCCGCTCCACCACAGCCCGCCGCTGCCCACCTGAGCTAACAGAGGGCTCAGGAACTTCGATCCTTGAGCCATCCATACGGGGGATCACCCCAGGAACCCAGCGCTACACCTACCGCTGCCCAGGAGGGCTTCTTCGGGCCAGATAACGGACGATTCCCGGCCCCCTCAGGCTTTCCAAGATGGCCGCCGTCATCTAACGCCCCGCTCCACCACGGACTGCCACTGCCCACCGGAGCTAACAGAGGGCTCGGGAACTGCGATCCTTTAGCCATCCACACAGGGGATCACCCCAGGAACCCAGCGCTACACACACCGCTGCCCAGGAGGGCTCCTTCGGGCCAGATAACGGCCGTTCCCGGCCCCCTCAGGTAATCCAAGATGGCCGCCGCCATCTAACGCCCCGCTCCATCACAGCCTGCCGCTGCCCTCAGAACGCTTATACACCCTGCTCTTTGTGCCATCCATATAGAGGGCCAACACAGGAACCCACCACTATATATCCCGCTGCCCAGGAGGGCTCCAGTGGGCCAGATGACGACCGTTCCCGGCCCCCTCAGCTATGCCAAGATGGCGTCGGCCACACGAGACCCACAGGCCTCTGAGGAGATTGTGCAATCAATCGCTGACCAGGACCAGGACGGGCATCTATATCCAGGTACTGACTTCCCCCCCCCTGCCGACAGTCAGTTCTCCCTCCTCTACAGAATCCCTACTAGGGGGATTATGCCCAGGCTACCCCACAACCCCACAGATGGATCCTCACACAGGCATGTTGCTTGCAGTCAGCGAAGCACAGGAGGACATACCTATCCCCACTGACTTCCCGTCTATGATGGCAGCTTTCTCCCAAATGCTATCTAAAAGTCTGGCCATTAACGCTGCTCAAATCACTACATCTATACATGCATCTTTACATGCTGACCTGCAGCAAATAGGCCTAAGGATAGATACCATAGAACAGAAATCTGACCAAGCAGTAGCTCAGATTAACCAGAACTCTGCCAGACTGCAAGAAGTACAAGATCAATTAGAAACGGCGTTCGCCAAAATCGACGACCTCGAGAATAGGTCGAGAAGATATAACTTCAGATTAAGAGGGCTCCCGGAATCTGAAAAAGACGTGCATAAAGCAGTTAAATCTTTGATTAAAGGCCTTATCCCTGACATCCCTGACCACCGTTTGGAGCTGGACAGAGCACACAGAGCGCTGCAGGCCCCCCGTTCTGACGGACTGCCCCGAGATATTATTGTCAAACCACATCATTTCTCAGTCAAAGAAGAAGTTATGAGGAAAGCACGATACTCAGATAATCTCACTTTACTCGGACACAAGATTCAGATCTTCGCTGACCTTTCGCCTTACACGGTACAAAAGAGGCGATCTTTCAAACCATTGCTGCAGGTGTTACTAGATAAAGAAATAGCATACAGATGGTCTTTCCCGCTTCGCCTGAACTTTTCCTACAAAAACAGAAGTTTCTGCTTCTCCTCTTTCCAAGAAGGCGAACGCCTTCTCACTCATCTTGGCCTGATTCAGCTGGAACCTTCACCTGCTCCACCCGTCAGAGGACCCCCTTCCTCATCTAAGAGACCCCCGCCAGCGAGCCCTTTACAAAGATCCTGGATGAAGCAAGGTCCCAAACGCACTAAGGAAAATGTACCGCCTTGAGCAATCTACTTCCTCCTCCATGTGTTCTTAACTGAACTTTCTCCCCGGTTTTGGGGCATTACTCGGGGCGAGGGACTGGTTAGGACTCTCTCTTCTTCCCCTCTTCCTTGTAGAGGGGGGGTTTGGGGGGTCCACCTTCCCCTGTTGTAAACACTGCCCTTTGGAGCTATTTAAAAATGTTCATGATTTAGCTCTGACGCATACTGACTTTTTTTTTTCTATTTTATTTTATTTTTCATGCAGTAGCCTTCCTGGTCGCAGGGCATTTTTCTAGTTCTAAGTTGTAACTATGTTTTACCAAGTTTATTGCATTTCTTTGTATGCACTGCAATCTACCTGGGTTCGGGTACACTCGAGGTCGCTCTAGGGGGACTCGCCGGGATATAGGAGCTAACTGTTTGTGCTAGTTAGTCATATTTTTATTTTTTATTTTTTTACTCTATGGAGTCTGGCTCGCTCGCAGACTCCTCCACTTGTGGGGGAGCTGCGGGACGGACCGGACCACGGCGAGTCGCGCGGTTTGACTCTGATACATGAGGTATTTTTTATAGGTGGTACTGGGGCTCACTCCCCATGGGAGCGCTCTGGCGACCGTTTATACAGGGACTTCTTGGACCCCTCAGATACTACTGAATTGAGGTGGGAGGGCTGTGGTGGACCCAGTGCACCTCATTTGGATCAGGAGCCCATTTGGCATGCCTGAATCCTCCTCTGGATTTTCCTTGCCAGGAATCTCCGGTACCGTAGGGTTTAGGGTGGGTTTGGAAAATCCAAACCAACCTGGGGTTGGAAAGGGGTCGGGGGACCCCTCTGTTTTATTTTGCTATGAGTCTAATGTTATTATGCCACATCAGCTTGTTACTAATTTTATTGTTTTTATTACTTCTCTCCTTTTCCCTTTCATCTCTTTTCTCTCCCTTTTCCCTGAAGCCTTAGGCGGAGTTCGTGGATCTCACAGTCTCCTCCAGTCGTCGCTCCCAGGTTCCAGGTACCTCTCTATATGCTCCGGGGGCTATACTCGGTTTCCTCTCCTACGCTGGCAGGGTAAGTCACGAAATGGTTGTATAGTCCACTCCCTTCTGATCTATGCCTGATACGCCTACATTGTCAACTTCCCTGAAAATTATCTCTCACAACACGCAAGGACTCAACTCCCCGATCAAGCGTAGGAAAATTTTCCAATTTTATCACTCATTGCATGCTGATGTCCTCCTGCTTCAGGAGACACACTTCCCCTCTACATTTAGACCCACTTTTTTGCATCAACGCTTTCCACAATTTTTTTTGGCTTCGGCTGAGAACAAAACAAAAGGGGTGGCGATTTGTTTTGCTAAACACGTAAACCTCTCCCTCACGGACACTATTGTCGATCCCCAGGGACGCTATGTTCTAGTCTCCGGTCTTATCGATGGGGAACTCTATACATTTGTGTCCTATTATGCGCCGAATAAGGGTCAAAAATCCTTCTTAGAATCTCTGCTTACTAAACTACATGCGCATCTCAGGGGGACGGTTTTCCTGGGTTGACTGACGGAAAGTCCAAACCCAAACGCCCTACTAAACAGAGTGTTAAAATTGCCAAAATGCTCAACGAGGCGGACCTGATCGATATCTGGCGGGAGGCCAACCCACGTGTAAGGGACTACACACATTTCTCGGTTCCTCACAACTCCTTTTCCAGGATAGACCACATCTTCACCCGTGCCACTACACTCCCTCTCATTAAATACTCCAAGATCATTGATACGCCTCTTTCGGACCACTCCATTGTATCACTTTTGACATGTAAACCAGCGGGAACTGACAGCCGACCGCGTTGGCGCTTACGGGAAACCCTATTGAACGACCCTATACAATGTACGTTATTGGAAAACGCGATACAAGAATACTTTACTTTAAACTTGACAGAAGGGATATCCCCTGCTACCATCTGGGCAGCTCACAAAACTGTTATAAGGGGTAAACTGATTCAATTATCCTCTAAACTCAGGGCAGAACATAGGGCGGACACAGTGAAACTTACGGAGGAATTCGGTAGATTATCTAAGGAGCATAAACGTAACCCCAATGCTATCTCGCTAGCAAAATTAGATACAGCACGGGCCCACCTAAACATGTCGCTGACTACGTCGGCTGCCCAACACCTTAAATGGACTGGAGCCAAATTTTACGCGCAGAAGGATAGGATGGGTTCCAGACTGGCGGCTAAACTTTCCCCTAAATTACGCACACAGGCCTTCCCCAAATTAAAAGTGACCTCCGGGGAACTTTCACAGAATCCTAGCAAGATAATGGACACCTTTAGACAATTTTATGCAGATCTTTACAAACGTAGTCCTAGTTCCTCCACTGCTCTGGGGGATAATTTCCTCAATAACCTCCCATTGCCCTCCCTAGAAAAAGCACATGCTGAACTCCTGGAGAGCCCGTTCACCCACAAGGAAGTCCTGGATACTATTAAACGCCTTAAGCTGGGCTCCTCTCCGGGTCCGGATGGCCTCTCCACGGGTTATTATAAGAAATTTGGACACTGCTTATTACCCCATTTAACTAGACTGTTCAACTCTCTCAGGGATGGAGCCACCCTGAATCCGGACTTGAATTCGGCTTACATTTCAGTCATACCGAAACCAGAAAAGGATACTAGTGTGGTAGGGAATTACCGCCCTATATCTCTTATTAACAATGATATCAAAATAATGACTAAGATACTGGCCGACAGACTCTCCAGCTTTATTTCGTCATATGTTCACAAGGACCAGGTAGGCTTCATCCCTGGGAGACAAGGCCCGGACCAGATCAGGAGAGCGATTGACATTATATCACTGCTGAATTCTCAATGGGATGGGGGTCCCGCACAAAAGGGTTTTTTACTTTCAATTGACTTGCACAAGGCGTTTGATTCAATAGATTGGGCATACCTATCTGAAATCCTAAGGCGCTGGGGTTGTGGCAAATATTTTCTTAATCTGATTGATTCCCTTTATTCCGCTCCTACGGCGCAGGTTCGCCTACTGGGCAGATATTCGGAGTCCTTCCCTATAGGCAGGGGGACCAGACAAGGGTGCCCACTGTCGCCGCTTTTATTCGCAATAGCTATCGAAACTTTAGCCATCGCTCTGAGAACAAACCCTGACGTTAAAGGGGTTAATTGTGGACCCCTGGAGCACAAATGTGCACTATATGCAGATGACCTTCTCCTCTTTGTCACTTCCCCCCTGACTTCAATACCAGTGATCCTTCGGACTCTTCGTGAATTCAGTGTGATTTCAGGTCTACGGGTTAACATGAACAAATCACTGGCCTTGAACATAACTCTCCCTCCGGATCTTCTCAAACAGCTCACGGACAATTTCTCTTTTGTTTGGGCGCCTCACCAGATCCCTTATTTGGGTATTAAGCTTATCTCAAGTATTGAAGGTTTATTCCAAGCAAATTATCCCCCCCATGGTACAGAAATGTAAACAGGACGTGGAAAGGTGGTCTAGATGTGCTCTATCCTGGCTGGGCAGAATTCATGCGGTCAAAATGACATTGCTACCAAAGCTCCTGTATCTTTTCCGCTCTCTACCAATCCCGATACCCAAACGCTTTCTTACTAAAATGCAGTCGGACATATTACGTTTTATTTGGGGCAATAAAGGCTACAGGTGTCCTTCTACTACGCTCTATAGATTAAAGACGCAAGGTGGATTGGGACTACCCAACTTGTGGGGATATTATCAGGCGGCTAGACTAGCTCAAATATCCTTAGCCTACTCAAGTCATAACAAACCAGATTGGCTTGCTATGGAACGACAATCTGTCCCATTGAACACGATAGATTTCCTTTTAGGCTGTGCACCGAAAGACAGACCAGCAATAATGGCACCCACTCTCTCACACTCTGTAGCACTTAGCTCCAAACTTTTCTCCCGTAGCTCCCTAATTTCCCCACTGACCCCCCTAACACACATATTTCACAATCCTGACTTTCCCCCTGGGATGAACATTGGAGGATTTAAATGGTGGACCGACAAAGGCCTCTATCGCATTGGACACTTTTTTTCCCCTGCAGGACCCCTCTCACTGACACACTATAGGAAGAAATTGGATTTACCTGACTCAGAACTTTTTAGACATGCACAGATCTCCCACTTTATACACTCCATCTGGAACACCAAACCCCTACCCCCCGATATTACTCCTTTTGAGCGCTGGTGTATCACTACGGAGGATCAGAAGGCAGGCATTTCGCTGATTTATACGGCACTTATGACTAAACAATCCAAACCCTCTTACGCCCGAGCCTGGGAGCACGACATGGACGAGTCTTGGGATAATACGACGTGGTATCGCGCCTCAACGAGAGCATTTAAAGGTATTCTTAATATTTCCCTTATCGAAGCCGGACTAAAAGTTCTAACACGATGGTACTATGTTCCTTCCAGGCTAGCGACTATATTCCCAGGCACATCACCGGTATGTTTCCGAGGTTGCGGTCTGGAAGGCTCAATGATTCATATTTGGTGGACTTGTCCCCGCATACGATCATTCTGGCACAAAGTTTTCCGCACTATTAGCTCACTGACGGGCACTACTGTTGTACCACATCCTCGGTGGGCATTATTTAATTTTCAGATCCCGAAGCTATCCAAAACCTCCCAGAAGTTGTCATTGTTCTTATGCTTAGGTGCTAAAATGACTATCGCCAAGGCCTGGAAGACACATACCATCTCTTTTCGGATGTTTAAAAGAAAAGTTACATGGGTCATGGTGCAGGAACAAATTGTTGCTAAACTCAATGACAAAACTGAGCAATTCAGGGACGTTTGGGAACCTTGGGCGACCCTTTGTAATATCTCACTCATTCCTGGTGTACCCCCGGGAGCTATGAAATCCCGAGGCGCAAGTGGATGAGTATAGCATTACCTTCCTTTCTTCTTTCCTCCCCCCTCACACGTTTTTCTCTCCCCCTTTTATTTTGTCGCCTCTCTTGGCGAGCACATTCGCCTTCATGCTATCATACTGGTTGGTCTCTTGGTACTTTATATGAATCGGTACCTTTATTGTGACTATTATACCGCCACTTCCGCTCTGACACTGACCCAGGATTAATTTTGCATGGGATAGCTCTGTGTCCTCGACTCCTGGGCTGCAGCAGGATCCCAATTGGGGCTCCTGGGAGTTCTTCTAGCCCTGGCTCATTGTCACGGAAAGCTGGGCTGCAATGGACTGTTACATCTTGGTCTACAGGGACGGACACCTGTTGACTGAGACGACATTCACAGTCGATTTGACAAACTGCTGTGATGCTTTTTTTTATTTTTCTGTTCTATGGCTCACCTGCATCATTTATTTTTGCAAATGTTACACTTGTTATCTCTTTGTTATGTATGTGTTAAACCATAATAAAATTTTCAAACAGAAAAAAAATCTGGCCACAGACTAGTAAGAGGATCCTGCCATCCTTCACTCAAGCCTACTAAACTTCAGAGGGTGCAGGAGGCCAAATCTTATAGGACAGGCTACAGATTTAATAGATCACAGTGGAGGTGTCTTAAAATTACTTTTAACATGAAATCAAGTCCAGAGCAAGCTATTAAGATGGCTGGAAGGTTTTTTTTTTTTGAAGGTGCGTCCAACCAGTTTTTTCCAGTTGGCCAGGGGGCCTGAGTGAAGTTGATGATTGTAGCCTCCTTCTGGAGGGTTTGGACGACAGTCATCAAAGACCGGTGGGTCCGGAAGACAGGTGGGCGTACAATGGTAAATTCCAAAGCTGACCACTGAATCCATTTAATCTATGTCCAACAGATCTCAGAAGAGAAGATGTTGACAAGATTTTTATACTGCTACAAGGCCATCATGCCAGTGATGCCGAAAAACATGGAATCATCTGGGGGCCTTTCTCCCCAGTTTTTCTAGTACCTAAGGCAGGAGCCTTCTGGCCTGTTTTAGTTTAAAGGAATCAAATGTGTTCATATACGCCAATCGGTCAAGATGGTTCATGCAGACAGTCACAGGGACAGTTCAGCTGGAAGACTAGTTGGTATCAATCAACCGGCCGACTCAAATTTCCATGTACTGATCAATGCCGAGCACCAGAGGCATGTGAGATTTTCAGTGGCCAGATGTCACTTCCAGTTCAGGTGCTTTTTACAGAATTGGCACAGTCCCAGGAATCTTTTGAAAGATCTTATTGGCAGTGGTGGTACCTTGGACCAGGTGGCACAGGAGGGCGTTTAAATTTTGCCTTCTTTAGCCTATGAGCTGGGCTATCTATGCAGGGCCGTCTTTAACGCGGGGCAAAAGGGGCAGCTGCCCAGGGCCCTGCCATTGTTGAGGGGCCCAAGCAGCTGCTCCTTGAGCCCCTTGTCATGGGCAGTCCTGGACCGGTGGTGGCGGGCAGTGATGTAAGTAACTGAGTTAAAATAAACTGAGTTACCTAACGCAGTTACTTTAGAGGGTAACGAGTAATCTAACTGATTACTTTTCCCCTCATGGTAACTCAGTTCCCATTACTTTGGCTTAGTTACCCCAATTACATCTACCGTCACTAGATGGCAGTAGTGTAATTCCGGTGTCCTGCCGAAAAAGTTCTCCCGCCGGATAAGGACCCCCCTGTACTGCACAGGCGCAGCGCTTGCGCAGTACGAAGGACTACGGAGCTTCCGAAAATTGCCAAACCTAAACAGCTCTGAGTGAACTCTACACCGCGCAGGCGCAGTTAACATGTAATTGTACGAGGCGATGCCGCACGCTCCCGATGCTCGTGCTACTCTGCAAGGGGCGTCTATCATGTAATTAAGGGGCGGGTCTAGTATTAGTGTAACCAAGGGGCGCATTTATTATTATTGTTATATATCAAGCTCTGCCCATTAATTGAACATTCACCCTCTTCTGTAGCCATCCGCCCCTTACACGATATAATAATAATAATAATAGACCCGCCCCTTGCTTACACGCTATAACAGATCTGCCCCTTGGTTAGAGTAATAATAGAGCAGCCCCTTGGTTACACGATATATAACAATAATAATAAATGCGCCCCTTGGTTACAGTAATACTAGACCCGCCCCTTAGTTACACGTATAGAATATTTAAAAAAAAAGCCAGTTACTTTGCTGAGTAACTAATTACTTTTCCAATGTAGTAACTGAGTTACTAACGCAATTACTTTTTGGGAGAAGTAATTTGTAACTTAACGAATTACTTTTTTAAAGTAAGATGACCAACACTGGTGGCGGGAGCAATGAGAAGCGAGAGCCCGGGAGGGGAATGAGCTCCCTGACCACCAGAGGGGTGAGGAGCAGCAGGCACAACCCTGCTGCGGTGGCGCCACCCAGAGGCTGGATTCCTCCAACCTCCTCTCCAAGCTCCGACAGTGGCCCAGATGACAGGCGGATCGGGGGCCCCAGGAGGTGCATGCAGCCAGGGACTGCTACCCTGCTCTCCTCTCCACTCCACTCCAAGCTCTGACAGCGGCCTGGGGACAGGCGGATTAGGGGGCCCCCAAGGACCAGCGGGAGGTTCACGTAGCCAGGGACTGCCACCCTGCTCTCCACTCCAAGCTCCAACAGCAGGGTGGAAAACAAGTGGATCGGGCCCCCCCGAGAAACGGCGGGGCGTGCATGCAGCCAGGGACTGCTACCTGGGACAGTCCACAGTCTAAGAAGGATCCGCTGGAAGGAGAAGAGCACCCCCGTCCTCATCACCCAGAAGGAGAAGGGCCCTGCCCACTGCTGGCCAGCGTGAACATCCTATGGAAGGAGGTACCATGCATCGTACACACCATTACACAAACTGGGACAGGGGGTGCACAGAAGGGACTCCAGCCAGGGCTAAGGGCTCCCCTCTCTCATCCCCAACCCCCCTCTCTCATTCTCAATCCCCCCTCTCTCTCATCCCCCAATCCCCTCTATCATCCCCAATCCGCTCTCTCTCTCTCATCCCCAATGCCCTCTCTCATCCCCAGTCCCCTCTCTCTCATCTCCCAATCCCCTCTCTCATCCCCAGTCCCCTCTCTCTCATCTCCCAATCCCCTCTCTCATCCCCAGTCCCCTCTCTCTCATCTCCCAATCCCCTCTCTCATCCCCAGTCCCCTCTCTCTCATCCCCAGTCCCCTCTCTCTCATCCCCCAATCCCCTCTCTCTCATCTCTCAATCCCCTCTCTCTCATCCCCCAATCCCCTCTCTCTCATCCCCCAATCCCCTCTCTCTCATCCCCCAATCCCCTCTCCCTCATCTCCCAATCCCCTCTCTCATCCCCAGTCCCCTCTCTCTCATCCCCCAATCCCCTCTTTCTCATCCCCCAATCCCCTCTCTCTCATCCCCCAATCCCCTCTCTCTCATCTCCCAATCACCTCTCTCTCATCTCCCAATCCCCTCTCTCTCATCTCCCAATCCCCTCTCTGATCCCCAGTCCCCTCTTTCTCATCCCCCAATCCCCTCTCTCTCATCCCCAATCCCCTCTCTCTCATCCCCCAGACCCCTCTCTCTCATCCCCCAATCCCCTCTCTCTCATCCCCCAATCCCCTCTCTCTCATCCCCCAATCCCCTCTCTCTCATCCCCCAATCCCCTCTCTCTCTCATCCCCAATCTCCCTCTCTCATCCTCAACCCCCTTTCTTATCCCCAATCCCGTCTCTCTCTCTCTTTCTCTCTCATCCCCAATCCCCTCTCTCTCTTTCTCTCTCATCCCCAATCCCCTCTCTCTCTCATCCCCAATCCCCCTCTCTCATCCTCAACCCCCTCTCTTATCCCCAATCCCCCCTCTCTGTATCTCATCCCCAATCCCGTCTCTCTCTCTCTCTCTTTCATCCCCAATCCCTTCTCTCTCTCTTTCATCCCCAATCCCCTCTCTCTCTCTCCCTCTTTCTCATCCACAATCCCCCTCTCTCACCCCCCCCTCTATTTCACCCAACCTCTCTCTCTCTCTCTCACCCCCTCTCTCTTTTACTCATCCACTCTCTCTGAAAGACAAAACCACTGATCACATCCACCTCAAGCACCGCCACTGATTCTCCCCTCCAAGCACTGCCACTGACCCCATCCCCCTCCACCCCTCAAAGCACTGCCACTGATTCCACCCACCCCAGCACTGCCACTGATCCCATCAACCCCCCCCCACACTTCCACTGATCACACCCTCCAATCTCCCCCCACTGATACCATTCCACCCCTCACCACCACCACATGCTCACACCACCCCTAGCCCTAGCAACCAATGGGTGATCGCTAATGACGTGCAGTAACCTCTAGCAACCAAAACCAATCAGCAAGCAGAAATTATGTGCTGTAACTTCTAGCAACTTATAAGTGAGCAGTAATGTTATCCTTTAACCTCTGGCAACCAATTACAATTGCTGCCTGATCTGCTGCACTAAACTGATTTGGAGTTTGGCTGCTATTTATTGTATGTTTCAAAGCAGATGGAGAGCAAAATTGCTTTGGGGGGGGGGGGGGGCCCAAACAAAATGTTTGCCCAGGGTCCAATCAATATTAAAGACGGCCCTGTATCTATGGATCAGAAAATCTTTGTGCCTATACAAATTCAACAAGAATTGGAATTTTGGACATTACCACTGTGCTTTTTTTGGAGGCATGCCTCTCAGCCCAGGAGATAGGATGATCCTGAAGCCAGATGTCAGTCTCTGGGGCTGCCTTTTTCTAGCATTGCAAGCCTTTCAGGATCTTTGAGGGGGCCTGAGTAAGGTTGACAACAAGACAGTAGTAACCTACATTGCCTGACAAGGGGACACCAAGTCTTTTATTGTTACATCTTGCAAACAAACTTTTTGTGGGGCAGAAAACCACTTGGTCAGTTAAAATTGGTCTTTTTGCCAAGGAAGCCAAATCAATTATTGGTTTGGTTATGTCAATATTGGCCCTATAGGGCATTCCAGCAGTAGTTCTCAGGGAGACTTCACCGAACATGCAGCTTCTGATATTTGCAACAGGATACCAATGCAAAGATTCCATCATACAAGGTGCAGGTGCCATGGAATTTTCTGTTTGATTTTTGTCTCTGATCAAGTGAATTCTTCTATGGCAAAGTCAGTAACAGCGCACCAATCCAATTGGACTACTTTTAAAAGCCTGGCTATGGAATAGACTACACTAGAGGTGCAGGGATCCTCATCTGATGTTGTTCAGATCCTGGTGACCAGAAGAATATCCATGAACGCTACATAGGAGGGGATATGAAGAAGTTTGCTTTGTTTGCTCAGCAAAGCTTTCTCTCCTGTGTTCCTTGCTCTAACCAATATCCCTGACATTTTACAGTCAGCGCTAGAGGTTGGTCTGGCATACAACGCCGTTTAAGCAGTGGCGGCCCGTCCATAGGGGGCGCCTGGGCGCTGCCCCCCCAGGCAGTCAAAAACAAACACAAAACAAACAAAAATAAAATATTTAAACATGTCCCTTTAAGAAAAATATTTTTTTCAAAGAGGGTCCTTATGTGCACTGTGACCCGGCGCCGGGCGCAGGGCAATATGGGAAACGCCACGTCAATGCAATCAGCAGATTTCTATCTATCTATCTATCTATCTATCTATCTATCTATATCTATCTATCTATCTATCTTCCTCTATCTATCTATCTATCTATATCTGTCTATCTATCTATCTATATATCTATCTATCGTTCTCCCTCCTATCTATCTATCTATCTATCTATCTATCTATCTATCGTTCTCCCTCCTATCTATCTATCTATCTATCTATCTATCTATCTATCTATCTATCTTTCTCCTTCCCTCCTATCTATCTGTCTATCTATCTATCTATCTATCTATCTATCTATCTATCTATCTATCTTCATCTGTCTATCTATCTATCTATCTATCTATCTATCTATCTTTCTTCCTTCCTCTATCTATCTATCTATCTATCTATCTATCTTTCTTCCTCGATCTATCTGTCTATCTATCTTTCTTCCTCTATCTATCTCTATCTGTCTATCTATCTTTCTTCCTCTATCTATCTATCTCCCTCTGTCTATCTATCCTTCTTCCTCTATCTATCTATCTATCTATCTATCTATCTATCTATCTATCTATCTATCTATCTCCCTCTGTCTATCTATCTATCTATCTATCTATCTATCTATCTATCTATCTTTCTCCCTCCCTCCCTCCCTCCCTCCTATCTATATGTCTATCTATCTATCTTTCTTCCTTCCTCTATCTATCTTCCTCTATCTATCTATCTATCGTTCTCCCTCTATCTATATATCTGTCTATCTTTCTCCCTCCCTCTATTTATCTATCTCCCTTCTATCTATCTATCTGTCTATCTATCTTTCTCCCTCTATCTATCTTTCTTCCTCTGTCTATCTATCTATCTATCTAGCTATCTCCCTCCTATCTATCTGCAATAAAAAGATTATTGGAGATTTGGGACTGTCTATGGTACATTCACAAAAGAAGAGTAATTTCATAAAGATATAATAAAATTGCTTGTTTTATTAACAAAGAAAAAGTTTTTTTGAAAGAACAGAGAAATACATACAATATTAGACTCCATGTACAGCAGTGTATGAATCATAGGGTTCAAAGAAATTACATACAGTTCCTAATAGAGCACCTATATTATCATACATTCAAAGTACACAGGTCATGATACTTGTCCAATCACTCGACATGTTTCGCCTATAAAGGCTTCATCAGGAGACAAGGATAAAATATGTTTGCAGATGGACGGAAGTTTTTTTAGAGATTTTTCGTGTTCTATGGTATGTATACAAAACAATATATTGGTTAGTATATATAAAACAGTTGATAATCGTTAAAACGTTATATATGCTGCATAGAATGTGCAGTGACAGGGATGTCTGGTGAAGTCAATTTACACATGCATGGTTCCCTACCTCCAATGTTATAGTGATCATACGCATGGTCAGGCTTCCAAATAGAGATGCCAATGGTTGCACTGGAGCACCCCCCAAGAAGGGAACCCACACAGGGACGTACCCAGCGAGCACCACCTATCGTGGCTGGGGAGTTGTAGGGGGAGAGGAAAGTCCTATAACTTCATCCAATAAAGTATTTGTAGGGCCTGTGGAGTACAAATGTACTTATTAATCTCAATTATTTTCACATAAGCCATAATCATTCGTACGGTGGCAAAGTGGTGTGACCGTGCCCACTATCAGTTGTCACGCTTTACCTACCTCAACGAAAACTTGTAAAGATCTATACTTGTAAGAGGCTCGGGTCGATCAGCCCCCCATGCAAATAGAACCGAATGGGGGGAAGCGAATGGGAACTGCTGGGTCTTAGTTTTGAGTGTTTATCCACTGAATCAGGACAATTTCTAAAAGGTAACAAAGCAAAAGAAGAAAAACCCCAGTGAAAATGCATAGGAACCATATCCAGTACATTTCATGGATCCCCAGAAAATGGGGGCGTTATATTCCCGTACCTTATCATAGAATATATATGGCATCAGAGCGTGTCATGCTTGATGGCTGGTCAACCCATATATTGCCCCTAGACGGGGCTGGGTAAAGCATCCAAGGCCTATGAAAAGGACATTAGAGATAGTTGTAGTAGTTTCATATATTCGAGTTTGCGGTGGACAGAAAGTCCACCAGTTAAATAAGTTTGGTTGAGTCAATTTACCTGTTCTAGACCGTTCCCAGAGCGTCCCGAGCCTCACATCCACCTCAGTCTGACACAGCGTCAGACTGGGTTTAAGTAGTCTCCCCCCGTGGCGCCAAATGCGCACGGCGTGTGACGTCACGCCGTGCTGACGTCACGCGGACGTAGTGCGGAGATCAGGCGGCGCCTAACCCGGACCAGGTGACCGGAGTGTTTCCTGTGGGGAAACACTTCCGGTGCACAGTTCAGCTGGGACTGACCTGGCATGCCCTGCTGACAGCAGCCAAGCTGTACTGTCAGTTGAGGGCATGATAGGGTCCCTGTAGATGGAGACCTCAAACTTCATGGCCGGGTCAGGACTAGCAGCCGATCCCCGACCCGGAAGCGCGGCGGGCAGGAGACCACCCTAGGGTGGACAAGACCAACCACGCCACGCAACCGGATAAGTCCATACAATTCCCCAAAGCCCTGGGGCGATCGCCAAATGGGGCACTCCCCGTGCATTGTCCCCTGGGGCCTGTGCCAGCACAGAGTCCACCGGAATCAATATGAACTTGTAAAGAGAAAAAAGGAAGAAGGAGAAAAGAAAAAAAAAAAAAAAAAAGGAAGATTAAAAAGGACACCCTGCATATGCACCTTCACTGCAGCATATAATTCTTATTCTTTTTTATTGTGAAATTATTGTTGTACATGTAGTTTTTTAACACAAAAATAAACATATTTGCAAGGCAAAAACCATATTAATCAGCACTTTCACCCCCACATAAAGGGGGGGGCGAAATATTGCATGAGCAAGCACGTCTCAGCACACACAGATCGAGGCCAAATTCGGGCCCTATATGGCCCTCGTATAAGGCCTAGCGGTGCTCAGCTGCTCCTGCTGGCAAGGAGAGGGAAGGGACGTGGGAAGGGAAGGGAAGGGGAAGGGACGGGAAAGAGGGGGATAAGGGAAAAAAGGAGGGGGAGGGAAAGGGACAACGATGGGAAAAATACAGCTGGCGAGAGAGTGAAAAGCAGAAGGCGAGGCATAAGGAACCACATATTAAAGGAAGGGTTTAAAGCTGATTCCTTCGTTGAGGCCCGGATATCGGGTAGCCCCCAACAAATAAATCCATCTAGTTTCGATCTGTAAAAGTTTCTTGTCTAGATCACCCCCTCGTTCCTGTTGGGGGAGGTGCTCAAGGCTATAGAAACCAATGAATTTAAGATCAAAATTGTGATATAGGCCTACATGGCGGCTAATTGGTGTCTCCATTTTGCGTTTACATATTAGTGATACATGATCCCTCATACGACAGAAAAGTGGGCGTTTTGTTTTTCCCACATAGAATGCTCCACATAGGCATTTCATCAAATATACTGATCCTATTGATTGGCAGTTAGTGCGATGTTTTGGAGTCCATATTCTGCCATCTGGCAGACCTATGTTCTTTCCTTCCAAGATAAAGCGGCAAAATTTGCATTTACCACATTTGTATGTACCTGGGACTTGTTTCTTATTGTTCTGATCGCTCGAGTAATGGCTACTTACCAAAGTGTCACGTAATGAACGTGACCTTTTGTATGTAATCTCTGGATAAGGTTTGATATACTTGGATATTTTCTCATCAGTGGATAATAAATACCAAAATTTTTTGTATATGTTGCGTACCTTCTTATGTTGTCGGTTGTATTTAGTAACAACTCGTGTACTCTCCTGGGTCTTAGCCCGTCTAGGTTTGTATAGTAGGAGTTGTCTGTTCATGTTCGCTACCTGATTGTAGGCTTTCCTGAGACATGTTTTACTGTACCCTCGCAGTAGGAGGCGTTCACGTAGAAGATTCGCCTC